>CM077002.1:111302962-112702962 GCA_039090855.1 Macrothele yani | reverse complement strand
TTGCACCACATTCTGGAAATTGTGCTTTCTGCTGTATTTGTGCAATACATGGGACCATCAACATCCCGTGAACCTAGTATACTGCTTTTTAAACCATTTCAACAGTCATGATCAAAGATTGACCACTTTAATTTTAAACCCGGAGTGAGGAATGCTGAGGTGCTGGCAGTCATTCAGAGCGACATGCAATCAGTAATTACAGTGAGATGCTGGAGCTTGCTGTCATTTTTCTCGGAGGAACACCTCGTGGTGTATGCTTCCGTACTCCAGGAGCTATCCATCATGCCAGATGGATGCCGAGGTTTCTTTACAGCTTCAAGCTGTGGATGTTTCGCAACCAGTTCAAACTTACAGCATGAGAAAGTAAAGGTCTTCGTGACATGTGTATTTTCATTGTGAAAGAATATCTGAGAGCTTGGTTCACAGCACCCCTTCTTTTGCAAGCACTGAGAAATGACCTGAAACAACTTCAGCATTTTGTTGCATACAAAAAAAAAACCCCAGATATATCAACTGTGGCTGTCGACAAACTATCACAACATCTTTGGTACCTCAATGAGCATCTCATAGCATTGGCTTTCTTCGATTCGGATGTTTCGGTGGAGGAAAAGTGAAAGATGGTAAAAGCCCTTCATGAACGAGATGGTGAGGATGAACCACTGAAGCACGCAAGATTAGAAAAGGAGGAAATTGACAAATTGATGACAAACACGTTATTCGACTTTGTGGTAAAAAACACAGACATGTTTTTTAGCCAATTATGCATCGACAGGGAGTTTTTGCAAATCGATCCTGAGCATTGGGAACTTCAAGATAGCTACCAGCATGGCTTCGAAATAGCAAAGAAACAAAGAGTTGTGAATGACAATGCGGAGCTCGGTGTGGCCCTTATTGAAGTATTTGCTAAAGCTATCACAAAGGACGAAGAGCAGAAGCAGTGGCTTCTTCAAGTGGTTCAGGAGCATCAAAGAAAGTACCAAGATTGTAAGAAAAGTACCCTTAAGAAATAACTTCAGAACTGAGGAGTGAGGTACTATATAGGGTGTGTCTAAATTTTTTCCCTGATTGCAATAAATCGTATAAAATGAACCATGCTTATTAGACACATACGGTTTTCCAGTATAGCTTAACTGAAATCCAGAGGGGTTTTTTTGGGTCATCAGTATACCACAACGCGGGCTCCTTTTGTTACATTGAGGACATCCAGTTGGTACTCTCTTTCCATGTCTGCTGCAACATGTTATCTGTGATAGTTGCAAATGCTTCACTTATTCTTCCCTTCAAAGTGTTAATATCTGCAACTGGTGTTGCATAAACATGATCCTTAATGTAGCCCCATAAAGAGAAGTCAAGGGGCATAATGTGGGGGGATCTTGGTGGTCAGGGTATGGGACCATCTCTGCCTATCCATCTGTTAAGGAATTTGTCATCTAAGAATTGACGGACAGGTACACCCCAGTGCGGGGGTTCACCGTCCTGCTGTAACATTACCCATAGGCGCATCTCTTCCAATTAAGGTGCAACATACAGCTGCATTATGTCAAGGTAAATACCCAATGTAATGGTGGGCTCAATAAAAAAGAACGGTCCAATTACTTCATTGTGTGTTAGTCCGCACCAAACATTGATTTTAGGGTTATCCCTCTGTTTCTCCAAAACCACAGGTGGGTTCTCTGAACCCCAGATATGGGCATTATGCATGTTCACTTTACCTGAGGTATGAAAAGTTCATTCGTCTGGAAAACAAATCCGCTTCAGGTAATCATTATCTTCGCCTATTCGTTCAAGAATATCCGTAGCGCATGTCACATGTCTGGGCCCATCATTGGGTTCCAAGGCTTGAACAATTTGCAATTTGTATGCAAAAAAATGAAGCCACTTTCTTAAAAGGCTGTGCACTGTCTTCATAGGTATTTCCAGTTTCCTAGAGGCCTGACGAATCGATTTCCTTGGGCTTCGTACGAATTACATCCTGCACAGCGTCGACAGTTTCCTCACTAATGGAAGGTCTTCCACTTCTTGCACGGTCACCGACACTGCCCGTCTGTTTAAACTTTTGATACCAGTTTCTAATGCTTTTCACTCAGGTGGAGCTTTATCATACTCGCACCTAAACTTCCGCTGCACTATGACCCAATCAATGCAACAAACTGCATATGTCTAACTAGTTTGTTTCATTTTATACGACTTATCCTAATCAGTGAGAGACTTTAGACACACCCTGTATATTTTATGTACTTGATTTGTATTTCATATTTTTTCTGTGATATATATTTTGTGTATTTATAGATATAAAAAAGATGTAAAGTAACTTTATAATTCATTACGCATCCTTGCACATTTTAGTACATATTACGAAATTTCAATGCATTTGCATGACCTCTAAATATAAACCTATTTTACCAAAATTTTATACAAATTGTCGTTATATATATTGGCACGAAATAAAAGGGTGAGATCAACAAAGATACAAAGTTTTTTTTTTTCATACATTTCTGAAGTGCTCTAATGTGTAGTTATGTGCCTCAGTCAATTTTAAGCTTTTCTTTGTAATGTTACCTCATTGTAAGTGTAGTTAATGTTTATCTGTATTGAGAAAGAGCTACAGTAAGCTGTCGCTGATTATTGGTAGCCAAAATTTCAAAGATACATCCATATACAGGGTATACATTGAGTGGCCACTTTATTGTGACCACCCCCTCAATACTTCGTTGGGCCACCTTTTGCCTTTAATACTGAGTCGATTCTTCGTGGCATGGACTCCATGAGATGTTGATAGGTGGTTTGTGGAATCTGATACCATGCTTGATGAATATCACTTTCCAGGAGTGTGAGATTGCAGGGTTGTGGATCCAGCTGTCTGATGGCTCGTTCAACTTCATCCCAGAAATTCTCAATGGGGTTGAGAACTGGAGATTGTGGGGGCCACCTAAGCAAAGTAAACTCACCGGCATGTTCCTGAAACCAATCCTGTACAATACGAGCACTATGGCAGGATGCAATATCTTGTTGAAAGTAGCCATCGCCATTGGGATAAACCATCCGCATGACAGGATGCACTTGGTCCGCAACGATGTTTAGATACAATGTGCCAGTCAAACGTTGATCAACACAAATTAAAGGGCCCAAGGCATGCCAGCAAAACATTCCCCAAACCATAACGTTGCCTCCACCAGCTTGAAGGGTTGTAGCAATGCATTTGGGGTCCATGCTTTCGTGCTGTTTCTGCCAAATTATCACTCGGCCATCAGCATGGTGCAACTGAAAACGTGATTCATCGGACCACATCATTTGTTTCCAATTATCGACTGTCCAATCCTTGTGCTCCTGTGCGAATTGGAGACATTTTCTCTTGTTAACTGCAGACAGTAAAGGTGTTCGAACAGGCCTTCGGCTGCCATATCCCATCCGATGCAGTGTACGGCGAACAGTGCGTGCAGAGATCATTTGAGGGGATCCTTGATTAAGATGGTCTGTAATTTTCTGCACTGTTGCCCTTCTGTTGTCTGTTACCAGTCTGGACACTCTCCATTCCGACTGAGCAGTCACTAGTCGATGACAACCACATGTTGCACGTAGAGACAAAGTTTTTTGGCTGACAGTCCAGTCTTTAAACACTTTAACGACAGCTGCTCTGGAACATTTCACGAATGCGGCGGTTTCGGTAATACTCGCTCCATGGCTTCAAGCTCCTACAATCGTCCCACGTTGAAAGTCCGTCAAATCACATTTTTTACCCATCTCATCACCCCAAAATCACTTCTACTACTGTCGCAAGCACTAAGCTTTCCCTTTTCATACTAGCCTCACCCTCTGGCGGCAACAGCGTGCAGCCATAGCTCCTTTTCTTAAAACTGTCAGGTGGTCATAATAAAGTGGCTACTCAGTGTATAGTAATTGGTGTCAAAGAATTCAGGGCGTGTTCCTATCGACGGAACAAACAATAAAGTTCCGTTAAACATGGGTCTGGAAATGCTTAGTTTCGGAGATATGAGGGATTTAATATATCATACCTGGCCAAAGCAGCGGCCACTGCGACATGAAGGCAGAGGGTGCTAAAAATCCCCGGAGGACCGGACTAGGCTGCCATCTGATGCTGACCTTGGCTACGTATAACGGACGCTCCCTATCTTCTGATTCAAGGCTTCTTGAATTGGAAGAGGAACTACAAAGGATCAAGTGGGACATCGTCGGGCTAAGTGAGGTAAGGAGAAAAGGAGAAGATCTCATTGAACTGAAAAGTGGACATCTCTTCTACTATCGTGGGACAGATACTGGCAGAACTAGTGGTGTTAGATTTATAATAAACAAGAAACTGAAGGATAAAGTTGTAGAAGTTGAAAGTTCCTCTGACAGAGCTGCACGACTCGTTATCCAATTCTCGAGAAGATACCAGGCTCAGATTATTCAAACTTATGCACCCACCACAAGTCATGCTGAAGAAGAAATTGAAGAATTTTATGAGGAAATTCGTCATCTAAATAATAAAGGTAAGCAGCACTTGAAGATAATTATGGGAGATTTCAATGCAAAAATAGGGCAACGGCAACAGAATGAAACTTCAGTAGGTAAATTCGGTCACGGCAATAGAAACCAGCGTGGAAATACTCTCGTAGAGTTTGCAGAGGCAGAAGGGTTTTTCATCTTTAACTCCTTTTTCAAGAAAAAGCCACACAGGAAATGGACATGGAAACATCCAAATGGGACGACAAGTGAAATTGATTTTATTATGTGTAACAAAAAATTCGTCATAGAAGACTGCAGTGTGCTAAACAAGTTCAACACAGGCAGTGACCATAGATTGGTGAGATGTAAGATGCACCTCAACACTAAACTCGAACGTAGCAAGCTCATAAGACAAACAAAATGTATTGACATAACCAACCTTAAAAAACACCATAATACCTTCAAATTGGAACTGAAGAACAGATTCTCTGCTTTAGAAGGCCTAACATTGGAAGAAGTGGATATTTCTGAAGTTAACAGAAAAGTAACCAAAGCTCTTATAGAAACAGCAACAAAATTAGCTGGGTCTAAGAACAAATTGCATGTGAACAAATTATCAGGAAAAACCAAAATGTTGATGCAAAAAGAAGAGAGATGAGGACAACTAAAGAAGATGTGACTTCCAAAGTGGAATATATAGAGCTATGCAAGACAGTACGAAAAAGTATCACTGAAGACGTAAGGAAATTCAACTGTGAACTAGTAAGGAAAGCAATTGAAAACAACCAAAGCCTAAAGATAGCAAAGGGACATCTCAGTAAGGGAAAAAAACAGATTATGGCACTGAGAAAAGAAGATGGTTCTGTAACAAGAAATAGAGGCGAAATTTTGACAAGAGTGAAAGATTTCTACTCCAAATTATATGAAAGGGATGATACATGTACTCCAGGCATCATAAAAGGCACCAGAGTTCTTCCAGCAGAAGTTGCACATGCAATCAAGAACATGAAGCGGGGAAAAGGTCCAGGAGAAGATGGAATTACTGTAGACATAATACAAGAAGCAAGTGGAGAAATCGAAACAGTACTCGCCCAAATTTTCACTCGATGCCTTAATGAAGGGAAAATTCCTGAGGATTGGAACAACGCTACAATGATCTTGCTACATAAAAAAGGTGACATTGAGGATCTCAGGAACTACAGACCTATCAGCCTCCTATCAGTGGTTTATAAAATCTTCACTAAAGTTCTTTCGCACCGCTTGAAGGTAACGCTGGACATGGCTCAACCGAGAGAACAAGCTGGATTCAGGAGTGGCTACAGCACAATAGATCATATCCACGTACTGAGAGAACTAATTGAAAGAGCGAGGGAATATGAACTTCCATTGTGCATGGCTTTTATCGATTATGAAAAAGCCTTTGATTCGGTGAAACCATCAGCAGTTGCAATGGCTCTGAAATCCTGCGGTATTGAAGATGCATACATTAATATTATTAATAACATCTATGAAAATGCAAGTGCAAAGATTCTGCTATTTGAAAATACAACACACATAAAAATCAGAAAAGGAGTGAGACAAGGTGACACCATATCTCCGAAGCTCTTTAATGCCACATTGGAAAATGTCTTTCAATCACTGAACTGGGAAAACAAAGGCATAAAGATTAATGGAGATTATCTAACCCACCTTCGTTTTGCTGATGACATAGTCATTTTTGCAACTACCCCATCAGAGCTACAGAGTATGATGCAGGAACTTGCTGACAAGAGTAAAGAAGTGGGGTTAAAAATGAACTTTCAGAAGACAAAAGTGATGTTCAATGCTTTTACAAGAAATGAAGATTTATCGATTGATGGAGAAAAGCTGGAGATAACAGACACACACGTTTATCTTGGACAGCAGATATCAAGTGAGGGTCACATTGGTGACGAAATTAATCGGTGTACAAAACTTGCCTGGAGAGCTTTTGGAAGAAACAGCATAATTTTCAAGAGCAATATGCCATTATGCCTTAAAAGAAAAGTGTTTGATCAATGCATCCTTCCAGTGCTTACGTATGGTGCAGAGACGTGGACCTTAGCTAAAAGAGACATACAAAGGCTGCAGACAACTCAAAGAAGCATGGAGAGGTGCATGCTTGGTGTAACCAGGAGAGATAAGAGGAATTCGTGGATCAGAAAAATGACAAGAGTGGAAGACATCATGATCAGAGTTAAATCCCTGAAATGGCAATGGGCTGGACATACTGCCAGAAGAACAGACCATCGATGGACAGCCGAAATTTTAGATTGGATTCCAAGGGACAGGAAAAGACCCAGAAGAAGACCACATGGAAGATGGGTGGATGAAATTCGAAAGTATGCGGGAGTGACATGGAGGAGACTGGCACAAGACAGACCGTTGTGGAGGAAACTTGGGGAGACCTTCGTCCAGCAGTGGATTGATAATGGTTGACAATGATGATGATGATGAAGTGCAAGCAATGTGGACACAAACAAACAACATGTAATAGTGCAATTACACGAGGCTACATTAATACTGCGTATTGCACAGTAAGAAAGCAAAATCAAAACACGTGTTTGTGTTACAAAAAAATGCTCAAAATGGGCCCTCCAGATTCGATGCATGCGGTAAGCCTGCATTTCATCCTTTGTCACACTCTGCTGAAAATTCCTGGAGTGTTACGTATGTGCTTGCATCCATTCTGGATACTCTCAGGTAGAACTGCAACATCAGGCACAGGAGTTGAGTACACAATGACCTTTAAATGTCCCCACAGGTAAAAATCCATTGGGTTAAAATCTGGTGAACGAGCAGGCCATGGAAGGGGTCCTCCTTGACCAATCCATCTGTGAGGAAAACGACCATCCAAATGCTGAAGATCACTCCGACTGAAGTGAGCCGGAACTCCTTCGTGCATGAACCACATGATGCAGACAATGGCCAGAGGTACATCATCCAGTAAATGTTGCAAGTCGTTTTGGAGAAACTGCAGATAAATGTCGCCCATCAGCCACGGAGGTAAAAAATAGGGGCCTATCAAATGATCATGGATGATTCCAGCCCATACATTGAGGCTGAAATGATGTTGATGTTTCTCTTGGTGCACTGCATGAGGGTTGTCATTGCTCCAGATGTGACTGTTCTGGTAGTTGACCCCATCACGTGTGAAACCAGCCTGATCACTGAACAAGACTAAGTCCAGAAATGGAGATCCGTAGCACACTGTTGTTGAATGTGTTGGCAGAATATTCATCGTTGCACAAAGTCCACCTCACCAAGTCCTTGCACCTGTTGCAGGTGATAGGGGTTCATAAGGTTTTCATGGAGATATGCCAAATAGTCATATGAGCCCCGTCCCTTACAGCAATGCGTCTCATTCTATCAGATGGATTTTCTTCCACCATACGAAGCACTTGGTCCTCCAGGTCAGCATTGTTGACCTGTAGTGGTCATCCAGCATCCATACATAAACGGTGAAATGAACCCGTCTCTCGCAACCACTGGTGGAGTAGTGTGAATGTTTGGGCACACGATAAACACCAGTTGGGGTACTTCTCGGCATAACACACACGTGCTCTTAACGCAGTCCCATCCACCAGACCATTCATGTAGTGCATCTTCGCCATTTCACTTGCTGAACATTCCATGTTCGTTCTGCTGTCCTGACACCGGGGTAATCAGTACTATCTTCCACACCCACTGCACGTGTCCACACACCCAGGGGAGCGCAAATGTTGCCAGCCTACAAAAGAAAAACCAACACAGGTTTCTGCGAACTTTAAAAAACAACTGTGACATTACGTGTGAATGTAACTTTTCATATCTCCGAAACTAAGCTTTTCGTGACCCATGTTTATAGGAGCTTTTTTTTTTTTTTTTTTTTGTGTTCCACATTGATATGAACAAGCTCCTGAATTCTTTGACACCAATTACTATACACCCTGTATTATTTTGGAAATTTTTATAATGCCTCAAATTTAAAAGTGAAAGTGTTGAATCAGAGAGGATGTGATCAGTTTGCATTAATATCTCATTTGATGTTTTGTGTTGTATTTGTGTGGAGGCGATTTTTAAATTTTGGTGGTTTGTTTCATTGTTTCCCATGTTGTAAGGAAAACTCATCATTCATGACTGATAACATTGTATTCAGTTGTAATTTTTTTAACAGCCTGCAAAAGTATCACTATCATCCTGTTTCCCATAACTGTGATTTGTCTGAGGTAATGTCTGATATTTAATCACTTTTATCATTAGAGATAAGCACTGCACAATAAAACAGAAGATGCTGATTTTGTGATTAAGGTGAAATAACAAAACTGTTGTGTAGAACTTTAAACTGAAAAGGTTTAAATAAAGTTAATAAACATTAGCTAAAAATAAAAAAAAAAAATCCTACAGATTATGGGGAAGACTTAGAACAAGACTTACCTGCAGTCACTTACATTTTATGGTGTTAAATGGGCTGTTATTGGTAGAGGTAGTAATTTGTCAGTGGCTGAGTATCAGGGTGTATAAAAATCAAATCAAAGAAATCAGATTTTTTTATTTAAATCAGATTTTTTTATTTAAATCAGATTTTTTTATTTAAATCGGATTTGTTTAATTTAAATCAGATTTTTAATTTAAATTGATTTTTAGGCTTAATCCTATCCATTAGCAACAAAACATAAGCATTAGAACACAAGCAATTAATTGCAAAAATTTTATTAACTGGGCATTAATAACCAAAAATAATTTAAAATTATTCATGCATCTTTCCAGTTGCAGTAACATTTCTACTGCAAACATGAGACAGTGTAGGTATAGGTAATCAGTTAATTTTTAAGCACTTTTTCCATTTAAAGATCTAAATAAAAACACAAGTTTAGCAGCCTTTCTTTTCTACCCCCAGCTGATTCCTGAGTTTACTATGCATGAGCCCAAAAGTAGAGAGCATTCTCTCTAGTCCAGCAGATGTAGCTTTGCATGTGTGAAGTGCTTCAATAGCTTAAAGTCCTTTTCCAGAAACACAGTCCTTTAGCAAAGCTAAAGACCTCCACCAGTCCAGTGTGTGCCCTACATCCTTTCTTTCCAAGCTCAATCTTTTCAGTAAAATAGCACCAAATTGGATCTTTTTTCTCCTAGCAGACATATTTGTAAAGTATCTGAAAACATGCAAGGCACTGGCTATCATTAAGTAGAAAATACAAATAGTGTAGTCTGTATAAAGCTGAATACAGAGGAACGAAGGCAAACAATGAAGAGCAACAGACCCTTGTACTAGTCTAGAAGAACTACAACCTTGTGATCTGACATGTCATTGAGCAGAAGATAAAAACCTGTTCCTGGGACTGTTCCTTCTTCTTTTACCCCTACAACTTGCATTGCAGTTACCCCTTTTGCCCTGAAGCTCAAAAAGCTACTCCCTAATATTCAAAGAGCCATACATGACTAATCCCTACTTTTAGACTCTAAAATAAGACAGGGCTCTAGGTTCAAAGGCTGGCTCATACAGAAGATTTCAGGTGTCCCCGGAAGTTGCTGCTGGTGACGTTGCTGGGATGCGTCGCTGAGTGTTAGGAATTGCGTTTGCTTTACTCTGTGCGGGAAACGCTGGTGATAAATACAACTACTGAGCTGCCGAATATGAAACAAAATGGTGAAATGAATTAAAGAAACAAAAGGAGTGAAGCAGAATATATCATTGATTGTTTCCTCTTTTATATATACGTGTATTATTTCCATCAAATGCGAAAAGAATGCATTTTTGTTAATAACAAAACCTCTGTTACTGTAATTTTTTGTGAAATGTTTCGGATATTCAGATGTCCATTTAATTCGACTTTTACCCTCTACAACAAGCGAGTTTACCTGTGTTTTTGTAAGTATGTTTACAAAAGTATTTGTCATATTTTTTTTATTTTTTTATTTTTCATATTTTGGTTTTTTACCTTAATTTTCAGTTCTGTGATTTGTTTCAATAAAAGACGGCGTGAACCATTCCATCTTCCGGCTTTGCGAGGAAAGCTCTTTAAAATATCCCCCCTCCCTCTATTTTCAGAAAGTGTAGCTCTTTTTCCGTTATTGACAATTTGTCATTAAAAAAATTTACCTTTTTTTCTCTTTTTTTCTTTTTTTTTTTGAACGTATCACATTTCATGCAGAAAACTGTCTCTTCATCTGATACAGGTTGAATAGCGTTTGAGCTGCCGAATATGAAACAAAATGGTGAAATGAATTAAAGAAACAAAAAGAGTGAAGCAGAATATATCAGTAGTTACAAAAGACTGTAAACCCAGTCTTTTGTAATTACTGGGTCGTTTCGAGGGAAACAGTGAAAAATTATGTTTCGCCCTTTTGTATTCCTGCTGGTATTTCCGCACGTTGTTACAGTTCAGGAAGCCATTGTACAAAAACGATGTAGTAAAGAAATTAAATAAAAAAATTCTATGTCAGAAATGCAACCAAACAAACAGCAGATAACTAATGCAAATGCAACAAACGTCCACCGAGTGCTCTACATTGCACACCGACAAGTGACATGCACTGAGCAACGCAGGCGAGGGCCACTTCAACGACCAGAAACACAAGGCGATGAGCCAGCCCTTGTTAGTAAGTCCTGAGAATAAGATACATATGCCCTCTGTACCCTGTCAACATGGATGTTTTGAGTTTTGTCTACCAGCAAGTTTTAAATCCTTGTGGATTTAAAAATAAGTTTTAAATCCACAAGGATTTAAAACTTATTTTTTCACTTCAGCCACTTTAACTGATCAAATCAGATCATATGTAGAGGATTTTAGGAAGGGAGTGTCTGACCCCAGGTCTTGAACAACCCTTAGAAATAGGAAGCTAGAAGATTTGGGCTAGAGTGCCCGATAGGAAAGTGGCACGGAAGTGAGGTAGAAAGGGGGAGAAAGACGCCCTTATTATATGAAGATTATTACTGGGGGGGGGGGGGTAATAATAATATTTATTACTGGGGCCACTTTGACTGATCATGTTAAAACTAACTAATGCTTAAATCCGGTTTTGTTCAAAGTTTTAAATGGTGATATAAAAAGTAAAAAAAAAAAAAATGATTAAATCATAAAAAAAAAAAAAAAAAAAATTTGATTTATCAGTGATTTTTTAAAAAAAATCATTTGATTTAAATCGTGCACACCCTGGTGAGTATCTTTCTATAATAGACTGTAGAGATACAGAAGTTATTATAGTAATCTCGTTGATTTTTATTACATTTTTCTGTTCCCACAGTTTTTGTGTGTATATGTTCTGTTTTGCCAACATAAACACCTTTCAGTTATCAGGTATGTGATGATAGTATGTTAATAAATGAGTGAAAAAAAAAGTAATTCAAAGGATACATAATGCTGTACCACTGATGTGGACCAGAACTGTGTGAAGAACTAAAAGGCACAAGGTGCTAAACCATAATCAGTTACTCTGAGGGGGGGGGATCCAAGATAGCCAGTATTCTATATTCTCTTAGGGATTAACAAACGGTGATATTTGTTTTCCCTGTGATCATTTATTATTACCAGATGAAATTAATTATAAGATAACAAATATGCCTACAGGGCAAAGCTTGGAGGAAATTATAGGCTACGTATGAAGAGCAGCCTTAATGTTTTATTCTAGTGCAAATCATGTTGAACTTACCACCAAGATCGTGTTTCCCTGACTTACCCTTCTTTGTCTCACTTGTGTGCATAAAGTTTTGGAGAAATAATGTAACGGAGGTCAAATTTACAAAATAATTAGAAAAACTCAATCTAAATGTGGTTAACATAAGTGAGACCAAATAACATCAGCGAAGGGAATGTGATCTTTGTGGCTGATTTATATAAGAATGAATCATCAAGATTGAGACAACATCAATGTCAGCTGGTGTGGCCTTATCTTTTATCAATACAATGTGCCCCAGCTTGGTTATGTGTGAATCTATACATGAGCACATTGTGTAGGCTGCTTTAATTGGTTAGCATGGACTTAAAAGTTGTGGAAATAAATAAATCACTAAAAAGCTCTAGTGCAGAACAGTTGGATTAATTTCCAGGGTTGTAGAAGTTGGGGATGAGGGAGGGTGGGCACATGGAGTTTCATTCATGCGTTTTCCAAGGAAAATGGTGGAAGCATTGCTGCCCCCCTTACCCCACCCACGGATTTCGAATAACGTGAAGCTTTCCTTATTTCTCCATACAAAGTGGCAAGATGAACCTCAAAATACCCGAAAGGGTTTTTGTACTCTGAAGATTTGGATAATGCAATTTTAACAAAAGACAGGCAGACCGATGATCTTTATGACCAAATGATTTTTAAAGATCTGAGTACAGTTGATTTCTGTTAGAGCAAAATCCATTGAAAAATTATGGAAATTAAATATTGTGGAAATCAGTCGCTAAGTCAACTTCTGTCGTGAAATGTGCAGCTGGAAGTTCTTTTATTTGCAGATGAGGGTGTGTTCACTTCTCACAAAATGATAGATGCAGATATCATCCAGTCATAAGTATTAAAACTTTAAAACAGGCTTAAGTAACTTAAAAGGGTAAATTAAGAGCGGTAAACATGTATGCAGTTAAAACTCAAAAGTTAAAGACAACACCTTCAATCCATGATAAAAAAAAAACTTATAAAAAGGAGAAAACCGTTTACCAGTCAGGTAAACTTTACTAAAAGTTAAAATATTTACAGATAAAAATAGTTAGATTTTTCAGGATCTCTATGTCCCATCCTCAGACTACAATAGTATGTGCTAGTGTGCTCTCTATATATACATTGTCTATGAACTTCCATGACGTAGGTCCAATTTCCTGAAGAGTGCTTGCCTCGCACTCCAACGTAAAGCAGGTTACAAGAGGAAGTTCGTCAACATTACACAATTGAATCAACATGATATACATAAGGTAAGTTATGACATCAGTTTAAAAACTTACGGGGTTGTTCCGTCTGATGTGGATACTCTCCTGGAAATAACAATTTCTATAGTTGTGGTATTTCACTAGGTAATGAGTCATTACGACAGACTTGTAACTGGTAGTAGATATACAAGCTCTCTGTGAAAAGAAGAGTAGACACGTTATATGAAGTGAAACAATACTGGCCTCTTTTCAGGCCGGATAATGGGTCCCACTGTGTGTAAGTCAAGCTAGGGCAGAGTTCATAGCCCTGGTCTGCACAATATAAATATGTTCTGAAAGGTGAAGCTGTAAAGAGCATTTTGTGGAGCCAAAATACAGTTGTTTTTTATAAACTACTGTCCACTGGTTTCATGGGAATGCTGAAAATTCCAAACCTTTCTCTGGGATCTATGGGGTCTCTATCTTTCTTAATAATTGATAAGGTATTTGGTGTCCGAACTCCAAACGCCAAATTGTATCGACTACAAACATTTCTGAGAATTGACAAGGGGGAAGGGTAATAGTTGACAGACCCTACAAACCTGGGTCTCTCCCTCTCATGTTGGAAGAGTAGAGTTAGTGGTATTGAGCTGATTTCTCAAGATATGATCCACAACATCATCATCATACTCATGTGTTCTTGTAATACCTTTGATTTTCAAGATCTCCGCTTTACATAGCTATTCACTCGACAAGTGAGTAATTGCTCGTTTGATCGTAAAGTGGATGGCTGTAAGCTTATTACTAAGAGGATAAGCCGAGGAGCTAGGAATAATTGTAGGGTTCATCGTAGGTTTTCAGTTCACAGAATAAGTCTTTGACTTATTTTGTCATCCAGTCTTTGACTTATTCTGTGTACTGAAAAATGACGAATCCTACAATTATTCCTAGCTCCTTGCTTATCCTCTTGGTTATAAGCTTTCAGCCATCCACTTTATGGTCAAACAAGCAAATACTCACTTGTCAAATTTAAAGCTACATAAAGCAGAGATCTTGAAAATTAAAAGGTATTACAAGAACACATGGGTATGATGAAGATGTTGTGGATCGCATCTTGAGAAATCAGCTCAATACCACTAACTCTACTCTTCCAACGTGAGAGGGAGAGACCCAAGTTTGTAGGGTCTGTCAACTATTACCCTACCCCTTGTCAATTCTCAGGAATACTTGAAGTCGATACAGATTGGCGTTTGGAATTCAGACACCAAATATCTTATCAATTATTAAGAAAAACAGAAACCCCATAGATCTCAGAGAAAGGTTTGGAATTTACAGCATTCCCATGAAACCAGTGGACAGTAGTTCATCACAAAAACTGTATATTGACTCCACAAAATGCTCTTTAAAGCTTTGCCTTTCAAAACACATTTATGCACTGATGTCCAAAATTAAGGTCACAAACACATTTTTTACAGTGATTCGAAATAGCAACCAGTAAAATGTTTAAAATCGCTATCATATATACTTTGGGGAATGGTGAATCTAATGTACCCCCGGTAATAAATAAGGGCGCCTTCCTCCCCCTCTCTACTTCACTTCCCTGTCACTTTCCTATCGGTCACTCTAGCCCAAATCTCCTAGCTTCCTATTTCTAAGGGTTGTTTAAGACCTGGGGTCAGACACTCCCTTCCTAAAATCCTCTACATATGATCTGAATCTAATGTAAACATTCACTGTTTGTTAAACGGTCAACAGTTTGAGTTTGGTAAGAGAACGTGAAAGTGACCATTTTCTGCATCTGCGAATTTCATCTTCAGATTGTGTTTCGTGCAAGAAAAATCACAGGATTGACTGATATCAGTTGGAATGAGTGCTCGGAATTGTTTAGACGATATACTGAGGTTGAGAGCCATCGGCAGGCTTGAAGCTGGCCAGTCTCAAGCGAAGGTCGCTTGATGCTTACAGGTGTCACAAAAGGTGGTATCCAGGTTATGGCACCAATTCCAAACAACGGGTACCATCACCAGGAGGCCCGCCCACCCGGCCAAGGCCGTCCAAGAGCTACGACACCTTCGGATGATCGTTTCGTGGCATCCGAAGATGACGGCTAGAGACCTCTCTCAGGACCTTGCTGCTGCGACTCAAATAACAATTTCGAGGCAAACTGTATACAGACGTCTAGCAGATGAGGCCCTTTAGGCCTGGCGACCAGTGGTGTTTGTCTCCCTCACCAGATTGCAGAAGAGAGCCCGTCTGTCGTGAAGCCAAACACATATTTCTTGGACCCAGCAAGATTGGGGCCGTGTACTTTTCTGTGATGAGTCGAGATTCAGTACACAAAGTGATTCTCGACGAGTCTTCATCTGGAGACAACGTGGGGCCCGCTATCATCCCTCCAACATAAGGAAAATCAACACTTTGGTAGAAGTGGAGTCCTTGTGTAAGCAGGCATCATGTTGGATGGCCGCACACCACTGCACGTCTTCAATAGGGGTACTGTTACCACACAGCGCTACAGGGATGAGATCTTTGAACCTTATGAGGCTTTTCCAGGGAGCTGTCGGACCAAACTTCGTTTTTATGGATGAAAGCGCGAGGCCACACGGCTCAGCTTGTCAACGATTTTCTGGAGGAGGAGGATATCCGCTGTATGGTGTGGCCAGCAAAGTTGCCAAACCTAAATCCTATAGAGCATGTTCGGGATGCTCTAGGAAGAGCCATTGCACGATGTCCACCTCCTCCTGGGACCCTCCAGGTGTTAAAATCCGTGTTTTTAGAAGAATGGGATTGTTGCCGCAAGCTGTTATCAACAACCTCATTTACAGTATGAGTGCCCATTGTGTGACTTGTAAAGCTGTGTGGGGTGGCCACACTTCCTATTAGCTGGACCATTCTCGAGATATGATGCATCATGTTTGGATCGTTCTTGGTCTAATTTGTATATTGCACGTAATTTACCTCCTGTTCATTTTGTTATGTTGCTATCGCATGTCTCATAATATGAGGCATCTGTGTACCAGATTTCATTGCAATCAAAAATTTAGTTTTCAAGATTCACAGAGTACGTGTTTGTGACCTTAATTTTGGACATCAGTGTAGTATGAAGACCGGGGCTATAAACTCTGCCCTAGCTCGACTTACGCACAGTGGGACCCATTATCCTGCCTGGAAAGAGACCAATATCCTTTTCACTCCATCAGACGTGTCTATTCTTCTTTTCACAGAGAGCTTGTATATATACTCCCAGTTACAAGTCTGATGTAATGACTCATTACCTAGTGAAATACCATACATACATACATATCACTTAGCTGTTCTCCGAGATTCAGAGGTTAGCTCCAAAAAGAAATACAAACTAACAGATAATTTTTACTTACTGTTGCCGTATCAAACTTCTCCATTTACAGCGATCGTGACAAACAACTCGGACTTCACTGACATCCATCACACGACGTACACAAGATCTTCTATACTTCATTCTCATAATCTTTTTCTCATGCAGACTCTCCTGAATCTGATCCTCCCATGACTTCCTTGGCCTTCCTCTGCCTTTTCTTCCTGCCATTTGGGCTAAAAAGATTTTCTTTGTAAGCATCTCATCACTCATTCTTTCAACATGGCCAAACCACCAAAGCATGGTAGTCTCCACCTTGCTAACAACGTTTTGCTTCACATCACAAAACTGCAACACATCTTCATTCCTCGCACAATCAGAAAGTGTCTTGCCATAAACCTCCCATAAGTAACACATTTCTCCAGCACACAAATGACTTCTATTATATATCTTCTGTAGTACCCAGGTTTCACTGTCATACATCAGAGTAAGAACAATTACACTTTCATACACAGCCATGCAGAACTCTCTTGAGAACCCATCATTCCTGTGAAAACCTCCCAGAGCAGTCATGACTTTCAATGAAGAATTCACTCGCCTACTAATTTCACCATCCATTTTGTTCTCTTTGTCAAACATGCTTCCTAAATACACAAACTCACTCACCTGATCAATCACTGCCATTTAGACTTGCATTACATTCAGTGCTACCACTTCCTCTCTCAAAAACCGTAACTTTGGGTTTTCCCTTATTTATACTCAATTTGAATTTCGTGCAAACTTCACACATCCAGGACAACATACGCTACAACTCACATTTGCTCTCTGCCAACAGGACAGTGTCATCAGCATATAGCAATCTGCACACACGGATATCACCAAGACAAACCAGAATTATCTATTTTGGCATCATGCATGCACGCATCCATAAATATATTAAACAGCCATGGTGACATTACACAACCTTGTCTGACTCCTCCACCAATAGAGAACCATTTTGATAAAACACCATTTACCTGTACCCAAGCTCTACTGCCAGCATACATGGCTTTTACTCTATTAAATAGATTCCCAGTAACACCATATTCATTAAATACCTTCCACAAAAGTGTCCTGTTTACTCAGTCGAAAGCTTTCTTTAAATCTATGAAGGCAGCAAAAACTTTCTTCCCAACAGCCAGATACTTTTCAATCATCATGCATAAATCAAAAATGTGGTTAGTGCAGCCTTTACCAGGCATAAAACCACTTTAAACATTCCACACTTTCTCTGAGGTAAGACCCCATACTTTTTTAATAACGACCTTACCAAACACTTTCCCTGGCACACTTAGTAGGCTAATACCACGACAGTTCTTGCAGTCAGTCTTGATCACCTTTTCACTTATACAAGGGTACAATGATAGCATCCTACCAATCCCGAGGGATTATTCCTTACTCCCAGCACAACTGGCAAATTTCAGTTAACCAGTCAATTACTGAGTCACCACCATATTTCAACATCTCGGCAGTTATGCCATCAACTCCTGGAGCATTACCATTCTGAAGAGATTTTAGAGCTTTTACACACCTCTTCTCTTGAGACCCTTCCTGTGCTTCCATCCTTCACTGTGACATCATCTGCATTTGAATGACCTTTACTTTCCTGATCTAATAACTCACCGAAGCATTCACCTCATCTTTGACTTAACCCATTGGGCTCTCATATCATTTCCCCAGCCCTATTCTTCACACAACTTACAACTTTGTTACCCCTATTTTTCCTGAGTCTCATGCACTTCTAGAAAGTCTTCCTATCTTTCAAAAAAGCCAATTCATGCCTTTCCACCTTCTCCTTCCTATCTTTTGCCTTACTCTGGCGAACCAGCTTAGCGGCTCCACACTTCTTACAGCATATATCGTTGTTCAATTTTCGCTAAGTTGCGATGAACATACTTTTTACGTGGCTACGATATTCAAATTCGGTTGACATTAAATGTCTGTAAATACTGTTTCACACGTTATACAAGTTCAGCTATCGGGAGTTTGCAAAAGGACATTAACGTAGTATTGGCAATTGAAGTCAAGTATAATAATAATAAGTATCTATACTTACAATATTTATAGTGGCTGTAGGTGCTTCATATGTGCGTCATCCAAGAATGTGAATTTTTTCAATTGTGAAGTTAAAATTCATGATATTGTAAAATCTGCGCCAGATAAAATTAAACAAGATGAATTTTTTACAATGCAAAAAAATCCTTTAACATCGATGAAATAAGAAACTGAATTAAAACCTTGTTGAATTTTTTTAAAAACGAACTACAATCCTGAAGAGGAGACTATCTTGACCGCGAAGCATCCTGATACATAATGAAAACCAAAGATGAATTATACTTTTGCCAAAACCTCAAAAATAAACAATCTTGAAAAAGAAAATACAAACATACAAATCTCCCGAATGCGAAGCACCAAACTAGTTTCTGCTACAATTTATAGCCATCATCAGTGGTAGGTGCACGGACAATAGGATCACCGCACTCACTCGCTCAGGTATGCAGCCTAACCCCAATGTATGTTCAGCCCTGTCGTGTAGATATTTGCGCATCATGATTTAGGTTCAACTGCACATATCAATGGTGTCGCCATCTGTAGTCAAACAAAAATATACTAGTAGCTTTTACGTAGAAATATTCAACTGTAATTTTTTAAGTAATATTTGATGTCACATGTTTTTTGTTAATATTTTTCCTCTTGAAATGTTTCCTCTCCTGTTCAATAAGGTACCTCCATGCAAAGTGAAGCTCCACTGGACTATTGACGTTACAGTTGTATCTTTTGGTTTTCTCAATGACTACAGCCTTAGAGGTTAGAATCTGGGCATGTGATCTATGTGATGTTAGAATTTTTGTGTTAGTCCAATCAGGAGTTACATGATTTTTGATACAATGTTGTATTAATGAAGTTTTTTCATCTTTTCTTGTCCAGTTCGTAATATGTTCATTTAATCTAGTCAAAAATCTTCTACGCGTACTTCCGATATATACTTTGTCTTTTTGGTTATCATCCGTAACTGTTGGAATGACATAAACTCCAGATTTATTTAGAATTGATCTATTATTAGTAGTAGTAAGTATGCTTCCATTGTCAATAACTGTTTCTGCGATGTTAATATTGTTGTTGTAACATTCTTTTTTTAAAATAGTACTAATAGGAGGTAAGTATGGAAATTTTCCATAATATTGCTGTATTTCTTTTTTAATGTTATTATCGAAACGATGTATATTGGCCGTAATGTTGTTATATAAAGATTTGACTAATCCTTTACTATATCCAAATTCTTCTGCAGTTTTTTCAATCCATTTTAGCTCTTTGATCTCCAATTCTTTATTGGATGAGTGTGTCATTGCTCTTTTAATATAAAAGCGGAATGCTGCAGTCTTATATTTCCAAGGGTGTGTAGAATCTCTTGGGATAATTGCCTGTACATATGATGGCTTCCGGTATACAGAATATTCTATAATTCCGTTATCCTTTTGTATAGATATATCCAAGAAGTTTAGCTGGCCATTAACCTCAATTTCTTTACTAACCTGTATAGATTGATAACAATTGTTAAATTTAGCAATGAAATTATCCATTTCAAGATTGGAGTGCTGCCAAAACAGTAAAATATCATCTACATATCGGAGGTATACATATGGTAAGTATATATTAGAATGATCTAATATACAGTTTTCAATATCTTGCAGAACGACTTCGGCCAGTAGCCCTGAAATTGGGGACCCCATAGGGGCACCATATTGCTGTTTATAAATTATCCCATTAAATGTGAAATAATTATTATTTGCTACAAAAGATAATGCAGATACAATACTGTTTCTGACTTTATCAGTAAGATTTTCTTCATCCAATCTGGAATTAATTAAGTCAATAGCGACATCTGTTGGAGTATTGGGATATAAAGAGATGACATCTAAACTGGCCATTGTGAAATTGGAGGTTTTAATTGTTTTTAACTTGTTGGTAACTTCTGTAGCATTAGTAATACTGGCTTCATGGCTATTGTAGAATGGTTTGATGTAGTTAAATAGTGCTCTCTCTAAGTTAATAGTAGGAGATAAATTCTTATTAACAATAGGCCTAATAGGTTCGCCAGTCTTATGTGTTTTTATTTTACCAAAAATATTTGGTGTACAAGCACCTACTGGTGGAATACATTTGCTTTTAATAATTGTAGGTAAGTCACTGTGATTTTTTATATTAGCCAAGTTCCTAATTATACTGTCAACTGGGTCCTTATTGACCATGATGGCATTCAACTTATTGATTGCTTCTGTCATCTTGTTATTATATTCATCTGTATTTAAGATGACAATCTGCTTAGATTTGTCCGCCATAATACACTTTATAGCAGGGTTATTTCTCAACTCCATTAGGGCTTTGCGCTCATATGTGATTCTTGTATTTTCATTGGTGTTGTACATGTTGTTGATAGATTGGACCATTTTAAATCTTGTAGGATTTTTATTTGCATTAGGCAATCTTTGGATGACGTTCTCAATTTGCGGAATGAGGTATTCCGTTTTTGGCACTTTTTGTCGATACGCAAACCTTATACCTCTTTCTAGTGCTTTCATTTGCAGATTTGATAGTTCTAAACTAGATTCATTAATATAAAGATTTTGATTATTAATCTCTATTCTATGGTTTTTCTGGTGCTTGTCATTTATTAGATTTTCAATTTTACGAAAGCGTTTTAGTTTACACTATTCTTGCTGTCTGTCCGAAATTGCATATAGTTTTATAAACTCTATCTTGATCTTGTTGTCCTTGTCTTCATACTGTATACACTGATTGTACAGTTCATAGTTTTTCACACTTAGTTTATCGATATCTTTGCGTTTACTGCGAATTATAGCTCTTAATCTCTTCAGCTCGCATGTTTCAATGATATTACGATCTTTGTAGTTGATAGGGTTAACCCTAATTTGAAGAAATTTAGGCGTAATATCATTATTCTTACAAGTAGTTAGGAAGTTCAGATGTTCAATTTCCTTGCAAAGTTTAATTCTATTCTTTTTAAAAATACGAATATCTTGCGCAATATACCTTTATATTGCGCAAGATATAAGATATTTGCGCAATATACCTTGATAGGGATGTAAGGTCAGGTGATGCGTAACATCACAGCCTCTCCTTGACAAATGTCAACCCCGCCTTCTCGTGGTGCATCCTGTTCCCACTAAAGGGGCTCTGACGACCGCCAATAGCGGTATAACTATACCATCGGGATCAGAGGAAATGCTATCCCACACTCACCAACCCGCTTGGCCAGCGTGGTGAGTTATGGCCAAACACCTCCAAAATGACTCTACAACTTAAATCTTTACCCTCAGTCTCCGGCAGCTGGAATGTACCTGGCCAAGGCAGCGGCCAGTGCGACATGAAGGCAGAGGGTGCTAAGAATCCCCGGAGGACCGGACTAGGCTGCCATTTGATGCTGACCTTGGCTACCTATAACGGACGCTCCCTATCTTCTGATTCAAGGCTTCTTGAATTGGAAGAGGAACTACAAAGGATCAAGTGGGACATCGTCGGGCTAAGTGAGGTAAGGAGAAAAGGAGAAGATCTCATTGAACTGAAAAGTGGACATCTCTTCTATTATCGTGGGACAGATACTGGCAGAACTAGTGGTGTTGGATTTATAATAAACAAGAAACTGAAGGATAAAGTGGTAGAAGTTGAAAGTTCCTCTGACAGAGCTGCACGACTCGTTATCCAACTATCGAGAAGATACCAGGCTCAGATTATTCAAACTTATGCACCCACCACAAGTCATCCTGAAGAAGAAATTGAAGAATTTTATGAGGAAATTCGTCATCTAAATAATAAAGGTAAGCAGCACTTGAAGATAATTATGGGAGATTTCAATGCAAAAATAGGGCAACGGCAACAGAATGAAACTTCAGTAGGTAAATTCGGTCACGGCAACAGAAACCAGCGTGGAAATACTCTCGTTGAGTTTGCAGAGGCAGAAGGATTTTTCATCTTGAACTCCTTTTTCAAGAAAAATCCACACAGGAAATGGACATGGAGACATCCAATTGGGACGACAAGTGAAATTGATTTTATTATGTGTAACAAAAAATTCGTCATCGAAGACTGCAGTGTGCTGAACAAGTTCAACACAGGTAGTGACCATAGATTGGTGAGATGTAAGATGCACCTCAACACTAAACTGGAACGTGGCAAGCTCATAAGACAAACAAAATGTATTGACATAACCAACCTTAAAAAACACCATAATACTTTCAAGTTGGAACTGAAGAACAGATTCTCTGCTTTAGAAGGCCTAACATCGGAAGAAGTGGATATTTCGGAAGTTAACAGAAAAGTAACCAAAGCTCTAATGGAAACAGCAACAAAATTAGCTGGGTCTAAGAACAAGTTGCATGTGAACAAATTATCAGGAAAAACCAAAATGTTGATGCAAAAAAGAAGAGAGATGAGGACAACTAAAGTAGATGTGACTTCCAAAGTGGAATATATAGAGCTATGCAAGACAACACGAAAAAGTATCACTGAAGACGTAAGGAAATTCAACTGTGAGCTAGTGAGGAAAACAATTGAAAACAACCAAAGCCTAAAGATAGCAAAGGGACATCTCAGTAAGGGAAGAAAACAGATTATGGCTCTGAGAAAAGAAGATGGTTCTATAACAAGAAATAGAGGCGAAATTTTGACAAGAGTGAATGATTTCTACTCCAAATTATATGAAAGGGATGATACATGTACTCCAGACATCATGAAAGGTACCAGAGTTCTTCCAGTCCTCCCAGCAGAAGTTGCTCATGCAATCAAGAACATGAAGCGAGGGAAAGCTCCAGGAGAAGATGGAATTACTATAGACATCATACAAGAAGCAAGTGGAGAAATTGAAACAGTACTCGCCCAAATTTTCACTCGATGCCTTAATGAAGGGAAGATTCCTGAGGATTGGAACAATGCTACAATGATCCTGCTACATAAAAAAGGTGACATTGAGGATCTCAGGAACTACAGACCTATCAGCCTCCTATCAGTGGTTTATAAAATCTTCACTAAAGTTCTTTCACACCGCTTGAAGGTAACACTGGACATGGCTCAACCGAGAGAACAAGCTGGATTCAGGAGTGGCTACAGCACAATAGATCATATCCACGTACTGAGAGAACTGATTGAAAGAGCGAGGGAATATGAACTTCCATTGTGCATGGCTTTTATCGATTATGAAAAAGCCTTTGATTCGGTGAAACCATCAGCAGTTACCACGGCTCTGAAATCCTGCGGTATTGAAGATGCATACATTAATATTATTAATAACATCTATGAAAATGCAAGTGCAAAGATTCGGCTGTTTGAAAATACAACACACATAAAAATTGGAAAGGGAGTGAGACAAGGTGACACCATATCTCCGAAGCTCTTTAATATCACATTGGAAAATGTCTTTCAATCACTGAACTGGGAAAACAAAGGGATAAAGATTAATGGAGATTATCTAACCCACCTTCGTTTTGCTGATGACGTAGTCATTTTTGCAACTACACCATCAGAGCTGCAGAGTATGATCCAAGAACTTGCTGACAAGAGTAAAGAAGTGGGATTAAAAATGAACTTTCAGAAGACAAAAGTGATGTTCAATGCTTTTACAAGAAATGAAGATTTATCGATTGATGGAGAAAAACTGGAGATAACAGATACGTATGTTTATCTTGGACAGCAGATATCAAGTGAGGGTCACATTGATGAAGAAATTAATCGGCGTACAAAACTTGCCTGGAGAGCTTTTGGAAGAAACAGCATAATTTTCAAGAGCAATATGCCATTATGTCTTAAAAGAAAAGTGTTTGATCAATGCATCCTTCCAGTGCTTACGTATGGTGCAGAGACGTGGACCTTAACTAAAAGAGACATACAAAAGCTGCAGACAACTCAAAGAAACATGGAGAGGTGCATGCTTGGTATAACCAGGAGAGATAAGAAGAGGAACTCGTGGATCCGAAAAATGACGAGAGTGGAAGACATCATGATCAGAGTTAAATCCCTGAAATGGCAATGGGCTGGACATACTGCCAGAAGGACAGACCATAGATGGACAGCCGAAATTCTAGATTGGATTCCAAGGGACAGGAAAAGACCCAGAAAAAGACCACATGGGAGATGGGTGGATGAAATTCGTAAATATGCGGGAGTGACATGGAGGAGACTGGCACAAGACAGACCGTTGTGGAGGAAACTTGGGGAGACCTTCGTCCAGCAGTGGATTGATAATGGTTGACAATGATGATGATGATGATGATGATACCTTGATAACATATTACTAAGGGCTAGAACAAGACAAAGGGGAAAAAAACCTCTGCACTAAGCTTATATATATTGTATCTCCAGTTATATATGACATATATCGTTGTTCAATTTTCGCTAAGTTGCGATGAACATACTTTTTACGTGGCTACGATATTCAAATTCGGTTGACATTAAATGTCTGTAAATACTGTTTCACACAGTATTTACAGACATTTCAGGGCTACTGGCCGAAGTCGTTCTGCAAGATATTGAAAACTGTATATTAGATCATTCTAATATATACTTACCATATGTATATCTCCGATATGTAGATGATATTTTACTGTTTTGGCAGCACTCCAATCTTGAAATGGATAATTTCATTGCTAAATTTAACAATTGTTATCAATCTATACAGGTTAGTAAAGAAATTGAGGTTAATGGCCAGCTAAACTTCTTGGATATATCTATACAAAAGGATAACGGAATTATAGAATATTCTGTATACCGGAAGCCATCATATGTACAGGCAATTATCCCAAGAGATTCTACACACCCTTGGAAATATAAGACTGCAGCATTCCGCTTTTATATTAAAAGAGCAATGACACACTCATCCAATAAAGAATTGGAGATCAAAGAGCTAAAATGGATTGAAAAAACTGCAGAAGAATTTGGATATAGTAAAGGATTAGTCAAATCTTTATATAACAACATTACGGCCAATATACATCGTTTCGATAATAACATTAAAAAAGAAATACAGCAATATTATGGAAAATTTCCATACTTACCTCCTATTAGTACTATTTTAAAAAAAGAATGTTACAACAACAATATTAACATCGCAGAAACAGTTATTGACAATGGAAGCATACTTACTACTACTAATAATAGATCAATTCTAAATAAATCTGGAGTTTATGTCATTCCAACAGTTACGGATGATAACCAAAAAGACAAAGTATATATCAGAAGTACGCGTAGAAGATTTTTGACTAGATTAAATGAACATATTACGAACTGGACAAGAAAAGATGAAAAAACTTCATTAATACAACATTGTATCAGAAATCATGTAACTCCTGATTGGACTAACACAAAAATTCTAACATCACATAGATCACATGCCCAGATTCTAACCTCCGAGGCTGTAGTCATTGAGGAAACCAAAAGATACAACTCTAACGTTAATAGTCCAGTGGAGCTTCACTTTGCATGGAGGTACCTTATTGAACAGGAGAGGAAACATTTCAAGAGGAAAAATATTAACAAAAAACATGTGACATCAAATATTACTTAAAAAAATACAGTTGAATATTTCTACGTAAAAGCTACTAGTATATTTTTGTTTGACTACAGATGGCGACACCATTGATATGTGCAGTTGAACCTAAATCATGATGCGCAAATATCTACACGACAGGGCTGAACATACATTGGGGTTAGGCTGCATACCTGAGCGAGTAAGTGCGGTGATCCTATTGTCCGTGCACCTACCACTGATGATGGCTATAAATTGTAGCAGAAACTAGTTTGGTGCTTCGCATTCGGGAGATTTGTATGTTTGTATTTTCTTTTTCAAGATTGTTTATTTTTGAGGTTTTGGCAAAAGTATAATTTATCTTTGGTTTTCATTATGTATCAGGATGCTTCGCGGTCAAGATAGTCTCCTCTTCAGGATTGTAATTCGTTTTTAAAAAAATTCAACAAGGTTTTAATTCAGTTTCTTATTTCATCGATGTTAAAGGATTTTTTTGCATTGTAAAAAATTCATCTTGTTTAATTTTATCTGGCGCAGATTTTACAATATCATGAATTTTAACTTCACAATTGAAAAAATTCACATTCTTGGATGGCCTTTTATACGAAGCACCTACAGCCACTATAAATATTGTAAGTATAGATACTTATTATTATTATACTTGACTTCAATTGCCAATACTACGTTAATGTCCTTTTGCAAACTCCCGATAGCTGAACTTGTATAACGTGTGAAACAGTATTTACAGACATTTAATGTCAACCGAATTTGAATATCGTAGCCACGTAAAAAGTATGTTCATCGCAACTTAGCGAAAATTGAACAACGATATAAGTCATATATAACTGGAGATACAATATATATATAAGCTTAGTGCAGAGGTTTTTTTCCCCTTTGTCTTGTTCTAGCCCTTAGTAATATGTTATCAAGGTATATTGCGCAAGATATTCGTATTTTTAAAAAGAATAGAATTAAACTTTGCAAGGAAATTGAACATCTGAACTTCCTAACTACTTGTAAGAATAATGATATTACGCCTAAATTTCTTCAAATTAGGGTTAACCCTATCAACTACAAAGATCGTAATATCATTGAAACATGCGAGCTGAAGAGATTAAGAGCTATAATTCGCAGTAAACGCAAAGATATCGATAAACTAAGTGTGAAAAACTACGAACTGTACAATCAGTGTATACAGTATGAAGACAAGGACAACAAGATCAAGATTGAGTTTATAAAACTATATGCAATTTTGGACAGACAGCAAGAAAAGTGTAAACTAAAACGCTTTCGTAAAATTGAAAATCTAATAAATGACAAGCACCAGAAAAACCATAGAATAGAGATTAATAATCAAAATCTTTATATTAATGAATCTAGTTTAGAACTATCAAATCTGCAAATGAAAGCACTAGAAAGAGGTATAAGGTTTGCGTATCGACAAAAAGTGCCAAAAACGGAATACCTCATTCCGCAAATTGAGAACATCATCCAAAGATTGCCTACTGCAAATAAAATCCTACCAGATTTAAAATGGTCCGTGCTATCAACAACATGTACAACACCAATGAAAATACAAGAATCACATATGAGCGCGAAGCCCTAATGGAGTTGAGAAATAACCCTGCTATAAAGTGTATTATGGCGGACAAATCTAAGCAGATTGTCATCTTAAATACAGATGAATATAATAACAAGATGACAGAAGCAATCAATAAGTTGAATGCCATCATGGTCAATAAGGACCCAGTTGACAGTATAATTAGGAACTTGGCTAATATAAAAAAATCACAGTGACTTACCTACAATTATTAAAAGCAAATGTATTCCACCAGTAGGTGCTTGTACACCAAATATTTTTGGTAAAATAAAAACACATAAGACTGGCGAACCTATTAGGCCTATTGTTAATAAGAATTTATCTCCTACTATTAACTTAGAGAGAGCACTATTTAACTACATCAAACCATTCTACAATAGCCATGAAGCCAGTATTACTAATGCTACAGAAGTTACCAACAAGTTAAAAACAATTAAAACCTCCAATTTCACAATGGCCAGTTTAGATGTCATCTCTTTATATCCCAATACTCCAACAGATGTCGCTATTGACTTAATTAATTCCAGATTGGATGAAGAAAATCTTACTGATAAAGTCAGAAACAGTATTGTATCTGCATTATCTTTTGTAGCAAATAATAATTATTTCACATTTAATGGGATAATTTATAAACAGCAATATGGCGCCCCTATGGGGTCCCTAATTTCAGGGCTACTGGCCGAAGTCGTTCTGCAAGATATTGAAAACTGTATATTAGATCATTCTAATATATACTTACCATATGTATATCTCCGATATGTAGATGATATTTTACTGTTTTGGCAGCACTCCAATCTTGAAATGGATAATTTCATTGCTAAATTTAACAATTGTTATCAATCTATACAGGTTAGTAAAGAAATTGAGGTTAATGGCCAGCTAAACTTCTTGGATATATCTATACAAAAGGATAACGGAATTATAGAATATTCTGTATACCGGAAGCCATCATATGTACAGGCAATTATCCCAAGAGATTCTACACACCCTTGGAAATATAAGACTGCAGCATTCCGCTTTTATATTAAAAGAGCAATGACACACTCATCCAATAAAGAATTGGAGATCAAAGAGCTAAAATGGATTGAAAAAACTGCAGAAGAATTTGGATATAGTAAAGGATTAGTCAAATCTTTATATAACAACATTACGGCCAATATACATCGTTTCGATAATAACATTAAAAAAGAAATACAGCAATATTATGGAAAATTTCCATACTTACCTCCTATTAGTACTATTTTAAAAAAAGAATGTTACAACAACAATATTAACATCGCAGAAACAGTTATTGACAATGGAAGCATACTTACTACTACTAATAATAGATCAATTCTAAATAAATCTGGAGTTTATGTCATTCCAACAGTTACGGATGATAACCAAAAAGACAAAGTATATATCGGAAGTACGCGTAGAAGATTTTTGACTAGATTAAATGAACATATTACGAACTGGACAAGAAAAGATGAAAAAACTTCATTAATACAACATTGTATCAAAAATCATGTAACTCCTGATTGGACTAACACAAAAATTCTAACATCACATAGATCACATGCCCAGATTCTAACCTCCGAGGCTGTAGTCATTGAGAAAACCAAAAGATACAACTCTAACGTTAATAGTCCAGTGGAGCTTCACTTTGCATGGAGGTACCTTATTGAACAGGAGAGGAAACATTTCAAGAGGAAAAATATTAACAAAAAACATGTGACATCAAATATTACTTAAAAAAATACTGTTGAATATTTCTACGTAAAAGCTACTAGTATATTTTTGTTTGACTACAGATGGCGACACCATTGATATGTGCAGTTGAACCTAAATCATGATGCGCAAATATCTACACGACAGGGCTGAACATACATTGGGGTTAGGCTGCATACCTGAGCGAGCAAGTGCGGTGATCCTATTGTCCGTGCACCTACCACTGATGATGGCTATAAATTGTAGCAGAAACTAGTTTGGTGCTTCGCATTCGGGAGATTTGTATGTTTGTATTTTCTTTTTCAAGATTGTTTATTTTTGAGGTTTTGGCAAAAGTATAATTCATTTTTGGTTTTCATTATGTATCAGGATGCTTCGCGGTCAAGATAGTCTCCTCTTCAGGATTGTAGTTCGTTTTTAAAAAAATTCAACAAGGTTTTAATTCAGTTTCTTATTTCATTGATGTTAAAGGATTTTTTTGCATTGTAAAAAATTCATCTTGTTTAATTTTATCTGGCGCAGATTTTACAATATCATGAATTTTAACTTCACAATTGAAAAAATTCACATTCTTGGATGACGCACATATGAAGCACCTACAGCCACTATAAATATTGTAAGTATAGATACTTGACTTCAATTGCCAATACTACGTTAATGTCCTTTTGCAAACTCCCGATAGCTGAACTTGTATAACGTATGAAACAGTATTTACAGACATTTAATGTCAACCGAATTTGACTTCTTACAGCGATATTCATCCACAGAAACTCTGCCTTGCAACATCCCCAAATAGGCTTCCTTCTTTCTCTTTACTGCCTCTTCAATCTCACTATTCCACCAAGCATCACCTCTATTGTCACCCACTATTGTGGTGCCACAGACCTCTACAGCAGCAGTGACAACACAGTTCTTAAAACAATTCCATCACTTTTTTTCTACATCCCTCTCACAAGACTTCAGCTCCTTCAGTCGTTCTCTGAGTATGTCAGAATAACGCTGATGATTTTCAGGATGCCTTTCAACCTTTATTCTTTCCATCCTGGGCCTCTTCCTATTCTTTTTCCTCCAACCAACTTTCAGTTTCACTCATGACACTACTAAGTAATGATCAAAACCAACATCTGCACTTCTCATCACACGAGTGTCAACAACTAAGTGTGTCAGATGGTGATCGTAGACCACAAAATCTATTGCACTCTTTTGACTAAGAGTGCGATTTTTCCAAGTATATGTGTGGATACACTTGTGGTTGAAAAATGTATTAGATACACACAAACCATTCTCAATGCAGAGTTCAGTTAATCTTTCACCATTATCATTCACACAAGGATCATTAAACTTACCCAGAACATTGTCAGAAATTGCATTGCATGCCTACTCTAGCATTGAAATCTGCTGCTATTATAACTTTCTCTTTATTACCATACTGGCTCAAAACAGCCTTTAGCTCATTCCAGAAATCTTCCTTTCTATCAGAAGGTTTTGAGTCACAAGAAGCATAAACTACAAGAATTACTATTCTCTGAAGTTTCACTTTCAAACGAATCCAAAGAATTCTCTCACTTATGCAACTATCGTGAATCATGTTGTTTACAACCGTGGAAATTGTTATTTCAAGGAGACGAATGTCCACTTCAGATGAAATAACCCTGTAAGTTTTTAATTTTATGTCATAACTTACCTTATGTACAATACGTCATGTTGATTCAATTGTGTAATGCTGACAAACTTCTCTCGTAACCTTATTTCCGCTAGAAAGCTGGGTGATCACTCTTCAAATCAGACCTACGTCATGGAAGTTCTTAGACAATGTATATATAGAGCACACTAGCACATACTATTGTAGTCTGAGGATGGGGCATAGTGATCCCAAAAGGTCTGACTATTTTTATCTGTAAATATTTTAACTTTTAGTACAAGTAAATACAGAGTGGAAGAAATATTCTTCTCATAATATGTGGCAAATACGTCATGGCGGCAGGGTCTGCATTGATTAAAAACGCGGTCGGAGAATATTCCGATGCTCTTAACACCCAGATACTTGCGAATTCGCTGTCGTAGGTGGTGCAACGGATGGCATGCTGGAACGGTAATCGGAAGATGCTGGTTCAATTCCCGCTACACGATGAAATTTTCAAGTTTTCTGATGTGATTGAATTCACGTGTGAAACAGTAATTGCAGTCAATTCAGTCATGACTTTTAGTAAAGTTTACCTGACTTATAAAGGGTTTTCTCCTTTTTATAAGTGTTTTATCATGTATTGACGGTGTTGTCTTCAACTTTTGAACTTAAAAGAGTGTTTTAAAGTTTTAGATATATTAATACTTATTACTTACAGTTACGTGCTTATGGCCAGATTTTGTCATGTTATCATCCAGCCAATAAACAACACTGAAAATGTTGAAATATTGGGGGGGGGGAGAGACAACACAACCCTTTTCATGAAGCACCTTTGTGAAAAAAGCACTTGGAAGCACTGGGAAGCACTTTTGTGCTTGGAAACAAATTGTCAATATGTTTCATCACAAATTAGCATTTCAAAAGTTATATTTTCCCATATGTATTCTTTGTAGATTTTTTTAGTATCTTAAGCTACAATTGCATTGTTAAATTATCACTGATTTTCTACAAATGAAGATGTGAAAATAATAGTGAAAAGTCAAGTTTTGATTTGACAATTTTGTTACATATATATTATTATTTTAATAAGCAAAAATAGATATAATTGATATATGTATGCTATATTTTATAGCATACATATATCTATTATTTTTAATAAACAAAATTTTATAGATTGAAATTTTTTATTTGAAATTTCCAAAATAAATACACATGTATAATAGATTGAAATTGCACGATAAAATTTCAAATTCCATTTTATGAAATTTCATTGTAACGAAATATTTTGGTGATTCTGTGAATTTTTTTTTTTTCTAATGGGATTCAACTGTAATAAAGTTGAAAAAGATAGCAAGGAAACTGAAGATATAATAAGACTTTGGGAAAAAAAGATAGCAAGGAAACTGAAGATATAATAAGACTTTGGAAAAAAAGATAGCAAGAAAAATGAAGATATAATAAGACTGCTTGGCAAATATGAATGGGAAAACACCCTCTTCAAGATATGAGTACAGAATTGCTGCCACTGCTGCTCTATTGCGCAAGAACATCCACAAGTTTGTTTGATGGGAATGGGAAGATGCTGTTTTCAAGCAACAAATGTATAATTACGATCAGTGTGCTATGTATGGCATGATGAAGCCCACAAGTGTAATTGGTTGGAAAAGGCTAGAAATATGAAAAACACTATTGATTATGGATATCTCTAAGTGTAATTAAAGATACTTATGTGTTCAGGGGTTTTTCAGTAAATTGGGATTTTTTTTTGTGCACTTTGTGTTCCTGAAAATTTCTTGAAAAATGTCTTAGTTACTTATTTACTAACTTGTTTTCTTTTCAGACTTTGAAGCTCGTTACCTATACAAGTTCCACAGTGCACAAAATTTGCCAAATCCTGAACCTTTTTCAAATTCTTCAAAGAGTTATCCTAGTGAAAGTTAGTATCATTTTATTTGCATGTCATGTTCTGTTAATCTGACAGTTTGTTCAGAGTATTTATTAGCATGTTATGCATTGGGATAGGAGCTATTGGAGAGACAAAATTTGTTAACAGCATATCTCCTGATAGCCATGCAGAGATTGACAACAGTAAATCCCCAAAAATCCATAACTACTTGTGTTTACTAGTAAAAACTAGAAGTTTTGATAAGCCTTGGTAAAAGCCCAAATCCAGATGAGAAGTTTTTGCATTGCACAACTTCAGTTGAGAAAAAACTCATTCTTATCACATGGCCATTTGTTAGAACCATTTGCATTAACCTCATCATTACAAAGAAACTTTCATTTTGGTGTAGCGGAAGCATATCCGGCGCGTAACTGGAATATCCTGGGTTCGAATCCCGATGGCGGCCAATGAGAATTTTTCAGTGACTCACTTATAAACGTGGAAAGAGCGAATATCTTTGTTTGATGTTCCTGGTCCATGTTGAATTTCTGTATTAGTTATTCATTCGCCTTCTGATTATTTCTTCAGTTGCTGCTTACCATCTTTGGTGGATCCCCAGCATTGTGCGGGGCTCCAAGGAGCAACCTGCCAACTTGGCTTGGCAGTTAGTATGTGTGAGTCTGGAGGAATTGGAGGCCGCTGTGGTGTAGCAGAAGCATATCCGGTGCCTAACTGGAAGACCCTGGTTCGACTCCCGGTGGCGGCCAATGATAATTTTTCTGTGACTCACTTATAAACGTGGAAAGAGTGAATATCTTTGTTTGATGTTGATGTTATTAGCTGTTGTTTAATATTTGGATCCACTAAAATCCAAATGAAACTGACTACCAAATTAAAACTGATTCTCTGTTCTAGAATATGTAACAGAAGAAGTAGACATCTCCAAAGTTAACAGAAAAATTATCAAAGCCCTTATGGGAAAATCAATTAAATAAGTAGACTATAAAAATGGGAACCATAAAGAAAATATCAGAACAAACAAAAATTCCAATGCAGGAAGGGGGAATAAAGATAAGTAAAGAAAATATAGCTTTCAAATTGGAAAATGTAGGACTACGTAAGGCAGTGATCAAACTAATTGTAAAAATGTTCCTGGTATCAGCTAGCTGAGTGTGCCAGGAAAAGTGTTTAGAATGGTCATTATTGATAAAGTACCATACTTTACATCATTGAAGATGTGGGATGCTCAGAGTGGTATTATGCCTGATAAGGGCTGCACTTACCAAATTTTTGCATTATGCATATGACTGAAATGTATCTATCTGTTGGTAAGAAAGTTTTTGACTGAAAAGTATCTATCTGTTGATAAGAAGCCTTCATCAGTTTGGAGAAAGCTTATGCCTAAGTGAACAGGGTGCTCCTGTGGAATGTCTTGAATAATAATGGTATAACTGTAAATCTGCTTGAATGTGTAAAAGCTATGTATATTGGCCGTAGAGCATGTGTACAAGTGAATGGTGTTATCAAAATGGTGTTATGTTGGTGCAGGAGTCAGACAAGTGTGTGCAATGTCACCATGGCTGTTCAATATACTGGGTGATTTAGCTAAGCGTGTACGAACTTCTGGGAGGGGTAGGTTGCACAATGACAAATTTGAATCACATAGCAAATCAGCATTGGAAACACCATCTTCATGCTGCAGATGGCATTGTTCAGCTGCGAGACTGTTCATACGTTCTTTCAGGACACCGTCATTTGTAAACTGCCCGCAGAGGTAGTAGGATGGCTGAGTTCATGAACACGGGAATGGCTGATATGCACCTCGCATACGAAGCAGCGTACTGCAACAGACGAGCCGTCGTGCGACTATACCAGGAACGGTACCAGATCTGATGAGTGCCAAATCACCAAGTGTTTGCACGGCTGCATCAGAGGTTATGCGACACTGGTTCTCTCCAGGGACCTGCCAGGTGTCAGGAATGATGGGTACGCACTCTTGCCATCGAAGAGAATGTGTTAAGTCATGCATCAGACACTCCAAGTGCCAGCACACGAGCAATTGCCCATTGGCTCGGTCTGTCCCAATCCACCGTATGGAGGGCTCTGCACGAAGACCAATTGCATCCATATAATGTGCAGCGCATTCAGACGCTAATCCCTGAGGATTACCCTCAGCGCATTGCATTTGCGCAATGGTTCCTGCAGAAGAGTGCGGAAGAACCCCAATTTCCTGCTTCTGTGCTGTTCACAGACGAAGCATGCTTTACATGGGAAGGCTGCTTCAATGCACATAATGCGCATGTATGGCCGGTGGAGAACCCTCATGCTGTACGACCACATGCAGCACAAAACTGTTTTGCTGTTAATGTTTGGGACGGCACTGTTGAGGATCACTTAATTGGCCCGTACCTCATGCCTCCTCGTCTGGACGGAAAGAGTTACTGGATATTTCTGGAGGACGTCTTGCCAGAGCTATTGAACAAACAACAGGTCCCTCAGTCGCTGCGTCGTGCAATGTGGTCCCAGCACGATGGGGCTCCCCACCCCATTTCAGCAGTGACGTTCGTCATCACTTAAACGTGACATTTAGACATCAGTCAATTGGACGTGGTGGTCTCGTTCATTGGCCTGCAAGATCGCCTGACTTAACATGCCTTTATTACTTCTTCTGGGGTTTCATCAAGGGACTGGTGTACAACACCCCCATTGAAAGTGATGACCTTGTAGCACGCATCTGTGAAGCTGCTTCGGAAGTCCGAGAAGACACTTCAGGAATTTTCCAAAATGTACGTGATTCCATGGCCCAACGATGTCAAGCATATTTTACAGCTCATGGTCGCAACTTTGAACACCTTCTGTAACCTCAATGCATTTCGCAAATGTCTTGAGTAATAAAAAGCATTTTGTTCTCTTACGTGCTGCTCTTTCTTTTTTCGTCCTCTCTGTACATTAGCACATTAAGATGGTGTTTCTGACCCTGCATTGCTACGTGATTCTGATTTATTTTTGTGCAACCTACCCCTCCCAGAAGTTTGTACACGCTTAGCTGAATCACCCTGTATTTATGGATGCACGCATGCTTGATGCCAAAATAGAAAATACTGATTTATATCTTGGCAATTCTGATGTGTGCAGGTTCTGTATGCTGATAACAAATTCTGTTGATAGAGAGCAAAAGTAAGTTGCAAAGTGTGTTGTCCAGTATGTATGAAGTTTGTATGAAATTCAAATTGAGTATAAATAAGGGAAAACCCAAAGTTATGTTGTTGGGTTTTTTTGTTTTTTTTTTTTTTTTTTTTGAGCAAGGAACTGTTAGCACTGAATGTAAGATTTTCTAAGTGGCACAGTGTTAGAGCAGGTGAGCGAGTTTGTGTATTTAGGAAGCATGTTTGACAAAGAAAACAGGCTAGATGGTGAAATTAGTAGATAAGTGAATTCAGCTTTGAAAGTCGTATGTGCCTTTTGGAGGATTTCGCAGGACTGATGGTTTCTCAAAAAGGTCCTAAATGGCTGTGTATGAAAGTGTAAATTACTCCTACTTGGATGTATCATGGTGTAATCCTGGGTACTGCAGAAGAGATAAAGGCTAAATGATATGTATGTACACATACAAAAAAAGTGCACTTTTTTTTTTTTTATCTTGGAGAGATTAGAAAGCAGTTGAAATTCCATGTAGTTTTGATTTAAAATATAGATAACAGAATGTGACTAGATAGTATGTATGTAAAACATAAGGAACTGAGAACCTCTGAAAGTTGTTGTTCACAAAAATATTCAGGTAAAGATTGCAAGCTAGTGATTTGAGATTTAAAATTAAGTGGGAGCCACTGCCATTGCCCTTCAGACTTATTCTGTTGATTAAGGGTGGCATACACTGAAAGGATAATTTATTATGTACACCCCGGTGAAAATATGCAAAGCAGCAAATCGTGGTGTGCAGGAAAACTGGTTGGGACTATAAATAGAGTGGGTCGGTATGCACAGGAATACATTCCGTGAAGGAGAGTTGTATAAAAATAAAATGTATCTGCATGCACAACCATTAAAACAGAAAACTTGCTGCAAACCCGCGAATCACGATAACAATAGAATAAGATAATTTAAGGAAAAATTAATGTAACAATAAATAATTATTAGAACATTACAGATTCCAGAGAGGACAAAAGTACATTATTATGACTGAATGCGTAGAAATGTGTGTAAAATGGACCTTAAGGCCAAAAGTTTTAAATATTGAACTATGAACCTCATAAAAACAAGATACTAATTAAAGAAAGTTTTTATATCTAGAAAAGCAGTTCCGTTAATGAACCTTCAAAAATTCATGAACCTTCAAAAATTCATGAACCTTCAAAAATTCTTTCTGTGTAAACGGAACTTTTGTTACAGTTCCTATTTACTGAGAATAGACCTTGATAAAATCAAGAGGCCAGAAACGTCTGTAAAAAGAAATAAACTCACTATCGGAAGATGTGAAAAATAGTTGAACATTCTCACGTTAAGATAGAATTAAATATATTAATCTGAGTAAAGCCTTGAGTAAGTGTTTTAATTACTGTAAATAACATTTTTATTTTTTTAATCTACAAGCCAAAACTATCTGCAAAATCTGCTAATAATTTGGAAACTATCCATGTATGGGTGTACGTCTGTATTCTGTGACTCTGTCGTCAAGTGCGAGCATGGGTCGATTACAAGACTGTTATGAATTTCATGACGAACCGTAGCAAGTGTGCACCAGGAGTACGTGAAATCTGGCAGAACTGCTAACAGTCGGATGAAATGTGGCTGTAAAAGTGCATTGGATGATCGAGGGTGCCGCCGATCGGCCCACATTGTGCAGACGAATTGGAAGGCTTGTTCTCAGCAAATCACGTAACAATTTAATGAAGGAGCATTCACAAGCATATGCTTAAAGACATTCTATCAACACACGGCACAACTCAGCTTGGGCAGTCGACAACCACGTCGTGTCCCGATGTTAACTGCACAGCATCGCATGATTCGTCTGCAGTTTGCGAAGGCCCATCAAAACTGGGGCATGGGTGATTGGAAACGTCCCATATGGTCTGGCGAATCCTGTTTCACATTGTATTGCACCAATGGCAGGCAGCGTGTGTGGCGTAAACCACATGAATTTATAGATCCTGCATTCCAAGTTGGGTACTACAAGCCAGTGGAAGCTGTGTAACTGTTTGGGCAGATTTCACGTGGTCCAGCCTAGGTCCCTTGGTACCAGGCTGGAGCACGTGAAATCTGCCCAAACAGTTACACAGCTCGAGTCTTCCGTCACCGGTTCCAGCTATGTGCAGCTCTTTCGCTGACCATCTCCACCCTTTCATTATGTGCCTCTGTCCAAACCAAGTTTTGATCTTTCAACAGGACAATGCTCCACCTCATTAGTCCTGGCTAGTGACCGACTGGCTCCAGGAGCATAGCAGTGAGCTTACCACACGCACATGGCCCCCCTCACTCACCAGACATCAACCCCATATAGAATTTATGGGACATATTGGAATGAGCTGTTCATGATCAACCATCCCCACCTACATATCTGCCTGCTCTATTCCAAGCACTTTTAGATTTTTGTTCAGTGATACCCCAGTCTGATACCATGATGTTTGGATGCTGTCCTGCATGCAAAAAGTGGCGTCATACGCTATTAGGTGGGTGTACATAATAATTTGTCCTTTCAGTGTATATTTCAATGGTTTAACCAAGAACACCGGATGTTGCCTAAAACATATGTTGCAAGTAAAAACCAAACAATAAACACTGATAAGCACAATACACATTTGGAAGATGTGAATCCGTTTATTGGTGTAATTATGACATGGATGTTAAGTCAGATAATATCTGAAAACTTGGAAATTTCGTCGTCTTACAGCGGGATAATTCCGTATTTCATTCATTCATTCACTGATAAGTATTTTTATTGATGTTTAATATGCAAAAGACATTTGGAACTATTTTAGTCAGATGTTCCATTCAGTGACAGCAACGCTTAGTTGTGTGTGATGAGATATGTACATCGTATGTGTTCTTACAGGTCTAAGTCTTGAATATTCCTTGTTAATCATGGTTTAAACTGAAGTAAATCTATCAGAATGACAATTATCACATACAGAATGATGGAAATGATTGTGACTTGAACTATATGAAATGGCTTAGCTTTCTTCCAACAGTAATTGACTGTATAATGGCTACAAACTGAAACAGAACATAGATTTGGAATCATTTTCATGTATGTTCTGTCTTGATGATGCCATTCACTGACTGAAAAATGTAGAAGGTTAGTGTGGTTTTTAGAATAAGTGGAAGTATTTTTTGTTTTATGTTGAAAAGTGCCATAGTAATGTGTCATTCCATTTGACAAGTAAGGTTTTACTAGTCAACTTACTAAGTAGCTTTTGTTGGTCCAGGGAATATTCATAAATGTTTACTAGTCCCAGTGCCAAATCAAGCCATTGCAATTTTACTGGTGAAGGATCAACTTGTAATTTTGTAATTTCCCCCTACATTTTGCTAAGTAGTTTTCGATGGTCCCAGGGAACATTCATAGATGCTTATTTAATTTTCTAATTATCTACCTCTTTTTAAATTGCATTATTTTTAGTAATTAGATTTTGTTACCAAATTGCTTTTTGTTCACTGTTCTACATGTAACATCTCTGTATTTGTGAACATCCTATGGCTACCCCATGACACAGTGATCTAAGTGCCGGCTTCTGACCATTTGTCCAAGTGGGCCTAAGTTTGAGTGTCGGATGAGGTATCATGGGTGGTGTGTTTTGTCTTTTTCAGTACTGGCTCTCACTCCCTTTCCTAGCACCACTGGCCCTACATTAGGGACAGGCAACTGATTATATCCCATTGAATTACTCATAGTGTTTGTTAAACCCCCAAACAAACAAATAAAGAAAAACTTCCCATGTGTTTATGAAGAATGTTTTATTTTTTTTAAAGCTGCTGTTTTGGGGGAAATTTTCTGTATCTAGAGAAGATGAAATAACACCTGAAAGGAGCAGCTGAAGTGTTCAATGTGTGGAGAAACAGAGACTTTCATGAAGAATATACCTTTGGAAAGGAAGAAAGGGGTGGTTACTCTTTTATGCACAATAATAACTTAGTATTTTAAAACTTGCTAAGGTTAAGAAAAAGAATTATGCTATTTTTAGCAAGAAATCGTGGATAAATATAAAAGGCAAGTAATGAACACCAACATGTCAGATTCAGATCAGATCAGATCTAGAGGATTTTAGGAAGGGAGTGTCTGACCCCAGGTCTTAAACAACCCTTAGAAATAGGAAGCTAGGAGATTTTGGCTAGAGTGCCCGATAGGAAAGTGACACGGAAGCGAAGTAGAAAGTGGGAGGAAGATGCCCTTATTTATTACTGCGGGGCCAGTGCTCGGGGTTACGGCGGATATTTAGTGGATCGAGCGTTCGTACCTGCCTGGGATCGAACCTGAGGTCCTTTCTGCGGCAGTCACGAACGTTGCCCACTAGGCCACCCGCGGCCCAACATGATAGATTGACAATTTTTTGGGGTTATGTAAGTTTGTGGTTTTTTTTTTCTTCTTCTTCTTCTTCTTCTTCTTTTTAAACGTAGTCTTGAATTTTAACATATTTTAAATGAAGTAATTATTTATACCAAAAAAAAAAAAAACACTACATGTATGTGGTAATTCCTTTTTAACCATGTATTTTAGTATAGGTGAAATGTTTTGTGCACATTTCTTTACCTAACACAACTGCCAACATCTTGAGTATATGAGGAATAGCAGCCATATTCCAACCTTTTAAACATCAAATTTAAATTCTATCAAAAGTGACTATCATATTTAATTTTGGGATTTTCATTTATCAAGCTCTCCAACATAAAATATCTTTAAAGCTACATTATGGCTATGTGAACCATTTTTAGCACATCTTTGGGGGGGGTGCTTATGTTATTGGATTGTCCGTCTTCAGACTCGATATCTCTGCAACTAATAGTCTGATTTGAAAAATTCTTTTTGCGTTAGGAAGCTTGAAATGTACGAATGATAATCCTTTATTTATTTATTTTTTACGATGCAAAATTTTGCCACTAGAGGGCATAAATGCAGATAATATTGAATTCAAAACACATTCTAATCCATGTATTTGCTTCTAAACATCTAATTCAACAAATTCTTTTACTTTTCGATTCCATTCAAATTGAAGATTATTTTAGGCATAGTCACTTTTTCAAGTTACGCATATATTCTCCGCTAGGGGCATAAAAGTAAATTACTTTTCCCCAGACATCTCTGCTTCTAAAACTCCGATTCGAAAAATATTTCCTTCAGCGGATACAGCTCATGATGGTAAATATTTTACATAAAATTTCTAATTTTTGGTATAAAATGGTATGTCCACCAGGGGCGTAAGTGTTGATTTCTGCTTCTAATGTAATTGCAGCAAAATCTGAGCTTCTAGAATCTCGATTGAAAAAATGCTTTCATAGACCGATACTGCTCACGTAGACAAATCTTTTCAGAATATTTTCTTCTTAAAATAATGCATAGTTTCTCTGCCAGGGGGCGTAGATTTATATCTTGTTTTTGTCAATATATCTGCTTCTAATGATCCAATTTGAAAAAATTCTTCTTTGTTGGGCAGTTTCTGGTGTGACATGTTTCTAATATAATTTCGAAATTTTCAAATAATTCATTGACCTTCCACTAGGGGAGTAAAGGTTAATCTCGCTTTTCCTGATATCTCTACATCTAAAACTCCAATTTAAAAAATTCTTCCAGCACCGGATACAGCTCCTGGTAAGAAATTTTTTTTATTGTAATTTCTAATTTTTTATAAAATATGGTTTGGCCACCGGGGCGTAAACGTTAAATTTCTGTTTCATAAGTATTTGCAGCAAAATCTCAGCTTCTAAAAGCCCGATTGAAAAAATTCTTTCATGGTCTGATACCGCACCTGTCGATAAACATTTGAGAATATTTTCTTCTTAAAATGATGTATGGTTTCTCTACCAGAGGGCATAGATGTCTATCTTATTTCTGTCAATATCTGTGCCTCTAAAAGTCGCATTTGAAGAATTCCTTTTTTGTTAGATAGCTTATCCGGTGTAAAATGTTTCTCATATAAGTTCAAAGTTTTCAAGTAATGCCATAGACTTTCCGTTAGGGAGTGTAAAGGTAAATTGTGTTTTATTCAATATTTCTGCTTCTAAAACTCCAATTTGAAAAATTCTTTCTGCACCGGATACAGCTCCTGATAGGAAATTCTCAGCATATAATTTCTAGTATTTGATAAAGAATGGTTTGGCCACCAGGGGCATAAAAGTAAATTTTTGCATCTGATGTATTTGCAGTAAAATCTGAGCTCCTGAAAACTCGATTGAAGAAATTCTTTCATAGACCGATACCACTCACATCAAAAAGATTTTTGAAAATACTTTCTTCTTAAAGGAACAGTAAACTTAAGAAAAAGGTCCTCGAAAATACGAATTTTTGCTGTCATGTTATGCGGGGGACAGGATGATGCTCATAAAGCCAAAATTTGTTTCCTTAGGGCCATTGGGAGCTGAATAAACAGCTGACAAAGTTTCTGGTGATGACGTCACACTAGACAAGTGGTCAGTCAGACCACTTCTCGCACCAGCGGCATCTGTGTATGCAGTGCGGTAGAGGTTGTGAGGGAAAGTACAAAGTAATTAGTGTCAGGAATTTCTCTCCTTGTGTTGTACGTTCCTGTTCATTAGTCATCAAACTTTCTGCTGCAATTTACACAACTGGAATGAATTTTAAGCAGTTTATGGATTTAGCTGAAACCCTTGGTTTACAAGCACTCAGTAACTACTTTTTACAAAGTGATGAAATTTGTAGTTAGTCCAATAATCAAATTTACGTGGCACAGTATGAAAAAACAAATTACTGATGTATAGATTTAGATAATACAGCGTAGTTGTCACAAATGTTTATTTTCTCAAGCCGACCATGGTTTCGCTGGGTATTGACCTAGCTACTAGGGGTGTTCAAATGAAAAGGTACGAAACGACACTGTGGGTATAAATGAAGACTTTATTCAAAGTATACACCATAGGCCGTAGCACAACGAATCCATTGATTAACGAGCCGAAGGATTCCTTGTTCCCAGAATTCCTGTGGCCGTGACGAGACCCAGTCCTGCACAGCGTCCTTGAGTTCGTCGTCCGAGTGGAAGCGCTTCCCTTTCAGATGTTTTTTCAGGGGACCAAACAAATGGAAATCGCAGGGCGACATGTCCGGGCTGTAGGGCGGATGGTCAAGCTGCTCCCACTGGAACTTGGCCAGTTCCGCGTGTGTGACCCTGGAGACCTGTGGACGCGCGTTATCATGGAGCAGAACCACACCCTCCGTGAGCAGCCCCGGTCTTTTGTTCTTGATGGACCTGCGTAGGCTTCAGAGTGTCTCACAGTACACATCGGAGTTAATGGTTCGTCTGTGCTGGAGGAATTCAACAAGTAGTCAATTGGACGGCGTTCTTTATAAGAGCCTCTGCTCTCTCCTGCGCATGCGGGCGCATCCGTGCCGGCGACTCCAATCGCATCCCTAGATGTGTCGCTACATTCTCCCATAGCCGCATAGGCAAATATTTTAACGGTTACGTTCTTATGACGTTTCGTACCTTTTCATTTGAACACCCCTAGTACATCAGGACGAATGGCACGTAAATATTCAAATTGTATATGACATCATAAATGGTGTTTACAGTCACGTGTTTTTGGTTAGATGCTTCCACGCATTTGATAGAAATAACGTGGATGCCATGTCATTAATAAGTTGCGAAGACTTCTGATATATATGGAAAGCTTCCAAAATATTAAGTTTGGTGGTTGAATCTGGCTTGTCAATAAGTTTTGCTTCTTCAAAGAGAAATTTGTGGTCCTTTTCGTAACAGTGTTTAGCCATCGATGACTTCTTTAGGTCACAATTCCGAATATAGGTTTTGTGCTCCTTCAATCAAAAATGCGAGGCTCTAAGGGTCTGTCCTATATACGAAGCACCACATTCACATGGAATTTGATAAATTCCCCACGAGTTTTGCCTTCAACATAGTCCTTTGATCTTAAAAATCACATTTTGTTTATGGGTTTAAAAAATCACCTTAAAATTAAAGGTTTTGAGAATTTTTGTAATTTTGAAGGTAATGTCACGGGAAAATGGAATAATGGCAAAATTATCTCGCAATGGGCGCATCACAGGAGTTAATGTGGAGATGGGCTTCGGTTTCCGGAATTTTGTTAGATCCTTGTCTATAATGGAAGGGTTGTATCCTCACTGTACTGCAACACGTTTAAGGAAATAAAGTTCTTTTTCCAAACTGTCCTTATCTGAACATATATGTATCGCGCGATATATGCAACTGTAAAAGGCACTGAGTTTTTGTTGATAAGGGTGATTAGACTTGGCATGTGGAGGTGAAAAAATAGCGAAAGACTTCCGATAAATTGTGGTTGCGAGAGATTGATTTAAGCGAGTTACCAGGACGTCAAGGAATGGTAGGCATCCGTTATTTTCAGTTTTGTGGCTGAATTGAATGTGAGGATCAATGCAATTTATAAATTTGACTAATTCCGGAATTTCAGAATGTTTTCCCTTCCATAGAACGAAAGTATCGTCTACATATCGTATCCATAAGTCAAATTTCACGAGTTTGAAAAGTTTTTCTTCAAATCGACGCATGTAGATTTCACATAATGTGGGCGACAGTAGTGGGCTGCCCTTGCTAGACCTTCCGTCTGTTCATAATTTGTTCCACGGAAAGTAAATGTGTTCTGTTTTATGCAAATATCCACTAGTCTTGTTATTTCCTCAACTTCAGGTTGGCTGTAATGATGCTCTACAAGACTTGATTTTAGGGATTCCAGAGCTCCTTTTACTGGAACATTGGTGAACATAGATACCACATCAAAGGATAGCATTAGTTGATCTACGTATGGGTGTAGTTTAAGTCGATTGGTAAACTCAATGGAATTTTTCACAGATGTTTCATTTGGAGTGGCCAAGGTAGATAATTTTGAAGATAAGAACTTCGATAACTTATATGCTACTGTGCCGATATTACTTACTATAGGCTGGAAAGAAATTCCAGATTTATGTATTTTAGGGAGAGCATAGAATCTCGCACAGCGGGCATATGAAGGTTTAAGTTTGTTTTTTATGTTTTGGCTCAGAGTTTCTGAGTTTTTGATCAATTTCTGTATTTCTTTCAATTGTTTATCTGAAGGATCATTCTTTATTTCTTTGTAAGGTCCATCCGAAATAAGATTTTTGACTTTGTTATCATAATGATTTTTGTCTAACACAACCACCTGGCCTCCTTTGTCAGCTCTAGTAATGATTAAATTTGAATTTGAGTGCAATTCTTTAAGTGCATTAATTTCTTTGGTGGTTAAATTTGGTCTAGGTAATGTAGCGTGATTTGCATTTATCACTTGGCTGATACAATGTTTAACTATTTCTTTTTCTTCAAAGTTGAGACTGCTTTGTATTAGAGATTCCTCAACTGAAGCAACTATGTCTGATACCAGTATCTTTCTTGAGATAGCAAAATTAAAATTATATCGTAAAGTTCTCTTCTCAATTTCAATGAGAATATGACTGGACAAGTTGACAAACACTTCATTATCTGGATACAGTATTCCGTTATTATTACTATTGGTATAAGCCTGCTTATTCTTATTACCTGCTATTAAATTTTAGAATTTTCTTTCGAGGGAAATTCCGCGATTCGATGACATGTTGATACTACGAACTGAAGTGTTTATGTCTAAAGTATCAAAATCTGCTAATTTGTTAGCTAACCAAAATGTGTATCATAAAGTTCATGTTCCACCTTTGCAATGTCCTTCCGAGTGTCCTTAATAACAGCTCTAAGAATCGCAAAAGAAGCATTGCTCACTGCTCTTGCTACATTCTGAGTAGGTATTAGGTTACATTTCAAGGATATAAAGTTCGGTAACATGCAACGTCTTTTGCATCGTTGTAAGAAATTCAAATGGTTCAGTAATCTGAACTTCTTTATTCTCAGTTTCGAAAAACGATTGATCGTACTTTTCAAAGTGGTCATATCTTCTCAGGAACATTAGTTTTACATACATACATACCACTAAGCTGTTCTCTGAGATTCAGAGGTTAGCTCCAAAAAAGAAATACAAACTTCCAGATATTTTTACTTATTGTTGTCGTATCAAACTTCTCCATTTACAGCGATCTTGACATACAACTCGTGCTTCACTGATATCCATTACACGCCGTACACAAGATCTTTAATACTTCATACTCATAATCTTTTTCTCATGCAGACACTCCTGAATCTGATCCACCCATGTCTCCCTTGGCCTTCCTCTGCCTTTCCTTCCTGCCACTTGGGCTGAAAAGATTTTCTTAGTAAGCGTTTCATCACTCATTCTTTCAACATGGCCAAACCACCGAAGCATATTGGTCTCCACCTTGCTAACAACATTTTGCTTCACATCACACAACTGCAATACATCTTCATTCCTCACACAATCTGATTGTGTCTTGCCACAAACCCCACGTAAGTAATGCATTTCTCCAGCACACAAACGACTCCTATATTTCTTCTGCAGTACCCAGGTTTCACTGCCATACATCAGAGTAGGAACAATTACACTTTCACTCACAGCCATGCGGGACTATCTAGAGAACCCATCATTCCTGTGAAAACCTCCCAGACCAGCTATGACTTTCAAAGAAGAATTCACTCGCCTACTGATTTCACCATCCAACTTGTTCTCTCTGTCAAACATGCTTCCTAAATACACAAACTCACTCGCCTGGTCAATCACAGTGCCATTTATACCTACATTACATTCAGTGCTACCAGTTCCTCTCTCAAACACCATAACTTTGGGTTTTCCCTTATTTATACTCAGTTTGAATTTCATGCAAACTTCGTGCATCCGAGTCAACATACTCTGCAACTCACTTTTGCTCTCTGCCAACAGGAACAGTGTCATCAGCATACAGCAATGTGCACACACGGATATCACTAAGATATAAACCACTATTATCAATTTTGGCATCACGCATGCATGCATCCATAAATATATTAAACAGCCATGGTGACATTACACAACCTTGTCTAACTCCTGCACCAATGGAAAACCATTTGGATAAAACACCATTCACTCATACACAAGCTCTACTACCAGCATACATGGCTTTTACACTATCAAGTAGATTCTCAGTAACACCATATTCATTCAATACCTTCCACAAAAGTGTCCTATTCACTCGGTCGTAAGCTTTATCTAAATCTATGAAGGCAGTAAAAACTTTCTTCCCAACAGCCAGATACTTTTCAATCATCATGCGTAATGCAAAAATCTGGTTAGTGCAGCCTTTACCAGGCATAAAACCACTCTGAACATCCCACACTTTCAATGATGTAAGACCCTGTACTTTTTCAATAACAACCTTACCAAACACTTTCCCTGGCACACTCAGTAGGCTAATACCACAATAGTTCTTGCATTCAGTCTGATCCCCTTTTCCCTTATACAAGGGAACAGTAATAGCATCCTTCCGATCCCGAGGGACCATTCCTAACTCCCAGCACAACTGGCAAATTTCAGTTAACCAGTCAATTATAGAGTCACCACCATATTTCAACATCTCTGCAGTTATGCCATCAACTCCTGGAGCCTTACCATTCTGAAGAGATTTTAGAGCTTTACACACTTCTTCTCTTGAGATCCCTCCTGTGCTTTCATCCCTCATTGTGACATCATCTGCATCTGTCTCAGAATCATCTTTGCTTTCCTGATCTAATAACTCACAGAAGTATTCACCCCATCTGTCACTTCACTCATTGGGCTCCCATATCATTTCCCCAATCTCATTCTTCACACAACTTGCAACTTTGTTTCCCCTATTTTTCCTGAGTCTCATGTACTTCCAGAAGGACTTTCTATCTTTCCAAAAAGCCAGTTCATGCCTTTCCACTTTCTTCTTCCTATCTTTTGCCTTACTGTGGCGAACCAGCTTAGCAGCTTCACGCTTCTTACAGCGATATTCATCCACAGAGACTCTACCTTGCAACATCCCAAAATAGGCTTCCTTCTTTTTCTTTACTGCCTCTTCAATCTCACTATTCCACCAAGCATAACCTCTATTGTTACCCACTATTGTGGCGCCACAGACCTCTTTAGCAGCAGTGACAACACAGTTCTTAAAACACTCCCACTTCTTTTCTACATCCCTCTCACCAGACTTCAGATCCTTCAGTCGTTCCCTGAGTAAGTCAGAATACCGCTGATGATCTTCAAGGAACCTATCAACCTTTATTCTTTCTATGCTGGGTCTCTTCCTATTCCTTTTCCTCCAACTAACATTAAGTTTCACTCGTGACACTACCAAGTAATGATCAGAACCAACATCCGCGCCTCTCATCACACGGGTGTCAACAACTAAGTGTTTCAAACGCTGATCGTAGACAACAAAATCTATCGCACTCTTTCGACCAAGAGTACGATTTTCCCAAGTATATGTGTGTATATACTTGTGGTTGAAAAATGTATTAGATACACACAAACCATTCTCAATGCAGAGTTCAATTAATCTTTCACCATTATCATTCACACAAGGATCATTAAACTTACCCAGAACATTGTCAGAAATTGCATTCTGCACACCTACTCTAGCATTGAAATCCCCTGCTATTATAACTTTTTTTCTTTAGCACCAAACTAGCTCAAAACAGCTTTTAGCTCATTCCAGAAATCTTCTTTCTTATCAGAAGGTTCTGAGTCACAAGGAGCACAAACTACAACAATTACAATTCTCTGAAGTTTCACTTTCAAACGAATCCAGAGAATTCTCTCACTTATGCAACTATAGTGAATCAAGTTGTTCTTCATCTTTTCACTTAAAATCACACCTACACCAGCCTGTCCTCTCATATTATCCATTACTCCAGACCACACACTCACCGTGCCATTCACTTCTTCTACCCCAATTTCCTTCTTTTTGGTTTCACTTACACATAGCACATCCAATCTATACTTATTCATCTCCTCAATCACCTTACTCATCTTGTCATTTATACCTCTAGTATTCCATACACCAATCTTACATTCACTCAGTCGAGATCTCTTTCTTATACGCCGTTTAGAAAGTCCAGGTTGATTCCGTGGTGGACCGTCCTTCTGAAGTGTGGTAAGTCCACCATATCCAACACTTGAGTCATTCTTAATATTTCTTTTTGTCTTTTTAATTAGGTAAGTACATCAGTGTAGGGGATTAGCCCACTGCTGAGGGTTCCAGTTGGTCATTCAGCCTAAGGATTCTGGAACAAAACCCAGGGAGTTGGGGTCTTTTCGCCAATGTCACACAGAACTAGATTGCACCTCTCCAAGATTCACAGAGGCCCTAGTTGCTGTTGTGTGTGCCATTGTTACCACGGAGCGCCCCGAGGAGGCAAACAACGTTCCTATAATTCACTTATGTTGAAAGTTGAATTTGAAGTTGCCAATAGGATGTTAAAATGGCTTCCGTTTAAGATGCACAGACCTATACTTACGCACTGGTGTAGTCTGGAAGTCCGTTAAACGGAAGATTCTTTATCTCAAAGACTACAGTCTGGTGACGATTATATATAGATTAAGATAATACAACGTAGAACAGACGGAAGGTCTAGCCATGAGCAGCCCACTGTCGCCCACATTATGTGAAATCTGCATGCGTCGATTTGAAGAAAAACTTTTCAAACTCGTGAAATTTGACTTATGGATACGATATGTAGACGATACTTTCGTTCTATGCAAGGGAAAACGTTCTGAAATTCCGGAATTAGTCAAATTTATAAATTGCATTGATCCTCACATTCAATTCAGCTACGAAACTGAAAATAACGGATGCCTACTATTCCTTGACGTCCTGGTAACTCGCTTAAATCAATCTCTCGCAACCACAATTTATCGGAAGTCTTTCGCTATTTTTTCACCTCCACATGCCAAGTCTAATCACCCTTATCAACAAAAACTCAGTGCCTTTTACAGTTGCGTATATCGCGCGATACATATATGCTCAGATAAGGACAGTTTGGAAAAAGAACTTTATTTCCTTAAACGTGTTGCAGTACAGTGAGGATACAACCCTTCCATTATAGACAAGGATCTAACAAAATTCCGGAAACCGAAGCCCATCTCCACATTAACTCCTGTGATGCGCCCATTGCGAGATAATTTTGCCATTATTCCATTTTCTCGTGACATTACCTTCAAAATTACAAAAATTCTCAAAACCTTTAATTTTAAGATGATTTTTAAACCCATAAACAAAATGTGATTTTTAAGATCAAAGGACTATGTTGAAGGCAAAAACTCGTGGGGAATTTATCAAATTCCATGTGAATGTGGTGCTTCGTATATAGGACAGACCCTTAGAGCCTCGCATTTTTGATTGAAGGAGCACAAAACCTACATTCGGAATTGTGACCTAAAGAAGTCATCGATGGCTAAACACTGTTAGGAAAAGGACCACAAATTTCTGTTTGAAGAAGCAAAACTTATTGACAAGCCAGATTCAACCACCAAACTTAATTACAGGGATCGCATTCCTCCTAAAATTCCTAATATTTTGTGACCCTCCTTAAATTCCTAAAATTATACCTAATATTTTGTGACCCTCCTTAAATTCCTAAAATTATACCTAAAATTTGCTATTCTTCCTAAAATTTTTGTAAGCTTATTTATTAAAAATACAACCGTTATTAACGCCAATAAATTTACCATTACGGTAAGGTAAAAAGACCTGTTATTGTAGAAACACAGCCTATATGCTGTGCTGCTGAAGGGAGGGGAAATGATGCCATCGAGATGCACTTGCTTCGGGGCGGGCGCTCCACTTTTGTGCCTTCGGACAGTTTTCGAGAGTAACAAGAGATCTAAGGGAAAAGGGGAGGGGTCATTTTCACCCCTGGTTTGCGCTTTGCAGACGAACTCCGTGGCACGCAGAAGATCGTACTTTATTTTTGGACATGCCTCATGGAACCTCCTCTTTCTGCTGATGTTTTGTTATTGTAAACCGCAGGTGGGTGGAAGCAAAGAGGAAACATGTGGTCTCCTTCCGTAACCTCCGGTAATGACGATGGGATGGTAGCTGAGTGTTATCGTGGCAGGCAGTAGAGCACGTGATCATTGAGCTTCGGTCGTGCGTCGGCGACAGCGACCTTCGATGCGCAATGTATCTCGGCTCCGACTCGCTTTGACTGAACTTGCGTGAGATGCGTATGATAGTTTCTGGTTTTGCGTCTTTTATGGTGTTCTCTGTGCTGTGTGCAGGTTCAGTTCTCTAGTGGTGACTTGCTTTTTTTTTTTTTTTTTTTTTTTCTGTCTTCTGACATCCTCGCAGCCAAGCTTCGGGAAGTTGTCTGGTTTTGCAATATTGGAACGTGTTTTTGTACTTCCCTTTCATTTTCTGGTTAGTAATACAAGTGTTTAAGATGCCTAAATCCAAAACGAAATTTCAAGATGCGTGGCTCGCCAAAGAATTGGACGGAGTGAAGTTGAAAGAATGGTGTTCTGCAACTGAAACAATATTTTCTGCTAAGTGTATATTGTGTTCAGAAATTTTCAATATTTCTAATAGTGGCTTTTCACAAGTAAAAGCGCATCATAAAGGGAAAAAACATTTGCAGAAATTTCAAAGTAAATTTCAAAATAAGTCCATCCTGTGAAAGCCTTTGGAGGACGGGATCTTCAGCCCAAAACAAATATTAGTGAAGTACTGAGTCATGATTTACAGTTGGCTAAAGCCGAAGCATTATGGGCCATGAAAGTTGCTAAGGACAATATGTCTTTTGTTTCATGCACTGAAACAGTTGAACTTTTCAAAGAAATGTTTCCTGATTCTGCTATTGCAGCCAAAATGCAACTTAAAGAAAAAAAGTTGCTTATGTGATATCACATGGATTGTCAAAATATTTTGAAAAGGATTTGAAAAAAGACATTGCATCTAGTAGCCCAGGAAAGGTTACTATAGCATTTGATGAAACTACAAATACACAAGTGAAACGGCAGTTGGATGTGTATCTCAGGTACTGGTCTTCAGAAATAAATTCAGTTTCTTGCCGATACCTAACAAGCGTTTTTCTGGGTCATGCAACAGCAGATATTTTGCTAAAAGAAATTCTTGATGTGTTATCATCCTTCAATATTTCGTTGAACAGAATTATTTGTGTATCCATGGACAGCCCAAATGTAAATAAGTGCTTTTTACGCAAATTCAATGAAGTTGTAAAACAAGAAACAGGCCAGAAATCTTTGGAACTAGGTTTTTGCAACCTGCATGTTGTTAGTAATGCATTTAAAATTTTTTTTGACAAGCTTAAATATAGATTTTGACAAATTTGCTACTGATATGCATTACTTTTTAAAGAGTAGTGCTGCAAGACGAGAGGATTATAAATCTGTCGAGGATATAACATTGGTCACAGCGAAATTTCTTTTGCGTCATGTCAGCAACAGATGGTTAACCGTTGGTTCTGTAGCCCAGAGGCTCTTAGATCAATGGCTAAATATTACAGAATATTTTTTAAACTTCTTGCCATCTCAAAAAATATTTGAAAAACAACTACGCAATTCGGCAAGGTATAAAAGAATTCACTGTTTCCTGAAAAATGAGCTAACTCCTTGCTATTTAGCATTAATTTCATTTTCACACCAAAATTTTGAAAAGTTTTCATTATGTTATTAGAGTGAAGAACCAAAAATACACCAGTTATATTCTGATTTAAATACTTTAATGAGAAATGTTATGGCTCAGTTTATCCAAGATGATGTTATTGCAGGGAAATTTGGAGAAGACCTAAAGAATGTAGATTTTGAAAACAAAAATTCATGGAAAAAACTATGGGGAGTTTGAAGTTGGTATGAAGACAAAAAATCTCCTCAGGAATGTTCAGGAGACCAGGCAGAAATTATTTCTCTTAGATGTAAGATCATCACTAATTGCAACCACAAAATATTTAAAGTCAAATTTGCCATTCTGCAATCAAAAGCTAAGAGACATAGAAGTTTTAAAGGTAAAAGAACCAAAGAAAGAGTCAACTCAACTTTCAGTCACTGAAGGACTTTCAGAAATAACCAGAATTTCAAGTGTTTTGCATCTTTCTGAGGAACAAATTGATAGAGTAAGAGAAGAGTGGAAACTTTTAAATTGCGATAAGCCAACTCTAGATGAACTAGTGAAATTTTCAGAGGAAGGGCATATTCCAGTGCAGATTGATCATTACTGGCATAATATATTTAGTATTAAAGACTCTAGTGGAAAAGAAAAATACTCAAATCTTGCTAAACTCATCAAGTCAATTTTAGTTTTACCTCATGGTAATGCTGATGCAGAAAGGGGATTTTCGGTTAACACTGCTCTGTTAAGGCTAACTTAAAAGACTCAACTATAACATCATTAAGAATAGTTAAAGGGGCCATTAAACACTATGGATGTGTAAGTAAAGTTCCCATAACAAGAAATTTGTTAAATAGTGTTCGTGATTCACATAAATTTTATAAAGAGTATGTTGATAAGCTGAAGGAAGAAGAATAAAAAAAGGTAAAAGAAAGGAAGCAGAAAGAGAGAGAAAATAAGGTAAAGCAGCTAGAGAAAAAAAGAAAAGCTGAGTTTGATGACAAAATAAAAGAAAATGATGCAGAAATAAATAGGCTTAAAAAAGATAAAGAAGCCTCCCTAGCAGTAATTCAAGAGGGAACAGAAAGAATGAGAAAAGCTGTAGAAAAACAAAATACTGTTGAAATAGCAGTTGCCTCTAACTTGATCATACAAGGTTCAGCTGAAATAAAGAAAACTGAAAGTAAATTAGTTGTGGTGGAAGCAGAAAAAGATAGGCTTATCAGGAAAAGGTTAAAACAATAATATGGAAAAAGTAATTCAGTGAACAATTGTACATAGTTCTTGGCTTTCAATTACCTTTTTAGGATATTATAATTTAATGTGAAACCTGAAAACTTTACTGTGAAAATCGTGAATTGCTTCTGGTTCAACAGCATATTAATGTTCAAAGTGAAACTTGAATGTGGTAAATATACTTGAATATGATAATAACACGTGAAAAGATAAGAACTGAACATTAGAAGTAAATCATACTTAAACTTTAGACATTAGACGTTATGCAAAAAATTTGGGTGTGAACTTTGACCACATATACTAATGGACTGCGCATTGGCAATAGCTGCATCAAAGCCGCCATGGCTCCAACATTGGGCACGTCATCATCAGACTCCAAATTTCGTGTAAAAATGCTGTTATGATTACTAATTTACGCTGCAGAACTTCAGTGTTTTCGGTGTATTATGTGAATGCGCCTCATATATAATGAAAACTCTTCAGGTAAGTTTACTTATGAGCTATATACATGCATGATCGGGTTGTTTACATTTCGTGATTTATAATGTGATGAACATTTGCGAAGAATTTGGAACATGCATTCCATTTTTTTTTCCTTAAGTTACTATATTTTTATATCAATAGCTGCAAGTTTCTGGTTAAGTAATTGAACTTTATTGACTTAGGTATTTAATTCGTTTCTTACCCATGAAAAATCATAGAACTTTCTTTACTATATCGCTCAGAGCAACCATAAGCACAGCAGGTGTAACCCATCTTTTTGACTCATGTCATGTGATTTTATGTTGGAGCCAGAAATTTTGATGTCATGCGCAGTCTATCAGTATATATGGTTGAAGGGTGTGAAGCAAACTCTTTAAAATGTATACAAAGTTGTTTCACTAGATGTATACAAATATACATCTAGTTTTTATTGAAATACACTTCTAAAATTTTCCTAAAATTTTTCTAAAAATTCCTAAAATTCCTACCTAAAATTTTCCAGAAGTATGCTATGATCCCTGTTAATATTTTGGAAGCTTTCCATATATATCAGAAGTCTTTGCAACTTGTTAATGACATGGCATCCACGCCATTTCTATCAAACGCATGGAAGCATCTAACCAAAACACGTGACTGTAAACACCATTTATGATGTCATCTACAATTTGAATATTTACGTGCCATTCGTCCTGATGTAGCTAGGTCAATACCCAGCAAAACCATGGTCGGCTTGAGAAAATAAACATTTGTGACAACTACATTGTATTATCTTAATCTATATATAATCGTCACAAGACTGTAGTCTTTGAGATAAAGAAATTACTGATGATTTAAAATTATGCTATTCCGAAATTTGGGTGAGCGGAGATGGAAAGTTTGATTTTCCATGTTTTTGGCGCCAAATACTGTACATATTCCATTATGGATATTCGCAAGGGAAGTATTGTAGAATTTATTGTTATCCAAAAAGTTGTTTTTGACGGGGACTTATAAATTAATGCGTGCAATTTATTACTCTCAGGCCTCTATGAAGAAATAAAGATATCAGTTTTTTTATCAGATAGACATAGAAGCATTCGTGCCCTCGTGAAGAAAAAAATATCCCAAATTGATCATCACATGGCCAAAAGTTTGACTAAAAATCTAAAGGTTGCTGAAAAGAAAGCTCCTTTACTAGAAGCATGGCGGTCCAGTATAACCAACCATTTAAGGTGGAGATGCTGAACTGATGGTTGAAAAATTTCTTTCTCTGACTAACCTGCCATACAGTAATAACAGTAGAAATAACAGTTAGATAAACTGCCTTTTTATCTAACTATTATTTCTAGTTCATATTTTTTTCTTGTTTTCCATATCGTGTTCAATTATTGCAGTAATTTTATTTTCGTGGAGCGGGGTGTCGTTAATGACTTTGAACTTGGGCTACGGGAAATACTTATAAAGTTGTTTCTCCCATGGCAATAGGAGAAACTTAAAAAATATATATATGCACTTAGTTCAATGAAAAATACCTTTACATACTTGTATATAGACAGTAGCTGACAAATCTTTAGTGACAGTGGGAGTTAATCGAAATAGTCTGTGTCATTTCCAGAGCAACAAACAAAACCCTAATACTGTTGTTCATTACATTTAGGAAAACATTCTAACAACACAAGAAGGGATTACTTTTCTAATTTTTTGCCCTACAGGTATCCAGGCATTCACCCAATATACAAATTGTATGTATGCAATGTGTCTCCATAGTTTGTTACATACAAGTCCATCTTCTTTTAATGTTTTTTTTTTCTGCCCGAAGAATAATTTGATAACGACCTGCCTGTAAGTTGTGGATGTTTAAAACAACACTGTCGAATGATTCGTGGTTTATTATACATTGGGCACTACCTTTTATTTTCATCATCTGATCACTCTCGTTTCAACACAAACACTCAGCTTCTATTGGCATGCTCTCGCAGTTATCACATTGGCACCAGTCAAGATGACCTTTTCTACCCTCGAATTTGTTTTCACATTCCTTGTTAAACATTCGTACTGTACCGGCAGAATATTGTGGTTCAAATGAATAAGGGTTTACACTATCCATTTTACAGATTGATGGGATTGACTGCAGTGCACAGAAAGGTAAGCAGCACCAACTGGAGCCCTATGCATGCTGAGTGTCAGGTCTCTTGTCTAGTGTGAGGTTACTGCTGATTTTAAAAAACACTCCAGCGGGAGAACTACTTACGATAAAGCGTTTCTGATTGCATCAGTTTTCATGTTTCTTTCGACATTACATTTTCGCGCAGAGAAAAAACAATGCCTGAAATGAGTTTACTATTCCTTTAAAATAATACATGTTTTTTTCAGGGAGGGAAGGGTAGATGCATATCTTATATTTGTCGATATCTCTGTTTCTAAGAGCCCAGTTTGAAATATTCTTTCTTTGTTGGAGAGTATTTCCTCTGCGAAACGTTTCTCTTATAAATTCAAACTTTTCTTAGTGCACAAGTCTGCCACCAGAGGGCGTAAGTTGACATTACCGTTTACAGCAATATCTGCGGGATTAAAAACCTGATGGAAAATTTTTTTCTTCGGTCAGATAGTACTGTTTTCCATACCGGTTCCATTGATTTTGAATAGCTTTGGTAAATTTAATTCACATCAGAAAGGCTTCAAAAGACGTGCTCATTTCAGCCGAAAATTCAGTATCATTTTTCTTGTTTTACTTTTTGTTTTACATGTTTGTTCGGGATCTCAAATGCAGTTTTGAGCCTAACTGGTCTTAAAAGGGTGTTTGAGATCCTCAAAAATATGTAGAACAGAAGTAAAAAATGGTACCGATAGCCTTCATGTATGCTTTTAAATTAATCTGGTTTTAGGTTGTTATCATCATCATCATTGTCAACCATTATCAATCTACTGCTGGACGAAGGTCTCCCCAAGTTTCCTCCACAACGGTCTGTCTTGTGCCAGTCTCCTCCATGTCACTCCCGCATATTTACGAATTTCATCCACCCATCTCCCATGTGGTCTTTTTCTGGGTCTTTTCCTGTCCCTTGGAATCCAATCTAAAATTTCGGCTGTCCATCTATGGTCTGTCCTTCTGGCAGTATGTCCAGCCCATTGCCATTTCAGGGATTTAACTCTGATCATGATGTCTTCCACTCTCGTGATTTTTCGGATCCACGAGTTCCTCTTCTTATCTCTCCTGGTTATACCAAGCATGCACCTCTCCATGCCTCTTTGAGTTGTCTGCAGCTTTTGTATGTCTCTTTTAGTTAAGGTCCACGTCTCTGCACCATACGTAAGCACTGGAAGGATGCATTGATCAAACACTTTTCTTTTAAGACATAATGGCATATTGCTCTTGAAAATTATGCTGTTTCTTCCAAAAGCTCTCCAGGCAAGTTTTGTACGCCGATTAATTTCTTCATCAATGTGACCCTCACTTGATATCTGCTGTCCAAGGTAAACATACGTATCTGTTATCTCCAGTTTTTCTCCATCAATCGATAAATCTTCATTTCTTGTAAAAGCATTGAACATCACTTTTGTCTTCTGAAAGTTCATTTTTAATCCCACTTCTTTACTCTTGTCAGCAAGTTCCTGGATCATACTCTGCAGCTCTGATGGGGTAGTTGCAAAAATGACTATGTCATCAGCAAAACGAAGGTGGGTTAGATAATCTCCATTAATCTTTATCCCTTTGTTTTCCCAGTTCAGTGATTGAAAGACATTTTCCAATGTGGCATTAAAGAGCTTCGGAGATATGGTGTCACCTTGTCTCACTCCCTTTCCAATTTTTATGTGTGTTGTATTTTCAAACAACCGAATCTTTGCACTTGCATTTTCATAGATGTTATTAATAATATTAATGTATGCATCTTCAATACCGCAGGATTTCAGAGCCGTGGTAACTGCTGATGGTTTCACCGAATCAAAGGCTTTTTCATAATCGATAAAAGCCATGCACAATGGAAGTTCATATTCCCTCGCTCTTTCAATCAGTTCTCTCATTACGTGGATATGATCTATTGTGCTGTAGCCACTCCTGAATCCAGCTTGTTCTCTCGGTTGAGCCATGTCCAGTGTTACCTTCAAGCGGTGTGAAAGAACTTTAGTGAAGATTTTATAAACCACTGATAGAAGGCTGATAGGTCTGTAGTTCCTGAGATCCTCAATGTCACCTTTTTTATGTAGCAGGATCATTGTAGCATTGTTCCAATCCTCAGGAATCTTCCCTTCATTAAGGCATCGAGTGAAAATTTGGGCGAGTACTGTTTCAATTTCTCCACTTGCTTCTTGTATGATGTCTATAGTAATTCCATCTTCTCCTGGAGCTTTCCCTCGCTTCATGTTCTTGATTGCATGAGCAACTTCTGCTGGGAGGACTGGAAGAACTCTGGTACCTTTCATGATGTCTGGAGTACATGTATTATCCCTTTCATATAATTTGGAGTAGAAATCTTTCACTCTTGTCAAAATTTCACCTCTATTTCTTGTTATAGAACCATCTTCTTTTCTCAGAGTCATAATCTGTTTTCTTCCCTTACTGAGATGTCCCTTTGCTATCTTAAGGCTTTGGTTGTTTTCAATTGCTTTCCTCACTAGCTCACAGTTGAATTTCCTTACATCTTCAGTGATATTTTTTCGTGTTGTCTTGCATAGCTCTATATATTCCACTTTGGAAGTCACATCTACTTTAGTTGTCCTCATCTCTCTTCTTTTTGCATCAACATTTTGGTTTTTCCTGATAATTTGTTCACATGCAACTTGTTCTTAGACCCAGCTAATTTTGTTGCTGTTTCCATTAGAGCTTTGGGTACTTTTCTGTTAACTTCCGAAATATCCACTTCTTCCGATGTTAGGCCTTCTAAAGCAGAGAATCTGTTCTTCAGTTCCAACTTGAAGGTATTATGGTGTTTTTTAAGGTTGGTTATGTCAATACATTTTGTTTGTCTTATGAGCTTGCCACGTTCCAGTTTAGTGTTGAGGTGCATCTTACATCTCACCAATCTATGGTCACTACCTGTGTTGAACTTGTTCAGCACACTGCAGTCTTCGATGACGAATTTTTTGTTACACATAATAAAATCAATTTCACTTGTCGTCCCAATTGGATGTCTCCATGTCCATTTCCTGTGTGGCTTTTTCTTGAAAAAGGAGTTCAAGATGAAAAATCCTTCTGCCTCTGCAAACTCAACGAGAGTATTTCCACGCTGGTTTCTGTTGCCGTGACCGAATTTACCTACTGAAGTTTCATTCTGTTGCCGTTGCCCTATTTTTGCATTGAAATCTCCCATAATTATCTTCAAGTGCTGCTTACCTTTATTATTTAGATGACGAATTTCCTCATAAAATTCTTCAATTTCTTCTTCAGGATGACTTGTGGTGGGTGCATAAGTTTGAATAATCTGAGCCTGGTATCTTCTCGATAGTTGGATAACGAGTCTTGCAGCTCTGTCAGAGGAACTTTCAACTTCTACCACTTTATCCTTCAGTTTCTTGTTTATTATAAATCCAACACCACTAGTTCTGTCAGTATCTGTCCCACGATAATAGAAGAGATGTCCACTTTTCAGTTCAATGAGATCTTCTCCTTTTCTCCTTACCTCACTTAGCCCGACGATGTCCCACTTGATCCTTTGTAGTTCCTCTTCCAATTCAAGAAGCCTTGAATCAGAAGATAGGGAGCGTCCGTTATAGGTAGCCAAGGTCAGCATCAAATGGCAGCCTAGTCCGGTCCTCCGGGGATTCTTAGCACCCTCTGCCTTCATGTCGCACTGGCCGCTGCCTTGGCCAGGTACATTCCAGCTGCCGGAGACTGAGGGCCAAGATTTAAGTTGTAGAGTCATTTTGGAGGTGTTTGGCCATAACTCACCACGCTGGCCAAGCGGGTTGGTGAGTGTGGGATAGCATTTCCTCTGATCCCGATGGTATAGTTATACCGCTATTGGCGGTCGTCAGAGCCCCTTTAGTGGGAACAGGATGCACCACGAGAAGGCGGGGTTGACATTTGTCAAGGAGAGGCTGTGATGTTACGCATCACCTGACCTTACATCTCCCCTATTAGGTTGTTATACTGTATAATATATTACAGATGGCCAAAATCTAAAATAAAATACAGAGTAGAATCCAAAAGTTTGGGGACAGCTCCTACCCGTGATGACACAAGCATGTAGTTAAAGTTATGGCATCTGAAATAGATCCTGACATCCCCCTCCCCGTGGTCATAATGGTTTGGCCCATGGAAAGTAATTGGAATGCTCGCACAGATGTTTGCTGCTGTGGTTATTCGTCTCTTGTGCAATGTGAGAAACATGGATTCTTAAAAAGCAACGTTGTAACACTAAATTTTGTCAGCATTTGAGTAAAACAGCTGCAGAGACTTTAGAAATGCTTTCGAAGGTGTACGGTCACTCTACAATCGTGAGATTGAAGGTGTACGAGTGGTATCAGCATTTAAAAGAGGACCGAGAATCCATCACAGATAATGAGTGCTGTGTTTGACCTTCGACTTCACAGAGTGAAGAAAACATTACAATGGTAGCCCAGTGTGTTCGTCAGGATCGTCACCGAACCATTGAGGAAATTGCAAATGCAACCAACTTAGAGACCACATTCCAGCGCATTTTGACGGAGGATTTCAACATGCACAGCATGTGTCAGCTCATTGTCCCTTGCCTTTTGACCTCTGAACAAAAGGATAAATGGATGCGAATATCCGGCAAATCAATCGACAAAGCCGATAGCGATCCAACGTTTTTAGATAACATCATCACAGGTGATGAAACGTGGTGCTACTTGTTTGGCATTCAGCCAAAGTGTGCTTCTTTAACGTGGAAATCGCCATCTTTACCACGATCAAAGGAATTCAGGCAGGATCGCAGCAAAGGGAAAGGCTGAAGGTGTTTTTTGATTCTCACGCCATCGTCCATTTCATATTTATTCCTGGGGCACAACAGTTAACAAGGAACATTATCTAGACATTTTACGTCGCTTACAGGAGTCAATCCATCGTAAATGGTCGGAAACGTGGCGAAGTGGACAATGGTACCTTTTCCACGACAATGCCCCTGCACATCGGTCCCTACTGGTCACGGAGTTTCTCTCCAGAAATCGTACTAATGTGCTTCCACATCTCCCCTATTCATCCAACTTAGCCACTTGCAGTTTTTACCTCTTTCCACTGATGAAACAGAATTTGAGGGGGTGGGCGTCGTTTTGTGTCAACAAATGAGGTAAAAACAGCAACGCAGGAGGCATTATGAGAGGTTGTAAAACATGGTTTTCAGCAATGCTTCCAGAAGCTTTTTGAGCCCTGGCAAAAGTGCATCATCACCTAAGGAGATTATTTTAATGGTGGTCGTGTATCGGTGTTTTAAAGTATTCAAGGTAAGTAACTATACACCAAGTCCTCGAACTTTTGGATCTTACCTCGTATCTTGTTTCATGAACTATTTATGATATAACTATTGAATAGAAAGCATTATAGTCAGTTCTTGGGACAATCTGTAATGTAGCAAATGGAATGTTGTTAGTAACTTTTTGTTATAATATTTTTTTTTACAAATCTTTTTTTATGCTGTAACTTGAAAATTGGTTCTGATGACTACACATTAAGTTGCCTGCCTAAAGCAGCAGATTACATGGAGCCTTAAATATTTACAGAAACTAATTAAAAAACTATCTATATCATATGATTTCCAGTATATGTTGCATTTTTCTTTACCCTGATGTTTTTGCTGTGCTTCATTATAGATATAAAGAAATATTTTATGTATTGTAAAAAGTTGATTTTGACCTCAGTTTCTCTAACCTTTTTCAATCACAAGATTCAAAGTTTACTTTCTTCAAAGTTACCAACTATGAGATTTTTCAGGAATAAAAACCCTTGTGCCATTTCAGTGGCCATGCAGTCTGAGGCTCCGGCTTCTGATTTTAGCCCCAGATGAGGCATGAGTGGCATGTTTGTCTTATGGTATTAGATTTCTCTCCTCCCTGGAACTAGTGGCCCTAAATTCGAGATGGGTTACTGCTTATAGCCCTACAAGTTACTCACAGCAGTTATTAACCCGTTACTGATTGTCTCCCATTATGACAGGCTGAGGTATCAATCCCTATTTCTCGCACCCATGATATTGCCAGGCTAAAGTGTTAAAGGGTTACACACTTTCCATAACGCTAGATTGCATCACTAGCCTGTGTGTGTTTTATTATAGAGAATATCTCTGATTATTGGCAAAAAAAATTCTTTATTTGATTCTTTTATTATGTTTGTGGAACAGACGTGTTTTATTAATTTATAAAAAACTTCTGCTTTTTTTTTCTGTTTGTGTATGTTATGGAGTTGGATGATGTAAATGATTTGGATGATAATTTTAGTATTAGTGAATCTGGCAGTGATTCTGAAATAAGTAAATTTTATGACAGTACAGATAATGAATCTTATGACAGCAGTGATGGAGCTGTATTGGTTTTTATCTCGCACAAAGGAATTGTTAAAACCTTTTGTAATAATGCTACGTCTTGATATATCATCTCTAGAAATTTCAAAACCAGTTAGAAAACAGTCTCCTCTTTACATTAATCTGTCTATTGAAAACCAACATTTAGGCTCTAAATCCAAACATGTTGGCTTTTCCGTGAAATTTAATCTTTCTATAACAGCTTAAATTCTGTCCAAAAATTACAAATATGATCGCATATTTCATTTAGAAATTTACTAGCTGTTAATGAAAAAGTTAGTATTGGGTTGGTGCGAATTAAATATCTGGCAAAGGACGAAGGCACGTGGACGGCGAGAACGGAAAAGTAGGACAACTTCCCTAGGCAAAAAATCCTCTTCGGCATCAACACATAGTTGCCATCTGTCCAGCAAGGCAATGATCCCAGAACGAAAAAGTCTTGCCATCTGTCCAGCAAGGCAATGATCCCAGAACGAAAAACGTCTTGCCATCTGTCCAGCAAGGCAATGATCCCAGAACGAAAAAAGTCTTGCCGTCTGCTGTCCAGCAAGGCAATGATCCCAGAACGAAAAAGTCTTGCCATCTGTCCAGCAAGGCAATGATCCCAGAACGAAAAAGTCTTGCCATCTGTCCAGCAAGGAAATGATCCCAGAACGAAAAAGTCTTGCCATCTGTCCAGCAAAGCAATGATCCCAGAACGAAAAAAGTCTTGCCATCTGTCCAGCAAAGCAATGATCCCAGAACGAAAAAGTCTTGCCATCTGTCCAGCAAGGCAATGATCCCAGAACGAAAAAAGTCTTGCCATCTGCTGTCCAGCAAGGCAATGATCCCAGAAAGAAAAAAGTCTTGCCATCTGTCCAGCAAAGCAATGATCCCAGAACAAAAAAGTCTTGCCATCTGTCCAGCAAGGCAATGATCCCAGAACGAAAAAAAGTCTTGTGGCTGGGACCTGAAAAATTCATCAATCACACGGTGAACCTCGTCTGTTGTGAATGATGAAACGGATGATAGTCTGTTAGTGGCAAGTCTGTGGAATAGGCAGGATGAGGCAGTGCTGCACAGCCCAAGAAGGCACTTAGTATCAGCATTGTTCGTTGTGTGATATGAGGACGAGCGTTGTCCTGGAGCAGAACACCACCATGTCTGTTGATCAAAGATGGTTGTTTATGCAGAAATTTCCAGTGCATCTAGTGTAATTCAGCACAATAGCATGCCGGTAGTGTCCAGCAGGCTGTGCCCTGCTTAACCATTGTGCAGATCATTTTTGATTATCATAAAGGACCCACTTCTCATCGCAGGTGAGGATTCGATGCAGTAGGGGTTCCTGTTTATTCCTGGCAAGCAGCGACGTGCAGACTTCGAAATGCCTAGTCTTGTTGGCAGTTGTCAACTCGTGCGGCAGCCACATGTCCAGCTTTTTGACCTTACCCAGAACAGCCAGGCTACGAACAGCTGTCGTATGGTGTACACCTACCTCTGCCACTATCTCGTGACACGGTTTTCTGGGGTTCGCTTCAGCATCGTCAGAAACAGCAATAGGTCGGTGACCACATGCTTTATTTTGCAGGTCTGTAACTCCTTTGAAACTTTACAAACCATCGCCAAATGGTTCGTTCATTGGCTGTGTTCTCCCCAAATGCTTTGTTAATGTTTCAAGCGGTAATTCCTTCAGAATTGCCCTGTTTAAATTCATACAGGAAGATGACTCTCAAATCCGGCATCTGCATGTATCCTTTGCAAGCCACGTTACGTCCAAACAAACCACGATTGAACCTTGTTCTTCACATGCATATAGTAACTCTGTGACATAATACCCGCAACACCTGTGGGTGGTTCCATTCTGCTGTGGTGGAGGCTTGTCTCCACTGTTCATTTGCACTGGACATTTAATTTACACCAATCCAATAATTTTTTTGGTTGTTTTAATGCATATTAAGTAATTCTTAAGATTGATGTCTAGTGATTTTGCTTCCTATACTTCCAACAGAAAAAATTTCACCCCTATTTCCTCGGTGAAGAAAGATTTCCCTTGTATCAAAATCAGCCCACTAATAAAAAAAAAAAACCTATTTCCTCAGTGAAGAAAGATTTCCCTTGTATTAAAATCGGCCCACTGATTAAAAAAAAAAAAAACATTCTCACTTATATTGTACAGTTGGTGGTTTTTTGCAAAAAAACTTTCCTAAACTGTATTAAAATTCAGTAACTGTCCTTCAATGTAGTGGTAACAGCTATAAGCAAGTATCATAAATACATCCAAATAAAGTTTTTGATTTTTAATGCAGTTCTGAAAAACATTTTTGCAAAAAGGACTGATTGTACAATCTCAGTTAGGATGTTTTCTATCAGTGGGCCAATTTTGATGTATGGGAAATTTTTCTTTGCTGAGGAAATAGGATCAATTTTTTTCCTTGGATGTATAGGGAGCAAAATGACTAGACATCCACCTTACAGGTATAAACTCAAAAAAGAAAAAAAGAAAAACAAAAAAACTTTCAGTTAGTAAGGTTTTTTATTTTACTTACAGTTAGCAAATTTTTATAATTTTTGTGTTGGCTGTTTTCACCAAATATATCCATTCACCTACATTAATGAAAACTTCTGGAGTAACAAAATTAATTCATTTACTGTTTTCTATTTAATATCTGTACTTTTTTGTTTGTTTGCAATGAGGTATATGCTTTTGTCTTTTTTATCTCTGTAGCTCAAAAGATGAGGCAGCAGAGTATCAGACGACAACCTCCTCCTCCACCACCTTCACTTGGCAATGGTACAACACCCAGTTTAAATCGTAGTGGTGTTTCACATCAGCCTGTTCTACATATCCAGCTCGAATCTCGAGTTTTTGCTAGTAACATTGCGCATTGCTAGACTATTGAAAGAGAGGTCTTCAGTTTTTATTGGCGCTAAATAGAGAATTACGCTATTTCCTTATGTGGGTCACGATTACTAGTGATATAAAAGCAGCAACTAACTTATATTCCTGTAAATATGTACCTGTGAATAAGAGTTGAAGTTTACCTTTTTTAATATGTATATTATTTCTTATCTGGGAAGCAAAGTGATACTCGTAGCCCATGTGAATAATTAGAATTTGGAACTATAGGGGTCACTAGTCATCTTATGTGACTCTTTATTTTGTGTGCATGTATGTATGTGTGCGTGCAGAAGATAGTCTAGGGAGATGTAATTTCTTATGCAGAGTGAGATGTATTTTGAAATATGCTTGGTGTGTAAAAATAACACATCCCAGTTTTATTTGCATTCAGCCTTCATTTTACATACATCTCAGGATGTAGCTTTTGTACTCTGTGTAAGATTTAATTTTTGTTTTGTTTAATTTTTGCAAACACTCCCATGACTCCTTTGTAACCTAAGGATTGTCTTCTGTGGTGTGCATTTAGTTTTTGATAGGTTTGTACCTCAGACATTTATTTTCATATTAAACTTAATATACCTAATTCATTTTTATTGTTTTCAGTTTAAAGTTTTGACTGACTCTATTGTGCTTGGAGATACAGGCTGCATGAGCATTGTCTCATCATATCTAGTCTAAATATGTCCATAAACATGTATTTGTATTGCCTCTCATGATAATAAGCTTTATCATTTAAACAGTAAATACTTTGGTGTGCTGCTGATCAGTATTAGATTCATTAATCACCATCTTAATAGTAAGGGTTGATATTTTGTTTTTAATAGTAAATTGATCATTTTGCTGGAAGTTACTGCTCTTGGTGAAAATATGGTTTGTATTAGTTCTGCTTGACCTTTAGATTTTGTTTTTCTGTTTCAGTTTTACATTTTTTAAATTCATATTGCAGAAATGTGTAGCTTTTCCTGAAGCAACCTCATCCATAAAAGCAAAATATGATATAGGTGTTCCTACATGCATAGAACTTTTCAGTGTTTTATAGGGTTTCTCTTTGTGGAATCTGAACCTATTCATATACTTGCCATGCAGCTGTCATCACATAGTTCTGGGTATTGATGGCAGTGTCACCCTGATGATTGTTAATCATCATTACCTCTTTTCAGGAACTATGAATATTTTCCAGGTTATGTTGGAGCCTCCTTCTAATAACACTTTGTATTTTACTAACATTTCACTTTTATGCTGTTTAACATTTTACTAAAACAACATTGGGCATGTGTGTTGGCAAACCAAAAGAAGCTGGCAATTGCAGGTGTCTTATTTTTTATTTCTTAAACAGCAGTGTTTATATACTCCCATTATTGTTGAAACAGATCAAAATTTATATTCACAGCACAAATTCACATCTCTTGTGCTGCTCTGTCATAGAAAAGATTCCAGATTTTTCAGGCAGTAGACTGTAAAAAAAGGAGAGATGTAGACACAGATGAAATCAGCAAGTGCTGAGAAAAATTGCTTTGCAGAGGCAGAAAATTTTACAATCAGCCTTGCAAATTTGAAGTGAATCAACAGTATACATACTTACAACTATTCTGTTCTCTAAGATTTTGACTTTTGCTTCTCAAAGAAAGTTCATCGCAGATTAAACTTTAAAACTGATAGTGCTAGATTTTACTTACCATTGATGTATCAACATCTCTATTTACGGTGATCTCATCACACAACTGGAGCTTCACTGACATCCATCGCACATCTCACACGAGGCCTTTTGCACTTTACAACTCATCTTAGTTCTCATGCAGGCATTCCTGAATCTGATCTTCCTATCATTTCTTTGACCTATCTGTACCTCTCCTTTCTGCCACTTGAACCTAATTAACTCTTTTAATAAGATGCATCCCACCATTTATTACTTATGCATGGCCAAACCACTTCAAAGTATTTTTCTCCACTTTATTAACAGCATTTTTGCTTTGCAGTACACATTTGCAACACATCTTCATTCCTCATGTCATCCGAACATATCCTCCCCCTGTATGTAACTCATGTCTCCAACACACAAACGGCTCCTGTGTCTCTTCTGAGATACCCAGGCTTCACTGCCATACTTCAGAGTGAGGAACAATTACATATTCATTCACAGCCATTCAGGACCTTCTTGAGAAACCAGTCCTGTGAAATCATTAGGCAGCTATGACTTTTAAAGATGAATTCATTTGCCTACTAATTTCACCATCAAATTTATTTTCTCTGTCAAACATGCTTTATAAATACAGTCAAAACTCATTCTAACGAAATTTAAGGGGGGCAGAGAAAAATTTGTAGCATTGTATTTTCATGAAAATGTTATGAAATTTTCATTAAAAAGTTAGTACGTAGTACACAAATTTTCATCATGCATAAGGTTGCAACATTGTAATTGTGAAATATTGCCCATAGAAACAAGCAAAAGTAATTTACTTGTAATGAGAAGTTTTTGCTGAAGTAGTAATGAAATATGTAAGCTTTAATGAATTTATAAGTATGAAATTACATACTGTATTTATTTTTTAGCCCCCCTCCCATAATTTATCTCTTTTATACATCTTAATAAAACACTCTCATATGCTTCAATAAGTAATATACATACACATTGGCATTATATATCTTTAATTTTAAAGTACTGTAATTAAAGCAATTTATTTAGTTCCATTTTGATGCAACAAAGTATGTTTACATATGGCAAACTGTAAAACAGTTCAAACATACATATTGAGTTTTGAAGTATGATGTAAGTGCAGTCTATTTTTGTTTTCCCGTGGCATCTTTAGTTATAGCTGTATCCATTACATTTAGATATGTGCTAATTTCTCAGTGCAAAGTCCTCGGTTTTGTGAATGGTATCCAACTTTCTCTAAACATTCAATTGCATTTACTGGAGAAACATCAGAAACACAGATCTTCCATTTCATCTTCATTAGGTGAACCCTCATTTTTTTCAACGTTTTATGGCAAAATGTGTAGTCACTTTTGTTCTTTTATTGGCATTCCATGTCAGCTAAATCATTTAGAATTTTAAAGAGAGGAAGAAATTCACTACATATAAAGTTTTGCTTGAGCATTTTCCTCAAGTATTTGGTTATAACGTTTTATATTTCTTATATAAATACAGTAAACCAAACAAGTTCACTATCTTTTTGCATTGTAATGTGCATTTTGTTATATCGTACTTCACTAAAATGAGTTTTAACTGTATACATAATCATTCACATGGTCTGTCTCTGTACCATTTAAACTGAATATATGTACATATACATTCTATAAAGAAGATACCTAAGCAAAAAAATACATATATAATTTTGACTCACACCTAGTACAACATAGAAAAGGTTATGTATCTACCTGTGTGAGTAAAAGGAGAAAAGATAAAAAAAATAAATTTTACTCACACAGGTAGATACATAACCTTTTCTATGTTGTACTAGGTGTGAGTCAAAATTATATATGTATTTTTTTGCTTAGGTATCTTCTTTATAGAATGTGAATTCTGAATTTTCAAAACTGCTGCGTTGCGCGTTTTGATTTTCAGGTTATTTTGCACCCTTCGTTTTAAATTCTAAAATTTTTTCCTTAGTCTTCAGTTTTGCTCTTATGTACATATACATATATACATAGTCGTTCGCAAAAGTTTAAGACCACCTGTCAATTTATTGAAAATTAAGATTTTCAAAGAAACAATTAATTACTATCCAATGCAGAAGACTTCGTGCTACATGAGTAAAAGCATAAACATTACGACCGTCTGCACACGATACAAAAGGTGAATTTAATGACACATATTTAATGACACATTGTGTCATTAAATTCACCTTTTGTATTGTGTGTAGACGGTTGTAATATTTATTCTTTAACTAATTACTAGTCAGAGATATTTGAAAAAATGACATCACAGATGAATACTTACATTCTTTAGAACACAAAAAGACCAAAATCAGTACTTTGTGTGGCCACCTTTGTTTTTTTATAACGGACAGAATACAATGGGGCATACTCTCAATGAGAGATTTGCAGTAGTCACTTGAAATGTCTTTGTACCACACGTACTTTATCGCGTCAATCAAAGCTTGGGAATTTGATGGCTGTTTTTCTGCTACCTTGTCTTTTAAAATGATCCACAAATTTTTGATGGGGTTAAGGTCAGGATATTACTCTTTCAGTCAAGCACAGTTATGTTTTCCCTCTGCAGGTAGTCTTTTACTGTCTTTGATCTGTGGCATGGAGCACCATCATGCATAAAGATTGTGCATCTGTGCACTTACATATGAGTTAACAGCTTCTCACGTAATGTTTCCACATAAAAAGGACCAGTCATGGTAGTGCCTGTCGGCAAAAAGGATAATGAAGTAGTACCGGATGCTGACATATCACCCCTATATCATCTGACTAGGTGGACGTCTCATGGTATTAACGGTGTATTTTTCATCAAACCTCTTGCCTTTTGGTCGTCGAACATGTGCTTCATGTGATTCAAATTGATGCACAGTTGATTCATCGGAAAAAAGAATTTAGCTCCAATTTTCAGTAGTCCACGATTGATGATGCTTTGCAAACAGGAGTCTCGTCTTTTTCATGATAGAGGTTAGTCTAGGTTTTTGTGCAGGTTTATAAGACTTTAATCCAAAATCTTTGCTAAGATGTCGGGAAACAGTGCTAATACTAATATCAAACCATTTTGAATGTAGAAGGCCTTGATTTCCTTGCACAAACTCCTAAGAGAAGGCATAACTATTCACCTTATGGTATTACCAGCATGTGGGGTTGTTTTCCTTCAATGTCCACTTCTCTTTCAGCCGCTAAATTCATCTGTATCTCAATATTTCATGATCATACTATGAATAGCAGTCTTGCTCATATTCACCCTTCTGCTTATATAACTTTTGGAGTATCGTTAATGATATAAAGTCACTATTTGTGCCACTTAATGATGCTTTTTTGCCCATTTTTCGTTATACGGAAAAACATACAAAACCTCTCAGCATGAAAAGCAGACGCAAACTGAGGTTTGCACGCTTCCCCCAACTCTTATCAACAGCTGCTGCTGTAGGACGATGCAACACCAACAGGAAGTTGACTAATACAGACAGTAGCTGGTGCAATCGGCAGAAATCTCTTGATACCAACAGGTGGTCTTAAACTTTTGCAAATGACTGTATATATATACATAATGCAGTATGCACGTGCACATATTTACTGCTGAGGAGTGGCAAAAATGCATTTGCAAATAATCAGAGCAATATAGATGCTATTGATGTATCCTATCCCCTTAAATTGCAAATGGATTAGCACTTTTCTAGACACAGTAAAACTGTATCATATATCGTTGTTCAAATTTCGCCAGTTCTCGATGAACATATTTTTATGTGGCCAAGATAATGTAACTTAATCGACATTAAATGTCATACTCGAGAATGGAAAAGTAGGAGAATCTCACTTTTTTCTCCTGATTGCAAAACTTGCATAACATGTGAAACAGTATAGTATGACATTTAATGTTGATTAAGTTACAAACTAACTGTATCATAGCTTATTAAGGATTTGGCAATTGAAGTTGGTGTTATGCCATTTAGAGACTGGAAAAAAAGGTGCTTGCAAAAACGTTTTCCCAGAAATTTAATGCTAAATTATTAAAGCAACATTCTGTGAAATGTCAAAAGCAGCCATGCATGCATATTTTATTGAATACTTGTTTATGGTTGATTAAGTCTTCATTGGACTCATAAGACTGCTGAGACAATCAATATTACATATATTGATTGTCTCAATATATATATATATCATCATCATCATCATCATCCATTATCAATCCACTGCTGGACGAAGGTCTCCCCAAGTTTCCTCCACAACGGTCTGTCTTGTGCCAGTCTCCTCCATGTCACTCCCGCATACTTTCGAATTTCATCCACCCATCTTCCATGTGGTCTTCTTCTGGGTCTTTTCCTGTCCCTTGGAATCCAATCTAAAATTTCGGCTGTCTATCGATGGTCTGTTCTTCTGGCAGTATGTCCAGCCCATTGTCATTTCAGGGATTTAACTCTGATCATGATGTCTTCCACTCTTGTCATTTTTCGGATCCACGTGTTCCTCTTCTTATCTCTCCTGGTTACACCAAGCATGCACCTCTCCATGCTGCTTTGAGTTGTCTGCAGCCTTTGTATGTCTCTTTTAGTTAAGGTCCACGCCTCTGCACCATACGTAAGCACTGGAAGGATGCATTGATCAAACACTTTTCTTTTAAGACATAATGGCATATTGCTCTTGAAAATTATGCTGTTTCTTCCAAAAGCTCTCCAGGCAAGTTTTGTACGCCGATTAATTTCTTCACCAATGTGACCCTCACTTGATATCTGCTGTCCAAGATAAACGTCATATTGCTCTTGAAAATTATGCTGTTTCTTCCAAAAGCTCTCCAGGCAAGTTTTGTACGCCGATTAATTTCTTCACCAATGTGACCCTCACTTGATATCTGCTGTCCAAGATAAACGTACGTGTCTGTTATCTCCAGCTTTTCTCCATCAATCGATAAATCCTCATTTCTTGTAAAAGCATTGTACATCACTTTTGTCTATATATATATATATATAGTAATCAATATTACATATGTACATGTAATATTGATTACTGTTTTACCAGACAGGCTCTTGCTGTGTTACGGATTTTTGCAAATGTTAGGGAATGTGTCATGCACAGATTAGCAATTTTGACCATATTGGTGTTTTGTCACTTCTTGTGTCATAATTATGTGAAAGGGCATTACAGATGATTTGAAATAAGATTTATTTAGTATGTTTATGTTGAACAATAAATGTGGCACAGAATGTACTGCAGTTAAATTTGACTTAAGAATTAATGTAACTTGTTTTACATTTTTAGTGTGTTTAATAACAGCTGATTTTAACAGAGGAGTAGTGGAATTCATAACATTGCACTTATTTATTTGGGAACCGTTGTTTTATGCTATTGAGAATTCAGATCCATCTTCATAATCAAATGAATTATTTTTGTATTCATGAGATCTATGGAAAAGGTGCAGAGGGGGGACACAAATGAGATAGTGGAATTGTATATGAGGCTCTCACTGCAGCCTTTTTATGGGAAGGCTAGATTTCCTTTCATTCTGTCAGCTATCAGTTACTGTTATTGCAGATAAAAACATTAATGCTGGAACACCCCCATTTTTTATCATCATGCTTCATTAGGCATTACTTTTTTTTTTTTTTGGATTTGTATATATACACTGGCAGAAAGTGAAAAAAGAACACCAAGAAGGAGACGTCTGATACCAACAAAATTTATACAGCATAATAACAGAATACAGAGGATAACGTGATCAAAACATTATGGCAAAATACAGCTGTATTTGCTAGTAAACTGAAAAATAACATTTCCAGGTAACATGGTTAGTACGAGGTTGAACCGCCATGAACTGCGTCACAATGTGCAATTCTGGCATGGAGTCTGTCATACAGATGTTGGATCTAAGTTTGGGGTATTGAGTTCCAAGCATCCTCAACCTGGACGCGTAAATCGGGGATGGTCGTGGCTGGCTGTGGAGACCGGATAAGTCGTTGTCCCATAAAATCCTACCTGTGCTCAATGGGGGACAAATCCGGTGATCGTGCAGACCATGGAAGTTGTCTCACACCCTGAAGTTCATGTTGCGTTGCACGTGCCGTGTGTGGACATGCGTTATCTTGCTGGAAAACACCACAATGGACCGACCTTAAAAATGGCACGACAACGGGCTGAATGAAGTTGTTGATGTAGGAGGTGCTGTTTAACGTACCCGGTACAAACACTAGTTGTGTACGGGAGTGATAGCTGATCGCTCCCAACACCAGGAGACCAGGTGTAGGCCCTGTGTGTCGCTGGCAGATGCAAGAAGGGTGGAGACGCTCCCCTGTGCGTCTGCGAACACGCATACGGCCATCGGAGGCTCCCAAGCAGAATCTGCTTTCATCGCTGAACACGACAGATCGCCATTGCGTTCTCGAGTGCAGACGTTGGCGACACCACTGCAGCCGTTCCTGATGGTGGGCTGGAGTCAGAGGTACACATGCCAGAGGCACACGTGCACGTAGTCCTGCATCCAGTAGACGGTTGCGGATTGTTCGCACAGTCACCTCAGGTGCAACGGCAGCTTGGATTTGCGTCGCAGAGGATGTTCTGCTTGACAATGCCACTCTTCTTATGCGTCGATCGATCCGCTCATCAGTCCGTCTGTGACTCCCGGTTCCACCTCTTCTCGTGTGGGAATGTTCCTCGGACCATCTACGTTACCATCGTACCACCACCGATACTTCCTGTCCAATTCGCTCCACAATACGACGATACGACCACTCGGCCCGCGGAGTCTGACTAGACGACCTCGCTCAAAGTCCGATAACTGCCGAAATCGTACACGTCTTCCATGTCCAGGCATTGCAGCTTCTTCAGGGTCTTCGCACCTGTCCGTACGCCGACGACTGATTACATTCACTTCGCTGTACTCCTCAAATACCACCGACGATAATTTGCATATTATGCCATGCTGTGGCGTAAGCGCTCACCGGTTGGTCCCGAAACTAACATTACACCTACGTAAACTCGACTCCATTAACATATGTAAATTTCATGATCGTCCGCAAATTCCTTCTTGGTGTTCTTTTTTCACTTTCCGCCAGTGTTTATATATATAAATTTATAATATGTGTTTAGTATTTTAAGGATGCATATATTTCTTTTAAAGAAATATATGCATCCATTTGCAAGTATGGAGTATGAGAAATATAAAGAAATATATGCATCCATTTGCAAGTATGGAGTATGAGAAATATAAAGAAATATATGCATCCATTTGCAAGTATGGAATCTCCCCATACTTGCAAATTTGTGTGTTGAAATTTGTTAGGCACTGATTAATGATGTATATCTTCAGAATAGCATTTATAAATTTTGGCATCTTTGTTGTAAATTAGGCTTAGCACAGTCAAATCTGCATGTGGGATAATTAAAAATTTTGAGTTTTTAAGATTCTTTTGTTGTTGTTTCCACTCAGAAATTTCTCAGGCACTTCAAATATAATATATGAAATGTATATGGAATGGTGCTGTTGTAATCCATAATAATACTCTATTTTTATGCTTTAGTAATTTGGCCTTGTATTGAAACCAGTAAATTATGTGAACATAGATGGTAACAATCTTAAAGTTTTAGCAGCTTGCTGCATCTGAATGTTTTTTATGTGGACTTCATGGAGTATGCACCTAAAAAATATTATATTTTATTCTTGGGTATGTTTGCCTTGTACAAATAACGTGCAGTGTAAAATGCTTGTTTTATTGAATGCTCGAGTGTGCGTATGAAAAAAAATATATATATTTGCTGTAGTATTCAATAGTTTTATTTTAGTTTTTGGTTTAACACGTGTGCATAATTACAGCTTTATATTCTGGGAAAAAAGGTAAATAACCTTTAGTTATGCTTCAAGATCATATACCTGTATTCCTTGTGTTTATTAGAGTTGTATAGGTATGTAAATTCACACCAATTTAATGTTTTATTTTGGTGTTCTCTGTCATTGCTCTGCTATTTCTTCTGTTACTTGTGTCAGATTCAGTAATGGAAATAACAAACAAAAAAACGGGGGGGGACATAGCAACATTAGTGGCAAAACTGAGAATAAAACTTGGAATGCATGTCAATCTGCCTACCTGCATCATATTATTGATACAAGAAATTAAGTTATGTGGAGTTGGAAGTACAATGTATATTAAAATATGCTTGTGAAGTATACAAGATCAAACTGTTATCAAAGAGCATGTTCATGGCCACAAAAACTCCATGTTTTTGTGTAAGTTATTTTACTCCATCACACTTGCCAACAAAAGAGTGGAGAGGAAAAATAAAAGATTAAATAAAAAAAATATATATATGCATTTTTTTTATGGCCATGACAGTTTGAAACATGTTTATTTTTTGTGGCTATAAAAAATAAACATGCTCAATTAGTCAGCAAATTGGGCACTTCAGTTAGCATTTTTAATAGAAAGCTTCCAGTGTACAGCATGTGTATGAAAGAGAGAAATTGTCAGGGGAGGGGGGGTCTTTTCATTAGATGTATGATGATTGATTTTAATGCCTAAGAAACATGCTTGTTTTTAATATCGTTATTGAGATTTTTTGGTTTTGGAAAAGTTAATCGTTATGCATTTTATATAACTTTTCTGTTGTTGTTATTCTGAACCTCAAATTTTGCAGCACCTATTCAACAAAGTGACAATTTTTTTTATTCCTACTAAGTGCAGCCAAACAAGTAAATGTAATTGAACTGTGTTTTGCCAATCAGGATAACAAAATCATGTTCTTATGCTAAATCAAGGATAATTTTAGATGTGAGATATTGTATTTGATATCATAAGTTTGTTTTATGTATATTTTTATCCTACTTTTAATGTATGAATACAGATTTCTGAGACAAGGTGTGATGTGGCTTGACATAACTTTGCATTTGCTGTGCTATGTTGAATGTAGAATTAAAGCTTGTGAGAACAGGTGCATTTAGTCAGCAGTAGCCTTTGTTTAATTTTTATAAACTTGAATTCATGATACAAAGGTGTGCAGCTTAGGAAAAGAATAATACAAGCCACTTTCATTACTTAAAAATGGAAGTAATTAGCAACTGAGTAATAAAAAATTATGAATACAAACTTAAAAAAAATATATTTCGTTGAACTTTTTTTTTGCTTTTGATTCTTTTTTTCTCAGAAGAATTAAATAAAATTAACATTGAAATTGAAACAAGTTGTGTAAAACTATAATGTATTTTTACTAATCTTGTGTGAATTGTATTTATTCATGTACTGTCATTTTCTTGAACAGAAGTTCAGCTATTATTGATGTTTTGTGCCTCTGAAGGTATTTGATTTCTTTGTGTAAAAAGTGCCTTCCATAAACAGGAGTAGAGTTATAACTGACTGCATTCCACCTGGGCAGCTTTGTACTGCATAAGACTATATAAATCTCATACTTTAATGACATTTTTTCTGTAGGTAAAGTTATTGTTAAGATTATGTGCTGTTTTTGAGTAACTTCATTAGAGTAATATTTCTTCTGTGAGAAGGTAGATAGCTAACTAAAATGAAAAGGAAATGTAACTGTCATGACTTGTGCTTCAGAAACCATGGATTGCGTGTATGCATAATTCTACTACAGGAGGAACCATTGCTGTTGGTTTATAGAATTTATTTGTTCTGATGTTCTTTTTTTATTTTTATTTTTTTCTGTAAGAATATCAAATAAATATATGCTGAAAAGGATTAGTTAATAATTCTTCTAAAGTTTCATAGTTATAATTTCATTTGTATATTAAAAATTTATATAAGGGAAAACATATTATTACAAACATAAAATTCAGAATTCAAGAAATTTCAATCCATTAAAACCTTTTTTGAATTAAAATTTGAGATTCGTAATTTTCAAAGTTTGCAGGGGTTTTTCCATTGTAGTGCAGCATTTTACCTTGATAAATTTCAAATACATCTCTTCTTTATCAGATTTCATCATATGGTTCACTGTGTCTTTGGTAGTTATGGTTAACCTTTCAAAACAATGCTTTCTCTTTTAATTTCTCTTTCATTATGTCTTTGTGGTGTCCAATATAAATTTTAGCAGATTTTCTCTTGCATGTATTAACTAATTTCTTATATATATATATGTCTTATGTGTACATCTGATTCAGTTTTATTATACAAATATTTTATCACTGATATATGCTCCATCACCCACATTTTTGTTTGACAACATGCTTCCTTGATGTAAGAAAGCCAGCAATTAGCATTTTGTGTTGCAAATAGCACCCTGTATATGTAAGGTATCTTTCTCAAAGTGTTTAATTTGTGGGAAACATTTGCAAACTACAGTCCAGAACCATCCAAACTTTGAGAATGTGTATTAAAATATCACTACAGATAACCATAAACTTTGTTAGAGTTTAGATTTATCATGAATTGCTATAGCTAACATTGAAACTAAATGAATGCAACTTTTTTAATTTATAGAGATTTTCCATTTAACACTGTGATGTATTTTTAATGAATTAAATCTTATAAATTCTGGAGGCTGAGTGCCATCCAGACTTGGAGAATACATATTGAAGTAACAAATATTGAGCAACAAATAAAGTATTACTACAGATAACCATAAGTTTATTTTGCTCGGATTTACCATGAATAAATCTGAGCAAAATAAACAAATTGAAGTATTACTACAGATAACCATAAGTTTATTTTTGCTCAGATTTACCATGAATTGTTAAAGGTAACATTGAAACCAAATGAATGTAACTTTCAATTAATAGAGGATTAATTATTCACCTCCTTGTTATTTATTCAGCTGCTGTTTACCATTTTTGGTGAATCCCCAGCATTGTGCAGGGCTCCAAGAAGCAACCTGCCATGTGGTTTGGCAGTTAGTCGTACGTGAGTCTGGAGAATTCCAGGCCGCTGTGGTGCAGTGGTAGCATGTCCAGCGCGTAACTGAAAGACCCTCGGTGCGATTCGCGGTGGCGGTCGATGAGAATTTTTCCATGACTCACTTATATACGTGGAAAGAGCGTTGACTTCTGTTTGATGTTATAGAGGTTTTCCATTTAATACTGTGGTGTATTTTTAATGAATTATCGCATTTTTCAGCATGTAATCCACGACGGCGTATAATCCTCAACGGCATATGGATCCACAGACAAAATTCATAGTAAAAGTTAAAAGACGGATGCATAAACAACAATAGAGTTTTATGATAAATAATACAAAAATGTAATCGCCATTATTTTCGGCAAAACTTTTTTCCATCAACAAAACTTTTTTTTTTTTCGTGAAATTGCAAAGAATGCAATTGGCAGTGCGACCCCTGCATATTTATACCATGTAGATGCGCAGATTTTTGCTGAAATGACCTGTTACATGTAAGTACGTGCTTTAGGTAATGCCCATTACGTAATTTTTGGATAGCTTCAGAAATCCGAAATTTTCGTAAATTCGGCACTCATCTAGTCCTGTTGACTCCGGATTTTTGAGGTTTTACTGTATATATATATTTTTTTCCCCCGTTTTAACGAGTTTAACAAAATATAAAATCACTTAAATTTTTTGAAAATTTAAAAAAGTTACTGTTACATTACCCCGCAACTTCCAAATGGTCGTGATATATATTTTTAATTTATGTGATAATTGTGCTGTACTTCTGTGTAATGCTTAAATTACATCAACAACTGAAACACTGGATTTCAGACCATAAATAATTTGTGAGGGTGTTAAAGTTTTCCCCCTTCAGTTTTGGAGCTGTAATGCCAGAGGCATTCTCTTTGAGTAGAGCAAAATAAACACGTGGGAGTGGGGTTGGAAGCCCAGGAAGAGTGTGTATGGAGGGAATAACATAATAAAGGTCACGGGTCAGAGCAACAAGAAATGCAAACGGCACTCCCCTGTTCAAGGTCAATGCGCTTTGCTGCCGGCAATGTTTTCTCCCTAACTTTTACAAAGCAGCAATCCGCAGAGGGGAAATGTCTACACACACTTACACACAGACGTTTTTGTCAAAGCCAAGGGGAGGGGAGATATGTTGATGCAGTGCATTATCGCCAAACACGTGGCATTCTTAAAGCTTTGATGTGATGCAGATTTCCCTCATTATATGGCCCAGTTTGAAGAAAAAAACCGTTTTTTTTTTTTTAAGTTTAGGGGGGGGAGAGGCTCCGTATTATTCACAAAATTTTGTATAATCTGCAGTGGCTAGAATTTAAATTTTTACGAACATAAAATCCGCAGATTATGTGCTGGGAAATACAGTAAATCTTATAAATTCAGGAGGCTGAAATAGTTACATCGTAGTATTGAAATTCATATTTCTTTTCCAAGTGGTTTGCATCATGTGATTGTCCAACTTGACAGTTGTTTCTATTCAGAACCAAAAGTCTGCTCCATGTCAGTGCTTGGAACTTTCTTCTGTAGTAATTACGTATTAGATTATTGTAATCTCCGTGTATTTTTTTCATCATACTGGAGATTTTGTGCTGTAAATCATTCTGTGTGTGGCATAGAAGTGCTGCAAAGTTATTATTTCATTTTTTTCTGTTTAATAGCCAAATTCTTTGCTTAGTGACAAATAGGACATATCAGACATGTATTCACAGTTGTGATAACTGCAGATTCAGACAAGATTGCTCATTTCTTGGTGCATACTCCATTGTTCTCTGATAAATGTGTCTCAAATTTTCTATAAGGTGATTTCTTTGAGTCAAGTTATGTGGGTGTATATAGGAACTTGATGAACATTCACTCTTCCAAAGGATTTGGTGTGTTTATCCTTTTAAATAACAGATTTATTTCTTTGAATAAAGCTCATGTTGAAAGTTGGCTTCCTAGTTTCTTAATTTACTAATCAAAGCTACTATTATGGGAATTTTTGCTGGGAAAATTTTTACTTTAATTGCAAACTTTCGGAGAAAACTGTTCTCCTTCTTCACGCTGGCTTTTGTTGTCACTTTTTTCTGTCATTATCGCAGTTAAGGTTAACCTTGACGGTTACTGTTATTTTTCACCAAATCCTGCCAGATGTTAGACAGGGATAATACTCTGCAGTCATTGATGGTGGAATTCTGATTTTTCTCAATTTCTTTTCCTTCTTTTAGCCTTCTTTTTTGAAAATTGCTTTGGAAACTGATGACTTTTTTCTAACATGCCTATCTAAATCTGTCTTGTTGGAGCAATTTTTTTATAGCAGCTTTATGCTCTGCTATTCAAGTTTCTATTCTGCAACCTGTCTCACCTATGTGAGACAGCCCTCAACTACATTTTACTTCATAGATAGTTCTTTGCATTTTTAAAGTATCTTCTTCTCTGTGAACTATTTTAAAGGAATATTTGTACCTCCAAATTGGAAGAACAAAGTTACAAAAATTTCCCTAAAATAGTTCACAGAGAAGAAGATACTTTAAAAATGCAAGTAGTTATCTATGAAGTAAAATGTAGTTGTGGGCTGTTTTACATTTTATTTATAACCTGTACAACATTTTTAACTTCTTGTGAATATTTTCTACTTTAAATTCTGTTGCTTTTTTTTTGCCTCAGAATGAGTGGAATTGGTTTCTACACAAGGAAAATTAAATTGAGTGAAACAATTTCAGTTCTGGAATTCTTTTGTGCAGTTGATTTTGTTATAATAGTGTGATGAATTTTTTTTTAGAAAAATTGAGTTTTTGAATAAATATCTACAATAATTAAAGCATTTTACTAATTTGCTACCATTTTCTGTTAGAAACAAGTTAATATCTTTTCAGGACCATTCTTATAAATACGTTTATACTAATGCATCAGTGTTAGTGTTTCTTGGAAAACTCAAGGAAGATTAGTGCTTCTAAAATACCACTAGTAGTTTTAAAAGAAGTTTTTTTGAATCATCAAAGCAGGGACCAATTTCAAGTCTCAGATGAAGCATTGGTAATGGTGAACAAAATATGGTGGTTTAACAAGGTTTGATTGTATGTGTTTCTTACTTTGTACCACAACAGTAGAAAGCAAAGGTCATTTCTGCAATGGTATGTATGCTATCTGTTTGCTTCTGTCTCACGTTTTTAAGATGTCTCCTTAGCAAAACAGCCATCTGTTTTCTATATCCTTTTCTAGGAACAGGTGACTGTAGGTTTTATGCTTTATATTTACCATATTTTGCACAAAAAACATCCAAGTTAATATCTTACTGTGTTTCCATAAAAAAAATTGACGTAGCATGATGTGAGTTTGCATAAGCTTTAAAATCATTCAGGAAAATTTATGCTGAGTTCTTATTGTTATCTGTCATAATTATTATCTTGCAAGAAATGTGAAATATGTTTTCTAATGTATCGTACTAATAGTGGCTTGTTACTTGTTTTGCAATTAAGTTGGTATGCCAAATATTGTGTTTTTCCTCCCTTACCTCATATTGCATTTCACAGTTGCATTTTTAATGTGTAACTACTTGGTTTCTGCAAAACTTTTAAATCAAAGTTTTCATTCTTACCTTTACTTACTGAATAGAAATTTACTGCTTGCAATTCTAATTTTTAAGCTGAAGACTGTAGATAAACTGGAAATTGTATATATTTAAACTCATAATGATTGATTGTGTAACAATGGTGGCAAAGAAAACTGGGTGTGTTTAATTTTTACATTATTTGTATAAAAATTGTAAAATGTTTGTGCTTGTATTCCAAATTGCTGTTGATATATTTATTTAGCATTTTTTTCTCTCCAGCTGCGACATTTTATTGTTCGACATTTTTTTTCTTTAGATAATGCCGAATAAAATTGTTTTATTTTACCATGGTATATTTCTAAGGAAATCCACCCTTGAAGCTAAGCATTTCCTAGTAACCATATTTAACACTGATGTATCATTAGCATTTATTTGTTTTACTGAACTATGAATGACATTGAAATTTGCATTTAGGATTGGGTCATCATTTTGCTTGTTCTGTAAAAAACTGGTTTGAATGTTGCATTAGTTTAAAAAATTTTATGTTCAAGTTCAAAAACTAATAAATATCAGTTCTCATTTTGTGAAATCAGATTTTATTTGGGTTATTAGTTCTACCTATGTTAAAATCAACACTGATCTCCTTGTATTTTCACCAATATTTAAAACAGGCACAGACAATATAGTTTTATTTAGTTAATAGTACTGTATATTGTAGACTGCACAACTTAATTTTTCTTTTATCTCTTGAGCAATTGTTATGTTTATCTTGGACATGTCTTCTCATTTCATATTTCTTCTTACCAGTGTGTAGCAATGTCTTCTCATTTCATATTTCTTTTTACCAGTGAGTATGGCGTGATTTTGCCAGAGAGCTTTTTCAGACAGCTATGTTACTGTAACATGAAAGGTGCTACTGTATTTTTCTTGTAATCCGCAGACTGTAAATTTCAGAAAAAAAAATCGTTGTATAATAATTGAGGAGGGTATAGGAATTCGATTGACTTTCCGCAGTTCAATATATGGAAAAGTGCAGCTCCTGTAATGTTGATCTCAAAACCACCATTTCCTACAAAAAATTTACGATTCAGAGGATGACCCAGCTATCCAAAGAAATAGGAAAAAAACAACTTTCTTAATATAATAAATAAAGAAATTACTGCTTTTGTGTTACTTTCATGTGAATCATAAGTTTTTTCAGCATTACTGCAATTCTGTAGTTAGACCTGATTGTTCCATAGTGGACAGCTCCATAGTTAGACCTGCAGTACTGACGAACTTAGGTGATGCTGAGTTTCCCATAGCACGTGATCATCTACAACAGCAAATTAGATCACCTTTGTTGAATCCAGTTTTTTGCCAAAATGCTCATAGGTTAAAAAAAAAAAATCATTGCAACTGTCTGTGGACCACTGTCTTTATATCATGTTTTTTTTTTGTTTTTTTTTTTTGTTTTTTTTTTTGTTAGTGAATTTTTGGCAGTATTCTAAGTATATAACTTCTGACAATTGTGAAGCAGTTTTTAAAAATCAAAGTGCTGCAAAAACTTTTTGTGTGCATTTTAAAGCAGTATATTTTCTGCAGAGCTTAAATTTATAGCTTTTTAAATAGATGTGATGGAAATTACGGATCATGGAATCCTTCATTTACTTTGTTTTTTTATTGATAATTAATCGTGCAGCTCCATAGTTAGACCTGCAGTAAGAAGCGTGAAGCCACTAAGCTGGTTCGCCAGAGTAATGCAAAAAAAAAAGAAAAAAAGATAAGAAAGAGAAGGTAGAAAGGCATGAATTGGCTTTTTGGAAAGATAGGAAGACTTTCTTGGAAGTACATGAGAATCAGGAAAAATGGGGGAAACAAAGTTGTAAGTTGTGTGAAGAATAGGATTAGGGAAATAATATGGGAGCCCAATGAGTTAAGTGAAAGATGGGGTGAATACTTCTGTGAGTTATTAGATCAGGAAAGCAAAGGTGATTTAAAGGCAGAAGCAGATGATGTCCCAGTGAAGGATGGAAGCACAGGAGGAATCTCAAGAGAAGAGGTGTGTAAAGCTCTAAAATCACTTCAGAATGGTAATGCTCCAGGAGTTGATGGCATAACTGCTGAGATGTTGAAATATGGTGGTGACTCTGTAATTGACTGGTTAACTCAAATTTGCCGGTTGTGCTGGGAGTTAGGAATGGTCATTGTTCCCTTGTATAAGGAAAAAGGTGAGCACACTGACTGCAAGAACTATCGTGGTATCAGCCTACTGAGTGTGTCAAGGAAAGTATTTGGTAAGGTCGTTATTGAAAAAGTACTGGGTCTTGCATCAGAGAAAGTGGAATGTTCAGAGTGGTAAAGGTTGCACTAACCAAACTTTTGCCTTACGTATGATGATTGAAAAGTATCTGGTTGTTGGTAAGAAAGTTTTTGCTGCCTTCATAGATTTAGGGAAAGCTTCATCATCGTCATCCTGAAGAAGAAATTGAAGAATTTTATGAGGAAATTTGGAATCTAAATAACAAAGGCAAGCAGCACTTTTAATATCATTATGGGTGATTTTCAAGGGCAATAGCAACAGAATGAAACTTCGGTTGGTAAATTCAGTTATGGGAACAGAAATCAACGTGGAAATACTCTCGTAGAGTTTGCAAAAGCAGAAAGGTTTTTCATCATGACTCTTTTTTCAAGAGAAAGCCACACAGGAAATGGACATGGAGACATCAAAAGGGGATGACAAGTGAAATTGATTTTATTACGTGTAACAAAACATTCGTATGACCGAGTAAATAGGACACTTTTGTGGAAAGTAAATAAAAAGTGAGAGAATCATAAGGGAAAGGGAGTTGAGGAAGTCTAGGGATTCCCAGTAACACTATATTTATTGAATGAATATATTGTTACTGGGAATCTACTTAACAGTATTTGGCTTTTGGTAAGAAAGCCATGAATTTTGGCAGTAGAGCTTGTGTACGAGTGAATGGTGTTTTATCAAAATGGTTTTCTATTGGTGCCGGAGTCAGACAAGGTTGTGTAATGTCGCCATGGCTGTTTAATATATTTATGCATGTGTGATGCCAAAATAGATAATACTGGTTTATGTCTCAGTGACATCCGTGTGTGCAGATTGCTGTATGCTGATGACACTGTCCTGTTGGCAGAGAGCAAATGTGAGTTGCAGCGTATGTTATCCTGGATGTATGAAGTTTGCATGAAATTCAAACAGTATAAATAAAGGAAAAACCAAAGTAATGGTTTTTGAGAGAGGAACTGGTAGTACTGAATGAAATGTAAGTCTAAATGGCACAGTGATTGACCAGGTGAATGAGTTTGTGTATTTCGGATGCATGTTTGACAGAGAGAACAAATTGAATGGTGAAATTAATAGGAGAGTTAATTCTTCATTGAAAATCATGGCTGTTTTGGGAGGTTTTCACAGGAATGATGGGTTCTCAAGAGAGTCCCGCATAGCTGTGTATGAAAGCGTAATTGTTCACTACTCTGATGTATGGCAGTGAAACTTGGGTACTATAGAAGAAACGTAGGAGTTGTTTGTGTGCTGGAGGAACGCATTACCTCCGGGGGTCATGGCAAGACACGTTCTGATTGTGCGAAGAATGAAGATGTGTTGCAGTTGTGTAATGTGAAGCAAAATGTTGTTAGCAAGGTGGAGACTAATATTCTTAGGTGGTTTGGCCATGTTGAAAGAATGAGTGATCAGATGCTTACTAAGAATTTTTTAGCCTAAGTGGCAAGAAGGAAAAGTGGAGGAAGGCCAAGGAAGTCATGGAAGGATCAGATTCAAGAGTGTCTGCATGAGAAAAAGATTATGAGTAGGAAGTATAGAAGATCTTGTGTACGGAATGTGATGGATGTGAGTGAAACCCGAGTTGTATGTCAAGATCGCTGTAAATGGAGAAGTTTGATACGTCAGCAATAAGTAAAAATTATCTGGCAGTTTGTATTTCTTTGTGGAGCTAACCTATCAATATCAGAGAACAGCTTAGTGATATAAGTGATATAGGTAATTAATTGTTCAAAAACTCCAAATTGAATTATTAGTAATCTGATAGTTGCAATTTTTTTATGAACATGTGTACCATGCATTCATTTCTTGCTGCATTCTGCTATGTTAGTTAGACCACCAAAAATAAAGCTCGTTTCCATACTTACTGCTGTATTAGATATTGTATGACATTTTTTCAGAATATTTGGGTAAGTGGTTGTTGGTCTACCGATATGAAAATTAAATATATATCATCATCATCAACCATGATCAATCCGCTGCTGGATGAAGGTCTTCCTAAGTTCCCTCCATAACTGTCTTGTCTTGAGCCACTCTCCTCCATGTTACTCTGGCATGCTTTTGAATTTCAGCTATCCATCTCCCATGTCATCTTCTGGGTCTTTTTTCTGTCCCTTGGTCATTCCAGGTGCCGGAGACTTAGGGCCAAGTTTTCAGTTTAAAGTCATCTTTTGGCCATAACTCACCACACTAGTTAAGCAGGTTGGTGAGTGCAGGATAGCATTTCCTGCACTCACCAACCTGCACACACAGAGTACTCTGTCTACATAATAAACTTCCATTTAACTAAATCTTCTATTTAATGAAATTTTCTGCAGAACCTTGACTTTAAACGACATTTACATGTAAATTAATCTCCATGGTATGAAAATCAATTTCTATGTAACAAAGGTTTTTTTTACTAAAAATTACCATTTTGTGTAGTTTTGTATGTGTGTGTGTGTATTTCAAAAGTTCTGCATTACAATTTTTTAGCACACAGATGGTGGCAAAGCACTTTAATTCCTTTTCTTGAAACTTTTGGTTTGTTCTTGTTGAAGGGGAGACGATGCGTGGAGAGTCGTATCCATAGAGGCAGTATGAAGCAGCTGTTTTTTCAAATGTGGGTAGAAAATCCAGAGTAGAAACTGCATTCCACAGGGGAAAACTGGTTGTACTGGTGTGTGCCCAACTCTGTATAAGTTATGTAGTCATTCTCATTCAATCAGTGCGCTTGCTTGTCTTGCCTGTGTTGTTTGCTCAGAATGTCAAAAAAAAAAAAAAAAAATGTGCTTCTCTTGCTGATAAAGTGAAACTTTTCGATGACATTGATCAAGAAGTGAAGAAGAAAGATGTGGCTCTAAAGTATTGTATCAAGCAGGGTGTCAACAATTTTAAAAAATCGATCTGTGCAATTAACATTTAACACGAAAACAGTAGGAATGTGAGTAGAAAAAGATTTAAACAGTGTTCATATGAAGACATCAATGCCACTGTTTTAAAATGGGTGAGGATGGTTCAAGATAAAAATCTGCTACTCTCCAGTCCGATCATTCAACAAAAAGCCCTGGAATTTGCTAAAGATTTAGTTCACTACACTCAAAATTTCTAGCTGGCATTTGATGACAAGATAAATTTAAAAAGAGACATGAAATTTCTTATAAGCCCATATCAGGAGAAAGCACGGATGTTTCAGAAGAGGTGTGTGAAAAATGGAATAAAGACATTGAAAATTTTTTGAAAGAATACCATGCAAAAGAAAATTTTTATGCAGATGAAATTGCTCTTTTTTTTTTTTTTTTTTTTTTTTAAGTTTCTACAGAATAAAACTTTAGCATTTAGCAAAGAAAGAAAAACTGTTTTGTTATGGGCAAATATGACTATGACTGGAGAGGGAAAATCAAAACTTCTACAAATAGGGAAAAGTAAAAACCTGAGATGCTTTAAAGGTACAAAATCTTTAGAGGTAGACTATTAATTGAATAAAAAGGTGTGGATGACTTCAGAAATTTTTGAAAAGGGTTATTAAAATGGGATAATCGATTAATAAACCAGCATTGCAATACATTGTGTTGATTATGGACAATTACCATGCGCATCCACAAGACTGTGCTTCCAAATACAAATTAAAGAACTTAAAAGTTATTTTTCTTCCTGCCAATGCAATTGCGAAACTTCAGCCATTAGACCAAAGTAATGAAAAATCTTAAAATGCATTATCAAGAAAGGATTCTGCAAAAAGTTATTTTAGTCATAGAGAGCAGCCAATGTATAGATAATCTTAATTTGAGAATCACCATATTGGAGATGACAAAAGCTTGGGAATGTGATGTGACTGCATCCACTGTCCACAACTGTTTTCTGAAAAGCGGTTTCAAAACTGATACTGCAGAAATTGAATCTGAATGCAATATGAGCATGGCAGAATTGAAGTGAAAATGACAGCAGCTGAAAGACAAAGAAAGTGTTGAAGAAGGCGCAGAGCTGTCTGATTTTCTCAACTTTGATGAAAACATTGTGATTGCTGAAAATACAGAGAATGGTAACTTGGAAAGTGTTATAAAATGTAGTGAAGAAACTACGGTGAGGGATGAAGATGATGATGAAGAGGCTATCAAAAAACCTTCGCATGAAGAAATACTAATGAAGAAATACTAAAAGCATTCAATACGATTCAACAAGTATTACAGTTTCAAGAAAGTGTTCCAGATGAAATGTTCTGATGTTTATAAAAATGTGAAACATATTAATGAACAAAATGCTTATTATAGAAAATCTGTGCAGAGCAGAATTACAGAATTTTTACAGTTTAAATTAAGTACATATGTTATTAGAATAGTGAAGAGGAGATGTAAGCTTTAGTCTTCGTTTCCTTCTCTTCATTAATTCGTTTATTCAGACAATATTGTACTTCTACAAATATGTGTATAGAAAAATATTTGGACTCATTTACGAAAAGTTTCTACTCAAAAGTTCAGTTTACTGTCCAAGTTCAACTACATTTTACCGTCTTTTTCATTTTATTTGATTAAGTTTTTACAATTTAAGTTTATTAAAAATAATAAGGAGTTCCTAATTTAGGTTGAGAAACCCGAACCCACAGCGCCATGCGCCTTTTGGCAGATGAAATAGAATCTAAGAGAGTTGGGAGCAGATTGCCCTGATAGAATAGCACGAAAGAAAAGTATGGAAATATTAGAGGAGAAGGAGTAGACGGTTATCCGTTAAGAAGTGAAGTTGTAAGCTGCCCTACATACTTACCTGTAACAACAAGCCATTCCAAGTGATATTTCTCTCCGCAGAAAAATGCCCGGTACACCTGTGCCACAGATGAGTACAGGGGGAAAAGAAGGAAAGAACACCGGAAAGGGGAACCTGAAAAAAAAACAAAAAAAAAAACATCACACACAGAATAAGTTTCCCAGAAGAAAATCGACGTTCAACACCGGATAAGACAAAACTGGCCATTTTCTCAGTGTTTCTCTCAGGTCCGCAATTGCTTCGTTACTTGTTAGCCAATGAGAGAAAAGATTTTTCCCCATTGGTTTAAAAAAAAATTCTCAGGTTTGCTTTTGTTGATTCTTGCCTGACATGTCAGAGTAACCATAGCTGAGGTGGTGTGATCACAAGATTACACCGATCGAGGTTTAAGTTACTCATTTTGAGTAAACAACAGAAAAACAAAAAAAAAAAATGAAAAAAGCCACAATCAGGGTTTTTATTCCTTATTTAAGGAGCCGGTAGTATAAGGGCCAATCATTTTTTTCTTCGCTACTTGTCTGCTTGTTGCTCAATTATGTGCAACAGCGGAAAAAATTAAGTCCTGTTTTATTTATTTATTATTTTCTTTTTTTTTAGTCAGAACTAATGCGTAAGAACAAAAATTTTTTTTTTTTTTAAAGACAAGACCAACAACACCTTGTTAGTTAGGGGAGAGATATTCAGTACAAAAAAGATAAATCTTTTATGTAGCATTTTGCTTCTAAGTTCATTTCTATGTAATGAAGTTTTTAAGTGAAATGATGGAACTTTGTTAAATAGAGACTCAACTGCACACACACACAAGAGGATGGATGAGGAAAAAGAAAGAGAGAAAAAATGTGACTGGGGAAACCTGAATGGGCAAAATGCTGCAGTGTAGGAATTACCCAAAAACTACAAGAAGGGAAGAATTGAAAAGAAAATTAGAAATAGAGAAAGAAAGAAATGGGGAGGAGGAGAAAGTAAGAGGGGAAAAAAAGAAAGAGCAATGTAATAAAAGGAAGAAACCAACATAGAAAAAGAAACGAGGTGAAAAGAAAAAAACGAGGGGAGAGAGGAAATTGAAAAAGAACCAAGGCTGAAAACTGAAGGTGGCATTTTCAAAGGCAATGCATGCATTTAACCCCACAACATAAAATTTGGGTTTCTGCCTAAATCCTTTGCCTAAAGGAGCATAAATTTTTACTTTACTGACAGAGTAAAATTAAAAAATTATCAAGTGAAATAAAATAAGAAATTAAATTAATAAAATTAAAAATTGTTAATAAAAATAAAAACCAAGCTTTTGAAAAGCGGCCATTGAAGTTATAGAAGGAAGCTCTGATGGCAGAAACACTGAAACAATTAGAATAATTTAAGAAAACATGTTTTTGTTTACTTGGCAAAGGATTTCAGCATTGCCCTACCCAAAGCTAACCATTGAAGATAAGAAGATATTTCAAATCAAATATACGAAAATAAATATTGACATAACCTTTTTTATGTAAAAGGGAAAATGAAACAAAACTATACAGTTGCAAGTTGATTTTTACCTTGTTTCTCTTTCCACATTTGTTTCTTTCTTTTACTACCCTGCTCTTTACTTTTTTTCTCTTACTTCCTCCTCCTCATTTATTCCTTTTTCTGTTTTTGGTTTCCCTATCATTTCTTCTCTTGTGTGTGTGTATACACACACAAGAGAAGAAAAACTTCACTTGTGTATACACACACAAGTGAAGATTGCTCTGTGTGTGTATACACACACACAGAGCAATTAAATTAGAGATACCTGTCTAGTAACATGTAGCACCACCTTTCGCCCTGATGATGACGGCTGCGATTCCTCTCAGCATGGACTCTACAAGACACCGGAAGTGTTGGGAAGCCATACGTATCCACGACCCCTGAACAAGCTCCCACAGTTCACAAAGATTTGATGGAGGGGGTCAGAGCCTCGAACATCTCTCTCAATGGCATCCTAGATGTGCTTGATGGGATTGAGGTCAACTGACCTAGCTTGCCAAGCTAGGTCATGTCAGTGGAGTGTTCATCCAACCATTCAGATACAATTCGGGAGCGGTGGCACGGTGCATTGTCTTATTGCAGGATGAGGTCCCCAGTGGGATGTTGAAGACGCACAAATGGGAGCAAATGGTCGTCCAGGATATCCCGGTAACGCTGACCTGTGAGGGACGATGTTATATGTACCAGGGGTCCCATTTCAATCCACGTAAACAGTCCCCAGACGAGAATGCTACCCCACCAGCTTGAAGAGTACCCTGCTGGCAAGAAGGATCCATCGCTTCATGTGGTTTGCGCCATACTCGTATCCTGCCATCCGCATATACCAACGTGAATCTCAACTCATCAGTCCAGGCAACATTTTCCCACATTTCTAGGGTCCAGTAGCGATGTTCCCACGCCCATGCTAATCTTTGTACCCTGTGATGTGCGGTCAGCAGGGGTACCCTCGTGGGATGATGCCTTCTGTACCCCATAGCAAGGAGATGGATGGTGAGGCTTCTTATTACATGTTTTTGTGCACCAGCGTTAAATTGCCGAGTGATTTCTTGCACTGTGGCCTGTCTATCCGCTGCTACAATGCGAGCTAGCCGACGATGACCCCACTCATCCACACGCTGTTGTCCACGGCAGTTGGCCCTTTCAGGGATGGGTTTACCAGATTCGATGTACTCACAGCGCACCCGTGACACAGTGGCTTGTGAAAATCCCAGTGCCTGCACGACTTCCGAGATGGAGTGATCCATTTGTCGGGCCCAGGTGCGCTATACCAGCAGGATAATGCCCGCCCGCACAGAGCTCAGGTTGGCCAGGACTGCCCACGTCATGCCCAGACACTTCCATGGCCTGCCAGCTCCCCGGACATGTCCTCTATCGAGCATGTGTGGGACCAGTTGAAATGCCGTGCCGCGCTATCCAGGATTTGGAGCACACCGTCCAACACGTGTGGGCCAGTCTGCCGCAGAATATCAGGAGTCTGTTCTCCTCCATGCAGGACCGTATTGCAGCATGTAACGCCGCACGAAACGGTGCGACGCGCTATTGAAGATGACCGGACTGCGTGCCACAGATCCCTCTATAATTGTCCTGCAGCTCTGTTTTGCCATCATGTGTTTCATTCATTTGCATCATTACATCTATAAAATTTCAGTTCAATCCGATGCTTCCTTCTTGGTGCGCAAATTTCATTGCCCGTGAGTGTACTTCATGAATTTACGGCTAAGGGTTGTCAAAGTCAAAAATTCAATAAATTAAAGTTCTCTTGAGAAGATACTGTTCGACATAGAGGATAAAAATATTTTTGTGCCTCGCAGTTTAGGCTTTATTACATAACAGTCCTTTCTCAAATATATGAATTTTACAATTAGTTGATTAATTTTCTGCTAGAGGCACTGAAGGCCAAAAATTATGGTTTCACAAATTATTTTTGCGAATTGATAGAACATAAAATTTCAGTAAATTTTACCCATTTTAATTTTCACTACTAGTTCATAAATTTTCCCTCTAGTTCTTGAATTGGAAATTTAGTAGTTACGCTGCAAAGACACCGTTTCAGTTACAGCAAAAGTTCTTATGGGTTTGATACGTTTGGCAAAACTGGCTACAGTAGTAACATTTTCAGTTGCTATAGTTACTTGGCAAATTTGGCGCTAAAGAAGCTGAAAATGGAATTTTTCTAAATTTATCAATACATTTCGTATAAATTGTCGTGAAATTGGAATGAGTTTCAATTACAGAACATGCTTTCTCCATTGTTTCAGCTTTGGAAAAACACTTTGTTTTTACGTTATGAGCAAATTAGTAGGCAACGAGCATGGTATCCAACAAAAATAGAATACTTGAAGATACTGGCAACCGGAAAAGTCCTCCACGTTACAAAATACGGGTAAAATTCAATTTGTGCACAGTGCTTCACTTAAAAAAGGGTGGATGAAATTTCTTGTGGCGAACGATTCCTTAAATTGAAGAGAATCAGCCGTCCATGGCGTAGATGAATGCCATAGACCAAGAAAGCTGGACACTAAGAATTCTATCAGCCAGTGCAGAAAAGCGAGAATGTGAAGAATTTCTTGAAAACCTTATTATTTTCATCAGAAAATTGACAAACTCTGCATTTTTCTTTTATTATGTTAAAAAGATGCGTAACATTCTATTTCTACCTGCACTGCAGTTATCAGAAACGAAGCTTGAGGAAAAGATCCAACATGAAAATAGAAAAGTAGGAACCACAGTTTTTCGAGTAAGAGTATCATTGAAACTTCAATTGCTTTTTCAAAAGTTAATTTTATGTCGATTTAAGGAATAAAAAAGGTGAGATTACTAGATAATGATCAGCATTAAACTAGGGGAGAACATAATAAGAAAATGGTGTTGCGATACAACAGAAATTTATTTTAACACTATTAAATAAGAAAAAGATAGTGTAACATTTTCGAATTTCTTTATTTTTCAGCCTAAGTACTCTCTTTTTGCAAAAAAACAAAAACCTAAGCACTAGAGAAAGTCCTTTGATCCTGATGAAACTCTGCATGCAAGTACCTCAGGACCGAATGTGCAAACGATTAAAAAATAATTACCAATGACTAAATAGCGGCCCGCGACTGCGCATGGGAGCCGCACATCGAGGAGGGTTTGGGAGCCGCACATCGAGAGCAAAGGGCAGCAAAACAGGTCGTAGAATGCGTCTACATACCCGACAATTGTGACAGTAGATTGTGGGTACATTGACCTCCAGACTGAGAATTTCTCGACGACGGATTCTTGCAAACCACGAGAAATTGAGCGAGTTTGAAAGAGGACATATAATTGAGCTGAGAGAGGCCAGGCATTTGGATCAGAGCGGCGCGGCAATCGGAAGATGTTGGCGCCATTGGGTCGAACAGAGCGCCACAATCCAGTGGCACTCGTGCAGTGGACGGCCGAGGGCAACGACAGAACGCGAGGATCGAACGATTGTGAGAGCCGAACGAACAGAACCAAATTACTGCATACCATTACGTACTACTATTCCTAATCAACCGGACTTTATATATAGGTTCAACATTGCGCAGCTTACGATTACGCAAGGCTGAACATGAATATTCCATTCGTAAAGGTGCCTCTAACACAGCATTTGCCCGATGTGTAAAAAATGGAACCCACACCCCAATATGGAATGAATCTGTTGCCTTACTGAGCACTACTACTAAAAAAAAAGCAGTTTATTTGCAGAAGCTCTGTTCATTCAGCATTATTTTGAATTTTGCTGTAATGATGATACACCAGCATCTGTTTCTTCAGAGTGGAAGACTTTGCTAAATACTCTTACTATTAAACATAAACATTCTCACTTGTTTGCGCCATCTAGAACTTTACGCCTTTCTCATTATAATAGTTCGTTTACATCCACCAATCTACCCTCACCTTAATGGTTTGGTCCTTTTTTCTTACGTATATCACAATCATATTACTGACGTCACTCTTTATCATACTATTTAAGAGGTTGCTGCCTGCATTGCAGTTGGTTTACCTGATGATGCGGGGGTCGCCCTCGCGAAAGATCTTGTATCGATTTTAACTTTGTACATGTTTTAAATTAAAGTTTTTGATATCGTGCCTAAGACAGCATTTGTTTCGGTATATATTTAGAACCGAATTCGTCGCTCTCAATCATCCGTGGCCATGTTGCTTCGTCCACAGGTACGCAAGAGGCCATTCGGACCGTTGCCAGACGAGTTGCAGCACGGGGATTACATCCGAGGAAGCCAATCCGCCGCCTACTACTGACTAGAGAGCATCGGTTGCAGTGGTATCGGACCCGATCAAGGAAGGATAGTGTCCAGTACCGTTATGTTGACTTCAGTGATGAATCACGATTTGCACTTGGCGCCGATAACCGGTGCATACGTCTGGAGACGAGTCGAACAGCGTACGGATCCTGCCTTTACCGTGGAACGGCATAGGGCACAGACACCCGAACTGACTGGCTAGGAAGTATTTCCTACAACAGCTGGACACCCTTCGTAGTCTTCCGTACTACCCTCACGGCTCAACGGCACTTCGACGCATTCTAAGACCTGTTGTTTTACCCTTCATTTCTCACATCACCGAGAAAATTTTCAACAGGATAATACCCGGCCACACATGGCACGGCCTTCCAGTGCCTGCCTCAGTAACGTCGACACCCTTCTAGGGCCAGCCCGATCGCCCGACTTCTCACCGAACAAACATGATGGGACCCCACCTACGCATATCTCGGAATGTCGGCGAACTGGCCCGCAATTTAGATACCATCTGGCATGCCATACCTCAGAACAGTATCCGTAAACTGTACGTGTCTATGCCACGCTGGGTTTCTACTTGTGTCCGAGCGATAGATGGCGCTACAACGTACCGACTTGTTCCACTCGTGTAGCTGTTTTATCCGAAGAAATGGCCCAACTGCTGTGGAATTGCAATCATTTCATCTTCTATACACGTTACATTGCACATATCAATTTTCATCTCGGTTGGATGATTCCTTCTGGGTGCTTCGTTTTTCTTTATTTTCTTTTGGGGGGGGGGGGGGAGAGATTGTATTAGCTGCTTTGGTTTAAGCTGGTTTAAGATAAGAGGATTAGGGCTAAGGAAGAACTTGATTACCCTACCCCAAAGAGAAAAGGTAATAAACAGCAAAAACCCCGATCATCAGGACGGTTTCTATACAAGCACTCTTCATCTCTACTCAGGGGAGACAGGGAAAAGATTTCAACACAGATGTTTTTCCTTGGCTGGAAGCAGCATGAAAGTATTTATATCACAGCCAGTTAAGTATTCGCCTTAAACAACGAAAAGTGTGGGAAGCGTGAATCCTTGTTACACCTACCACTAAAAGGAAGGCTAAATTACTTTAACAGTTCCTTTCAAAACAAGGAAATCAATAAGAACTCGAAAATTTGGAGTATCGGCAACAGCGAGAAAAAATATATATTACAAATACGAGAAAGTAAAATATCACTTGACAATGCAAATGAAGTGATCACTTTAAGGATTGATTTGTTTCAGTCTGTGAAAACCCAAAATAAAAGTGGTAATTCAATTATAGGTTCCCGGGGTCCCTCAAGCTCTGGGCCCTAGGCGCGCCTAGTGGGAAATCCGCCCCTGTGCTTTTGTAGTTTACCCTTGTAATGTGGTTGTTATCTACATTAGGATAGATAGTGAATTAATCTTTGGTGCTTCTGATTGTTTGTGCCATAGAGACCAGCATGTTTGACCCCTGCAATGTATAACTACTTTCTTGTTCCCCTCCCTTTCTTTGAGGATAACTCAACATATTAGAGGTGTATGTCTAGTGAATGCAACGGGTGATTTTAGGAGCTTGGAGTTTTGCACCATGGGAATTTTTTCTGTGATGGATATGACATTGAGCAAAGTGAAGTTAGATATAGATTGTGCAGCTGTTCACAGAAGAATAAAGAAAGAAAGAAAATTATTTTCTTTAAATAGTTAGCCTATTTAAAGAATACAAAAATTATTATTGGAAATACTATCACTGTATGTAACTGAGCTATTTTTAGAATTATTATAAGTCAAATAAAAAGTGTTGTAAGCTTCATACTAGAAATTGTTTTAAGTGATTTCTGTTTATAAGAATAAACAAACAGAGAAGATTTGACTACTTGCAAAGTGTATTGTCTGTGGTGATTGTACGAGGGCTGTACCGAAAATAATGCAAAAGTGGGCATAACTTTTTATTAACTTGATAGAGGTTGTTCAAATTGCACATGTTGGTAGTGTAATTCTTCCTCTTTTCAAAGGTGCTACTACTGAACATAGTCTCCATCACAAGTGATGCATTTGCGCCATCGTTGAACCCAACTCTGCCGCCCCGGTGGCGCAGTGGTCTAAGGCGCTGGCCTCTGATCATTCGTCCGTCTGGGGTCCGGGTTCGAATCCCGGTCAGGCATGGATGTTGTGTTTGTCTTACGGCACTGGCTCTCTCCCTTCCCTGGAACCAGTGACCCTAAATTAGGGACGGGCGACTGCTTATAGCCCATTGAGTTGCTCACGGTGGTCGTTAAACCTCCAATCAAAAAAAAAAAAAAAAAGAACCCAACTCTCGAATCCTCTTTGAAAAAATTCTGCCGTGGGCTGTTGTACCCACTCCTTCACAGCTACGTTCACCTCGTCTGTGTCAACTAGTCCTTGCCCCCGGAGACTCTCTTTCATTGGACCAAACAGGCGAAAGTCGGAGGGCGCGAGATCTGGGCTGTACAGTGGATGGGGGACTACTGACCAGCCTAATTTGCTGATCACCTGATTTGTTGCTGAAGATGTGTGTGGTCTCACATTGTCATGGTGAATGTGAATCCTTTGCAGATTCTTGTTTAGTTTCTTATTCCTTATGGCTTCTCTAAGCTGCTTTAGTGTCTCAGTGTACCGCTTACTGGTCACAGTATGGCCATGTTCCAGAAAATCAAGGAGAATGTCACCCCGAAAAAACAGTCACCATGACTTTCTGTGCTGATCATCGGCTCTTGAACTTCTTAGGCCTTGGTGAAGAGGTGTGACGCTGTTCCATGGATTGATTCTTCGTTTCCGAATCGTAAAGATATGCCCAGGTTTCATCCCCTGTCACTAGATCGAAAAAAAAACATGTCTTCATTATCTTCAAAGGCTTCTAGCAGATCAGAGAGACTTTCACCCTTCTCTCCTTCAAATCAGGTGTCAACTGCCGAGGTACCCACTTTGCACACAGTTTCCGATACCCTAAGTCTTCCACCATCTTCTGTATGGCATTGTGACCACCGCCCAGTTGTGCAAAAAGTTCGCGCATTGTGACTCATCTCTCCGCGCGAATCAATTCATTCACTCACTGACGATTTGTGTCAATAATCGCAGATGATGGTCTCCCGCTGCATGGTTTGTCTTCAATGCAGGTTTCCCGTTCTTTAAACTTCTTCATCCATCTGTGAAACTTCTTCATCCATCTGTGAACATTGCTTTTGTCAATGGTGTCATCTCTATAAACATTCTGTAGCTTTCTGAGGATGTCGGACAGCCTGCACCCTTTCTTCATCAAGAACTCAGTGACGGCATGTTGCTTCTGCTTGTAATCCAATATTTACCTTCAATGAAGAAGAAGGTTTACTATAGAGGAAGAGTTACTCTACCAACATTTGCAATTTGAATGACCTGTGTCAGTTAATAGAAAAGTTATGCCCACTTTTGCATTACTTTTGGTACAATCCTCGTATATGATGTTAAATTTTAAACATTGCATGCTCTTGATATGCAGTGATGAAACTACATTTTGTTTTTACTTTGCTTTTAGTGGATACATGCATTCATACTTCCTGTATATTCTTGGGTGCTGTAAACTGACTGAGTTGTAAAGGAGACCAGTTATTTCGTTTGGTTTTGCCACAGCAGCAAGTGTATATGCATTCAGGAAATCTAAGGAATAATTGTTTGTTACATTACAAAAAAATCATGTGTCCCCCTTCTCATTAGCTGTGAAGTAGATTTTACCCACTTCTTAAATTTATTAACATTGGATGGTTTGTTGTTTTGATATGGGGACTATGGTTGAAATGCCCATACACGAAAGACAACAATTTCAACAACCTGTGGTCATTTAGAAGGCACTTAACAAACAAAAGTGATATAATTATCAGAGTCCTGGATAGGGAAGTATATTTTAAAACAGGAGAATAAGAGTGAAATTTAGAGCATTCCAGAATCACCTGGAACTTCCTTTGAAGATTGAAATGCAGTGACAGTGCTGTGCCCAAAAATAGATGCTATTGTGTTTTTTTCTTCTCTTTTTGAAATTTTGCTCTGCATTACTACTTCAAGGAGGTATACTACAAGCTAGTGAAATTCACTAGTATACTAACAAGCTAGTGAAATCATGCAATGCGTTGATTATGATACGCTCTCCAACATACCAGAAATAGCGCGCAGACAAACCCTCCTCCCTACCATGACTATTGATTCGGTCAGTATACCTCCAGAGCAACATACTAAAGTTTTGTTGCAATAGAAGTATTTTTAGTCAAGTTATGAGGATAATGGCTGTGGAATAAATATCACCCCTGTGCCCTTGCCTTTGACCCCATTTCGATTATATTAAACAGAATTGGTTCAGTATACCTCCGGAACAACATACTGAAGTTTTGTCGCAATAGAAGTATTTTTAGTCAAGTTATGAGGATAATGGCTGTGGAATAAATATCGCTCCTGTGCCCTTGCCTTTGACCCCATTTTGATGATATTAAACAGAATTGGTTCAATGTACCTCCAGAACAACATGATAAAGTTTTGTCGCAATCGATGCATTTTTGCGTAAGCTCATGACTCCTAAGGGCGATGGAATGGATCCCGCTCCTGACCCTATGTCATCTATTTTCAATAGGCTTCGTCCCCAGTTTGTTCCCTGTCACATACTAAAAGTTCATCAAAATCGAAACATTTTTTTTTGCGTGTTATTGTGCGGACAGACAGACAGACGGACACAGCTGTAGCATATACGCTTTCCAACTGTAGGTTAAAAAGCGTAAATTAACAATGAAAGATCGTTGTTAAACTGTTTACCATAGTGCAATCCAGTGTTCCCTTTAGAAATAGATATCCAAATAAATACAATGCCGGCCAGGTACCTGAGGTGGTGTGGTGGCTTCGAATCATTTGTCTGTGATAGGCTTGGGTTTGAATCCTGGTGAGGTAGGGTGTACTTGGCTGATGGTGCTGGCTGTGTCCCTTCCCTGGACTCAGTGGCCCTAAATTATGTATAGGTGACTGCTTATATCTACGTATGTGTGTGTTGTTGTGATGGCTGTTAAACCCCAAAGCAAAATAAATAAACGAGTACAATATAATTTTCCATCACATAGTGAGAAAATTGTTCTGCAGTTGGAAATGTGGAAAACTTTTATCTGGCTTATGGTACTCAGCCTAAAGGGATGTTTTTATTTCTTTTTCACTTTGTCTTTTTGAGACACCCATCACCACGAAGATATACGTGATTTCTTACCTTGTTTTATTTTCCCTGAATACTACAGCCTTCATATTTTTAAATCTAAGTTATTTACTTTTAAGTTGTTTGTTTTAATCAGTGAAAACAAAATTTATCATGGACTGTTTTCACTCCACCTTAGTGCTCCAAAAACAAAACAAACAAGAAAAAGCATCAGAAAAAGGTGAAAATATACAAGGTCATTTCATAAGTTGCGGCAACTTTTTTTTTTTAATCGAAGAAATTACTGCTAGTGCAGGAAAGTCAAAATATGCATTTAAAAGCACATAAAAGTAAGTACCAAATGGTGTCATCAGATTAGGCATATGTGACAAAAGCACTAGATAAGCGACAAAAATAAAAAAAGATACACACTTTATTTTTGTATTCTATTTTCTTTAATCTCGAAAATTTTTAATAAAGAATATAAGTACAACAGTGTACATATGATTCAACAACTTTTGAAATGCTCATCCAGGTAATCCAATATGCTCTGCCATCATTGGAGAAAATAGCGAATATAGTTTGTTTCACCACAGCTAATTTGTACCATTTTCTGCCACGCAGTAATGAGAGTGGCCTCTGACATGTAATCGTTTCTCTTGCAATGGCTGCTTGAACTTCGAAATTAAATCATAGTCACAGGAGCTGTTGTCAGGAGAATAAGTTTTTTTTTTTTTTTTTTGTACTTTCCATCCTCAACTCCGTGAAATGTTCAGATTTGTGAGCTGGTGCATTTTCATGAAGGATGATAGTATTCATTTATTTATCTGTTCAGGACATTTCTCTCTAATTGCATAATGCACGTGGTGTTGCAGAAATGATTTGTAATATTGTGCATTCACAATTTGATTATGAGAAACTTCAGATTTGTAACATCTGAAAGGATCACCTGCTTCACAGGGAAAGGATTTTGTGGAAACTTCTGTTTTTGAAGAGAGACTGGAACATTGCTGCTCAGTAGACTGTTGTTTGAGTAAAGCCTCGTGTGCACATTTCATTGATGGCAATTATCCAATGTTACAACATCTTTCCTTCAATGTACAATTTTTTAGCGCAGTTTTGAACCTCATTTTGCACCCGTGGGACACATTTGCCTGCTGTGTTGCACTTTCAATAGTCCTGCCATAAAATTCGAAATGCCGCCCCGGTGGCGCAGTGGTCTAAGCGATGGCTTCTGATCATTCGTCCTAGCGGGCGGGTTCGAATCCCGGTGAGGCATGGATGTTGTGTTTGTCTTACGGCACTGGTTGTCTCCCTTCCCTGGAACCAGTGACCCTAAATTAGGGACGGGCGACTGCTTATAGCCCATTGAGTTGCTCACGGTGGTCGTTAAACCTCCAATCAAAAAAAAAAAAAAAAAAAAAAAATTCGAAATACAGGAAACTCGCTAATTCCTCTATGTTCTGGTAATCACTTTCTCCAACACTTTTCTTCCTGCATGCATTTTGCTATCATGAGTGCGAACCGTCCATGTGCATGGACACAGGTCATCCATTACAATCTTCATTTGCAGTGGACATTTTGCACATTTAAATGCTTCTACCAACCTTGCAACATTCCCATATGATAGAGCATGATTATCTAATACTTCTATGTTAGCTCTAAGTGACACTCTATCACTCTGCTAACGTAAACTTTCTACAGAAGTCGTAGCATGTAAAGTTTGAGCACGAAGTGTGGGTACGTCATGGTATTCTTGCCCCCATAGGCCAACAACAATTTTAGATGCGTAATTTACCCATTTTCAAATGTATGTTTCAATTTTCCCATACTGCCAGTATTTTCTTCTGTAAGCAGTAGTTGCCATGAATTATAAAGCAGCCATCGTGTAAAAAATGTTGGCCAAGCTACTTTTTTTTTTATGTTTGATCTAAGAAAAAAGATTTTAATCCATTTTATGAAACGGAAATGTGATGGTTGTTCATTTGCTGAAGCTCTCAAGAACAGTATGAGTCAGGAAATGTGAAAACTTTGTGCTGTGATTACATCAATCTAACACTTTTTTACGCTTTCCAACTGTAGGTTGAAGAAGCATAAATGCTCCAGCTTTTATCGCCCGTCCGTCCGCACGATAACTCGCGGAAAAATGGTTCGATTTCGATGAAATTTTAGTATGTGGTAAGGGGACCACCTGGGGACGAACCCTATTGAAAATGGGGTCAAAAGTCACGACACAGGAACAGGATCCATTCCATTGCCCTTATGCGTCATAACTTGCGTGAATATGGTTCGATTTCAATGACATTTTAGTATGTGGTAGGGGACCACCTAGTGACGAACCTTATTTAAAATGGGTGAAGTGGGGTCAAAGGTCAGGACATAGGATCGGGATGCATTCCATTGCCCTCATACGTCATAACTTGCGTAAATATGGTTCGATTTGAGCGGAATTTTAGTATGTGGTAGGGGATTACCTGGGGACGAACCCTATTGAAAATGGGAAAAGTAGAGTCAAAGGTCAGGACATAGGATCAGGATCCATTCCGTCGCCCTATCATTTATAACTTACGTAAAAATGCTTCGATTAAGACAAAACTTTATCATGTTGTTCCGGAATGATACTTTACCAGTTCTGTTGAATATCATCGAAATGGGGTCAAAGGTCAGGTCATAGGAGCGAGATTTATTCTACAGCCATTATCCTCATAACTTGAGTAATAATTGGAGTAATGATTTCTGGTATGTTGGAAAGCGTATCATAATCAATGCATTGCATGATTTTACTAACTTGTTATTATATTTTGGAAATATGGCATTCAGAAGCAAAGTACAGGGGTTTGTCAAAGTAATGGCATTTACTGTTTATAGATATTTTTTTATTAATAAGCTTTATGCCTGTCTCGGGCTTTCAGAGCTGTAGCAGTTAGACATGGAATAGATTTAGACAAGTCATGCACTTATTATAGTAAAATGCTGGATCGTTTTTACTGTAAAATATGTCCCAACTGTGCCAGTGATGCTGGAGGTGGAAAGTGTGATCTGATCTTTCACTTCAAGATATTCCCACCAATGTTTAATAATATTAAGATCTGGATATTAGGTGGGCAGGGTAGTTGCTGTACCTCGTGCTTTGCAAACCATAATGTGACACGCTTTGCAAAATATGGTGGTACATTATCTTCTTGAAACCATGTAAAATCATTAGGGAGTAATTCCTGCAACTTTGGGTACAGGCGATCCCCAAGAGTGGATTTGTGTGTTGCAGACATGACATGACTCTGCAAAATTACCGCCGCACCGGTGGCGCAGTGGTCTAAGCTATGGCCTCTGATCATTCGTCCGAAAGGGGTCCGGGTTCGAATCCCTGTGAGGCATGGATGTTGTGTTTGTCTTATGGCACTGGCTCTCTCCCTTCCCTTGAGCCAGTGACCCTAAATTAGAGACTGGCGACTGCTTATAGCCCATTGAGTAGCTCACGATGGTCGTTAAACATCCAATAAAAAAAAAAAAAAATTAGCAGTGGCCCTAAGGAATGGTATGGCACCCCACAACATCGGGGATCCACATCTATGCTTCACAGTCGGAACCAAACAGTCTGCATGTATGCTTCTGTAGGTTTTTGCCAGATGTACACTCTACCAAGTGGCGGGAAACGATGTGAAGCCCGATTCATCAGACCAGATGACATGTTGCCAGTCTTTAGCATTTCGGTTTTTGTGTGCTTTGCACTACCTTTCGTATTTTGTTGCATTGATGTTGGTAATCAGAGGTTCGTGGATTGAAGCACCAGCACAATGGCGTTTTCCAAAGAAGTGTTGTGACGGAAACGGGATCATTCTGACTGGTGTTCAACTCTGCTGCTATTTGCGGTGCAATGGTTTTGTGTTTCCATTGTACAATCTGTGCCAGCATTAGCCTATCCCTATCTGTCGCCTCTGTATGGTATCTACAATTTGCACATTTGGAAGCAATGCCATTCGTCCACTTTGATAGTTAGTCATAATCTTTGATACAGCTCTTAGTGATATACCTACCATTTCTGCCATTCTAGTTACAGAAGCTCCTGCAAGACGTGCACCACTGATCATGCCTTTTTTTTAAGGTCCCTGATATCTGGTATTGTCAACAATTACCGTACTCCACAACAGCTGTTTTACATGACAGCCGATATTGTTCTGCACCCCTTTATAAACCTTACAGCACAAGTGGCGTGGTTCCTGTGCTTGGCATGTGGCACAATGCATGCACTCCAGTCACAGTCAGTGTTTCTATTATTATGGATGCCCAAACAGGCAAAGTAAAAATATAAGTACGTAACAGTAGCACATTTACTTTGTGCATGCATCGCAAATTTATTTATTTTTTAAATCATTGGGAAATGTATCACAATTTCTTGATTGAAATAAATATTACCGCAGAAATGTCTTTTTAAGAATCAGAATTTAGACACTTTAGGTGAGATGTGAAAAGAATTTTTAAAGCACAAATTAATCCAAACTGCCCATGGGAGTGAGTTGTATAATATTTTATATCAGATTTATGTTGGACATCCCCTTATGGAGAAAAAAGTTTCCTCCTAAAGTGACTGAAATGGTGAATGTTCTTGATTAATCCAACGACCATGACCCCAAAACCTTTTTTCACTCCAAATACCATAATGCCCAAAACTGTCTGCTGATTCACTTCTTTGTTTAATTACAACAATAGTGAGTGACGGTGACTCCTGCTGATCCCTCATAGGTCGAGAAAATTTGAAGAACAGATAAGGGTAGGAAACCTGACTCACTCTCGACAGGCGTTTCATTCGGCTATGGCCGTTTGTATGCATGGGCATTTCAGGCGTTATGGTCGTTAAAGTGTTAACAAAAAAAAAAAAAATAGAAAGAAAAAAATTAGGGATTTCATCAAAGTGTATGAATGTAACTGAGCAACATATTTTCAATTAAGTGCAAAGACATTGTATTCAACATTTTTACTGTTTACAAATCATTTCTTGAATAATCATGATATTAATTTAGAAAGTAAAATGAAAGGGATGACCAAAAGGAAATGTATCTACAGATAATAAATGTTAGAGAACCATATGTTTGAGTTTTGGAAGATATCAGTTGCCAAAAAAACTCATTGTTGAAATGACAGATTCTAGAACATGAAAAAAAAAAAAAAAATTCAGTGGGCCGAATTTGCAGTGTACATACAAAATGTATTAAGAGTTTGGAATGCTTGTCTGGAAAGGGTTTTTTTCTATGTAGTTGTATTTGGGATGTATACTGATAATCTTCATATCATTTTAGAAAAGAACAATCAGCTTTCTTATTCTAGATTATGGTACTGCTTGCTCACAGAAAGTTGTCACCAGCATTTGATTTGTGTGATATAACTTGAATCACTCAAAATTTTTGCATTCTGTCATCATTGAGAAATAAAATTGATTGCATTTCTATGACATACTCCAAATTGCAAAAACTAATGAAAGGGAAGATTAAAATCATACTTCCGATTCTAAACTAAAGGCAAAAATTTCTTCAATATTGGCTGTATTACATAAAACACTATCCAAGGCTCTTTTCTTTTTATAGAGAGTCAACAGCAAATCCTGAAAAAAATTCACTATCCGGAACACACACACACACACTCTCTCTCTCTCAATAAGATATCAGACGAAAATATTTGCTCGTGTAGAATTCACAATAAGAGAAACTTCAGATTGGAACAAGTAGGCGAAAACACTAGGGCACAATCTATACATAGTGCAGTTCAGTGAGTTAATTCAAAACACTGAATAAAAGCATAGCTTGGGTGCCTTAGAAAGCAATGTTATTCCTTGTTGGTGTCTTTTTAGGTTTTGTGAGTATATGCACTTTCAAGTTGGGTAGGTTTGCTCACAAACTTCCAAATGCCTTCTTGTTCCATTACTTTTCTTTTCTTTGTTTAAAATAGAAAGTGATTTATAAAGCTGCATAATGTGTACATTTGTATTTATTCTGTTGTGTGTCTTGAATGCTTTACTGTTCTGAGTTTCAGGTACACTGTAAATTTCACTCAAAAACATGTTGACATATTGGTCATTCATACATATTGTCCATTTTTTACGCTTTCCAACCGTAGGTTGAAGAAGCGTATATGCTCCAGCTTTGTCCGTCTGTCTGTCCGCACGATAACTCGCGTAAAAATGGTTCGATTTCGATGAAATTTTAGTATGTGGTAGGGGACCACCTGGGGACGAACCCTATTGAAAATGGGTGACGTGGGGTCAAAGGTCAGGAGATAAAATCAGGATCCATTCCATCGCCCTTATCCTATTAAAAGGGCAATTCTTGTATGTATGTAAATTTTATTTTGAAAACAGCTCTAAGGATTTTGATGAAAGTCGTTAACCTACCGTTTTCTGGTACTAGAAATCGATTTAGCTTGATCTCGACTTTGGGAAAATTCGTTTAGTGGGTTAAATAACCACTCCGAATTAATTACCACGTTTTTAGTGTCATGGCGTCGTCCCATTAATGTTACCCATGCTTAGAAATCTTATGACGTCACACTCTCGCGATTGAGATGTTGGCGCGCGGTGACGCCATCTGTCTCATTACGTCACGCGTTGTGTGTGGATGCTATTAAAGTTTTATGACTTCACACTCTCGCGAGCAGATGGTCTCGAGTCCCATCTGCCTCATTACGTTACGCGTTGTGTGCGTATTACGCGTTACTTTTATTTTCTTCTAGAACAAAAAGTGAGTTGTGCCAGCTGCTTGGAGTTGATGCGTAGTACAGTATAAGCAGCGGAACGCTGATGTGTTTTTCCCTTCAAAAGGTAAACTGTTAATACAGCAGTTTTTTTTTTTTTTTTTTTACGCTTTTAAATAGTCACTTGACGAGCGTATCCGCTGCGCTAAATTAGGATTAGTTCATTTTTATTATTTACTATTAACAGAGTGTCACGTGGATGGTAAAACAATATAAAAAATATGACTGGTCGACCCCCTACGAAATGTTAACGTTTCAATTTTAATAAGTAGAATACGGCACTGTTGAAACAAGAACAAGCGGAAGAAGTAATTATGGAACAGCTTGAACATTCCAGAGCCGATGGTTTGCGATCACATTCCGGTCTCGAAACATATGACCTTCCATTGGAAGAAGATCAGCCTACAAAAAGACCATTCCGAGCAGCTAAGGCGAGGAACATGGATATAATGTCCGACGTTATTATAACCCTCAGTGAATCTATATCGGAAGAAAACCTCGATCAAATGCGGCGAATAAATAGACAGCGAATCTTGGCTGAACCATCCGAAAAACCGTAACCAGCACTTGGAAGAACTACGAAGCCGTTCATCACAGTGAATCGCTACCGAAACCGCGGATGAACGTGTTCAGAGACTGGAACACTTGGGACAACGTGCAGCTGAACGACTTAGCATTACAATACTTGGAAATAACATATCAAAATAAAAAAAAAAATGTGCCCTCATCCCCCCTTTAACCGAGTGATGATCGGTGTTCCTGATATTGCGTTATACAATATTATACCTTAAGTAAAAATGCTTCGATTGAGACAAAACTTTATCATGTTGTTCCGGAAGTATACTTTACTGGTTCTGTTGAATATCATCGAAATGGGGTCAAAGGTCAGGTCATAAAAGCGAGATTTATTCTACAGCAATTATCCTCATTACTTGAGTAATAACTTGAGTAATGATTTTTGGTATGTTGGAAAGCGTATCATAAGCAGTGCATTGCATGATTTTACCAACTTGTTAAACTATGAACAGCATATGACATTTAAAAAAATCAATTTATTGTACAGTTGTGTGCATCATTGGAATTTCTTACATTTTACCACCTTATCAATATAACTTTTTATTCCTTCTCTTAAAGGTCTGCTGGTGAAAAATAGATGAGTGGCAACCAGGGGTTTTTCCACTCATTCAAAAGTTTCACCATTGAGATGTTACTGAAATTTTCAGAATATATGAAAATCCTAATGGCATATCAGCAGAGAAACAGCATATTAAGCCAGAAGATCATATACACTGAAGAGCAATTGAATTATAGACAGCTGGCGTTATGCAAATATGGCGCTGTGGGCAGCCCTGTAAACGCAAACGACATGACGTATGCAGCGATCCGACAATATAAGGAGTGATGCGACGGGAATCACTAAGAGTCGGACGCAGTATGGGTAAGACGAAGGATCTAAGCGCATTTGATCGTGGGCAAATTGTCGGGGCCCGACGAATGGGTCACTCCATCTCGGAAGTCGTGCAACACTGGGATTATCATGAGCCGCTGTGTCACGGGTGCACCGTGAGTACATCGAATCCGGTAAAACCATCCCTGCAAGGGCCAACTGCCGTGGACAACAGCGTGTGGATGAGCGGGGTCATTGTCGGCTAGCTCGCATTGTAACAGCGGATAGATGGGCCACAGTGCAAGAAATCACTCGGCAATTTAACGCTGGTGCACAAAAACGTGTAAACAGCCACACCATCCAGAACCATCTCCTCGCTATGGGGTACAGAAGCCATCGTCCCACGAGGGTACCGCTGCTGACCGCGCATCACAGGGTGCAAAGATTAGCATGGGCGCGGGAACATCGCCTCTGGACCCTAGACATGTGGGAAAATGTTGCCTGGACTGATGAGTCGAGATTCACGTTGGTACATGCGGATGGCAGTTGGCAGGATACGAGTACGGTGCAAACCACATGAAGCGATGGATCCTTTTTGCCAGCAGGGTACTCTTCAAGCTTGTCGGGGTGGCATTCTCGTCTGGGGACTGCTTACGTGGACTGAAATGGGACCCCTGGTACGTGTGACATCGTTCCTCACAGGTCAACGTTACCGGGATATCCTGGACGACCATTTGTTACCGTTTGTGCGTGTTCGACATCCCACTGGGAACCTCATTCTGTAACAAGACAATGCATCGTGCCATCCCTCCCGAATTGTATCCGAATGGTTGGATGAACACTACACCGACGTGACCTCGCTTCCTTGGCCAGCTAGGTCACCTGACTGACCTCAATCCCATCGAGAGAGATGTTCGCGGCTCTGACCCCCTCCATCAAATCTTCGTGAACTGTGGGAGTTTGTTCAGGAGTCGTGGATCCGTATGGCTTCCCAACGCTTCCGGTGTCTTGTCGAGTCCATGCCGAGTCGAATAGCCGCCGTCATCAGGGCGAAAGGTGGTGCTACACGTTACTAGACAGGTATCTCTAATTCAATTGCTCTTCAGTGTACATTTTCAGCACCACTAAATGCTATGATGACACACTTCACACCATATTTCTACCATGGAAATTATTAATGCTAAAAGAAAAGTGCCGTGATATGAAGAAAATAGAGAAAACACACTTGTGTTATGTAAAAGTTATATTTTGTTTGGAAACTTTCATATTAGATCGTCAGTTCTTCAGCCACAGTTTATATGGAAACTGATTCATGATCATTGTATTTATTTTAAAAGTGTACAGATTTCAAGGTAAAGGGGATGATTTGAAATCCAAAATTGCAGTTATCGGAAAAAAGATAAATTTGCAAGCTTTCGCAGTAGCAAAGAGCATAGGAACTGAAAAATGGGACAGTTCCCCTTGAATCCTTCCAACAGGGTTCGGCTGAGGTTTTCTAAAGTGAAGGAGGCTGAGGCAGTATTGGAATTCCCCATTTTTACATTTTTTTTTTTTTGGTCTTTCTTCAATCTATTATTATTGATGCTTCAATGAGAGCTTCCGATGTAGAAATTTGTCCAGATGGAATTTTTATTAGAATCGAATAGACTGCTGGAAGATCAGATGGGTGTATTTTATCTCCAACATTGAGTAAATATTCCATGCAAAATATAACTTTTACATAATTTAAGCATGTTTTCTCTATTTCTTCATGTCATTTATTTCAGTTACATGTTGCTGCCCAACTCTCACAATGTTAGAAAAGTACCACTTAATAGTAATGGCAAAATCAATAACCAGGAACCCAGACTAACTGTGATGGGTATGCACATCATACAAAACTTTCTTCAAATCCAACGTCAGCTTAGCAGCAGTTCATTTGTCAATGACAACTGTAAACATAAGATAACTGGACTAGCATCCAACAAATATTTGACCGCAGTGGATGATGATGTTCATTTGGCTGTGAATAAGTACCCCACTTAAAAATAAATAACTTTTGAAACAGTCTAATAAATTTTGACTGATATTGGTCCTTTAGTGTTTCTTTCCTGACCAAAGTATGCATTCTTGGATAATCTTTCCTGGCAGATGGTCATTGACATGTTCTTTTTTTTTTTTTTTTTTTTGTCGCTGTTTTGTTTTTTCAGGGGTTTAATGACCACCATGAGCAACTCTGGTCTATAAGCAGTCACCCATCCTTTATTTAGGGCTACTGGTTCCAGGAAGGGGAAAGAACCAGTGCCATAAGACAAACATCACACCCTTACCTCATAAGGATTCGAACCCAGATCCATCTCTTGGGCAAATGGTCATAAGCCATCGCTTAGACCACTGCACCAGCTATTGACATGTTCTCTGATTGAAGTATTTGTTGCCTTCATTGCACAGTAAAGAAAGAAAATGGTCAAACTATTAAAAGTCTATCTCAGAAATAATGGATTCACTTTGTCATATCAACTTCGAGTTGGGCTTCCCCGGTGGCGCAGTGGTCTAAGCGATGGCTTCTGATCATTCGTTCGCGATGGATCAGGGTTCGAATCCCGTGAGGCATGGATGTTGTGTTTGTCTTACGCCACTGGCTCTTTCCCGCTCCTGGAACCAGTGGCCCTAAATTAGGGACGGGCGACTGCTTATAGCCCATCAAATTGTTCACGGTGGTTGTTAAACCTTCTACTCAAAAACAAAGAGTGGACAGTTCTTTTGATATCCTACTGAACTCTCAGATTGACATTCTGTGGGTACAGACCATATAAAAATGCTTGAAACACTCCACTGCCTCCCAATAACATATGACAGCGGGTCCAGAACCGTTTAGAAAATTAAGTAATGAATTTAGTAAATAATATACATGTGTAAAAATAAAAAGTTCTGAAATTGGACATTTTAAAACGCCCGCACAAGTGAGGTTTTTTTTAATGTAGGTTAAAAATCAAGTTCAGTTTTCTCAACCATTAAGTATCTAAAAGATATATCAGAAACTGGAATTGTAGAAATGGCTAGGGGTTCATTTATTCCAGTAATGATTTAATGCAGTTCCTCAGTGATGTAGTTCTTAAAAAAGTGCCTTAGCAGTGAGTGGATTTGATGAAACAAACCCGAAAAGAAGACCCTCAGAATTTGTAAAAGCAATTTAGAAGTTGATTTGTTTTTGTCCTTTAGTATTTTGATTGTTAATTACTTTTACCAGTTTTCATCAAAGTTGCTAAGTTTGGGCAATTTTTAATAGAAGAAAGAGTGTTATGCTGGAGCCAGAAGCAGTAGTGCAGTTGAGGCGTGGCGCCATCTGGCTACTTTTTACCTAACTGAATTGGACTTTTTAAATGCATTTATTGAATCGTCGCCGATCGAAGTCGATATTTTTTAAACATAAATAGTCTTAACCGAGTTTGTTTTTTCTCTTTCTTCTTTGCTCTCTCACCCTCTATTTATTACTTGTTTTTTCATGGTGGCTATACACAAATCCGTAGACCTTTTGTTTACCGAAACAAGACCACCTCAGAAATTAACGCCTGCGCCGGTCTTGGGAGTGCGAGGCCACTTCTGTTTTCAAGATTGTAGCACTGGCCAGATGCTAAGGGGGTCAGCGTCATTTTCTTGTAGGACTTCCATCCACAGGTAGTAGAGTTTAGGTCCCAGCCACCTACAGCGAGATCGCCTTTTGGGCAGGACACAGAAACGGAAGGAATGAGAGCAAGTCTAGCGACTTTGACAGAACAGTTTGTAGTGAGATTAGAGTACAGTAGATGGCGCCACCGTACAAGTACGATATTGCACATAGATGGGTGAGAGAATTTCAGGGAGGACATAGGAAAGGATACCCATTTAACCAGTGGGTCTAGTCTGGGGGCCGTCACTTTACGTGCTCGTCCAATGCACGGCGGATATTCAGCGATTGTTAGTCAATCAGGTTCAAGCCTGGGCTGATCTCTGAAAGATCAGCCCAGGCTTGAACCTGGGGACCCAGCATCGATAGCCTGAAACACTAACCACTAAGCCATCCGCGGCCTGGCCAGATGCTAAGAAAAAGTTTTTCTTTAAATACTGCTCAGTTATTACATTTGTTTCCAAATATTCCTTGTGAACAATAAGAATCTGTCATGCTGAATACATGTTTACTGTGTTGTTGCACGCTATCTCCCCCCGTCCCGTAAACATTTGCTTTTCAGCTTGATAGGTGAGGAAGATATTTCCCATAATGGAAGTGAGGAAGTTAGAAAATTCGAAGAATTTATGCATGGTGTTCAAAAGTATTCATATTCACCTGTCTTTTGCAGTGTGGCGCTAATTCTGTTTTGTCGAGCAATGTATTATTTTTTTCATGAAAATATACATTGCTCGACAAAACGAAATGAACGTCACACTGCAATGTTAGATCTGTGGGTATGGCCCACTCTCTGTACGGCTTTTCCCATCAACTTCGAATCTTTGGTACCACAATGAACGGACCGAATGCAGCTGGACGTCGTGACTGCCAGTCGCAATAATGATCAAATTGCCCCCTGAGAATCTTCAACAATGTGAACGTTCTTCTCTTGCACCGTACTTTCAACCACGTTTTCATTTTGGAATATGAGCAACTGATATCTCCTGAACAATTTGAGGAATGCGTATTTTAATTTGTCAAGGTTACCCAAAGTGGCGAAGCAGCATAGTATAAGCTAATTCTTTAGACGGACAAATGAGAAAGCATAGTGCGGAAAAAAACTGTACCAGAAATTGGTGTAAAATTTTCAATTCCAATTTTAATCATATTGTAAGCAGTGATTTTTGCGCGTCGCCTGACCGGCGTTGTTACTTACGCTTCTGTCCGAGGGCATAAGAAAAAGTGAAAGAAAAGCTACGATAAAGAAATGGGAAGGGAAAAATATCAGCTGAAAGAAAAATTAAGCAGTGGATGCTGTGTAGCTGCATAGTCAACAAATATGGCTGTGGAACTCGCTGAGAAGAAAACAAGTCTTGTGCTCGTAAGAGGACGTTTTAGCTGATGTTCTGCCAAATAAAACAAAACAAGAAAAAAAAAACAACTGAAGCATTGTCTTTTAAAACCATTTCATTTTGCTTTGAATTCAGTACTTTTGTATTGTGAATACATTGATGTGCTCCAGATTAATATTTACATAAATAAATTACAGTTAACAATTCTACTTTATTCATGTATTAACTCTTTCGCCACTTGTTTTGATTTTTCACCCGGTTAAAAAAAAAAAGATCTGCATTTCTTTTTCTGTCTCATGTATGCGGAAATGCCGCGTTTCAGTATCCCATAAATGTTCAATGAGATTAAATTGATAAGGGCAGGAGTACTTGGCCATCACCGTGGTCTAAGCGATGGTTTCTGATCATTCGCCCGACGAGAGGGGGATCTGGGTTAGAATACGGGTAATGCATCGATGTTGTGTCTGTCTTACGGCCGCCCAAGTGGCGCAGTGATCATTCGCCCAAAGGAGGGGTCTGGGTTCGAATCCCGATAAGGCATAGTTTTTTTGTCTTTTGGGGGTTTATTCGCTGTATTGTCCACCCGGCATTCAGTATTCAGTGTTCACCACATATGTACATCGCTGACGTCGAAACACAAAAAATGTCTATACTGCATATGTCAATGTATCTGTACACCAAGTCCAATAAATAATTTAAAACCTCCAATTAAAAAAAATGTACTTGGCTGCCAGAAGAGCATGCAAAATGCGTGGAACTGATCTCTGAACCATTTCTGCCCAATGCGCGCATTGTGACATAGGGCGCCTTTGTTGAAAGATTCCAGTGCCATATGGATACATCGTCCGTGTAGGGAAACACTTTGGTCCAAAAATGCCAAGGTAGGATTTGGTGGTTACAATGTGTTCAACGGGATGAGAGGACCCTGTGATGTCCATGAGAACAGTATACCATGATCGCCACCTACCTATTTCAGCACAGTTGTGCAGTAAGGTCACACGCAAGACATCGAATATTGACCCGACCATCGCCATGTAGGAGCTGGAACCTGGACTCATCGTACGAGGCAATTCTTTTCAAGTCTTTCAATGTCAAGTGATGGGTTCCCATGCACACTTCAGGCAGAGCCGTCAATGAAGGTCAGTCAACATTAACACGTAAATAGACGTACTCGCAAAAGCGTCCACTAAATTGTGTACTCTAAACCGTTCTTACGTGCGCCCTGGTTGTTGTAGTCTTCCGTTAATTTAGGAATCGCGACGGTATGGTGTCGCGGACAGCGCGTGACGAAAGGCGTTCAACTTGACTGTCAACCTGTAGTAGTGACCTCTTTCTAGCACGTTGGGTCGATGTGTGTCCCTTTTCGGACCATTCACGCCAAACCGCTACAGGCACTCGCAAACAGTACCTTAGATCACGGGCGTAGAATCGTATATGAACGGCAGGACGTGTTCCATACGTGATTGCAACGAGAACCAAGTGATCCCCCTTCCCCTGGAAATTGGATAACAACCAAAAAGGTCCTGCTGACATTTCAGTAGCGTACAGCATGCACATGTATAATAATAATTTAGAAGCAGAATCAAGGTCATGGTACCACTTTCGGAAAGACAAGTCAGCAAAAATAAAACTAGGGTGGGCTAGTTTTATTTTTGCTGGGGCAAGTTTGATAGTAACTTTCTTTGCGAAACACTGAAAGAAGGAATTTTTAATTATGTTTACTTGCAAAGGAGTTTGTGCAATCCTTCTGTCTCCCCCCTCCCTTCCCCCAATACATACTCATTAATTTTGTAACTGTCGTGAGCGACTGCTTATAGCCCATTGAGTTGCTCACGGTGGTCGTTAAACCTCCAACAAAAAAAAACTGTCCTGAAGTTTTTGCACTTTTTGGAATACAAAAGAATCCAAAGTTTAGGGGTTTTTTTGTTGTTTTTTTTTTAGCACACTCTGATTAAATGACAATTTTATGCCTAGGAGAAAGGTCTGAAAGCAAATATTTTCGTGGATTAGGGTTGAGGAGAAATAAGGACGCGTAGGCAATACCTTGCTCCTTCTCAACTCCCTTCCTTCAAGCCAGCAACATTGTCTTACACTCATCTCTTCCAAAACAGTCGTCAGCCACGCCCTACTCCCTCACTGTTCCGGGGTAGGCTTAAGATCCCTGGCATAGCCTTAGACTCGACTTTCCCGTTTTAGAATCCCGGACGTAGTACCGCAAAGTAACAGAAGAGCAGTTAGTAATGACCTACTCCAATGAATTCTTATTCACCCTCCTCATTGGTCCTTGGACATACTAACATGAGAAAAGGCTTAAACCAAGGCCGTCTAGAAAATACAAAGCCATGACATTAGAGAGATGAGTTTAGTGACGTCACGCAGAAACCAATTCTTCCGATTAGTTTCCAACGCTGCCGTGTACGACGTCAAACACGACCCCGAGGTGTTGTTACATGAGAATGACGTCACAAACGAAGGGAACTGATCGCTCTAATGTTAGGGCTTTGAACTAAGTCCTTGCTTAAACTAAGGATTTGGATGAGTAGAGAACAACTGAATTTTTTGCCCCTGCAGATGCTATTTCGAAACCTTTCTACGGAGTAGTAAACAACGCACTTTCTAGGGATAAAACCTTCTACGGAGTAGTAAACAACGCACTTTCTAGGGATAAAACCTTTCTACGGAGTAGTAAACAACGCACTTTCTAGGGATAAAACCTTTCTACGGAGTAGTAAACAACGCACTTTCTAGGGCTACACTGCAAAAAAAAACAAAAAAAAAAAACGTGAGACTTATTATTTATTTGGCAAAGCCCACATCATACAGTATTTTATAGTTAAAAAATTGAAAATGTCACAACTTGAACTGGGTGGGCAAGAAAGCTTCAGGGTGTGCTCCAATCCATCTTCCCATCCCCTTGGCAACGTTCCTGCCCTTCCTCAACGTTTGAGACAAGTCTATGCCCCTGCGTGTGATTGTTAGACGCTAGCCCCTGCTTTCCTCGCAGTTGTGATCATTCTCGATTCAAATTCCGACAACTCCTGTCTTTTCTCCATTGCACGGCCTACATACTGGCAACTTGACAAGCCCTAGCCGTGCAGTTTGTGTATACATGTATTATGCTGCCTTTCAGCGACGTTACTGTTACGTGCTCAGACAAGAGCACGTATCAGTAAGACAAGAGGGGCCATAATAATATGGCCGATTGTGGATATAGTGTGTTTCGGAATATTTCTTGGGTGTCTTAAGAGTAACAGAATGATTGGTGTTATTTTATTTTTCTATTTCATTTTTTTATCGGGGTTTTACGACTACTGTGAGCAACTCGATGGGCTATAAGCAGTCGTCCGTCCCTAATTTAGGGTCACTGGTCCCAGGGAAGGAACAGAGCCGGTACCGTAAGACAAATACAACATCCGTGTCTCACCGGGATTCGAACCCGGACCCCATCTTGGAAGAACGGTGAAAGCCATCACTTAGACCACTGTGCCACCAGAGTGGCCTATTTCATTTGCACTTTATTAGGTGTTCACTAAGCGATTGTGACATTCTTGACTGATATCAAGTGGTCTAAGCGATGGCTTCTGATAATTCGTCCGAAAGGGGTGCGGATTCGAATCCCGGTGAGCCATGGATGTTGTGCATGTCTTGCGGCACTGGATCTCTCTCTCTTTCCTGGAACCAGTGGCCCTAGATTAGGGACGGGCGACTGCTTATAGAGTTGCTCACGGTGGTGGTTAAACCTCCTAACAAAAAATTCACATTAGTGAAGAAATTGTATACATAATGTTGTTTTTAAAAAGCATTTGTTTTCTACTGGCTATAATGTGCCTCCGCCTCCACTCTCCCGAAAGTGTATGTTGCATCTTGGGTAAAATTTGCTTATTTTGTTCTTTTTCTTACTCTGGGTTATCCTGCTATTGTAGTCATTTGGAACTTTGAGGGTAGTAATTGTAAACTATGATTTCGCTTTCACATGCAGACTGATTTAAATAGTCTATAGGTTGTCGTGGATGGGAAACATTGTATCCCATTACGCTAGCATTATCAAGGCCATGCAAACAATCATCAGCGTTAGCAAGTTCGTTTCTGCTAGGTGTACTGCATGCAGCTGAGTACGCGCTATCGTAGCTCGGCAGATTAGTATTACTGTTAGAGGTTGTCAGTGATCTTCTTTCATTGTCATCTGTGCTGTTCTGCTGTCCTCTTAATCGCCGGTAGATTCGGAAGATACACAAAGCCAACACTGGCACTGCTACTGCTATGCAAACTGACACGGCAACCAGGCTCGGGAGGATAAAGCCTGAAAGACACAAATTAAAATTAATTCCCCTCAGGCAGAAAATTGAGAAGATTTTCATTAAAGTATTGCTCGAAAGATCAATACTTTTATTGCACTAGAAAAAACTAAAATAAAAAAAAAATATGAAATATTATTCTGTATCGAGTAGGCCCACGTTTGTTGCGAATGACAACAAGTACTCCATGGATTCTGTGATGTGTTTGAGATCGTTTTGATCCAAGCTCAACTCTTGTCAGTGATGACGGAACAGGATATTGACACCGAACAGATTTTCCAGCACTTCCCACCCACTTTCAATAGGATTGAGATCAGGAGACTGTAGCGTCCATGTCAGATGATGAGGAAGTCCTATTCGTGCTCATCGAACCAATTCTTGAACGATTCAGGCACAATGTACTGTTGCATCGTCATTTATAAACATGTCACATGCAGGGGAAAAAGTGCAACATTCCTGAGTGCACTTGGTCAGCTACAACTCTCAAGCATTTCCTGGAGGTCATTTTATCTTCCACTAGTATTAGCGGACCCATTTCGTAACGACAGAACATCTCTCATTGTATAGTGCCACCTCCAGATGCTTGAGTTGTGTTCACAAGGCATGCCGGGTCCATTGCTTCATGGGGTTCTCCCTACACTCTCAGCAAATTATAGGATGAAGATGAGAAAAGAAAAAGGCAGCAGGAGAAAGTTTCCAACTTTTTCACATTTCTGTTAAAAAGGGATCGACCGAACAACATATAACTTGTTTTTTGTCTTCTGAAGTCCCCATAGATATAGTTTTTTCATGTAACAAGGGATGCATGAAAAATAAGTCGCCATATCTTTGAATTTAAGCAATTCATATGAATTCTACAACTTTTGTTCAGAGCAGTATTTGTGACTTTCCGTAGTTGAATTGCATATGTTTTCATTTTTATCCACTGTAATATTTAGTGATTGAAAGCAAGCTATTCTTTAGGTAACTAATGAATTTATCAAAAATCCGTCTTAAAGGAATGCTAAAGCAAATTAAATAACCATTTGTACAAGAACGACATTTGTGGGTGTAGTTCTCTTCAACTTTCCTTTGCAAAAAAATGAAAGCATTACATCATCGTAGTACAGCCATCTGATTAATACAGACAATTGACGTGGATTAGAAACATCAAACAGAAGTCATCGCTCTTTCCACGTTTATGGGGGAATCACAGAAAAATTCTCATTGGCTCCCACTGGGAATCGAACCCAGGGTCTTCCAGTAACTCACCGGACATGCGTCTACTGCACCACAGCGGCTTCGAATCCCCCTCCCCCAGACTCACATACGATTAACTGCCAAGCCATTTGGCAGGTTGCTTCTTGAAGCCCCCACCACAATGCTGGGGATTCACCAAAGATGGTAAGCAGCAACTGAAGAAGTAACTAGAAAGCTAATAAATAATTAATACAGACAATTCACGTGGATTAGGAACATCAAACAGAGAATTTTTCCGTGACTCACTTATAAACGTGGAAAAAGCGATGACTTCTGTTTTATGTTCCTAATCCACGTCAGTTGTCTGTATTAATTATTCGTCCACCTCCTTGTTATTTATTCAATTGCAGCTTACCATCTTTGGTGAATCCCCAGCATTGTGCAGGGCTCCAAGAATCAACCTGCCAAATGGCTTAGTCGTATGTGAGCCTGGGGGAATTCGAGGCCGCTGTGGTGCAGTGGAATCATGTCCGGCGTGTAACTGAAAGACCCTGGGTTCGATTCCCGGTGGCAGTCGATGATAATTTTTCCGTGACTCACTTATGAACGTGGAAAGATCGATGACTTCTGTTTAACATCCATCTGAACTATGGACAAGGGGCAACTGCTTTAATACAGTAGGACGACACGGTGTCCGAGTGGTCTGAGGCGCTGGTTCCTAATCCTTCGTCTGAGGTGTGCCCGGGTTCAAGTCCTGGCTCAAGAATGGGTGGTGGGCCAGCCTGCTGGCGGCGTTCCTGCACTGGATTAGTGGCACCAAATTATAGACTGCAGAGTTCTTATAGCTCTTAGGGTTGGTCGTTGTGGTCATTAAGCACAGATAAACAATCTACACTGCTGGCCACCCAAAATGTAACACCAAGAAGGACACGAGATAGCAAAGCCAGATTTACTGGACACATAACAACAGATACAAAAATGAAACGATTGAGCTTACAGGTCCGTGCGACTTGCGGAACACGCAGACATCAATAGTTCGTGTGTCCCCATGGCTGGCAATAACGGCCACTACACGTCGCGGCATCGAATGAAAGAGGCTTTGGATGTGGGCTTGGGGTATGTTGGTCCAGGCTGCTTCCACACGTTGCCACAGTTCATCAGGCGTAGCCGCGGGTGGTGCTTGTCGGGTCACTCGGTTGCCGATCAGCGACCAGACGTGTTCGATGGGCGACATATCGGGAGAACAGGCGGGCCACGGCAGCAGTGACACCTGGTGGGCCTTGAAGAATTATTGCCCGATGCGTGCCTTGTGCGGGCGCGCATTGTCCTGTTGAAACGTGGCCGCTGGCAGGTCCTGCAGGTAAGGCTCCAAAACGTCGGAGATGTAGCGGTGGCTGTTGAGAACATCGGCGATGAGTACCAGTGGGGTGCGGATGTCATATCGAATTGCGCCCCAATCCATAACGTCAGGTCACGGACCGGTATGGCGATGCATAATGCAGGCGTCATACAGTCTCTCGCCGCGGTGCCGCCACACGCGGATCTGACCATCGTGGTGTTGCAGGCAGAAGCGGAATTCGTCGGAGAAGACAATGTCGTGCCGTAGTCCAGGTGCGGCGTTAAACGGCCCACAGCCGCCGCACTCGCCGGTAGTGTAACGTCAATGGTAATCGGAACAAGACGACGTCGAAACGGTACGTCGAACCGTACGTGCTGACACAGGTTGTTGCGCAACACACCCTAATTCCTGCGCTAACGTTCGTGATGTGGCGGTGCTAGCCGTCAATCCTCGCCGCACAGCATGCCGCTCCTCTCGTTCAGTGATGTGCCGCGGGTGCGGTAATCGCTCACGTCGGTCAGTCCGTCCCTCCTGCACCCACCGAATCCATACGCCTCACTGTGGCTGGATGTCGTCCCACACGGGCGCCGATGTCTTGGTACGATAAACAGCTGTCGCGATAAGCCCCTATTCGTCCTCTGTCGAACTCCGAAACGTGCTGGAATGACTGCCGTATTCTGCGACGAGGCATCAGGAAGCTTCCCATGCACAAGTTCGGCAGCACAACACACTTCCACTACTTCCACCCCGCCTTCTGTGGATCCTTCTTATAGTGTTTTTCGGTGGCGTGCCGGGCGCACATGATTTGCATATGCCCTGCAATCCTAATCGTTTGCGTGTCCTCTCGCGGGCGACGCATGCTGCGAATTTCAGGCCAATCGGATACTTCCTTCTTGGTGTTGCAATTTGAGTGGCCAGCAGTGTATATACACGGTCGAGTCACATTATGTGACCACCAGCTAATATCCAGAGTAATCGCCGCGTGTAGCGGGGACAGCAGCTAGACGGGCTGGGAGTGACTCAATAAGGTGTTGGAAGGTGTTCACAGATATGTGGAGCCATGCTGACTGACGTGCATCTGACAGCTGCTGGAGGGTGCGTGATGGAGGATCCGTAGAGCGAACAACAGGAACGAGGTGGCCCTACAGATGCTCAATTGGGTTTTAGTCAGGAGATTTAGTGGATAAGGGACGTACTTTGAAGTCTTCACGGTGCTCTTCCAACCACTCTCGGACATTTCTAGCTGTGTGACACGGCGCATTGTCGTTTTGGAAGATCCCATCCACCCCAGGGAAGACAATCAGCATGTATGGGTGTACGTGGTCTGCAAGGATTTATTCTTAATGAATTCGAGCACATGATACCTTCCACAGGTATGAGTGAACCCAGGGAATGCCACGAAAACATTCTAGAGTCCATAACGCTGCCCCCACCAGCTTGTGTTCTTCCAGCAATGGTTGAAGAGTGTTTGTTCTCCGATGTTTCTTGCCTTATACGCCAACGTCAATCCGTTCGATGAAGCTGAAAACGTGACTCATTGGAGAAGGAAATCCTTATGCCAATCAGCGCCGGTCCAATTCCGATACTGCCGTGCTGATGTAAGCCTTTTCTGCCGATGCACCTTCGTTAGCATAAGTGCAGTGACCATCCGTCTACATCGGAGCCCCATATGTAGCAGGATTCGCTGAACTATCGGTTTAGACACACTTCCCGTAACCCCCTGGTTCATTCGGCCAGTGAGTTGCTCCACTGTATCGTGTCGATCGGCCCTCACGCACCTTCGAAGCCGACGTTCACCTCTCACATAAATGGCACGTGGTGCTCCGTAGTTTCGATATCGCTTATTCGCAATGGTGCCATTTCTTCAATCCCGAAACACTTTAACCACAGCAGCACGCGAACAGTTCACTAACTGCGCTGTTTCAGAAATGCTGCCACCCTTGGCCCGAAAGCCGATAATCATCCCTTTTTGCAAATCTGATAAATCGCTCTTTTTTTCCATGACAATAATATGTTTTCAGATCAGATCAGATCATATGTAGAAGATTTTAGGAAGGGAGTGTCTGACCCTAGGCCTTTAACAACCCTTAGAAATAGGAATCTAGGAGATTTGGGCTAGAGTGCCCGTAAGGAAAGTGACACGGAAGCGAGGAGCGAGGTAGAAAGGGGGAGGGAGACGCCTTTATTTCTTATCGGGATGCCAGTACCCGGTGTCTGACGGCTTAACGTGCCCAATGTTTTCAGAATGCCTACAGCATACCTTATATACCTTCCAAGCCAGCTCACGACACGTACCTTCTTTCATTGACTACGCGCTATTGACATCAAAAGTAGGAGGTGGTCACAAAAATGGGACTCAACGGTAAGGTCAGGTGATGCGCAATATACTACAATCTCTCCTTGACAAATGTCAACCCCGCCTTCTCGTGGTGTATCCTGTTCCCACTAAAGGGGCTCTGACGACCGCCAAATAGCGGTATAACTATACCATCAGGATTAGAAGAAATGCTATCCCACACTCACCAACCCGCTTGGCCAGCGTGGTGAGTTATGGCCAAACCCCTCCAAAATGACTCCACAACTTAAATTTTGGCCCTCAGTCTCCGGCAGCTGGAATGTACCTAACCAAGGCAGCGGCCAGTGCAACATGAAGACAGAGAGTGCTAAGAGTCACCGGAGGGCCGGACTAGGCTCCCATCTGATGCTGATCTTGGTTACGTATAACGGACGCTCCCTATCTTCTGATTGGGTCTGGTTCATTTGCCCGACGTTTACTTCACCGAAGGGTCACTTGACCGAAAATCAATTCACCGAAAAAATTGTTTCACCGAAAGATCACTTGATCGAAGCGTTCATTTCACCGAAGGGTCACTTGATCGAAAGGTACATTTCACCGAAGGGTCACTTGATCGAAAAGTTCATTTCACCGAAAGGTCTCTTTACCTAAAAGTTCATTTCATCGAAAATTCATTTCACCGAAGGGTCAGTTTATCGAAAACGCTAGATTTCATTACAGGATCTGTTGAAGCATGGTGCAAGTTTGACAGACAGACCACCGAAACGTTAGAGGATCATACTCAAATTGCACTTTTGATTTCTCCGTGTCACAGAGAACGCAAAGATTTAGTTTTAAGGCAAAAATAATTAATTTTAAGTCCCTATGCCTCGGCCTAGGCCTTTTTAGCAAGTTTTATCATGTTCATACGTTTTTCATAAAAATCATGTTCAGTGCTCATGTTCATAAATAGTTTACATGAAAAGTCAAGTTAATAACGTTGCACATTTTTTCAGGCAAAAATAATCAATTTTAGGGCCCTAGGTCTCCGCTTAGGCCTTTTTAGCAAATTTTAATCCTGCGTGCTCATATTTATAAGGTTTACGCAAAAAGTCAAGTTAATAATGTTGCACATTTATTCAGGCAAAAAAGGATCAGTCTTAAAGCCCTAGGCCTCCGCTTAGGCCTTTTTAGCAAATTTTTATCGTGCGTGCTCATATTTATAAGGTTTACGCAAAAAGTTAAGTTAATAATGTTGCACATTTATTCAGGCAAAAACAGAATCAATATTAGGGCCGTAGGCCTCGCTTAGGCCTTTTTAGCAAATTTTAACCGTGCGTGCTCATGTTCATAACGTTTACAAAACAACTCAAGTTAATGATGTTGTACACTTATTCAGGCCAAAAGAATCAGTCTTTAAAGCCCTAGGCCTCGGCTTAGGCCTTTTTAGAAAATTTTAATCCTGCTTGCTCATATTTATAAGGTTTATATAAAATGTCAACTTAATAATGTCGCACATTTATTCAGGCAAAAAGAATAAATTTTAGGGCCCTAGGCCTCCGCATAGGCCTTTTTAGCAAATTTTAATCGTGCGTGCTCATATTTATAAGGTTTACGCAAAAAGTCAAGTTAATAATGTTGCACATTTATTGAGACAAAAAAGATTCAATTTTAGGGCCCTAAGCCTCGGCTTAGGCCTTTTTAGGAACTCTAAACGAATTTCGCGAAAACGTTCCATGTAAGCCAAGCGAGAATTGTGCTTTAATTTGAAGAAATTAATTGCCGATGATCCGAGGTACACTTGGTTTGAGGGAACTGTACCCCGAACTTCCGTTGTATTATATTCTGTGCCGCTGGAGTCTGTCAGTGTATCCAGGATGTTCCCCTTGAAGTGTCTGCGAAGTCCGTGAGCTTTGGGAGGGGCTTTCCCCCAAAATGTTAAAATGGACGTAGAGCTGTAAACATTAGAACCTTGCTTTATATAATGATTCTGTTCACGATCACGAATTTTCAGGAGGGTGGGACGAATTCACCCTCCCCCAAGTTTCTAAGAGCGCAGACAGGTGTTCAAGGTAAGGGATTTGCTCGCAATTTCTATGCTTCATGTTGTGTTTAGTGCCAAACTATGTATGCCCTTCCCCCTCCCCCAGAAATTTGGTGAAGTCTTTAAAAGGGATACGAGGTGCTTGGTTTTGAGGGCTCTACCCCCAACTTCCGTAATTTTATATTCTGGACCTCTGGAGTCGGTCATCAGTGTATCCTCGATGTTACCCCTGAAGAGCTCTTGGAAACGAGGGGGGGTTCAGTTTCACTCCACATTCCTGAAAATTCGTGGAAGCCAACCCCCCCCCCTCCAAGATGACGGACCTCGCGGACGCTTCAAGGGGAACATCCTGGATACACTGACAGACTCCAGCGGCCCCGAACATAATATTACGGAAGTTGGGGGTACACCCTCCCAAAACTAGGTGTACCTCGGATCCTCGGCAATTTTTTTCTTCAAATTAAAGTGCAATTCTCGCCTCGCTTGGCTTACATGGACCGTTTTCGCGAAATGCGTTTGGAGTTCCCAATTCAGTTCTCAATATATGCCCAGAAACGGCAATCTTTAACCCCTCCCCCCCCTCTTGATTTTTTTAACTTGACATTTTATGTAAACTTATGAACAAGCAAGATTAGAATTTTCTAAAAACGCCTAAGCTAAAAAAAAAAAAAGCCCTAAGGGCAATAAAATTTATTCTTTTTTGCCTTAATAAATGTGCAACATTATTAACTTATTAACTTGACATTTTATGTAAACTTATAAACCAGCAAGATTAGAATTTTCTAAAAACGCCTAAGCTAAAAAAAAAAAAAAAAAAAAAAAAAGGCCTAAGGGCAATAAAATTGATTCTTTTTTGCCTGAATACATGTGCAACATTATTAACTTGACTTTTTACGTAAACCTTATGAATATGAGCACGCACGATTAAAATTTGCGATAAAGGCCTAAGCCGAGGTCTAGGGCCCTAAAATTGATTATTTTTGCCAGAAAAATGTGTAACATTATTAACTTTACTTTTTATGTAAAGCTTATGAACATGAGCAAGCACGATTAAAATTTGCTAAAAAGGCCTAAGCGAGGCCTACGGCCCTAATATTGATTCTTTTTTGCCTGAATAAATGGGCGACATTATTAACTTGACATTTTATGTAAACCTTATAAATATGAGCACGCACGATTACAATTTTCTAAAAAGGCCTAAGCCGAGACCTAGGGCTTTAAGACTGATTCTTTTGGCCTGAATAAGTGTACAACATCATTAACTTGAGTTGTTATGTAAACCTTATGAATATGAGCACGCACGATTAAAATCTGCTAAAAAGGCCTAAGCCGAGGCCTAGAGCCCTAAACTTGATTCTTTTAGCCTGAAAAGTGTGCAACATCATTAACTTGAGTTTTTAGGTTAACCTATGAACATGAGCACGTACCGTTATTATTTTCTAAAAAGGCCTAAGCTGAGGCCTAGGACCTTAAAATTGATTCTTTTTGCCTGAAAAAAATTGCAACATTATTAACTTGACTTTTTATGTAAAGCTTATGAACATGAGCAAGCACAATTAAAATGTTCTAAAAAGGCCTAAGCTGAGACCTAGGGCCCTAAAATTGATTCTTTTTTGCCTGAAAAATTGTGTAACATTATTAACTTTACTATTCATGTAAAGCTTATGAACATGAGCAAGCACGATTAAAATTTGCTAAAAAGGCCTAAGCGAGGCCTATGGCCCTAATATTGATTCTTTTTTGCCTCAATAAATGTGCGACATTATTAACTTGACATTTTATGTAAACCTTATAAATATGAGCACGCAGGATTAAAATTTTCTAAAAAGGCCTAAAACGAGGCCAAGGGCTTTAAGACTGATTCTTTTGGCCTGAATAAGAGTACAACATCATTAACTTTAGTTTTTATGTAAACCTTATAAACATGAGCACGCACGGTTAATATTTTCTAAAAAGGCCTAAGCCGAGGCCTAGGGCCCAAAAATTGATTCTTTTTTGCCTGAATAAATGTGCAACATTATTAGCTGGACATTTTACGTAAACCTTATGAATATGAGCACGCACGATTAAAATGTTCTAAAAAGGCCTAAACCGAGGCCAAGGGCCCCTAAAACTGATTTTTTTTTTTTTTTGTCTGAATAAGTGTGTTTACATAACAACTCATTAACTTGAGTTGTTATGTAAACTTCATGAATATGAGCTCGGGGGATTAAAATTTGGCAAAAAGGCACAGGTCTATCTATGACTTATAATTAATGTTATATTTCGAAAAACCTACTCATGGGGAGGTGTTTAAAAGAAATTAAAAGTGTATTTTTTATACAATCCAATAATGTTTAGGTGACCAGTTTTTTAAAAACCAGCACCATACTCCAACAGATCTATAACAACAAAATTCTAAGTTTTCGATAAACTGACCATTCGGTGAAATGATCTTTCGATATAATGAACTTTTAGGTTAAGTAATCTTTCGGTGAAATGAACTTTTCGATCAAGTGTCCTTTCGATGAAATGAACTTTTAGGTGAAGTGATCTTTCGGTGAAATGAACTTTTCGGTCAAGTGACCCTTCGGTGAAATGTACCTTTCGATCAAGTGATTTTCGGCGAAGTGATTTTCGGTCAAGTGACCTTTCGGTCAAGTGAACGATACCCCTTCTGATTCAAGGCTCCTTGAATTGGAAGAGGAACTACAAAGGATCAAATGGGACATCGTCGGGCTAAGTGAGGTAAGGAGAAAGGGAGAAGATCTCATTGAACTGAAAACTGGACATCTCTTCTATTATCGTGGGACAGATACTGGCAGAACTAATGGTGTTGGATTTATAATAAACAAGAAACTGAAGAATAAAGTTGTAGAAGTTGAAAGTTCCTCTGACAGAGCTGCACGACTTGTTATCCAACTCTCGAGAAGATACCAGGCTCAGATTATTCAAGCTTATGCACCCACTACAAGTCATCCTGAAGAAGAGATTGAAGAGTTTTATGGGGAAATTCGTCATCTAAATAATAAAGGCAAGCGGCACTTGAAGATCATTATGGGAGATTTCAATGCGAAATAGGGCAACGGCAACAGAATGAAACCAGTAGATAAATTAGGTCACGGCAACAGAAACCAGCGTGGAAATACTCTCGTAGAATTTGCAGAGACACAAGAGTTTTTCATCATGAACTCCCTTTTTCAAGAAAAAACTGCAAAGGAAATGGACTTGAGGCATCCCAATGGATTGACAAATGAAATTGATTTTATTATGTGTAACAAGAAATTCGTCATGAAAGACTGCAGTGTGATAAGCAAGTTCAACACAGGTAGTGACCATAGAATGGTAAGATGTGAGATGCACCTCAATGCTAAACTCGAGCGTGTCAAGCTCATAAAACAAACAAAGTGTACTGACATGACCAACTTTAAAGAACATCATAATACCTTCAAATTGGAACTGAGGAACAGACTCTGCTCTTGTAGGTCTAACGTCGGACGAAGTGGACATCTCTGAAGTTAACAGAAAACTAACCAAGACTCTTATGCAAACAGCAACAAAAATAGCTGGTACTAAGAACAAGTTACATACGAACAAATTGTCAGGAAAAACCAAAATCCTATTGCAAAAAGAAGAGAGAAAACTAAAAAAGATGTGACTTCCAAAATGGAATATATAGAGCCATGCAAGACAGTACGAAAAAGTATCACTAAAGATGTAAGGAAATTCAACTGTGAACTAGTGAGGAAAGCAATAGAAAACAACCAAAGCCTGAAGAGCAAAGGGACATCTGAGTAAGAGAAGAAAGCAGATTATGGCTCTGAGAAAAGAAGATGGTTCTGCAACAAGGAATAGAGTTAAAACTTTGACAAGAGTGAAAGATTTCTACTCAAAACTGTATGAAAGGGATGATACATGTACTCCAGACATTACAAAAGGTACCAGAGTTCTTCCAGTCCTTCCAGCAGAAGTTGCACATGCAATCAAGAACAAGAAACGAAGAAAAGCTCCAGGAGAAGATGGAATTACCGTAGACATCATACAAGAAGCAAGTGGAGAAATTGAAACAGTACTCGCCCAAGTTTTCACTCGATGCCTTGATGAAGGGAAGATTCCTGAGGATTGGAACAGTGCTACAATGATTCTGATACATAAAAAAAGGTGACATTGAGGATCTCAGGAACTACAGACCTATCAGGCCTCCTATCAGTGGTTTATAAAACCTTCACTAAAGTTCTTTCACACCACTTGAAGGTGACAATGGTCATGGCTCAACTAAGAGAACAAGCTGGATTCAAGAGTGGCTACAGCACTATGGATCATATCCACGTACTGAGAGAACTAATTGAAAGAGCGATGGAATATGAACTTCCATTGTGCATGGCTTTTATTGATTATGAAAAGGCCTTTGATTCGGTGAAACCATCAGCAGTTACAATAGCTTTTAAATCCTGCGGTTTTGAAGATGCATACATTAATATTATTCATAGCATTTATGAAAATGCAAGTGCAAAGATTCAGCTATTTGAGAATACAGCACCCATAAAAATTGGAAAGGGAGTGAGACAAGGTGACACTATATTTCCCAAACTCTTTAATGCCACATTGGAAAATGTCTTTCAATCATTGAACTGGGAAAACAAAGTGATAAAGATTAATGGAGATCATATAATTCACCTTCGTTTTGCTGATGACGTAGTCATTTTTTTTGCAACTACCCCATCAGAGCTGCAGAGTATGATCCAGAATTTCATCATAGAGTAACTAAGTGGGATTAAAAATGAACTTTCAGAAGAGAAAAGTTATGTACAATGCTTTTACAAGAAATGAAGATTTATCGATTGATGGCGAAAAGTTGGAGATGTAGGTATTGCCTATCTCCATCTTGGTAAGCAGATATCAAGTGAAGGTCACATTGATGAAGAAATTAATCGGCGTATAAAACTTGCCTGGAGAGCGTTTGGAAGAAACAGTATAATTTTCAAGAGCAATATGCCATTATGTCTTAAAAGAAAAGTGTTTGATCAGTGCTTACATATGGTGCAGAGACGTGGACCTTAACTAAAAGAGACATACAAAGACTGCAAAGAACTGAAAGAGACATGACGAGATGCATGCTTGGTGTAACCAGGAGGGATAAGAAGAGGAACTCGTGGATCAGAAAAATGACAAGAGTGGAAGACATCAAGACCAGAGTAAAATCCCTGAAATGGCAACGGGCTGGACATTTTGCCAGAAGGACAGACCATCGATGGGTAGCTGAAATTTTAGACTGGATTCCGAGAGAACGGGAAAAGACCCAGAAGAAAACCACATGGGAGATGGGCGGATAAAATTCGAAAGTATGCGGAAATAACATGGAGGAGACTGGCACAAGGCCGACCGTTGTGGAAGAAACTTGGGGAGTCCTTCATCCAGCAGTGGACTGATAATGTTTGACAATGATGATGAGGATGAGGATATATACTGTATATATATTTTACGACGAGGCCTCGAATATTCCGAAACATTCGCTTTGGGTTTTAGAAGATGCTTTCGTAAAAGTTATACCTGAAATTCTGCAATTGTGCCTCTGTGCCAGTCGAAAATGTTGCACTTCTGATAGATTTTGATTAGTTATGCATGTTTTCTTAGAGGTTGTTCTTTTATAGAAGTAGCATTCCAATAATTGTTGCACTTTGAATGCATCGAAGGTACGTTCATTTTTGTTAATCAGCAGATTAAATGAAGAGAAGCTTAAAGCAGGACCCTTAAGCAGGACTGCAGGACAAATCTCATTTCGAAAGCTTTCAGGCACGACTGAAAATGGAAGAAACATTAAAAAAATGAAAATGGAAGAAACATTCAGTTTTCAGGAAGGCCAAGAGAAGGCATTTTCTGACTGTCTGGAATGTACCCACCTGGAAGGAATCCCTCGAAAGCAGCAGAGGTCAAGAAGTGCACCCGAGTAAGATGGGGTGGGGTGGGGGGGAGAGTTTTCTCGATGACGAGATAGAAAACAGCAGCCTCCGCTTGGTCTGCAGCGATGATTAGTCCTTGGGATTTCGTTCCATCTGCCAAGATGGGTTCTTGAGACCCTGCAATCCTAAGGCAGACGGCAAACCTCCAACTGAAGAAGTCCGGTATGCTGTTGTAACCTGGGTATCCATATTTATCAGAAGTCCAGTAGCCATTTTAGATATAGTGAATTGTAATCATTTTCCTCCAATTAACCACCATTTTGATGAGCAAAGCAGGGCGACTGTTGAAGTACGCTCTTTCTCACGCAATGGAGGGGGTGATAGATTTATGGTTTCGTGGATGTAAGAAAAGGGGTTCGTGGTAACAGTTCGTTCAGATAGGAGATCGTGTGTTTTAATGCTCCTACTTTAGAGGTTTTCTTCTTATTTTTAAACATCGGGGATATTACAACTGGTGAACAGTTGATCGTATCTTTTTCTTATATAAGCGTGTGATATCTGTGATATATCATTTGGAAGTGAAAGGGAAAGAGGAAATGCCGCCAAAATTCAATGCGAACGGGACAACTGGATCCACTCCATCAGGCGGCAATAATGTTCGTGACATCGTAGAGGAATTGCTGACTTTCCGGAGACAATGGATATCAGATTTAGAGGTGCTGACAAAGAGCTTGGATGACAAGATTGACACCAGACTTCATTCCATTGGTGCGGTTTTTGACGGAACGGGGAATACTGCTATTACTGCAACAAAGGGGGAACTTATTGAAGAGTTGACGGCTGCTATCAGGAAACTAAAGGATCGTTGGACTAGTCGTATGGACGAAGTCGAACTCAAATTGTGTACCTTGCGGTCTGTTGAAAATTCCCTTGATGACCTTGAACAATATGGAAGGCGCCCTTGCCTTATGATTTACAATCTCTCGAAATCTTCTGGTAATCCGGTTAATGAGGCTGTTGATCTCTTGAATGAAAAAATCAAGTGTAATCTTTTTGCAACGGACATAGTTACTACTCATCGCCTCGGTCGTGGATCCCCAACTAGTACACGAGTATGATCAAATGATCATATGTAGAGAATTTTAGGAAGGGAGTGTCTGACCCCAGGTCTTAAACAACCCTTAGAAATAGGAAGCTAGGAGATTTGGGCTAAGGTTTCCGATAGAAAGTGACACGGAAGCGAAGTAGAAAGGGGGAGGAAGACGCTCTTGTTTATTACCGGGGGGCCAGTACCCGGGGTCCGCCGGCTTAACTTGCCCATCCGAGGCACGGCGGATATTTAGTGGATCGAGCGTTCGTATTTTCCTGGGATCGAACCTGAGGTCCTTTCCATGGCAGTCACGAACGTTGCCCACTAGGCCACCCGCGGCCCATGGATCGCCAACTAGTTCGAGACCATTTCTTGTTAAATTCCTGCGTATGTCACAAAGTGACTATGTCTACAGAAACAAACGTCTGCCCAAAGGGTCCGGGACCGTGATTGCCGAAAGCCTTACAATGGCAAGAAAGACATTCTGTAACAATCTAAGGGCGAGTGGATTGCGGTATTGGACGCAAAAGGGTAAAGATTATTAAAACTCTAACAGACATCTCTCGCTATTCTGCAGACGCTTTGAAATATGTAGTTTGGTATGTTGGCTGCAGTTTTTGCTATTTCTAACCTACTATTATTCCTACGGTCTTTCATTTTTTTTCCTGGTTCACTTGGGTGGCCCAGGTATACATACTACAGGTTGCAAGTGTGTGGTAAATTACTTGCTTCAAGCTTCAAGTGCGTGGTAACGTGTTGCCGAACATCGCCTAGATCGTGGATAGCCAACTGGTTCGAGACCACTTGTTGTGAGTTTCTGCGTATGTCAAAACGTGACAATATCTACAGAGACAAACGTCTGCTCAGAGAGTCCGGGATCGTGATTGTCAAAAGTCTTATAACGGCAAGACAGTGATTCTGTGGCAATCAAGGGCGAGTGAATTTCTGTAATGTACGCCATGCGGTAAGATTCTCCATCTTAATGCAAATGACTACATAAGGATTATTTGAACTCTAACAGACATCTCTAATTACTCTGAAGACGATTTGAAATAGTTTGGTATGTTAGCTACATTTTTTTCTATATTTAACCTGTTATTCTTACAGCCTGTGTCGTATGTGTTCGCTGGATACTAGCTATACTTGCATTCATTACACCTAAGCTTTTTTTTTTTTTTTGTTAACTCGGGTGACCCACCTATACATACTTCAGTCTTCAAATGCGTGGTGGGTCACTTTCTGCATGTTCATATTAATTTATGGGTATTTCTATTAGTAAAATTGCTATATTCTGCTGCAGATATACAGTCTAATATGCCCTTCTGATTACTTAGGTTTACACTTTCTGAGCCTGGTAACTTTTTTTTTCCTTTTGTTTGAGGACGGTGTTCCCTCACCTACTTTTTACTTTCAGTAGCTGCTCTGCTATTATTGTTACTTGGTCAGTTAAACAGAACGGCCAAGCTATTGGGCTGCATGCCTCTAATGTGTGTTATGTTACAAATTATATGTTTCGCTGTTTAAAACCTATTACGCTCTGTCACAACTCTGAAGGCTTATGTTGCTATTCAGGTGATATAGTATTGGCCTATTGATTCTAACACAGGATTGTACAGATGTTACAATCTATTACAGATCAGTACTTGTGACTTATAGTTGTTTTACAGGACAGGACTATTTTTTTATTACTTTACACTCTTTGATATGGACTTCCTTCATTTATGCTAGTTTCCTTGATTTCAAATCAGGTTTATTTTTTTAGTGTGGCAGTTGGTGTGTTAACCAAACTTTTTCCCACATTAATTGTGATTTATTACATTCTTTTAACAGTGCGCTACCTTTGGTATTACCTAATATTGCCCTGTTACCTCAGATGTACTGCTTGGATTATTTACTTAGCACTTATTGCTCATGTTGGCTATTTTTACTGTCACAGTTTGCTATAATTGTACGGTCTCAGCGCATTTAATTCTTTATTCTTAAGTTCAACTCTGCAGGCTGAGCTGCTCTAAGGCGTTGTATTATGTTGGTTTATATCTTTCATTGTGGTCTTACACTTATCACATATAAACTGAGTGTTTATTTACAGCCACTGACTGGATGGCAAAGGTAACTGTATACTTGTCTCATGTCGGATGCACTCATATATACTCATACATTGGTATACTTGTCTCATGTCGGATGCACTCATATTTGAAATACTGTTGATTTTGATGTATGCTAGCTCCTAATCATTAGCATTCTGATGTGTCTTACCTTTCATTTTGTGTCACCACTACTTGGGGCCATGTGTTCGCTTTTTCTGTCAGCCGTGGTATATACCGGTTTACGTTATCTATTACTATACATGCATTACTACTTCCATTATCGTTGGGGCTATTTCCATGACTTTATATACTTTGGAATAATGTTTTTTTCCGCTTGTGGATTTCTTATTACATAACTTTGAGCGGCCCAGCTGCTGTGGCATTCAGCAGCTTTGTCTTAAATTGCAGTAAGATATAGGTCTCCTAGTTTACTGTTTGTATATTCAGACTATTCCGATGGCCTTACAGAGGTATTTTGTTTGTTTGTTTGCCCTCGGTTACTTTTCAATTCTGGGCCACATTTCGGGACATTACGAATGTGAAAGTTGCTGCATGCCTACTTGACTATTTCAGAATCGGATCGCGACTTTACGAGCGTATGTAACAGCATTCAGCATTTCCATTCCGGCACTGCTTCTTCAGCGGTACCCCCTTGATTTTTAGGTTTTCGTAAAAATATACGAATATCTGGTTGGCCGTGATCGATATGGTTCTTTATTTATTTTGTGTTTATTTGGCATCTAACAGCTTGCCAAGTGTATGGTAGAAATTTTTTTTTTGGTTATTTCACACGGTTTACGGGGGCTTGATGTTGAGTTGGAAAGTGGCTGACTAGTTCATCTGTTGCCGGTCATTTTTTTTTTTTTTTTTTTTTTTTTTTTGAAACAGCCTGGTGGTGGATTACTACCCTTTTTTTTTCTTTACACTTTCCTTCTGGCTGCTTCTCATTCCTTCACTAATTATGTCTATCGTTTGGTTGCTTCACCATTCAGCTTGTCTTAGGGCACTATGCCTTTCTACTTGGTTGTGACTATCTTTACACTACTGTATTTCAGAACACATATTTGTGCACTTGGTTTCCTGGTTGGCTTCCATACTCTCAATATCTCGGGCTAAAATCTTTGGCACTCAACGGATCAGGATTAAACCTGCGGCTTTCATGGGGGTTTGTCTACGGCTGGTAGCACATCGCGAACTGGTTGGGACATGGCGGGATGGTATGTCATCATCTGATGATTACTTCTTTAACAGTACTTTAATAATCACAGCACATATTTCTGGGATTGCTATGTGATTGAATTACCTTTTGGATTATTTTTTTTCTTCTGCTGGGCCTTCATTTGCATTATATTACCCTTTGTTGATATTGCTGGTGCATTTTACTGTTAATTTTCAGATGATTAACCTAGTTCACTCCAATTTTTCTGTTTTATTGATGTGATATCCCCGGTGTTTATATATTGATTTGTGATTCCTACTTGTCCTTCATATTTTTTTTGCTACTTTTTATGTTTATTTTTTTCTTACCAGTAATTGAATGCAATGTGAATATTATTCATTACAAATTTTCAATCACCTATTAACGACTTATTCACTCAATAGCCTAAAATTAATTCATATCAATGCTAGATCACTAATTAACAAATTTACCTTATTGAAATCACTAAATCAGCTGACAAATTTAAATCTTGATATATCTCTGAGACTTGGTTTCCTTCACATTGTTACTCATTGCATATTACTAACTATAAAAATTTCCACTTAAACAGAACTTACTCAACCCCGGTGGAGGGGGTGCGATTTTTGTAAAAGATATTTATAATGATTTTTCAATTATTCCAAATTTCACAGTATCGAATCAAAATGCCGAAATCTTAACTATTCATAATCAATTTTATATAATTATTGTTTGCTATAGGCCACCCAACTTAGACCTTACAGCTTTTGTATCATTACTTACTGAATTATTTAACTACTCTAACCTTTCAAAGAAAAAAAAACGTTTCTTATGGGGGATATGAATGGCGACTTATTACAAAATACCAATCACTCTTTTCAACTTTTACAATCATTGAATGCGTCTGGACACAAAAACATGATTTCAGTCCCAACTCGTATAACCTCTACCTCACAGACATTGATTGATCTTTCTATCATAAATGTATTAATTGAGACTACTATTTCAGGGACCTTAGAGTATGATTTTAGTGATCACCTCCCTATATTTACCCTCTTAAACAACAAACTGGTATACCTGAAGACTACTACATTTTTAGACAAATTAATAATACTAATATGGAAAGTTTTTAAAATTCAATTTGCTAACATTACCTGGAGCAATATTTTTCATAGCTCTGCAAACAAAAATTACGAGTCGTTCATCACAACTATTACACAACTTTATATTCAATCTTTTCCAAAAATTCTAAAACAGAATAAACTGATTTTTTTTTGTAAGCCGTGGATTACCAATGCTTTATTAAAAAGAATAAACAAAAAATACCTCTTTTCGAAATTTATAAAAAGTAAACTACTACAGGACCTCCAAAATTAAAAAAAAATTCGTAATAAACTTAACAGTGATATTCGTTACACTAAGCGTAACTACTATCTCGGCATATTTTCACATAACTCCCCAAAACTTAACATTGAAACATTTAAACTTGCTAATGGGTAAAAATACAGGTCTAACGGTTCTTCAGTACTTAACAGATTCTAATAACTTTAAGCTTACATACAAACAAAATATTACAAATGCATTTAATGAACATTTTACCTTATTTCCACAAACACTAAAAAATAATTTAATTACCCCAAAAATTCCATTCACTAACTACCTAGGGAGCACACACAATTCTAATAATTTTTATCTTACTGAAATTACCGAAACGGAACTATTAGAAGAACTTAACCACAATAATTCCAGGTCTGGCCCTGGATATGACGATCTTCAACCATTTATTATAAAAAATGTCGCTAATCTCATTCTTGATCCTCTATTGCTTATATTTAATGATGTATTCCAATCTGGTGAATTTCCTGATCTACTTAAAATCACAAAAATAATCCCAAAATACAAATCTGGATCAATAAACGATGCAAACAACTACCGCCCTATAGCTAATTTATCAATTTTCGCTAAAATTTTGGAGAGATTGGTTTACAATAGACTAATCTCGTACATTCATAATCTAAATATTATCCATCAAACATGGTTTTCAATCTGGGAAGTCAACAGAATCGACCTTATTATATCTACAACAAACAGTCCAACATAATTTTGAACTCAACTTATATACCATCGCTTTATTTTTAGACCTATACAAAGCTTTTGATAGCATAAATCATAATATCTTACTACACAAATTACACACTATAGGAATAAGGAACAATGAACATTCTCTTTTTAAAAGTTTTTTATCAGGTAGGCAACAATATACACAAATTAATCAACATCAATCCTCTCTTCAATTCATACCAACTGGTGTTCCACAGGGTTCAATTTTTGGACCTGTACTTTTCAGTATATACATTAACGATATCTTTAATTCAATAAGTGATATTGATCTTCTTCTCTATGCAGACGACATAACCATCCTCACTTCATTTAATTTAACGACTGACACCAATTTGAATATTAATACTCAACTTAACATCTCAGATTGGCTAAATTCCAATGAATTAAATAATAAATACTACCAAAACAAAATCTTTCACAACCCTTTTCTATCACATTATCTATTAATGGTGCATATATAGAAGTTAACTCCTTACTTTATTTGGGGATAACCTTACATAGGGACCTTAGATGGAACCAACATGTAGACTCTTCTTCTCAAACTCTCTAAAAACATTAGAGTTATCAGCTCGGTAATCACAAACCTTACCTATAAAAACACTAATTCATTTATACTATACCATGTTTTAGACCCATATTAATAATGTTATCTTATCGTGGAGACAGACGATTAAATATAATTTTAAAAAACTTCAAATTCTTCAAAACAAATATATAAGATTAATTGACCTAAAATTTGATAGAAATACACAACTGACACATATCATAACACAAGAGTTTTCCCAAACAAATACAATATTCTTGCGATTAACCAACTATATTATTTCAATATCGGGAAAATTATGTTCAGACGCATTAAGAATTATACCTCAGATATACACACATGACACACGCATTAAATCACATATTCGGCCTATTCATCCGAAGACGGAGACCATGAAGCAAAGTATAAATTACATTGGCCCACATACTGGAACTCATTACCGACGAAACTGACTTCTTTAAATAATATTACCCTGTTTTTAAAAAAATTTAAAAACTTCATAATGAATCGCAGCTCCTTAAATTAATGATTACAGTGGAGAGGAACTATGACTAAAACTATGATTTGCATATCACGTTGTAAATTGCCTTTTCAGTGGCTTTATCTGTAATTTTTATCATCTTCTCATATATCATTACATTTTTTTTTTTATTTTGTCACTATGAAACACTGCTTTGTAACTACTAACCTAAGGGTAAAACTAGTCTAGGGAGCATGGGACCCTGTCAGGCCTGGCTGACCTTTTTTCCCCTGCTTACTTGCTGTGCATTGTTTCAGCTGGTTTTTTTTAGCTCAGCGAAATAAATGAATTGAATTGAATTATTGCTTTTCAGCCGTCCCAGGCAAAGAGGGAGTTGTTATGTGGATACTTTCCTACGAGGGAGTGCTTATAGCCCATTGAGTTGCTCACGGTGGTCGTTAACCTCCTACGAGTGAGTAAGAGAAGAGGGGGGGGGGACCGAAGCGTGGTGGATTTTACTCTTCGGCAGGGGACGACTTGGGGGGGGGGGGGGTTCTGAGCAAGAGGACGTGTGACAGTATAACGATGGCTCCGATTGAGGCTCGATCAAGTATAACGATGGCTCCGGTGTGACTCGGTTCGGAGATATCGCTCGGCTGCAGGAAGTTCGGTGGGAAGGTGTAGCATTAGCGAGGTGCGAATGGCTTGCTGGTCGGCGTGACGAAGATAAGTAGCAAGGAATGGAGCTGATGATTAGAGAGAGAAAGAGATTCGACGTGCTAATAAGATAATGAAAGAATGAAAATGATGGACAATGATTGGAGACATTTCCCACGACATTTGAATAAACATCTTCCTCACTGCAAGAGCAAAGTTTGACTTTAGTCGATTTTATTTATACTTTGTATTTTATTTATCTGCTTCAGTCGGTTTGCAGCAAGTTCTGTATCGGGTTAAACCCCCGATACAGAGCTTGCTGCAAATGAAGCATCAAATGAACCCTTCAGACAGGACGTTGTAACATGTCTCAGCACCAAGCCACCAAGCCCTGTACCACTGTTATGAAGATAGCTGGATGAAAGCACCCACGCGAGCTACGAAATTGCCGTAAAGCTGTTTGAAGGTGTAGCTTGATCCAGGCAATATATGTATTAAAAGAGAGAGTGTGTGTTTTCGACAAGAGAGTGCGTTTCTGTTTACTTGGGAAAGGGCTGTTTATTACTACTCCATCTCCTCTAAATGCGCGATTGATAACCGTGCTTTTCATCAGAAGCGGCCTTAAGATAGTATTTTTTTTTTTTTTTTTTTTGCTTTTGCATGCCGGTTTTTCTCCTGAAAACTGTCGCGCTAAGCCCAATATACTCACGATAATGGAGATGAGAGGGAACTGCTTATTCTTTGCAGTGAGCGAGAATACGCCCTTGGTGTTCCCGAAGAACGTGTGTAAATAGGTGTACTCCTTCCCTTACTATGAATAATTTGTAAATACTGTTGATAATTAAATGTTCATATGTTCTCGTAAGCCCTGAGCATGTCATTTATTGAACAGCTTCTTGTCTTTGTCCTCATTTGGATCCAATGCTCGGATCCTTCCTGTGACTGGAAGTAATCTATGGGGATAAGGCATCAGCAATCGGTCCAGTTATGCTCGGCCTCCGGCCGAAACCAATTCTTGATTTCTGGAGAGGGATTTGTATTCCAAGGTCCCAGAGTTTTGGATGAGGCATGTTTTTTTTTTTTTTTTTTTTTACCAGACAATGGTTTTGTTACTATAGTGGTCCTAAAGTCCCTAAATTTGGGACTGGCGAATTCTTATGGTTTAAAATCATGGGTGACGTCGAATCCAGGAAATAAAATAAAAGTAATACAGTACTGCAAAAGTGATACAACAGTGCCAAGATTTGAAAGTGCTTTTGTTATTTCAAAAGCAGATTGAGTCAGACCAACAGAAGCTATTATTATCGAAAAAAACCCGAAAGATTTTAACGGCAATGCCATTGAGTGTTCTGATGTAGCTTTGAATTCAAATGGAACACGAATTTTAACAAGGGTACTAAAAATATTATTAAAAAGCAACAGAAACACCACTATATAGCAATCGGTACAATTGGAGGTAATCCAGTCACCGAGTGGTCTGAGGCGCTGGCTTCTGATTTCGTCTGAGATGGTCCAGGTTCGAGCCCCGGATGAGACATGTGTGGTGTGTTTGTCCGATAGCGTTGCTCTCACTTCTCTAGAACCATTGGCCCCAAATTAGGTAGACGTGACTGCTTGTAGTCCTCAGAGTTGCTCATGGTAGTCGTTAAACTCGTTCTTGGGAGTTGAAAGAACTTAACAGGAACAGGAGTCCTTTCAACTCCAGTTTTCTCGTTAAACCCGAAAAACTTGGGTGTAAAAAGTTTCAACACATGCCAGTTTTGGTGTGAGAAGTTTCGGTCTAGTTAATCTGATTCATTCAGCCCTGTTGTGGCAGGCCATGATTGGTTGGTGAGGGTGATATTTCAAAGCAGATGGTTGCTCAGAGCTAGAGACAGACCACGAGAACTTGCTCAAAAGCTTTGATCCTTTTACAACTAAATGTTTCGAATCATCTACATGTCCTTTAAACTCTTTTCAAACCTAGATGTTTGGCAGTAAAACCTTTAATCGACAGATTTACCGTTTCTTGACTTTGCTTGCCCGTGAAGAAAACGAACAATTAAGTTGAATCGGCCGTCCCGGAGGCACGGACGTCGCTAAGGGGTGCAAGCCTACCCTGAAATTGGTCTTGCCCACTCTGCCGCCTACCCAGTTCAAAACATGCCATTTTACAGTATATTTAGCTTTAAAATATAATCTGCATTTTGTTAAGTAAGTCTTGTGCTTTATTTCATTCAGCCCTACGTACTTTTCCTTAAGAAGTGAGTTGTATACTTCTCCGTAGAGAGGTTATCGAAATATATCATCCACAGGGCCATGAAAATTCAATTGTTCTCCACTCTTTTAAACATAAGCCTCTTTTTCATGTTAGCATGGCCAGGGAAGAATGAGGAGAGTCGGAAGGAATTAGTTGAGAGAGATCATTACTAGTTGCTCTGCTGTTTGTTTTAGTTACTAAATATGGGATTCCAATACGGAAAGTTGAGTCTAAAGCTACGCTGGCGCTCTCCCAGGGACAGTGAAAGTGCAGAAAGTCGCTGACAATTGCTTTGTAGGAAAGGAGTGCAAGGTAAAGTCGCTGCCAAGTTAAGGAGAGGGGTGATATTGTGTCTGCGTGGCACAACGTTAAAATTTGATTTAAACAAACAAAAACGATATTTTCTTTTAAGTAAATTGTTCAAGTACAGTACTATTTTCATAAGCAAAAATGCCAGACTGAAAAACAGTTTAAGACAATGCATTCAGAGCAAGCAAGAAGTTGAAGGCGGCATTTTGCCAACACTTCTGTCTTACATGCACCAGTGTCGTAACTAGTCATGTATGTGTATTTAGGTGTGTGTGGGGGGGGGTGAAGATTGCACGAATTCCTTTATAGCAGTTTGTGAAAAGCATTAATGCCGCCCCTGATGGCGCAGTGGTCTAAGAGCTGGCTTATGACCATTCGTCCGAGAAGAGTCCGGGTTCGAACCACGGTAAGGAATGAATGTTGTGTTTGTCTTACGGCACGGGCTCTCTTACTTCCCGGGAACAAATGACCTTAAATTAGGAACAGGCGATTGCTTATAGTCCATTGAGCTGCTCACGGCGGTCGTTAAACCTTGAATAAAAAAAAACAAAAAAACATTTAAAATTCGTTCTTTCAGTGTTCCGTATTAAAAAGTTGCTATGAAGCTTGCCCCCACCCAAAATAATGCTCGCCCACAAATCGCCCATCCTGATTTCGCCAAGTGGGTTGAGCCGCTAGTTTTTGACTTTCCGTCCGAGATGGCCCTTGTTTCAAGTCCCAGATGAGGACTTGGCAGTGTGCTCACTCCATTGCCCCGACTTTCTCCTCTCCCTGAAAACAGTAGCCCAAATTAGGGTCAGGCAACCTTTTACAGCCTCCAGAGTTGCTCATAGTGGTCATTTTAAACGCCCACAAATAAAAACAAACAAACAAGAAAATTGAGTTGAATTGTTATTCGCGTAAAAATATGGATTCTATTCAACAGCGTGGTATGGGAATTGCATTGGAATGTCAAACGGCCAGTAACTACCGTAAAAGCTCTAATATGCACCCAAAGAACGTTATACGTATTTTGATGGGCTTGTCAAGGTTGTGTGTAAAGCGCTTCTGAAACCTGGTGAAACAATTAATTTCGAATGGCAACCAACCAACGGCTGGACAAATTGAATGAGCCACTGGAAATTGAACTGCCGTCCTTGATCAACAGAAAATCTGTATTCTGCCTTTAGAGTAGTTCCAAACCTCATGTTGTTTTGAACATACAACAGAAATTGAGAAAACCTGGCTGGAAGAGTTCTTTCTCATCCTCCGTATTCCCCTAATCTAGCACTATCTGATTACCATTTCCCCCTTCGTTTCAGAAGTTTGCTGCTTTCCCAATAAAATTTAAATTAATTTGATGCTATTAAAACATGCGTTGCGAACGTTTTTGAATCGAAATCGCAGCCTTTTATCACAGCAAGGAAAGAACAGTTATAAATAAACTAGAAAAATTCTTTTTCTTTGCTATTATTTTTTCAAAAACCGAAATTTATTTCTCACCAACCCAAGAATTCGGATTGTTTTACCTGAAGTTTCATAAAATTCAAAGTAGTTTTTATTTTTTTATTGGGGGTTTAACGACTGCCGCGCTCCGTGAGCAACTCGGTGGGCTATAAGCAGTCGCATGTCCCTAATTAAGGGCCACTGATTCCAGGGAAGGGAGAGAGCTAGTGCCGTAAGACAAACACAGCATCCATGCCTAACCGGGATTCGAACTCGGATCTTTTTCGGGTGAATGGTAAGAAGCCATTGCTTAGACGACTGCGCTACCGGGGAGGCAAACATTGGTTTCTGGGCAAGGGCAGTTACAGAGTGGTTTCTGGGCAAGGGCAGTTACAGAAAAACATTGGTTTCTGGGCAAGGGCAGTTACAGAGAAACATTGGTTTCTGGGCAAGGGCAGTTACAGAGTGGGGCATAGTAACGCGTCCCCCTTATGCAGGGATAAAAATTTGAATTTCTCGATTTTTACACTGGCTAGAAATATGCATTTATATATTTTTTTACTGTTAATCTTGTAATATAATCTAAGTAACTCTTAAAATTCTTGATGTCTTTTTCATTCGATCGAATTGATAGTGGTAATAAGGCGTCCTTCTCAAATTTCTGCAACCGCACTGTTTTGAGCATAGAGAAAATTCATCCAGATCGCTTTGTACTTCTCGTAGTGTAACCAACTTTTGATACGATATTTTGTAAGCTTCGTTATTGTCATGATTTCTAAAACACGGTGTTTATTTTTCGTCACTTTCCTTAAGTTCGTACAATTCAGTTTGATCTATATAGAAATTAAGATTAGTGCTTTGAAAATCACTTTTAAAAAGTATTATCATCCGAATTATTTTTAAGAAAAACTATTTTATTTTTATGCACAGCCTTTTCTCTAAAGCGGATACACTTCCAACTGCTCTTCAAAAATAATTTACCCGTCACCTATAGTAGAAGCGGAATCAATCAGAACTTAAGTGTGACTTCTTGTAAAATGATTAAAGAGGTTCCATTTTTTCAGTAGCTCTTGACAAGTAATCTTAAGTAGAAGTTTCTTTGTAACTTTTGTTATTTTCTTTCTCCTTTCTTCAATTTTTTCGCTCATCAGTTGTGACTCAGCCGCGTTCGTTCCTCAACAGCTGCGAAAGAGCATAAACAAAGCCGCATGTCTGCATCATCATCATCATCATTGTCAACCATTATCAATCCACTGCTGGACGAAGGTCTCCCCAAGTTTCCTCCACAACGGTCTGTCTTGTGCCAGTCTCCTCCATGTCACCCCTGCATACTTTCGAATTTCATCCACCCATCTCCCATGTGGTCTTCTTCTGGGTCTTTTCCTGTCCCTTGGAATCCAATCTAAAATTTCGGCTGTCCATCGATGATCTGTCCTTCTGGCAGTATGTCCAGCCCATTGCCATTTCAGGGATTTGACTCTGATCATGATGTCTTCCACTCTTGTCATTTTTCGGATCCACGAGTTCCTCTTCTTATCTCTCCTGGTTATACCAAGCATGCACCTCTCCATGCTTCTTTGAGTTGTCTGCAGCCTTTGTATGTCTCTTTTAGTTAAGGTCCACGTCTCTGCACCATACGTAAGCACTGGAAGGATGCATTGATCAAACACTTTTCTTTTAAGACATAATGGCATATTGCTCTTGAAAATTATGCTGTTTCTTCCAAAAGCTCTCCAGGCAAGTTTTGTGCGCCGATTAATTTCTTCACCAATGTGACCTCACTTGATATCTGCTGTCCAAGATAAACGTACGTGTCTGTTATCTCCAGCTTTTCTCCATCAATCGATAAATCTTCATTTCTTGTAAAAGCATTGAACATCACTTTTGTCTTCTGAAAGTTCATTTTTAATCCCACTTCTTTACTCTTGTCAGCAAGTTCCTGGATCATACTCTGCAGCTCTGATGGGCTAGTTGCAAAAATGACTACGTCATCAGCAAAACGAAGGTGGGTTAGATAATCTCCATTAATCTTTATCCCCTTGTTTTCATAGCTCAGTGACTGAAAAACACCCTCCAATGTGGCATTAAAGAGCTTCGGAGATATGGTGTCACCTTGTCTCACTCCCTTTCCAATTTTTATGTGTGTTGTATTTTCAAACAGCCTAATCTTTGCACTTGCATTTTCATAGATGTTATTAATAATATTAATGTATGCATCTTCAATACCGCAGGTTTTCAGAGCCATTGTAACTGCTGATGGTTTCACCGAATCAAAGGCTTTTTCATAATCGATAAAAGCCATGCACAATGGAAGTTCATATTCCCTCGCTCTTTCAATTAGTTCTCTCAGCACATGGATATGATCTATTGTGCTGTAGCCACTCCTGAATCCAGCTTGTTCTCTCGGTTGAGCCATGTCCAGTGTTACCTTCAAGCGGTGTGAAATAACTTTAGTGAAGATTTTATAAACTACTGATAGGAGGCTGATAGGTCTGTAGTTTCCGAGATCCTCAATGTCACCTTTCTTATGTAGCAGGATCATTGTAGCGGTGTTCCAATCCTCAGGAATCTTTCCTTCATTAAGGCATCGAGTGAAAATTTGGGCGAGTACTGTTTCGATTTCTCCACTTGCTTCTTGTATGATGTCTACAGTAATTCCATCTTCTCCTGGAGCTTTTCCCCGCTTCATGTTCTTGATTGCATGTGCAACTTCTGCTGGAAGGACTGGAGGAACTCTGGTACTGGTATCTTTCATGATGTCTGGAGTGCATGTATCATCCCTTTCATATAATTTGGAGTAGAAATCTTTCACTCTTGTCAAAATTTCACCTCTATTTCTTGTTACAGAACCATCTTCTTTTCTCAGTGCCATAATCTGTTTTCTTCCCTTTACTGAGATGTCCCTTTGCTATCTTTAGGCTTTGGTTGTTTTCAATTGCTTTCCTCACTAGTTCACAGTTGAATTTTCTTACGTCTTCAGTGATACTTTTTCGTACTGTCTTGCATAGCTCTATATATTCCACTTTGGAAGTCACATCTTCTTTAGTTGTCCTCATCTCTCTCCTTTTTTGCATCAACATTTTCGTTTTTCCTGATAATTTATTTACATGCAACTTGTTCTTAGACCCAGCTAATTTTGTTGCTGTTTCCATAAGAGCTTTGGTTACTTTTCTGTTAACTTCAGAGATGTCCACTTCTTTCGATGTTAGGCCTTCTAAAGCAGAGAACCTGTTCTTGAGTTCCAACTTGAAGGTATTATGGTGTTTTTTAAGGTTGGTTATGTCAATAGATTTTGTTTGTCTTATGAGCTTGCCACGTTCAAGTTTAGTGTTGAGGTGCATCTTACATCTCACCAATCTATGGTCACTACCTGTGTTGAACTTGTTTAGCACACTGCAGTCTTCTATGACGAATTTTTTGTTACACATAATAAAATCAATTTCACTTGTCGTCCCATTTGGATGTCTCCATGTCCATTTCCTGTGTGGCTTTTTCTTGAAGAAGGAGTTCAAGATGAAAAACCCTTCTGCCTCTGCAAACTCAACGAGAGTATTTCCACGCTGGTTTCTGTTGCCGTGACCGAATTTACCTACTGAAGTTTCATTCTGTTGCTGTTGCCTCTATTTTTGCATTGAAATCTCCCATAATTATTTTCAAGTGCTGCTTACCTTTATTATTTAGATGACAAATTTCCTCATAAAATTCTTCAATTTCTTCTTCAGGATGACTTGTGGTGGGTGCATAAGTTTGAATAATCTGAGCCTGGTATCTTCTCGATAGTTGGATAACGAGTCGTGCAGCTCTGTCAGAGGAACTTTCAACTTCTACAACTTTATCCTTCAGTTTCTTGTTTATTATAACCAACACCACTAGTTCTGCCAGTATCTGTCCCACGATAGTAGAAGAGATGTCCACTTTTCAGTTCGATGAGATCTTCTCCTTTTCTCCTTACCTCACTTAGCCCCACGATGTCCCACTTGATCCTTTGTAGTTCCTCTTCCAATTCAAGAAGCCTTGAATCAGAAGATAGGGAGCGTCCATTGTACGTTGCCAAGGTCAGCATCAGATGGCAGCCTAGTCCGGTCCTCCGGGGATTCTTAGCACCCTCTGCCTTCATGTCGCACTGGCCGCTGCCTTGGCCAGGTACATTCCAGCTGCCGGAGACTGAGGGCCAAGATTTAAGTTGTGGAGTCATTTTGGAGGGGTTTGGCCATAACTCACCACGCTGGCCAAGCGGGTTGGTGAGTGTGGGATAGAATTTCCTCTAATCCCGATGGTATAGTTATACCGCTATGGGCGGTCGTCAGAGCCCCTTTAGTGGGAACAGGATGCACCACGAGAAGGCGGGGTTGACATTTGTCAAGGAGAGGCTGTGATGTTACGCATCACCTGACCTTCTGCATACCCTGACTTAAATATGAAAAAATCTTTCATAGAAGGCCATCTCACATTTTTATATTTTCTAGAAAAACGTTTTTGAAGTTAAAAGCTTTGACGGAGAACTGAGCGACGAACAAAGACACAAAGGAAACAGAGCAGCTGTTGGTGAATCCCAAAATGGAGCTCGTGACATATTTGAGCTTCGGCATGTACAGCGAAATAAATGATTAAGCTGCTTATAATAAAGTTTGAATAGCTGTGAAAAAATCTGGCATTCCGTAGTAAAATGCAGTTGCCTTTAAATCTAGGCAGAGCGCATTAAAAAAGACAGGGGGTCCGGGGACTGGACAGTATTTTGGGGCCCCAATATTAGTGGCACATCTCGGATTTCACTATGGGTGGATGAATAAAAATATAAAAATACCCAGGAGAAAACATTCCCAAAATATGATGAGAAAGCCATAAAAATATGCTTGCCATATTGGAGCGAGTATCCCATGATTTATGGACGAATCAGTGATGGCAAGAAAATGTATGACTGACAAATGGATACCAGTTCGGTTCTGCTTCAAACCCCCCCCCCCCGGGTTGGGTTCAGCTAGCTGACGTTATGTCGAAGTAGTGGGCAGAATAATATGATCCAAATATCACGATTTAAACGAATTCTTAATCTATGAAAGTTTCCCCGAATTACATATGCTTACAAAAAAAACCTCCGTAATGTTTTCAAAAGATTTGAGGATGGACTGGAGGGGACTATGTTTTTTTATGCACTCCTCCTAAAAAAAAAGCGGAAAGAAATAGAAATTTTTTTTCAGAAGGTAGTTAGTTCCTTATAGCTTTTGCTGTGCTATCTGCAAAACAAACAAACAACAAAAAACACGGTAGAACTCTCAATTCTTCAAGCATCCTGCATAATTCTGGGGCCCCTTGAAAATGCGGGATCCGGGGCTGAAGCCCCGTTCTTAAATGGGCTCTGAATCTAGAGTATAAAACTTTAAAACGGGTTTCAACGCAATTGTGGAATTTTCTTGGCTCTCCCGGTGATCAAGTGTTCAGAGACGCGAGCTTCCGGCTAAACATCCGAGTTGGGCCAGTTCGACTTCCGAATAAGATATGTGTGTTGTGCCTTTCTCGCTGCGCTGGCACTCTGTATCCCTTGAAACTGCCTCCCTAAATTAGGGACGGACGACTGCTTTATAGTCTTTAGATATTCATGGTGGTCGTTCAACCCCGAAAATAAAAATTCGGCTGTCTGGATAGGCGAGTGAAGTGAGTAAGAAGTGTTGGCTTCTACTCATTCGTCCAAAATGGGTCCAGGCTCGAATCCCGAATGAAGCATGGATGGTGGGCTTGTCTGAAGGCACTAGCTTTCTCCTCTCCCTGGAACCACCAAATTAGGAAGGACGAATGCTTATAGCTCACTGAATTGTTCACGGCGGTGGTTAAACCCCAAATAAAAAAGAAATAAAAATCTCGTAGAAATCATCAATATTTAGATTGAGCTTTCAGCATAACTTGTAAATGCAAGTTACATGCAATTAACGTGGCGCGTTTGGTTTAATAAAAAACAATAAGAACATTTTTGTTCATTAATAAAAGTTAAACTATGTGAAAAAATAAATAAATGTACTGCACGTTTAAAAAAATAAGTACGCGCGTCGTTTCAACATGATTTTTAAATTATTTTTCATATTTCAGTATTGGTGGGCTATGCATAAGGTTTTTATTTGCTGTATGGTGGAAAGCTTATGTATTCACTGTAAAAAATAAGTGGCGTGAATTCACGGAAAATTTCTGAAAATAACTTGTACCAAAGTTGCTGGTAAGTGTCCGTCTTTTAACGAAATTTCTGTTTTTAAAAGTGCCTGTTTTTTTTTTTTTAACTTTCGTATTTTTACAGATTTTCCGTACTCTGTAATTCCGTTTATTAAAGAAAAGTCCGTTTCAAGATTTTCCGTATTTATACAGGAATTTCGCAAAATCGATGACGTTGAATTTTTCACTCCTTACGGCAGAAAATCCTTTCGCGCTCGTAGCTGAGTTCGAACTCTTGTCGATGGGTAAGGTCTACACAAGCCGGGCGCATTGACCGCTGAGCCAGAAAGTCTCACAGTTGCACTCCCGTTCAAGGTATTTGTAATAATTTTATTTTTTCTGTAGGAGAACTTATCACAAATTAAGTATTTTTTTTTTTTTTTTTTGCAACGGGATATTTCGAAGCAACAGACTGCTTTGGGAATTGAGACCTTTTTTTTTTTTTTTTTCTTAACTGACAATAATTCTCACGCATTTTTAAGAAATGGTGAAATGTACTGTTTATAGTATTATTTCACAAAACTTCTAAATATAAAATTTGCTCTTGATAGCTACAATAGCTTATGTCTTAAGCACTCCCCAGACTGGAGTACTTAAGACTGTACAGTAACTTAAATACCCGGTTTCTTACAGTAACACAATATACAGCGTGATTCATAAAGAAGTATGCAGTTTCAACGCACTATAAAACAAGAACATTGTAAGGTATTTTATGTTACCTGTAACACAATTGTAGGGGAACGTTTCAAGTTTTTTTACAGACAGTCACAGATGTTCTATGTGTGCGCCCTTAGTCACACGACACACATCAAGCCGATAATCCATTTCCTCCCAAACGCGAGATAAGATATCTGAATCAAGTGCAGTGATAGTGGCTGTGATACCCTGTTTCAGCTCCGCTAGATCAACAGGAAGGGACTTTTTCCTGTGGGGGTACGTAAAGGACATGACATTCGCCCCTCCCCTTCGTGTTGATCTAGCGAAGCTGAAACAGCGTATCACAGCCACTATCACTGCACTTGATTCAGATATCTTACCTCGCGTTTGGGCCGAAATGGATTACCGGCTTCAATGTGTGTCGTGTTACTAAGGGTGCACACATACACTGAAGAGCAATTGAATTAGAGACAGCTGGCGTAATGCAAATGTGGCGTTGTGGGCGGCCCTATAAACGGAAACGACATGACGTATGCAGCGATCCGACAATATAAGGAGTGATGCGACGGGAATCAGTAAGAGTCGGACGCAGTATGGGTAAGACGAAGGATCTAAGCGCATTTGATCGTGGGCAAATTGTCGGGGCCCGACGAATGGGTCATCCCATCTCTGAAGTCATGCAGGCATTGGGATTTTCACGAGTCATTGTGTCACGGGTGCACCGTGAATATATCGAATCCGGTAAAACCATCCCTTCAAGGGCCAACTGCCGTGGACAACAGCGTGTGGATGAGCGGGGTCATCGTCGGTAGCTCGCGTTGTAACAGCGGATAGACGGGCCACAGTGCAAGAAATCACTCGGCAATTTAACGCTGGTGCACAAAAACGTGTACGCAGCCACACCATCCAGAACTATCTCCTTGTTATGGGGTACAGAAGCCATCGTCCCACGAGAGTACCGCTGCTGACCGCACATCACAGGGTGCAAAGATTAGCATGGGCGCGGGAACATAGCCACTGGATCCTAGACATGTGGGAAAATGTTGCCTGGACTGATGAGTCGAGATTCATGTTGGTACATGCGAATGGCAGGATACGAGTACGGCGCAATCCACATGAAGCGATGAATCCTTCTTGCCAGCAGGGCACTCTTCAAGCTGGTGGGGGTGGCGTTCTCTTCTGGGGATTGTTTACGTGGACTGAAATGGGACCCTTGGTATGTTTGACATCGTCTCTCACAGGTCAACGTTATTGGGATATCCTAGACGAGCATTTGCTTCCGTTTGTGCGTCTTCAACATCCCACTGGAGACATCATCCTGCAACAAGACAATGCACCGTGACATCGCTCCCGAATTGTATCCGAATGGTTGGATGAACACTCCACCAACGTGACCTCAATCCCATAGAGCACATCTGGGATGCCATCGACAGAGATGTTCGAGGTTCTGACCCTCCTCCATCAAATCTTCGTGAACTGTGGGAGCTTGTTCAGGGGTCGTGAATCCGTATGGCTTCCCAACGCTTCCGGTGTCTTGTCGAGTCCATGCCGAGACGAATCGCCGCCGTCATCAGGTCGAAAGATGGTGCTACTCGTTACTAGACAGGTATCTCTAATTCAGTTGCTCTTCAGTGTATAGAACATCAGTGACACTCTCTAAAAGAACTTGAAACATTCCCCTACAATTCTGTTACAGGTTAACATAAATTATCTTACATTGTTATTGTTTTAAAGTGCGTTGAAACTGTATACTTCTTTATGAATCACCTTGTATAATGGCTGGTAGGGGCGACCGGTCAGAGGAGGCAGTGGAGGCCAGGCTTCCCCAATGTTTCTGGATTCTCTCAGTAAAGTATTTGTATAAAGCAGAAGAATAAATTACATTTTAACAAAAATGCAGTGCTATAAAATACAGCATCATTCAGTTACATACAGCGACCGTTCACACAAGCACTTTCTTGAAATTTCATAGCTAATTACACGCGATGAAGCTTCAGAGACGCCCGTTTCTTCAGGGCCGCTGGCGTTACCATGGTCACCGTGCGGGAGCAATCAGTATACGGCATCCAACGGAAGCTTGCCGCGTCTATTAACAGATAACAGGAGGCACGTTGCAAGCGAGCCTCGGTCCTAAAGCAGTGACTTAAAAGTGATTTCTCAGTACGCTGCATCACACGGCATGAGTGACTTTATGTTACTTTTACTGTCACAACAACTTTTGCGTGTAAACTTTTGGATTTAGCTGTACACAATAAATATAATGGATGAGGAAAGTAGTATTTGCAGTGTATCAAGTGTAATACTGACATTATTACTTCTTTGTTAGAAGTTCGTTTTTCGAGAAGAAATGACATTGAAAGACATGCATGCAATTATAAAACAAGGAAGACCTCTTCCTAAGTTTTCCCTTATGCAAAAAAAAAAAAAAAAAAAAAAAAAAAAACGTAGGCAAAAACAGAACATTCCAATCTTCATCAGCATGGTACCATCAACATAGATGGTTATGCGGTAGCATAATGAAAGCAAAGTTATTCTGCTGTCCTGGTTGCTATTAAGCTCGAATAAAAGTGTGTGGTCTTCTGAAGAATACGACGACTTAAAAAACTTATCTATTGCAGTGGTTAGACACGCATCAGATAAAGATCATTTGAATTCTTATGTGCCATTTTTTGTGACTACCGACAAATTATCGTTCTGGTCTCCCTAGGGTATGAACCCACTGGCCGCCACTGATAGCTGGTTCACAAAATGGGGGAGAAGAAATATCCTGCGCACAATAATCAAGATTCCTGCGATATGCTATCCACAATATGCGGTCTCGCTACAGAACTTCAAAAGCAGTTCCTTTGATAGACGATTGAAATTTAACAGTTAATCAAACCTCAAGTATTCCCGCTAATCTCTCCTATTATCAGAATGTTTTCGTCATACAGATACGGAAAAAGTGATAACGGAGTTTTTCCGTTAATATAGGAAAGGAACTGAGGAAAGGTTTCTGAAAATTCAGAATTTTCTTGTCGTACGAAAAATCCGTGAAATTCAGTTTTCTTTCCAACATTTCACGGAAAAGGTTGTATCAGAAATATGCTTCGTTAATTCACGAAAGGAACCACGGGAACTGGCCCGTGAATTTCAGAAAACTTTACAATGTTCTGCCAGCTCGGTATTACCTTCCTTAGAATTCTGAGATTAAGTGGGCTAATACTAATATAGACTAAGTGCATTAATGAACAATGGGCTAATACTAATATAGACAAAATGGTCTAATACTAACAGAACTGAAAACAATTTTCAGTTTTGTTTGTTCTGCATTGATTATCGTGTAATTAAGTTGGTTTCCTTAAAAAGAGCCCCGATCTACGCGAAAGCTCGGTGTTATACTGTATATATGTTTATCTACACCAACAAAACGGATCGAAACTTCCAGTTTCTTTCATAATGTAGTGTATAAGGGTAGCCCAAATGAAGTGAGACTCGTGTAATGGCGTCGTTGTATAATTACAGAGGCCATGCATTTGCGGCAGTAGATCGCGTGTCATATCACGAAGCACGCTGTTATCGGCCGCACATTTCAGTGTGTTGTTTGCACGTGCGGAGGCAAGTTGACTACGTACGGTCGTGACATGGGTTCGTCCAAACAGGCCCAGCTGGCAGTTAGGAAATTTTTGACGGTAGGTGTTAGTGGATCTGAAATTTATCGTCGTATGAAGGATGTTATGAGAATGAGTGTCAGTCACGGTGTACAGTGTTCCGCTGGTGTAGTGAATTTCGTGAAAGACGTGTGAGCGCGGAGGACACGCCGAGACCTGGGCAAACACTCGTGGCCATCACCATGGAATCGATTGCTGCCGTGGACAACCTCGTGAAAGAGAATCGCTTGCGGCAACATTGTCCGTGTGTAAGGGGGAGCTGTTAACATCATTCTCCATCGCTGATTGGGATACAGCAAGGTTTGTGCACCATGAGTCCCCAAGCATCTCCAGGAGGAGCAGAAGACTCGGCGAATGGGTGCTTGCCTGGAGCATATGCATCGTTACCACGCAGAGGAGAGACAGTTTCTTTCCAAGATTGTGGTCACAGATGAAACTTGATGCCACCACTTCGTTCCGGCAAAAAACGGATAAGTATGAAATGGCGGCATCCCAAATTTCCACACCCCAAAAAATGCTCAGTCTTTCTTAAGAGCTGGAAAAGTGATGGTCACGGTTTTCTTCGATGAGAATGGCCCATTGCTGTTGGATTGGCCGGACGCAGGCAGTATGGGCAATGCAGCCACGTACTGCAATACGTTACGCAACTTCAAAACGGCCGTCAAACGCAAGCGACTCGCTATATGTTTTCAAATGGGGTTATTCTGCTGCACGACAACGCACGCTTGTATAATGCGACAGTGTGCCAAGATTTGCTGCGGAGCTTCCGCTGGGAGGTCCTCAACAATCCCCCTATATAGCCCCGATCTGTCGCCCTGCGACTACCACATCTTCGCGCCACCGAAAAGAAATATCTTAAGGGCCGCCGGTTCGCTAACGACGCTGAGGTCTGCGATGCCGTTGAAGACTGGTTACACAGCCAACCACGGACGTTCTTCGCTCAGGGTATCCACAATCTCGTGCCGCGCTGGGACACTTGCTTGGACCGACAAGGTGATAATGTGTAGCGGGTATGTAGCCCATGTACCACTCTTACCTCCTGTATGTTCACATACTCCAACGTATAAACCCTTACGGCAAAAAAATGACAGTCTCACTTTCATTTGGGCGACCCTTATATTTTCCCTTTCGAGGATCTGTGGAAAGCTTTGGAAGAATGGTGTTATGATCACGGTGGTCAAAATTATTAACAAGATAGAGGCTCACTCCATTCAAAGAAACCTATTCAAAGAGGTTGACTGAAGAGCTGGAAAGGGCGTATGGAGAACTACTTTATACAGAAGTGCATTAGAAAAGCAAATCCAAAGTCCTTCATGGATTCAAACAACTGTTACCAACCATACTGTCAATCTTGAAGGAGCGGGATGAAGAAACATTGAAGCATATTATTGACGATTTGCTATGGTGATTCAAGAGTTTGCACATTCGGTAGATGTCACTTAAGAATTGAATGATTTTACCCTGAAACTCCAGTGAAAATATAAAAAAAATGTTTCGGACAAGATTTCTGAAGTAAATTACACTGGTGGAAAGTGAAAAAAGAACACCAAGAAGAAATTGGCGGACGATCATGAAATTTACATATGTTAATGGGTCGAGTTTACGTGGGTGTGATGTCAAATTCGGGACCAACCAGTGAGCGCTTACGCCACAGCACGGCATAATATGCATATTATCGTCGGTGGTATTTAAGGAGTACGGAGAAGTGAATGTAATCAGTCGTCGGCGTACGGACACGTGCGAAGACCCTGAAGAAGCTGCAGTGCCTAGACATGGAAGACGTGTACGATTTCAGCAGTTATCGGACTTTGAGCGAGGTCGTCTAGTCGGACTCCGCGAGGCCGGGTGGTTGTATCGTCGTATTGCGGAGCAAATTGGACGGGAAGTATCGGTGGTGGTACGATGGTGGCGTAGATGGTCCGAGGAACATTCCCACTCGAGAAGACGTGGAACCGGGAGTCACAGACGGACTGATCAGCGGACAGATCGACGCATAAGAAGAGCGCCGTTGTCAAGCGGAACATTCACTGCGACGCAAATCCGAGCTGCCGTTGCACCTGAGGTAACTGTGTGAACAATCCGCAACCGTCTACTGGATGCAGGACTACGTGCACGTGTGCCTCTGGCATGTGTACCTCTGACTCCAGCCCACCGTCAGGAACGGCTGAAGTGGTGTTGCCAACGTCTGCACTGGAGAACGCAATGGCGATCTGTCGTGTTAAGCGATGAAAGCAGATTCTGCTTGGGAGCCTCCGATGGCCGTATGCGTGTTCGCAGACGCACAGGGGAGCGTCTCCACCCTTCTTGCATCCGCCAGCAACACACAGGGCCTACACCTGGTCTCCTGGTGTGGGGAGCGATCAGCTATCACTCCCGTACACAACTAGTGTTTGTACCGGGTACGTTAAACAGCACCTCCTACATCAACAACATCATTCACCCCGTTGTTGTGCCATTTGTAAGGTCGGTCCATCGTGGTGTTTTCCAGCAAGATAACGCACGCCCACACACGGCACGTGCAACGCAACATGCACTTCAGGGTGTGAGACAACTTCCTTGGCCTGCACGTTCACCGGATTTGTCCCCCATTGAGCACTTGTGGGATTTTATGGGACAACGACTTATCCGGTCTCCACGGCCAGCTACGACCATCCCCGATTTACGCGTCCAGGTTGAGGATGCTTGGAACTCAATACCCCAAACTTACATCCAACATCTGTATGACAGACTCCATGCCAGAACTGCACAGTGTGACGCAGTTCATGGCGGTTCAACCTCGTACTAACCATGTTACATGGAAATGTTATTTTTCAATTTACCAGCAAATACAGCTGTATTTTGCCATAATGTTTTGATCACGTTATTCTCTGTAGTCCGTTATTATGCTGTATAAATTTTGTTGGTATCAGACGTCTCCTTCTTGGTGTTCTTTTTTCACTTTCTGCCAGTGTATATTTTTTTCAGATAAAATTGAACTTTGAGAGAATAATTTGAGACAGGAAGATTTTTAGCACTTCCCATGATTTTAAAGGACCAAATAGAAGCGGACGCAGAACCATGCTATGAAAAAGAGAGGCACGTGAAATAATTTATGTCTTGAAAGAAGGTTTCCAAAAGCTTTTTATTGATTTTAAAAAGTAGAACGGATTTGTGAGTTTGTAATTTTTCCTTTTGTGTGTATATGTTTCGGGTGTAACAATCTATATGAGAAACGGGGCTATAAGAAATCAGCCCTTCGTACAGTGCTAAGCGTCGTCAGAGAAGCGCACCACCCGTGCTTGAACTTGAACTCAGACCCATCTCGGGGGAATATTCAGAAGACCCCTTCTCTTTTTCTCTCAGACCCCTACTCTTTTTCGAACATAGTTGTGGAAGGGTTGGTTGCAATAGTAAAGTAATTCCATGAAGACGGGCCTTTCTGTGGAACTTGGGCACTTTTTAGACCTTTGCACCAATGAACACTAACCAACCAGCGAAAGCTATAAAACTTGCGCTCATTTCCCTTGATGGCATGAGTCTGAAAATTGTTTCCCAAAATAAAAGAATCCCCGTTTGGTAAGAGGAGCTCAGCGAATGAAAGCTTTCTGTTCATCAACGTAACTTGGTGAATCATCTTTGTCAGGTATGAACTTCGTGAATAGCAATTACAGGAGCAGATTCACAGATGACGATATGGGCAGCTGCATATGACTTGATGTGAGGAATTATTCATCGACCTGAAAGAAAATATTGGATGTAACATATAATATTACATATGGCTCATATGCTTCTAAGAAAAAAATAAAAGTTAGGTTTTCTATATCATTGGGAAACGATCGAATCCTCCTGAAGAAATTATTCTTTACAAATACGTGGAAGAATTATATAATGCCATTATGGGCACAAAGGTGTGAAATCTTAATACCGCTTAGATATGCACAAAGGTGCAGTATCTTGGCGATATTAAGATTTCGTAGCTACAAAGGGCATCCTGAAAGTAATACCTACTCCTTAATAACTTTTGCAATTTTGAAGAGATTTTAGTGACACTGCACTGACATGTAATATTATATGTTACCAATGTGGGAACAAATTTTTTTCTCAATCGGGAATAAAGATTATGAAGGACAGACAAAAGCAGCTAGCCGTAATTGAATTCTTGGCGGGGAAAAAGGGATGTGAGGCTCCAGAAATCCACAGAAGACTCCTGGCGGTGTATGGAGCTGCCACAATCGATATCAGTAATGTCTGAAGATAGATGAAGAGGTTTCGAGAGGGAGAAAGTTAAGTGTCGGGCAGAAAACGTAGTGGAAGACCAATAACTGCAGTGACAGATGTCAATAGGCAACGAGTGAAAGACCTCATCACAGCTGATCGTCGTGTCAGCATACAGGAGTTGTGTGATGCAATTTATTGTGGTCATAGTGCTGCGGAAACATTAATTAGCGACCTGGGCTACAGAAAAATTTGTTCAGAGTGGATCCCAAGAAACTTAACTTGTGAACAATGTGAGCAAACGGTGGACATGTGTTTGAACCTCTTGGACTGTTATGAGAGGGAAGGTGAGGCCTTTTTCTTCAATGTTGTGACGGGGGATGAAACCTGGGTGTTCTTTCATGACCCAGAAACAAAACGTGCGTCAATGTAATGGCACCGCACATCTTCACCTCGACAGAAAAAGGTGACAATTTTCTGGGACATGCGTGGTGTCATTTTGACTGATTTCCTTAAACGGAGGGTAACAATAAACAGTGCTCACTATGTGAAGACATTGAAGAAGCTAAAGGAAGCTATCAGGAGAAAAAAACGTGACATTCCGCTTCATAGTGTTGTTTTACACCATGATAACGCACGTCCCCAAACCTCAATAGGGACTTCACAGGCTATTGCCAAAATGGGGTGGACGGTGATGCCCCAACCCCCATACAATTCTGATTTAGCTCCCTCAGACTTTTTCCTGATTGCCCCTTTGAGAAACACTCTTCATGGGGAACGTTTCGACGATGTGGCAGACGTTAAACTGGCTGTGAACTCATGGGTGAAACGACAGCCTCGGGAATTTTTCAAAATGGATTTTACCAATGGGTTCAAAGATGGTGGAAAAGTATAGAAAGTGATAGACAATACTTTGAATGGGCTACCATTATTAACAATATATCCAAGTTATTTGTCACCAAGTTTTACGTTTCCGCTGCTACAAATAAAAATCTTATGAGCGACGAGGCATTACTTTAGGATGCCCTTTGTACATCTGCTTTTCTTCAGTTGCTTTTAACTTCGTTGTCCTGGACGTTGTAATGGTAGCTTGCTAGAACGGAAATCGGGAGGTGCGGGTTAGATTCCCTCTCTAGGGCGGTTTAATTTTAAAGTTTCCTGAAGAGGTGGTTACATGTGTGGGAAACAATGAAAACACGGGTTCCTGTTATGACGATGGAGTTATAGATTAATTTCAATTTCGTAACTGGGCTATTTGTAGTGACTTTTATAAGCTAGTATTTTTTCATTTTTCTTTCCTCCCTACCTCCTTGCTTAAAATTACATATAAGTTGCACCTATTCCAAATTACGAATGCTTTGAGCCTAGTGATCAGTGTTCGTTACTGATACGGAGAGGTCTCAGGATCGATCCCATGCAGGTAGGAACGCTTGAACCACTAAATATCCGCCGTGCGTCGGGTGGGCGCGTTACGCCCTTCGTACCCTATATACGAGTACTGGCCTCCTGGTTATGAATAAGGGCGTCTTCCTCCCCTTTGAACCTCGCTTCTGTGTGTGTGACTTTCCTATCGGGAACTGTAGCCCAAATCTCCTAGCTTCTTACTTCTAAGGGTTGTTTAAGATGTGGATTCAGACACTCCGTTACTAAAATACTCTACATAAAAATCTCTAAATGCTTTGAAACCAAAAAACAGGCATCATATCACAGCAGATCTTTAGACGACTCAGTGATTTTAAAGTAGGTCCCCACAGCTCTCGGGTTGTCTATTCCTGCCCTAGCATATTTCCCGCATGACACCTAATGTAAATCGCTTCTGCAAGTCCAACGTAAGCCGGAGCAGTGGTCTAAGCGATGACCTCTGATCATTCGTCCGAAAGGGATGCGAGTTCGAATTCCGGTGAGGCATGGATGTTGTGTTTGTCTTACGGCACTGGCTCTCTCCCTTCCCTGAAACCAGTGACCCTAAATTAGGGACGGGCGACTGCTTATAGCCCATTGAGTTGCTCACGGTGGTCGTTAAACCTCCAATAAAAAAAAATCCAACGTAACCTCAGTGTACTTACGGGGCATGTTTTCTAGGAGGATAAGGGATAGGCGCCCACTCTCGCGAATTCCTCGGGACTTTTAAACTGAGACTTGATGGATTGTGAAGTCATTATTGAGCGAAACAAGAAAATAACCAGAATTTAATTTTTCTGGAACTGCATGGTTAACAAAATTGATCTTTTCCTTGAGAGTTCATCTATTAGGGAAATTAATAAGCACATCAGCAGAAAAAGTGTGGAAATTATTTGCTTACAGTATGAAGGTGAGCCATTTGTTTCATCACTTCTGTCGCCGCAGTTGTTATGACCGTCGCAAGTCAAACCTTTCCAGATACATCGCTCATTTTGGCAGCGGAACGTGTTCAATGGGCAATCATTGTTTTTTCCTGTACGAAACAGTAAGAATTACACAAAGTATAAATTAATTATTTTCGATTTCGTTAAACATACCAATTATAAATGGATGAAAGATATTTGGGTGAATAAGAAAACAATTTTTTATCTTCATTTCCTGCCAGGAAAGCAATCTTTTCTTGAAAAATTACATGCAGAATGCAGTTTAGCTTTTTTTTTTTTTTTTTTTGGTCGGACTATTGAAATTCCTGCTTACAAGTTCTTCACGTAATTTTTGCAATCATTTGAGTTAATTTATCGAACAGCGGCCGACATTTATTTACTTTTTTTTTTATCTGACTTGTGAAATTTCTGTTTACAAGTTCTTCACGTAATTTTTGCAATCATTTGAGTTAATTTAGCAAACAGCGCCCTACATTTTTTTTTAAGTTCAGTGACCACTATGAGCAACTCGATGGGTTATAAGCTTTCGTCCTTCCCTAATTTAGGGCCACTGTTTCCCGGAAAGGGGAGAGCCAGTTCCGTATAACAAACAAACTTCCATGCCTTATCGGGATTTGAACCCGGACCCTTCTCGCCGAGTTGTCATTAGCCTGCGGTTTGAGCACTGGGTACCGGGGCGGCACTGTCGAAGTACTTATATCTGTTAAATAAGGGCTTGCTTTTTAAGTACAGGTCAGTATTTCCAAAGAATTCTGAAAATTTCAGAAACATCCAGGCTGTTAACAATCACTCAGCCTAAAAGTGATGGACAGCAAGATTGTTGGAACAACTCGTAATCGACGCGAGGATAATTTCCATGCAGTTCTTATATATTAGATGTACAAATAAGTTATAAAGCGTTTTTTGTGTGACGTATACCGCTAATTTACATATCCTACATTCCCCCGCGTTGCTGTCATGTGACCGTAACTGGTCCAGAGTATAAAATGTGACACAGAAATTTGCCCAACACTCAAACGCACTTGCACATCGGTAGGTGAAAGATGGCAAGCGATACTACATTTATTCGACACTGCATATGCTACGAATTTCCTCAAGGAAAAAGGGCTGCAAAAGCATGTGCATCGATCTGTTCTGTTTTTGGGGAGAATATTGTATCGAAAAGCGAATGTGAGTTTTGGTTTAGACGGTTTAAAGCAGGTGAGTTAGGTGTTAGCGTTCGAGAACGTAGCGTCGCCCCGCAGAAGGTTGCACATGAGTAACTGCAAGCATTGCTGGATGAAGATTCGTCTCAAACGCAAAAAGAACTAGCTGAACAACGGGGGGGGGCTCAACAAACCACTTCCAATCGTTTGCGCGCAATGGGTAAAATTCAGAAGGAAGGAATTGGGTGTCACATGACCTGAGCCAGAGGAACAAAGATGAGCGTGTCATGAAGTGTTTGAATCTGTTGAATAAACAACACAGAAAGTCTTTCCTGTGGAAAACTGTTACGGGTGACGAAAAGTGGATAATGTACGACAATACCAATCGCAAAAATCACTGGGTATCCCCCGGTGAAACAACGACTTTGACAACGAAACGCAATATTCATTCCAAGAAAGTTCTGCTGTGCATTTGGTGGGATATTGAGGGTGTGCTCTATTATGAACTATTGGAACAGGGTCAGACTGTTACTGCTGATTGCTACAAGCAACAATTGCTGCGACTGAACCAGGAGATCTATCGGAAACGTTTATTCACAGGCAAAGGATTGCTTCCCGTGAAATTACTTACTGACAACGCTTGGCCGCATGTCGCGAAATCGGTCTAGGAAACGTTATTGACGCTTGGCTGGGAAGTTTTGGAGCACCCGGTGTATAGTCCTGACATAGCCCCTTCAGACCATCATTTGTTCCAATCGATGCAACATGGTTCGTCTGCAGTACGGTTCCGGACATGTAAGGAAGTGCAAAAATGGGTTGACGACTTCATCGCGTCACAATTCAAAGTATTCTTCATGGCTGGAATCCGTCAGTTGCCCGACCGATGGCGCAAGGTGATAGATAATGACGACGCATATTTTGATTCGTAAAGGTATTGTATTCTCTCAAATTACATGTTACGTTGTCTTAAAACGCTTTAAAACTTATTTGTACACCTAATACACTCTACGTCAAAAAATAGTTGCACCCATACGGAAACAACCGACAGGAATGAAACTTGATGGGTAGGTTTGACGTCGTGAGACATGCAAATGATTCAAGTATCACGCTCGGCCGTGCATGTAGCGCAAGCAAGGAGGGATCGTAGCCCTGTGCCTGACAGGCTATGTAAGGTCGTCCCGTTGCGCGTGCCTGCCATTCTGACTCATACTGTTGTATTTGTTGCGTCTTTTGCAAGTGAAGTATGCCTCTGAGTAAAGTTTGGAAGCAGTTGGAGGGTTTCGAGTGGGGCCGCATCGTCGGGCTCTGGGAAGCGGGATGGTCTTTTAGCCGTATTGCGAGCCATACCAGTCGTGCGGATATCACCATAGCACGCTGTTGGCGGCAGTGGGTAGAACAAAGCCCGCAGCAACGAAAGGAAGGGTCTGGGAGATTTAGACGAACCACGGAGAGAGAGAGAGGACCAACAGGTTTTAACGACATGCGCGGAATGACACGACAGCCAAAATTACGGATATTCAGCAAGCAGTGGTGCCCTTTATGCATCGTCCGATTAGTGCCAGCAGCATTGGTAGACGGCTGAACGACGTACAGACCGAACATAGGCCGTTACGACGACTGCCCTGAGCACCATTGCATCGTCGCCAAAGACTGCAATCGTGTCGTGCCAGACTGTCATGGAGCCACTCAGAATGGAAGCTGGTGATCTTCAGTGACGAGTCCTGCTTTTGTCTTAGAGGAGACGACCAACGAATCCGTGTGTGAAGGCACCGTGGTCAGCCCCAAAATGAACGGTTTGTTGTCGAGCGTCATAAGTCCAGAAGGCCTGGTGTCATGGTGTGGGGTGCAACTGCCTACGATGCCAGATCACCTTTGGTGTTCGTTACAGGCATTTTGGCAGCCCAATGTTGCATTAAGGAGGTCTTGTAACCAATGGCCCTACCTTTTCTGAACACTCACTCCGGTGCAATTTTCCAACAGAACAACGCTCGTCCGCTTACTGTTGCTGTCGCGAGAGCTTGCCTTCAAGGCACTGACACTCTGCCATGGCCAGCAGCTTTGCCAGACCTATCGCGATTGAAAATGTGTGGGATGCTATTGGACTCGCTATCCACACTCTACCTCTACCGCACAATCTGCAGGAACTGCGTGAGAAGATTCAAGCTGCATTGGATGGCTGATCGCAGGACACCATTAGGAAACTGCACAACTCCATGTCGAGACGTCTGGCATGCTGTGTGAGCAAACATGGCGGCCCGACGCCATACTGAGAGACACTACTTATTGACGTGTAGCTCAATAAATATTGCCCATATCAGTCTCAATGCTTAATTATTGTTCCTGGTAATCTTTACCTTCCTACGGAATAATATTGCAATCCGACACGTCCTTCTGGGTTCAACTTTGTTTTTGACGTAGAATATATGTATCATCAACATCTACTCTCAATCCATTGCTGGATGAAAGTCCCTTCCATAACTCTGTCTCGAGCAATTCTCTTCCATGTCACTCGGCATGCTTTGGAATTTTATCGACTCATCTCTCAAGTGATTTTCTTCTGTCTGTATCTGTTCCTGTCCGTTTGTTTCCAGTTTAGTACAGTAGATTCCGGTTAACTGGGACACATCGAGGCTAAAACACTTTGGTTCAATTAAGCGGCTGCCCCAATTATTCGAAGCTTTATCCCAAAGAGTAAATTTGGAATGTTATTCGAGAATTGTCCCACAGTAACGGCTGCCCCGATAAACCGGAATCTACTGTATTTCCAATGTCCAACGGTAGTGAGTTCTTCTAGGAACATGTCCAGCCAATTCTCACTTGATGCTATTTACTTTGATTATGATGTCTGAAGTCATTTTTCTGATCCGACAGTTTTTTCCTATTTTCCTTGGTTACACGAAGCATGCATCTCTCCACGCTTCTCTGAGTTGTTTCCAACCTCTGTAGGGATTTATATACACCCGCCCCTCTCCCGAAATTTCTTCAGACACCCCCCATGACAAACTAAAGACCCCTTTCCATTTGAAGAAGAGTAACACACCCACACCCACACACCGGCCCGTTGGCGCAGTGGTCTAAGCGCTGGCTTATGACCTTTCGTCGGAGAAGGGTCCGCGCTCGAATCCCGTGTGCCATGGATGTTGTGCTTGTCTTATGGCCATACGGTTCTTTCTCTTCCTTGGAACCAGTGGCTCTAAATTAGGACGGGGGACTGCTTTGCAGCCCATCGAGTTGCTCACTGTGATCGTTAACACTTCAATCTGAAAAAAACCTCTTTTCAATTTTCAAGTACATATTAGTCCTTTGCGTTACCATATAGCATAGTTGTTACCATTTACATGAATTTCCCAGCTTTACCTCGAAGTAATTTCTACCATAAAATGTTAGAATTTGTCTTTGTTTATTCTAAGTTGATGTCCATACAGTGAAATGTTTTTTTTTTTTTTTTTTTTTAGTTTAAACCATATGTTTCAAGGTAGTCATTGCAACCATAAAACACAGGCATCTACGCATTTCTTCAATTTAGCCTGCTACAAATTTTTCCGAAATACTTTTGAATCAGTTCAGCATTCACTTGGTTTGTTCAAATATGAATACACTGTTCCAGCAACCCCTTTTAATACTTAGTTGCATTTGTCTTGTTTAGGGAGGCATTTAGACATAAGAGACAGAAACAAAAATATTTAACGAATGTAAAAATTAAAGTAACTGCCAAAAATATGAAATTTCACCTGTTACGTCGGATATGAGCCAATTCTTGCTTGTTTTGTTCTTATAATGATCACTGTTTTTGAACTTCCTCTGACGCGGTGGTTAAACTTTTTCTAAATGCAAAAAGAACTTGAGATTTTATAAACAGAGATTGTCATTGAAAAATTGAGTGGAGACGGGAGAAGGAGACATCATTTTCCCAGGAGATGTATATTTTGCAAACGAGAGGTAGTAAAAAAAGCAACTGTGAAATATTCTTGTCATGCGAATTGTCCTTTTGGGGAACCACGGGGTTTTGTCAACAGCAGATAATTCCTTGCTTTCCAGTGAAAAAACTGAGTTAATACCACTTATTTTGTTTGCTGATAACCGCGCTCAACTTCGATATATGCGGTTTTTATATATAATTTTTCATGAATTATAATATGAGGTTAAAATAACAAGAAGAATATTACGAAATTCAGGAGATGTGTAAAGAACTTCGGTTTATGCAGAACTTTGTATTATGAAAGCTTGTTATATGTGGGGTCAACTGCAGAGGTGGAAACGGGTCAAAAATTTTGCACCTGGACCCGACCCGGACAAATCTGCTTTGAACTATAAATTCGAAACTCAATTTATAATTTTACATAATTATATGGGCGTTAAAAAAGTCTCATCGCAGTGGGTATCGTACGTTATATAGAAATCACATGCATGTATTACGGAAACGTATAATTTATTCACTTACAGTGAGTATTGAAACTGTCGTTCTTCACATAACTATTTTACACATATTTTTGCACAAATCTGCGAGAGTCAAAAAGTTCCTCGCAGTAATGTTAAGGCTGTTACACTTAATTTTGACGGTGCTGCTATCCAAATTTTTGAATTAAGTAACTTGTATGTTTGATTTCAGTTTTTGGTACATATCAAGCTTCAAAAACATATTTCCAGCAACACCAATTTTCACCAGCTTCTGATGAGTTGAAAGTTTCCAAAATGCGGATGTTGATTTCATCATCGTCCCTCAGAAGGAAGGGACACTCATGAAATCAACATTCACACTTTGGAAACTTTCAACTCATCACAAGCTTTTGAAAATTGATGTTGCTGTGAAATATTCTGGTTTCTTAATGAGACGAAACAATTTACAACATTCCCTCTTCCGCTTTTTGTTTACGATTTCCAACCATAAGTTGAAGAAGCGTATATGCTCCAGCTTTTCCCGTCCGTCCGTCCGTCTGTCGGCACGATAACTCAGGTAAAAATGGTTCGATTTTGATGAAATTTTAGGGACGAACCCTATTGAAAATGGGACAAATGGGGTTAAAGGTCACGACATAGGAGAGCGATCCATTCCATTGCCCTTATGCCTCATAACTTGCGTAAATATGGTTCGATTTCAATGAAATTTTAGTATGTGGTAGGGGACCACTTGGAGAGGAACCCTATTGAAAATGGGACAAATGGGGTCAAAGGTCAGGACATAGGATCGGGATCCATTTCATCGCCCTTATCCCATACTATTAAGGTGGACGTCAAGTAATTTTGCTTCCTATATTTCCAATGGAAAAACTTTTCTACACATTTCCTTCAGAATTAATGTGTTCCCAAGGATGGAAATTTGAACATCGATTAAAATGTCTTCATATTATAACTTGGAATACTTAACATTTTCTAAAACATAGCCATAATTATATTAAAAAACAATAACGTTTCCTTTGGTGGTGTTGAAACCAGAAAAAAGATGGCGCGACCTGTACTTTGATGACGTCAGTAGACAAATAAATGTTGGATTGCATAATTATGGTTATGTTTTAGAAAACATAAAGTATTCCAAGTTATAAAATGAAGATATTTTAATTGATGTTCAAATTTTTATCCTTGGGAACGCATTAATTGGGAAGAAAATGTGTACAAAAGTTTTTCCATTGGAAGTGTAGGAAGCAAAATTACTTGACGTCCACCTTAAAGGAGCAATTCTTGTATCTATAAAAAAATTATTTTGAAAACGGCTCTAAGGATTTTGATGAAAGTCGTTAACCTACCGTTTTCTGGTACTAGAAATCAATTTAGCTTGATCTTGACTTTAGGAAAATTCGTTTAGTGGTTAAATAACCACCCCGAATTACCACGTTTTTAGTGTGGTGTCATGACGTCGTCCCATTAGATGTTGGCGCGCGGTCACGCCATCTGTCTCATTACGTCACGCGTTGTGTGTGGGTCCTAATAAAGTTTGATGACGTCACACTCTTGCGAACAGATGGTCGCGATTCCCGTTTGCCTCATTACGTCACGCGTTGTGTGCGTATACCCGTACGCACGATAACTCGCGTAAAAATCGTTCGATTTCGATGAAATTTTAGTATGTGGTAGGGGACCACCTGGGAAGGAACCCTATTGAAAGTGAACGAAATGGGGTCAAAGGTCAGGACATAGGAGCGGGATCACTTCCATCGCCATTATGCATCATAACTTACGTAAAAATGCTTCGATTCGGATGAAATGTTAGTATGTTGTAGGGGCCTGCCTGGGGACAAATCCTGTTGAAAATGGGATAAATGGGGTCAAAGGTTAGGACACAGAAGCGGGATCTATTCCATAGCCCTTATGCATCATAACTTATGTAAAAATGCTTGTATTGCGACAAAACTTTATCATGTTATTTCGGAGGTATACTGAACCGGTTCTGATGAATATCATCGATGTAGGATCAAAGGTCAGGGCACAGGAGCGAGATTTATTCCACAGCCATTATCCTCGTAACTTGAGTAATGACTTGAGTAATGATTTCTGGTATGTTGGAAAGCGTATTATTATCAAAGCATTGCATGATTTTACTAACTTGTTACCATACTTCATAGAGCCTAGGGAGTGACAGCTGTAATTTCCGACTATTAGCCGAAATATAACTGACCATAATTAAATTTCCGTCGAAATATAAACGACCATATTTTGTGCAGTTCGCCAATTTTAAATGTATAATTTTTAAACTACTATACAAAGCCCGATGCAGAGTTTTTACGCTTTCCAACCGCAGTTTGAAGAAGCTTATATGCTCCAGCTTTGTCCTGTTGTCCATCCGTTTGTGTGTGTGCACAATAACTCGCGTAAATATCATATAAGTTTGATGAAATTTTAGCATGTTGTTTGGAACAGCCTGGGCACGAACCCTATCGAAAATAGTCAAAATGGGGTCAGAGGTCAGGACACAGGTGCGGAATTTTTTTCCGACCTTCTGCATGATTGCTTGAGGAAAACTGCATTAATTGCATCCAAGTTTTAGTATGTTGTTTTGAACTAACATTGGGGAGATTTCGATGGGTGACGATTGAATAAATAAATTTAAAAAAGTCCGATTCAGTAAGGTAAAAAGTAGCATGGCGCTTCCAGGACCAAGCTACGCCAAGCCTCCACTGCACCCCGGAATACACCCCTAGCTGAAAAGCGTTGCCCTATTTCAAATGCATATTGTTCGCATCTTTACCGTACAAAAAAAAGGCACTCAATAAAAAAATATTTCTTTATCGAATTTTATCAACTCATAGGGCTGTGCAGTGGTTCTCAAAGTTTTGCTCTTCAAGTACCCCTTGAGAATATTTAGCTAAACTGCGTACACCGTGTACATTAGATTTTAGTGATACACTCTACTAATACATAAAAACTTCAGAACGTTTATGTTTATGTCTGTGTAAATGTGGGTATAAAACAAAAAAGTACATATACATACAAATACGCACATATATGTATTTATTTACAGAAATTACGTGTTTGATGTCACAGAAATTGCATATATGGTTAGAAAAATCAAATAGAACTGGGAAAATTATATTCATTCAGCAATCAACGAGATGTATGAGCTTGTTTATTCTTTCAAAGTTCATCAGTAATTTTTTTTTTTTTTGATTGGAGGTTTAACGACCACCGTGAGCAACTCAATGGGCTATAAGCAGTCGCTCGTCCCTAATTTAGGGTCACTGGTTCCAGGGAAGGGAGAGAGCCAGTGCCGTAAGACAAACACAACATCCATGCCACCCCGGGATTCGAACCTGTGCCCCTTACGGACGAATGATCAAAGGCCATCGCTTAGACCACTGCGCCATATCAGTATTTGAAGTTATCTTGCTTAGGTATAAAGGTTCAACATTCAAAAAGATCGGTTCACTCTGCGACTCAGTATGGTTGCTAACTAGTCGGTATTAGTTTCAGTGGCCCTAATTCAGGACCATTAGTTCCAAGGGAAAGATAGAGCCAGTGCCATCAAACAAACTGAACCACCCAAGCCTCATCTGGGACTCGAACCCTGGCCGATTTCTGACGAATGGTCATAAGCCAGATTCTAAGACCTCAGGAGCGCCATCGGATTTTTAGAAGTGTGGTACAATAGTATACTAAAATACATGCTTCAGGCACCTAGAGACTAAACTGTTCATTGCGAAAAACTCGAAAATATAAGCATGCCTCTCAAGTTGGATATTATCAGATGTACAAAAAAAAAACTTTACAAAGCGAACTTTTGCAAAAATTAAATATACATCTACACTCCAAGAAGAAGAGCTGTGCATTAATTTGAGCAGAAACTATGCATAAATATTTTTCTAGTACACGGTATCTGTCCAATGAAGAATTTCTTTAGACGGAGTTTGAGGCGTTGATACAGCTGCAAATATATTGTAAATAGAAATATGAGCCTTCACCTGGTTGGAAAATTCTGCGGTATGAAAAGATAGAAATAAATGCAAAGTATTTCTCACCACGAACACTACCTGACGCATAAAGAAATTTTCTAACCGAACTTTTAGAAGCAGAGATATCGAGAGAAATGAGAATGCATTTACTACCTGTAGCGGAAAATCTGTGCATTTTGTGAAAGAGAAGCTAGGTAGAGCAAAATGGTCTTTGTGTGTGGTAAAAATATCGAAAGAATTTTCTCAATCGGATTTTTAGAAGGGAAGAAATATGTTTTGTATTCGACAGCTTATGCATTTTTGCCCCTGGCTGCGAAGTCATTCATCATAGAGAGATCAAAACGCAAGGATCACCGTTCGAGCTTCGTAATACGAACAATCGGACTAATAGGCGCACAGCACTGACAAGAGAGATGGGCGGATATTAGTAACATAAGCACCTGCTTTATGTTTCAAAAGGCATGTTAAATATCATGTTCCTATTCTTAATTTAACGAAAATCGTCGAGTCACGAAATAACTAATTGGTTGTTCGACTTCTCCATAGCAAAGTATCTGGCGCAAAGATTCATGAATTTGATCTGGTTTTTGATGCGATGCATTTTTCTCGACAGCAGTAAAGTAAATGCCATGCAAAAATAATTTCGATATAACAGAAATGGGTAACGGAAGTAGTAAAAACTATTGTTGAAATCTGAATTTTGAATGCTCTCTCATGAAGTGACGCAACAACAGTTAATTTCTTTGTTAAGTAACAATACATTTTACTAACCTATCGCCGAACACTATTTCACTACGTTTTACGTAAACGTACCAATATCTTATTGCAGTCTGCGTAAATTACGAGAACTTGATGATAAATCTGATAAAAGCCATTACAAAAATGCATTTTGATGCTATGAAAACGTTGCGCCGCGTCGTAGCAAAATTTTGCTTCCTCTCGACCCTGTTATTAACGAGGGTTTTAAAATGATGAATAATACGATGAGCATATCCTATACCAAAAGTTACCAGTTTCTCTCACTAACACACTTGCGATTTAGCCTTTCTTTCTACCTTGAGATAAGATTTTAGCTTGCGCATGTGCAGATGGACTTTCGTTGTTACATCACATTTCATCGGTGTCAGGGTCGTTTCTTACGTTCGTCAAAATCTGAACAATGTATAATAATAATAATAATAATAATAATAATACGCTGGCGGAAAGTGAAAAAAGAACACCAAGAAGGAGACGTCTGATACTAACGAAATTTATACAGCATAATAATGGAATACAGAGGATAACATGATCAAAACATTATGTCAAAATACAGCTGTATTTGCTAGTAAACTGAAAAATAACATTTCCATGTAACATGGTTAGTACGAGGTTGAACCGCCATGAACTGCGTCACACTGTGCAATTCTGACATGGAGTCTGTCGTACAGATGTCGGATGTAAGTTTGGGGTATTGAGTTCCAAGCATCCTCAAACTGAACGCGTGAATCGGGGATAGTCGTGGCTGGCCGTGGAGACCGGATAAGTCGTTGTCCCATAAAATCCTACACGTGCTCAATGGGGGACAAATCCGGTGAAAATGCAGGCCATGGAAGTTGTCTCACACCCTGAAGTGCATGTTGCGTTGCACGTGCCGTGTGTGGGCATGCGTTATCTTGCTGGAAAACACTACGATGGACCGACCTTACGAATGGCACAACAACGGGTTGAATGATGTTGTTGATGTAGGAGGTGCTGTTTAACGTACCCAGTACAAACACTAGTTGTGTACGGGTGAGATAGCTGATCGCTCCCCACACCAGGAGACCAGGTGTTGGCCCTGTGTGTTGCTGGCGGATGCAAGAAGGGTGGAGACGCTCCCCTGTGCGTCTGCGAACACGCATACGGCCATCGGAGGCTCCCAAGCAGAATCTGCTTTCATCGCTTAACACGACAGATCGCCATTGCGTTCTCCAGTGCAGACGTTTGCGACACCACTGCAGCCGTTCCTGACGGTGGGCTGGAGTCAGAGTTACAAATACCAGAGGCACACGTGCACGTAGTCCTGCATCCAGTAGACGGTAGCGGATTGTTCACGCAGTCACCTAAGGTTCAATGGCAGCTCCGATTTGCGTCGCAGCGGATGTTCTGCTTGACAACGCCGCTCTTCTTATGCGTCGATCGGTCCGCTCATCAGTCCGTCTGTGACTCCCGGTTCCACGTCTTCTCGTGTGGGAATGTTTCTCCGACCATCTACGCCACCATCGTACGACCACCGATACTTCCCGTCCAATTCGCTCCGCAATAAGACGACACGACCACCCGGCCTCGCGGAGTCCGACTAGACTATCTCGCTCAAAGTCCGATAAGTGCTGAAATCGTACACGTCTTCCATGTTCAGGCATTGCAGCTTCTTCAGGGTCTTCGCACGTGTCCGTACGTCGACGACTGATTACATTTACTTCGCCGTACTCCTTAAATACCACCGACGATAATTTGCATAGTATGCCGTGCTGTGGCGTAAGCGCTAACCGGTTGGTCCCGAAATTAACATCACACCTACGTAAACTCGACCCCAATAACATGATCGTCCGCCAATTCCTTCTTGGTGTTCTTTTTTCACTTTCCGCCAGTGTAATAATAATAATAATATTTCTGAAGAACTTAAACTACCGAAATACTTACTTTTCCCGCCGCCATAGTTTAGTAAATATTATATATATATATATACACACTGACGGAAAAAATAATCCCAACACCACGAAAAAATAGTTGTAGAGGAATGAAATGGCGGCAATACATTTGTATAGGTAACATATTTAATCGATTAAGGTTTCAAGATCACAGCTTATTGTAAGCGCGAGAAGAGCCATTTTAAATGTGAAATGTTGGTACATTAATAACCGGTGTAACCACCAGAATGTTGAATGCAAGCACACAAACGTTCATGCATTGTGTCGTACAGGTGCTGGATGTCAGTTTGTGGGATGGAGTTCCATGCCTGTTGCACTTGGTCGGTCAATACAGGGACGGTTAATGCTGGTTGGGGGTGACGCTGAAGTTTTCGTCCAATGATGTCCCATACGTGCTCGATTGGTGAAAGATCTGGTGATCTAGCAGGCCACGGCAACATGTCGACACTCTGTAGAGCATGTTGGTTTACAACAGCGGTATGCGGGCGAGCGTTATCCTGTTGGAAAACACCCCTTGGAATGCTGTTCATAAATGGCAGCACAACAGGTTGAATCACCAGACCGACGTACAACTGTGCCGTGAGGGTGCGTGGGATAACCATGAGAGTGCTCCTGCTGTCATAGGAAATTGCTCCCCAGACCATAACTCCAGGTGTAGGTCCAGTGTGCCTCGGCCGCAGACAGGTTGGTTGCAGGCGCTCACCTGGCCTCCTTCTAACCAACACACGGCCATCACTGGCACCCAGGCAGAACCGGCTTTCATCAGAAAACACAACAGATCTCCACTCCGTCCTCCAATGAGCTCTAGCTTGACACCACTAACGTCGCAAACGGCAGTGGTTTGGAGTAAGTGGAATGCACTCTACAGGGCGTCTGGCTCGGAGCTGTCCTTCAAGTAACCGATTTGTAACAGTTCGTTGTGTCACTGTGGTGGCAATTGCAGCTCGAATTGCTGCCGCAGACGCGGTACGATGCGCCACGGCCATACGCCATACACAGCGGTCTTCATTTTCAGTAGTGCCACGTGGCCGGCCGGAACCCGGTCTTCTTGAGGCAGTACCTTCCCTTGACCACCGCTACCAACAATCGTGCACAGTGGCTACACTCCTGCCAAGTCGTTCTGCAATATTGCGGAACGAAAATCCACCTTCTCGTAGCCCTATTACACGACCTCGTTAAAACTCCGTGAGCTGTAGATAATGGCTTCTTCGTCTTCTTAAAGACATTCTTGACTAACATCAACACTCTACGTCGAATCTCAACGATAACTAACGCTCACGAACGTTACAGCACGTATTTACAGCAAACCTGCTTTGCATGTGCCGAGGGGCGCTACTAGCGCCACACGTATGCGCCGAGCGCGAAATTTGCATAGACGTCATCTTACAGATGTACTCTCACAGCCTACCAACTGTCGTTTATCTAAAACAACCCCTTCTTGGTGTTGGTATTTTTTTTTCGTCAGTGTATATATATATATATATTATATATTGCAGCTAAATTTGTTCATTTTGGTTTCTGAACACACCTGGAGTTTAATTTTCGAACTTGGATTTACGTCTTAACCGCGACTCTCTACGAATTACTTTATGTCATGAAGGGTTTGGTGGAAGGATTTATGTTACTGTCTCTTATTTTTTTAGGGAGAATTTTGAGTAAGTTTTCGTTTTGATGTTTCTTTTTCGTTTATACAACAGTACATGTAACATTATTGTTTTGGTAAGGTGTTTTTTGTTCATTTTTTAGTTCAGTTTTAATCCTAGTGACTCTTTTGTATTTTCTATGGTTCAGGTCTAGACAGAATGCATCAAAATTTACAACACAAAATTTCAAATTGGATATCCATTATTACTTTTTTGAGATTTTTGCATTCTCATGAAACCTGAACTGAACTTGTGTGCTCAGGGCCTCTGGATGTCTTTCCCTGAAGTGATCCAGGAGTTCCGAGTAAATGTTTTTATAAATATTTTCTTGATATTGTTTCGTCATTTTGTTATTAACTTTAGTTTTTTTTTTTTTTTTATCTGAAAGTTTTTGGCCTATTTGTTTGTTTATGAGGGTAGATTGCTTGTATGTTAATATTCTTTTACATACACTAACTACATCTAATACTTGCAGCATTGCGCAGTTTTGTTGTGGTTTATATTATATTACATGAGTGAAAATTTAGCTTTCCTATGCTATATATATATATGGCTCATATATCTTCTTTCATTGGTTTTGCGAAAATAGCATTCATTAATTCAGCTAACTAAGCGCTCACTGTCAGGAATTAGTAAACCTTATTGTTTGTCGTTATGACGTAATTCCACTTAATATGTACCAGACTGTGACTGGGTGTGGTCGTGAGTGACGTGAATAAATACAGTACGTTGTACATACACCGGTGAGCCATTACATCATGGCCACCTATCTAATAAGCTATAGGACCCCCCCCCCCTTTAGCCCGCAAAACAGCGGCCACTCGGCGAGGCATCGATTCGAGAAGGTGACGATAGGTATCCTGGGGTATCTGGAACCATAATGTCAACAGCAGGTCCTCCAGTTCCCCTACATTTCGGAGGGAAGGGGGGGGGTGATTTAGCGCGAACCCGCTTTTCCAAGTCGAACCACAAATGTTCGATTGGGTTCATGTGAGGTGAATTTGGAGGCCAGGGTATTAACAGAAATCCACAAGCATGCTCCTCGAACCACTCCTTGATGATTCTGGCAGTGTGGCATGGCGCATTATCCTGTTGGTAATGGCCATCATCAGCAGGGACCACAGTTGCCCTGAATGGGTGAACTCGGTCCGCGAGAGCTGTCAAAGATTGTGCTATTCGAATAATGGAGCCTAAAGTGTCCCAATAATACCGCCGATGCCGGCCTGTTTCCGCCCAACAGTGCATCCAGATGCCATAGCCTCCGTTAGTAATCGCGTATCCGCGCTCGGCCGTCTACGTGATGTACCAGGAATCTCGATTCGTTAGATCAGGCAGCTTTCTTCCAATGAATCCGTCCAATCTCGATGATCTTGGGCCCATTTCATGCGTTGTTGGCGATGACGTGTAGTGACCATGGGTACCCGGCTGGGTATTCGACAGACCCATGCGCAGAGGGAGGCGATGAACTGTGTCCTGTGACGCATTGCCCTGATCATCACTGTTGTAGCTGCGGGTGATTTGTCGCACTGTGACCTTGCGGTCGCTGTGAGCAATGCACGACAGTCTCCGCTCCCATCTGGCGTCAATGATTTGGCTAGAAGACGATTCGTCGCTTGGCCGTCTGTGCACCACATTTGATAGGTACTCACTACAGCGGCACGTGAACAATCCATAAACCGCGCCATCTTCGAGATTGTAGTTCCGCGGCTCTGTGGCATCACAATTTATCGTTTAACAAACTCCGATAAATCGGCAGATTTTCCCAGTCAGACTTCGAACACTCTACTAACTGAAAGCCGGTCCTCTGGTTGTTTATATATTTCTCTGTGAACTTCACGTGCGCCACCGTTCGGTCTCCAGGCGCGCTCATTTCTCTAGGCTTGGGGTGGTCATACAGGAATGGATCATCGGTATAAATAATGTATACTCTCTAATCACTCGCTTTGTTTCATACCCACAAATATCTTGGCATGTAAAATATGCGTAGCATGAGTTATCTGCAAAGTGTACCAGGGTGATCTCTCAATTTTTTTTCAATGCAGCTTGTACCTACCCTTGAAAAATGAAGTTACGATGAAGGTAAAGTCTGAATGCGAGTTTGCTGCTGGGACATCTGTGTGGAAAGTGATTTTCATCGCCCATTTGCTGTAGAAGGCTTCGTATTCGTTGTCATCGTCGCTGTAGCCACACAAAACGAAATCGCTGTTCTTTTCGTCCGCTGTAACCTATTTTTATTTCCGTAAATTAAAAGAGAAACATAGATACGGCGTGTAAGTTAAAACAATTTACTAGCAAATTAAAATCTTATTTAACAAAATAACATTTGTGAGTGATAAGATAAATACTTTGCAGGAATTTTTTATGTTAACATGGCAAAAGCAATATTTATCTTTCAGATGTTAAAGCGTTCAGAAGCGTAGCAATCTCGCTGCTATCCCCATAAGTTACGTCTGGAGTCGAGTACGGCATAAAGATTGGGTGGTGTGTTTGTCTCACGGCGTTGGCTCTCTTCCTTTCCTGGAACAATTGGCCCATAATGGGAAAAAAAACTTATTGCCCTTACAGATAGTTGCTCATAGTGGCCGTTGAAGGGGACCTTAAGGGGAAATTTATCCTATACATCCATGAGCCATTACATTATGACCACCTACCTAATAAGCTCTAGGACCCCCTTTAGCCCGCAAAACAATGGCCACTCGGCGAGGTATCGATTCAATGAGGTGGCGATGGGTATCCTGGGGTATCTGCAATCATAATGACAACAGCAGACCCTCCAGTTCCCGTAAATTTCCGGGTTGCGGTGATTTCGCGCGAACCCGCTTTTCCAAGTCGAATCACAAATGTTCGATTGGGTTCATGTCAGGTGAATTTCGAGGCCAGGGCATTAACAGAAAATCATCAGCATGTTCCTTGAACCAATCCTTGACGAATCTGGCAGTGTGGCAATGCTCATTATCCTGTTGGTAATGGCCATCACCAGCAGGGAATACAGTGGCCATGAATGGGTGAACTTGGTCCGCAACGATGTCCAGATACCTGACAGCTGTCAGGGATTGTGCTTTTGGGATAATGGGGCTAAAGTGTTCCAAGAAAACATTGCCCACAGAATAATACAGCCGCCGCCGGTCTGTTTCCTCTCAACAATGCATCTAGATGCCATAACCTCCGTTGGTAATCTGCATATCCACGCTCGGCCGTCTACCTGATGTATCAGAAATCTTGAGTCGTCAGACCATGCCACTTTCTTCCAATCATCCACGGTCCGATCTTGACAATTTTGGACCCATTTCATTCGTTGTTGGCGATGACGTGCAGTGAGCATGGGACCCGGCTGGGTCTTCGGCTACGCAGACTCACGCGCAGGAGGCTGCGATGAACTGTGTGCTGTGACACATTGCACTAATCGCCACTGTTGTAGCTGAGGGTGATTTGTCGCACTGTGGTCCTGCGGTCGCTATGAACAATGCGCGAGTCTCCCCTCCCTTCTGGCATCAATGAGCTGCGGAAGACACACGACTGGACGACCGTTCGTTGTTTGGCCATTTGTGCGCCACTTTTGATACGTACTCACTACAGTGGCACGTAAACAAGCCGAGCCGTTTCCGAGATCGTAGCTCCGAGGCGCCGTGTCGCCACAATTTGTCCTTTATCAAATTCCGATAAATCGGCAGCGTTTCCCGTTCTGACTCTGAACACTCTACTCACCGAAACTTGGTCCTCGGGTAATATTTATGTGAATTTCACCTGGCCGCCCCGGTGGCGCAGTGGTCTAAGCGATGGCTTCTGATCATTCGCACGGAAGGGGTCCGGGTTCGAATACCGGTGAGGCATGGATGTTGTGTTTGTCTTACGGGACTGGCTCTCTTCCTTCCCTGGAACCAGTGGCCCTAAATTAGGGACGGGCGACTGCTTATAGCCCATTGAGTTGCTCACGGTGGTCGTTAAACCTCCAATCAAAAAAAAAAAAAAAAAAAAAAAAGAACTTCACATGCGCCACCGTTCGGTCTCCAGGTGCGCTCATTCTCTAGGCTGTGGGTGGTCATAATGTAATTGCTCATCCGTGTATGTGGGTAGTGTTAATTCGCTCTATACACATTTTCTCAAAAGTTTGCGTTTTGGTTTTCCACACTTTGAACGCAAATAAATAAAGCGCTTAGCTAATATACAGGGTGCATAGGAAAGTCCCTTTAGCCTGAAATAACTTGCGAACGGAGAGAGGTAAAGTTATGCAAGTGAGATAACAGTATAGTAAAGCGACTACGCCCGATCGAATGCAACCAATAGCAGCGCTCCTAGTGGCGAAATGCGGAAGTTAGTCATTGCAAATCGAAAACGAAAAGAGATAGAGCAAAATTTCCAAATACAAATTTGTAGAGCATCAAATTAATTAGTACAAAACGACATTTGTTTCACACGGATAAGGTAAATTGTCTCCTGAATACCCTAAAATGTCCGAAATCGATGCGCGACGATTCGAATCTGCATATTCACATTTGCAAATGTAGCCCGTATGCAAATGCAGATTGTGACGTTGTACCGTAACTATGATATAAAAACCAGTAGCATAATGTAACCTGATCAGAAGTTTAGGTCTACGTACGCTGTGTGAGAATGGCGAGCTTCACTCGTTCCCGATATTGCGAGATGGTGCTTATTTACGGCGAGTTACAGATGCTTGCAATAGTGGGACACCTTCCATGCTGAGGAATGTGCAAGCAGAGTGACTTTCACGAATACAAATGTGTATCGTGGGCAATGGCGAACTCTTCGAAAATACTCGACATTAACTTTTTATCACTGTGCGCCAGTTTGCCTTTTTTGTTTTTGTTTTGTCTGACGTCATCAAACTATATTGACATAAGTACGCATTTATGGAATAAATTGTGTGTATTTGCTCACAGCTATGCCAGTTCCCTTCAAACGTTCACACAAAAGGTCGCGCATCGATTTCGGGCATTTTAGGGTATTCAGGCGACAATTTATCTTATACGTGTGAATTTTTTTGAATTGAAGGTTTAACGACCACCGTGAGCAACTCAATGGGCTATAAGCAGTCACCCGTCCTTAATTTAGGGTCACTGGCTCCAGGGAAGAGAGAGAGCCAGTGCCGTAAGACAAACACAGCATCCATGCCTCACCGGGATTCGAACCCGGACCCCTTTCGAACGAATGATCAGAGTCCATCGCTTAGACCACTGCGCCACCGGGGCGGCCTTATCCGTGTGAAACAAATGTTGTTTTGTACTAATTAGTTGATGCTCTGCAACTTTGTAGTTGGAAATTTTGCACTATCTCTGATTTGCAATGGCTAACTTCCGCATTTCGCCACTAGGGATGTTGCTACCGGTTGCATTCGATCGGGTGTAGTCGCTTTACTATACCGTTATCTCACTTGCATAACTGTACCTTTCTCCATTCGCAAGTTATTTCAGGCTAAAGGGACTTTCATATGCACCCTGTATGCTCCAGCTGTGATCAGGGTGACCAGAAGACTTTTTGGAATGGTTGTACGTTTTAATTAAAATAGGAAGACATTTCGAGGAAAAGGAGCACATAATGAATTTGTACAAGGATGAATATGAAGCACATACTCCGTGATGATTTTTTTTTTAGTTTGAGAGTTTGTACGTGTAAAACTTAAGGAAAGATTTTGGTCTGTTGGACATTTTTACTTATATTTTTCACTGGAAGGGATTTTCTTCAGTTGATCGGGTTTCTTTAACAAACATTTGTGAAATTAAGAGCATGACATGTGCATGACATGTCTTCCAAATTGTATTTAACTAGCAGTATAGCCTTCACTGATTGATTAAGAAACTTGAATTATAAATAGAAAAAAACTCAGAGCAACGACTCACTACACACAAAACAAGCAGTATGAGCTGACTGCTTACACGACTACACCGCATAGCACCGTTCACATGCGATCAACGGCAGACAGAGAAACGCACACTGTGTGTTTTCTCCGCGCTTTTGACTTACAAGTGACGCACTGCAGAAGGCAGCTGCAGGATTGCAGGAATAAACTGACCGGGGGAGGAGGGAGGGCGCCGCGAGAATCTAGAAAAGAATGAATACATTTTAGCGGTGGCATGATAGGATATATGTTACAATAAAAGAATTTGATCAAAATGTATTTGAACTATCCCTTACTGAAAAAGCCGGACATTTCCCTTAATGCCTGGAGGACAGGAGGAGATGGTGAAAAAAGGAGAACTTGTTTTCCAAAAGCCGAACGTCTGGTAACCCTGGCTGTGATTGCAAAAAAAATGTCATAATATCTGGCAAAATTCAGTTTACCTCAATGGTGAAGTATTCCTATTTGGGACCGATTGAGGTAAATTGAGTTTTAAAAACATTTCTACAAATTCTTCGAAATCATAGCTGGGGCGTACATTAGCTAAGGACTTTTATTTATTTGTGCTCAAAAGTTCGAAGACCAGAACGCAATAGCCTTTGAGAAAATGTGTATAGAACGGATTGGCATTACGGTGGTTCCACCTAAAATCTCTGCCTTATGTTTCTAATGGTAAACCTTCTGTACATATTTTCTTTCCAATTAATGTATTCCCAAGGACGAAAATTTGCACATCGATAAAACTAACTTTAAGTTATAGCATGGGATAGTTAATACTTGCTAAAACAAATCCATAATTATATTAAAATCAATCATTTTACTTTCGGTAATGTTCAGACCGGTTAATAGATGGCGCGAACTGTACAATGACGACATCAGTAAACAAACAAATGTTGGATTGCTTAATTATGGTATGTTTTAGCAAGCATTAAGTATCCCAAGCTATAACTTGAAGTTAGTTTTATCGATGTGCTAATTTTCATCCTTGGGAATACACTAATTGCGAAGAAAATATGTACAGATGTTTTAGCATTGGAAACATAAGGCAGAGATTTTAAGTGGGACCACCTTATACGTATGGGATAGATTTTTCCTTGAAATTTTCTTTAAACAAACGACATTGTTTCGAAAATGATGATTCAAAAACTTAACAATCGTCAAGTGCTGATATCCTCTGACACCCACAATCGAAACAAGGGATGCAGATATGCGAGAATACATCAAAACGCTTTGTTAACGTGATTTTTTTTTACATACGGGAACATTTCAGAGTATACGAATGGAAAGTGAATGATTATTTAGCACTTTTTTACGATGGGTGGCAATACTGTGCTCCTTGTAATATCACTCCAAATATGGCTTCTCTCCTTTCCATGTTATTATGTCTAGGCAAACCAGAAACCGTCGTATTATCCTTCACTTTCCCAGTGGATTGCTTTAAATAGAAAGACTGAGAATATCTCCCAGTAGTTGCTTTAATAGCTAGACCTGAGGAATATTTTAAAAAGTTATGACATGAACTTCGCATTCGCGTATCATCACGTTAATTAACAGTTACTGATTAACGGGTTACCTATCAACATAGAGCAATACTTGTTTTCTTAGTAAAATAGGTCGGGTCGAAAGTTTTCTGAACTTGTTCTGAACGGTTTTTGTTGACGTTATTTTTGAAACGAGCAAAATACACCCAAGACCATTCATCCTAGAGAAATGAGCGCGATTGGAGACCGAACGGTGGCACAGGTGAAGTTCATAGAGCGGTATATTATACTGCCCGAGGACCAGCTTTCGGTTAGTAAAGTGTTCGGAGTCAGAATGGGAAAAGCTGCCGATTTATCGGAATTTGATAAAGGACAAATTGTGATGGCACGACGCCTCGGAACCACGATTTCCGAAACTGCGCGGCTTGTGGGTTTTTCACGTACCGTTGTAGTGAGTACATATCAAAAATGGTGCACAGATGGCCAAACGACAAACTGTTGTCCAGCAGTGTATCTTCCTTTGCTCATTGATGCCGGAGGGGAGCGGAGACTGTCGCGCATTGTTCGCAGCGACAGCAGTGCGACAAATCACCAGCAGCTATGTACAACATTAGTGATCAGGGCAATGTGTCACAGCACACAGTTCATCGCAGCCCTCTGCGCATGGGTCTGCGTAGCCGAAGACCCAGCCGGGTCCCCATGCTCACTGCACGGCATCACCACCAATGCATGAAATGAGCCCAAAATAATCGAGATTGGACCGTGGATGCTTGGAAGAAAGTGGCCTGATATGACGAATCAAAATTCCTGCTGTATCATGTAGACGGCTGAGCGCGGATACGCCGATTACCAACATAGACTATGGCACCAGGATGCACTGTTGGGAGGAAACAGTCCGCCGACGGCGGTGTTATACTGTGGGCGATGTTTTCTTGGGACACTTTAGGCCCCATTTTTCCAATAGCGCAGTCCCTGACAGCTGTCAGGTAACTGAACATCGTTGCGGACCAAGTTCACCCATTCATGGCAACTGTGTTCCCTTGCTGTAATGTTAGTGAACAAACACAACTTTCTGATTCCTTTAACTACACTGGTGTCCAAAATTAACGTGATTAACACAAAGTCATAATGCATAATCCACACTACTCGGTTTAGTGACAGTTGGTGTAGACATTCATATATCGGTAACGCAGCAATACACAACAGAGAAGGAATGCCGTCACCGTATGAGGAGGAAGCGTGCGCATAGCATGATAGTCCAAAAGAGATGCAGCAAGTGGCAAGGATTTCGAGGGGCTAATAAGGAGTGTAATTACCCCGAACAGCGATACAGCTCGTAGAAAGAGCCCTGATGCTGTTTACAAGGTTGTGAGTGTGATTCTAGAGCAATAAGTGCTAGTCCTCCACTAAGGCGTGTCGGAGTCGCCCCCCCCTCCCTCCAGGAGCGTTCCAGAGGGGGCTGGTGGCTTGAAATTGCTCTTCCCATGGTATCCCAGACATGCAATATCGGGTTCAGGTCCGGAGATCTCGCGGGCTATACTCCATTCTGTGAATATCTTCACTTTCCAGGTATTCGTCGACTAGCAGGGTCATATGGGGACGGGGGTTATCGTCCATAAGAAAGAAATGAGGTGCCAACCAACAGCTCCCCTGAAAATCCGTACATATGACTCTAAGAGTCATCCTTGTAGTGTGGGCAGTAGTCAGGTTTCCTCCTGAAAGCACGGGCAGAGGTTCGTGCTTCACACCAAAATGATACCAACTCAAACCAGGAATCTCCACAGCCTTAGTGGTCAGTTTCCTTAATGTTGGAGGGAATATTTTGGTTTCTTGCCTCTCTCCAAATGTACACACGTCGAGAATCCATGTTTCCTTAATGTTGGAGGGAATATTTTGGTTTACTGCCTCTCTCCAAATGCACACACGTCGAGAATCCGTGTTTCCCCAATGTTGGAGGGAATAATTTGGTTTCCCGCCTCTCTCCAAATGTACACACGTCGAGAATCCATGTTTCCTTAATGTTGAAGGGAATATTTTGGTTTACCGCCTCTCCCGAAATGTACACACGTCGAGAATACGTGTTTCCTTAATGTTGGAGGGAAGATTTTGGTTTACCGCCTCTCTCCAAATGCACACACGTCGAGAATTCGTGTTTCCCCAATGTTGGAGGGAATAATTTGGTTTCCCGCCTCTCTCCAAATGTACACACGTCGAGAATCCATGTTTCCTTAATGTTGGAGGGAAGATTTTGGTTTACCGCCTCTCTCCAAATGTACACACGTCGAGAATCCATGTTTCCTTAATGTTGAAGGGAATATTTTGGTTTACCGCCTCTCCCGAAATGTACACACGTCGAGAATACGTGTTTCCTTAATGTTGGAGGAAGATTTTGGTTTACCGCCTCTCTCCAAATGCACACACGTCGAGAATTCGTGTTTCCCCAATGTTGGAGGGAATAATTTGGTTTCCCGCCTCTCTCCAAATGTACACACGTCGAGAATCCATGTTTCCTTAATGTTGGAGGGAAGATTTTGGTTTACCGCCTCTCTCCAAATGTACACACGTCGAGAATCCGTGTTTCCTTAATGTTGGAGGGAAGATTTTGCTTTACCTCCTCTCTCCAAATGTACACACGTCGAGAATCCATGTTTCCTTAATGTTGGAGGGAAGATTTTGGTTTACCGCCTCTCTCCAAATGCACACACGTCGAGAATCCAATGTTGGAGGGAAAAATTTGGTTTCCCGCCTCTCTCCAAATGTACACACAGAAGGGTCCGTCTGAATTGGGCCCGACGACATTACCCCTGGACCCTTGATTCCCTACGCGACTTGTCACTGAAGAGAACACAAGCGCATTAATCAGTGGTCCATGGGTAATGTTGTCGGGCACAATTCAGACGGACCCTTCTGTGCGATGCGGAGAGTGGGATACAAACCATAGACCTTCTTGCATACAAACCTCTCTCGTGGAGTCTTCTGTTTGCCTCGCTATCCGGGTTACCATAGTAGAGGAGAGTTCGTGCGAGAGTTGCCTGTCTGTCGACACTTCCTATGGCGGCTCTCTGTTAGAGACAAATACTGGTCTTCTTAATTGTGGCAGTCCTTGGTTGTTGTCTCGGTTTCCTGCAACTGTGTTCAGGTATTGGAGACCACTTGCCTCCACACATTCAGCCATCTGGTTATCTCAGCTTGCGATTTTCCTGCTTCGAATCTGTAGAGCGCTGTCTACCCTAAAGAGTCTTCTAAGCCATGATGCGGAGCTATTCTTCCACTAGCAGTCCAACTCAAGCTTCGTTTGCTGCACTTCTCTCATAAGAACACTTATAAAGGTCACGTGCCTTCCAGCTCGATAACGTAAGGTCGTCATCTGCATATTTTCATAGGAGGTAGTACAATGTTGCTTGGGTGCGTCAACCTAGCGTTTCCCCTTGCACATATCTCTAAAAATCTTTACAGTCTATCGTCCTGTGTTGGACATATTCTGGAATTTGTATTTGTCAAGATTATTTTGGACACCGGTTAGTTAAAAACGGGAATAGCCCTTCTGCGTATGAACATCAATGAAATAAATGTGTGCATTTTGATACTTAACATATTCCTTTTATAAATCACAAATAAAATAAGTAATTTAATACGCAACCTACGGCGTATACAAATGTTTACTTTTTCTTAGGTAATCACAATTAAAGAGATGTTCAGAGCTCTCTGTAGAAATAACTATTAGACAAATTTCAACTAAATTTGGTATACGTACTTTCCTGAGTACGCCGTTTCGGTTTTCGGAAAAAAAAAAAAAAAAAATCAAAATTCCGCCGCTAGGGTAAAATTTGGCGCTGCAGTCGCCTTAATTTGCATATTCCGTAGGTCATCTAACGAATTTGAAAATTAAATCATCGATACGGTTCAATGTGCCCCCCATCTCCATGCCCTAAAAACTGGATTCGCTGAACAACATGCTCGACCGTGGAACGCAACTGATCTGAGTGTTGTTGTCTCGCATGTTGTGAAATTCTGTCCTTTAAGACAGTTAAGTTGGGAACACTGCCGTGATAAGCAAGGCTTTTTGAGTATGTTGTTAAGAGAGCTCTGAAAGTTACAGGGGTTCAGATCTGGTAATCGTGGTGGACATGACGTCGAAAATGATCGGCTAATCACTCTCTCTCTCTCTCTCTCGTTCGAAAAATGTTGCCGCAGTAAGTCTTGCAAATCTAAATCGATATGAAGGGGTGCACCATCTTGCATAAAGATTGTGGTGGTCAGTTTGTCTGTTGAAGTGTTGGAATGACGCGATCAGGTAAAGCCAGCATCATGACTCTTCACCTTTCAAAGATTTATTAAAAGCCTTTTGCTGCTTTCTTTTGTAACCGGACTTTGTTTGATGACCTACGTAATATGCAAATTAAGGTGACAGAGTGCCAAACTTCACCCTAGCTACTGAATTTTGAATTTTTTTTTCTTTCTTTTTTTCGAAAATCGAAACCGCATACTCGGAAAAGTATGTATGCCAAATTTGGTTGTGATTTGTCGGACAGTTATTTCTACAGAGAGCTTTGAACACCTTCTCTTTAATTGTGATCACCCTGTATATAATTTACCACTTTAATGAATATATTCTCTACAGAAAGTAAGTTTTTTATTTTTTTGATTGGAAGTTTAACGACCACCGTGACCAACTCAATGGGCTTTAAGTGGTCGCCCGTACCTAATTTAGGGCCACTGGTTCCTGGGAAGGGAGAGAGCTAGTGCCGTAAGACAAACACAACATACATGCCTCATCGGGATTCGAACCCGGATCCCCTCCGGACGAATGATCAGAAGCCATCGCTTAGACCACTGCGCCGCCGTGGCGGCGAAAGTAAGTTCATCTGTCTCTTACTGTATCTAGAAAGTCACTTAGCCTGATATTTATTGAGATAAATTGCATTCCATGGTAAATTTTATAGAAGTGACTGAAAGTGCAGTATGTACAAATTAACACGTAATGTTAGATGATTCTCTTCTAGTAACGACAAACTTTCCACGATGAAGCTATTACTTATAAATGGATTTCAGTGAAAATTTAAACACATATCGTAACAGGGTTCTCATACACAAGATGCTGAACCTGGTTATTTCGGGCATACAAACACAAATGCAAGCGACACTCCTCATCAACTGTTTTTGTTCAAGTGTCCTCAGCAATGGCTACAAGTTCTCGGTGTACGGCTTCTTTACGGTCTTCGATTGTGGTGTGCGGTTGTTTTTCATGTACTCCTATTTTATTGTAGCAGACGTTTTAGGAAGTACAGTAGGATACGCTTGTAATGAGCCCGTATTTAATGCGATCTTGGATTTAACGAGCAAAACAGGAACTTTTGTTTGGTATAATGTTAATTCAAAGTTAATTTGATCGTTTTGGACGAACAGGGTTTAGTGAAATTCCCGAATTTAACAAGGCAGAGAAAAGATAAGATGTTCATTTTAACACGCGAGGCAAAGAAAATCTGTTGCGTACTGTCCTGGAATGGAAGAATATGGATAGAAAAGCAACGGCGAGAGTTCATCAAATGATCTAGTGAGTTGCGTAACTGACCATCTCGGCCACCCAGCCCAAACATTTAAAAAAATAGATACGCCTTGGGAATATTCTTAATGGTTCCACATGATGTTTGTTTCATGATTCACTCCTTCTATGTATTGTAAGTGCTTATCTTATTTTAATTTCTACTACTGTGATTAACTACAAGCCCAATTGTCATGGATATACAATATCTTGACAAAAGTCACCTGACACCCAGAGGAGAAACATAACATAGCATTTATTGACATACATTAGTACGGTGTCGGTCCACCTTTGGCCTTAATGCATGCACTGACCCTTCGAGACATGCTTTCGACAAGGTTTTGGAACACAGCGACAGGTATGAGCTTCAATTCAGTACATAATGCTGCCGCTAACTGTTGCTTAGTAGCAGGCCTTGGTTCCAAACTTCTTATGCGGCGCTGTAATTAATCCAATAGGTGCTCTATGGGATTAAGATTAGGGCCCTGTGCTGGCCAGTCTACAAACGATACGGAATTATCGTCAAACCACGCCGTAACAGTGCTTGCTTTATGGATCGGTGCATTATTCTGCTGGTACCAACAAGGCTCGGTTCCATAGTATTGCCACAGAGTTGGTAGGACATAATTGTCCAGAATATCGAGGTAGACGTGCTGGTTGACAGGTTTGTCGAGGATAACCAATGGTCCGGGACCATACTACTAAAAACACCCCCACAAGCGTACACTGCCAACTTCAAACTCGACCGTAGGAACAGTACACTGTGGTAAATAGCGTTTCCCCGGTTGCCGCCATGCTCACACACGGCCATTTGACTGATGGATCGTGTATCCGGATTCATCAGTCCACAGGACCCTTTTGAATCGATCTACAGTCAGCGATAAATGTTCTTTGCTCCATGCTAAACGACGAGTAGCATTCCGAGTGGAGATGAGAGGCTTATGAGCAGCCGCACGACCACGGTAACCCATGGAATGAAGTTCTCAGCGAATGATCCGTGTACATACTAAGGTTCCAGCATTTTTACTCACCTATACACTGAGGTCTTGTGCAGTACTCCGTCGATTAGCTGTAACGACTGTCTTGAGGCTTCGACGGTCTCTTTCACTGATTTTCTTTGATCTGACGGTACGTTTTGCTGCTTCAGACATGCCATGTGTCTTCCACTTATTCAGTACATCCAAAACAGTTGACTTGAGTATGTTTAAACGCCTCTTATGGACAACCCACTAATATAACACCCAAGAATTTTTCCTTTCTCAAAGTCAGTTCTCTCCCACCGCAACATTTTCACTCAACCTCACAGTGCGATCTGATCGCGGTCAGCTGCGGGCTTTTTTTATACCGTTTGCAGCTATATCGCGCATCTTAACGAAGCAGCGGATCTGTTCGTTTGCTTTTGAAGGGGTGACCAGTGACTTTTGTCAATATAGTGCATATACAGTATAATATAAACGTACACTGAAGAGAAGCATTTTACCAGGTCGTCTTTATACAAATACAAGCTACTGTACATAAACGACGGCAGGTGTAAAGGTCATGAAGCGGTATAAATAACATCTGATACTGAGCTCTGTTAATCAGTGTTATTCTTGTGTTTCAGATGGGAAAGGCAGCGGACTTAAGCGAGTTTGACACAGACGAAATTGTAATGGCCATACTGAGTCAGAGCATTTACCAGACGGCAAGGCTTCTGGGGTGCTAACTGCCAGCAGCGGTTAGTACCTTCAGAAAGTGGTCCGAGAAGGGAACACCATGAACAGCCTGCAAGGTGTGATCCGACCACAGCTCATCAATGCTACAGATGAGCGAGGACTATCCCGTATGGCAGGAACCAACAGAAGGGATACCCTGGGGCACCTCGCGGCTAATTTGAATGCTTGTGACCGGAGTAATGTGTCACAACAGACACTGCTGAAAATGGGGCTGCGTAGCAGCAGGCCGATCCGACTGCTCTTGCTAACTTTGCTTCTCCGTCGAAAGTCGCTGCAATGGCACGCGAGCATCAAAACAGCCAACTGAAAAATTGGATGAAGGTCGTTTGATGCAATGAATCCCGTTTCCTGTTGCATCATGTGGGCGGCCGAGTACGTGAGCATCGTTTACCTGCGGAACTGTTGGCTGCAGGATGCACCGTGCGACGAGAACAAGCCACTGGAGGAAGTGTGATGATTTGGGCATTGTTCTGCTGAGGAACCTCGGGTCCAGTCATTCATATGCGCGAAACTATGACTTCAACTACCTACCTAAACATCACTGCAGACCAGGTACATCATTTCGTGACAAGGATATTCCTCTTTAGTAGTGCCTTCTTTCAGCAGAATAGTGCCCCATGCCTCACTCCCCGGATTGTTTTGGAATGGTTTACGGAATATGAGGAAGACACTCAGGTACAGCCGTGGCCTCCAAATTCCCCAGATATCAATCCAATCGAGCATATGTGGTTTGTGTTAGAACAGCAAATCGGATCTGCGGCTGCTCGACCACGTGACTTACAAGAGTTAAAGGATCTTCCGGTAACGTGCTGGCACCAAATACCGTAAGAGACCTTTAGAAATCTTATAGCGTCCAAGCCTCGCCGGGTAAGAGCCGTTTTGGTGGCTTGTTGAAAGTAGCCATCGCCACTGGGATAAACCATCCACATGACAGGATGCACTTGGTCCGCAACGATATTTAGATATGATGTGCCAGTCACACACGAATTAAAAGGCCCAAAACATGCAAGAAAAACATTCCCCAAACCATAACGTTACCTCCACCAGCTTGAAGGGTTGTAGCAAAGCATTTGGGGTCCATGCTTTCGTGCTGTTTACGCCAAATTCTCACTCGGCCATCGGCATGATGCAACTGAAAACGTGATTCATCGGACCACATAATTTGTTTCCAATTATCGACTGTCCAATCCTTGTGCTCCTGTGCGAACTGGAGACAATTTCTCTTGTTAATTGCAGACAGCAAAGGTATTCGAACAGGCCTTCGGCTGCCGTATCCCATCCGATGCAGTGTACTGCGAACAGTGCGTGCAGAGATCATTTGAGGGGATCCTTGATTAAGATGGTGTGTAATTTGCTGCACTGTTGCCCTTCTGTTGTCTGTTACCAGTCTGGACACTCTCCGTTCCGCCCGAGCAGTCACTAGTCGATGACGACCACACGTTGCACTTAGAAACCCAGTTTTTTGGCTGACAGTCCAGTCTTTTAACACTTTAACAACAGCTGCTCTGAAACATTTCACGAATGCAGCGGTTTCGGTAATACTCGCTCCATGGCTCCGAGCTCCTACAATCATCCCACGTTGAAAGTCCGTCAAATCGCATTTTTTTCAGAGATCTCGTCACCCAAAAAATCACTCTACTACTGTCGCAAGCATTAAGCTTTCCTTTTTTATACTAGCCTCGCCCTCTGGTGGCAACAGCGTGCAGCCATAGCTCATTTGCTTAAAACTGTCAGGTGGTCATAATAAAATGGCCACTCAGTGTATATGCACGTTTTTCCAGAGTAGATTTTTTTACCACAAAACGTAATTAGCGTGAAATTCCGTCGTCTCCAAGCTGCTTGTTAAAAGCGGGTTCTAGTGTAATTCGTGGGAACTAAATCTGGATTTCATGCCAGCCAGAGATTGTTTCAGATGATTCCGTCTCCACATAAAGTTTTCATTTTTTTTCTGATATTTTCATTTGATGTGTGACTCGCTGCACCATCATTTTGAAAACATCTCAGTAGTCAACTGATTTGAAAGTTCACTCAAAATTTCAAGGCGAACTTCTGTAGTTACAGTGTATTCAAAGAAAATAATTGTCTGAGTGATACTGCACACCATACATCAATTTTCTCAAGATGCAAAGATTCTGGTTGTATTGCGAGTTTATTCTCTTTTGTTGGTGTGTTCTACGAGTTCATGTAGCCGTTTAAGCTAAACCATGGATCATCTGTAAACCAGATAAGGTTCGAAATGCTCGGATTTTCCTCCACAAATGTTGAAACCATGCACGCGAAAATTAGCACGTGTTTCATGACCAATCGAAGCAATTCATAAGCGACCCACATACGATAGAAGCGCATTTTTTTTTTCCAGCTCGTGGACAATATTCCCTCTAAGCGGCTATGGGCAATGCACGTCTAGCCCAATGAGCTGGGCAGGTATCAAAACCACTTGGGCAGAATTTTTTATTTTCTCAGCTTCGTTTACTAATGCAGTACAAGTTGCAACTTGGATTGGAACCCTTATTGTTTTTCTAACCCAATGAGTTGGACAGGTATCAAAACCACTTGGGCAGAATTTTTTCATTTTCTCAGCTTCTCTTACTAATGCAGTACAAGTTGGAACTTGGATTGGAACCCTTATTTTTTCTAACCCAATGAGCTGGGCAGGTATCAAAACCACTTGGGCAGAATTTTTTATTTTCTCAGCTTCTCTTACTAATGCAGTACAAGTTGGAACTTGAATTGGAACCCTTATTTTTTCTAACCCAATGAGCTGGGCAGGTATCAAAACCACCTGGGCAAAATTTTTTATTTTCTCAGCTTCTCTTACTAATGCAGTACAAGTTGGAACTTGGATTGGAACCCTTATTTTTTCTAACCCAATGAGCTGGGCAGGTATCAAAACCACCTGGGCAAAATTTTTTATTTTCTCGGCTTCTCTTACTAATGCAGTACAAGTTGGAACTTGGATTGGAACCCTTATTTTTTCTAACCCAATGAGCTGGGCAATTATCAAAACCACTTGGGCAGAATTTTTTATTTTCTCAGCTTCTTTTACTAATGCAGTACAAGTTGCAACTTGGATTGGAACCCTTATTTTTTTTCTAACCCAATGAGTTGGACAGGCATCAAAACCACTTGGGCAAACATTTTTCATTTTCTCAGCTTCTCTTACTAATGCAGTACAAGTTGGAACTTTGATTGGAACCCTTATTTTTTCTAACCCAATGAGCTGGGCAATTATCAAAACCACTTGGGCAGAATTTTTTATTTTCTCAGCTTCTTTTACTAATGCAGTACAAGTTGCAACTTGGATTGGAACCCTTATTTTTTTTCTAACCCAATGAGTTGGACAGGCATCAAAACCACTTGGGCAAAAATTTTTCATTTTCTCAGCTTCTCTTACTAATGCAGTACAAGTTGGAACTTGAATTGGAACCCTTATTTTTTCTAACCCAATGAGCTGGGCAGGTATCAAAACCACCTGGGCAAAATTTTTTATTTTCTCGGCTTCTCTTACTAATGCAGTACAAGTTGGAACTTGGATTGGAACCCTTATTTTTTCTAACCCAATGAGCTGGGCAGGTATCAAAACCACCTGGGCAGAATTTTTTATTTTCTCAGCTTCTCTTACTAATGCAGTACAAGTTGGAACTTGGATTGGAACCCTTATTTTTTCTAACCCAATGACGTGGGCAGGCATCAAAGCCACTTGAGCAAAACATTTTTTCTCAGCTTCTCTTACTAATGCTGTACAAGTTGGAACTTGGATTGGAACCCTTATTTTTTATAATCCCCCCATTTTTATCACCGTTCTTTCCGCAATTGATTTTAAATAAAAAAAAACATTAAAAGCATTTCATTAATTAAAATTTTATTTTGTAAAAAGTGAGAAGCTCAAACTTACTTCTGGAATAAAAACACTAAAAATTAGGAAAAGCATGTGTACGTATAATAGTTTCTTTGCATATCAAAATACCAAGGAGAATTAGAAACAAAATAACTAAATGCCAAATAATTAGTTCAAATAAAACAAGTGAAAATTCCTTCTGATCTGACAGTTCATTCAAGGAATAAATCGCCTCAAAATTGTGAGGCGATTTTTCCCTCCAAACCCAAGACTCGACAGTGGGAATTTCCAAACATTCAAGGTTTTTCCAACAGCAAAATCGCGTGCTGACTTGGCTTCAGAACAGATCTTACATACTACGGCAGTGCTTTCAGTATAACTAAAAACGTTGTCTAACTCTACACGTTTTGACGTTTTCGAATCAACAGTTTCGGTCTCTACAAGTTGTTTCAACCATGAAGAATTAAAAGCAACACCAGACTTTCTAGTGGTTCTAAAGAACTCTGATTCTTTTGTTTAGACATTATTAAATTTAACAAAACATACGGCACAAAAACGAACTTGAATAAAAACACAAGGCGTCTTTCAGCATCTTTGATGTTCGAAAAAATCTGCCTTATTATCTGACAAAGTTTTGAGCAAAGCCCTTTCACCAGCGGCTTGCAATTTAACTGACCGGAATCCCTTTCTCCCCTCCAGCTAGCATAGGTGCATTAGTTAGTACGACGAACTTGGTTACGGTTTGCTGTGATTGGCTGGCGCTGATGTGTTATTTTGAGAAAATACTCAATATCTGCCTCTTTCTCGGCGTGGAAAAATCCCCAATCTGCATTGCTCGCACGAGGCTACTTTGCAAGAAGCCTTTGAGAATGTAGAGGACAATGAGACGAACTTAGAAGGAGGCGAACGGCATTTAAGAAAAGTGTTGCTTTAACTTTTGAGAACTCAAATTTTATTTCTTTATTATTTTCTTTGCAGGTAATTGATTTTCGATTTATGAAAATTAATTAGGGATTTGGGAATTTTAATCTAAAATGCTTACTGCGCTGAGGAAGTTAAGTCGCTGCGCTGTCGCGCGCACGCGGTTTAGATGGAACATTGCTCGTGGACAAGCGAAATTCAATACGGATACTGAGAGAATTTGAGTAATGATTTAGATGCTCCTTTACATCCTAGCCAGGAGATCGTCAACTTTGGAGGGTAAAAGAGCTCCTTTCAAATGATCTGACATTTATAGAACTTCTAATTGAAATATTTGTACCGGCCAGGTGCCTATAGTCTGTTAACAAGTGCGCAAATTTATGTGCGTGGGTAGCAAGGGAAACGGGATTGAACATTTTAAACGTCAAATATTAAAATTGTGAAGGATAATGCTGATTTTAATGCTAAGACACATTTGTTTTCTAATTATAAGAAACAAATGCAATTTTTTTTATCTGAGAAGACTAAAGCTTGTTTTGCACACAGCTTGTTTTAAGTTTAACGAGTAGTTTGTTGCTACCATTCTAATGCTAGTGCCAAGGTGATCAAAGAGAGCACATTTCTTCATTGTTTAAAATGATAACTCACATGGGAAAGCTGAGCAAAACAGTCTTCATTGAGAGTGTCGCATGAACTATGACTGGGTATTCTATCTTTAGAGACAGAACGAAAAATCTTACTTCCAGACGACACAGTCCCCAAGAATAGACCTCTCCATGTGAGGTCATTTTTTAGTACTATGAACTCCATTTCTGATATTGGTCCATCTCTTTGAAAATGCTATTTGACATAACTGGAAAATTTTTCAATTTTAAGGGACATAAACAGGAATAAAACACACTGCAAGAGTTTTTATTTGGTTTTGTAGTTACAGAACCTCTGTTAGAACTTTACTTTTAGTTTCAAAATGAATTTCCCCTGAGTATGGTTCAAGACCTCTTTATTTTCCACTTATGCTTTCAAGCAGGCAAAATGCTTCATATCAGCTTCTCGAAACTCAAGTTGCAGAAAAATGTCTGATGTCCGATATGATGGGGAAAATCCTTTTCTCTGTCCTGAAGCTGCAGATTCAGTCCATTCAATTTTTAGTACGTCTTTTGTAAAAAAAAATATCGTGCTTATGTTATGGGTTTGTCCGTCTGTCCGTCCGTCCGCCTTTACACACTGTATCTCTGCAACTATTAGTCCGATTTGAAAAATTCTTTTTGCATTCGGAATTTTGAAATATGCGAATGATGATCCTTTATTTCGTTTTTTTTTACGATGTACAATTTTTGCAGCTAGAGGGCGTAAATGCAGATGATGTCGAATTCAAAATTACGTTTTATTCCACATATTTGCTTCTAAACATCCGATTGAAAAAATTTTTTTATCTTTCGATTTCATTTATGTAGAAGAGTATTTAAGATATAGTTTCTTCTTTTTTTTCAAATTACGCATAGATTTTCCTCTAGGGGGCGTAAAAGTAAATTACATTTTTCCCGATAACTCTTCTCCTAAAACTCCGATTTGAAATTTTTTTTTCAGCGGGTACATCTCCTAATGGAAAATCTTTTGTATATAATTTCGAATTTTTGGTAAAGAATACTTTGGCCACCAGGAAGCGTAAGTGTTAATTTTTGCTTCTGATGTATTTGCCAAAAAATCTAAGCTTCTAAAATATCGATTGAAAAAATTATTTCGTGGACTGATACCACTCACATCGATAAATATTTTCGAAATATTTTCTTCCTAAAATATCCCACAGTTTCTCCGCCAGGGGGCGAAGATGTATATCCTATTTTTGTCAATATCTCTACTTCTAGCAGTCCGATTCGAAAAATTCCTTCTTTATTGGATAGTGTTTTCCGTGTGACATGTTTTTCGTATAATTTCAAAATTTTCAAGCAATTCATAGACTTTCCGCTAGGGGGCGTAAAGGTAAATTGCGTTTCTCCCTTTATCTCTGCTTCTAAATCTCCTATTTGAAAAATTCTTTCTGCACCGGATACAGCTCCTGATGGGAAATCGTTTGCTCATAATTTTTCATTTTTGTAAAAAATGGTTTGACCACCAGGTGGCGTAAGTCTGAATTTCCGCTTCTGATGAATTTGCAGCAAAATATGAGCTTCTGAAATCTCGATTGGAAAAAAAGTCGTTTGTTGACCGATACTACTCATGTCGACAAAACTTTTAGGAACATTTTCTTCTTAAAATAGTATATGGTTTCTAAGCCAGAGGGCGTAGATGTATATCTTATTTTTGCCAGTATCTCTACTTCTGGGGGTCCGATTTGAAAAATTCCTTCTTTGTTGGATAGTGTTTCCAGTGTGACATGTGTATCATATAATTTCAAAATTTTCAAGTAATTCATAGACTTTCCGCTGGGGCGCACAAAGGTAAATTGCGTTTTCTGCTGCCAAAACTCCGATTTGAAAAATTCTTCCTGTATCGCATACAAGACCTGAAGGAAAATATTTTCCACATAATTTCTAATGTTTGGTAAAGAATGGTTTAGCCACCAGGGGTCATGAGTGTTAATTTCTGCTTCTGATGTATTTGTAGCAAAATCTGAGCTCCTGAAAACTCGACAAATTTTTTTTTCTTGGACCGATACCGCTCATATGGATAAACCTTTTAAGAATACTTTCTTCCTAAAATAGTGCATGGTTTTCCCACCAGGGGACGTAAAATCACATCTTATTTTTGTCGATAACTCTGTTTCTAAGAGTTCGTAAGTTCACGATTCCGTTTATAGTAATATCTGAGAGATTAAAGACCCGATTGAAAAACTTGTTTCTTCCATCAGATACTATTGTTTTCCATACCGGTTCCATTGACTTTGAATAGCTTTGATAAATTTAATTTGCGTCAGAACGGATTCAAAAGACGTGCTTATTACACCCGAAAATTCAGTGTCATCTTTCTTGTTCTGTTATATCAGCCAAAAGTGCAAAATCCCAATGCCACTCACCGTTTTTGAGTTCAAGACAGTGTTGTGTTACAAATTAGATGTGGAAGGTAACAACTGATTGAATAGACGAAGTAGTTTTACCCACGCAACATATCTTTGTGTATATTAGTTTGTTGCAGATGAAATGTCGGATTTCGCAGACTCGTGCGCTTGGCAGGTTATTTGGGAATTAACTTATCGCGTGATATGGCTTGTGTTATGTAAATTTAAATGGTCAAGTTTGTTGCCCATAAAACACTGGTCACTTCGGCAGTGGCATCAGCTCCAAAAGGAGTGTGCTACAATGAAGAGAACGATGAATCGGAACCAAATTCGCGCAGTTTTTTTTTGTAAGAATTTAAACATGGACACCGAACATCGGAGTTTGCTCGCACTACCATTTTTTTTACGAAGCTACTCTTAGTGAACGAAAGATACAACGTTCGTTTGCTAAATTCCAGTCCGGCGATATGAGCCTCGAAAGCGAACCACGCGGTAGACCAGAAGAAGTTGCCGATAAGGCCAATTTTGATACCTTGATTGAATCTAATTCACATTAAAGTGTATAAGAACTTGGCGAGGAACTAGGACTACACTATGCACCTATTTCCATACATTTAACGACCACAGGAAAATTGAAGAAGGCCGCCCCGGTAGTGCAGTTGTCTAAGCGCTGGCATATGACAATTTTTCCGAGAAGGGCCCTAGTTCGATACCCGGTGAGGCATGGATGTTGTGTTTGTTTTACGGCACTGGTTCTCTCCCTTCCCTGGAACCAGTGACCCTGAATTAGGGACGGGAGACTGCCTATAGCCCATTGAGTTGCTCACGGTGGTCGTTAAACCTTCAATCGGAAAAGAAAAAAAAAAAAAGTGAAGAAGATGGATAAATGGGTCCTATGTGAGTTGAAGGAACAGCACAAAACACGACGATTTGATTTTTACTTCTTTCTACTTATCTTCAACCGAACGAATGACATTTTGAGGTTCCTCATCACGTGTGATGAGAATTGGCTGCTGTATGACAATCACCGGCGTTCGGCGCAACGACGTGACCGCGATGAAACTCAGAAACACACTTCGAAGCTAGCACTCCGGGGACGCAGTGGTCTAAGCGCTGGCTTATGACCATTTGTCGAAGATGGGTCCGGGTTCGAATTCCTGCGAGGCATGGATGATGTGTTTGTCTTAAGGCAGCAGCTCTCTCCCTTCCCTGGAACCAATGGCCTTAAATTAAGGTCAAGCGACTGCTTATAGCCCATTGAGTCGCTCACGGTGGTCGTTAAACCTCCAATTAAAAACATGTTAGTAAATTCATGCAATGCATTGATTATGATACGTTTTCAAATATACCAGAAATCATTACTAAAGTTATGAGGATAATGGCTGTGGAATAAATCACGTTCCTGTGCCCTGACCTTTGACCCCAGTTCAATGTTATTAAACATAATTGGTTCAGTATACCTCCGGAACAACATACTAAAGTTTTGTCGCAATAGAAGCATTTTTAGTCAAGTTATGAGGATAATGGCTATGGAATACATCTTGCTCCTGTACCCTGATTTTTGACCCCAGTTCAATCATAGTAAGCAGAATTGGTTCAGTATATCTCCAGAACAACACAATAAAGGTTTGTCGCAATCGAAGCATTTTTACATAAGTTATGACGCATAAGTGATTCCGCTCCTGTGTCCTGACGTTTGACCCCATTTCGTCCATTTTCAATAGCGTTCGTCCCCAGGTGGTCCCCTACCACATACTAAAATTTCATCGAAATCGAACTATTGTTACGCGAGTTATCGTGCGGACGGACAGACAGACAGACTGGCAAAGCTATAGTATATACGCTTCTTCACCTTACGGTTGGAAAGCGTAAAAAAAAAAAAAAAAAAGGCGTAGAAAAGACCTTCGTGAAAAGTCTTTTCTACTTTCGCAGAAGAAGGTTCCTTTTCTAGAGGAACTTTCTCAGGAAACGTTATTTTTTGAACTATGAATAAATATCCTCACTACTGATATGTTCTTAGTATCAAAAGTTCGACCTTAACTGAACAATTGTCGTACACATGCTAACAAATATTGCATTGTGATGTGTAACTTATATCGGTTGATTCGTCCAGCTGAAGTGAAAAATAACTGCAAGAATCGAAGTCTTTTTCAGCTGTGAAACAATATCACGAGTCAAAAATTCAACTCACCTGGTCACTATGCCAACAGAAAGCCGTGTATTAAGTTGGTGCGAATGAAATGTCCGGCAAAGGACCAGCACACGTGGACGGCGGGAACGGTAAAGTAGGACAACTTACTTAGATAAAATAATCCCCCTCGGCATTGGCACATAGTTGCCATCTGTCCGCAAGGCCATGATCCCGGAACGGAAAAAAGTCTTGTGGCTGACACCCGAAGAAGTCATTAACAGCACGTTGAATCTCGTTGTCTGTCGTGAACTGTTTTCCGGACAGGAAGTGATCCAGACGACGAAAAAGATGATAGTCTGTCGGAAACAAGTCCGGTTAATAGACAGGATGAGGTAGTGCTTCATAGCCCAAGGCTTAGTGTCAGTATCGTTCATTGTGAGACATGATGGCGAGCATTGTCCTGGAGCAGAAGAACACAACGTCTGTTGACCAAAGCCAGTTGTTTCTGCAGAAATTTCCGGTGCACCTAGTATAATTCAGCACAAAAACGTTCTGTAGTGATGGTTTGGCCTTTTGCCAAGAAACTCCGATGAATTATCCCGGCTGTGGGCCACCAAGCAAGGGACATCATCATCTTGGTGTGTAGGGGTGGCTTAGGACGACGTCCAGCAGGCTGTCCCTTGCTTAATCATTATGCTGATCGTTTCCGATTATCATAAAGGACCCAATTCTCGTCGCAGGTGACGACTCGATGCAGTAGAAGTTTCTGTTTATTCCTTGCAAGCAGTGACGTGCAGACTTCCAAACGCCTAGTCTTGTTGGCAGTTGTCAACTCATGGGGCAGCCACATGTCCAGCTCTTTGACCTTACCCGGCGCAGCCAGACGCCGAGCAACTGTTGTGTGTTGGACACCCTACGTCTGCCGCTATATCACGACACGTTTTTCGGGAGTCCGCTTCAACCACAAGTAATAGAACATCGTCAGAAACAGCAACAGGTTGGTGACCACGTGTTTCGTTTTTTTTTTTTTTTTTTTTTTAATTGGGGGTTTAATGACCACCGTGAGAAACTAATTGGGCTATAAGCAGTAGCCCGTCCCTAATTTAGGGTCAATGGTTCCAGGGAAGGGGGAGAGCCAGTGCCGTAAGACAAACACAACATCCATGCCTCACAGGGATTCGAACCCGGACCCCTTTCGGACGAATGATCAGAGGCCATCGCTTAGACCACTGCGCCACCGGGGCGGCCACGTGCTTCGTTTTGAAGGTCCGTATCTCCGCTTCGAATCTTCACAAACCATCGCCGAATGGTTCATTCTTTGGCTGTATTCTCCCCAAACGCTTTGTTAACGTTTCCAGCGGTATTCCTGCAAAATGGCCCAGTTTAAATTTATACTGGAAGATGACTCAAATCCGGCGTCTGCATGTTTCTTTTGCAAGTCATGCTACTTTCAAACAAACAACGGCTGAACCTTGTTCTTCAGATCAGATCATGTGTAGAAGATTTTAGGAAGAGAGTGTCTGACCCCAGGTCATAAACAATCTTTAGAAATAGGAAGCTAGGAGATTTGGGCTAGAGTGCCCAATAGGAAAGTGACACAGAAGCGAGGTAGGAAGACGCCCTTATTTATTACGGGGGGGGGAGTACCCGAGGTCTGACGGCTTAACGCGCCCATTCGACGCACTGCGGATATTTAGTGGTTCGAGGTTTCGTACCCGCCTTGCATAGAACATGAGGTTCTTTCCGTGGCAGTCACGAACGTTGAACCTTGTTTTTGACACACGTGCTTGCTATTTATAGTAACTCTGTGACGTAATACCCGCAACACCTGTGGGTGTTTCCATTCCGCTGTGGTGGGGGCTTGTGTCCACTGGTCGTTCGCGCCGGACATTTCATTCGCACAAACCCAATATTTTATATCGGATAAAAGCATGTAAATCATTAATTGATAAAATAATTGTACGCTAGAGCGTCAGTTTTATTTTTATCAGTACGTTCGGTGAACTCGGTCAACTTCAGTTTTCTGTTTTCTCGTATTACAATTCAGTGGTTAATCCGTATCAATCTCAGAATAATGTAACTTTTAAATGCCTCTCAATACTGCATACATGGCCTGCAGAAAATCTAGCGTTGCAAAGTGAAAAAACACATTTTCCTTTGAAGTTCTGTGAAGAAATTATCTTCTTTGTGTTTTGCACCGAAGTGATACATTTTGTCGCCTAGAAGCTGCAAGTAACTGAAAATGTTTTGTCAATACTTCACTAAACTTAAACCAGAATTTAATAGTTGTGATATTTGTACTATTAATACTGATTTTTCCATCTCATTCTAATGAGCTGACATTAGACAATCGAAGGTCTTCTTCTCGCCAAGTCACGACCCCTTCCATGAACTGCAACATGCAGCATGTAAAATGTCCATGGCAGTTGAGAACATCTCGTTTCTATTTTTATATCACTGCTTTTCAACTTCAGCCGCATGTTATCATCTGCTAATGAGATTTTTTTTTTGATTGGAGGTTTAACGACCACCGTGAGCAACTCAATGGGCTATAAGCAGTCGCCCGTCCCTAATTTAGGGTCACTGGTTCCAGGGAAGGGAGAGAGCCAGTGCCGTAAGACAAACACAACATCCATGCCTCACCGGGATTCGAACCCGGACCCCTTACGGACGAATGATCAGAGGCCAGCGCCTTAGACCATCACTGCGCCACCGAGGCGGCGCTAATGAGATGAACTACAGTGCAACGAATGATTCTGTGCAACCTCTTTTTTTTTCTTTTCTTTTTTTTTTTTTTTTTAATTGGAGGTTTGACGACCACCTTGAGCAACTCAATGGGCTATAAGCAGTCGCCCATCCTTAATTTAGGGTCACTGGCTCCAGGGAAGGGAGAGAGCCAGTGCCGTAAGACAAACACAACATCCATGCCTCACGGGATTCGAACCCGGACTCCTTTCGGACGAATGATCAGAGGCCATCGCTTAGACCACTGGACCCACAGGTGCGGCGCAACCTCTTTGGTTTGTACATATGTTACCGTTAAAGTGTATAATTCAGTTATTTCATAGAATACCTAATTATTTCATGAAATAACTGATCAAGGTAGTTAAAGCGTGTAATAAATTAATAATTCCACACTTTAACTAGTTATTCTATGAAATAACTAGGTATTCTATAAATTAACTAATGATAGACAGTTAAAGTGTAAAATAAACAATTTGACTGAATTATACAGCATACAAAATGTTATTTATATAAAGACACAACAAAATCATTTGTTACAACAGGGATTACTAAAATGGCATTTGGAATTGCATAGAACATTATTTCTAAAACAAATACATTTTTTGTTGACACACTGCGTTTTACATGAGCATTTTTTAAATCCCTGACCGGTACCTACACTTTGAGCTGTAGCAACCGACCGGAGCGATTTCTCTATATCCGACACTTCTTCGATCTGAATTAGTTTTTGTTCACAGACGCTGAACTGGGATCGGGAATATAGATGTTTTATGCGGCCGTTTCTTGTTCCCAATTAAAAAAATCCTTCTTCGGTTATTTTCATCATAACAGCTAAAATAGATCTGGCGTCACCCCTTCCTATGTCAACTTCAGGTACTGGGATACGGACTGTAAGCCCCACAGAGGCTTCAGAATGAGATTTATCTGACATTGATTTCATCTTCTTAGCTTGAATTTCCAAACATTCTTTAGAGTTTTCTCTTTCCCCCTGAACATTCAGTTCATTGAAACACAATTTGCAGATCTTCTGTACAACTTTGTCTTTCAAAACATAGTCTACTAAACATGACATGTCGACAGGCTCATTACGTTTCGAACAAACTACGTTTTCACTGCATTCTTGTGAACACATTTTACACTTTAACGGGGTGTAGATCGTTATTCTATGAAATAACTAGTTAAACCACAGAATACAAGTGAGTTTTACGCTTTAACTGACTTGATCAGTTATTTCATGAAATAACTAGGTATTCTATGAAATTACGGATTTCATAGTTTAACGATAACATATACATTTATATTAAGATAAGACAACGTAGATCATGAAAGAAATACGGGATTACGCCAAGTAATACAAATTTTGTAGATGACAATCCGATTTTTGGCGTAAATGTGACAAGGATGGTAAGTCAGATAATATCCTAAAACTTGAAAATTGTCATCGTCCTGGAGCGGGACTCGAACCCGCGTCTCCCAGAAAACTCCCGGGTATGCTAACCACTACACCACGCAGAACGACCAAGTTTCAAGTTTCCGATCAATTTGAATATCACCATCACAGGATTCGCTAGTCGAAGCAACCGGCATTTATGTTTAGCGAATTTGGTGGTTAAGAATCTTATCCCGTGTTTGCCCGGAGAAGCAGATAAATCATGAAAGAAATACGAGATTACGCCATATAATACAAATTTTGAAAATGACAATCCGATTTTTGGCGTAAATGTGACAAGGATGGTAAGTCAGATAATATCTGATAACTTGAAAATTGTCATCGTCCTGGAGCGGGACTCGAACCCGCATCTCCCAGAAAACGCCCGGGTATGCTAACCACTACACCACACAGAACGACCAAGTTTCAAGTTTCCGATCAATTTGAATATCACCATCACAGGATTCGCTAGTCGAAGCAACCGGCATTCATGTTTAGCGAATCTGGAGGTTAAGAATCTTATCCCGTGTTTGCCCGGAGAAGCAGATAAATCATGAAAGAAATACGGGATTACGCCATATAATACAAATTTTGAAGATGACAATCCGTTTTTTGGCGTAAATGTGACAAGGATGGTAAGTCAGATAATATCCGAAAACTTGAAAATTGTCATCGTCCTGGAGCTGGACTCGAACCCGCGTCTCCCAAAAAAATATCTGACTTGCCATCCTTGTCACATTTACGCCAAAAATCGGATTGTCATCTTCAAAATTTGTAAGACAACGTAGTTTGTCACAAATGCTTATTTTTTCAAGCCGACCATGGATTCGTTAGGTATTGACCGAGCTTCATCAGAACGAATGGCACGTAAATATTCAAATTGTATATGACATCATAAATGGTGTTTACAGTCACGCGTTTTGGTTAGATGCTTCCACGCGCTTAATAGAAATAGGGTGGATGCCATATCATTAACAAGTTTCGAAGACTTCTGATATATACGGAAAGCTTCCAAAATATCAAGTTTGATGGTTGAATCTGGCTTGTCAATTAGTTTTGCTTCTTCAAAGAAAAATTTATGGTCCTTTTCGTAACAGTGTTTAGCCATCGATGACTTCTTTTGGTCACAATTCCGAATGTAGGTCTTGTGCTCCTTCAATCGAAAACGTAAGGCTCTACGGGTCTGTCCTATATACGAAGCGCCACATTATGATGTCATATACAATTTGAATATTTCCATACCCAGCGAAACCATGGTCGGCTTGAAAAAATAAACATTTGTGACAAACTACGTTGTATTTTCTTAACATATACTGTATATAATTGTCACAAGACTGCAGTCTTTGAGATCAAGACTCTTTCGTTTGTGTTGGAATAGCAATTTTCGTGCTTAAATGCCAAAAAATCGAAATTGTTAAAATAAAAAGGTTTGTTTTCTTACCGTAATGAAATTCTTACATAAGAGTACGTCTTCGTGAAAAGGACGCATGTCTAAAAATTTCATGCTTAGGATTATTCCATATCCAAAAGGAGGTTGGAGTATTATTGTGCAATTTCGACGGCTCAGGAAATTTGAATGTCTTGTTGCTCTCAGGATTCCTGATGAATTCGCATCGACAGATGGTCCTAGGTGAAAATCTGATGTATCTGATGTCAAGCAGAAATCTTCTATGAAAACTGATTAATAGAGAAAGAAAGGAAAAGGATTAAGTACAGTTGTAACCACAAGTCTTCACACATGACAGTCAGTACCCTGGTGAATCATTTAAACGAATCATAAAAAAACAGTTGCTTTTTTTTGTATCCAGGTTTAACGACCACTATGTAGCTCAGTGGTCTAAGCGATGGCTTCTGATAACTTCGTCCAAGATAGGTTCGGGTTCGAATCCCGGCGAGGCATGGGTGTTGTGTTTGTCTTACGGCGCTGGCTCTTTTCCTTCCCTGGAACAAGTGGCCCTAAATTAGGGACGGGCGACTGCTTATAGCCCATTGAGTTGCTCACGGTGGTCGTTAAACCTTCAATCCACCAAACAGAAATGATCGCTATTTCCACTTAAATAAGTAAGTCTCGGAAAAATTCCCATTGGCTGCCACCGGGAATTGAAACCAGGGTCTTCCAGTTATGCGCCAGCCTCTAATTCTCCAGACTCACATGTGATTAACTGCCAAACCACATGGCAGGCTGCTTCATGGAGCTCCGCACAATGCTGGGGATTCACCAAAGATGGAAAGCAGCAACTGAACAAATAACTAGGAGGCGAATGGATAATTAATTCAAACACTCGACGTGGATCAGGAACACCAAACAGAAATCATCGTTCCGGCGCGTAACTGGAAGACTCTGGGTTCGATTCCCGGTGGCAGCCGATGATAATTTTTCCGGGACTCACTTATTAACGTGGAAAGAGCGATCATTTCTGTTTGGTGTTCCTGATCCACGTCGAGTGTTTGAATTAAATCTTCTATCAAAAAAAAAAAAAAAAACGATTACTCTGAACACCTCAGTGTGAGAGCGGCGACACATTCATAGATGATGGTGTAGGGCATCATCAATAGATGTGTCGTCCCTGATTTTTGACCACTGCTTCCAAGAAATGGGAGGACCAATTCCATAAGGCAAGCACACCATCCATTCCTCAACCGAGTCTCGTGTCCTAGCTCACTTAGAATGGTCAGAAGCCAGCGCTTACACCAATACGCCTCCGGAACGGCACATTCACAAATGATGATGCTTCTCAGAGAAATATATGATGAGGGCCAAACAGTTCCTCTAAACATGGTGTTCTTTTGCAGATGACAAGCCGATTTTTGGCGTAAATGTGACAAGGATGGTAAGTCAGATAATATCCGAAAACTTGAATATTTTCATCGTCCTGGAGCGGGACTCGAACCCGCGTCTCCCAGATAGCGCCCGGGTATGCTAACCACTACACCACCTCGAACGGCCAAGTTTTAAGTTTCCGATCAATTTAAATTTCATTATGTTCTTTGTTTGTTTTGGGGTTTAACGACCACCGAGATCAACTCTTACTGATATATGCAGTTCCCAGTTACTGACTTACGGCCATTGAGAAGGGTGGGAGCCAAACTTCACTTAGGACATAAACCCGGGCTCATCTCGCAATACTGGTCAGAAATTTCGGCCATACGAGCAGCCCTTCATGTGTATCAAAAACTACGGTCAAATACGGAAAGCTACGGAGCGCTACAAAAGCGTGGGAGGATGATATACATAATATCGTGCCGTACCATTATATTTTTATTTTGGGGACTAACTACCACCATGAGCAACCCAATGGGCTGTAAGCAGTCGACCGTCCCAAATTTAGAGCCTCTGGTTTCAGGGAACGGATAGAGCCAGTGCCATAAAACCAAAACAACATCCATGCCTCACCGGGATTCGAACCCAGATCAATCGCAGACGGCCGCCACGCAGGTGCAGAAGTCTAGGCGATGGCTTCTGACCATTCGTACAAAATTGGCCCGGGTTCGAATCCCGATGAGGCACTGATGTTGTGTTTTGTTTTACGGCAGTGGCTCTCTTCCTTCCATGGAGTCAGTTGCCCTAAATTAGGGACGTGCGATTACTTATAGCCTATTCAGTTGCTCACGGTGGTCGTTAAACCTCCAGTTAAAAAACAATCTCGGACGAATGGTCATGAACTACCTCTCAGACCACTGCTCCATCGGAGCAGCGCCCCACCATTAGCTGGACCAATTTTGACTTACTGTGTTACGAATGCAATAATAGCAGTGAATGCCAGCATATTGTCTTTAGACACAAGACTGGTTCTGCATGAGTACTCAAGGTAATCACATCTGCATATGACGACAACGTGAGTTGGTTTTAGATCCCTTGAATATCTGCATACATCGTACCACTGGCTCATTGAGTATACTTGTCTTTTTGGGTGTTATTTGCTTTGTCATAAAGTTTATTCTTGTGTAAATGCAGCATGAAATTGGAATCCCTACTTCTTTATTGTATGACCATTGTCCACCATTTTCTAGCAAGATAATGTTATTTTGCGTATGATCAGCATATCTGAGTTGCGTCTTCAAAGCGTCCACACTCTTCCACGGATGGCTATGCACCCATTTTTGTAACCTGTTAGAAAATGGTCTTTCATGTTCTTTTTTTTTATTGTCGCGATCTTAACATCACTTATGCAGGAAGTAACCGCGTTCTCATCGTTTCAGTTCAGTCTACATGCTTTATACATGCAAATGCAAATCATATCTTGTACGGTCAATTACGAAAAGCTACGCAAGTACAGTACATCTTGTACGATCAATTATGGAATACATGTGAAGTACATATGTATGTTCCTGTACATTATTTGTGATCGAAAACACATTTTCGTCGAACGTTGTGCTTTGCTAGTGACAACAAATTGTGTTAGGTCATCTTATGACATATAGAAAATTTCGGTTGTCTGGATCAACATCGTGCTGCTGTTCCCAGGGGCCTCAGTGTCACTACTTCAGGTATTACACCCAGGGTGTGGCCGTCTTGGTGGCGCAGTGGTCTGATCGCTGACTTCTGACCATTCGCCCGAGATGGGCTCTGATTCGAATCCCGGCGAGACATGGATGTTGTGTTTGTCTTGAGGCACTGGCTCTCTCCCTTTCCTGGAATCAGTGGCCCTAAATTAGGGACGAGTGATTACCCAGTGAGTTATCACTCTCGCAGGAGTCTAGTGTTTGTATGTGGTACACTGAATAGGAGTGCGTATGTCAGCGACATCATGCAGCCGGCCGTCCTGCTATTTTTGAGTGCGATACTAAATGTGATATTCCAGCAGGATAACGCCAGCCCACATTGCGCCCGGGCAACCCAACATGCTCTTCAGTCTGTGCACCAACTCCATTGGCCAGCATGCTCTCCTGACTTTCTCCAATTGAGCATGTCTGATACTGTATCGGAGAAATACTCTTCCGCGGACTCCGGTAGGTAGCGACTATCTCTGAATTACACTTCCAAGTTGAAAGCTCATGGAATTCTATCCTCCAGCGTGATATCCAGCAGTTGTACGACCGATTGCATGCCAGATTGGAAGCTTGTATTGCTGCTGGAGGAGGTGCAACATCTTATTAAAATGTGCCTCTTGTGCACTGTAATACTTATTAAAAGGTAAAATAAACACCTAATCACTTCACACGTGTCATCACTTTCCTTTCTTAACAAGTTTTTGCTACGACATAAATCTCATAGATGCAGCTGCAATTTTTAATGGTGTTCTTTTTTTCATTTTCCGGCCGTGTGTATAAATTCGGCCACACCAGAGTAGCTGGAACATTCATACTTTTGCTTATGTTGAAGACTGTGACAGTCTTGTATTGTTCCCACTTATACAGAATAGTTCATTTACGCATCTGGAGTGAACTATAGTTTATACCGCTGTCGTACTTATGTGAAATCAACGAGCGATTAAATTGTCCCCAACGACTAATTCTTTTCTGTACAAAGTCTATTAGGTAAAATTCACTCTTCGTCAGTGCTATAAAAATTCCTTGACAATTCCATAACTTTTCATAATATTTTAATTGCATTATGGTATAGAGCGATTCCGATGCCAACTATCTTTACTGTCTGGAGAACGTTACTACAGTTTCTATTACTCTAGCTTCCACGAGACAGACAATAGCACGGATCTGATTACTGCAATTAACTGTTTACTATCCAATTACTCTGGCGAATAATTCGAGTAGGACTACGGCCATCTAGCTATGTACAAGGCTTATGCGATTGTTTCGTGAAATCCCGACGAGAGGCGAAGATAGATTAGTGGTTAGCTCTGACTTCTCTGGACATAGTGACAGACAGTCAACCAATAGTGTGTAAGATCTTTGCCGCTGGTAATGACGTCATAAAGAATTTCCCCAGGCCTTGCAGCTTTTTTGTTTTGTTTTTATTTAGGGATTGAACGACCACCGTCAGCAACTCAATGGGCTGTAAGCAGTCGCCCGTCTCTAATTTATGGTCACAAGTTCCAGGAGAGAGAGAGAGAGAGAGAGAGAGAGAGAGAGAGAGGGAGTGCCAGTGTCATAAGATAAACACATCAATACCTCACCGGGATTCGAACACGAACCCATCTGGGATGAATGGTCAGGAGCGAGAACTCAGACCACTGTGCCACTAGGGCAGTTTTGTTATAGATTTCACGACAAGATCTCGCCGATTAAGCACAGGCTAAAATCTTGAATGAGACATACACTGAAGAGCAATTGAATTAGAGACAGCTGGCGTTATGCAAATGTGGCGCTGTGGTTGGCCCTGTAAACGGAAACGACATGACGTATGCAGCGATCCACAATATAAGGAGGAGTGATGCGACGGGAATCAGTAAGAATCGGACGTTGTATGGGTAAGGCGAAGGATCTAAGCACATTTGATCGTGGGCAAATTGTCGTGGCCCGACGAATGGGTCACTCCATCTCGGAAGTCGTGCAGGCACTGGGATTTTCACGAGCCATTGTGTCATGGGTGCACCGTGGGTACACCGAATCCGGTAAAACCATCCCTGCAAGGGCCAACTACCGTGGACAACAGCGTGCGGATGAGCGGGGTCATCGTCGGCTAGCTAGCATTGTAACAGCGGATACACGGGCCACAGTGCCAGAAATCACTCGGCAATTTAACGCTGGTGCACAAAAACGTGTAAACAGCCACGCCATCCAGAACCATCTCCTCGCTATGGGGTACAGAAGCCATCGTCCCAAGAGGGTTCCGCTTCTGACCGCACATCACAGGGTGAAAAAATTAGCATGGGCGCTGGAACATCCCCACTGGACCCTAGACATGTGGGAAAATGTTGGACTGGACTGATGAGTCGAGATACACGTTGGTACATGCGGATGGCAGGATACGAGTACGGCGCAAACCACATGAAGCGATGGATCCTTCTTCCCAGCAGGGTACTCTTCAAGCTGGTGGGGTTGGCATTCTCGTCTGGGGACTGTTTACGTGGACTGAAATGGGACCCCTAGTACGTGTGACATCGTTCCTCACAGGTCAACTTTACCGGGATATCTTGGACGACCATTTCCTCCCGTTTGTGCGTCTTCAACATCCCGCTGGGGACCCCATCCTGCAACAAGACAATGCACCGTGCCATCCCTCCCGAATTGTATCCGAATGGTTGGATGAACACTCCACCGACGTGACCTTGCTTCCTTGGCCAGCTAGGTCACTTGACCTCAATCCCATCGAACACATCTGGGAGAGAGATCTTCGAGGCTCTGACCCCACTCCATCAAATCTTCGTGAACTGTGGGAGCTTGTTCAGGGGTCGTGGATCTGTATGGCTTCCCAACGCTTCCGGTGTCTTGTTGAGTCCATGCCGAGAAGAATCACCGCCGTCATCAGGGCGAAAGGTGGTGCTACACGTTACTAAACAGGTATCTCTAATTCAATTGCTCTTAAGTGTAGATGGTGTATTTCTCGTAAAGCACCGATTCTTATCTTTTTTTTTTTTTTTTTGGAGCACGTGGCTCCTAATTCAGGAATGAGGCTCTATCTATGTATACACTTATATGCTGATAGAAGATCGGGAACCCTTTCCCTCCGAAAAGCCTTTTGAATCCACTATAGAACAAGAATAGTACGATTCAAATTATTCAGTTTCAGGAAAATTGTACCAACAACTTTTTTGGTGCCTAGAAGGATTCCTTGAAATTTAACTATTTTTCTGATATCAGATTTGCCAATACTCTTTCCTCATTTGTTTTTCAGTGTATCTTGTATCTGGAGCATTGTTTGCAATCATTTTTGTTCGGTATCGAATTGAGTGATAATATGTATTAGTTTTCCTCGTGTTGACATCATATGTGACGCAAATATAAAACATCGCAGATATGGTATCAGAAATAAGCCAGGAACTTTAAACCTATATTATGGCAACCAGTAAGAATAAAGATTTTCAACGTCAGAAGTGCTCAGTCACGATCTCTTTTTCCTCTTCAGGGATGCTTTATTTACGCTTTCCAACCGGAGGTTGAAGAAGCGTATATGATCCAGCTTTGTCCGCCCGTCCGTCCATCCGCACGATAACTTGCGTGAAAATGGTTCGATTTCGACGAAATTTTAGTATGTGGTAGGGGACCACCTGGGGACGAACCCTATTGAAAATGGGCGAAATAGGGTCAAAGGTCAGGACATAGGAGCGGGAATTATTCCATTGCCCTTATGCGGCATAACTTGCGTAAAAATGGTTCGATTTCGATGAAATTTTAGTATGTGGTAGGGAACCACCTGGGCACCTATTGAAAATGGGTGAAATGGGGTGAAAGATCATTCAGGGCATAAGAGCGGGATTTATTCCATTGACCTTATGCGTCATAACGCGTAAAAGTGGTTCGATTTCGATGAAATTTTAGTATGTGGTAAGGAACCACCTGGGGACGAACCTTATTGAAAATGGGCGAAATGGGATCAAAGGTCAAGACATAAAAGCGGGGTCCATTCCATTGCCTTTATGCGTCATAACATGCGTAAATATGGTTCGATTTTGATGAAATTTCAGTATGTAGTAGGGAACCACCTGGGCACGAACCCTATTGAAAGTGGGCGAAATGGGTTAAAGGTCAGGACACTGGAGTGGGATCCATTCCATTGCCCTTGTGCATCATAACTTACCTTAAAATGCTTCGATTGCGACAAAACGTTATCATGTTGTTCCGGAGGTATAGTGAACCGGTTCTGTTGAATATCAACAAAATGGGGTCAAAGGTCATTGCACAAAAGCAAGATTTATTCTACAGCCATTATTCTCATAACTCGCGTAGAACTGCTTCTATTGCGACAAACCTTTAGTATGCTATTCCTGAGGTACTCTGAACCGGTTCTGTTGAATATAACCAAATGGGGTCAAAGGTCACGACACAGGAGCGAGATTTATTCCACAGCCATTATCTGCATAACTTGAGTAATAATTTCTGGTATGTTGGAAAGCGTATCATAATCAATGCATTGCATGATTTTACTAACTTGTTTTTATTTCATTTCATTAGTTTTGTGCCGTTCGTAATCAAACGCAAGTTTGTTCTTTACGCATGTCAGTACGTTTGTCTATATCTTGACCACTCGGACAAAAGCGTTTTCATGCAATTTCATATCTAATTTCTTCTCAATAATTGAACTGAAAAATAATGTAATTCAGTCATGTGTAACAACTTGTTTTTTGGTTTTTTTTTACTATGAGCAACTCTTAGAGATATAAACAATCGATTGTCCCTAATTTGGGCGCTGGAGGACAGTCATGTCTCATCAGGGTCTCTAGCCCGGGCCCAACTGAGGCCACTAGCCAGAAATCAACGCCTTTGGTCATTCGAGCACCGGCAATCAGATGTCATTAACCCTTTTGTAAGGCCGATGCATCTGAACCAAATGGTGCCCAAAATTTTCTGCGCTTTTCGAACAGAAATTTTCACACAGCTGCCAGGTTTTAAGACAGCTAACGGCAAATCAATTCCTTTCCCATTGATCTCACTAGCACCGACCGTAAAACTGTTACTATTGATAAACGCTTCTTTATCATCCCTTATTCTCTGCTCCGCGACGCAAGGCATGATGGGGGACGACTAGTCCTCCTGACATAAACATCATGCCACTGGGTAGAAACAAGTGACTCAAACATCTTCTCTCTGCGTTTTTAGGTTGGCTGCCAATGTTACAATCGCTCTTCTAGGACGTAATCAGTCAAAGGAATACTTCCAATCATCCCTCTAAATGACCACTTCGAGTAACAAAGCTGATGGGAAAGCAACATTTTTTTAATGCGGAGGTTCACTCGGTCGAGTCTCATTCGGCATACTTCTTAGATAGTGAATATACATCGAAGAGCCAAAACATTATGATCAGCGCGTCTTTGTGCAAATACAACCGCAGATAAACGACGGCACGTATGACGGTCATGAAACTGTAAAAATAACACCTGATACTGAGCCCTGTTAATTAGTGCTGTTCTTTCTTCACATGGGAAAGCTAGCGGACTTAAGAGAGCTTGACAAATGTAACGGTCAGACGACTGGGTCATAGCATTTCTGAGACGGCAAGGCATGTGGGTATTTCTCGAAGTATTCCATTCCAAGTATTTCTCGAATACTCAGACACTTATTCGTATTTCTGAGCCTACGGTAAGATCCTCACTGGAATACGCGGCGATCATTTGAAGTTCTAGCCCTGTAACTTTAGTAAATGAAATCGATAAAGTTCAAAAAAATTTTCTCAGACACCTTTTTTACAAATCGACTGGTGTTTATATAGCGGACATCCCGACGGCTGACATTCTTCAAGATGACCTCTCGGCAATCGAGAAAGAACGCTCTCCAACTCAAGTTTCTCTACGCAGGGCCGGATTAAGGGGGATTGGGGAGTGTCTATAGGGGCCTTGGGGCTCACCATGACCAAGGGCCCAGGAGGCATTCTTTGGAAATGGATAGATAGATAGGTAGGGAGTTTTACTTTTGTCTCGTATGATTTCCACTTGGTCAGAAACAGACGCTGGAAGACGAACAGATTTCAAGAGAGTCACTCACTAAGCGTAAAGATTTCATATAACTCTATATAGTTGGGTCAGGCGACACCGTTTCAGCTTTTTCACTACCATCCACCCACACCTCCCATTGTGCACTTGAAGCCGTTAATAGGTGAAGCACCCTGTGGCTTCACATTGCATAACAAAAGAGATACACTAAGAAAAGTATACAATGCTAAATCATTAGAAAATCCAAGACAAAATCAAGGAACCTTAAGCTTTTAAACTAATGTTCTTGTGAGAACAATGAAAAATACAGTTACTTATTATAAAAACTCTGCAGATAATTTAGTAGTTACAGTTTCGTGTTATAATGGACAGTTCGGACGTATAATAATTCCCCGTCATAAGTTCTCTGGAGGCCCACTCAGATGTCTTAGCCTTGAGGCCCACTCAAATGTTTTAACCTAGGGGCCCACTAAGGTCTTAATCCGGCCCTGTCTGTACGGTATCATCAATGGAGAGATTGATGATACTCAAACTGTAAACCAATTAAGTTTCCGTGTCCCACGTTTACCGAAGACAAAAGGTGAACTATTTGCAGTGCCATTTTGCAGAACTGATGCTGGAAAAACTTCTCCGTTATGTAAAATGTATAGGCTTCACAACTCAACTCAAGTGAAGAATGTCCGGATGTTTTTAATGTTAGTAATAATTTTTCTCATAAAGCATGTTTCGGTGTCGCACGATTTCTCAAATAACGATTGGTCGGCACCCGATTGGTCGACAGTAATGATTGGTCGGCAGCACGATTGATCGACATAACGATCAGTCGACCGTAACGACTGGTCGACAGCACGATTGGTCGAGATAACCATTGGTTCAGAGGATTATGGTTTACATTCGTAGCGGTACCTCTCAGAACGTACTGACCTCTCAAAACGTAACGTTCCTTTTTGGAAATATCTTTTAGAATACAGTCCTCAGAACGTACAGCATTATAACATATTATTTCCAAATAGGCCCCCGTGCCCCCTTTTGTACTCTAAGTGAAATCTATATAGAGGGCCTTCTGAACGATGTTATTTTCGAAAGGGCCCCGGGGCACTTTAGGTATAGGTACCTTGGGAAAACTGCCACACATAATTCGGAAACTCGGAAAATTGCCACACATTCAAAGCGTTTCTCGGACGAACGGCGATTTGTGCTCGTCCCCTTAATAAAAACCATGTGGCAATTTTCCGGTGGGGCAATTTTTCTGTGTGTGGCAATTTTCCGGGTTGCTGAAAGATGTGTGGCAATCTTCCGGTGAGGCAATTTACCGCCAAACTGTTTGCACTTATTCAAATTTTGTTTTGATTTTCCAAGTTCCGTTGACCATTTTATGTCGACCAATGTAAACTAATCTTTATATGGACCAGTCGTTACTGTCGACCAATCGTTATGTCGATCAAACGTGCTGTCGACCAATCGTTACTGTCGACTAATCATTACTGTCGACAAATAGTTATGTCGACTAATCATTTCTGTCGACCAATCGTTGTGCCGATCAATCGTTATGTCGTCCAATCGTTACTGTCGGCCAATCGTGTGTCGGCCAATCGTTATGTCGACCAACCGTTACATGCCCGCATGTTTTGCAAGACTGTAAATATCCCTTGGTAATTATCACTGTAAATATAACTATAGCAATTCATGTAACTAGATATACCATCTGTAGGATGTGCTTACAAATTAATAAATGTCCAGCCGTGGTAAGTACGTTCAAAAAGTTGTCCGAGGGCCGCAGTCAAGGTATTAGTCAACCTCGGCTCATCGATGCTAGAGGTGAACGAATGCTATCCCGCATGATACGAATCAACAGAAGAGACACTATTGCGCAACTTGCCGGTAATTTGAATACTGGTCACGGGAGCAATGTGTTACAACACAGTACATCAAACCCTGTTGAAAATGGGACTGCGTAGCTGCAGGTTTCCCCAACTGCTCATAATTCACCATCAAAAGCACCTAGAACGACACGTGAGCATCAAAAATGACCTTGAATGATTAGAAGAAGATTGTCTGGTTAAACTAATATCGTTCCTGTTGTACTACTGTATGTGGCCAGCCCGGTCGGCGTGCGTCGTTTACCTCGGGAAGTGTTGGTACCAGGATGTGCCGTGGGTTGAAAACGAGGTGGTGGAGAAAGTGTAATGCTTTGAGCAAGGTTCTATAGGAATACCCTCAGTTCAGTTATTTACGTGCAGGAAACTATGAGGTCTACCACATACCAGAACATCATTGCAAACTAGGTACATTCCTTCATGACAACGGTATTTCCCTCTAGTAGTCCCTTCTTTAAAAAAAATAGTGAGCCATGCCACTCTGCCCGGATTGTACGGTAATTGTTCGCGGAACATGAACAAGACTTGCAGGTATTGGCCTGGCCTCCAAATTCCCTAGAGACCAGTCCAATCAAGCATATGTGGTTTGTTTTAGAACAGCAAAATCGATCTGCGGCATCTTAACCACGTAGCTTACAAGAGCTCAAATATCTGCTGTTAACGTGTTAGTACCAGATACCACAAGACACCTTTAGAAATCTTGTAGCCTCTATGCCTCGCTGGGTAAGAGCTGTGTTAGTGGCACGTGTAGCACCAACACGTCTTATTAGACTGGTGGTGATAATGATTTGGCTCTTCTGTGTATTCTCTCGAGCTGATTTCAGCCAAATTTGCTAACCGTGGTGACGTGGAGTGACGTAAAACAAGTTAGTGAAATTATGCAATGCATTGACAACGCTTTCAAACATACCAGAAATTATTACTCAAGTTATGAGGATAATGGCTGTGGAATAAATCTCGCCCCTGTGCCCTGACCTTTGACCCCATTTCAATGATATTCAACAGAACCGGTTCAATTTACCTCCGGAACAACATACTAAAGTTTTGTTGCAATAGAAGCATTTTTTGTCAAGTTATGAGCATAATGACTGTGGAATAAATCTAGCTCATGTGTCCTGAGCTTTGACGCCATTTCGATTATATTCAACAGAACCGGTTCAGTATACCTCCGGAACAACATGATGAAGTTTTGTCGCAATAGAAGCATTTTTACGTAAGTTATGACGCATAAGGGCAATGGAATGGACCCCCCTTCTATATCCTGAGACCCCATTCCGCCGACTTTCAAAAGGGTTCGTTCCCAGTTGTTCCCTACCAGATACTAAAATCTCATCGAAATCGAACCATTTTTACGCAAGTTATGACGCATAAGGGCCGCGGAATGGATCCCGCTCCTATATCCTGACCTTTGACCCCATTTCGCCATTTTCAATAGGGTTCATCCCCTACCACATACTAAAATTTAATCGAAATCGAACCATTTTTACGCAAGTTATGACGCATAAGGGCAATGGAATGGATCCAGCTCCTATGTCCTGACCTTTGAATCCATTTTGTTAATTTTTAATAGGGTTCGTCACCAGGTGGTACCCTACCTCATACTAAAATTTCATAGAAATCGAACGCAAGTTACCGTGCGGGCGGACGGACAGACAGACGGACAAAGCTGGAGCATATACGCTTCTTCAACCTACGGTTGGAAAGCTTAAAAAAATAGAGAAAAAAAACTGCCAGAGGTGGCAGAAAAATTAGTGGTAATGTTGAATTCCAGAAAAAAAAAGTAAAGGGAGAAAACTCTAAACTTAGGTAATGGGACGCCATTATATCGAGAACGACAAAAAGGAAGAAACTGAAGCCATTTTTGTGACAAGGCCACAAAAAACAGATAGAGGTTGCGACTTTCTAGGAATTTTGGAGCGTGGAATTCGTGGAGACCACTACAACAGCAGAAGGGGGCTGTTAGATTACGTCATAGGAAGGCGACAGGACTTTGAGAGCACAGGATGCCTTAGGACTCTGGGGTCAAAATGCAAGCCTATGATTGGTTGTGCGCTGTCCAGAGTCACGGGAGAAAGTTGAGGGAAGCAAGTGCAGGAGATTTTGGCGGGACTTCTCGTATACCTATCAAAAGGGAAAGATGTCAAGTTAGCTCTCAGGATGAATTTTGAGACCTAAAAGTCTGAGCAATCAGCTGCGGTTGGGTCGCCAGTATACTTTATCACTAGCCGAGGTTAGTGGTTGATCTTTTGTTAATTACTGAGGAAGTAGGCTGCGGTCTAGAAATCGAAACTAAGCAGATAAAATATTCCACCAGTAGAAAACTCCCTGCGTTTTAAGTAGCTAATGTATGGTCTATAGCTTGAGCGGTTCTGATCAAGACCTGTGCGATGCCTCTGATGACGGACAAGATTGTAGTATCATCTTAACTCAAATAACCGACTGTGGACAGTGTGTACTCACTGCTGTGTGTGTGACCTAGATTTTTGAAAAGGAACTGGTCGGGTTCAATACCTCAACAAATTAACCTCAATATTGATGAAATTCTCCATCATCATTATAAATATTACAGCAAATGTTACGGCATGTAAATAGATTAAGAGTGTTATGTCTGTGAAGATATCAGCTCTGTGTCATCAATGCTTGATCTTTTGCTACGCCTCTGAGGTCAGTAATAGATTGTGAATAAAGTTGTCCAGGTTTTACAATCAAATTCTGGACTGGTGGCAGCGAATAACTCAGGTAAAAATACTCTCAAAACAAGGTAAAAATTTTACTGGATTACATATATATAAGATGGTTCATAAATACAAAAAAAAAATGATGACTACCAACAAACAAGTACATAACACTAACCTGGAGTTAATTCATTCCAGCTGGTTAAAAAGTTAAAGTTGTGAACTTCTGCCACGTGTGGTCGGACGATTTGGGACAAGGCCTTCTGTTTTCTTCTACTGGCATTTTGATTTGAATCTGGTGAGATGATGAATGTTGTGTTTGGGCTGTGGTTGTTTGCCTTTCTTAGAACCAATGGGCCTAAAATAAGGACAGATGACTCCTGCTGACTTCTGAGGCTCATGGTCATGGAGTATCATTAAACTTAAAAAAAATCACTTCTGTGAATCAATTAGATATTTTATATATTCAGGAATTAGAGCAGCTTTTTCTGAATTGGTGTTTATGACGTTTCGTGAGTTCGTCTTTATCTGCATTTCGATCCTGAAATGACGTTTCGTCTAGCAGGCCTGTGGGAATCAGAACGCAGCAAAAACTCGAAGACAAACTGTGAGAGAAGGGGGAGGCGCAAAACAAGTACTACGAGAAAGAGGAGGGCCATAAAAAAATTTCATACAGTTAGTTTTTCTTTTATGTGCTCCAAAACTGAAAGATTATCCAGGCCGCCCTGGTGACAGAGTGTTCAGAGGTTGGTTTCAGGTTAGTTGCGCTAGTTGGGTTTGGGTTCCAGTCCCCAATGAAACCTCAGTGATGTTTGTCCAAAGGTACTGGCGCTCTTCCTCCTTTGGAATCTACAGCCCCAAATTAGAGACGCCAAATATTTGAGTTACTCATAGGTATTCGTTAAACTCCGAAACAAAAATTGGTGAGCACTCAATTGATTTCTACATGTTAAGAGTGTATATTTCTGTACAACAAATTATTTGCTTTTGGTACATACCCAAGTTTAGTAATATCAATGCTACCTTTTCGGCGCCCCTATGTACTGGCGCCATGCTAGCGGCCCCGATGTCTCTGCCGCCCCCATCATCGGTGTTCCTTTAGGTAAGTGGCATTTTATTACGAATACTAATAACACACGACTCACATGAGTCTAAAATCTCCTTTAACGGCGCAAATACTAACACTCAATATCTGCCGAGCTTTCGCACTTTGGTTTTCTCTTTTTAGCACGTCTGTTGTAAAAAAAGATCGTGCTTATGTTACCGGTTTGTCCGTCCGTCCGTCTGTACCTACGATATCTCTGCAACTATTAGTCCGATTTGAATTTTTTAAATTTTTTTTTTGCATTGGGAAGCTTGAAATATGAGAATGATGATCCTTTATTTCGTTTTTTTTTACGATGTACAATTTCGCCACTAGAGGTCGTAAATGCAGGTGGTGTCGAATTCAAAAATACGTTTTATTCCACATCTTTGCTTCTAAACATCCGATTGGAAAAATTATTTTATCTTTTGATTCCATTTATGTCAAAGAGTATTTTAGATATAGTTACTTTTTCAAATTACGCATAGATTTTCCGCTAGGGGCGTAAAAGTAAATTACATTTTTTCCCGATAATTCTTCTTCTAAAACTCCGATTTGAAAACTTTTTCTTCAGCGGATACAGCTCTTGATGGAAAATCGTTTGCATATAATTTCAAATTTTTGATAAAGAATACTTTGGCCGGCAGGGGACGTAAGTGTTGATTTTTGCTTCTCATGTATTTGCCATAAAATCTGAGCTTCTATACTATCGATTAAAAAAATTATTTCGTGGACTAATACCACTCACATAGATAAACCTTTTTGGAATATTTTCTTCTTAAAATATTCCACAGTTTCTCCGCCAGGGGGCGTAGAAGTGTATCTTATTTTCTAGGAGTCCGATTTGAAAATTTTCTCCTTTGTTGGAAAGTGTTTTTAGTGTGACATGTTTTTCATATAATTTCAAAATTTTCAAGTAATTCATAGACTTTCCGCTAGGGGGCGTAAAGGTAAATTGCGTTTCCTCATATATCTCTATTTTTAAATCTCCGATTTGAAAAATTCTTTCTGCACCGGATACAGCTCCTGATGGGAAATCGTCTGCACATAATTTCTAATTTTTGTAAAAAAAAAATGGTTTGGTCACCAGGGGCGTAAACCTTAATTTCCGCTTCTGATGTATTTTCAGCAAAATATGAGCTTCTAAATTCTCGATTGAAAAAAACGTCGTTTGTTGACCGATGATAGTATTGATGTCGACAAACCTTTTAGAAACATTTTCTTCTTAAAATAATGCATGGTTTCTACGCCAGGGGGCGTAGATGTATATCTTATTTTTGTCAATATCTCTACTTCTAGGAGTCCGATTCGAAAAATTTCTTCTTCTTTTGGATAGTGTTTTCAGTGTGACATGTTTTTCATATAATTTTAAAATTTTCAAGTAATTCATAGAGTTTCTGCTAGGGGGCGTAAAGGTAAATTGCTTCCCCCTTATATCTCTGCTTCTAAATCTCCGATTTTAAAAATACTTTCTGCACCGGATACAGCTCGTGATGAGAACTCCTTTGCACATAATTTCAAATTTTTGTAAAAAATGGTTTGGCCACCAGGTACCGTAAGTCTTAATTTCCGCTTCAGATGTATTTGCAGCAAAATATGAGCTTCTAAAATCTCGATTGAAAAATAAGTCGTTTGTTGACTGATACTATTCATGTCGACAAACCTTTTAGGAACATTTTCTTCTTGAAATAATGAATGGTTTCTACACCAGAGGGCGTAGATGCATATATTATTTTTTTCAAAATCTCTACTTCAAGGAGTCCGATTTAAAAAAATTCTTCTTTGTTGGATAGTGTTTCCGATGCGAAATGTTATTCCTATAAATTCAAAATTTTCAAGTAATTCATAGACTTTCCGCTAGGGGGCGCAAAGGTAAGTTACGTTTTCTGCATTATTTCTGCTTCTAAAACTCCGATTTGAAAAATTCTTTCTGTATCGTATACAAGACCCGATGGAAAATGCTTTTCACATAATTTCTAATGTTTGGTAAAGAATGGTTTAGCCACCAGGGGGCATAAGGGTTAATTTTCTGCTTCTGATGTATTTGTAGCAAAATCTGTGCTCCTGAAAACTCGACTAAATTTTTTTTTTCTTGGGCCGATAGTGCTCATATGGAAAAAGCTTTTGAGAATACTTTCTTCCTAAAATAACGCATGGTTTTCTAGCAGGGGACGTAAAGTCACATCTTATTTTTGTCGATATCTCTGTTTCTGAGAGTCCGATTTGAAAAATTCTTTCTGTGTTGGAGAGCGTTTCCGGTGCAAAATGTATCTCATATAAATTCATGTTTTTCTTAATGCACAAGTCTGCAGCCAGAGGGCTTAAGCTCACGATTTCGTTTACAGAAATATCTGAGGGATTAAAAACCGGATTGAAAATCTTCTTTCTTCCGTCAGATACTATTGTTTTCCATACCGGTTCCATTGACTTTGAATAGCTTTGATAAATTTAATTTGCGTCAGAACGGATCAAAAGACGTGCTTATTACACCCGAAAATTCGGTGTCATCTTTCTTGTTTTTATTATTATTGTTTTGGTCAGAGGTTTAACGACCACCGTGAACAACTCAATGGGCTACAAGCAGTCGCCCGGCCCTAATTTAGGGCCAATGGTTCCAGGGAAGGGAGAGACCCAGTGCCGTAAGACAAAACCAACACCCATGCCTAACCGGGATTCAATCCCGGACCCCTCTTTGACGAATGGTCACAAGCCAGCGCTTAGACCACTGCGCCACCGGGACGGCAAGAGGCTTTGTCTAGGCTTAATCTCAGAGCTTAGAACGTTCACAGACAACGCTGAAATAATTCAAAAATTGTTTTAGCGTTGTCTGTGATCCGCTTGTTTCTGATCGTTCTAAGCCCTGAGAATTAAGCCCAGGCAAAGCCTCCCAGCGCAGTGCGGAAGCTCGACACATATTGAGGGTTTGTTTTATCGCCATTAAAGGAGATTTTATACTCATATGAGTGGCGTGTTATAATATATAGATGATGTATTTGGTAATTATGCATGCTAATGTTCTGACAGAGGCATATTCGTGCTTTCTAGTCATTTTGGAACAAGACCGTGGGAATTAAACATGGGAGTGTCTTGAATTACATTCACTCCGCGTTTATTATTTTTATGTATATCTGCTATAAAGTACAGACCACAACGACTGAATTTATCTTGTAATGAAATGATGGCAGAATGCTGTTTTAATGCAATTAAAAAATTTTCAACACTGCTACTCGTGAACCAGGGGGACGCATGAGTCCCGTACAGGTTTATTCCGCCACCTATACTTCTTGTTCTCTCAAACACTGTTCCAATAACTGGGCGAAGCTACGTTACGAACGCACAGCTACGATAGGTGACACATCGAGACGATCACACTAACAACTGGCGTGACATAAGACACAAGTCTGAAGAAATGCTTTTTCTTTGTCTGAAAGAAACATGCACACGCTTCTGCATTAGATATGCCGCTAGTTATAGTACCGTCGTCGGCATCTTTCAGTCATCTTTCTTTTTTCTGTTTTCATTTTGATTTCGGGGTTTAACCTTTTAACGACCAGTGCCCCGAAATCTTGTATCACTCAAACAATGAAGCTCCTGCGAAATCATTTCCCGTTTATAGATTTAACGAAAAGTGCCCTGAAATCTTGTATCGCCCAAACAATGAAACTCCTGCGAAATCATTTCTGGCTTAACCCTTTAACGACCGGTGCCCTGAAATCTTGTATCGCCCAAACAATGAAGCTCCTGTGAAATCATTTCTAGCTTAACCCTTTAACGACCAGTGCCCCGAAATCTTGTATCACTCAAACAATGAAGCTCCTGCGAAATCATTTCCCGTTTATAGATTTAACGACCAGTGCTTTGAAATCTTGTATCGCCCAAACAATGAAATTCCTGCGAAATCATTTCTGGCTTAACCCTTTAACGACCGGTGCCCTGAAATCTTATATCGCTCAAACAATGAAGCTCCTGTGAAATCATTTCTGGCTTAACCCTTTAACGACCGGTGCCCTGAAATCTTGTATCGCCCAAACAATGAAGCTCCTGTGAAATCATTTCTGGCTTAACCCTTTAACGACCAGGGCCCTTAAATCTTGTGTCGCTCAAACAATGAAGCTCCTTTGAAATCATTTGCCGCCCTGGTGGCGCAGTGGTCTAAGCGCTGGCCTCTGATCGTTCGTCCGAAAGGTGTCTGGGTTCGAATCCCGGTGAGGCATGGATGTTGTGTTTGTCTTACGGCACTGGCTCCCTCCCTTCCCTGGAGCCAGTGACCCAAAATTAGGGACGGGCGACTGCTTATAGCCCATTGAGTTGCTCACGGCGGTCGTTAAGACTGCAATAAAAAAAAATCATTTGTCGCTTAACCCTTTAACGACCAGGGCCCTGAAATCTTGTGTCGCTCAGAATACCATAACGTCCGAAACTGTAGCTTCTTTCATAATTTCTCGCCTCCTCCATACAAGTTAACAAAAGGGTGAACAGTGCTCAGTTACCACACGAAACTTTCCTGTTGATGTGCATTGAACTTCAGACGTCTTCCAGGGTCGATCATTGCATTCTTCCACAGAGAAACAAACGATCTCAGGAGAGTAAATAACACTGCTTCGGGTGATAGCAAAGCCTGCATTACAAGTACTTATTTGTTTAGCGACAACAATGGGGACAGAGGGTAATTTTGCTAATCCGGTAGAAGTCGCGCAAATTCAGAGAACTCGTGGGGGTAGGAAATCGTAGTCATTTCAGACAGGCGTTTTCGGGAGACCATGGTAGTTTGGATGTAAGGGCTTTTCGGGCATTACAATCATTAAATGGTTAACTACCTGCCTGAAGAGCTCTAGAGACTATAAAAACCACCAGTCGCTAACTTAGGACCACTGGTTCCAGGGAAGAGAAAGAGCCAACGCTGTAAAACAAGAACACCATCCATGTTTTATCCTGGACTTAAACCGTGACCTTCGAAGCATTTTTCTTTGTAACCGTGATGTGCCTTCTTCCGTTGACTACGCGCTGATGACGTCAAAAGTAGGAGATGGTTACAATAATGTGACTCGACTGTGTATATATATATCATCATCATCATCATCAACCATTATCAATCCACTGCTGGACGAAGGTCTCCCCAAGTTTCTTCCACAACGGTCTGTCTTGTGCCAGTCTCCTCCATATTACTCCCGCATACTTTCGAATTTCATCCACCCATCTTCCATGTAGTCTTCTTCTGGGTCTTTTCATGTCTCTTGGAATCCAATCTAAAATTTCGGCTGTCCATCGATAGTCTGTCCTTCTGCCAGTATGTCCAGTCCATTGCCATTTCAGGGATTTAACTCTGATCATGATGTCTTCCACTCTTGTCATTTTTCTGATCCACGAGTTCCTCTTCTTATCTCTCCTGGTTACAGCAATCATGCACCTGTCCATGCTTCTTTGAGTTGTCTGCAGCCTTTGTATGTCTCTTTTAGTTAAGGTCCACGTCTCTGCACCATACGTAAGCACTGGAAGGATGCATTGATCAAACACTTTTCTTTTAAGACATAATGGCATATTGCTCTTGATAATTATTCTGTTTCTTCCAAAAGCTCTCCAGGCAAGTTTTGTACGCTGATTAATTTCTTCATCAATGTGACCCTCACTTGATATCTGCTGTCCAAGATAAACGTACGTGTCTGTTATCTCCAGCTTTTCCCCATCAATCGATAAATCTTCATTTCGTGTAAAAGCATTAAACATCACTTTTGTCTTCTGAAAGTTCATTTTTAATCCCACTTCTTTACTCTTGTCAGCAAGTTCCTGGATCATACTCTGCAGCTCTGATGGGGTAGTTGCAAAAATTACCAGGTCATCAGCAAAACGAAGGTGGGTTAGATAATCTCCATTAATCTTTATCCCTTTGTTTTCCCAGTTCAGTGATTCAAATACATTTTCCAATGTGGCATTAAAGAGCTTCGGAGATATGGTGTCACCTTGTCTCACTCCCTTTCCAATTTTTATGTGTGTTGTATTTTCGAACAGCCGAATCTTTGCACTTGTATTTTCATAGATGTTATTAATAATATTAATGTATGCATCTTCAATACCACAGGATTTCAGAGCCATTGTAACTGCTGATGGTTTCACCGAATCAAAGGCTTTTTCATAATCGATAAAAGCCATGCACAATGGAAGTTCATATTCCCTCGCTCTTTCAATTAGTTCTCTCAGTACGTGGATATGATCTATAGTGCTGTAGCCATTCCTGAATCCAGCTTGCTCTCTCGGTTGAGCCATGCCCAGTGTTACTTTCAAGCGGTGTGAAAGAACTTTAGTGAAGATTTTATAAACCACTGATAGGAGGCTGATAGATCTGTAGTTCCTGAGATCCGCAATGTCACCTTTTTTATGTAACAGGATCATTGAAAATTTGGGCGAGTACTGTTTCGATTTCTCCACTTGCTTCTTGTATGATGTCTACAGTATTTCCATCTTCTCCTGGAGCTTTTCCCCGCTTCATGTTCTTGATTGCATGTGCAACTTCTCCTGGAAGGACTGGAAGAACTCTGGTACTGGTACCTTTAATGATGTCTGGAGTACATGTATCATCCCTTTTATATAATTTGGAGTAGAAATCTTTCACTCTTGTCAAAATGTCGCCTCTATTTCTTGTTACAGAACCATCTTATTTTCTCAGTGACATAATCTGTTTTCTTCCCTTACTGAGATGTCCCTTTGCTATCTTTAGGCTTTGGCTGTTTTCCCCACTAGTTCACAGTTGAATTTCCTTACGTCTTCAGTGATACTTTTTCGTACTGTCTTGCATAGCTCTATATATTCTACTTTGGAAGTCACATCTTTTTTAGTTGTCCTCATCTCTCCTCTTTTTTGCATCAGCATTTTGGTTTTTCCTGATAATTTGTTCACATTCAACTTGTTCTTAGACCCAGCTAATTTTGTTGCTGTTTCCATAAGAGCTATGGTTGCTTTTATGTTAACTTCAGAAATATCCACTGTTCTTCAGTTCCAACTTGAAGGTATTACGGTGATATTTAAGGTTGGTTATTCCAATACATTTTGTTTGTCTTATGAGCTTGCCACGTTCGAGTTTAGTGTTGAGGTGCATCTTACATCTCACCAATCTATGGTCGCTACCTGTGTTGAACTTGTTTAGCACACTGCAGTCTTTTATGACGAATTTTTTGTTACACATATCTAATTAAATTTCACTTGTCGTCCCATTTGTATGTCTACATGTCCATTTCCTGTGTGGCTTTTTCGTCAAAAAGGAGTTCAAGATGTAAAACCCTTCTGCCTCTGCAAACTCTACGAGAGTATTTCCACGCTGGTTTCTGTTGCCGTGATCGAATTTACATACTGAAGTTTCATTCTGCTGCCGTTGTCCTATTTTTGCATTGAAATCTCCCATAATAATCTTCAAGTACTGCATACCTTTATTATTTAGATGACGAATTTCCTCATAAAATTCTTCAATTTCTTCTTCAGGATGACTTGTAATGGGTGCATAAGTTTAAATAACCTGAGCCTTGTATCCTCTCGAGACTTGGATAACGAGTCGTGCAGCTCTTTCAGAGGAACTTTCAACTTCTACAACTTTATCCTTCAGTTTCTTGTTTATTATAATTCCAACACCACTAGTTCTGCAAGTAGCTGTCCCACGATAGTAGAAGAGATGACCACTTTTCAGTTCAATGAGATCTTCTCCTTTTCTCCTTACCTCACTTAGCCCGACGATGTCCTACTTGATCCTTTGTTGTTCCTCATCGAATTTAAGAAGCCTTGAATCAGAAGATAGGGAGCGTCCATTATACGTAGCCAAGGTCAGCATCAGATGGCAGCCTAGTCCGGTCCTCCGGAGATTTTTAGCACCCTGTGCCTTCATGTCTCACTGGACGCTGCCTTGGTCAGGTACATTCCAGCTGCCGGAGACTGAGGGCCAAGATTTAAGTTGTGGAGTGATTTTGGAGGAGTTTGGCCATAACTCACCACGCTCGCCAAGCGGGTTGGTGAGTGTGGGGTAGCATTTCCTCTAATCCCGATGGTATAGTTATACCGCTATTGGCGGTCGTCAGAGCCACTTTAGTGGGAACGGGATGCACAACGAGAAGGCGGGGTTGACATTTGTCAAGGAGAGGCTGCGATGTTGCGCATCACCTGACCTTACATCCCGTGTATATATACACTGGCGGAAAGTGAAGAAAGAACACCAAGAAGGAGACGTCTGATACCAACGAAATTTATACAGCATAATAACGGAATACAGAGGATAACGTGATCAAAACATTATGACAAAATGCAGCTGTATTTGCTGGTAAACTGAAAAATAACATTTCCATGTAACATGGTTAGTACGAGGTTGAACCGCTATGAACTGCGTCACACTGTGCAATTCTGGCATGGAGTCTGTCGTGCAGATGTTGGATGTAAGTTTGGGGTGTTGAGTTTCAAGCAACCTCAACCTGGACGCGTAAATCGGGGATGGTCGTGGCTGGCCGTGGAGACCGGATAAGTCGTTGTCCCATAAAATCCCACACGTGCTCAATGGGAGACAAATCCGGTGAACGTGCAGGCCATGGAAGTTATCTCACACCCTGAAGTGCATGTTGCGTTGCACGTGCCGTGTGTAGGCATGCGTTATCTTGCTGAAAAACACTACGATGGACCGACCTTACAAATGGCACGACAACGGGCTGAAGGATGTTGTTGATGTAGGAGATGCTGTTTAACGTACCCGGTACAAACACTAGTTGTGTACGGGAGTGATAGCTGATCGCTCCCCACACCAGGAGACCAGGTGTAGGCCCTGTGTGTTGCTGACGGATGCAAGAAGGGTGGAGACGCTCCCCTGTGCGTCTGCGAATACGCATACGGCCATCGGAGGCTCCCAAGCAGAATCTGCTTTCATCGCTGAACACGACAGATCGCCTTTGCGTTCTCCAGTGCAGACGTTGGCGACACCACTGCAGCCGTTCCTGACGGTGGGCTGGAGTCAGAGGTACACATGCCAGAGGCACACGTGCACGTATTCCTGCATCCAGTAGACGGTTGCGGATTGTTCGCACAGTCACCTCAGGTGCAACAGCAGCTCGGATTTGCGTCGCAGTGTATGTTCTGCTTGACAACGCCGCTCTTCTTATGCGTCAATGGGTCCGCTCATCAGTCCGTTTGTGACTCCCGGTTCCGCGTCTTCTCGAGTGGGAATGTTCCTCGGACCATCTACGCCCCCATCGTACCACCACCGATACGCCCCGTCCAATTCGCTCCGCAATACGACGATACGACCACCCGGCCTCGCGGAGTCCGACTAGACGGCCTCGCTCAAAGTCCGATAACTGCTGAAATCGTACACGTCTTCCATGTCCAGGCATTGCAGCTTCTTCAGGGTCTTCGCACGTGTCCGTACGCCGACGACTGATTACATTTACTTCACCGTGTTCCTTAAATACCACCGACGATAATTTGCATATTATGCCGTGCTGTGGCGTAAGCGCTCACTGGTTGGTCCCGAAATTAACATCACACCTACGTAAACTGGACCCCATTAACATATGTAAATTTTATGATCGTCCGCCAATTCCTTCTTGGTGTTCTTTTTTCACTTTCCGCCAGTGTATAAATATCTATATATATCATTATTTCGACCACCTCCTACTTTTGACGTCAACAGCGCGTAGCCAATGAAAGAAGGCAAGGGTCGTGAGCTAGCTTGGAATGCATATAAGGTCTGCTGTAGGCAATCTGAAAACATATCAGTCGTTGCTGTCATGGATAAAAGGAACGATTTATCAGATTTACGAAAAGGGATTATTACAGGCTTTCGGGCCAAGGGTGGCAGTATTTCTGAAACAGCGCAGTTTGTGAACTGTTCGCGTGCTGCTGTGGTTAAGGTGTATCGTGATTGGAGAAATGGCACCATTGCGAATAAATGAGGAGAAAACTGCGGAGCACCATGTTCCATTGATTGAAAGATGAATGTCAGCTGCGAAAGGTGCGTGACTCACTGGCGGAATGAACCAGGGGGCTACCGGAAGATTGTCTAAAACGACAGTTCAGCGAACCCTGCTGCGTATGGGGCTCCGATGCAGACGGATGGTCACTGCACCTATGCTAACGAAGATGTATCGTTAAAAAAAGGCTTATATTTGCACGACAGTATCGGAAATGGAACTACGCTGATTGGGAAAGGATTGCCTTCTCCAATGAGTCACGTTTTCTGCTTCATCGAACGAATGGACGTTGGTGTATAAGGCGAGAAACATCGGAGAACAAAGGCTCTTCAACCACTGCTGGAAAAACACAGGCTGGGGGGGGGGGGGGTCAGCGTTATCGTCTGGGGAATGTTTTGGTGGCATTCCCTGGGTTCACTCAGACCTGTGGAAGGCACTATGGACTGAATTCGTTATGAATCTGTCCTTGCAGACCACGTACACCCATACATGCTGATTGTCTTCCATGGGGCGGATGGGGTCTTTCAGCACGACAATGCGACGTGTCGCACAGCTAGAAATGTCCGAGAGTATTTGGAATAACATGATGAAGACTTCAAAGTACTTCTCTGCCCCCCCCCTAATTCCCCAGACGTAAACCCTATTGATCATCTGTGGAACCATCTCGATCGTGTTGTTCGCTCTATGGATCCTTCACCATGCACCCTCCAGCAGCTGACAGATGCATTGCAGTCAACATGGCTCTACATACCTGTGAGCACCTTCCGGCACCTTATTGAGTCACTCCGTCTAGCTGCTGTCTTTGCTGCATACTGCGGTAACTCTGGATACTAGCTGGTGGTCACACCAATGTGACTCGACCGTGTATAAATATCATCATCATTGTCAACCATTATCAATCCTCTGCTGGAAGAAGGTCTTCCCAAGTTTCTTCCACAACGGTCTGTCTTGTGCCAGTCTCCTCCATGTAACTCTCGCATACTTTCGAATTTCATCCAACCATCTCACGTGTATTCTTCTGCTGGGTCTTTTCCTGTCATTTGGAAACCAATCTAAAATTTCGGCTGTGCACCGATGGTCTGTCCTTCTGGCAGTATGTCCAGCCCATTGCCAGCTCAGGGGTTTTACTCTGATCAGGATGTCTTCCACTCTTGTCATTTTTCGGATCCACGAGTTCCTCTTCTTATCTCTCCTGGTTACAGCAATCATGCACCTGTCCATGCTTCTTTGAGTTGTCTGCAGCCTTTGTATGTCTCTTTTAGTTAAGGTCCACGTCTCTGCACCATACGTAAGCACTGGAAGGATGCATTGATCAAACACTTTTCTTTTAAGACATAATGGCATATTGCTCTTGAAAATTATGCTATTTCTTCCAAAAGCTCTCCAGGTAAGTTTTATACGCTGATTAATTTCTTCATCAATGTGACATTCACTTGATATCTGCTGTCCAAGATAAACGTAGGTATCTGTTATCTCCAGTTTTTCTCCATCAATCGATAAATCTTCATTTCGTGTAAAAGCACTGTACATCACTTTTGTCTTCTGAAAGTTCATTTTTAATCCCACTTCTTTACTCTTGTCAGCAAGTTCCTGGATCATACCTCTGCAGCTCTGATGGGGTAGTTGCAAAAATGACTGCGTCATGAGCAAAAGGAAGGTGAGTTAATAATCTCCATTAATCTTTATCCCTTTGTTTTCCCAGTTCAGTGATTGAAAGACAATTTACAATGTGGCATTAAAGAACTTGGGAGATATGGTGTCACCTTGTCGCACGCCCTTTCCAATAATTATGTGTGCTGTATTCTCGAACAGCCGAATCTTTGCACTTGCATTTTCATAGATGTTATTAAGAATATTAATGTATGCATCTTCAATACCGCAGGATTTCAAAGAAATTGTAACTGCTGATGGTTTCACCAAATCAAAGGCCTTTTCATAATCGATAAAAGCCATGCACATTGGAAGTTCATATTCCCTCGCTCTTTCAATTAGTTCTCTCAGTACGTGGATATGATCTATTGTGCTGTAGCCACTCCTGAATCCAGCTTGTTCTCTCGGTTGAGCCATGTCCAGTGTTACCTTCAAGCGGTGTGAAAGAACTTTAGTGAAGATTTTATAAACCACTGATAGGTCTGTAGTTCCTGAGATCCTCAATGTCACCTTTTTTATGTAACAGGATCATTGTAGCGTTGTTCCAATCTTCAGGAATCTTCCTTTCGTTAAGGCATCGAGTGAAAACTTGGGCGAGTATTGTTTCAATTTCTCCACTTGCTTCTTGTATGATGTCTACAGTAATTCCATCTTCTCCTGGAGCTTTTCCCCGCTTCATGTTCTTGATTGCATGTGCGACTTCTGCTGGGAGGACTGGAAGAACTCTGGTACTGGTACCTTTAATGATGTCTGGAGTACATGTATCATCTCTTTCATATAGTTTGGAGTAGAAATCTTTCATTCTTGTCAAAATGTCGCCTCTATTTCTTGTTACAGAACCATCTTATTTTCTCAGTGTCATAAATTGTTTTCATCCCTTACTGAGATGTCCCTTTGCTCTCTTCAGGCTTTGGTTGTTTTCAATTGCTTTCCTCACTAGTTCACAGTTGAATTTCCTTACGTCTTCAGTGAGACTTTTTCGTACTGTCTTGCATTGCTCTATATATTCTACTTTGGAAGTCACATCTTCTTTAGTTGTCCTCATCTCTCCTCTTTTTTGCATCAACATTTTGGTTTTTCCTGATAACTGTTCACATGCAACTTGTTCTTAGACCCAGTTAATTTTGTTGCTGTTTGCATAAGAGCTTTGGTTGCTTTTCTGTTAACTTCAGAGATGTTCACTTCTTCTGACGTTAGACCTTCTAGAATAGAGAATCTGTTTGTCAGTTCTAATTTAAAAGCATTATGATGATATTTAAGGTTGGTTATTCCAATACACTGTGTTTGTTTTATGAACTTGCCACGCTCGAGTTTAGCATTGAGGTGCATCTTACATCTTACCATTCTGTGGTCACTATCTGTGTTGAACTTGTTCAGCACACTGCAGTCTTCCAGGACAAATGTCTTGTTTCCCCCTTAATAAAATCAATTTCACTTGTCAATCCATTGGGATGCTTCCATGTCCATATCCTTTGCGGCTTTTTCGTCAAAAAGGAGTTCATGATGTAAAACCATTCTGCCTCTGCAAACTCTACGAGAGTATGTCCACGCTGGTTTCTGTTGCCGTGATCGAATTTACATACTGAAGTTTCATTCTGTTGCCGTTGCCCTATTTTTGCATTGAAATCTCCCATAATTATCTTCAAGTGTTGCTTACCTTTATTATTTAGATGACGAATTTCCTCATAAAATTCTTCAATTTCTTCTTCAGGATGACTTGTGGTGGGTGCATAAGTTTGAATAATCTGAGCCTGGTATCTTCTCGAGACTTGGATAACGAGTCGTGCAGCTCTTTCAGAGGAACTTTCAACTTCTACAACTTTATCCTTCAGTTTCTTGTTTATTATAAATCATCCAACACCACTAGTTCTGCCAGTATCTGTCCCACGACAATAGAAGATATGTTCACTTTTCAATTCAATCAGATCTTCTCCTTTTCTCCTTACCTCATTTAGCCCGACGATGTCCCACTTGATCCTTTGTAATTCCTCTTCCAATTCAAGAAGCCTTGAATCAGAAGATAGGGATCGTCCATTATACGTAGCCAAGGTCAGCATGAGATGGCATCATAGTCCGGTCCTCCAGGGATTCTTAGCACCCTCTGCCTTCATGTCGCACTGGCCGCTGCCTTGGCCAGGTACATTCCAGCTGCCGGAGACTGAGGGCCAAGATTTAAGTTGTGGAGTCATTTTGGAGGAGTTTTTCCATAACTCACCAAGCTGGCCAAGCGGGTTGGTGAGTGTGGGATAGCATTTCCTCTAATCCCGATGGTATAGTTATACCGCTATTGGCGGTCGTCAGAGTCCCTTTAGTGGGAACAGGATGCACCACGAGAAGGCGGGGTTGACATTTGTCAAGGAGAGGTTGTGATGTTGCGCGTCACCTGACCTTACTTTCGGTATAAATAAATATTATGTATATATATATACATATATATATATATATATATATATATATATATATGTATAAACAGTTATTTAAGAATACAGCACCAATAAAATTTTTAAAGAAAGTGAGACAAGGTGACGCCTTGTCTCTCAAACTCTTTAATGCCACATTCAAAAATGTCTTTCAATCACTGAACAGGGAAAACAAAGGGGAAACAATTAATGGAGACCATTTAACTCACCGCCATTTTGCTTATGATATAGTCATTATTGCAACTATCCCTTCAGAGCTGCAGAGTATGATCGAGAAACTTGCTAACAAGAGTAAAGGTGTGGGATTAAAAATGAACTTTCAGAAGACAAAAGTGATGGACAGTGTTTTTACAGGAAATGAAGATTTATTTATCTATTGACGGGGGAAAGCTGGAAATAACCGATACCTAAGTTTACCTTGCGCAGCAGATATCAAGCGAGGGTCACATTGATGAATACATTAATCGGCGTATAGAACTTTGTTGGAGAGTTTTTGGAAGAAACAATACAATTTTTAAGAGCAATATGCCATTATGTTCTAAAAGAAAAGTGCTCGAAGTGCTTAATCAATGCATTCTTCCAGTGCTTACGTACGGAGCAGAGAGGTGTGGACGTTAACTAAAGAAGACATAGAAAAACTGTAGGCTACTGAAAGAGGCATGGAGAGATGCATGTTTAGTGTTACCAGGAAAGATAAGAACAGGATCTCGAGGATAAGGAAAATGGCAAGAGTGAATACCCTGACATGGCAGTGGGCTGGACATATTGCCAGAAGAATAGACCACCGATGGACAATTGAAATTGTAGAATGGATTCCTATTGACCAAAAAAGACCCAAAAGAAGAAGACCTTGTGGGAGGTGGGTGGGACATGGAGGAGACTGGCTCAAGACACCTTCGTGGAAGAAACTTGGTGAGACCTTCATCCATCAGTAGATTGACAATGGGTGACAATATATAAGAGTCATCTCATTAATGGAAGTAAATAGATTAACGCACTCAGAAAAGAAGATGGTATTGTAATAAGAAATAGAATGAAATTTTTACTAGAGTTAGGGTGTTGTACATCGAACTTTATGAAAGGGATGATATATATGTTGCAGATATAAAAGATGAACTTTCACCGAAGTTGTTGCGCGTGCAATTAAGAACATGAAAGAGGAAGAACTTCAGAGGAAGATGGATTTTCCTCTGACATTGTACAAGAAGCAAGTAGAGAAATAGGACTCGTCCAAGGTTTCACCAGATATATCAGTGAAGGGGAGATTCTTTATGATTGGAACAGTGCTACAATGATCCTACTACATGAAAAAGGAGGATAATAGCAATTTCAGGAAACACAGATCCATCAACCTCCAATCAGTTGTTTATAAAATCTTCGTCAAGGTATCGTCACATCGCAGGATTTCAAGAGTAGCTACAGCACTATTGATCATATCCGTGTACTTTGAGGACTGGTTGGAAGAGCGAATGTGTATCAACTTCCATTATGTATGGCTTTTATTGATTACGAAACAGGCTTTTGATTCCGTGAAACCATCAGCAGTTATAAGGTCTCTTTAAAATTCTGCGGTATTAAAGATGCATACATGAATATTATTAATATGATCTATAAAAATTTAAGTGCAAATGTTCAACTGTTCGAGAACACAGCACTTATAAAAATTGGAAAAGGAGTGTGACAATGTGATACCATATCTCCTAAGCTCTTCAATGCCACATTGCGGAATGTTTCTAAATCATTGAACGGAGAAGACAACAGAATAAAAATTAGTGGATATTATTTTAACCGCCTTCGTTTTGCTGAAGGCATTGCCGTTTTTGCCAGTGCCCCCCCCCCCTCGGAACGGAGGCATATGGTCCTGGAATTTATTGACAAGAATAATGACGTAGGATTAAAAATGAACTTTCATAAAACAAAATTGATGTACAGTACAAATTTCGAAGACCTGAATCCGTTTATTGGTGTAAATATGGCATGGATCTTAAGTCAGATGATATCTGAAACTTTGAAAATTTCTTCGTCCTGGAGCGGGAATCAAAACCGCATCTCCCGGGTAACACCCGGGAAACTCGGGCGCTCTCACATAAAGGGTGATTCATAAAGAAGTACACAGTTTCCAGATGCTGTAAAACAGTAACAGTTGAAGACACGGACGACAACTGCGAACCATTAGGTAGATGTACTCATAAAGTTTCTGTCCCGCTACTGAGGGAAGTGACGTAGGCGATAGCGCGCGTGTCACGTGACTAATCAGTCAAAATGGCCGCGTCTGCAGTGGAGAAGACTTTTGTGTTCTTGAATTGAGCAAAACGGAATCTGTAACTGTTGTGCAACGGCGTTTTCGATCACGATTCGGAAAAGAACCTCCAACCAGAAAATCTATCTACGATTGGCATAAAAAATTTGAAACTACGGGATGTTTGTGCAAACTTAAAAGTCCTGGACGACCGCGTGTATCGAAAGAAGTCGTCGATAGTGTTTGCACCGCCATTCAACGAAGCCCGGGAAAATCAACGTGGAGGGTGAGTCGTGAAGTGCAGATTTCACAGCCCACTGTCTGGAGAATTTTGAGAAAGAAACTGAAAATGATTCCATACACAGAGCAGATGTTGCACTTGATTCAGATATCTTACCTCGCGTTCGGGCGGAAATGGATTACCGGCTCGATGTGTGTCATGTGACAAAGGATGCACACATAGAACATCTGTGACTGTCTCTAAAAAAACTTGAAACATTCCCCTACATTTCTGTTACAGGTAACATAAAACACCTTACATTGTTCTTGTTTTATAGTACGTTGAAACTGTATACTTCTTTATGAATCACCCTGTATATTCTATATTATATATACAGTATATTCATATACTGGCGTGCAAAAATTAAGGACGAGACGGTTTTTCGAATGTAACGTCGTGCCGAAGTGCTCCACATCGACTCAAATCATATCATAAGATCCCCAAGATGTAAGAATATGGGACAAGTGAGCAAAACCGTCCAAACAAGGAATCCAAAGGATACAAAGGCACTTTATTGAAAAGGCACCTTCGAGCACAACTGGAAAGAAGACAGAAGCGTCCATGTGACAGGCGGCTGCCAAGAAAAATCCAGCCTTTAGTAGGGGATATGATCACCCCTGACTGCGTTGCAGAATTTACAACGTTTGTCCATGCTGAGGACAAGGTTGTCAAGAAGCTGTTGAGGCATCGAGGCCCATTCCTCTTGTACCGCCAATCGCAGCTGCGGAATCGTTGCTGACAGCTGGTGACGTGCTGCCAAGCGTCTCCCAAGAAGGTCCCATACGTGTTCGATTGGATTTAGGTCCGGGGACCTTGCGGGACAATCCATGCGTTGAATATCTTCACTCTCCAACAGCTCTGCGACAGCCACTGTACGATGAGGTGTAGCGTTGTCGTTCATGAAGAGGAACTCAGGACTCACAGCACCTCTAAACAGACGTACGTGAGGCAGGAGAACCTCGGTACAATAGCGGACACCAGTGACAACCTCCTTGGAAGATGTGGAGGTCAGTACGGCTACCAAGCATGATACCGCCCCAAACGAGAACTCCGCCACCTCCAAACCGGTCCCTTTCGATGATGTTGGAGGTGTGATTGTGTGTTTCCTGCTCTCTCAAGATGTGTATACATCCAGAATCGCTCGTTAGACTAAATCGGCTCTCATCCGTAAAAAGAACTCGACCCCATTGCTGATGTGTCCAGTTCTTATGTTCCTGACACCACAAAAACTGCCGTCTCCGATGAGCAGGCGTTAATGGCACACACCGTACTGGTCGTCGTACAAATAGACCACCTTTGTGCAGCCTCCTGGCTACGGTAAAACGCGATAACGGACGTCTAGTTGTCTGTTGCATGCGCCTTGGGATTTCTCCCGCTGTCTACCGTCTGTCTCTTCTCGCCTGTAGGACATTATACCGGTCGTCTGCCACCGTGGTTGCTCGTGGACGACCACTGATAAACTCCCGGACAGCTGTTCCTGTCGTTTGAAATGCTCTCCAAGCTCGTGAAACGATGCTGTGAACGATCCCGAATTCCTCGGCCACACAAGTCACACTTCGACCTTCTTCCAACTTCCCAATAACGCGACCTCGGGTAAAGTCATCAAGATGTCGTCTACTGGATTGCCTGTTGGCCATATCACACGGTGGCAGCATTTTGACGTCGTTCAAACCGATGTACACCGTGCAATAGCTTTTACCGAATTGCTGAGCGTACACCGCCCGTGTGCTTTACACCCTTCCGACACCCCCTTCCCTACGCCATGCTGCATATATGCGCATGCCCTACCGTACCGGACCCTATTCTATCTCCTGAGTGGTCTTTCGGTCCGTTCTGCCTGCTCGTTCCGCTGTTATGCTAATTTCTCCTCTTCGTCCTTAATTTTTGCGCACCAGTGTATATAGCGAACCACGAGATTCGCTATATATGAATACCGGTTGCTTCGACTATCGAATCCTGTGTTGATTATATGCAAATTAATCGGAAACATGAAACTTGGTTGTTCTGGGTGGTGTAGTGGTTAGCATACTCGTGCGCTATCCGGGAGACGGGGGTTCGATTCCCGCTCCAGGACGACGAAATTTTCAAGTTTTCGGATATCATCTGACTTAACATCCATGTCATATTTACATCAATAAACGGATTCAGATCTTCCAAATTTATATTGTAAAATAGTGTAATCCTGTATTTCATTCGTTGATGTACAGTGCTTTTACAAGAAACGAAAATTTAGCGATTGATAAGGAAAATCTAGAGGTAACAGATGCCTTCATCATTTACCTTGGACAGCAGACATCAAGCAAGGGCCACATCGAATAATTAATTAGTAGTAGGCATATAAAACGTTTTGAAGAACATTTGGAAAAAACAGAACAATTTTCAAGAGCAATTCACCATTATGTCTTAAAGAAAAAGTGTTTAATCAACGTATCCTTCCAGTTCTTACTTGTGCATCAGAAGCATAGACCTTAACTAAAAAGACGTGCAGAGTCTGCAAACTACTGAAAAAAGCATGGAGACGTGCATGCTTGGCATAACCAGGAAGAACGTGAAGAGAAGCTCATGGATCAGGAAAATGAGAAGAGTTGATGACATCATGATCGAGGTAAAATCCCTGAAATGGCAATGGGATGAACATATTGCTAGAAGAGAGAACTGACCACAATTGAAGAACTGAAATACCAGATTGGATTCTAAGAGAGAGCAAAAGACCCAGAAGAGGACCATGTCGGAGGTGGGTGGATAGAATTTGGAAGCCTGTTGGAGTGACATGGAGAAGCGATTGGTTTAAGACAAAACGTTGTGGAAAAAACTTGGGGAGGCTTTCATCCAGTAGTGGCTTGATCATAATTAACTATCTATCTATTAGCTTGAAACACTTGAATAAATAAATAATTTCTTACCGGTGTTATATCCCTCGTAAGTATCAATCAGTGCTAACATACACATCAGTGAAAGAGCATTGAAAAACATTGCGGATGAACAGCTCCCATACGTATTTGTTGGCCGTTGACACAATATTTTACATTCCCATGGTCTTTATTACTTTTGTAACAACGATGACATTTTTCCTTGTTCACTCAAGGTCAAAAAGAATTCATTTATATTTTAGTGACAAGAACATGTGTGTTTCCTGGATATCCACATTAAAGCTAAATACATGCTATGTGCCTTTCCGGTGATAAAATAACAACGACAGCAAGAATTGCTTAAAATCAGAAAGTCTTTATCGATTCTCTGCTGTGTGCGTATCTATTGGTTACAGATAACACTGATGCGGAGTAACAACAAATTTCATTTTCAGATTCGATGAAATGATAATATTTCGCACATCTCAGATAAAGGACATATGACAGTAATCTGATGTTGTCGCATTTTCAAAAAGAAAAAAAAAGGAAATATTTTTCTAAAATTATCTTAAAAATTGAAGGAGCATGAGGAAATGATATGAATAAAAGTTTTAAGTAGCTGCTCTGGGTTATAGTGGTTTGAATGAGCGTATGTGTACCAGCGGTTGAGCTTATGAAAGAATCACACTTCGTGCCACATTTCAAGAGAAAATGCGGGGAATTTAATTCAGTACAAACCCATTTGCTTTGATCGATTTCGTTTCTGGAAATCCGCGGACGTAAGAAAGAGAATCATTAACTAATTTATGCGAAGTACTAAACTTTGAATTCGAAAATAATAAATTAAAAAAAAATTTACAAATGAAATCAGCTTTTCCAACAACATAGAGTTGGCATTCTTGGTTCTGTTCTCATCGTTCCTTGCAATGAGAATGGCTAAAATCGATTTTAATACATACACTAAGGGCCGAAATTGTGGAAAACTTAAGGAAAATTTGTGAAAATCTTTAGGGAAAAAATTGTGGAAGCATTTAGGAAAATGTGTATTTAAAAAAAAAATGTGGAAACCTTTAGGAAAATTTATGTTTCTAAGATTTGATGGCTCATAACACCAGTCTTTTTTTTAATAACACAGAAAATTCTAAACCATTAAAAAGAGCGTTTATTGCAGAATGTAATGCAATAAACCGAAGTGATTTATCTTTATTCCATCAAAAGTTATAGCCAAACACCCTGAAAAAGGAAACACAACTGACTTATGTAACAAGTACATTTCCTTAACATAAAACTGACCAATGAGACTGATTGTTCTAAGCGACAATCAGATGTTATTATGATACAGAATGGAACCAGTAAGATGTTACTAGTTAAGGTGAAGCGCATAAAAAAGAATTAAATGAGTTACTTATCTTTTTCATGTTAGTACGAGTCATCTCTCATTTTTAGCACGTCTTTTGTAAAAAAAGATCGTGCTTATGTTATCGGTTTGTCCGTCCGTTTGTAGACCCCATATCTCTGCAACTATCAGCCTGATTTGAAAAAATATTTTTGCATTGCGAAGGTTGACATATGCGAATGATGATCCTGCATTTCGTTTTGTTTTTTTTTTTTACGATGTACAATTTCGCCGTTAGAGGGTGTTAATGCAAATGATGTCGAATTCAAAATACATTTTATTCCATATATTTACTTCTAAACGTCCGATTGAAAAAATTCCTTTATCTTTCGATTCCATTTATTATATGCTAAAGAGTAGTTTAGGTATAGTTACTTTTTTAAGTTACGCATAGATTTTCCACTAGGGGGCGTAAACATAAATTACGTTTTCCTCGATCTCTCTCCTTCTAAAACTCCGATTTGAAACATTTTTTCTTAAGCGGATACAGCTCCTGATCGAAAATCTTTTGCATATATTTCTAATTTTTGGTAAAGAATACTTTGGCCACCAGAGGGCGTAAGTGTTAATTTTTGCTTCTGATGTATTTGCCATAAAATCCGAGCTTCTAAAATCTCAATTAAAAAAATTCTTTCGTGGGTCTATGCCACTCACGTCGATAAACCTTTTCGGAATATTTTCTTCTTAAAATATTGCATGGTTTCTCCGCCAGGGGGCGTTGATGTATATCTCATGTTTGTCAATTTCTCTGCTTATAATGGTCCGATTCGAAAAATTATTTCTTTATTGGATAGATTTTCCGGTGTGACATATTTTTCATATAATTTCAAAATTTTCAAGTAATTCATAGACTTTCCGCTAGGGGCGTAACCATCCCCTCCCTCGTATATTTATAATTGTAGAAATAAAATTTACAGCCGCCATAATAGAAGAGGCACCCGCTAAATGCAAAGAAAAAATAGCGAAATCTATACCACCCCGCTATGACCTAATCCTGAAGAAAGAGGGGGTAAATTGTCCACCCAGCCCCCACACCTCTTTCAGTTATAAAAGATAAAACAAGCAAAAACATTGAAGGTGGCAATAACCAACATCTTAAATTATTCATACGAGGAAACGCTGTATCAGGGGCCTCAAGTATTAAAAGAACAATTGCGTTTCCCCCGATATCTCTGCTTGTAAAACTCCGATTTGAAGAATGCTTTCTGCACTGGATAGAGCTGGTGATGAGGAAATCCTTTGCGTATAATTTTTAATTTTGGTAAAAAATGGTTTGGCCACAAGGGGTGTAAGTCTTAATTTCCGCTTCTGATGTATTTGCAGCAAAATGTGAGCTTCTAAATCTCGATTGAAAAAATTCGTTTGTGGATCGATACTACTCACGTCGACAAACCTTTTAGGAATATTTTCTTGTTAAAATATTGCATGGTTTCTACGCCAGGGGCATAGATGTATATCTTTTTTTTTTTTTTGTCAATATCTCTACTTCTAGGAGTACAATTTTAAAAATTGCTTCTTTTTTGGATAGTGTTTGCGATGCGATATGTTTTTAATATACCGTAAGTTCAAAATTTTCAAGTAAATCATAGACTTTCCGCTAGTGGCACAAAGGTTTCTGCGTTATTTCTGCTTCTAAAACTCTGATTTGAAAAATTCTTCTTGCATCGCATGCAGCTCCAGATGGAAAATCTTTTTCATATGATTTCTAATATTTGGTAAAGAATAGTTTGGCCACCAGGGAGCATAAGTGTTAATTTCTGTTTCTGATATATTTGCAGCAAAACCTGAGCTCCTGAAAACTCGACTAATTGTTTGACCAATACCGTTCACATCGAAAGTCCTTTTGAGAATACTTTCTTTCTAAAATAATGCATGGTTTTCCCGCCAGGGGGCGTAAATGCACATCTTACATGCGTTCATATCTCTGCTTTGAAGAGTCCGATTTGAAAAAAATCTTTCTTTGTTGGAGAGTGTTTCCGCTGCGAAATGTTTCTCATATAAATTCAATTTTTTCTTAACGCACATGTCTGCAACCAGAGGGCGTAAGCTCACGATTCCTTTTACAGCAATATCTGCAGGATTAAAAACCCGATTGAAAAAATTCTTCTTTCGGTCAGATACTATATTGTTTGCCATGCCGGTTCCATTGACTTTGAATAGCTTTGATAAATTTAATTTGCGTCAGAACGGATTCAAAAGACGTACTCATTACACCCGAAAATTCGGTGTCATCTTTCTTGTTATGTATTAAAGTTAATCAGGCCCGAATTGAGCTTTCGTAGGGCCCGGGGCAAAGTTTCATCGCGGGTCCTGGAAAACAAATATGTTTTATAAAGTCGTCATGTGAGAAATGTCGTAGTAAAGAACACACACGAAAACTTTCATAAAGTCAAAATGATTATCTCAAAGAAGTATTTGCTTTTAAGCTTAAGAGAAACACCATAATATGGATTAATGAGTGTTCAGCAAGAGAAAGAGTGTTAAAATCTACGATTTTCTTTCTGGGGAGAGGAGGTTGTGTTGTGGTTCTTATGAAAACTTCCTCACAAAATGGCAAAAAGGTAGCCTCAACTAATCCGCGTAGGGAATATTTTTGTGTAGGAAATAATAAGGAGCTCTCTAAAATAAATTCACGCAGTTTTTTACCCCTGTATGGCGAAGTAAATTTCTCCGTCATTTTTGTCAACGCCGGGCATCGAATCCGGGTCCCCTCACTCTGGAGTAAGTCGCTCTCCCAACTGAGCTACGCGGACATGGGCTATTATTGCTATCGACCTTCTCATGTGCGTTCTGCGGGGCAGGCACGTCACACCTGATACATGCTTTAGTGGGGTTACAGAAAAATTAGTGACTTTTTAAACTTTTATAAGAGCTCATATGTGATTTTCTTTATTTCTAGTAATGTTTTTAAAGTTTCTGAATTATTGGCCTTCATATGTAACCCAAAAACTACTTTGACATTGTTCTTTTTTTTTTTTTAATTTAAGTAACTGGTTTACAGAGAAGTTATTGAATACATAAAAGTAGGAGCCACAAAAAGATGAAATCTGATTTGCTGTTTCATGAATGCGGAAGATATTAAGGGTATTACAATAGTCATTTGAAATCCTCAAATTTCAGTGCGGCGAAGGCCGATAACCTATTCAGAAATGGGGGAATTAGAAGCTAAAAATAGGAAACATTTTCACAAATATTTTTTAAGGGCCTCGATTCCCAACTTACAAGAAAAAGAATAAATGTAAAAAAATCTACCGAAAATGATTTTGTTAAACTGTGGGGCCTTGGGCAGCCGCCCCAGTTTCCCTATGGTCCAGCCTGCCCTGGAGTTAATAATACAACTCCTGTTCAGTGATGTGAGTGTCATCAAGTTCGCCACTGGTTTTTTTTTCACAGATTTTTCTATTCTTTGATAACTTGGTATGGCTGTGTAACTCAGCAAGATGACAAACAAGGTGAAAATAGTTGACTGGTCATCAAGGGAACAATATAATAACTTTTCATGACTCTCATGCCACCCTAATGAGGAAATTATATGAACAGTATAGGTGGAAGTCTAACTAAAGGAGGTATTTCTAAGGTGTGCAAGAGGTATAGCTAACTCAATCAATTCAAAACCAAACTGGTAAAGGTAAGAAAAGGTGCACACCAGCATGTGATGATAGAAGAATTAAAAAACTGTTTTAAAGTGGCTGAAGAAAATCATCTGAGTCAATTAAATATGAATTGTCTCAATGTGGTCTGAAGATAAGTGCTAGGACTATTAGACGCAGACTCAAATATTTTGGGGTAAATTTTAGAATTCCAAGAAAAAAGAAATTCTGTGTCGCAAACAAAAAAGGAAAGGATTGGAATGGGCTAAAAACCATGTTAATTGTGCTGAGGAATAATGGGATGGAGTCATCTAGAGTGATGAGGCGAAAATATCCATATTTGCTAGTGATGGCAGAAAGTATGAACAAACAACAAATGGAGAAGATTTGCTGCCTGAATGCATTACAGCTACCATGAAGAAACCAGTCAGTGTGTAACGTATACTCTCGATTCACTTTCCTTTTGATTTTACTATCTCTGGTTATTTTATTTTTCTATGTAAATTATCTTCTTACTGAACGAGATGTTATTTCACCCGCTGAATGAGATCTGGCAATGAGTGTAAGTCATGACGTGGTGGTAGCCAGTATAAATAGGCGCGTTCAACGATACCTGAGGAGAGCGTTTGTTGTTGTATAGAGAGAGCGTTTGTTGTTGTATAGGGAGAGCGTTTGTTGTTGTATAGGGAGAGCGTTTGTTGTTGTATAGGGAGAGCGTTTGTTTATGTGGAGAGCTGTTGTTTATAAGTATAGAGCTTCGTTCATGTGCAAGGAGCTACGTGTTATTTGAGTAGCTGTGTGTGAAGTGTGTGTGATGATACCAGTAGAAGTTCATAATAAAAGGTTTTAAGTAAGTACGTCTTTCTCAGTTCATAGTACTGTCAGACCTCTGTCTGGCTGTTAGGTTTATTTCATTTAGTGTTATTAGTAACAACCAGCATAAGACTTTATTCATCTTAATTACTACTACAACATTACTACCAGTTATAAGTTTGTTCATTACTATTACTACACTACTAGCAGGAGACTTTATTCATGATCTTAATTAACTAGTAACAACAACCATTTGAATTCACTATTAGAAGCTTAGTACAAGCATTGAATTCATTATAATATTAGTGAAAGCTATATTCACGATAATTAGCTTGGTAGCAGAAGAGTTATTCATTATAAATGTTATCATCTAGGATTGTATGGTGGCAAAATGTGTGGGAAGAATTTATAATTCTCCACACATTTGCCATCATAAAACTTTTTGAATTTAATTACTACTACCTTAAATGACAAAAAAGATGCATCATTGATATACTTGAGACAAAACTGAAGCCTTCGGCCGCCCCGGTGGTAATGGCTTATGATTATTCGTCCGAGAAGGGTCCCGGTTCGAATCCCGGTGAGACATGGATGTTGTGTTGGTCTTACGGCACTGGCTCCTTCCCTTCCCTAGAACCAGTGACCCTAAATTTGGGACGGGCGACTGCTTATAGCCCATTGTGTTCCTCACGGTGGTTGCTGAACCTCCAATAAAAAAAATAAAAAAAAGAAGCCTTTGGCACATGATGTTTTCCAGTCTAATGAAGCCTACATATTCCATCAGGACTCAGCTCCTTGTCTTGTTGCTGCTATGTGAAAAAAGTGGTTTCAGGAAAATCATATTACACTGCTCGAATAGCCATGTATCTTCATCAATGTGACCATTGCTTGATATCTGCTGTCAAAGGTAAATGTAGGTATCGGTTATGTCCAGCTTCTCCCCATCAATCAATAAATCTTCATTTCTTATAAACGCATTGTACATCAGTTTTCTCTTATGAAAGTTTATATTTAATCTCACTTCTTTACTCTTGTCAGCAAGTTCCTGGATCATACTCTGCAGCTTTGAAGTGGAAGTTGCAAAAATGACTACGTCATCAGCAAAACGAAGGTGAGTTAAATAATCTCCATTGAACTTTATCTTTTTTTTCCAGTTCAATGATTGAAAGACATTTTGCAATGTGGCATTAAAGATTATAAATACACGGTCGAGTCACATTATTGTGACCACCAACTAATACCCAGAGCAAACGCAGTGAGCATCCTGGAAAGCTGCTAGACGGGCTGGGAGTGACTCAATAAGGTGCTGGAAAGTGTTCACAAGTATGTAGAGATAAGCTGACTTCAGTGCATCTGACAGCTTCTGAAGGGTGCGTGGTGGAAGTATCATAGAGCGAAGAACACGATCGAGGTGGTCCCACAGATGCTCAATTGGGTTTAAGTCTGAGAATATAGGGGGCCAGGGAAGTACTTTGAAGTCTTCATAGTGCTCTTCCAACCACTCTTGGACATTTCTAGCTGTGTGACACGTCGCATTACAATCAGCATGTATGAGTGTATGTGGTCTGCAAGGATATATTTATACCGGTATGAGTGAACTTCCACAGGTATGAGTGAACCCAGGAAATGCCATGAAAACATTACCCAGACCATAACGCTGCCCCCACCAGCTTGTGTTCTTCCAGCAATAGTTGAAGAGTGTTTGTTCTCCGATGTTTCTCGCCTTATACGCCAACGTCCGTCCGTTCGATGAAGTTAAAAATGTGACTCATCGGAGAAGGCAATCTTTTGCCAATCAGCGGAGGTCCAATTTCGATACTGCCGTGCAAGTGTTAGCCTTTTCTGCCGATGCACCTTCGTTAGCATAGGTTCAGTGACCATCCTTCTGCATCGGAGCCCCATAAGCAGCAGGGTTCACTGAACCTTTCGTTTTAGACGCACTTCCGGTAGCCCTCTGGTTCATTCTTCCAGTGAGTTTCTCCATTGTAACGTGCCGATCAGCTCTCACGCACTTTCGAAGCCGACGTTCACCTCTCACATGAATGGCACGTGGTGATCCCCAGTTTCCACGTCGCTTATTTTCAATGGTGCCATTTCTCCAATCATGATACACTTTAACCACAGCAGCACGCGAACAGTTCCCAAACTGCGCTGTTTCAGAACTACTGCCACCCTTGGGCCGAAAGCCGATAACCATCCCTTTTTGCAAATCTGATAAATCGCTTCTTTTATCCAGGACAGCAACGAGTGACATGCTTTCAGAATGCCTACAGCACCCCTTATATGCCCTCCAAGCGAGCTCACAACGCGTGCCTTCTTTCATTGGCTACGCGCTGTTGACGTCAAAAGTAGGAGGTGATCACAATAATGTGACTGGATTGTGTATATATATACATGTTTATGTTGTGTGTTTTGTCTGTCTGTCTCTCTCTCTCTCTCTCTCTCTCTCTCTCTCTCTCAATATATGCACTATATTCACAAAAGTCACCGGACACCCCTTCAAAGGCAAATGAATGGATCCGCTGCGTTGTTAAGATGCGCGGTTTAGCTGCAAACGGTATAAAAAAAACCTGCAGCTGACCGCGATCATATCGCACTGTGAGGTCGAGTGGAAATGCCGCTGCGGAGAGAACTGAATTTGAGAAAGGAAAGATTGCTGGGTGTTATATTAGTAGGTTGTCCATAAGAAAAACCGAGAGACATTTAAACATACCCAAGTTAACTGATTTGGATGCACTGAATAAGTGGAATACACATGACGTGCATGAAGCAGCAAAACGTACCGGCAGACCAAAGAAAATCAGTGATAAAGGACGCCGAAGCCTCAGGTGAGTCGTTACAGCTAATCGACGGAGTACTGCACAAGACCTCAGTGTACAGATGGGTAAAAACGCTGCAACCTCGGTATGTACACGTACCATTCGCAGAGAACTTCATTCCATGGGTTACCGTCTTCGTGCTGCTGCTCACAAGCCTCTCATCACCACTCGGAATGCTACTCGTCGTTTAGCATGGTGTAAAAAACATTTATCGTGGACCGTAGATAAATGGAAACGGATCCTAAGGACTGATGAATCCAGATACTCGATCCATCGGTCTGATGGCCGTGTGTGGGTATGGCGGCAGCTGGGGAAACGCTATTTGCCACTGTGTATTGTTCCTGCGGTCATGTTTGGAGCTGGCAGTGTACTCGTGTGGGGGTGTTTTTCGTCGTATGGTCTCGGCTCATTGGTTATCTGTTAAACAGCACGTCTACCTCGATATTCTGAACAATTAAGCCGTACCAACTCTGTGGCAGTGCTACGGAAGCGAGCCTTGTTGGTACCAGCACGATAATGCACCGAACCATAAAGCAAGGACTGTTACGGCGTGGTTTGACGATAATTCCTAATCGTGTGTGGACTGGCCAGCACAAAGCTCTGATCTTAATCCCATAGAGCGCCTATGTGATGAATTAGAGCGCCGTATAAGAAGTTTGGAACCAAGGCCTGCTACTAAGCAATACTTATCTGCAGCATTACGTACTGAATGGAAGCGCATACCTATCGCTGAGTTCCAAACCTTGTCGAAAGCATGTCTCCAAGGGTCAGTGTATGCATTAAGGCCAAAGGTGGATCGACACCATACTAATGTATGTCAATAAATGATATGTTGTATTTCTCTTCTAGGTGTCCGGTGACTTTTGTCAATATAGTGTATATATTCAGACAAAGGTTTTGTGATAGATGGAGAAAATCTCGAGGTAACCGATACCTACATTCACCTTGAACAACAAATATCGATCAAGGGTCACATTGATGAATAAATTAATCGGCGTATAAAACTTGGCTGGAGAGCTTTTTGAAGGAGCAGTACAATATTCATGAGCAATATACCATTATGTTTTTAAAGAAATGTCTTAAATAAAAGTGTTTAATGAACGCATCCTTCCAGTTCTTACATATGGAGCAAGACATGGACCATAACAAAAAAAGACATGCAAAGGCTGCAGACAACTGAAAGAAGCATGGAGAGATGCATGTTTGATGTAACCAGGAAAGATAAGAAGAAGAACTCGTGGGTAAAGAAAATGACAAGAGTGGAACACATCACGATCAGTGTAAAATCCCTGAAATGGCAATGTGCTGGACATGTCGCCAGAAGAACGGACCACCGATGAACAACCGAAGATTTAGACAGGATATCAAATTACAGAAAAAGACCCAGAAGAAGACCACACGGGTGATGCGTGGATGAAATTCAAAAATATGCCGGAGTGACATGGACGAGACTGGCTCAAAACAGATAGTTGTGAAAGAAATTTGGGGGGACCTTCATCCAGCAGGGGATTGATAATGGTGATGATGATGATATATTAGGTGCTTGAATTAATTCCCGCTGCTGCCCAATGAGCGCAGCAGTGGTGCGCTGTGACCCGGGCTACTCGTGACGTCTCTTGCACACGCACGTACTGTCCGTAGTCTGGGCGAAGCAGTGTGTGACACGCGATCGGAGGACACAGAACACGAGTTTGCATCGCATTCACGATGTCGAGTTTCGTACCAAAAAAGGAGCATTTGCGGGAAGCATTACTCTTCTGCTTTCATCTCAAGAAATCTGCAGCGGAAAGTCATCGTTTGCTAGTGCAGGCCTATGGGAAACATGCCTTATCGGAAACAATATGCAGATAGTGGTTCCGACGCTTCAAAGCCAACGAATATGACGTGAAGGATAAAGAGCGCCCTGGGCAGCCGAAAAAGTTCGATGATGGCGCATTGGAGGCCTTATCGGACGAGGATTCATGTCAGACGCTCCACGAGTTGTCTGAAACACTACGGGTCGATGAGTCAAAGGTTATTAAACGTTTAAAGGCAATGGGAATTATCCACAAGCTCGGAAACTGGATCCCACATGACAAGGTTATTCTTCTAAACAACAACGCTAGACCTCATGTCGCCAAATCCGTGAAGGAACTCTTGGAGACACTTGGCTGGGACTTCTTACCCCACCCGCTTTATTCCCCGGACATTGCTCCCTCGGACTTCCATTTGTTTCGGTCGCTACAACATGGCCTGCCAGAGCAGCACTTCCTTTCTGTCGCCAAATCCGTGCAGGAACTCTTGGAGACACTTGGCTGGGACTTCTTACCCCACCCGCTTTATTCCCCGGACATTGCTCCCTCGGACTTCCATTTATTTCGGTCGCTGCAACATGGCCTGCCAGAGCAGCACTTCCTTTCTGTCGCCAAATCCGTGAAGGAACTCTTGGAGACACTTGGCTGGGACTTCTTACCCCACCCGCTTTATTCCCCGGACATTGCTCCCTCGGACTTCCATTTGTTTCGGTCGCTACAACATGGCCTGCCAGAGCAGCACTTCCTTTCTGTCGCCAAATCCGTGCAGGAACTCTTGGAGACACTTGGCTGGGACTTCTTGCCCCACACGCTTTATTCCCCGGACATTGGTCCCTCGGACTTCCATTTGTTCCGGTCGCTACAACATGGCCTGCCAGAGCATCACTTCCTTTCTGTCGCCAAATCCGTGCAGGAACTCTTGGAGACACTTGGCTGGGACTTCTTACCCCACCCGCTTTATTCCTCGGACATTGTTCCCTCGGACTTCCATTTATTTCGGTCGCTACAACATGGCCTGCCAGAGCAGCACTTCCTTTCTGTCGCCAAATCCGTGAAGGAACTCTTGGAGACACTTGGCTGTGACTTCTTACCCCACCCGCTTTATTCCCCGGCCGGACATTGCTCCCTCGGACTTACATTTGTTTCGGTCGCTACAACATGGCCTGCCAGAGCAGCACTTCCTTTCTGTCGCGGATATCCAAAAATGGCTCGATGAATGGTTCGCCTCGAAAGAACCTGCATTTTTCTACCACGGAATCCATTTGTTACCCCAACGGTGGGAAAGGGTCGTAGTTTCCAACGGTCACTACTTTGAATAGACTATCCTGTACCGAACACACATGTGTTTGTGTGGCAAAAAACAGCGGGAATTAATTCAAGCACCTTATATATATATAATCTCAAAGAAGTATTTGCTTTAAGCTTAAGAAAGTGACCATAATATGGACTGAAATTTCAGAGAGAGAGCGAGAGAATTGTTTGAAATCTAGAATTTTCTTTCCAGGTAGAGGAGATTGAGGTCTCATTGCGATTCTTATATAAACATCCTCACAAAATAGCCAATCTGCGTAGCGAATAACAAGGATGCCTCTGAAATAAATCCGTACAGATATTCCCCCTCTCCCTAATATTGTTTTAGTGATTGATTTTTATGCAGGGTGGACTAACTGACAAATTAGTGACTATTTTTAACTTTGATACAAGCTCATATATGAAATCTGCCTTTTGTTTTCATTTCCAGTACGATTTTTAAAGTCGCTGAACAATTGGCTTCTATATATAGCCCACAACCAATTTAATCTTCTTCTTCTCATCTTTTAAAAATTTAGGTATCGGGTTTACGCTGAAAAGTAGGGACCCACAAAATAAAACTTACTTTGCTATTTCTTAAATGCGGAAAAAGTTAAGGTAGTTATTACAATCATTTGAAATCTTCAAATCTCAGCATCTGTACGACGAAGTGCGATAACCTGTTTCAAAGTAGTTTCAAGTAGGGGGATTGAAAAAAGAAGAAAATGACCTCCTTAAGGGCCTCGCACCCTTAAACTTGACAAAAATAAATAAATGATAAATGAGAAAATTTCTACCGAAAATGATTTCGTTTTTATTTCCTAAGCTGCAGATACCCGTGAAGGCACGGAACTCGGTACGAAAGTCCCGGTTATCCCGATGGTCCAGCCGGCCGTGAGTTGTTACAAATGAATACGTATGACGTATATCTCTAATATAACCTTCCCTTTGGCCACCTGGGTGGCGCAGTGGTCTAAGCGATGGCTTCTGATCATTCGTCCGAAAGGGGTCCGGATTCGAATCCCGGTGAGGCATGGATGTTGTGTTTGTCTTACGGCACTGGCTCTCTCCCTTCCCTGGAACCAGTGAACCTATATTAGGTACGGGCGACTGCTTATAGCCCATTGAGTTAAACCTCCAATAAAAAAAAAACAAAAAAACCCCTGCTTATAGCCCATTGGTCTTTAAACCTCCAATCAAAAAAAAAAAAACCCTTCCCTTTGAGTTTCTGTTTCTTATGTAAATTTACTTACATCTCGGTTAAACATTTTTTGACTAAATGGCACATTACTTCCTCGAACAGTTTGAACGTTTTGGCAAAGGTGATAGTGAGTCAGAGGGAAATAAACACTACGTCGAGTGATGCAAGTGTGGAGGAGTAGTGGTGAAACAGAGGGATAGAAAGCTCGTTGTAGATGAATAACTTGTTGTAGCCCTGCGGCGGAGATTTCTGTGTTTTTGTATGCGATTGATATAAAGAGTCTATGATGAATTACGACATAAGAATAGTAGATTGAAGAGTACTTGTGACTGAAATTACAGTTCGTGGGAAATAAACAACCAGTTGATATTACGTAGGTTTGCTGATTCTTTCCACCCTTGGCCGGTTATTTCTTATTTCTAGTGTTATTAGTGATGTACAATGCTTTTACAAGAAATGAAGATTTATCGATTGATGCAGAAAAGCTGGAGATAACAGATACGTACGTTTATCTTGGACAGCAGATATCAAATGAGGGTCACATTGATGAAGAAATTAATCGGCGAATAAAACTTGCCTGTAGAGCTTTTGGAAGAAACAGCATAATTTTCAAGGGCAATATGCCATTATGTCTTAAAAGAAAAGTGTTTGATCAATGAATCCTTCCAGTGCTTACGTATGTTGCACAGACGTGGACCTTAACTAAAAGAGACATACAAAGGCTGCAGACAACTCAAACAAGCATGGAGAGGTGCATGCTTGGTGTAATCAGGAGAGATAAGAAGAGGAACTCGTGCATCAGAAAAATGACAAGAGTGGAAGACACCATGATCAGAGTTAAATCCCTGAAATGGCAATGGGCTGGACATACTACCAGAAGGACAGACCATCGATGGACAGCCGAAATTTTAGATTGGATTCCAAGGGACAGGAAAAGACCCAGAAGAAGACCACATGGGAGATGGGTGGATGAAACTCGAAAGTATGCGGGAGTAACATGGAGAAGACTGGCACAAGACAGACCGTTGTGGAGAGGCTTGGAGAGACCTTTGTCCAGCAGTGGATAGATAATGGTTGACAATGATGATGATGATAGTTATTTCTAATATTATTTATGTTCAACAAGTTTAGTTAAGGCAGCAAGTCCAGCTAGTAACGTTACATCATGCAACTGGAAAAAACTACATACGCATTTCTCAAACTGTGTATTGTGTTGGAAAGAAAGTTATGTCCGATGACATCGTACCCGAAGTTGAGGCCCCGGCCACGGTCCGCATTGGCCACTGAGATTACACAGCACACCAGCATGACATCAGAAAGTAGGTGGCTTAAGTCAGTGGCAGTTAGCCATCAGAAGGCGAAGAGTGTAAGTGCCAGCGAACATGGAAGTGGACAAGGAACACATCCGCCATTGCATAGTGTATCAGTTTTGTCGTGGTAGAACCCGCAAGTGCTGCAAGGAACATTACCAGTGTGTATGTACCCGAATGCCATACCATATCGTTAGTACTGTCGTTATTTCGAACTGTTTCGAGAGGAAAGTTTTAACCTGTCAGACTGTCCCAAAGCTGGAAGGCATGCAATATGGACATGCTGTAAACCTTAGTAAAGACCTACCCACGTGTGACCTCGCGGCGGTTGTCTGAACAGTTGGAGAACTACCACACGAGCATTATCATGCATCTGTGTCAACTTGGGAAGGTGCACAAGAGGGGAGAGTTTGGGTACCCCATCACCTCACAAGTGAGCAGAAAGCAAATCGCATGAATGCATGCGTTTTCCTGCTTGCACGTTATCAAGTTGAACTGTTCTTGGACCACATCATGACAGGTGATAAGAAATAGGCTCTGTATGACAGTGCCCGTAAACAGTGGTTGGACACAAGACAAAGGTCCATGCTGACCCCCAAAGCCAGTTTATCCCCATGTAAGGTCCTACTGTCTGTTTGGTGGGAAACGCTAGGCGTGTTTCTTTTGAGCTGCCGCCGGACAACACTATCACCGACCATGTACTGCCGTCAGCTCGACGATCTGCACCTATCGCTCACGTCGAAACGAACAACACTGCTGAACCGCAAGGGCGTCCTCCTACAGTAAGATGGAGCGAGACCTCACACAGCACGGGTGACTTGTCACAAGATCAGGGACCTGGTTTGGGAGCTGCTGCTGCACCCAGCCTATTCCCCAGACATTGCCTCAAGCGACTGCCACCTTTTCCGATCGTTTCAGCATTTCCTGGATGGAGGGCATCCAACAGCTGTTCAGACGATGGGAGCAGGTCTTGGAAAGTGATGGCGATTACATTTTGGACTGATTTGTACTCGTATACGATAATTAACACTTTCTGTTGCCTTGCATTTGCAGATGTTACTTTGTTTCCAACCCAATACTAATACGAGTGAAATGCTGCACCAGGTAAAACGTGTGCGATCAGACTGAAACTCGTAGGATGGGTTGGTCACGTGAGGAGGTGCAAATGGTTACAACCGCAACGCGCATGCAAATGATTTGTGCCAGCCGTTCCCTCGTAGCTCTTGCGCAGGAGGTATAAAAGCGGGAAGCACAAGGCAAGGCAAGTTGCCATGGTCGCTTCGCAGCAGTTGTGCCAACAAAGAAGTGTTGTGACGTACCTGCCAGCAGGTCGCACACGACATAAAGGCAGATTGCAGTCAGAATAAACGTCTGCGTAGCTCATTTGGTAGAGCGACTTGTTCCGGAATAAGCGGACTCGGGTTCGAATCCCGGCGTAGACCAAAAATGACGGAGAAATTTACTTCGTTATAATGGCGCCCGAACTATCCGGATGACCCGACCGTTCAAAATCTCGCAATGGTGTGATGTTCTTTCCACACCGCGAGATAGGAAAAATCAGAGAATCCCTTCTCCAGCGCTTCGAAAAATAAATGTGTGGGGCATTGCATTCCACACACCAGATTGACTGGGAGTTCTCAAAAGCACGTTCTGCAGTGGATGGCTGCCTGCGACGTTTCATGGTCACGGCTGACCCGTGGGCCATGCCCCCGGCCCTCTTTCGGGGGGGAGATGTGACGTATCTGCCAGCAGGTCGCACACGACATAAAGGCAGATTGCAGTCAGAACAAACGTCTGCGTAGCTCAGTTGGTAGAGCGACTTGTTCCGGAATAAGCGGACTCGGGTTCGAATCCCGGCGTAGACCAAAAATGACGGAGAAATTTACTTCGTTATAGTGTTTGTAACCGAGAGTCCCCCTCCCCCCCCCCCGCAGCAGACGAGACCCAGACAAATAGCTGACGGACTTTGAGCCAGGTCCATGTGTTGGACTGCAAGAAGGCGGACTTTCCTTTCGCGACATCTCCTCTCGTGTTGGATGGAACGCGAGCATGGTTAAGCGAATATGGCTTCAGTGCTACGAGGAAGGTCTGACGCATCGACGATGTCAGGGCAAAGAGGAATGTCTGACTCATCGTTGAAGTCAGTGCGAAGAGGAAGGTCTGACGTACCGATGATGTCATTGCGAAGAGGAAGGTCTGATGCACCGATGATGTAAGTGCGAAGAGAAAGGTCTGACGCACTGATGATGATCAGTGCGATGAGGAATGTCTGACGCATCGTTGATGTCAGTGCGAAGAGGGGTTACATGATAAAATTACACAGGAAAAAATTACACGGTATGAAATTACACAAGGAAGAAATTACACGAAGAAAAAATTACACAAGTCGGAAATTACACTAGTCGGGAATTACATATAGAAAAAATTACACAAGTCGGAAATTACACATAGAATGAATTTTACAACAGATTATACAAAATTTGTAGCAATGATTACACAAAATCATGAAACTCTAACTTAGACTGTAGACGGTTTTTGGAAGGGGTCGGAGCCCGGGGGTCAGGGCTCCCCATACAAAATGTTCGTAAAATCTACAGTTTTAAATTTAGAACCACCAAATTTGGTATACTATCTCATGGTACTCTAACTTAGACGGTAGAATGTTTTTGGAAAGGAACGGGACGGGGGGTCAGAGCACCCCCCCCGGCGAAATGTTCGTAAAATCTACAGTTCTCAATTTAGAACCACCAAATTTGGTAACAGTTTACCAAAATTGGTGCTTCTAAATTGAAAACTGTAGATTTTACGAAAATTTTGTATGGGGGCTCTGAGCCCCGGCGTCGCCCCCTTCGAAAAACCGTCTAAGTTAGAGTACTATGAGATAGTATACCAAATTTGGTTGTTTTAAATTGAAAACTGTAGATTTTACGGAAAAAATTCAGGGGGTCTGACCCCCCGGGTTCCAACCCCTTCCCAAAACCGACTGCCGTCGTAGGGAGCGATGGGTTTGCCTCCTCTGCAACTAGGGCCTCTGTGAATTTTGGAGAGGTGCAAGCTAGTTCTGTGTGACTTTGGCGAAAAGACCCCAACTCACTGGGTTTTGTTCCAGAACCCTTAGGTTGAATGACCAACTGCAACCCTCAGCTGTGGGCTAATCCCCCACACTGATGTACTTACCTGATTAAAAAGACAAAAATAAATATTAAGAATGACTCAAGTGTGGGATATGGTGGACCTACCACACTTGAGAAGGACGGTCCACCACGGAATCGACCTGGACTTTATAAACGGCGTATGAGAAAGAGATCTCGGCTGAGTGAATGTAAGATTGGCGTATGGAATACTAGAGGTATAAATGGCAAGATGAGTGAGGTGCTTGAGGAGATGAAGAAGTATAGACTGGATGTGCTGTTTGTAAGTGAAACCAAAAAGAAGGAAATTGTGGTAGAAGAAGTGAATGGCACGGTGAGTGTGTGGTCTGAAGTATTGGATAATATGAGAGGACAGGCTGGTGTAGGTGTGATTTTAAGTGAAAAGATGAAGAACAACTTGATTCACTATAGTTGCATAAGTGAGAGAATTCTCTGGATTTGTTTGAAAGTGAAACTTCAGAGAATTGTAATTGTTGTAGTGCATGCTCCTTGTGACTCGGAACCTTCTGATTAGAAAGAAGATTTCTGGAATGAGCTAAAAGCTGTTTTGAGCCAGTTTGGTGCTAAAGAAAAAGTTATAATAGCAGGGGATTTCAATGCTAGAGTAGGTGTGCAGAATGCAATTTCTGACAATGTTCTGGGTAAGTTTAATGACCTTGTGTGAATGATATTGGTGAAAGATTAATTGAACTCTGCATTGAGAATGGTTTGTGTGTATCTAATACATTTTTCAACCACAAGTATATCCACACATATACTTGGGAAAATCGTACTCTTGGTCAAAAGAGTGTGATAGATTTTGTTGTCTACGATCAGTGTTTGAAACACTTAGTAGTTGACACCCGTGTGATGAGAGGTGCGGATGTTGGTTCTGATCATTACTTGGTAGTGTCACGAGTGAAACTTAATGTTGGTTGGAGGAAAAGGAATAGGAAGAGACCCAGGCTAGAAAGAATAAAGGTTGATCGGCTCCTTGAAGATCATCAGCGGTATTCTGACTTACTCAGAGAACGACTGAAGGATATGAAGTCTGGTGAGAGGGATGTAGAAAGGAAGTGGGAATGATTTAAGAACCGTGTTGTTACTGCTGCTAAAGAGGTCTGTGGCACCACAATAGTGGGTAACAATAGAGGTGATGCTAGGTGGAATAGGGAGATTGATGAGGCAGTAAATAAAAAGAAGGAAGCCTATTTGGGGATGTTGCAAGGTAGAGTCTCTGTGGATGAATATCGCTGTAAGAAGCGCGAAGCTGCTAAGTTGGTTTGCCACAGTAAGGCAAAAGATAGGAAAGAAAAAGTGGAAAGGCATGAACTGGCTTTTTGGAAAGATAGAAAGTCCTTCTGGAAGTACATGAGACTCGGGAAAAATAGGGGAAACAAAGTTGTAAGTTGTGTGAAGAATGAGATTGGGGAAATGTTATGGGAGCCCAATGAGTTAAGTGACAGATGGGGTGAATACTTCTGTGAGTTATTAGATCAGGAAAGCAAAGATGATTCTGAGACAGACACAGATGATGTCACAATGAGGGATGAAAGCACAGGAGGGATCTCAAGAGAAGAAGTGTGTAAAGCTCTAAAATCTCTTCAGAATGGTAAGGCTCCGGGAGTTGATGGCATAACTGCAGAGATGTTGAAATATGGTGGTGACTCTATAATTGACTGGTTAACTGAATTTTGCCAGTTGTGCTGGGAGTTAGGAATGGTCCCTCGGGATTGGAAGGATGCTTGCTATCATTGTTCCCTTGTATAAGGGAAAAGGTGATCAGACTGAATGCAAGAACTATCGTGGTATTAGCCTATTGAGTGTGCCAGGGAAAGTGTTTGGTAAGGTTGTTATTGAAAAAGTACGGGTTCTTACATCATTGAAAGTGTGGGATGTTCAGAGTGGTTTTATGCCTGGTAAAGGCTGCACTAACCAGATTTTTGCATTACGCACGATGATTGAAAAGTATCTGGCTGTTGGGAAGAAAGTTTTTACTGCCTTCATAGATTTAGAGAAAGCTTATGACCGAGTGAATAGGACACTTTTGTGGAAGGTATTGAATGAATATGGTGTTACTGGGAATCTACTTAATAGTGTAAAAGCCATGTATGCTGGTAGTAGAGCTTGTGTACGAGTGAATGGTGTTTTATCAAAATGGTTTTCCATTGGTGCAGGAGTTAGACAAGGTTGTGTAATGTCACCATGGCTATTTAATATATTTATGGATGCATGCATGCGTGATGCCAAAATAGATAACAGTGGTTTATGTCTTGGTGATATCCGTGTGTGCAGATTGCTGTATGCTGATGACACTGTCCTGTTGACAGAGAGCAAAAGTGAGTTGCAGAGTATGTTGACTCGGATGCACGAAGTTTGCATGAAATTCAAACTGAGTATAAATAAAGGAAAAACCAAAGTTTTGGTGTTTGAGAGAGGAGCAGGTAGCACTGAATGTAATGTAAGTACAAATGGCACTGTGATTGACCAGGTGAGTGAGTTTGTGTATTTAGGAAGCATGTTTGACAGAGAGAACAAGTTGGATGGTGAAATCAGTAGGCGAGTGAATTCTTCTTTGAAAGTCATAGCTGCTCTGGGAGGTTTTCACAGGAATGATGGGTTCTCTAGAGAGTCCCGCATGGCTGTGTTTGAAAGTGTAATTGTTCCTACTCTGGTGTATGGTATTGAAACCTGGGTACTGCAGAAGAAACATAGGAGTCGTTTGTGTGCTGGAGAAATGCGTTACTTACGTGGGGTTTGTGGCAAGACACGATATGATTGTGTGAGAAATGAAGATGTATTGCAGTTGTGTGATGTGAAGCAAAATATTGTTAGCAAGGTGGAGACCAATATGCTTTGGTGGTTTGGCCATGTTGAAAGAATGAGTGATGAAATGCTTACTAAGAAAATCTTTTCAGCCCAAGTGGCAGGAAGGAAAGGCAGAGGAAGGCCAAGGAAGACATGGGTGGATCAGATTCAGGAGTGTCTGCATGAGGAAAAGATTATGAGTATGAAATATAAAAGATCTTGTGTACGGCGTGTAATGGATATTAGTGAAGCACGAGTTGTATGTCAAAATCGCTGTAAATGGAGAAGTTTGATACGACAGCAATAAGTAAAAATATCTGGTAATTTGTATTTCTTTTTGGAGCTAACCTCTGAATCTCAGAGAACAGCTTAGTGATATGTATGTATGTATGTATGTATGTATGTATGTATGTATGTATGTATGTATGTATGTATGTATTTCTAAGTTAGAGTTTCATAAGGTAGTATACCAAATTTGGTGGTTCTAAATTGAAAACTAGATTTTACAAAAAAATTGTGTGTGTGGGGGGGGGGCTGTGACCCCAGTCCCGTTCCGTTCCAAAAACCGTCTACTGTCTAAGTTAGAGTGCAATGAGATAGTATACCAAATTTGGTGGTTCTAAATTTAAAACTGTGGATTTTACGAAAATTTTGTATGGGGAGCCCTGACCCCCCGGGCTCCGACCCCTTCCAAAAACCGTCTACAGTCTAAGTTAGAGTTTCATGATTTTGTATAATCATGGCTACAAATTTTATATAATCTGTTGTAAAATTCATTCTATGTGCAATTTCCGACTTGTGTAATTTTTTCTATGTGTAATTTCCGACTTGTGTAATTTTTTCTATGTGTAATTTCCGACTTGTGTAATTTTTTCTTCGTGTAATTTCTTCCTTGTGTAATTTATGCTGTGCAATTTCATTCCGTGTAATTTTTTCCTGTGTAATTCAGTCCTAACACCGCGAAGAGGAAGGTCTGACGCCCCGATGATGTCAGTGCGAAGAGGAAGGTCTGATGCACTGATGATGTAAGTGCGAAGAGAAACGTCTGACGCACCGATGTGAGGGATTTGAATGCTCACGTGATTGTTAAAAAAATTACAATTTCTCTCGAGAATTCAATATCCTTTCATACCATAATGACCACGTGCAATAACACAGATATGCATCTTCGAAATTCATTAGGAAAAAAAAACTACCCTTTTTCTGCGGCGGTAGAGGTTAATGGCCACACCTTGAGCAATCCTGAGGGCCATGAGCAATCGTATGTCCTTAATTTGGTGCCAATCAATAGATCCAGAAACATAACAGGGCTAACTCATCGGAGAAAAACAGGGCCCATCTTAGACAAAAGATCTGAAGCCAGCTCCTCAAACCACTCCGCTGGTAAGTATTTTAGTGCACTACCGTTTGTGAAAATTACAAAACAATATGAAGGACTGCTGGTATTTGCTGGAAACATACAGGATATATAAGAAAACAGTTTAAGGCATGCAAATAATGAAATGTCAGTGAAAATGCGCATACGGTTTCGGAGCAAAGTCCTCTGAACTGTTCGGTCTTGGGTATAAAAAGCTGGCTCAAACGCGATGTTGAAATAATTGAAGAGCCGACATTGAGTCGAAAGAGTGTTTCTTATGTCTCACTGTGCCCCGTTGGCAAAGAAGGTCGAATTATGAACACCTGACGGACTTTGAGTAAGGACGGATTGTTGGGGGGAGAGAAGCTGGATTTTCCTACAGGGTAATTGTCACTCGTACGGAACTAAACGCCAGTACAATTTTGCGAACATAGCGTCACTGGACAGATAAGGCTCGGACGCACAGAAATCCGGAAAATGGACGGCAAAAACTCACGACTGCACGGGATGACACACATCTCCAGAGACCGATCGAACAGAGACATCCACAATGTTAGCTCAACAATGGAGCACTGTCACAGGTCTGCCTTTGTCCTCCAGCACAGTTCAACGCCCTCTGTTTAACAGAAGACTGGTCTCTAGCAGCCCATTATTGCGCATTCTTTTGATTCTCAACTAGAGACGCCTCATGCTGCAATGGGGCCACGAACAGTGACTCATTGGGGTGCTGATTGTCAACAGGCCGTGCTTTCTGGAGAGTCACGATTCAACTTGATTTACAATGATGTTCACATGAAAACATCGTCGGGAAGGACACCTTGCAGCGTCACACAGGCCCAACGACAAGCGTAATTATTTGTGGCGCCAGCATTTGGTTCAATTCCCGATCTCGCCTGGCACTAATTAAGGGAAGCCTCAACAGCCAGGGATACATCAGGGATGTTTTAGAGGCACAGGTGATACTTTTCCTTCAGAGTTTTCCTGGCGCTGTATTTCAGCGTGACAGTGCTCATCCACACGTGGCCCGGAATGTCCAAGACCTCTTCCATGCACGGCATACATATTTCGATTCTTCCCTGGCCTGCACATTCATCGGATATGTTCCCAATCGAACATGTCTGGGACATGGTAACTAAGCGACTGGCCCGTCAAGCGCCTCCGCCAATCATCAGACATGAACTCTGATCTCGTATAGAAGTAGCTTGGCAGGTTATTCCCCAGGACGATATCAAAAACCTTTTCCATTCCCGCGTAAAGGCTGTTATTGTTGCTCGAACTGGCTTCACACAATACTGAGTTTTGGAGCCAAAAATCAAACGAAAGTAATGAGTTATTTCTAGTAATATGAGAAATCCGTGATATAAATTTCATTTCAATAGGGCAAATCTTTCTTGGTGTGTCTATTTTCACAAACAGTAGCGTTAATTAGTGTTAGCTGCTGTTTAAATGTTCCTGAAACTCTTTGAAGTGGGATGAACATTATTAAAACATTTTCTCTATCTGTACAGAGCGAGTTTGGTAAAGAATCTGTATATCATTTGCATTTATCAGTCCATGAGTTCTAGCGATCATTTTGGGCAGGGCGATACATGTTATGGCAATTCAATGACAGAGAGTTGCTTTCGGAGTAACAGAATTCGAATCCGATTTAAAATTCCTTTATCAGTTTTGCACTTCGTTAAGAATCTCTTTAATCAGCTTTGTCATACACCGATGAACCTTTATATTATTACCACCCCCAGCCTAGAGAAATGAGAGCGCCTGGAGACCGAATGGTGGCGCAGGTGTAGTTCACCCAGCACGGGTATATAACGATTGGTCGACAAACGATTGGCCGACACACAGTTGGCAGACAGTAACGATTGGGCGACATAACGAATGGTCGGCATAACGATTGGTCAAAAAAAATTATTAGTAGACAGTAACGATTGGTCGACAGCACGTTTTATCGACATAACGATTGGTCGACAGTAACGACTGGTCGATATAACGATTAATCGACATTGGTCGACATAAAATGGTCAACGGAAATTGGAATTTTTTTGAATAAGTGCAAACAGTTTGGCGGTAAATTGCCCCACCGGAAAATTGCCACACATCTTTCACCAACCCGAAAAATTGCCACACACAGAAAAATTGCCCCACCGGAAAATTGCCACATGGTTTTCATTAAGGTGACGAGCACAATCGCCATTCGTCCGAGAAACGCTTTGAATGTGTGGCGGTTTTCCGGTAGGGCAATTTTTCGAGTTTCCGAATTACATGTGGCAGTTTCCCCAAGGTACCTATACCTAAAGTGCCCCGGGGCCCTTTCGGAAATAACAACGTTCCGAAGGCTTTCTATATAGATTTGACTTGAAGTACAAAACATGACTCGGGGGCCTATTTGTAAATAATATGTTATAATACTGTACATTCTGAGGACTACATTCTAAAAGATATTATTTCCAAAAAGGAACGTTACGTTTTGAGAGGTCAGTACGTTCTGAGAGGTACCGCTGCGAAGGTAAACCATAATCCTCTGAACCAATGGTTATCTCGACCAATCGTGTTGTCAACCAGTCGTTACGGTCGACTGATCGTTATATCGACCAATCGTGCATTCGATCAATCGTTACTGTTGACTAGTCGTCACGGTCGATTGATCGTTATGTCGACCAATCGTTATTCGACTAATCGTACTACACCGCCCTGCAGTATATGTATGCAGGGTGCATAGGAAAGTCTCTTTAGCCTGGAATAACTTGCGAACGGAGAGAGGCATAGTTATGCAAGTGAGATAACGGTATAGTAAAATGACTACGCTCGATCGAATGCAACCAACAGCAGCGCCCCTAGTGACGAAATGCGGAAGTTAGCCATTGCAAATCGAAAACGAAAAAAGATAGAGGACAATTTTCAATTACAAAGTTGTAGAGCATGAATTAATTAGTAGAAAACGACATTTGTTTTACACGGATAAGATAAATTGTCATCTGAATACCTTAAACTGTCCGAAACCGATGTGCGACGATTCGAATCTGCATAGTCACATTTCGTAAATATAGCCGTATGCAAATGCAGATTGTGACGATGTACCGTACCTACGATATAAAAACCAGTAACAGGATGTAACCTGATCAGAAGTTTAGGTCTACGTACGCTGTGTGAGAATGGCGAGCTTGGATTTTTTTACGTAACTCCAGGGTTACGTAAAAAATCAGGTGTATGCAACAGCGCCTACAAGTCTGCTTGATCTACGTCGTCGTGTTACAGATGCTTTCAATAGTGTGACACCTTCCATGCTGAGGAATGTGCATGCAGAATTACTTACTTTCACGAATACAAATGTGTATCGTGGGCAATGGCGAACTCTTCGAACATACTCGACATTAACTTTTTATCACTGTGCGCCAGTTTGCCTTTTTTGTTTTTGTTTTGTCTGACGTCATGAAACTGTATTGACATAAGTACGCATTTATGCAACAAATTGTGTGTATTTGCTCATACCTATGCCTATTCCCTTGAAACGTTCACACAAATGGTCGCGCATCGATTTCGGACATTTTAGGGTATTCAGGCGACAATTTATCTTATCCGTGTGAAATAAATGTTGTTTTGTACTAATTAATTGATGCTCTACAACTTTGTAATTGGAAAGTTTGCTCTATCTCTTTTCGTTTTCGATTTGCAATGGCTAACTTCCGCATTTCGCCACTAGGGGCGCTGCTTATGGTCGTATTCGATCGGGCGTAGTCGCTTTACTATATCGTTATCTCACTTGAATAACTGTACCTCTCTCCGTTCGCAAGTTATTCTAGGCTAAAGGGACTTTCCTATGTACCCTGTATACAACCAGAGGACCGTCTTTCGGTTAGTATAGTGTTCGTAGTCAGAATGGGAAAAGCTGTTGATTTATCGGAGTTTGATAAAGGATAAATTGTGATGGCTCGGCGCCTCCGAACTACCATCTCGGAAACGGCGCGGCTTGTGGGTTGTTCACGTGCCGCTGTAGTGAGTACTATCAAAAGTGGTGCACAAATGGCCAAACAGCGAACCGCTGTCCATCCGTGTGTCGTCCGCAGCTTATTGATGACAGAGGGGAGGGCAGACTGTCGCGCATTGTTCGCAGTTATCGTAGGGCCACAGTGCGAGAAATCACCAGCAGCTACAACAGTGGTGATCAGGGCAATGTGAAGGCTGCGATGCACACAGTTCATCGCAGCCTTCTGGGCATGAGCCTGCGTAGCTGAAGACCCAACCGGGTCCCCATGCTCACTGCACGCCATCGCCAACAATGCATGAAATTGGCCCAAGATCATCAAGATTTGACCGTGGATGATTGGAAGAAAGTGACCTGGTTTGACGATTCAAGATTCCTGGAGCATCACGTAGCCGACCAGGCATGGAAACGCCGATTACCAAAGAAGGCTATGGCACCTGGATGCACTTTTGGGCGGAAACAGGCCGACAACGAAGGTGTTATGCTGTAGGAGATGTTTTTTGGAACACTTTAGGCCCCATTATCCCAATAGCACAATCTCTGACAGCTGTGAGGTATCTGAACATTGTTGAAGACCAAATTCTCACATTCATGGCAACTATGTTCCCTGCTGGTGATGGCCATTATTACCAACAGGATAATGCACCATGCCACACTGCCAGAATCGTGAAGAAGTGGTTGGAAGAACATGCTGGTGACTTTTTGTTAATGCCCTGGCCTTCAAATTCACGTGACATGAACTCAATCGAACATTCGTGGTTTGACTTGAAAAAGCAAGTTCGAGTTAAATCACCACCACTGTGAAATGTACGGGAACTGAAACCTGCTGTTGACATTATAATACCAGATGCCCCAGGATACCTATCGCCACCTCATCGAATCGATGCCTCGCCGAGTGGCCACTGGTTTGCGGGCCTAAGGAGGTCATACAGCTTATTAGGTAAGTGGTCATAATGTAATGGCTCAGCGGTGTGTATATATATAACAAATAACGTGTGCTTTCGTATTTCACTTTAGTAATCAGGTTCAGTTTTTATTCCAGCAATTCAAAGCAGCGGCAAATATTTTTTGTGCTATCCGCTGCATCAATCTCAAACACAGAAACAAATTAAGCTGGCAGAAGTTGCATCATTCTGCATATTTAAAATAGGGTCAGTTTCATAAAGGCTTGATGACAGGACATATTATGATTTGGTGACGTAGTCAGATATTTGTTATTGCCTATTTGTGCATCTCATTTCGCTGTTAGCCGCCCCAATGGCGCAGTGGACTAAGCGATGGCCTCTGATCATTCGTCCGAACGGGGTCCGGGTTCGAATCCCGCTGAGGCATGGATGTTGTGTTTGTCTTACGGCACTGGCTCTCTCCCTTCCCTGGAACCAGTGACCCTAACTTAGGGACGGGCGACTGCTTATAGCCCATTGAGTTGCTCACGGCGGTCGTTAAACCTTCAATCAAGTAAAAAAAATCATTTCGCTGTTATTACTAGGCCACTTCATTTCTCACTTCCTTAGTGAATTGTGATATCATCTTGCTCTATTGGCTACAACTGTCAACGATAACCTTTGAATATTGTCCTATATGTGTAATGAACCACTCATTTGGTATTTTCTCTTCAAAAACTGAATGGTATGATTCTTGATAAACAGAATACGTTTTTCTTACCCGGAGTGCCACCCCTGTGGTCGAGTGGACAGAAGAGCATTCTTCTGCCTAATCATCCGATTTGAGCTCTAACCCTGAATGAGGTATGTGCTTTGTGCTTGTTATTCTTTGCCTCCCCCCCCCCCCGCTTTTCCTGGAACCAGTTCCCTGAACTGGGGACGGGCAGGAATTTTCTATTACATTAGATGCTTATGGTAGTTTTTAAACCTCGAAAAACAAAGCACTGTATAGGAACACGTGCACTTGAATTAATATCCCTCTTTGTGAATGACAGAGCATATTACGATATAAGATATACACTATGTGATCAAATTTATTGGGACACTTTCCTGTCCACAAACTCTCTATAATACACTGGTGTGCAAAAATTAAGGACGAAGAGGAGAAATTATCATAACAGCGGAACGAGCAGGCAGAACGGACCTAAAGACCACTCAGGAGATAGACTAGGGTCCGGTACTGTTGGTCATGCGCATATATGCAGCATAACGGGGGGGGGGGGGAGTATCGTAAGGGTATAAAGCACACGGGCGGGTACGCTCGGCAATTCGGTGAAAGCTATTGCACGGTGTACATTGGTTTGAACGACGTCGATTTGCTGCCACCATGTGATATGGCCAACAGGCAATCCAGTAGACAACATCTGGATGACTTTACCCGAGGTCGCGTCATTGGCAAGTTGGAAGAAGGTCGAAGTGTGACTAGTGTGGCCGAGGAGTTCGAGATCGCTCACAGCATCGTTTCACGAGCTTGGAGAGCATTTCAAACGACAGGAACAGCTGCCCGAGAGTTTAGCAGTGGTCGTCCACGAGCAACCAGGGCGACGGACGACCAGTATATTGTCCTACAGGCGACAAGAGACAGACAGAAGACAGCGGGAAAAATTGCAAGGCACATGCAACAGACAACTGGACGTCCGTTATCGCGTTTTACCGTGGCCAGGAGGCTGCTAAAAGGTGGTCTATTTGCACGACGACCAGTACGGTGTGTGCCATTAACGCCTGCTCACCGGAGACGGCGGTTTTTGTGGTGCCAGGAACACACAAACTGGACACATCAGCAATAGGGTCGAGTTCTCTTTGCTGATGAGAGCCGATTTAGTCTGACGAGCGATTCTGGACGTATACACATCTGGAGAGAGCAGGAAACACACAACCACACCTCCAACATCATCGGAAGGGACGGGTTTGGAGGTGGCAGAGTTCTCGTTTGGGGCGGTATCATGCTTGGTAGCTGTACTGACCTCCACATCTTCCAGGGAGGTTCTTTTTTTGTTGTTTTTTTTTTTTTGGTTGGAGGTTTAATGACCACCGTGAGCAACTCAATGGGCTATAAGCAGTCGCCCGTCCCTAATTTAGGGTCACTGGTTCCAGGGAAGGGAGAGAGCCAGTGCCGTAAGACAAACACAACATCCATGCCTCACCGGGATTCGAACTCGGACTCCGTTCGGACGAATGATCAGAGGCCATCGCTTAGACCACTGCGCAACCGGGGCGGCTCCAAGGAGGTCCAGTAACTGGTGTCAGCTATTGTACCGAGGTTCTCCGGCCTCACGTGCGTCTGTTTAGAGGTGCTGTGGGTCCTGAGTTCCTCTTCATGGACGACAAAGCTACACCTCATCGTACAGTGGCTGTCACAGAGCTGTTGGAGAGTGAAGATATTCAACGAATGGATTAGCCCGCAAGGTCCCCGGACCTAAATTCAATGGAACACGTGTGGAACCTTCTCGGGAGATGCTTGGCAGCACGTCACCAGCCGCCAGCAACGATTCCGCAGCTGCGATTGGTGCTACAAAAGGAATGTGCCGCGATGCCTCAACAGCTACTTGACAACCTCGTCCTCAGCATGGACAGACGTTGTAAATCCTGCAACGCAGTCAGGGGTGATCATATCCCCTACTAAAGACTGGATTTTTCTTGGCAGCCGCCTGTCACATGGACGTTTCTGTCTTCTGTTCAGTTGTGCTCGAAGCTACTTTTTCAATAAAGTGCCTTTGTATCCTTTAGATTCCTTGTTTGGACGGTTTTGCTCACTTGCCCTATATTCTTACATCTTGGGGATCTTATGGTATTATTTGAGTTGATGTAGAGCACTTCTGCACGACGTTACATTCGAAAACCGTCTCGTCCTTAATTTGTGCACGCCAGTGTATAAGCATGCAATTGCCAGTGCCGATCGCCTTCAATTCCCTGCTCATAGTTTGCCAACATATGGGTCGAGAATAGTCTTCATTTAATGTTACGGTTAATTGCCGAGCACAGGAAGTCCTGTTTCTCCGTACAGGCCTTCTCAGACGACAACGATCTCCTTCCTGACAGATTGTCGTAGCGCCACAGTTACACCTCTTAGAAAAGCAGTGTGAGTTGTTTTTCCATTTATTAAATATCCGGGACATCTCACCTTTTGAGAAACCAGTCAGCTTTGCTGCTCTCAAAATCGTCGCTTCAGCCAGACTGGCACCACAATAAGCCTTTTACCGAACTACGAAAGATCCCTTATTCTTCCGATTGTTATCAACACTACTGACGATTACTGAGGAGCAGCATTCTTAAATAGTTTCCTTGATCACATTGTGATGCACGTGACCATAGATTTTGCATATACACCCTAAGTAACTGACGTTTACGTACATCTGAATACAGTGAATTCTTCATTGAAAGTCATAGGTGCTTTAGGAGGATTTCATAGGAATGATGGTTTCTCAAGAGAGTCCCGAATGGTTGTGCGTGAAAGTGTAATTGTTCTTGCTCTGATGTATGGCAGTGAAACCTGGGTACTACAGAAGAGACACTCGAGTCATAGTAGTCGTGCTACAGAAGAGACATAGGAGTCATAGGAGTCGTGTTACAGAAGAGACATAGGAGTAATAGGAGTCGTGCTGCAGAAAAAACATATTATTCATACGAGTCGTGTGCAGAAGAGACATAGGGGTTGTGCTGCAGAAAAGACATAGGAGTCGTTTGTGTGCTGGAGAGATGTATTATTTACGCGGGGTTTCTAGCAAGACATTCTCTGATCATATGAAGAATGATGTGTCGCAGATGTGTAATGTGAGGCAAAATGTTGTAAGTAAGGTGGAAAATACTATTCTTCGGTGGTTTGGCTATATTGCAAGAATGAGTGATGAGATGCTTACTAAGAAATTTTTTCAGCCTAATTGGCAGGAAAGTGAGGCAGAGGAAGGCCAAGGAAATTATGGGAAGACTAGTTCAGGAGTGTCTATATGAGAAAAAGATTGAGTATGAAGTACAGAAGGTCTTGTGTACGTCATGTGATGAATGTCAGTGAAGCTCGAACTGTGTGCCAAGATCGTTGTAAATGGAGACGTTTCATACGGTAACAGTAAGTAAATCGTCAGTTTAATAACATTTATATGGTGGATTTTCTTTCTTTGTGGAGCTAACCTCTGAATCTCAGTGAACAGCTTAGTGTAATTGTTGTTGTTGAATAAAAGTTTTTAATTCAGTAGACGATGCGTGTGCACATGTCGCTAGAAAAAAGTTTCCTTCAATTTTTTTTTCTGGTAGTTAAATTTTTGTGAGTTTTTACAGATTCTGGAGTAGAGAAGTCAGTAAAACGGTGTCAGAGTAGCCCTTCAAAAATATATGTTCCTCTACTTTGGAAAGTATAATTTATCAGTTGAAATTATTCATTTAATTTTTAGCCCGCACGCACCGTCATAATCATCAAATAAATTATTCACTTTAAAATCAGTCGTAAAGAATTTATTCTCTTAAAAAATATTGCCATTTGCTTTTCGTAATATCGTGTGTTCTAACGGCTAAAATAGAGTCGGACAACACTCGGTACGAACAACTGCAAAATTAAAATGCAAGGCACACAAATTATTTAATAAAGTTTTAATGTTTTAGATTCCTGACCCTTCATGAGACTTTGCTAACGGGCTCTACACATTTCAACATTCAATTGTGAAAGCCAAGTACGTTCGGGTAAGAAATAGAAGCGATCGAAATTAATCCAAAGTACATGATTTCTTCCTTCTAATGGGCCACATACTGTAATTCATCTCTTTACTATCAAACATATTTCCTCCGTTGTCTTTATTCACGTCATTTGACATTTTTGTTAACAGAGACAAATATTGTTTGGAAGTACGTAGTACGACTTTAACTGTCTTTTAAATCTCTTAATGTCTCACATACCGTACTATATGACGTGGAACTGAATATTGTGGGTCCTGTATTTTGTTCAAATTATATCCTGACTTGGCTCTTGTATTCCACTTGGTGAATTGGATTAACAAAGATGATATGGCCACATCATTTCTTTGACATCTAAATTTTTCAGAGTCATAACATGGAGATTTTTAGCATGTTTCTTTGAAGAGATATGGCCTTAAAAACGTTACGAGCTTATTCGTCGCTTTGTCTGTGAGTCAGCGAGACATGACCCAATGTATTCTCTTCATACAAATATACACCTGAGATCTCGATCGTTGGCGTTGGCCATTTCTGTTTTCTTCATACTAGCCAGCTCTCCTTTTTTCGATTATCCTGTTTCATATGTGCAATTTTTATATTTTAACTAAAGTTATCGCACAGCATAGTAAATTTACCTCACAAAATCGCAGCACCGGGCTTATGTTCATGCATAAGTTCAAGTTGTACACTGAGCACTCAAGTCGCTGCGTTCTTACAAGCTTTGTAATTCTCTAGGAGATGACCTTCCGGTAACATTTGATTTGTGATTGTCCAGTCTTGGTAAGTTGTAAAAAATGATCTGGCTGTCGCTGTCGAACTGGTTTGAGCTTTCTTCTAATTGACTTGTGTTTGGTGTAATTTTTCTCGCTGTGATAGCTCCCCCAGGATATTGTACACTGCTATTACTGGCATAGCTTTCACTCCTGGACAGCAGGTTTCTTTCATCATCATGAGAATTCTGTTGTTTCCTTGGCCGCCTGCAGCAGATAACAACGAAAATTACAACTAACAGCGGGATCGCTAAAGAACTGGATATAATAATGATGTTTGGAGTAATATTGCCTAAAAAAAAAGAAAAAAAGAGAACATATAAACAAATAAACTTCAGCAAAATTCGTTTGGATTGTAACACACATCCAATAATAATATTTCATGTGGTATTAAATTTTACATTTTATGCCAGATTTTGCAATACTGTAAAACAACAATTAAAAATAACTACCGTATTACACGGTCGTATATAACGTAGAAGTCTTTTCGTACTTCTATGTTAATTTAAAACATCAACATACTAAGAAATAGTTCCTAAATGAAAGAAACCTTAACGGCCGGACGAAACATGTAAACAACAGAAGTCAAACTTACGGAAAAGATGCTTTATTCAAGGTTGTAGCACGTCCATAACAGAACGATATCAATATTTAAACACACCACACAGCTTCACTGCTCTTAACACAACGCTCTCCTTGCAACGCTCTCCAGCAACAGTTTGCTGTCGTTTTTATCTCTCGTTCTTATCATATCTCAGACATACGTCACGTGCATTCAACCTCAATTGTGTTGCCAAACGTATTCGTTTGAGAGAAAAAATAGTACGTTAAGAGTGAAATATAACTGAGAATAAACTCAAGATTTACATAGGGAAAGAAACTAAAAAGGAAAGTTAATTTAGAATATACGTCACACGTATTAGAATAATATGACCACCCCCGGAATCACAGTGTACCCGCCCAGGCTCCTCACAGAGTGCACGTGACAAGGTTGACCACATGGAGGTATAAGTGGCCGGCTAGAACAGATGAGCCATAGTGCGTAACGTGAGCACAATGGGCAAAAGGAGGGATTTGACAGACGTTTAAAAAGGAATGATCATCGGCTACGGCGCCAAGAGCGGAAGCATCTCAGAAACAGTAGACTCCGTGGGCTGTTCGCGAGGTGCTGTAGTAAGGGTGTACCAAGAATGGACCGTTGGCAAACCGAGTACCTCGTGACGTCATAATTGTGGAGCCTCAAAGGCCATCGACCCCAGAGGAGAACGTCACCTCCGTCGAGTAGTCAAGGGCAATCGACGCCCAACAGTGCACCAATTGACCACGCAAATGAAGGCTGGGGGCACCCAGGTACGTGTCACTGATAACAGTAGAGCGAACTCTGTTAGGCATTAGTCTCCGGAGTTGAGGTTGCGCCAAGGCGCCCATGTTAATCCATATCCATTGGCAACGACGCCAGCACTTCGCATGGAACTACCGTCATTGGACGTTGGAAGAGTGGAAAAAGGTTGCCATCTTCGACAAATCGAGGTTTCTACTATACGGAAGTGACAGGAGGTGGCGGATACGGCGTCAGGCACACGTGAACCAACACCCGGGCACCCTTGTCGGTCAAGTACAGGCCGGAGGTGGCACTGTGAATGTCTGGGAGATTTTTTCCTGGTATGACCTGGGACTGCTTGTACCGCTGGATAGATATTGAACGCCAATGGCTACATGTCTATCCTCGCTGACCACATGTATCCCTTCATGTTGGATGTTTACCCTGGTGGTGATGGTGTCCACCACAGCACAATGTGCCCTTCCATGTCGCCAAAGTGGTGCGTGACTGGTTCCAGGAACACGATAGCAATGTCTCCGTTCTCTCTTGGCCGGTGAAATCTCCCGACCTCAATCGCATAGTGCACTTGTGGGGTTATTTGGATCGACAGGTTCGACGTGCCGACCCACAACCACGCCACCTCCGGGACCTCCGTAGTTCGAATAGCTCTGTTGCGGTTCGAATGAGCACATGTTTCTCGGGCAACTTTCTAGGTCTTAATTGCGTCCATGCTGCGCCGTATCTCCGCAGTCATCCTGGCCAGTGGCGGTTATTCCCATTATTACGTAGGTGGTCATATTATTCTGATACGACCGTGTATACTCACTGAAAACGAAACTAATGTTCAATAAATATTGGGGTATATGCAGCTTTTAAAAATGAACGTTATAAAAGTTTTTAAACTTTCTAAAATGAATCTGAACTTCTTCGCCAAACAGACTGTAACTGTGAAAATCCTCCAAATACGTGGCGTCAGTGAATAAACAAAGACATCGCTCTTTCCACGTTTAGCAACGCACAGCAACTGAAAAATTGTTATTCAGCCGCCGCCGGGGAATTGAATCGCGAATCTCTCGATATCTAGCCGAGCGCGTTAGTCTTACACTACGGTGCCAACAGCCCTGGCCGCCGAATAACAAATTTTAGGTTTCTGTGCTTTGCTAAACGTAAAAAGAGCTATGTCTTTGTTTATTCACTGACGCCACGTATTTGTAGGATTTTCACTTTGAATCTCGCCCTTTGGATTTAACTACTATAATTAATGTATAGCCAAGTGCCGTTAATGCCCACCAGATAGAGACGTCTCAGTGGCTGAGCCCATCTTACAGATTTAAAATGTCAGATGCTGATAGAAAAACGTACATAGCGGCGTGAATTGTTGGCCACTGAGGTGTAATGATAACGCGCTCGGCTAGATATCGAGAGATTCGGGATTCAGTTCCCTGGCGGCGGCCGAATAACAATTTTTCGGTTTGCTGGGCGTTGCTAAACGTGGAAAGAGCGATGTCTTCATTTATAGACTGTAACTGTTGTGGTGCGCAGGACAATAGTTAGAAAAGTATTTGTGACTACCAAATAGACACAGCGCGATGCTGTGTGAATTCTATATAGAACATACACGAACATTAATTTCAAGATCAATCGCACAAGCATATCTTTTTTTTTTTTTTTCGTTAAGGGAAAAGGGATGGAGGGGTAGGGGGGAGTTACCAGCTACGATGAACGATTCAAAGTTCTATAAGTAGTCGTCCGCCCTTTTTTCTAGGTTCATTGAGCCGTTGATGGCCTAATGGTCAACGTTCGTGACTGCTACGGAAAGGACTCAGTATCGATGCCTGGCAGGTACGAACACCCCAACCACTAAATATCCGCCTTGCGTCCGATGAGCACGTCAAACTGTCGGCCCCCGGTTACTGGCTCCCCGGTTCTAAATAAAGGCGTCTTCCTTCAAATTTCTACTTCGCTTCCATGTGACTTTCCTGTCCGGCACTCTAGCACAAATATCCCAGGTTCCTAGTTCTAGGGGTCGTTTAAGACCAGGGGTAGTCACTCCCTTCCTAAATTTTTTTTAAATTAATCTGCCTCTTACTCTGTGGTCATTGGTTTTGTTGAGAATGGGGGACAGGCTCACCATCCACACCTCGACCGAGGCTTGAGCCTTGGCCAAGTTCAGACGACTAGCAAGAAACTAGCGCCCCTGACCACTCTGCCACCGGGGGCGGTCAAGCATTAGCTTATGTTGTTGCGTAATCGACTCGACTTACCCTACACTGTTGCCAATATTCCTTATTCTACAGAGGGTGAGTCGAAAGTTTTGCAATATTTGGATCACTTTATGTCTTCATACATACATTTACGATGAAAGCTGACTAGCATTCAAAGTATAGGCCATAGTGTTGCACCGTCTTTAGCCATATGTCTGCCAGTTCTTTGATTCTGCGGCAGTACCAGTTCTTGTTCTTCAAGGCGAAGAACTCCTTCACTCCAGCTGGTGCTGCCCGCGAAGGAAGTGGGCTATGGACCGGAACCAGTAATAGTCAGACGGGGCAAGATCTGGACTATATGCTGAGTGTGGCATCAGTTCGATGCCCTCAAGTTCCTGAAGTCTTGCCCGGGTCGTTCGCGTGGTACGAGGCCTAGCTTTGTCCTGCTGTAGGTGAGCGCGCTTTCTGTTCACAAGTGCCGGGTACTTCTCCTCCAAAACCTCATACATCTGCTCCAGCTGTTTACAGTAGAGGTTGGCGTTGATCGTCTGACCATCTGGAACAAATTCGTTATGGATTATCCCCTCGAAATTCCACCAGACGCAGAGCATCACCTTGTGCTCGAAGCGCCCACGTTTGGCAATAGGTTCTGGAAGCTGGGTCGGGCTCTACCACTACCGTTGTGTGTTAGGATTACAGAAATAGACCCACTTTTCATCGCAGTTCTCTTAATGAAACGTGCATCGTGCGGGTTTTCTAGGAGCTTCGTGCACACTTCCACTCGGCGGTTTGCTTCAGCTGGCGTCAGTTCGTGAGGGACAATACGACACCACCTGTAGACCTTGCCAAGGTCCTGAAGGTGGTGAACTACGCTGGTCTGGGATATGTCCAGCTGGCCTAATAATCTCCGAGTGCTGGTTGTCGGATTTGCTTGTACGTCGAGGCGCATGGTCTCCGACTCCACGGTTCGCTGCCTACCTGACCCTGGCTGATCATCGAGGTTTTTGTCACCTGAGCGAAATTTCTTGAACCATCTGGTTGTTTTGCTGTGGTCCACGGAACTTTCCCCTTTCGCATGACAAATGTTTCGCGTTGCTTGAGCAGCGTTATGGCCCAGTTCAAACTCGTATAGCAAAAGTTCCCTAATTAGCCGGTTTTGGCTGTTCATCTTTTAGGCGCCCCAACCACTGACAAAACGACGACATGCAATGCTGTTTGTTCACAGCAACGACTACCACTTTATATCCCTTTCCACTGACTGCTGTGCGCGACTTGAACTAGTTTAAACACGTGACATACCCGCCGCAGTACAGCGTTTATGCAAATATTGAAAAATTTCGACTCACTCTCTGTAATAATAAAATTTCAGAATAAAGAATTTGGGATTTATTCTAAATTATGCAGGTGGAGTACGTTTCTCATCCGCGGAGGCATTACTGGGAGGCTTCAGAAAAGTCGCTAACGGGCGGTGCATGAGTTACCAATACGCAGTAATTAGTCAACACGCGGAGCCAGGCAGAGAATTCGTATCATTTACGATCGCATATTTCTATTCATTATAAACAATGATAACATGGCGCTGGTTACTTAACTTTAAAAAAATTGAACATGTAGTATAGTGTATTTCCTTTTCTGTCTCGACTCAGCTCAGAGCTTAAATTTCTCACGGCCTACCAAAGATGGAACTTCTAGAGTTCAATTCGATCAAATACGCTTAAGGTTGCACTTAAGTACAATTTGTACCAGTTCCATATACGACATGTGTGTCCCTTCCAAGGTCTCAAATTGATATTCATTCATACGATCAGAAAACTCTCCTTTCCCTAGAACCAATAGCGGCCCTAAATTAAGGACTGGTGACTGCTTATAGCCCATCCAGGAGTTACTCACTGTGGTCGTTAAACCAGCAAAGAAAGAAAAAAGCTATAATAGCGCTCTTTAACCTTTCTCGGGGCAGTAGGGCAGCAGAACGTGGCTGACAACTGCTTTGGAGGAGATGAGTGCAAGGTACGGTTGCTGGTTTGAAGGAAGGGAGTTAAGGAGGGGTAAGGTGTTGTGTCTGGGTGCCACGACGTTAAAATTTAATTTAGATGGGGAAAAAAGGTCATTTTCGTTTAAAGAAATTGTTCAAGTGCAGCACTATTCTCGTAAGCAAAAATACAAAATTTTGAAAAGCGATTAAGACAATGCATCCGCAGCGAGAAAAAGTTCGGGACAATAAGTGAGTTTACCAACACTTGTGTGTTACGCTAATGGCAGATCCGTGTGTGAGTGTGGGTGTCACCAGAGGAAGGGGTTGGTATTGCAAGAATTCTTTTGTAGCCGGTAGAGAAAATAATTAAAAATTCCTTCTTTTAGCGTTTTTGGAAATAAAGTTGCTCTCAAACTTGCCCCACCAAAAATAATACTCGCCCACCCTGATTTCGAAGTTTAACGACGTCCCTGGCCGTCATTTAATGGGCTCGTCCGATATTCAGCGATTGTTAGAAATACACACCACCACGGAGAGCCCCTAGCTTCAAGCCTACCAAGCTAGGCTTGAACCTGGGGTCCCTCCATCAACAGTCTGAATCGCTAACCACTAAGCCATCAGTTGCTCGACTTCAAACTTGGAATACGTGTACTCCATACATATTCATTTATTCACAGAATCAACTGAAAGTACATTATTCGATGGAACATCTGGGATAATAGATATACTCGTTTTCACATGCTGGGAAAATGGACCGCACAGTTTTATGACAAATATAGTGATGAAGCAACAATATATTATTTATGAGATTGACACAAATATTGTTAATGTGAAAACGTACGCAAAGATACAGTACTTTATGAATAATTAAATTACTTGTGATCAGTGACTTTGTTGTACTAATTATTTATGCGAGTCACTTTACACATTTATTAAACGATTTCTCTTGAAATCTAATATCTAAAATGAAGTAATACGAGATTATATTTATTGACGCAGTTATTTGTAAGTACGTATGGTTACTTATATTTGAACAGGTCATGTACTCGTTTCCGATACGATTGTATAGGTTCAGGCTCTCATTTTTAAGTAGATTTTTTTAACAGTGAGTACAAGGCAGATGAGTTTCCTCCGTTTGTGACGTCACTCATGTTACTGATACGTCGGTGTCGTGTTTGACGTCACACACGACAGCGTTGGAAATCAAACGGAAGCTTGGTTTCTGCGAGACATCACTAAAATGGGGAACTCATCTCTCTCTAATGTCATGGACTCGTGTTTGCTATACAGCCTTGGGCAGACACACTGATATTATATTTTGAAAAAAAAATCGTTCTGAATCAGTTTTGTATAAGCTCAAATATTTACTTCATTATAGAGATTCACAAACAAAGCAACGCCAATAATAGAACTGTAGAAAATATGTTCTTACAAAAGGAGGGCGATCCAGTATTTTCGTCGCTTCGGTCACCACAGTTGTTGTGGTCATCGCAAGTCAGGCCATGCCAGATGCATCGGGCGTTTCCACACCGAAACATGTGAGACGGACAGTAGTTGTCTTTGTCTATATAAAATAGTGAGATTATTACAAGCTGATATGTGTTACGATCATATTAAAACAATGTGTGTTATAAGCAAAGAGTAAAAAAGTGGGTAAATCGCAAGGTAAACATATAGTTCTGCTTGTGCAAGTAACTCTTTGAAGAAATTGCCATTCCTTTTTTGTTCGAAATTAAGACAGATCACATATTTGCAGTTTCATTATATCATATATTTAGTGAGGCATGATTTGCTAATAACTGTAGACATTACATGCAGAAAGGGTCACCACGTAATTTCAACAAGGGTTGATTTACTTGCATCCCATTTAGAGATAGAATATTTATTTCAATGAATTGATAAGTGGGTTTAATGAAATCAGATGTTCGCGAAATCTGCGTTGAATGCCTCGTATTAAAACCAGTTAACCAGGACGAATAACTAGAAAAGTCTTCCGGAAATCCAAAAAAGCGCTCCGGACTTTTAAAAACCACTATTTCAAATTAAAAAAAACAAGATGAGACCGAATATGCTGTTGTAATGAGCAAATCTTTTGAATCCTTTCCGTTACGAAATAAATAGTTCAAAGATGATTTTTAGAAAACCAAAAAAAAAAAAAAAGAAGAAAAGAAGACATCGCTTACACTTCTAGGAAAAATCTTGCATAATTTAAAATACGCAATGTGAGCGAGGATCATAAGGAATGGAACCAGTTACAAAACAAATTAACCGCATTTCAAAAAATCGATAAAACATCCACAAAGAGAGAGATTGCTACAAGATGAGTTGATGTCGTGCGAATAGAGTCATTCAGTAATTAAAGCGCCGTCAGTTACACGATCATGAAGTTTAAAAACTTTATTAAGTTAAAAAGGCTAAAAACACACATATTAGGTCTTTCGATCCCACATTGGGATCATCATCAGATGTAAAAAGGACACAATAAACCCTGGTGAGGGGTACATATACAGAACAAGGACGTAAAGCATGATGCCAGATATATAAAATACAGTAATAGATTGTGTAGTAGTGAACATAAGAGAGATCAAATATACATAGTTTTCATTCATGATGAATAGCTTGCACGTTACCAAGAGTGCCGTTTTCATTCTGAATAAGTAATTTCCACGGGTGAGGGATATGTTTCGGTAAAAAGTCATTACAACATAAAGTACCACAGTTAAAAAAATACAAAGTTTCAGCAAAAAGTTAAACAAATTATTGGAGGTAGTTGATATGATGTGTGCTTCATCCCAATTAGGGTAATAAGTACCCTCAGAAATAAGGCGGGCTAGTGCTGTAGATGTAGATCCTGTACGCATGTTATATTTATGCCTCCGTGACATGAAGTTTTGAGGAAAGCTGTGTGGAGCTTACAGTCGTGGCCAATTAGTCCTGCACCAGTAGACCGAAAGTCAATTTTTCGTGCTTGAAGTCAACTGTAGCGTAATGGTAAAGTCAGGAATACATATTATATATCAGTTTAAAGAAAATTTTATGCTGAATTCAAATATTTTTACAGAGTGTTATTACCAGTAATAGAAGTGAAGTTACAAGCAAAAGTACAGCGTCTAGTCATAAAGAGCAAAAAATAGTGGAATTTGTGAAATTAGTGTACAATGCTTTTAACGTAAAATTACTGTACAGTACATTATTGAAACTTTCAGGGTACTTGAAATTATTTACCAACAAGCAAAATACGCTTTTATATTTAATTGGATAACCACGGTTTCTTAGTAACAAAGTGCACCTTCATGGCATGGAACTAACGAGTTTCTGTGGTTCATTGGTGATAACACGGTGCCATACGGCCTTTACAGACTCAATTAATGCTGTTTTAAATGTGAGTCCTTCTTGACGGATCTATCTCTATGGGATAAGATCCGATGACTGTGCAGACCACTGAAGTTTTATTATAACTTTTCGATTAAACCACTCGTCAACCAACTTTGACATGGCGCGTTATCGTCCTGAAAGATAAAATTCCACAAACCCATGTCTTGTGCAGATGGCAACAGTTTGGACTCCAAAATATCCACATATTTCGATCCATTCAATGTGCCATCAACAATGTGCAGACGGCCAACACCACTGGCTGAAATACAGGACCATAACATCACCGAATGTGGGTGCTTGATTGTTGGCTGGGTGCAGCATGCCTTATATCTTTCACCAGCCCCGCGATGTACATAACTATTTCCATTATTAGCGGAAACAGTAAGTTGTTTCATCACTGAAAATAACATTTTTCCATTCATCAGCAGTCCAATTTTTGCGTTCTTTGGCCCAAGCAATTCTTTTGAGCCGTTGTTGCTCAGTAAGGAAAGGTTTTCGTGCAGTCAGTCCATTTTTTTGTAGCCTACGACGAACTGTACGTGCAGATGCAATAATGCCTACTTCATTCTTCCACTCATTTCTTAAATCAGGGGCTGTTTTAAACTTTGATTTTAAGCAACGACGAATCAAAATGCGATCATCACGTTCAGTACACAGTCTTCGTCAACCTGTTCTTTTTCTGTTTATCACACATCCAGTTTGTGGAACACTTTTAATGGTGCGTAAGATAGTGGAATGATCACAGCCACATTTAACAGAAATTTTGGCACCATGTTATCACCAATGCACAACTAGAGAAGCTCATTAGTTCCACGCCAAAAAAGGTGCACTTTGTTACTAAGAAACCAATTAAATATTAAAGCGTATTTTGCTTGTTGGTAAGTTATTTCAAATGTCTTGCAAGTTTCAATAATGTACCGTACAGTGATTTTACGTTTTGACAGATTCGTACAAGATCTACATCTACATTTTTTGCTTTTTATGACTTGACGCTTGTAACTTTACTTCTACACTGGCGTGCAAAAATTAAGGACGAGACGGTTTTTCTAATGTAACGTCGTGCAGAAGTGATCCACATCGTCTCAAATAATACCATAAGATCCCCAAGATGTAAGAATATGGGACAAGTGAGCAAAACCGTCCAAACAAGGAATCCAAAGGAATCCAAACTTTATTGAAAAGGTAGCTTCGAGCACAACTGGACAGAAGACAGAAACATCCATGTGACAGGCGGCTGCCAAGAAAAATCCAGTCTTTAGTAGGGGATATGATCACCCCTCACTGCGTTGCAGGATTTACAACGTCTGTCCATGCTGAGGACGAGGTTGTCAAGGAGCTGTTGAGGCATCGTGGCCCATTCCTCTTGTAGCGCCAATCGCAGCTGCGGAATCGTTACTGGCGGCTGGTGACGTGCTGCCAAGCGTCTCCCGAGAAGGTCCCACACGTGTTCGATTGGATTTAGGTCCAGGGACCTTGCGGGCCAATCCATGCGTTGAATATCTTCACTCTCCAACAGCTCTGCGACAGCCACTGTACGATGAGGCGTAGCGTTCTCGTCCATGAAGAGGAACTCAGGACCCACATCACCTCTAAACAGACGCACGTGAGGCAGGAGAACCTCGGTACAATAGCGGACACCAGTGACTGAACCTCCTTGGAAGATGTGGAGGTCAGTACGGCTACCAAGCACGATACCGCCATAAACGAGAACTCCGCCACCTCCAAACCGGTCAATTTCGATGATGTTGGAGGTATGATTGCGTGTTCCCTGCTCTCTCCAGATGTGTATACGTCCAGAATCGCTCGTCAGACTAAATCGACTCTCATCAGCAAAGAAAACTCGACCCCATTGCTGATTTGTCCAGTTCTTGTGTTTCTTGCACCACAGAAACCGCCGTCTTCGATGAGCAGACGTTAATGGCACACACCATACTGGTCGTCGTGCAAATAGACCACCTTTTTGTAGCCTCCTGGCCACGATAAAACGCGATAACGGACGCCCAGTTGTCTGTTGCATGTGCCTTGCTATTTCTCCCGCTGTCTGCCTCTTCTCGCCTGTAGGACAATATACCGGTCGTCCGCCGCCGTGGTTGCTCGTGGAAGACCACTGCTAAACTCCTCGGACAGCTGTTCCTGTCGTTTGAAATACTCTCCAAGCTCGTGAAACGATGCTGTGAGCGATCCCGAACTCCTCGGCCACACTAGTCACACTTCGACCTTCTTCCAACTTCCCAATGACGCGACCTCGGGTAAAGTCATCCAGATGTCGTCTACTGGATCGCCTGTTGGCCATATCACACGGTGACAGCAACTCGACGTCGTTCAAACCGATGTACACCGTGCAATAGCTTTCACCGAATTGCTGAGCGTACCCGTGTGCTTTATACCCTTCCGACACTCCCCCCGTCATGCTGCATATATGCGCATGCCTTACCGTACCGGACCCTAGTCTATCTCCTGAGTGGTCTTTCGGTTTATTCTGCCTGTCTGTTCCGCTGTTATGCTAATTTCTCCTCTTCGTCCTTAATTTTTGCACACCAGTGTATTACTGGCACTAACATTCTGTAAAACTATTTGAATTGAGCATAAAATTCCCTTTAAAATGATGTGTAATATGTATTCCTGACTTTACCATTACGCTGTACTGTAGCAGTTGACTTCTAACATGAAAAATTGACTTTCGGTCTACTGGTGCAGGACTTTTGGCCACGATTGTATGTATGAAATGGAAGATTCGTTGTCGTCCACGGAGGTTAGTGGGATGCAGTATACCCCACATCGATCAGAGGGAGGAACATGGTCACGATATGTTTTACTAGAGAAGATATTCACAGTTGTAACGTACCAGGAGATGTGACGTACCTGCCAGAAGGACGCACACGACATAAAGGCAGATAGGAATCAGAATAAAACGTCCGCGTAGCTCAATTGGTAGAGTGACTTATTCCGGAATGAGGGGATCCGGGTTCGAATCCTGGCGTGGACAGAAATGACGGAGAAATTTACTTCGTTATAATGGCGCCCGAACTATCCGGATGACCCTGACCGTTCAAAATCTCGCATTGGTGTGATGTTATTTCCACACCGCGAGATAGGAAAAATAAGAGAATCCCTTCTCCAGCACTTCGAAGGAAAAAAAAATGTAAGGGGGAGATGATGTAACGTACCAGGAGATGATGTAACGTACCAGGAGATGTAACGTACCTGCCAGAAGGACGCACACGACATAAAGGCAGATAGGAATCAGAATAAAACGTCCGCGTAGCTCAATTGGTAGAGTGACTTATTCCGGAATGAGGGGATCCGGGTTCGAATCCTGGCGTGGACAGAAATGACGGAGAAATTTACTTCGTTATACAGTTTTTACGCCGAAGTCGAGATGATGACGTTTACAAAAGTTTTTCAGAATCAGGGTTTACATTTAAGTCATATGATATGGACCCCACGTATCTCGGCTGTACAAATTCCTCAGAAAGAGTAGTGAATGAAAGTTGCTGATAATTCGCATAAATGCGATTCATGTAATGGTCAGGGTAGCCAAATGACCGTGATAGTTCCCTAATTTTACGCAGTTCCAAAACACGGTTCTGTGCACTGGATGAACATGTAAAAGCACGTTTAACCAAAAAATGAAGAGATGATAACTTGTGAGACAGGTGGGGGCAGAATCAACTGGAATCAATGAGTGAACAGAAGTGGGTTTCCAACATACTGAATGTTGAACGTCCAAGCTGCCAGGATTACGCTTTAATAGGATATCCAAAAATGGTAGAGAGTAGTCTTGTTCAAACCCGACAGTAAACCTTATTGAAGGGAATTGTGTGGACATGGTTTCGGTAAAGTCAAAGAGCTCTTCTTGACTGTGATTCAAAAAGATCAGAATATTACACAGCGTTCCTTAAAAATTCGTGTCACGGAGCATAAATATAACATACGCACAGGATCTACATCTACAGCACTAGCCCGCCTTGTTCCTGAGGGTGTTTATTACCCTAATTGGGATGAAGCAAGCATCATATCAACTACCTCCAACAAATTTGTTTTACTTTTCGCTGAAACTTTGTATTTTTTTAACTGTGGTACTTTATGTTGTAATGACGTTTTACCGAAACATATCCCCCACCCGTGGAAATTACTTATTCAGAATGAAAACGGCACTCTTGGCAGCGTGCAAGCCATTCATCGTGAATGAAAACTATGTATATTTGATCTCTATTGTGTTCACTACCACACATTCTATTACTGTATTTTATAAATCTGGAATCGTGTTTTACGTCCTTGTTCTGTATACACTGAAGAGCAATTGAATTGGAAATACCTGTCTAGTAACGTGTAGCACCACCTTTCGCCTTGATGACTGCGGCGATTCGTCTCGGCGTGGACTCGACAAGACACCGGAAGCGTTAGGAAGCCATACGGATCCACGAGCCCTGAACAAGCTCCCACAGTTCACGAAGATTTGATGGAGGGGGGTCAGAGCCTCGAACAACTCTCTCGATGGCATCCCAGATGTGCTCGATGGGATTGAAGTCAGATGACCCAGCTGGCCAAGGAAGAGAGGTCACGTCTGTGGAGTGTTCACCCAACCATTCCGATACAATTCGGGAGCGATGGCACGGTGCATTGTCTTGTTGCAGGATGAGGTCCTCAGTGGGATGTTGAAAACGCGCAAACGGAAGCAAATAGTCGTCAGGATATCCCGGTAACGTAGACCTGTGAGGGACTATGTCACACCTGCCAGGGGTCACATTTCAGTCCACGTAAACTGTCCCTAGACGAGACTAGACGAGAATGCCACCCCAACCAGCTTGAAGAGTACCCTGCTGGCAAGAAAGATCCATCGCTTCATGTTGTTTGCGCCGTACACGTATCCTGCCATTCGCATGTACCAACGTGAATCTCGACTCATCAGTCCAGGCAACATTTTCCCACATGTCTAGAGTCCAGTGGTGATGTTCCCGCGCCCATGCTAATCTTTGCACCCTGTGATGTGCAGTCAGCAGCGGTACCCTCGTGGTACGATGGCTTCTGTACCCCATAGCGAGGAGATTGTTCTAGATGGTGTGGCTGCTTACACGTTTTTATGCATCAGCGTTAAATTGCCGAGTGATTTCTTGCACTCCTCTGTTACAATGCGAGCTAGCCGACGATGACCCCGCTCATCCACACGCTGTTGTCCACGGCAGTTGGCCCTTGCAGGGATGGTTTTACCGAATTCGATGAACTCGCGGTGCACCCGTGACACAGTGGCTTGTGAAAATCCCAGTGCCTGCACGACTTCCGAGATGGAGTGACCCATTCGTCGGGCGCCGACAATTTGCCCACGATCAAATGCGCTTAGATCCTTCGTCTTACCCATACTGCGTCCGACTCTTACTGATTCCCGTCGCATCACTCCTTATATTGTCGGCTCGCTGCATACGTCATGTCGTTTCCGTTTATAGGGACGCCCACAGCGCCACATTTGCATAACGCCAGCTGTCTCTAATTCAATTGCTCTTCTGTGCATATACCCCTCACCAGGGTTTATTGTGTCGTTTTAACATCTGGTGATGATCCTAATATTGGATCAAAAAATCTAATGTGTGTTTTAACCTTTTTAACTTAATAAAATTTTTAAACTTCATGATCGTGTAACTCACGGCGCTTTAATTACTGAATGAGAAATTGCTACTTGCTCTAACTAGGAGTAAAAAAGTGTGTTACGAAAAATGGCAAATAATGTACACATAGTGTAGTTTCACACAGCAGAAGATATCAGAGGCAAAAGGGATTTTCAAACTGAACAATTAAAAAAAGTGATGAGAATACATACATATCCCTAAGCTGTTCTCTGAAATTCAGAGGTTAGCTCCACAAAGAAATACGAACTACCAGATAAATTTTTAACTGATTATTTACTTACTGCTGCCGTATTAAACTTCTCCATTTACAGCGATCTTGACACCCAACTCGGGCTATTCCTTTTTGGACCATCCTTCTCAAGTGTGGTGAAAAGTGAAGACGCAAGTGCTTAAAAGTGAAGACTCAAGTGGGCGGTCTTAGTGAGAGAGATGTGTTTGCCACCTCGGAGCGCTCCATGGGCAACAATGGCACACGGTACAGCAAGAAGGGCCTCTGTGAATCTTGGAGAAGTACGGCTAGTTCTATGTGACATTGGCTAAAAAACCCCAACTCACTGAGTTTTGTTCCAGAATGCTTAGGTTGAATGACCTACCGGAACCGCCAGCTGTGGGCTAATCCCCACACCGATGTACTAATCTGATTAAAAAGACACAAAGAGAGAAGTGATGAGAATGTAACGTAATATAAAGTTGCGCGCCCTAGCAGAAAAGCAGAGAAGCTATGTGTTACTTATAAATTTGCGCGCCCTAGCAAAAACGCAGAGAAGCTGTGCGTTACTCAAAGAAGAAAATGTACGCAAAATACCTCACGAAATTAAAAGTATCCTACCAAAACAGGATTTTTAGAATCGAATAAACTCTTTCACATAGCACACACTGACATCCGTGGCAGCAGAATTTTTAATAATGGAAAAAGTAGAAACTTGCGGAAATTATTCTACATAGCAAAAGCTATGTTAAGGAAAAAGCAATTTTCAAATAAATCTTTCCGGAGCAGAGATAACGAAAAAGAAGTTTTAGGGTTTACGCCCTATAGCGAGAAAACTGTGCATTATTTCAAGAGGATAATGTTCCCAATCTTTGCTGTAACGAATGGTATACACGCTCAATGGACAAACCATTAGAAATACCTACCTAACAGAGTGTTGGACCTTCTCTAGCTCGAATAATAGCTTCTACACACCAAGCCATTGACTTCACAAAGGGTTTCCGGAGGTAATACCAGCCATGCCTGTTACAGCATTGTCCACAACTTCGGACCAGGATTCATGGATGTGATGTTTCACTCCACGACATGCCAGAGAGCTTCCACAGGGTTTAAATCAGGGAACCTTGGGGGTCACTGGATGGTTCCAAACTCAGATGAGTGTTCTTCGAGCCATGCCTGTGTGGTGGTAACCCGGTGGGATGGCGCATTGTCCTTCTGAAACAGACCATCGGCCGCACAATGCGGAAAGTCCATGACAGCGTGTAGGTGATGAACAAGCACATGCTGGTAGCGCACAGAAGTTAAGAACCTCTCCAAACACACTAAGGGACCTAATGTATCCTATGAGAAAGCTCCCCAAACCATCCCCTCATTGAACAGAGCTGACCTGGTACGACGGGGATACGACCTCATGCTGTCAACGCCACACCCACACTCTCCTGTCTGCTCGGTACAGCTGAAAACGGGATTCATCTGACCACACGACAAGGCGCCACTCTGTGGAGGTACAGTTTTGATATTTCCGGCCAGGCGAGACGTAATGTCCGGTGACGAGCAGTCAACCGTGGCACACGAGTAGGGCGTCAGCTCGTGCAGCCCAGGTTATGTACGTGTGTCGTACCATTCGCTCGCTGTCGCGTCTTGGACATCCAACATTTAAACTGGATGTGATTTGCACCGCTGTTGCCAAGCGGTCGACATCTACGAGCCTGGATAGTCTACGTTAGAGGTTTTCAACCAGTGACCCGCCGAGCCATTTTACGTCAACTGGGTAAACATTCTATCAGGGGCAGCATTTCGGGTTTCGCTTGTGGGAGCGAGATTTGTATGTGCCGAAATCCACAATGGAGAATAAATTTAATATTTGTGAGGGATAGGAGCTTGTGTTTCAAAAAATGACAATGAGATAACTAACATAACACTGGTAATTTTGTGATTTTCGAAACATAATTTCCCATAAAATTTTGCGTTATGTAAAATAACAAAATATAATTACCATCTAATGGAGTCGTAAACATCGGCTGCTATCCACATTTCCTCCTCTTGCTATTGCGCTACAGTCTGGAAGAAGTGAAAAGTGACTGCTAGTGTCAGGCAGAAGTGAAAAGTCTCTGCTAGTGTACAAAGAACTGATAATGTCCGCACCTTTTTGCCGCCTATGCATTCTATTCCCTCAAAAATTACCACTGTCTCATTAATAGTAATGGATACTAGGAGGAGAACGTTTGCCTCATCCTGAGGTTAAAAAGGGAGCAGGTGGATGCAAAGCTCGTGATTGGTTGGCGATAAGAAGGGCGCCAAGCAGCTGACATGAGCCGAGAGTTCAGTCAGAAGACGCGTTTATCCTTTGAATGCGTGCACAATGGCGAGTTGTGATAGCCAAAGGAGGAAATGTGGAGACAAAGTGCCATTTTTTCAGGAAAAGTGGTCGATCCATTACTTTTTTTATTAAACATAAGAATAAGGCAGTTTGCCTTATTTGCAATAAGAGCATTGCGGCGATGAAAGAATACAACATCAAGAGGCATTATGATACGAAGATCAGTGCGAAATATTCTGGATTGGAGGAACATTTTCGGAGCGAAAAAGTTAATAAATTAAAAGACAAGTTAAATTGTCAGAAATTCTCCTTCTCCAAGGTAAATAAACTATCTGAAAACAGCGTTCGCGTTAGCTACATGATAGCAGATAAAATTGCAAAACGTGGAAAACCCTTTATTGACGGAGAGTTTCTGAAAGAATGTCTTCAATGTGCAGTTGATGTGCTTTGCCCGTCACAGGCTCAAATTGTTTTGATCATTAGCTTGTCTGGTGTGACAGTAGCGAGGCGAATGGAGGATCTGGCAGAAAATGTATTCAGCAGTTTAAAATGCAATTGCAAGGAGTTTATGTTTTATTCTGTAGCGATGGGTGAATCCAAAGATGCAACTGATACTGCACAAGTAGCCGTTTTCATTCGTCGCGTTGATAGGAACTTCACCATTGTAGAAGAGCTAGCCAGTGTAGTAGCTCTGAAAGACATGACACAGGCTTCAGGTTTGTATTTAAGTCTAAGAGATACCTTGGCTATATGTGAGTTAGACTTCAGATGGCACAGCTCTTATGTCCGGAAAGAAGAGAGAAGTGAAAATTTTAAGGAAATCTGACCCAAAGAAGTACGTCAATACTAAGATGATGGCTTTGCACTGCATCGTCCACCAAGAAAATTTGTTTACGAAGTCATTCTCAAACTTTGAACATGTGATGTCTGTTGTGATGAAAATGGTGAATTTTATCCAGTCAAAAGGTCTTAACCACAGGCAATTTCAAAAGTTCTTGAGTGATTTGGAAGCTGAACATATCGTCGTTGCATTTTACGCGGAAATACGTTGTTGAGCCGCGAGAAGATGCTTCAGTGCCTGTTTTCTTTAAAGGTCGAAGTTCAACAATTTGTGGAAGCCAAACGAAAACCCATTCACGAGTCCACGATGAGAAGTGGTTAAGTGACTTTACTTTTTTTGTCCGCATTACTGGTCACCTCAATGGACTGAACTGCCGTTTATTTGGGAAAAGTCACTTGTTCATAATTTTTATGACTATGTGAAAGCTTTTGAGACAAAATTAATCCTGTGGGAACGTCAATTACAAAATAAAACAGCATTCACGCTTTCCAACGTTGGTGAATGAAGTTAAAACATGGAGCTCAGATGAGTATGTACAATGCCGTCTCGGTGGCGCAGTGATCTAAGTGATGGCTTTTGACCATTCGTCCGAGATGGGCCCGGAATCGAATCCTGGTGAGGCATGGATGTCGTGTTTGTCTTACGGCACTGGCTGTCTTTCTTCCCCGGATCCAGTTGCTCTAAATTTGGGACGGGCGACTGCTTATAGCCCACCGAGTTGCTCACTGTGGTCGTTAAATCGTCAATCTCTCTTTATCTCGTCCTACCATGGCGGGTTGAGTTCCTCAAAGACGATTACTCGCCCTTTGAGAATTACTGGCAAATTAATGCAACCGGCTTGCCATTCCTCTGCTGCATACGGGTAATGTTTCACAGGGATACGATTTCACAGGGAACCACCTACGCATTCGCGTCCCAAAACACAGGAAGTCTGCCGACCCCCCCCCCCCCCAAAGAACGCAAACCTTCCACTTATTCAAATGGTTCGTTGGTGCAGACTTCCTGGATACGATGGGTCTCAATGTGTTTCCGGGCTTATGGTGCTTAAGTCTTCCGAAGAGCTTATCTGAGACCTTGGAAACTGTAAAAGATAGTATGAGCTTTGCGATCGGAAGATTTAAGCACCATAAACTCGGATACCCATTAAGACCCATCGTATCCAGGAAGTCTGCACCAACGTGCCATTTAGAGGAAGCACTATCCAAATTCCTTCCTGAATCGGACTTTGTAATAAATTCCACTCTGGATTTTATAACGAAAGCCAAACAACTCACTGTCCTACCGGGCGACATTATTGGCAGTTTCGACGTAGTTTCCCTTTACTCCTGCAATCCCCGTTCCGGGAACATTAAAGGAGGCCATATCAAATTCAACATTTTATACGCACGAGTCATGCCTCAGCATCTTCAAACTAATAGACTTGGTCACTAATACTATTAATAGCTTCTACAGTTTCCAAGGATAAGTATATAAACAGAATAATGGCGCTGCGATGGGATCCTCACTTTCACCTGTCCTTGCAGAAGCAATAATTCCCCCAACTGAGCAGAATATATTCTCCAGCATTACCCCACGGCCTGCCACCTGGATACTTTATGCGGACGACGTATTTTTCATGTGGCCTCATGGAAAAGAGACACTTCCCATTTTCCTTCATGAAATCAATGATATGAATCCTTCGATCAATTTTACGATGGAGCTTGAACACAACAACGCTCTACCTTATCTGAATATTTTATTGAGAAAATCGCCTGACAACCACCTCGGTGCACAAGTCTACTATAAACCTACGTCCGTCCCCAACCTGATGCTCCGAAGTTCTTTCTGTGCCGCAGAATACTAAACAGATATCTTCCGTTCTCGAATTGGAAGAGCCTTCGCCGTTTCCTCCGATACCCATTCTAGACAACACGAAATTGAAAGCGTCATCAAGTTGGCCACTGATGCAGGATATTCATTGAATCAGATACGTAACTTCATCCAAAACGCCAGGGTCAAACATCCTAATCTTCCTGTGCCGCAGCTACGTTATTTAGGCTCAATTCCCTACATACCAAATGTGTCTTACAAACTCAAAAGCGCTCTGAAGAAGATGAACTACGGCGTCGGCATAAGGTCTTCTGCATCTTTATATACCATGCTAAAGAGAAATAATGAACAACCACCTATTTCCAGCAAAGCAGGTGTTTATGTGATCCCTTTACAGTATCCGGACGGCTCTAAACGATACTACATTGGAATGACCAAGCTTCCGTTTGGAATCAGAGTCACCGAACATAAAAGGGGACACAAAATACGGTTAAGTAGCCACAGCCCTATCCAGAGAAGTGAAATTAAGGTCCGCTATTCCTATGTTTGATGATATAGATAAATTAGCTACCTACTCTACTCCTAAATGTACAGCCATTCGCGAAACCTTGGAGATCATTACCAACAGCGATACTTGCAATGATAGCGTCTCACTCATGTTGCCACGAATATGGAACCAGTTCTTCAAGAAACGTCTTCTCCCTACCATGATGCCGCGTGCACAATCAATATGATACCTCGTATCTTTAAATGAATATAACGTCGTATTTATTTATTGTCAAGTCAAGTTTCCGTGTTCAAATTGTTAAGCATTCTATTATTCAGTTTGCAGTTTTTGTCTAACTTCCTTGGAAAAGCTATCTGGTTGATGTGCGAAAGCTTGGAAACGCCTATGTATATTTTCCTACGCCAATAAATGGGATCACCAGTATAGTGTTACTGTATTCTCTATCAGTGTTGACAGACTCATAGAGAATACAGTAACACTATACTAGTGATTCGTCCTTGTGTGGCCCGTGGAAGCTTTCGAATTTATTAATGTGTCCCTCCGCCCTGAAAGGTTGAAGACTCCTATTCTAGGTGATCGGGTGCATCCTATGGTCCAAATGTTGTTCCCAACAATAATGCCTTTTTTCAAGATGATAATTCGCCCACACACACTGCTAGAACAGTTCAGTCTTGGTTTAAGGAGCACCAAAATGAACTTCAATATCTACCTTGGCCAGCTCAATCACCTGACTTGAATATCATCGAACCATTGCGAGCAGTTTTGGAGAGTAGAGGGGGAAGCAGATTTCCTCCTCCAACATCTCTGAAACAATTGATTGATGTTCTGACTAACGAATGGTACGACATTCTACCGAAGACTATTCAAAAGCTGTATGAACCTATTGTAAGAAGGTTAGAATTACGTATATTAAAGGCAAATAGTGATCCAACGCCTTATTAATAAAGCAATGTCGCCTATTTCCCAAGTGTTTGCATTATTTTCTCCAATCCCTGTATCTATGAGATATGCATTATGCGCGTACATAATTTTTCTGCTGAAAACAACATTTTCATGTAGGATAAAATATGTGTTCACACATGTTTTATCCTACATGAAAATAGTGTATGTTAATGTTTTTTCCGTGTGATTTCACACGGAAAAATGGCATTCAGGTTATTTGATACAGTATCTGATAATGATTGAACCTACGTAAAAGTTATTACGTTATATATATAATCATAACAACACAGTGGACAGAAACAGTCACAAAAGATGTTAGCAAAATGCAATGCTTTCTTCCTTACAGCTGATTTCCTTCAGATGTCTCTTATACAAAGTACTTACTTTTGAAAAATGATGTTACAATGAGAATGAAATCTGAGTGGGCTTCGTCTTTCGGTCCTTCTGTATGGAAAGAAATCCTCATTGTTCCGTCGCTATAGAAGGATTTATATTCAGTCATATCATCACTGTAGCCGCACAAGCTAAATTCGGAATTCTCTTCTTCTGCTCGAATCTACTTTAAAAAAATGAAAGTGAGTTAATAATAGCATTGTAAAATTTACATGCAAATCAAAGTGCTAAATTTAATGATAGCATTGTAAAATTTACGCGCAAATCAAAGTGCTAATAATTTTTCTTAATTTTAAAAGCAACATTATTTAAGTGAACTTGACGGCTTGTTCTAGTGCTTCAAAGGCTACGTTTAGCTTCAAAAGGTTCATATTCTAGCTTACTTCTGTTGAATATGAATCTGCAGTGTTTGTGCAATGTACAGAGGGTGAGTCAAAAGTAACGAGCCATTGGATAGGAAAACGTCAAACATGTGTAGAGTACAAACGAATACAATTCAATTTTCGAAATGCAAGACGTTATGTTCTATGGTCTGAAACCATCTTTCTGCCAAATTGTGAATTCCCACTCTGTACCACTCCTTGGGTTTTGAGGTGAAAAACTCCTGGACCCCGACTTCCACCTCATGACGGTTTCGGAAGGGTCTGCCACAGAAGAAATGTGCCATCGACCGAAACAGGTGGTATTCACTTGAGGGCAAGGTCTGGGCTATTGGCAGGATGTGGAAGAAGTTCGATTCCATCGAGTTCCCGGATCGTATTCCTCGTTGAAAGGGTGGTATGGGGTGGTGCGTTATTCTGCTGAAGGAGAACCTGTTTTCTGTTGGCCAGGGCCGAGTACTTACGGATCAGAGCTTCGCACATCCTCTGTAGTTGTTGAGAGTAGAGCGCACTGGAGACGCCTTGCCCAGGTGGAACGAATTCAAAGTGTATGGGCCCCTCAAAATTTCCACCAAACACAAAACATGACTTTGTGTTCAAAGCTTCCCCGCTTAGCGACGGGTTCTGGAAGTTGGCCCGGGTTAATCCACTGGTTTCGCATGTCGGGATTACGGGAAAAGATCCACTTTTCATCAGACGTAACAATTCGCCTGATGAAACGCTCGTTCATGGAGTGGTTCAGCAGCTCTCTGCACAATTCCATCCGCCTTTGAGCTTGTGCAGGGGTCAATTCGTGGGGTACCACTCGGCAGCTCCTATTGACCTTTCCAAGCTTGTGGAGATGGCGAACCACACTGGATTGTGATACCCCAATCTCGTCCGACAATCTGCGAGTGCTTGTGGTTGGTGTTGCCTCTACGGCTTCACGCAGGGCTTCCGAATCCACCGTTGGGGATCTGACAGAGCAAGGCCCATCTTGAAGGCTGGTGTTCCCCTTGTTAAAGCGAACAAACCATCTTTTTGCTGTGGCGTAGCTGACTGCACCCACACCTTCCACTGCACAAATTCCGGCGACCGCAGCATGCACAGATAGTCCTTTTTTTTTAATAATGACGCAACAGTACTCGAACTGCCACTTTTTCGTCCATGTTCTGAAAGCAAAAAAAAAAAAAAAAAAACAATTAATCCATATTCATATTCACCACCAAAGCAAATTCTGATAGTCCATGAAATGCTCTTTCTACCTTTAAACAAGTTACAGTCCAAACAATTTTTTATTTTCCGAAAAAACAACGCCATCTCAAACTATAATATCTCTCACATGGCTCATTACTTATGACTCACCCTGTGTAGTACATATTCTTGAATATCACTGTACCACTTTCCAATGTTATAGACCCATTGATTCCCATTCTTTTTTTTTTTTTTTTTTTTTCGTTTTTAATCAGGAGCTTCAGAATTTTTTTCCTTGCAAGAAATATAGTTTATTTATGTAGTTACAAATCAGATTAGGCGATAAACACACACTTGTCACCGCTTTATGCTATAAAAATACAAAACAATGGCCGCTTGATGAGAATAGCTCACAGGTGACGCAAACGCCGGTGGTCGCCTGATGAGGGAAATGTTCATACGAAGCACACGGGAGCAAAGTGCAGACTGTTTGAAAGTCAAACAATCCCCAATCTTTATCTAAACTGATAACAGATTGTTGAGAAAAATAACAAGAAAGATGACACCGAATTTTCAGGTGTAATAAGCACGTTTTTGAATCCGTTCTGACGCAAATTAAATTTATCAAAGCCATTCAAAGACAATGAAACCGGTATGGAAAACAATAGATCTGACGAAAGAAAGAAGATTTTCAATCGGGTTTTTAATCCCTCAGATATTGCTGTAAACGGAATCGTGAGCTTACGAACTCTTAGAAACAGAGATATAGACAAAAATAAGATGTGATTTTACGTTTCTCGGTGAGAAAATCATTCATTATTTTAGGAAGAAAGTATTCTCAAAAGGTTTATCCATATAAGGGGTATCGGTCGAAGAAAAAAAATTAGTCGAGTTTTCAGAAGCCCAGATTTTCCAACAAATACTTCAGAAGCAGAAATTAACACTTATGACCCCTGGTGGCTGAACCATTCTTTACCAAACATTAGAAATTATGTGAAAAATATTTTCCATCAGGTCTTGTATGCGATACAGGAAAGAAGTTTTCAAATCAGAGCTTTAGGAGCAGAAATAACGCAGAAAACGCAATTTACCTTTATGCCCCTTAGTGGAAAGTCTATGCTTTACTTGAAAATTTTGAATTTATAGGAAAAACATTTCGCATCGGAAACACTATCCAACATAGAAGGAATTTTTCAAATCGTAATCTTTGAAGTAGAGATATTGACAAAAATAAGATATACATCTACGCCCCCTGACGTAAAAACCATGCATTTTTTCAAGAAGAAAATTTTCCTAAAAGGTTTGTCGACATGAGTAGTATCGGTCAACAAACGACTTTTTTCAATCGAGATTTTAGAAGCCCATATTTTGCTGCAAATACAACAGAAGCGGAAATTAATACTTACGCCGCCTGGTGGCCAAAGTATTTCTTACAAAAAATTAGAAAATATGTGCAAACGATTTCCCATCAGGAGCTGTATCCGGCGCAGAAAGAATTTTTCAAATCGGAGATTTAGAAGCAGAGATATAGGGGGAAACGCAATTTACATTTACGCTCCCTAGCGGAAAGTCTATGAATTACTTGAAAATTTTGAAGTTATATGAACCACATGTCACACTAGAAACACTATCCAACAAAGAAGGAATTTTTTCAAATCTGACTCTTAGAAGTAGAGATATTGAAAAAAATAAGATATACATCTACGCCCCCTGACGTAAAAACCATGCATTTTTTCAAGAAGAAAATTTTCCTAAAAGGCTTTTCGACATGAGTAGTATCGGTCAACAAACGACGTTTTTTTCAATCGAGAATTTAGAAGCTCATACTTTGCTGCAAATACAACAGAAGCGGAAATTAAGATTTACGCCCCCAGGTGGCCAAACTATTTTTTTACAAAAATTAGAAATTATGTGCAAACGATTTCCCATCAGGAGCTGTATCCGGTGCAGAAAGAATTTTTCAGATCGGAGATTTAGAAGCAGAGATATATGGGGAAACGCAATTTACCGCTACGCCCCTAGCGGAAAAACTATAATTACTTGACAATTTTGAAATTATATTAAAAACATGTCACACGGAAAACACTATCCAACAAAGAAGGAATTTTTCAAATCGGGCTCCTAGAAGTAGAGATATTGACAAAAATAAGATGTGCATCTACGCCGTCTGGCGGAGAAACTGTGGAATATTTTAAGAAGAAAATATTCCGGAAAGGTTTATCGATGTGAGTGGCATCAGTTCAGGAAAGAAATGTTTCAATCGATATTTTAGAAGCTCCGATTTTATGGCAAATACATCAGAAGCAAAAATTAACACTTACGCTCCCTTGTGGCTAAAGTATTCTTAACCAAAAATTTGAAATTATATACAAAAGAATTTCCATCAGGAGATATATCCGCTGAAAAAAAAAATTTCAAATCGGAGTTTTAGAAGAAGAGTTATCAGGAAAAATATAATTTACTTTTACGCCCCCTAGCGGAAAATCTATGAGTAATTTGAAAAAGTAACTATATCTAAAATACTCTTCGACATAAATGGAATCGAAAGATAAAAAAAATTTTTCAATCGGATGTTTAGAAGCAAATATGTGGAATAAAACGTAATTTTTGAATTCGACATCATCTGCATTTACGCCCTCTACCGGCGAAATTGTACATCATAAAAAAAAACGAAATAAAGGATCATCATTTGCATATTTCAAGCTTCCCAATGCAAAAAGAATTTTTCAAATCGGACTAATAGTTGCAAAGATATCGTGGGTACAGACGGACGGACGGACGGACAAATCGATAACGGTCACTTCCAAACAAATGGAGCTCTTATATGCGGAGCGTGAGAAATGTTAAGTGTCTTTGTTTCTATCTTTATATGCGAAGCGTATAAAGATAAATTTCTTTAAGATTAAGTTCTATCACGCTCTTTACATGAGAAGCGTGAGAGAAGTTAAGTTCCTGTTTCTGAAAGAGGAGACAACGAAAGAAATCCACAGTAAATCGTGGGAGACATTATGTGATAAATGATAAGTATCTTATTCCTTCCCCAGTTAGCAACTGTGGAGGAAATAAGACTCAGGACGGAGACCGTCCAGGAAGGTCTGCTTTTGGTCACTGTATTGCAAAATGTGGATGATGTCCACAACATATTTTATACCGAAGAAGCTTTGCAAAAAGATATAGACGATATTCTGGGTATGTCTAGTGAACATGTTGGATTCATCATCCACGAGGTGCTGGACATGAGGGAGCTCTCGGCCAAATAAATAGGTGCAGAAGCGCCTGACTAAAAATTAGAAAAGTCTTCGGGTGGCAGCAGCTAAAAACAATGTTGAAGCATTTTCAGCAAGATATGTGGTCGGTTTTTGGACTAGATTGGTAACCATGGATGACACGTGAGTACAAAGAGCATCTTAAAAGTAATGCCTCGTCCCTCATAAGATTTTTATTTATAGCAGCAAAAATGTGAAATTTGGTGGCGAAATACTTGGACATATTGTTAATAATTCTAGCCTATTCAAAGTACTGTCCATCACTTTTTATACATTTCCGCCATCTTTGAACCCATTGGTTTGGAAAAATTCCCGAGGCTGTCGTTTCACCCATGAGTTTACAGCCAGTTTAACTTCTGTCACATCGTCGAAATGTTCCCCGCGAAGGGTGCTATTCAAAGGGGCATACAGGAAAAAGTCTGAGGGAGACAAATCAGAATTGTAGGGGAGTTGGGACATCACCCTCCATCCCATTTTGGCAATAGCCTGTGAAGTCTCCATTGAGGTGTGGGGACGTGCGTTATCATGGTGTAAAACAACACTATGAAGTGGAATGTCACGTCTTTTCCTTCTGATAACTTCTTCAATGTCTGCACACAGTGAGCACTGTTTACTGTTGCACCCCGTTCAAGGAAATCAATCAAAATGACACCATGTTTGTCCCAGAAAGTTGTCGCCATCACTTTCCCTGCGGAACGAGTTGTTTTCACCTTTTTCTGTCGAGGTGAAAACGTGCGGTGCCATTCCATTGACGCGCTTTTTGTTTCTGGGTCATCAAAGAACACCCAGGTTTCACCCCCCGTCTCAACATTAGAGAAAAACACCTCACCTTCCCTCTCATAACAATCTGAGAGGTTTCGGCACATGTCCACCCATTACTCACATTGTTCACGGGTTTTCCAAGAGGTTTCGGCACACTTCCACTCTTTGATCACATTGTTTTCTTGGGATCCACTTTGAACAAATTTTTCTGTAGTCTAGATACCTAATTAATGTTTCCAAAGCACTATGACAACATTACATCTCACAAATCCTTGATGGTGACACGACGATTAGCTGTAATGAGGTCTTTCACTCCTTGCCTGTTGGTATCTGTCACTGCAGTTGCAGGTCTTCCACTCCGTTGTTTGTCCTACACTGAACTTTCTCCCACTCGAAACCTCTTCATCCATCTTTGAACATTGCTGATATCGATTGTGGAAACTCTACACACAGCCAGGAGTCTTCTGTGGATTTCTGGAACCTCACATCACTCTTTTTCCAGGAATTCAATTACGGCTCTTTGCTTTACTCTGTCATTTATGATCTTAATTTCCGATTCTAAAAAAAAAATATCCCACATTGGTTACATATCATAGTACATGTCAGTGCAGTTTCATTAAAATCACTTTAAAATTTCAAAAAGTTATTAAGGAGGAAGCATTACTTTCAGGATTCCCCTAGTACATCTGTATGAAAACGAAGTCCGAGGAGCAATCTAAAGAATTGAGACACATCGATTTTCCTCTCCTAAAAGAGTTTCGGGCAGAGGTGATGGCCTTTGTGTGCTGAGACAAGGATAGAGTGGTGCTGGCCTGAAGAAGGTTACCACCATCATATCAATGTATTTTGCATACGTTCTAGAGAAAGTGAGGCTGCAACTGGAATCAAAACTCAGGGGGTGGGGTTGTAAAAAGGGATTCTCTCTTTGCAGAACAATGTTTCGTCTGTTACAGCGGTATGCAAACTTTCGAGATACTCAGTTTGAACTGTTGAAACATCCTGCTTACTCACTGAATTTGCCACCATCTGATTATTATCAATGTCTCTCCAAACTGAAGAAACCTTCGAAAGGAATAAAATTCCAGTCCATTTCCCATGGCACATCAGGTGTTGGCAAGTGGTTTCAGACACAGCCATCTGTAAGCTGTAGATATATTCTGACACACTTGCGATTCAGCTTTTCTTCCTATCTTGAGGTCAAATTTTAGTTTGCGCACGCGCAGATGGATTTTCGTAGCTACATCTCTCTCTTTCTCTCTCTCACACACACACATTTTAACGGTGTCGGTGTCAGGGTCATTTCTTATGCCCATTTAAATCTGAATAATACACTGTAAAAAAATTCTGAAATTCACGAGCCACTTTTAGTGATTCCTTTCGTGAATTAACGAAGTATATATATCAAACAGAAGTCATCGCTCTTTCCACGTTTATAAGTGAGTCACGGGAAAATTCTCATCAGCCGCCACCGGGAATCGAACCCAGGGTCTTCCAGTTACGCCCCGGACATGCTACCAGTGCACCACAGCGGCCTCGAATTCTTCAGACTCACACACGATTAACTGCCAAACCACATGGCAGGTTGCTTCTTGGAGCTCTGTACAATGCTGGGGATTCACTAAAGATGGAAAACTGAACAAATAACTAGGAGGCGAATGAATAATTAATACGCTCAATTGACGTGGATTAGGAACATCAAACAGAAGCCATCGCTCTTTCTGCGTTTATGGTGCAGTGGTAGCATGTCCGGCGCGTAACTGGAAAAACTGGGTTCGATTCCCGGTGGCGGCCGATGAGAATTTTTCCGTGACACTTATAAACGTGGAAAGAGCAATGACTTATGTTTGATGTTCTTAATACAGGTCAATTGAGTGTATTAACGAAGTATATTTCTGATATGACCTTTACCGTGAAATAACGGAAAGAAACCTGAATTTTACGGATTTTTGGTTCTCGAGGAAAATTCTGAATTTTCAGAAACCGATCGCCCCAATTCCTTCCGCATATTAACGGAAAATCTCCTTTCTCACTTTTTCCCTTTCCATATGACAAAAACATTCCGGTAACAGGAAATATTCGCGGGAATATCTGAGGTTTAATTAACTGTTAAATTTCAATCGTCTGTCAAAGGAACTGGTTTTGAAGTTCTGTAGCGAGATCGCATATTGTGGGTAGCATATCGCTTGAAATTTGGTTACTATGGCACAGGACATTTCGTCTCCTCTGCCGCACTTCGAGCACAAGCTACTATACAGGGTAATTCAAAAGGATTCATCCGACATCATTAGATCATAGCTTCGGAAAAAAATCAAGATAATAAGAGCGTACCACACGTTAAAATGAAAAGAAACGCACCGAGTTTACGAATACAACAGCTAGATGGGGCAATGTAACCCGTGTATCTGCACCTGGGCGAAAGACTGTCGTCGTGAAAATGGCGACAGCACAACAGAAAGCGTTTTGGTCGCTGTGGACACAAGGCGCTCTACAGGTGACCCGCCAGGTTCCGGACCTGACCCCTTGTGACCTTTTATTACGGGAGTATGTTAAGGATAATGTGTATGTTCCACCATTGCCCACAACGCTAGATGAACTCAAAGTTCGCATTCATACTGCTCTGCAGTCATTAACAACAGACATGCTTGATCACGTATGGCAGGAATTTGATCATCACCTCGATGTAGTTCCGTGACCAACGGAAGTCACATAGAACATTTATAAGGAATGAAAACAAAATTTGGACAGTTTATTCTTTATGCTATGTACATTTAATCGTTGTATATTTAGAAACGCATAAAATACAGTCATTTGAAATCGGATGAATCATTTTAAATTACCCCGTATATTGTGTTACCGTAGGAAACCGGGTATTTAAATTATCGTACAGGTATTAGGAGATTCAAAGTCATAAACCAATCAAGGTAGTTGACTTCGATGCACGATCTTGATAAGAAAAATCCCACACAATACAAATTCAAATTCGTCGGCTGAACTTAAAGATTTTATTGTATAAAGTTTGAGGTATAAGAACTTTAACCCATCGTATTCCCTTTTAAACGTATTCCCTTTCTTCTTCTGTTTATGTATTTGATGATAGGTTCTAGGGAAACCTGAAAGTTCTTATACCTGAAACTACATACCATAAAATCTTTAAATTCAGCCGATGAATTTGAAATTGTATTGTGTGAGATTCTTCTTATCAAGATCATTCATCGAAGGCAACTACCTTGATTAATTTATGATATCGTACAGGTGATTGCACAATATCAATGTATCAATCTGTGGAATTCTTAAAACAAAAGCTATTATAGCTATCAAGAGTAAATTTTATATTTAGAATTTTTTTTTAAATAATACTGTACGATAAAATAGGCATTTCCTCTTGTTTTCGCATTTTAACTCCGCGAGTGGGTTTTCACTTGGAAACTATGCCTAAAAGCTCATGATTCACTAATTCCTAAGCTACGATTCGTGTAAGCATTTATTCCATTGGAACACATCTAACACCATTACGTGCCAGGACTCCGAGCTCTGCTCTGTCACTTTTCGTGTAACCTAGTGAGCTCTTAAGCAGAACATACAAAAAGTAAAGTCAGTTACAAGCTACCTGGATATCTGCTAGTTATTTTTAAAGTATATTTCCTCTCTTCAGCAGCATGTTTATTTAATTTTCAGTTAAACGAAATAGAGAAAATGCGATAAGTAGTCGTGTTTTAAATCTAGATATCAGAGAAAGCTTACTGTTTTCTTACCGTTATGAAGTTCTCACAAATGTCTTCGTAAAAGGGACGCATATCAAAAAATCTTATGCTAAGGATTACTCCATATCCAAAGGAAGGCTGCAGAAGTATTGTGCAATTTCGATGACTCAGGAAAGCTGAATTCCTTGTAGCTCTAAGAATTCCTGAAGAGTTTGCATTGGCCGATGATATTAAGTGAATAACTGAGGTCTCCGAAGTCAAGCATAAATCTTCCACGAAAGCTATACAATATTGAATTACAGAAAAAGAAATGTTAAATTACATGGAATACATGCGTTCATTTTTCATCTCATTGCATTTTTAGATTTAGGAAAATAATGAAATCAAGGACAAAGAACAATTAGCAAAGCAATATAATTAAACATTTAATACTAATAATTTTGTGATGGTCCGTATTATAAATAAAAATATCTTACAAGGTAGTCAAAATGCTAACGGATTACTCTGAGGACCAGATATTTTTCGATAAAGGCCAGAGATTCTATCGAAATCTGAAGACCAGAGATTCCAACGAAAGCTGAAGACCAGAGATTTTAACGAAAGCTGAAGACAAGAGATTCTAACGAAAAATGAAGACAAGAGATTCTAACGAAAGCTGAAGACCAGAGATTCTAACGAAAGCTGAAGACCAGAGATTTAAACGAAAGCTGAAGACAAGAGATTCTAACGAAAGCTGAAGACCAGAGATTCTAACGAAAGCTGAAGACAAGAGATTCTAACGAAAGCTGAAGACCAGAGATTCTAACGAGAGCTGAGAACAAGATATTCTGACAAAAGCTGAAGACAAGATATTCTGACGAAAGCTGAAGACAAGAGATTCTAACGAAAGCTGAAAATCATAGATTCTGACGAAATCTGAAGACAAGAGATTCTGACGAAAGCTGAAGACCATAGATTCTAACGAAATCTGAGAAGCTTCTCTGGAGATTCTAACGACATCTGAAGACTTGCAGCACACCCTTGATACGGTTGCCTCGGGAACTCTGGGGTTCTTAGCACTTGGGCGATAGAATGACCCAACTGTGTTGCGCTGATAATGCGTCCACGACCAAAGTCACTCAGACCACCACGTTTACCCATGTTCGTCGATTATGATACACTGCTGGGAAGCTCTGCTGTCTGCCTATTTATCGCCTGTGTTTGGTTTGGGTATGTTTTACTCTGTGCGGGGGAATGCCTACCAACTACCTGTCACCCCTATCTCTAATGTTTTATCCACTGAGTGTATAAATGGTAAATGGCACGTTAGTTGCATATGGAAACTATTTCTGTTGAAGTCTACAAGTTCCCAGAAAAAGAATCTTACAATCGATACAAGGACAAACTCTAGAAATAATTACGGTGAAAGTCCATAAAATCTCGGAAGAGTCATACGAACGACATTTGGAAAATATCCAGAAATCATTACTCATGAAATTTACAAATTAAAGGAGGACATACACTTGCACGAAAGACACCAGTGAATTTTCTAGAAAGCAGTGGCGTAGCGTGATTTCAGACAGTGGGTAATATCAAATTTTTGACAACCCCCCCCCACCCGAATAAAAAATAACAATTCATGTATATATACAAGGTATCATCATCATCATCATCATCATCATTGTCAACCATTATCAATCCACTGCTGGACGAAGGTCTCCCCAAGTTTCCTCCACAACGGTCTGTCTTGTGCCAGTCTCCTCCATGTCACTCCCGCATACTTTCGAATTTCATCCACCCATCTTCCATGTGGTCTTCTTCTGGGTCTTTTCCTGTCCCTTGGAATCCAATCTAAAATTTCGGCTGTCCATCGATGGTCTGTCCTTCTGGCAGTATGTCCAGCCCATTGCCATTTCAGGGATTTACCTCTGATCATGATGTCTTCCACTCTTGTCATTTTTCGGATCCACATGTTCCTCTTCTTATCTCTCCTGGTTACACCAAGCATGCACCTGTCCATGCTTCTTTGAGTTGTCTGCAGCCTTTGTATGTCTCTTTTAGCTAAGGTCCACGTCTCTGCACCATACGTAAGCACTGGAAGGATGCATTGATCAAACACTTTTCTTTTAAGACATAATGGCATATTGCTCTTGAAAATTATGCTGTTTCTTCCAAACGCTCTCCAGGCAAGTTTTGTACGCCGATTAATTTCTTCATCAATGTGACCCTCACTTGATATCTGCTGTCCAAGATAAACGTACGTGTCTGTTACCTCCAGCTTTTCTCCATCAATCGATAAATCTTCATTTCTTGTAAAAGCATTGTACATCACTTTTGTCTTCTGAAAGTTCATTTTTAATCCCACTTCTTTACTCTTGTCAGCAAGTTCCTGGATCATACTCTGTAGCTCTGATGGGGTAGTTGCAAAAATGACTATGTCATCAGCAAAACGAAGGTGGGTTAGATAATCTCCATTAATCTTTATCCCTTTGTTTTCCCAGTTCAGTGATTGAAAGACATTTTCCAATGTGGCATTAAAGAGCTTCGGAGATATGGTGTCACCTTGTCTCACTCCTTTTCCAATTTTTATGTGTGTTGTATTTTCAAACAGCCGAATCTTTGCACTTGCATTTTCTTAGATGTTACTAATAATATTAATGTATGCATCTTCGATACCGCAGGATTTCAGAGCCATTGTAACTGCTGATGGTTTCACCGAATCAAAGGCTTTTTCATAATCGATAAAAGCCATGCACAATGGAAGTTCATATTGCCTCGCTCTTTCAATTAGTTCTCTCAGTACGTGGATATGATCTATTGTGCTGTAGCCACTCCTGAATCCAGCTTGTTCTCTTGGTTGAGCCACGTCCAGTGTCACCTTCAAGCGGTGTGAAAGAACTTTAGTGAAGATTTTATAAACCACTGATAGGAGGCTGATAGGTCTGTAGTTCCTGAGATCCTCAATGTCACCTTTTTTATGTAGCAAGATCATTGTAGCGTTGTTCCAATCCTCAGGAATTTTTCCTTCATTAAGGCATCGAGTGAAAATTTGGGCGAGTACTGTTTCGATTTCTGCACTTGCTTCTTGTATGATGTCTACAGTAATTCCATCTTCTCCTGGAGCTTTTCCCCGCTTCATGTTCTTGATTGCATGTGCAACTTCTGCTGGAAGGACTGGAAGAACTCTGGTACCTTTCATGATGTCTGGAGTACATGTATCATCCCTTTCATATAATTTGGAGTAGAAATATTTCACTCTTGTCAAAATTTCGCCTCTATTTCTTGTTACAGAACCATCTTCTTTTCTCAGTGCCATAATCTGTTTTTTTCCCTTACTGAGATGTCCCTTTGCTATCTTTAGGCTTTGGTTGTTTTCAATTGCTTTCCTTACTAGTTCACAGTTGAATTTCCTTACGTCTTCTGTGATACTTTTTCGTACTGTCTTGCATAGCTCTATATATTCCACTTTGGAAGTCACATCTTCTTTAGTTGTCCTCATCACTCTTCTTTTTTGCATCAACATTTTGGTATATATATATATATATAAAGTTCGTTAATAAAATTATTACATAATGTAAAAAAATATTTTTTATGAATTCATGGTTTTTAAAACTACTTTCAAAGTTGAAATATAATTAATGCTCATCTTCCTTCATTTCCTGTCCCTCAGTAGATCTTGTGAAAGTCTTGATTCTCTTCAGAGTTGAAAATGTACGTTCTAGTGTTGCTGCTGGTATTGTAAGAATAAGTAAGAAGAGCCTATAAGTTTCAGGCATCACTAGATTTAGTTTCTTTTGAATCACGTACTTCAACATGAGATTAAGGGGTTTGTAGAGATCTGCACGGGCCGAGCTGGCCCGCCAAGCCCGAACCCAGCCCGGCGGGCCTTTTTTTAGTTTAGAGAACAAAGCAACGGGCCGGGCCAAGTCGACCCATTCTTTTTATCGCAATGGTAAAGAAAGAAAAAAGTCGTGTTCCCCGATTTCCTGGTGTTTTTAACTATTTGCTGACTTTACTTACTTCCATAACATAGCCCAGGGCGTAATCAGAAAAGCAAGGAGAGGCACTCAAGTGTTTTTACCAATCTACAGGTACTAAGATGGTAAAACCATTTTGGGGCTTGTTGACAGCAAAATTATTCGACCCTGAGCGTGTGTATAGAGTGGAGTACGGAAGGTGTCAGCAGTGAGGTGGGGGTCTGTGTGTGTTTATATGACAGAGTGGGGCGATATCGATTTTTTCTCCTATCCCTAATCTCTAGTTCAGAGAAAGGAAATTCTGAACGCGCTTTAGCTTCATTTTTCTGTCTTTCTAAAGGTTATATTTTTCGATGATTGTCAAAGTTTAGCTAATATTTTTAGGCTTACATTCAACTAAAGATTTTCAATAATATCTCAATAAGTTCATTTCGTATGCGTACTGAATCGAAATGTCTGTTATAAGTCTGTAAAAGGGAACTAAATTCTGTTTCAGGAAATTTTTCTTTCATCTGTGTCTCCAAAATTGTTTTGAATTCAAGATTTTTGTAATTTCCAAATCGGTCTGTTAGTTGTTCAATTACGTTGTCTAAGATTTCGTAGAACAAACTTCTGTAAAATACTTCTGGGTCTTCATTTCTTCTTTTCCTGGGCTGTTTAGTGGAATTTTTTAAAAACATTTTTCCAGAAATCATCGAAGGAATTTCGGCGTTTTTCTTTTATTACATTTTTCACACCTTCAACCTTTTTGCAGCAATATGCTACATCCAAACTTTTGTTTTGCAGGACATCAAACGAAGTATCTGTATGTGAAATGGAAAAAACACGTCCAACAAGAAACATGCTTTGAAACTATTCAAAAACGAAGCACATATCCTAGCCTGTAGAATACTTTCAGAATCCCATTCATCTGAACTATCTACAATACTTTAAAAAAAAAATCTGTCAAGTGGACTCTGTTTTCTCTCACAATATTCACTGGGCGAGATGAAAAATTCCCCTGGTAGGGAATTTCTGGACAGTTTTTTTATATATAATGGGCAGTTTTTTATTCATAAAGAGACTCAGAGCATTTGTCCTTTTAGGCGATTTGGAGAAAAATGAACTAATTCCAGACAGTGTAGTAAAAAAATTACCACATTCTGTAATATTGCGCACAAATTGTTGGAGAACTAAATTCAAGACATGAATGTAGCAGTGGACAAATAAAGCCTCTGGATATTTTTCTTTAATTTTGGCCTGTACACCTCCAACCCCTCCCGACATGATAGGAGCTCCATCGTAAATTTGTTCTATGATTTTATTTGACACTTCATATTCACAAACATCTTGATCCACAAGCTGCAAAAGTGTCCCAGCAGTCTTATTGGCACTCACGTTAGTGAACTTCAAAAATCTTTCAATTGTATATCGCCTTCCTCGTCAACATAACAGTTACAAATCTATAATTAAAATTTGTTTGCTGCATCAGATGTTTCATCCAAAAAAATAGAAAGAAACTCAGTTTTATTAATTTCCCCGAACAACATCTTCCAAAACACTGCTGATTGCAGCAATTAGGTCGTTTTGTATTTGAGGAGATGTACCTCTGAAAAGAGTATGTTTTTAAATGTTCTTCCAGCTGAGCGTCATATTGGGCTGTGTAGTTTAAAAGTTCGACGTAATCTTTATTTAGGGAATCATCTGCCTCACTGCGTCCACGGAAGGGCAGTTCTTGTTTTGCTAAAAAACAAACGGCTTTTATTAAACATGATAAAATGTGTCTGTTTTTCTTCACCTCTTCGTTGTGCCTGGTGACTTCTAGAGCACTCTGATGATCCAACTGAAGGTCAATCCTGCTGCTTGAATCTCCAAAAGTTCGTAACTTAAAAAACAACAATTTGTATGAGCTCTGGTGTCTTCATGTTTTCCTACAGCTTTGCACAAATTATTCAGGTCACAGAATTCTCCATTTGACCACACAGACTTCTCGATACTAAACAATAGGCAAGGCCAGCAAAATAATCTATTCGAATTTAAGCAGCCTGTTAACCACAATGTTTTCTCATAATTTGTTTCAGTAAAATGCCGCGTGTAAGAACGGTTTTTGTCCTTGTATAATGCAGAGAGATTTGGAAGTTTAGGAACTGTTCGCCTTTTTCTTATAAATGCCAATTTTTCTTGAAATGGTTTGCTTCCAAAAGATTTTTTTAATAGTTCATCTATAACACACGGGCACGCCATACAGGTCTTGATAAAGAAAAATCATGAAACAAAAACAGACGAATAAAAAAGTAACAGAATTAGTAACGAAACAGTCTCAAGCAAACACACTCTGTAACACTGAAAAATCCTGCGGCATCTCCCTGATATGAGATGGCCTTGGCTGCCCAGCTGGCTGCCTATTACCTTGAAGCAGCGCGTGCGCATTAAAGCTTGCAGGGCAGGGAAACCACACGTTGAGCGGCAGTGAGATGTCTTCGCTCCTCGGTCACGTGGTCTCTTGCGCCCTCTCTCCGAAATGAGATGGCCTTTGGAGCTGCTCAGTGACGCTTCTGACAGCAGGTTGAATGAAGGATTTCTCTCTTCTTTTTTTATTAAAACGCTTTGCGAATAAAGTTTTTTCTTGAATGCATACCTACGCTCTGCGTGAATTGTTCTAAGAAAAACAGTTGCGAAAAATTCCAAAAATTGTTAAAAAGCAAAAAAATAGTTGGTCCATCTGCGATTACCTAGATCCCCTTGAATATACGCCACTGCTAGAAAGTATCACTGTTTGAAGCCCACATGTTCTTCCACAATATTATTCAATATGTAGTGATTTGAATGACCTTACCTTGCGTAATAATCTATGCATACAGACACTGTATAGTACGAAGGAACGCTATTAGCAATTGTGTATTTCTCTTCGTTCGTGAACTGGAAAAGGGCCTCATGCAGAGATGTATCAGGAACGCTCAGACCAAAAAATTGGTTGTGGAGAATGCTTGGTGAACGCTTACTGCCCGATAATCTAGTGCCAGTAGTAAAGATTGCAAGTGGAAGTGTAATGCCCGGGTTTGCTTTTCTTGGTATGGGCTTATTCCATCAGTTACAGTGCCGAAAACCTCAAATCCATCATCCCACACTGCTGTTGTAGATGACCCCATACTAGCAACAGGTTTCCAAATGTTTCAACTTGATGATATTCCATTTCTGTGAACACTTGATTCGAGGAACACTTTGTATTTTACAGTGCATGTGCATGTGCGTGTGTGTGTGTGTCCTATCAAAACTGTAATCAGAATCCCTGTAGACACCTCTAGTATAAAGCGCAGCTCAGGTTAAGAACGAGGACGGTGTACTCTACTTCCACACCTTTGAGGGTTGGTCCGCTGATGGTAGAATACAAACCAATGGCGTACCGGGGGGGGGGGGGGGTGCAAAGGTGTAACGTATACTCTAGATTCAGTTTCTTTTTTATTTTAATATCTCTTGTTATTTTATTTTCCTATGCAAATTATCTTCTCACTTAACGAGATGTTGTTTCTCCCGCTGAATTATATGTGGCAACGAGTGTAAGTCATGACGTGGTGGTATGCAGTATATATAGGCGCGCTCAAGTATACCAGAGAGCTTCGTTTTATATGTGATAGGTTCTTCCTGATTATTGATATGCGATTTACCTACTTTTCTACGATATTACGATAGTACGAAAGTTCGGGCTATCAGTAGTTGTGTTATTTTGGAGTGTGTATTTGAGTAATACCAGGAGCTCCCCAATAAAAGGTTAAAAGTGAGTACGTTTTCTTAGTTCATTTTATTGTCAGACCTCTGTCTGGCCGTTAAGTCTATTTCATTGAGTGTTTACGTTAAGTTCAGGGTATATTGTGTTTACCGCTCTAATAAGGAGCCTTCAAGGTACTAATGTACTAAAACCGAAGTTATATTACTGATATTCAAGATAATGAGGAACGCTGAGTAAAAATAAATTCCATATTCTTGGAATTTATTGCACGTGCGTGTCTTACCTAAACAAACTCTAGCACTTTGAAAATTAAGCACACTTTAGCTACGTCAAGTAACCTTTCAATAACCCTAACGTGACTTAACGTAAGCTTTCCTGCACTACACGTCCAGCCGGAGAATTTTATTCATTATAATTGGCGCCCGAACATTTCTTGAACCCGAGGTATTGACACTTATTGACTATGTCTTCATTACCTGAGAAAACTTCACTATTTCAACCTGAATCAAGTTTCGGTGGAGGTGGGGTTATTTTCGACAATTTGCAGGAAGCCTGTGGGTCTAACTTTGATGTCAATGATTTGCACGTACCCAGGCATTCCTCACAATTTCGTCATTCACCAGCTTCATACCACTCTGAGTCGCGGGTCGTACCTGAGGTATTTCAATCCTCTCACAGAGGCAAAATGCTTGCACATTTCGTGCCGCATGAGGGAGCAATTACTTTCAATGGTTTGAAGGGGTCCTTGAAATTTCTCGAGGATTTGGAGGATCATTTCGACTTATACAATATTCCTCAAGATAGCAAAGTGCAAATAGCAGGCACTTGCTTGAAAGATGCCGCTAAGACCTGGTATTGGCAGTGGAAAGTATCGAACCCGGATTCTCGTTACGAGAATTTCCGTGCGGAATTTTTAGAAGTCTTTCCTTTCGGCCTCAGTTGAGCTGGCCTTGCACAACAACTTTTTTCTCGTAAGCAAGGACCCAACGATAGCCCTGTTGCGTTTGCTTTAGAAACAACACGCTTGTATAAATTATGGGATCCACATGCCAGTCATGTCGACATGTTGGACACCCTATTGCAACAGCTCGATCCATTTCTACAGGATTTTATTGAGGTCCGACACCCTGCTACAATACATGAATGCCTTCGCCTCGTGCGAACGTATGAGGAGCGACACGGCAAACATGGACCAACTAAACATGCTCGGGAACCCCGGGAGGCTTATCACGAAAATCCTCAGCAGCAATATAGGACTAATGACTTTCAAAACGAGCGTACACAGGTGCAATTCCAAGCATCATACGTACCACCGCATAGAAGAGTGGTACACCAACCTCTAGTTTCTAAACAATTTTCTGGGTACAGTACAAATGCACAGTATGCTCGACCCCGTTCCAATCCGCAGAATTGGGAACATTTTTATGCTAAGGGCAATAATGATTTTTCTGCCCGTGCTGAGGGAAGAAATAATAGAAATGGAAATTTCAACAGAAATGCGGAGTTCCCGCAGCAGTTTTCACGAAGTTTTTCTAAGCGTGAAAACTTTACCGATACCAGGCAAGGCCGAGGTTTCAGACCGCATGAGAATACAACCAGGAATCCTTTAAACTTCCAAAGGAAGTGGACCAAGGGTCGGCACTGCTTCCTGATACCAAGAATTCTGACCCTAAAGTAGTATTATTGACTGTCCAAACTCCTCAGTTGCCTGATGTGTTATTGACAATTGAAGATATTATTGTCGAGACAAAGTTCGACAGTGGTTCTGAAATATCAGCCCTAAAAACGAAGTTTTGCACTGAAAGTTTTCCTGCAATACACGTCCAGCCTGCGACGCAGTATTTGCGAGGTGCAAATAACGAAATATTCAGTATCACAGGAACTGTCACATTATCTCTAGGGCTGGGAAAGGCTCGTTTTACGCATTCTTTCCTGCTCATAGACGACCTACCTGTTAAATGTCTAATGGGCATAGATTTTATCAATACTTTTAAAGTTACCATGAATTTCGAACAACGTGTTATTTCCTTTCCGGAACCTGTCGAAGTGATTCCTAAAGATCCTATAGACATAACGAATTTGTTACTGAGTAAACAACTGAATGAGTGGCAACGAAACCAGCTTTCTCAACTTTTGAATGTAAGACCTGGTTTATTTTCCCACCAACCTGGTTTCACACAGGTGGTATATCACGTCATTGACACTGATGGTTCGAAACCGATAGCGACGAAACCTTACCCTTGTGATCCCCATAAAAAATGAAATGCAACGTCAAATTTCAGAGATGATTAAACAGGGCATAATAAGGGAATCAACAAGCGCCTGGGCCGCACCTGCTTTTCTTGTTCCAAAGAAACAACCCTACGAATTTCGTTTCGTGACAGATTTCCGCAAGCTAAACCAAGTCACGAAAGCGATAAATTATCCACTACCTGTCATGTCGCATATTTTGCATGACCTATCGTCAACTAAATGGATGTCAACCTTGGATTTGGCGAGTGGATATTGGCAGGTTTCGGTACATCCAGACTCCGTAGATAAAACAGGCTTTGTGACTCCTTTTGGGGCTTATGAATACCTGCGTATGCCCTTTGGACTAGCCTCTGCACCTGCTACTTTCCAAAAGCTTATGGATACGGTTCTCAGACCTGTTCTAGGTCCCCATGTGCATGTATATTTGGATGACATTATTATTACATCCGAGACTTTTGACGAGCACCTTTCTCTGCTCAAACAGGTGTTCCAACTCATACACAATGCTGGCTTGACGTTAAAACCTAGTAAATGCCAGATAGCGAGAGACGAGATTGTATATCTGGGGTTGAAAATCACTCCCCACGGCTTATTTACGGATATTGAAGAAATTAGGCCTATTGTTGACTTTCCTCGGCCTAAAGCAGCAAAAGAACTATCACGCTTTCTGGGAATGACCGGATGGTATCAGCAGTTCGTCCCCGCTTATGCTACAATCTGTGAGCCATTGTATGCTTTAAAACGTAAATACAAGAAGTTTGTTTGGACACCTGAGGCTAACGCTGCGTTTGAAACACTGAAGTCTGCGTTGACTCAGCCTCCGGTGTTGGCTTTCCCGGATCATACTAAGGAATTTGATATTTATACTGACGCATCCGGAGTTGGTCTTGGTTGCGTTTTGTCACAAGCTGGGCATCCCATAGCTTTTGCGTCTCGTACTTTAGCCAAAGCTGAACGCAATTATTCAGCTACGGAACGCGAATGTCTTGCTGTAGTGCAAGACATTTTGCTCTTGAAAAAATTTCAATGTTATCTCAACGAATTGACAGTTAATATAATTACGGATCATTCTGCCCTTCAGTATTTGAATTCTGCTAAGCACCTCTCTAACAGACTTATGAAGTGGGCTCTTAAGTTACAAGAGAGCAATATCAAAATTTCGTACCAGCCAGGTCATAAGAATCAATTACCGGATGCATTATCTCGCGTCCCGATTAGTGGGGTTTCCACAGAAACTACTCCTGGATGTCAGCCTTTACTTTTAATAGCTGATATAACACCCAGAGAGCAGATAATGGCAGAATTAGTAAATGATCCAGATTTTGGGGAAACCTATAATTTTTTGCTTGCGGGTTCATCACAACAAAGTGACCCTTCTCTGGCTGGGAGGTCACAGCATTTTGAAGTCATAGAGGGTCTTCTTTACTATACGAAATCCAGGACTACTAGGGCAGAGTTCCGCCCATGTATTCCGCGAACCCTTAGAATGGCCCTTTTAAACGAATTTCATGACAAACCTATTGCAGGCCATTTAGGTATTCGCAAGACCCGTTGTAAATTGCGGGATGTTGCCTATTGGCCTGGCATGTACCAAAGTGTGCTCGCATACGTTCAATCATGTCACTTGTGTCAGATTTATAATTACCATAATGTAAGACCGGCCGGTCACTTGAAATCTAGTTCAAGTTCTCATGTTTTTGACATTATTTCAATAGATTTATTGGGACCTTATCCTTTATCTGTTAAAAACAAAGCTCGTTACGTTTTAGTATTAACCGATAATTTCTCTAAATGGGTCGAGGTCTTTCCCATTAAAGCCGCTACGGCGGAAGTTATTTGTAATGTATTAATTCATGAAGTATTCTCTAGATATGGTGCACCTAATCAAGTAGTTTCGGATAATGGTCCCCAATTTATTTCTGACATTTTTGAAAGAATGTTTGCGAGACTACACATAAAGCATAAATTCATTTCCCCATATCATCCCCAGAGTAATCCCGCGGAACGAGTAAACCGCACGCTAGTTAAAATGATCGCTACATTTGTCATGGATCATCACGAGCGGTGGGACGAACATCTTGAGCTTCTTTCGTTCGCCCTCCGCTCGTCTGTTCACGAATCTACTAAGTTTACTCCCGCAGAACTTTTTTGGGTCGAAAAATTAAGACCCCTTTTGAAAATTTAACGGGGATTATCGACGAACTAAACCAGCAACCAACTCCGCAATCAGTACGAATCATGGCAGAGAAAGCTTGTGTTGCAATGATAGGAGCACAAGCGGCTCAAGCAAGATACTATAATACTAGGCGTAGGGAACCAGATCTTGTCGTTGGAGATCTAACTCTCTTGGAGACACACTTCCAGTCTTCTGTTTCTCATACTTTAGTAAAGAAATTTGCACCCAGCTACGAAGGTCCATATCGGGTGGCAAATGTGTATGAAAATAACATTATTCTTGAAAAACCTGACAATCAATTTCAATACGTACACGTTGCTCAGTGTCGCAAGTATCATGAACGAAATATAGATTTTATAATCAACCCTACTCAACCTTCTGTTCCACAGACTCAAGAGTCTATATCACACGATCAACCTCCAGAAATTTTGGACGAACCGACAAACCTTTTTGAAGAATCTCCAGTGATTTTTTCTTCACCCTCGCCTCCACAAGACTGGCTTCCAAGAACGCAACCTGATTCTACCATAAGACGAAGGCTCGAATCAAGTTCTTCAAATTCTAGTATCATTCCCTTCCCTCCAACCATTGCCGAGACTATTGCTGCACCATTCCCTAATAACTCTGCACCAACACAAGCTCCTACTTCCTTGAATACCTCGTCAGAGAGTATTCCAATAGGCAGAAATAAACATTGCCCTGCACGACCACTAACTTACAGCAGCGACTCAGAGTCATTACATATTTCTGATTTACCAGATATAGACAATAGTTTGACGATTCTTAAACGTCAGACACATATTACAAACCGTCCAGCAACACCAAAAGCTGGTCGAAAACGCAACTTGTCTCCCCAATCTGCTTCGCCGCAACAGCGACGAAGGCAGATATCCTTGCATCCGCCCGGGTTTCGCCCCTGGAACTTACGCTCAGGGCAAACAGGGCCGATGCCTGCTTCTACTGTCATGCCAAAAAGTAGAAAGAGAAAACAAGCGATGTGGCCGGAGCCACGTCCCTTCAAAAGAATGCTGGAAGGACAACACGGGCCCCAGCACAAAGGGACAACATATCGAAAGCCTGGGGGAGCCCGTTCCTGTCAGACGCAGGGAATTCCTGACCGACAGACTTCAGCCGTTCCTGTCAGAAGCAGGGAATTCCTGACCGACAGACTTCAGCCGTTCCTGTCAGACGCAGGGAATTCCTGACCGACAGACTTCAGCCGTTCCTGTCAGACGCAGGGAATTCCTGACCGACAGACTTCAGCCGTTCCTGACCGTTCCTGTCAGACGCAGGGAATTCCTGACCGACAGACTTCAGCCGTTCCTGTCAGACGCAAGGAATTCCTGACCGACAGACTTCAGAATTTCTTGACCGACAGACTTCAGAATTTCTTGACCGACAGACTACAGATGTTCCAGATCCATTCAAGTAGCAGAAAAGATCGGCGCCACCAGAATTTACCAGTCCGATTAGGCCTGGAAAAAGATATCGTACTAGTGTTTTTTATGCGTCCTCGAGATAAGTAAGTTCTCGTGGACAGGTTATTTTCTCATTATGTTGTTTTTCCTGCACGACCAGTTGGCGTGACAGAATTTATTTTTTTTTTCCGTGTGGGCCCACGCATTCTTTTTGTGATATATGTAGTTTTTTTTATATATATATATATATACTCTATGTCCGTCTACTAATCGGAATTTTTTTTTATATATATATATATGTGTGTTAGGGGTAAAATAGTGAAAATTGTTACTGTTAGGCAGCTACAGGCAATCTTCGCTGCTGATACAGTTTGTTTGTAATCAACGATAAATATATATAGAGTTGAAAATATGAGGAAGTAAAATGAAATCAAAAAGTGATTCCTGCTGGGCAGAATAAAAATAAGGTATGCCGATGCAGGTTTGTTCTGTACACGTATAAAAAGTTTCCTGCTTCACAGACTACAATAGCTGCGGACACAGGTTTACTGAATTTGTTATTCCAAGCTTGAAGTTGTAAATACTGCTGCCACAACAAAAAAAAAAAAAAGTAGGACAATAAACGTCAGTCAGCGAAATGTAAGACTACACTCAAAATTTGATAGGTTTTTCAAATAAACAAAAAAAAATATATATATATAAGGGGGAGATGATGTAACGTATACTCTAGATTCAGTTTCTTTTTGATTTTACTATCTCTTGTTATTTTATTTTCCTATTCAAATTATCGTCTCACTTAACGAGATGTTGTTTCTCCCGCTGAATTATATGTGGCAACGAGTGTAAGTCATGACGTGGTGGTATGCAGTATATATAGGCGCGCTCAAGTATACCAGAGAGCTTCGTTTTATATGTGATAGGTTCTTCCTGATTATTGATATGCGATTTACCTACTTTTCTGCGATATTACGATAGTACGAAAGTTCGGGCTATCAGTAGTTGTGTTATTTTGGAGTGTGTATTTGAGTAATACCAGGAGCTCCCCAATAAAAGGTTAAAAGTGAGTACGTTTTCTTAGTTCATTTTATTGTCAGACCTCTGTCTGGCCGTTAAGTCTATTTCATTGAGTGTTTACGTTAAGTTCAGGGAATATTGTGTTTACCGCTCTAATAAGGAGCCTTCAAGGTACTAATGTACTAGAACCGAAGTTATATTACTGATATTCAAGATAATGAGGAACGCTGAGTAAAAATAAATTCCATATTCTTGGAATTTATTGCACGTGCGTGTCTTACCTAAACAAACTCTAGCACTTTGAAGATTAAGCACACTTTAGCTACGTCAAGTAACCTTTCAATAACCCTAACGTGACTTAACGTAAGCTTTCCTGCACTACACGTCCAGCCGGAGAATTTTATTCATTATAACGGGCCATATGCACCTCCCAAAATAACTTTGTCTAGTATTAAAAATTGATAAAAATTGTCGGTGACGTTTTTTTACTAGTGTCGCCATCCTGGTCTTTCTTAAATTCCTGTTAGTTACATCTTTATTTGGAATGGTCATACAAGTGGGAAACCCCCGTGCGCGTTTCCCACTTGTATGCCACCAAAGAAAGAAGAGAGCAAACTGATGTTGTAGTGGTCAGAGCGTCAGTCTAATGAATGGTGGGCCTAGGGCCTGGGGAAGGGAGGAAGGGGGTAAGCCTTTTATCTTGACTACATACAATAGTAGGAAAACAAAAACGTAGAATGAACGTTACTTTGGAATTAATAGTATTTGAGAAAAATAAAAAAGCCTGTTCTCATGCACATTTTTTCATCACTTTAGGAAGGAATGATGTCGTAGCTGCAGTGATAAAACCAAGAATGTGAGAATTTTTCGATTCTTGACTTTGTCATATAAAATGTTATTCACTGATGCACAATACAGATGCAACTGGATGTAAATGTTATGTATAGTGCTTGAACAGTATGATGTAATTGCAAAAGTGATTCTTTGATTGAATTTATTTTTTAAATAGCGATAAGTCAAACTACAAAATTTCGCATTCGTGGTTTTGACAATGCGGCGATGATATGCACCACCCAAAATTAATTTCTGGGTACGCCACTGATGCAAGCAAATACCTTCTTTCTTTTATCACCACTTTTGCAAGTACATTTAGAGAACGGAGGAAAACCTTTCACTTCTATAATAACAGAGGGTAACTTTTCATAGCAAAGGTGATATTCATTTTGAAGAAATAAAATATCATAGCATTTTTCATAGCAAGCCGATATTAAATTTTGAAGTAAAAAAAGTTTTTTCCATAGAACATTAGACGTCTTAATATTTTTGGTAGGATAATGTACCTTCTATGGTCGGAATAACTGAAATGAGATATTGACAAATATCTCATTTCAGTTATTGTTTCAGGCTTGTTGGTTGTTCACATGCCGCTGTAATGAGTACGTATGAAAAGTGGTGCACAGATGGCCGAACGACGAATCGCCGTCCAGCCGTGTGTCGCCCCGCAGCTCATTGATGCCAGAGAGGAGTGGAGACTGTCGCGTATTGTTCACAGTGACCGCAGGGTCACAGTGCGGCAAATCACCTGCAGCTACAACAGTGGTGATCAGGGCAATGTGTCACAGCACACCGTTCACCGCAGCCTTATGTTCATGGGCCTGCGTAGCCGAAGACCCAGCCGGGTCCCCATGCTCACTGCATCACATCGCCAACAACGCATGAAATGGGCCCAAGATCATCGAGATTAGACCGTGGATGATTGGAGAAAAGTGGCCTCGTCTGACGAATCAGGATTCCTGGTGCATCATGTAGACGACCAACCGCGGATACGCCGATTACCAACAGAGGCTATGGCACCTGGATACACTGTTGGATGGAAACAGACAGCCGGCGTCTGCGTTATGCTGTAAGCGATGTTTTCTTGCGAAACTTTATGCCCCATTTTCCCAATAGCACAATCCCTGACCGCTGGCAGGTATCTGAACATCGTTGGGGACCAAATTCGCCCATACATAGCAACTGTGTTCCCTGCTGGTGATGGCTACTACCAACAGGATAATGCGCCATGCCACCCTGCCAGAATCGTGAAGGAATGGTTCGAGGAATATGCTGGTGACTTTCTGTTAATGCCCTAGCCTCCAAATTCACCTGACATGAACCCAATCGAACATTTGTGGTTCGACTTGGAAAAGCGGGTTCACGCTAAATCACCACAACCCCGAAATGTACGAGAACTGAAGCACTTGCTGTTGACATTATATTACCAGATACCCAGGGATATCTATCGCCACCTCATCTGATCAATGCTTCGCCGAGTGCCAGCTGTTTTACAGGCTAAAGGGGGTCCTACAGCTTATTAGATAGGTAGTCATAATGTAATAGCTCATCGATATAATACTGTCTTTCTGCTATCTCCTTGAATCAATCGACATACACTGAGTGATCATTGAATTATGACCACCCCTATCAAAAGTGGATGGGACCACGTGATTTTCAAGAAGGGGGGATCAGTCGACCGACGTAGAATGCATAAGGTGTGAGTGGTGCAGTAGATAGTAAAATTCGGAGCGTGATGGGTAAACGGAAGGACTTATTAAACTTTGAAAAATGACAGGTTGTGGGAGCTCGGTTTTTCAAACGGCAGAACTGGTGGGTTATTCCCGAGCTGCCGTAGCTAAAGTGTATCAGGACTGGGGTCAAACAACGACCCGTAGGGAAAATTTCACACGACAGCGAAAGGTTGCTGTGAGAGATGAGCGCCGGGTTCGACCAACGGCTCATATAGGCCAACAGACACAGGACTGTCCAACAGGGTACTTACTACCCAATACAACAGATGTCAACCCGAAGAGTATCTGTCATGACTATGCATAGCAGGCTCGCAAATATGGGCTATAACATCAGATGACCCCGGCGATATCCTCTCCATTCATCAGCGCAAAAAAAACTCACCCGGTGCAAAGATCATGCAAGTTGGACGTCAGATGAATGAAAAGGAGCGTGCTGGTATGGCACGTCGTGTTTTTTATCTCACTTCGTGGATGTTCGTGTAAGTATTTGATGCAAACAACGTGATACCCTCGATCTATCTTGCATGGCATCCGCAGTGCAAGCCGGTGAAAGTTGTTCTATGGTGTGGGGTATATTTACGTGGCAGGAACATGGACTCCTCGTGTAGTGGAACAACGTATGACTGGTGTCCACTATCGTGAATTGCTTGCTGACTCTGTACACCCAGCAATGTTGCACTTTTGCTGACTCTGTACACCAAGCAATGTTGCACTTTTGCTGTCTCTGTACAGCCAGCAATGTTGCACTTTTGCTGACTCTGTACACCCAGCAATGTTGCACTTTGGCTGACTCTGTACACCCAGCAATGTTACACTTTTGCTGACTCTGTACAGCCAGCAATGTTAACATTTGCTGACTCTAAACAGCCAGCAATGTTGCACTTTTGCTGACTCTGTACACCCAGCAATGTTGCACTTTTGCTGACTGTACACCCAGCAATGTTGCACTTTTTATGACTCTGTACACCCAGCAACGTTGCACTTCTGCTGACTCTGTACAGCCAGCAATGTTGCACTTTTGCTGACTCTGTACAGCCAGCAATGTTGCACTTTTGCTGACTCTGTACAGCCAGAAATGTTGCACTTTTCTCGAATGGCAATGCTGTCTTCCAGAATGCGCATGCGCCGAGCCACAGGTCAAATGTTGTGCAGGGATGGTTTGAGGAACACAGTTCAGATTTCCAACATATCAACTGGTCACTGAACTTCACCAATATCAATCCCATAGATCACTTGTGAGATACTATGGAACGGCATATCAGGCGTCTGGATACACCAATCACGTCCAACCTCCATTGAAGGTTGCTTTACACACCGCTTGGTTGGCCATACATCCCAACTACTTCCGCCACCTTAATGAATCGATGCAACGTAAGATAGCTGTTGAACTGAGGCCGAAAGGAAGACCTACGAAGTATTAGTTAGATGGTCGTAATTCAGTGATCACTCAGTGTATAACCACAAGAACCAAATGTGAAATGTGTCCTGGTACAGACGGAGAAGAATTACTAGCTTCAGTAATTTGCTAATGATCTGTGATATGTTTCGTGATACAATTAGAATGTGGCTGCATGTTTTCTCGATTCTACGGAGTAACCTCTTTTTTTTAACCATGGTATAATTTTATATGTGGTGCACGCACAATAAATTTGACGAAAGAGCTGGTAAGTTCGGCAAAATCATGAACTTTTTACCGTAAATTGTGCATTTCGTTTCAATAGCGTATTTTAGTGATCGCAATTAGTGCATGCTTGTTATTGGTTCATGAAACTGGTATCAAAAAGTACACCGATGAGTCATTACATTATGACCACCTACCTAATAAATTGTAGGACCCCCTTTATCCCACAAACCAGCGGCCACTCGGAGAGGCATCGATTCCATGAGGTGGCAATAGGAATCCTGGGGGCCGCCCCTGTGGCGCAGTGCTCTAAGCCAGGGGTCACCAATCTATATCTCCCGGGCCAAATCCGACCCTCGGGAAACCGGGATCCGTCCCGCCAGGAAATTTCTATTTTTACAGTTATAAAATTCATTTTACATATTAAATTTTTTTTTCTGACTGTGAAAGAGAGTTGCTATATGTCACAGCATGGCTGGATATCATAGCAACGTTTGATTAACGCTTCGCTTTTAAAACCTGTTTATTATTACTACTAAAGTGCTTTTCAGAAAAGTGAGGGAGGATTTTCAGTGCTGTGACTCACAGCCCACCCGTGGCTACCAGCAGCATCTGCTGATTCACACACACACACACACACACACACACACACACACACACACACACACACACACACATTCTCTCTCTCTCTCTCTCTCTCTCTCTCTCTCTCTCTCTCTCTCTCTTTCTCTCTCTTTGGCGCGCAAGGGCCCCAGAAGTCCCGCCCTGACTAGAACTAAATAGACTATAACTAAGGATCACAACTATTTACTCCCACACCTGCTCACGCACAGGCTCATGTTCCCAAAAGTATTCGAGTCGGACGGCATCTCAACCACAGAGATTAAGCGCCGCTGCACTAATTTTACTTGACCCGATACAAATGTTTTTCTTGATTTTTTCTATATTTGAGTTCGAATGTTAAATTTTGATATGTCCCTACCCAAAAAGAGAAAAGTGGACACTGAATGCCTCATATTTTAAGCGTAATAGGAAGTGGATTATCTTTTCGTTGAGAACCAAATATCAGAAATGTAGCTAAATCATCCAGAAACAATACCATTCTTCTTATTGATTTTTTCCCCATTTAAGACGTCATGAAGCCGTTTAGTAAGTTTAGCTTAGTATTTGTTTTCGATGTGCATAAATATCTTGATATATTTATTTGAAAACTTTTCTGTTAAATTACAGAACATATAAAATTACTTACACACTGACACATATTAATAATTAGTTCATTGAAAATTTACAATATCTGCGTTAATTGATCTTTGATTTACCATTTTTTTAAACCGGGCCGCCGAACTTTACCCAATTTCCCATGTGGCCCTTCTCTCCAAAAGTTTAGTGACCCCTCGTCTGAGCGATCGCTTCTGATCATTCGTCCGAGATGGGTCCGGGTTCGAACCCCGGTGAGGCATGGATGTTGTGTTGTCTTACGGCCCTGGCTCTCTCCCTTCCCAGGGACCAGCGGCCCTAAATTAGGGACGGGCTACAGCTTATAGCCCATTGCGTCGCTCAAGGTGGTCATTAAGGTGGTTCCACCTAATATCTCTGCCTTATGTTTCCAATGGTGAAACTCCTTTACATATTTTCTTCGCAATTAATGTATTTTCAAGGATGAAAATTTGCACATCGATAAAACTAACTTTAAGTTATAGCATGGGATACTTAATACTTGCTAAAACCTAACCATAGTTATATTTAAAATAAATAGTTTTTGTTTGAGTAGTGTTCAGACCTGTTAATAGATGGCGCGACCTGTACACTGATGGCGTCAGTAGACAAACAAATGTTAGATTGCTTAATTATGGTTATGTTTAAGCAAAATATTAAGTATCCCATGCTATAACTTAAAGTTAGTTTTATCAATGTGCAAATTTAGCCAGTGGGAAAGAATATTGGAAGGAATGGCGACCGCAGCAGAAAAGGCGTTTTGCAGGCTGGAGTTTGAAAAGTGCCCCCCCCCCCCCCAGGTCCTTGTGACTTCTTTTTGTGAGGGTATGTCAAAGACCATGTGTATATGTGCCACCTTTGCCGAGAATACTGCAGGAACTAAAGATGCACATTCATCTTGCACTAGCATCAGTGACTACGGACATGCTTTATAATGTATGGCGTGAAATGGATTACCGTTTAGACGTTGTCCGCGTGACCCAGGGGAGTCACATAAAACATTTGTAAGGCATGGAAACAAAATACTAAATTTCCTTCTTTATTGTGCAACAACTCTGTATCTATCTTCTAAACCAGGTATTGTCATTTGTAATCGGGGCAATCATTTTGAATTACCCTGTATAAACTTTTCTATTAACAAAATTATTCATGCTCTTTTTTACTATGTTTTTATATCAGAGATGTTTGGTACTTTCGTTCGAATTAGCAATATTTTAATAATGCATTTGTACGTATTTTGTGGAGTATAAGACGTGTTTTTTTTTTCTTCAGAACTGCGGGAGTGGATATATACGCCACTTTGACTTATCTATTCAATTTTTTTAACAATGGAAAAAAATATTGTGCCTTAAATTCGGTCGTGATCCAAACACTCGGAACTCAGTATTACATTCCTAAGAAAACCATTCCGAAAGCGTAGGAAATGGAATATTCCGTTCAGTAAGAACTTGTTTGAAAAATCCTGAAACGGAAATTTCCGTTCGATTGAGACATTAAAATCACCATGACGGATTTGGAGTGGTAGCTGTCGTATATTAATTATACCCCCCCCTCGCAATTTCTCCTAGACCCCGTGCGTGGCATTCACATCTGGGTTTGCAAAGCCGCCTGAACTGCAGTGGGTATAACTAATTTGTCTCGCAAAGTTTAAACCCCTGGAACACGTCGCCGCCGTGCTGTTGATTGGCAGGTGACAATTGTGTCGACCGCCGGCTGGCGAATGCGCTTTAAGAATAATAATGACCAGCTACTAGCGAAGACAGACTTTTTACGCTGTACCAATTTATCAATTGTATTTCTAAACTGAAATAAAATAAACTATCAACGAATGTAATACAGGATTACACCATTGTACAATACAAATTTTGAAGTTGTGAATCCGTTTATTGATGTAAATATGACATGAATGGTACGTCAGCATACTTGGGCGCTAGACGGGAGAAATGGTTCCGATTCCCGATATCATCTGACTTACCATTCATGTCATATTTACACCAATAAATGGATTCACAAGTTTAAAATTTGTAAAATAAACTGTTACTTTCATTTGTTATGCTTATCTTAATTTTTAGCGCGTCTTTTGTAAGAAAAGATCGTGCTTCTGTTATCGGTTTGTCCGTCCGTCCGTCCGCCTGTACCCACGGTATCTCTGCAACTATTAGTCCGATTTGAAAAATTCTTTTTGCATTCGGAAGCTTGAAATATGCGAATGATGATCCTTTATTTCGTTTTTTTTTTTTACGATGTACAATTTTGCCGCTAGCGGGCGTAAATGCAGATGATGTCGAATTCAAAAGAACTTTTTAATCCACATATTTGCTTCTAAATATCCGATTGAAAAAATTCTTTTATCTTTCATTAAATTTATGTCGAAGAGTGTTATAGGTATAGTTTCATTTTAAAATTACGCATAGATTTTCCGCTAGGAGGCGTAAAAGTAAATTACATTTTTTCCGATAACTCTTCTCCTAAAACTCCGATTTGAAAAATCTTTTTTCAGCGCCTAATGGAAAATCTTTTGCATATAATTTCGAATTTTTGGTGAAGAATACTTTGGCCAGCAGGGGGCGTAAATGTTAATTTTTGCTTCTGATGTATTTGCCATAAAATCTGAGCTTCTAAAATATCGATTGAAAAAATTTTTCGTGGACTGATGCCACTCACATCGATAAACCTTTTCGAAATATTATCTTCCTAAAATATTCCACAGTTTCTCCGGGAGGGGGCCTTGATGTATATCTTTTTTTGTCAATATCTCTACTTCTAGGAGTCCGATTTGAAAAATTCCTTCTTTGTTGGATAGTGTTTTCGGTGTGACATGTTTTTCATATAATTTCAAAATTTTCAAGTAATTCATAGACTTTCCGCTAGGGGGCGTAAAGGTAAATTGCGTTTCGCCCTATATCTCTGCTTCTAAATCTCCAATTTGAAAAATTCTTTCTGCGCCGGATACAGCTCGTGATGGGAAATCGTTTGCACATAATTTCTAGTTTTTGTAAAAAATGGTTTGGCCACCAGGGGGCGTAAACCTTAATTTCCGCTTCTGATGTATTTGCAGCAAAATATGAGCTTCTAAATTCTCGACTAAAAAAAACGTCGTTTGTAGACCGATACTACTCATGTCGACAAATCTTTTAGGAACATTTTGTTCTTAAAATAGGGCATGGTTTCTACGCCAGGGGGCGTAGATGTATATCTTATTTTTGTCAATATCTCTACTTCTAGGGGTTCGATTTGAAAAATTCCTTTTTAGTTGGATTGTGTTTCCAGTATGACATGTGATTCCTATAATTTTAAAATTTTCACGTAATTCATAGACTTTCCGTTAGTGGGCGTAAAGCTAAATTGCGTTTCTCCCTATATCTCTCCTTCTAAATCTCCGATTTGAAAAATTCTTTCTGCACCGGATACAGCACCTGATGGGAAATCGTTTACGCATAATTTCTAATTTTTGTAAAAAAAAAAATGGTTTGCTCACCAGGGGGCGTAAACCTTAATTTCCGCTTCTTATGTATTTGCAGCAAAATATGAGCTTCTAAAATCTCGATTGGAAAAAAGTCTTTTGTTGACCGATGATAGTATTGATGTCGACAAACCTTTTAGAAACATTTTCTTCTTAAATTAGTGCATGGTTTCTGTGCCAGGGGGCGTAGAAGTATATCTTATTTTTGTCAATATCTCGACTTCTAGGAGTCCGATTTAAAAACATCCTTCTTTGTTGGATAGTGTTTCTAGTGTGACATGTTTTTCCTAAAAATTCAAAATTTTCAAGTAATTCATGGACTTTCCGCTAGGGGCGTAAAGGTAAATTGCGTTTCCCACTATTTCTCTGCCTCTAAACCTCCGATTTGAAAAATTCCTTATTCACCGGATACAGCTCCTGATGGGAAATCCTTTGCACATAATTTCGAATTTTTGTAAAAAAATGGTATGGCCACCAGGCGGCGTAAGTCTTAATTTCCACTTCTGATGTATTTGCAGCAAAATATGAGCTTCTAAAATCTCGATTGAAAAAAAAAGTCTTTTGTTGACCGATGCTACTTATGTCGACAAACCTTTTAGGAACACTTTCTTCTTGAAATAATGAATGGTTTCTACGCCAGAGGGCGTAGATTTATATCTTATTTTTGTCAATATCTCTACTTCTAAAAGTTCAATTTGAAAAATTCTTTCGTTGTTGGATAGTGTTTCCGATGCGAAACGCTTTTCCTATAAATTCAAAATTTTCACGTAAATCATTTAAGACTTTCCGCTAGGGCGCATAAAGGTAAATTGCATTTTCTGCTCCTAAAACTCCGATTTGAAAAATTATTTCTGTATCGCATATAAGACCTGATGGAAAATATTTTTCACATAATTTCTAATGTTTTGTAAAGAATGGTTTGGCCACCAGAGGTCATAACTGTTAATTTCTGATTCTGATGTATTTGTTGCAAAATCTGGGCTCCTGAAAACTCGACTAATTTTATTTTTTTTTTCTCGGACCGATACTGCTCATGTGGATAAATCTTTTGAGAATACTTTCTTCCTAAAATAATGCATGGTTTTCCCACCAAGGGACGTAAAGACACATCTTATTTTTGTCGATAACTCTGTTTCTAAGAGTTCGTAAGCTCAAGATTCCGTTTACACCAATATCTGAGAGATTAAAGACCCGACTGAAAAACTTCTTTCTTCCGTCAGATACTATTGTTTTCCATACCGGTTCCATTGCCTTTGAATAGCTTTGATAAATTTAATTTGCGTCAGAACGGATTCAAAAGACGTGCTCATTACACCCAAAAATTTGGTGTCATCTCTCTTGTTTCTGATTTCTGTCGTACTTCTTATTTCTGATTTCAGTCGGAAAATTTGGTGTCATCTTTCTTGTTTCTGATTTCAGTCAAAGCAGCGAACCATAACTCTCTCTGTAAGCATCACTATGCTTTGGCACACTTGTGTGACCTTGGCTTTTTTTTCATTTCTGCAGACGGAGGCTTTAATAGAAATTTCTTCACTTTCTCTTCTTTTTAATACTTACCGAAGCATTAAAATACATTTACTTCGAACGCTAACTGAAGTTGTTGTAACCTCGTCTTACACTCAGGATCTACTTATAATCAAAGAAGATAAAGAAATTAAAAAATTTAACCTATTCGACTGAAAACAAAAAAAAAAAAAAACGAAAGAAGTACATATATAACTGAAAAATACGGTACTTTTTGTTTTTGTTTTTTTGCAAGTATTTCGTATGATCCTAAAGTGATAAAGTTTTAAAGTTATGTTTTCTCACGATCCTTCGATCATGTTTGGGTGGAATAATCAGAATTTTACTTTGCTGTAATTCTGTTGATAGTGAACTTATCAGAAGCAAAGGAAGTGTAGGGTATATTAGTTGCAATCATAAGTATTTTTGCATTCATGTTACATCACTAAAGTTTTTGTGTGCTGTGAAAACAGTGATAAAAAGTTCTTTTTCCTCTCTCTGTCTCTCTCTCTCTCTCTTTCATTTCATTTGAAACGAAGCCAAGGGGAAACACAACTATGATATCATATCAGTGTTATCAGAATACCGTGACCAAGCTTTCACTTTTGCTACATCATAAGAGAAAAGCGCAGATTTTGCGTGGGAAGCGGTGAAACACAAAGTCCGGATTTCCCTTTTTTAGAATGATCACTTTGTCCGCATATCGTTTTAAAGTTATGTAGGCGCCATATCCACCTCTTAGTCCGATTTAAAAAATTCTTACATTGGAAAGCAGGAAATGTGAAATCGACGATTCTGGCCCTCCGGGGTTTTTTTTTTTTTTTTACGATGCGTAACTTTGTCGCTAGAGAGTGTAAACGCAGATGCTGTCGAATTCAAACTACGGTTTGTGTATATCATTACGTCTAAATATCCGATTAAAAAAATATTTCTTTCTTTTAGTGCTACTTTTAACGTAGACTATTTGGGGTACTGTCTCTTTTTTGAGAAATTTATAGGTTTTTCGCTAGGGCGCGTAAAGATAAATTAAGATTTCCCCTATATCTCTCCTCCTAAAAGTCACATTTCAAATTTTTGTTTAACACTGGATACCATTTGCCCTGCGGGGTACTTTGCCTGTACGTGTGGGTTTTTGTAGTTCACAGCACTGGTGCTAGGTGGTGTTCATGTGCACTTGTTGTAGCTGTATCTCCCCTTCTAAAATTGAATTGAACAATTTCCTATTTTACTGTATGACATTCGATACAATAAAGATGGGGAACATTATCTTCTTTAAATAATGTGTAGTTTTCCCTGTAGTGTCGTAAATTTCAAAACCTTTTTCTCGCTATCGTTCTTGTTCCAGGAAAATGCAGCATACATTTACTGCTCCTAGCGGTGACACCATGCATTATTTCAAATAGATACTGCACGATAATTTCAGTGGGGGGGGGCATACATCTCCGAGAGTTAAAACAATGAAATGAAGAAAAACCGTAGGTTGTATACACTCATCGTCAAAAAAAAAAAAAAAAAAATTTGCGCCCAGAAGGACGTGTCGGATTGCAATGCTATTCGAGAGGAAGGCAAAGGTTACCAAGAACAATTACTGATTAAACATAGAGAATGATATGGGCAATATTTATTGAGCTACCCACCAATAAGTAGCGTCTCTCAATATGGCGTCAGCCGCCATGTTTGCTCACACAGCATGTCAGACGTCTAGGCATGGAATTGTACACGTTCCTAATGGTGTCCTGCGATAAGATAGGTCTGGCAATGCGGCAGGCCACGGCACAGTGTCAGTGCCTTGAAGGCAAGCTCTCGAGACAGCAGCTGTATTCCTGTAGGAAAATCGCACCGCAGTGAGCGTTCAGAAATGTAGGGCGACAGGTTTCAGGACCTCATTAACGTAACTTTGGGCTGTCAAAGTGCCTGTAATGAACGCTAGACGTGATCTGGCATCGTAGGCAGTTGCACCCCACATAAATGACACCAGGCCTACTGGACGTGTGACGCTCGACAACAAACCGTTCATCTTGGCGCTGACCACAGTGCCTCCACACACTAATTCGTTGGTCGTCACCTCCAAGACAAAAGCGGAACTCGTCACTGAAGATCACTCGCTGCCATTCTGAGTGGTTCCATGACAGTCTGGCACGACACCAAATTGCAGTCTTTGGCGTCGATGCAATGGTGTTCAGGGCAGTCGTCGTAACGGTCTGCGTTCGGTCTGTACGTCGTTCAGCCGTCTGCCAATGGTGCTGGCACTAATCGGACGATGCATGGAGGGCACTACTGCTTGCTGAATATCCGTAATCGTGGCTGTTGTGTCATTCCGCGCATTTCGTACAACCTGTTGGCCCTCTCTCTCCGTGGTTCGTCTAAATCTTCTAGACCCTTCCTTTCCCTGCTGCGTGCTTTGTTCTATCCCTGCTGCCAACAGCGTGCTATGGCGAAATCCGCACGACCGGTATGGCTCGCAATACGACGGTAAGACCATCCCGCTTCCCGGAGCCCGACGATGCGGCCCCTCTCGAACTCCTCAAACTGCTCATACTGCTTCCGAACTTTTCTCCAAGGCATACTTCACTTGCAAAGGATGCGACCAATACAACAGCACGAGTCAGAATGGCAAGAGCGCACAACGGGACGACCTTATATAGCCGATCACGCACAGTGTTACGACCCCTACTTGCTGGAGTGACATGCGCAGCCGAGCGTGATACTTGAATCATTTGCAAGTCTCATGATGTCAAACCTACCCACCAAGTTTCATTCCTGTCGGTTGCTTTCTTCTGGGTGCAACTATTTTTTTGACGATGAGCGCATGAATATGGCATTTATACTTTGTAACACTCATTTTATAGCTAACAAGACACATAAATGCTGTAATACATTACAATGCAAAGCTGTAATGTGTACATCTTGCATTGTATATACACTGCCTGACCGAGAGAAAAAAACGCCACACCACAAAGACGTAAATGCAGCACCTTGCAAGTTGCAGGATGGATGCACACGTACAAGTTATGCAAATTTCCAGGAGGGTGCACACGTACAAGTTATGCAAATGATTGCATTTGCAGGCCAATAGCACGAACGGTGCGCGGGATATAAGTGGGCAACCAGCCCGTGAGGCCATCAGTCCAGTCAGACGTCATTACGGCCGCTAGAAATCAGTGGTTCTGCTGTAACCGTGTCCGGAGAACGAACCAGAGGTGCCAATGCCATTAAAATGCCGTCGTATGCGTTTTCGTCAAACGGATGAGTTCACGAGAGGTGACATCGTAGGCCTTCGTACCGCCTGATTGTTCTTGCGTCGCATTGCGGAAGAAACGCAACGTGATGCCACAACCGCCGGTCGCATTTGGAGACAGTGCTCCTAGAATGGATGCAACGTCGTTGGATAATCGGAGCACGGAGACGGACGTCCGAGCGCACCGATCGTCGCATCCGAAGTCATGCAGCAGAGGACCCACTGGCCACAACGGGCGACACTTTGGGGAGTGTACGGGGAGGCTTGGACGCTCCGATATTGATGCGGACAGTGTCGCGCTGATTGGATGCATTTGGTTTGCTGTCCAGTAGTCCGTTTCGAATTCTACCCTTAACAGCGAGCCATCGTCATCACCGCTTGGCGTGGTGTCGCTCGTTTAGTTCAAAAAGTACAACGAAAGAAATCGAAAAATCTATGTAAGAGACAGTAAACAAGACGGAAGGTTAAATAGAAAATATATATCACATCAAATAATAGTAATCTGAAAACTGGAAAATCTCTATTTCTCGTTGCTGTTTTTTAATATATACACTGCTGGCCACCCAAAATGCAACACCAAGAAGGACACGAGATAGCAAAGCCAGATTTCCTGGACACATAACAACAGATACAAAGATGAAACGATTGAGCTTACAGACCCGTGCAACTTGCGGAACACGCAGACATCAATAGTTCGTGTTGCCCCCATGGCTGGCAATAACGGCCGCTACACGCCGCAGCATCGAACGAAAGATGCTTTGGATGTGGGCTTAAGGTATGTCAGTTCAGGCTGCTTCCACACGTTGCCACAGTTCATCAGGCGAAGTCGCGGGTGGTACTTGCCGGGCCACTCGGTTGTCGATCAGTGACCAGACGTGTTCGATCGGCGACGTATCGAGAGAACAGGTGGGCCACGGCAGCAGTGACACCAGGTTGGCCGTGAAGAATTGTCGCACGATGCGTTCCACGTGCGGGCGCGCATTGTCCTGCTGAAACGTGGCCACTGGCAAGTCCTGCAGGTAAGGGAGAACTACAGGCTCCAAAACGTCGGAGATATAGCGGTGGCTGTTGAATGTACCGGCGATGCGTACCAGAGGGGTGCGGGTGCCATATCCAATTGCGCCCCAAACCATAACGCCAGGCACGGACCGGTATGACGATGCATAATCCAGGCGTCATACAGTCTCTCGCCGCGGTGCCACCACACGCGGATTCGACCATCATGGTGTTGCAGGCAGAAGCGGGATTCGTCGGAGATGACAATGTCGTGCCATTCCGTAGTCCAGGTGCTGCGTTTAACGGCCCACTGCCGCCGCACTCCCCGATGGTGTAATGTCAATGGTAATCAGAGCAATGGGCGCCGTGCGACAAGTCCCCGCTCCTGCAGACGGCGTCGAACAGTACGTGCTGACACAGGTTGTTGCGCAACACACCCTAATTCCTGCGCTAACGTTCGTGATGTGGCGGTGCGAGCCGTCAATGCCCGCCGCACAACATGCCGGTCCTCTCGTTCGGTGGTGTACCGCGGCTGCGGCAATCGCTCACGTCGGTCCGTCCGTCCCTCCTGCCCCCACCGAATCCATACTCGCCTCACTGTGGCTGGATGTCGACCCACACGGGCGCCGATGTCACGGCACGATAAACCGCTGTCGCGATAAGTCACTATTCGTCCTCTGTCGAACTCCAAAACGTGCTGGAATGACTGCCGTATTCTACGACGAGGCATCAGGAAGCTTCCCACGCACAGGTCCGGCAGCACAACACACTTCCACTACTAACACCCCGCCTTCTGTGCACCCTTCTTATAGTGCTTCTCGGTGGCGTGCCGGGCGCACATGATTTGCATATGCCCTGCAATGCTAATCGTTTGCATGTCCTCTCGCGGGCGACGCATGCTGCGAATTTCAGGCCAATCGGATGCTTCCTTCTTGGTGTTGCATTTTGGGTGGCCAGCAGTGTATATAATTCGCAGTTTCTTGAGAAACCGGTGGGAAAGAATCGAACATTAAGTTGCCGCGTATGCTTGTGAGAAAAAAAAATGGAGAAGATCTGTTAAATTTTCCAATCAGGCCTATAGATGTTTAAGTATTGTCGAAGAAAAAGTCAAATTTTGGGTCTGCTAACGGAAAAATATTGAATTATTATTTAAAGTTAGGAACAGCACTTAAAATTATTTTATAATACTTATTTTAATGTAGCATTAGAGTAAACCAATTTTCTTAAATGAATGTAGGCACCTTCAAACTTGAAAACATTTTACAATCCTTTTAATTTCTTCTAGCGGGAAGGAAGAAAAAGTTAAAAACTAAATTTACAGAAAGTTTTTAATTCTCTTTAGGTTTCATGGTATATCCGTTGTCGCAGAAGAAACGAAAAACATTAGTTTTAATTTTCGCTTATTAAAAATGCTTCACCTTAATTTTTAGGAAAGACGAAAATAAAAAATCCTCCATCAGAATGTAAATAAATGCTTTGTCTTAAATTTTTAAGACAATACATAATACATACATACATACAATACATAAAAAAACATTTCAAACAATAAATTTTTGCTGTTACGTCATTTCAAACATGACGTTTTTCCGGTTTGGGTCTGGATTTTTATGATCTTACCAAAATGTCCTGCTTATCATATCTATCAACAGATGACGGCAGGTTTTTTTTTATTCTGGTGTTAGGACGGATCTAGGAATTTTTTTAAAGGCAGGGTTTCACACGTTTTGTTCACATAAAAAAAACTGTGATATGTGGACATTTGATAAATCATGTGTTATCTTGAAGTTAGAACATAATGGGCATAACGGTTGTTGAATAAAGAATATTTTAAACATTTCTAATGAAATACGTAACTTGTAAACTTATAAGTAAACATGTGAGGACATCTGATGCATATATTACATCGTCAGAAATTATCAATTCACTGCTGAATAATCTCCCCAAATCTTTCCCACAACTTTCTGTCTTCTCGAGTCTTCTCTACGTCACTCCAGCATGCTTTCGAATATCATTCATCAATGTCCCACGTGGTCTTCTGGGTCTATTTCTGTTCCTTGGTATTCAGTCTAGCATTTCAGTTGTCCAACGGTGGTCAGTCCTTTTAGTAATACGTTCAGCCCATTGCTACTTGAGGTTTTTTACTTTGATCATGATATCATCCACTCTTATTATTTTCCTGATTCATGAGTTCCTTTTCCTATCTTTTTTTGGCTACACCAGCCATATACACCGACTGATCATTAAATTATGACCACCCCTATCAAAAGTGGATGATATGGTGACCACGTGATTTCAGAGAGGGCGCGATTAGTTGACCGACGTAACATATATAACGTCTAAGTGCAGCAGCATGTAGCAAAATTCGGAGAATGATGGGTAAACGGACGGATTTATCGGAATTTGAGGAAGGACAGACAGATTGTGGGAACTCGGGAAGCGAATTCCTCGATTTTTCAAATGGCTGAACTGGTGGGTTATTAGCAGCCTCCGTAGTCAAAGTGTATCAGGACTAGCGGGAAAATGGATTGAGCAAAGACCCGGATGCAAAACTGTTCAGGACAGCGAAACGTTGATGTGAAAGGTCAGCGCAGGGTCAAATGACTCGTATGGGTCAGCAGACGCAACACTGTTCAACAGTGGACTACCCAATCAACCCGGAACAGTATCTGTCATGATCATGCGTCGCAGGCTCGCACGTATGGCGCTATAACAGCGGACGACCCCGACGACATCCTCTTCTAATCAACAAGGTTAATCGGCGCAAAAGATTCGCCTGGTGCAACGATCATGCAAGTTGAACGTTGGAATACTGGGAAAAAGTGCGCTGGTCTGATGAGTCGCGTTTTTTACTCCATTCGGCGGATGGTCGTTACGAATTGGGCGCAAACAACGTAAGGCGCTCAATTAATCCTGCATGGTCTCCACAGTGAAAGTCGGTGGAGGATGTTGTATGGCGTGGGGCATGTCTACCTGGCAGGAACTTGGACTCCTGTTGCGTGTGGAACAAGGTACGAACTGGTGCCCACTATCATGAATTTCTTGTTGACGCTGTACACCCAGCAATGTAGCACTTTTGATGACGCTGTACACCCAGCAATGTAGCACTTTTGATGACGCTGTACACCCAGCAATGTAGCACTTTTGATGACGCTGTACACCCAGCAATGTAGCACTTTTGATGACGCTGTACACCCAGCAATGTAGCACTTTTGATGACGCTGTACACCCAGCAATGTAGCACTTTTGATGACGCTGTACACCCAGCAATGTAGCACTTTTGATGACGCTGTACACCCAGCAATGTAGCACTTTTGATGACGCTGTACACCCAGCAATGTAGCACTTTTGATGACGCTGTACACCCAGCAATGTAGCACTTTTGATGAAACTGTACACCCAGCAATGTAGCACTTTTGATGACGCTGTACACCCAGCAATGTAGCACTTTTTCCCCGTATAGCGATGGTGTCTTCAAGATGGCAATGCGCCGAGCCACGGGTTCAGTGTTGGGCAGGAATGGTTTGAGGAATACAGTTCAGACTTCCAGCATATCGACTGGCCTCTGAACTCCCCTGATATCAATCCCACAGAGCACTTGTGGGACACTATTGAACGGCATATCAGGCGTTCGGATACACCAATCGCCTCCATACCTGCATTGAAGGCAGCATTACACACAGCTTGGTTGGCCATACCTCTCAACTGCTTCCGGCATCTGATTGAATCGATGCCATGCCTGAGAGCTGTTGTGCTGAGAGTGAAAGGAAGACCTACGAAGTATAAGGTAGGTGGTCATAATTCAGTGATCACTTGGTTTATCTCTCCTTGAGCGTCGAAACCGCCGTGGCTAAGGGAGTAGCTGCCACCGTAGTCATTTGCGTGCGGAAGCGAAGCATCACATTTGCTTTCTCACTTTTCTTAATATTCAAATTACGTCTGCACACAGAAATCGGATAAATATTTAGAATTGTTTTTTACTTCCATTTAAAATTATTTCTGATAAAAAAAATATTATTTCCTGTTTTAGTTATTAACAAGTTAATAAAATCCTGCAATGTATTGATTATGATATACGCTTTCCAACATACCAGAAATCGCGCGCAAACCCTCCTCCCAACCCTGGCTATTTATTCGTTCAGTATACCTCCGGAACAGCATACTAAAGTTTTGTCGCAATAGAAGCATTTTTACTCAAGTTATGAGGATAATCGTCGTGGAATAAATCTCGCTCCTGTGCTCTGACCTTTGACCCCATTTTGATGGTATTCAGCAGAACCGGTTCAGTATATCTCCGAAACAACATGATAAAATTTTGTCGCAATCGAAGCATTTTTTTCGTAAGTTATGACGCATAAGGGCGATGGAATGGATCCCGTTCGTATGCAGGTTTTTGGGAGGGGGTGTCCACTGTAACAGTATTATAAATTTGAAAAGTACACAATCCTGCCAAAAATTACGAAAACATGCAAAAAATCTGATATTTTGACCCAAATGCGCAAACTGAAGATGTAATGAAGAAAACTCTAAAATTTGTCCGCCATGTCACGTATGGTATGAGGCAGCTGGGAATCACAGTTCGGCAGGCTCACATGTTCTTTTACAGTTCACAGCTTTTTTTTTTTATTTATTTCTCATTTACGTTGTTTTTTCTTTCGGCTGTTCTCTAAATTAATTAACAAAATTGCGGGATAATTAGGAAGTCGCTCCAATGCTTTTGAAGGCAAGGAACGCAATATTTTGCCATTTTGAATTGCTAGACCTCACACATAGCCCTGAAGTGAAACATAAAAATTCCTATCTCAAGTGTCTTCGAGGGGCTGCAAAACGAAAGAGGGAAATGTGCTTTCGAATGCGGATGGAAGCAGCATTGTTCGAAGTGGTTTTTCACTTTTCTTTTTTCTTCTTTCCGCTTGTAGCTTAACGCTGTGGTCCGTATGTTTACTTCAGTGGGTGGGCCAAGAGACCCTCAGCAGACACATAACTCTGTCAGCAAGAAAGATAATCTGACGTCTGCGAGAGATAATGGGCAATTAAGAGTATAGAATCGCCGAAAAGAATAATGGGTGAATTCGAGCGTTGTTTTCGGTCAGCAGTTGCTGATATACGCTTAAGGTAAAAGCACGTCTGATTTCGCTCGGCCGAGAAAATTAATCTCAGGGCTGGCGGTCGCAACTCGATAAAAAAAATGGAAACAAAACCTGCGAGGGGCATATTTGAACTGCGTACTCAGGCAGGGTAGATGTTATGCTAACGGAAAGGAACTGACTGAATTGGGAATGAACGGTCAAAAAGGACGGAAGGTAGCAACGGACGTAATCTACTATAGCGGAAGTGAGGGGGGTCCCACTCTCCAAGCAGCTGACGGTCAGAATCATTTCTTCACGACAACAGAAATCATTTCCCAGGAACACCGAAAATCAGTCTCGGAAACCACAACAGCAGAGGTGAGAGGGGCTGTTTTGTTTAACGGCCACCTTCAAATCGTCACGAGAGTAGATCAGTGTGCACTCTAATCATTGCAACAAAGTGCGGCGTGATATCACCATTTTAATTGTGTGCTTCATTTACATCAAGCGTCAAAGTGAAGTGTTGAATCATCGGTGCTGCCACATGGTGCAAGTGTGTGTGTGTGTGTGTGTGTGTGTGTGTGTGTGTGTGTGTGTGTGTGTGTGTGTGTGTTTGTGTTTTTGTCGTGTTATATTATGTGATGCACACTGGATTTGCACAGCAAAGTCACGAACGAAACTGTAAGTAGATGAATATTACCTTTTTTTTTTTCTTCGCACATCTGCGAACTTGTGCCATCCCGATAACCCAAAGCTGCATGGACATAGATGCAGTAATGCTGCGTGACTGAACCTCAGAGGAAATACCTGCACATACAGATTTCAATTTCTTACAGGGCCCATTTCCTGATTATTTTTTTTACATGAATAAGGGAGAGGGTGTGGCCACAAATTCCGCTGGGCGGGACAGTTTCTTTTAACTTTGGTTCAGGGCCAAAGCGACCGGGGAAGGGATCTGCATGTGCATGCTTACTAGATTTAGTTAATTAACTTTGGCAGTATTTCGCACCTATAATCATATACCGCAAATTAACATGCTTGTGTATTTTATGTCGCGAGTATTTTTAATATGATCGTTTGCATATAAATTTTGTTTTCATTCTCTAAGCAATTGTATATGAGTATCACCTGCTGCTCTATTTTGTGTGTTAACGATAGTATCTCTTGATCAGATAGTCCGGTGGGGACTCAGTCGGCTTGCGTCGTCCGACAGTAAAGTGTGATACTGTGTGCTGCCCACATAAGAAGGGCAATTGTCTATGCGCCCAGAGAGCGCCGTATCTGTTTAAATCTCACAGAACGTAATTAAATGTTGTGTTGTTCATTTGTGAATCATGTGTTATTTGCGAAAGTGAGTGTTGTTCTGGCTGGTTGGGGATTGAATGTACCGGAGTAAGATCCGAACCACTACACTCAGTCACGAATTGGTGATTGCGGGTGAACCTCATCACAACTCTCTGATCCCAAAGTATCGTTTTTTTAGTTTATTGTATTTTTTATTGTTGTTATTTTTGTTCACACGGTGGATTCACACAAGCCTCATGCTTCGGGTCATTCTTCCAATTTTCATTTTTTTATGTTCTGGTGTGAATCATTGAGTGCAGCGGTGCACCTGAGATTCACACCTGGTGCCGCGGCCAACTAAATTGTACGACAGGTTCTAAGCACCGTTACCGGCCGACTCGGCAGGAACACTGCTAGAGCTGTGTAACAATACTACCGTAACTTAAAGCGTCGAAATATAATTGAATTATTATTAAAACTTAAAAACAAGCTAAAGTAAATTTCTTTCCACCTCACATAACGAACGCTCTGCGCACACTGGCGCCACTCGCTACTAGACCCCCCGGCGGCACCTTTGTTGTTAATCGTTTGCCGCGTCGTCCCCTAGTCCAGTCTTGTGCGCTGCTTGTTTTTTTGCTTCGCCGGTCGTGTTACGGCAGTAGTGAGAGAAAGACGGCTTGCGTATTATATTATTTCAGTGCTTTTTTGGTGCCAGTTTTGTGGTTGTTTGTTATAACTGCAGCCATGGCAGTAACAAGAAATAGTGACAATCCCATTGTTGGCAATAACCAAGAGATGGGTGAGTCTTTGCTTCCTACTCGTTGTGAAGTTTTAAGATATTATAATTTAGTTTAGGAAGCACAAAAAATTAGTAAGAATTCTAGCTTTTCAGTAGTTTCGAGTATAGTTCTAGATAAAGTAGCATATGTTTGGAACAGAGCTTCAATTCCCACAGTATCTCGAAGAATTATGGCAGATTTGTTGCGAAAAGAGTTTGATTTACTACATAATCTTAATAAGTCGTATAAGCGTGACCAAAAAAAGGAGAGTTATAAGAAGAAAGTATCTGATTACATGAGTAGAACACATAAATTGTTCGATATGGCTGCCTGCAAGTGTGAAGATTTTAAATTTTGTAAGTGTGACTTAAACAAGGATGTTCCGTTGCTAGAGCGTGACTTTTTGTTGAATCAAAGATCGGTTCGGCAAATGACTATTGGTCGTGTTGACGGTATAGTTACGTCAAACATTAGAAAATAAGAAACAAGAAAAATGAAAGAAACAGAGAGATTGAGTAAGAAATGTTGTGATGGATTAGAAAGTATAGATTTGTCTATGACGTTGAGGATTCAAAAGACGAAAATTGTAACGAAAAAGATTCAGATGAAGTTGCAATCGTTTCAGAGGGCCCAGGACCAGGGCCTTCATCTGTAATTATTTCTGCCACACAGACTAGACTTAATATCCCCACATTTTCTAGAGTATGTGATAGATATGGGGTCCTAGATCGTACTGCAGCTGCTGTGGCCTCAACTCTTTTACACGATGTTAATTCCAGTAATTTCTCTAACAGTATTATTCCAAAAAATAATGACATAGTTATAGACAAAAGTAAGGTAAGGCGTGAAAGGTCCAAAATTCGACACGAAATTGAAAAGAGGGAACAAAGTGATACTGATGGTTTCAATGTGCAGGCTTTCTGTTTTGACGGTAGAATTGATGAAACACTGTATATTGAAAAGACCGAAGATGGTAAAATGCACAGAAAGGCAATTAAAGACCATATTTCACTCATACAAGAGCCCAAATCAAGATTAATTGGCTACACAACTGCTAAGTCCGGAAGAGGTCGAGATATTGCCAATGCGATTGTACAATATACGTCTAAGAAAAATATTACACTGTCAGAATTAGTTTGTATTGGTTGCGACGGATAACCCATAAACACTGGAAGGTACAGTACAATGCGCTTTGGAAGAAAAACTTGGGAGACCATTGCAATGGGTTATTTGCCAGCTGCATACAAATGAGCTACCATTAAAGCATTTATTTAAAAAACTTGATGGAGCAACAACTGGACCAAGTGGATTTGTCGTGCCTATTGGCAAACGTTTAACGACGTGTCATACTCTGAAGTCTGTACAATTTGAGTCTATTTAGTTCAGTATAGATGATATCATCTATAACGAAGTAAATTTCTCCGTCATTTTTATCCGCGCCGGGGTTCGAACCCGGGTCCACTCATTCCGGAATAAGTTGCTCTACCAATTAAGCTACGCGGACGATTATTCTGATTCCTAACTGCCTTTATGTCGTGTGCGTCCTTCTGGCAATTACGTCACATCTCCTGGTACGTTACATCATCTCCCCTTATTTTTCTTTTTTTCTTTCGAAGTGCTGCTCATATTTTTCCTATCTCGCGGTGTGGAAATAACATCACACCAATGCGAGATTTTGAACGGTCGGGTCATCCGGGTAGTTCGGGCGCCATTATAACGAAGTGAATTTTTCCGTCATTTTTTGGTCTACGCCGGGGTTCGAACCCGGGTCCACTCATTCCGGAATAAGTTGCTCTACCAATTAAGCTACGCGGACGATTATTCTGATTCCTATCTGCCTTTATGTCGTGTGCGTCCTTCTGGCAGGTACGTCACATCTCCTGGTACGTTACACATCCTTGAAAAAAATTAAAGCCAGACCAACAATATCTTTATGATATTTGTAAGGCAGTTTCAAATGGCGAATGCCCAAGTAATTTAGAAAATAAAATCCCTGGAAGGCTCTCTCACTCTAGATGGGTGACAACAGCAAACAGAATCGTGCGATTGTACATAGCTACTAAAAAACCATCAGACACATTAAGAGAGTTTATCAAATGCAACCCCGAAATAAAAAATGGTACTCCAAACCTGTTGAAAGTGATTGAATGTTCTTCGTACTTGAGCAATGATAATATAAAAATTTTGCACAAATGCCTCCAGGATAATGGATACTTTGCTCACCCAGAAAATGTACTCATTGCAATGCTTTCCGATGACCGAAAACACATCAGACAACTTGCTGTAAGACGGATCATTTCAGCCAGGAAAAGCGAGAATGTAAATGAGGGAAGAATAAGAAGATTTGAAATTCCCGTCATAAACTTTACTGCATCTGACTACATAGATCTGATTTCTTGGCAAGAACTGAATGTAACTGAACCACCACTGACTAGACACTTTTCAAATAACGACTTACGAAGGTTATTAAGAGCGGAAAGTTTTGATATTGCCTCTGAGTCGGTACTTATTGGATTACCAACTCATACTCAAGCCGTTGAAAGGGCGGTGAAAGAAGTGACCGCCGCGTCTTCACAAATTGTTTGTGACCATGCCTAAAAGAGAAAGTTTAATAAAGACAAGAATGTTAGACCGGAGTGTACGTCCAGTTTTTGATTCAAAAAAGAAGTTTAAAGCTTAAAAACAAAACTACATGCCCTCGTGCCTCGTGGTTGGGAGGTTGGGTAGGGCACGGGTGAGACTAGACATGCAACCCCCCCCCGGTAGGTCCTGGGTAGTTCAATATGAACTAGCGAAGAGTTGCATACCAATGATAACTATAAAAGTTGTATCTGTGGTATATTTGTAATATATTATCACACCCAGAAAGCAGTTTAGTCATTTTAGGTCACAGAGGAAAATGTTAACAAAAGCAAAAATTTCAAAAAATTACGAAAATATGCAAAAAATCTGATATTTTGACCCAAATGCGCAAACTCTAGCATTTTATCACTACCCAAAAACTGTTTAACAAATTTAACTCGTAGGAAAAAAAATTGAAAAATCACAAATTTAAACAAAAATTTCAAACTTTATAGGCCTGATGCGCCGACTGAAGACGACTTCCAAAAAAATTTTTTTCACAGAAATGTTAGTGGGCCTAATACACAACTATTGATGGGTACCCGTTTCCGCTTATGCAATTTTAGTTTTTTTCGCTCCACCCTATTGCGCAGTAACACACGCTTCACAGCGACGGCGCATCGACCGGCGGACGTGGGCAAACATGACTGGTGTATCAAAACAGAGTCACAGGACGGCGCTGTGTGTCGGCCGGTGCTTTGGGCAGGAGGAATCAGCGGAGGTTGTCAGTTGTGTCAGGATTGTGAAGAAAGATGTATCGCTACACGAAAAGCGAGATGGCGGATATGCATCTCATGTATGGTGCAGCGAACTGCAGTGGACCCACTGCCAGGCAATTGTATCAGGAACGGTTTCCCGACAGACACATTCCGGCTCATACAATGTTCAGACGGCTGCATACCCGATTGTGGGAAACGGGAAGTTTGAATGTGCGACGGCGCGATGCTGGAGCTGACAGAACGACGCGGACAAATAACTTGGAAGAAGCCATCTTGGATGAAATCGCACGCAATCAGGGGACCAGTACCCGGGCTATTTCTGCTCGCTTACATGTGTCACAATCCACCGTATGGCGCGTCGCACATGAGAATAATTTACACCCAATCCATGTACAACGTGTGCAGTCTTTGAAAGCCAGTGATTACCCGCAGCGTGTGGCTTTCGCACGTTGGTTTTCACAGCAGATTGCCGGGGAGCCGAACTTCGCGTCCTACGTCCTCTTCTCTGATGAAGCGACTTTCACACTGGAGGGCATCTGTAATTTGCACAATGTGCACGTGTGGGCACATGAAAATCCCCGAGCCATACGGCTGCATGCTGTGCGACGTCGCTGCAGCGTCAACATATGAGCAGGTATGGTTGTCGACTGTCTGATCGGGCCCTACGTATTGCCATCGAGACTGGATGGACACAATTACCTCATCTTCCTGCAAGAGGTCCTGCCGGAATTGCTAAGTGATGTACCCGTCCAAGTGCGACAGCACATGTGGTTTCAACACGACGGAGCTCCTGCGCATTTCTCCAGCAATGTTCGCCAGTGTCTGGACGCATCATTTTGGGGGCGATGGATTGGTCGTGGTGGACCCGTTCCATGGCCACCCCGTTCCTGATCTGTCCCCCATTGACTTTTTTCTGTGGGGTTATTTGAAAGGTATGGTGTATAATACCAATATTGATTCCGTCATGGACCTGGTGGCACGAATCGTTGCAGAAGCTGGCGTTGTTAGTGATACACCAGGCATGTTCGCCCACGTTCGCCGGTCGATGCGCCGTCGCTGTGAAGGGTGTGTTACTGCGCAAGGCCGCAACTTTGAACTTTTCATGTAAAGGTAATGTGATATGTTAATTGTTGTCCAAAAGTCTTTTAAAATCATGTCTTATTTTTGGTAGCCTTCGAATTAAATCATTTTGCTCATCTAACGTTGTGATAACTGTCTCTGTCTTTGTGACCGTGTAGCGCCTCTGTTTTGCATTTGCGACCCCATGTTCCTATGTTATTATTGCTTGGTTTTGTGTTCCTGACCTCCCTGCAAATTATTGAACAGTTATTCTGAATCACCCTGTATATTTAAAAAAAAAAAAAAACAGGAGGAGAGTAAAAAGGACCAAAATAAAAAAGGAATACAAACAAGCAGGGGAGACAACCAAAGAATGCAGAAAATATTGTAAATAGTGAGCTTTGGCTTTATCAAGGACCAGCAAAGCTCTACAAAGACCTAGTTGAACTTGGGTCATTGTAGAGATTGAACTGTTGAGTTAATAGTTTTCTAGTAAAACATTTTTACAATGTTGTCTATATATTGCAACGTTTTTTTTGTGTAGGGTCTCAGCGTGGCTCGTAGCACGCTGGTTTTGCTTTGTTTGAAGTTTTCCTGGAATTTGTCAACGATGGGTCGATTTGGGTTGGGCCATGTATGCCATGTACATATAATTATTTTTTTGGTTTATTTTTGATACGGGTTCAGCTTGTTCTTTTAAAAAATATATTTATATTTTCTTCCTTTTTTTCTTGGGATGGGAGGGTTATTTTTTTATTTGTGGGGTTTTTTAATCAATTTTTAGATACATAAACTGAAGAGCAATAGAATTAGAGATACCTGTCTAATAACGTGTAGCACTACCTTTCGCCCTGATGACGGGGACAATTTGTCTCGGCATGGACTCGACTAGACACCGGAAGCGTTGAGAAGCCATACGGATCCATGACCCCTGAGCAAGCTCCCACAGTTCACGAAGATTTTATAGAGGGGGTCAGAGACTCGAACATCTCTCTCGATGGGATGGAGGTCAGGTGTCCTAGCTGGCCAAGGAAGCGAGGTCACGTCGGTGGAGTGTTCATGCAACCATTCGGATACAATTCGGGAGCGATGGCACGGTGCATTTGTCTTGTTGCAGGATGAGGTCCCCAGTGGGATGTTGAAGACACACAAACGGGAGGAAATGGTCGTCCAGGATATCGCGGTAACGTTGACCTGTGAGGGACGATGTCACACGTACCAGGGGTCCCATTTCAGTTAACGTAAACAGTCCCCAGAGGAGAATGCCACCCCCACCAGCTTGAAGAGTACCCTGCTGGCAAGAAGGATCCAACGCTTCATGTGGTTTGCGCCGTACTCGTATCCTGCCATTCGCATGTACCAACGTGAATCTCGACTCATCAGTCCAGGCAGCATTTTTCCACATGTCTAGGGTCAAGTGGCGATGTTCCCGCGCCTATGCTAATCTTTGCACCCTCTGATGTGCGGTCAGCAGTGGCACCCTTGTGGGACGATGGCTTCTGTACCCCATAGCGAAGAGATGATTCTGGAGGGTGTGGCTGCTTACACGTTTTTGTGCACCATCGTTAAATGTCCGAGTGATTTCTTACACTGTGGCCCGTCTATCCGCTGTTACAATGCGAGCTAGCCGACGATGACCTCGCTCATCCACACGCTGTTGTCCACGGCAGTTGGCCCTTGCAGGGATGGTTTTACCGGATTCGGTGTACTCACGGTGCACCCGTGACACAGTGGCTCGTGAAAATCCTAGTGCCTGCAAGACTTCCGAGATGGAGTGACCCATTCGTCGGGCCCCGACAATTTGCCTACGATCAAATACGTTTAGATCCTTCGTCTTACCCATACTGCGTCCGACTCTTACTGATTCCCGACGAATCACTCCTTATATTGTCGGATCGCTGCATACGTCATGTCATTCCCGTTTACAGGGCCGCCCACAGCGCCACATTTGCATAACGCCAGCTGTCTCTAATTCAATTGCTTTTCAGTGTACATGACATATCAGAAGCACAAGTTTAACAAGGTTTTTTTAGAGATGAATAAATGGGGACTATGCTGGTCCTTGATTAAGCCAAAAATCACTATTTACAATATTTTCTGTATTCTTTGCTTGCTTTCCTTGCTTGTTTGCATTGCTTTTTTTATTTGTCCTTTTTTATTATTTTCCTGTTTTTGGCTTTGTGAATTTTTAAAGTGTTTTTTTGGGTTTGACTGTTTTTACTGAGAATTCTTTTCTGCTGCTTGTGTACGTTTGGGTTTTCAGTTTTTCAAAATCTTTATATTTTGTTTCTGGATTGTAGAAACAATCAATTCAGTGGCGCAACCAAGATTTTATTGTGGGGATGGCCCATGTACTGAAAATGTGAATAAAAATACCTCAGTTAAAAAAAAAACCTCCAAAATATTGCGAATCGATAAAGATATCTCAGCCGCATTAAAGAGCGCTTCCCTGATTCAAATAATATATTTGAAAAACATGTACACATACATTTAAAAATAAGTAGCCTGTTACAAAGAATTAAGATGTATCTCATTGGAAGTGCCCGGGATCCTAGGCCATCCCCATTGAGTGAGAAGTGCCCGGGATCCTAGGCCATCCCCATTGAGTGAGAAGTGCCCGGGATCCTAGGCCATCCCCATTGAGTGAGATACAGACGGAAATCCACTTTTTAAAATTTTTATTTTGAACTGCATAAATAGCAGATAAAACGATGAAGGCTTTGTGTTTACATATTGTTTATGAGGAACAGTAATTGAGACGGAGAATTTTGAGCCAATAATATGATTTCTAGTATGAAATGGATATGAACTGTGTAAACTTTAAATTTGTAATCATACTACATGTTTTTTATTTAATATTGTTTAAAAGGCATAAAGGAAAACAAGCAAAAACCTGATGAAAAATGCTGTCCTAATTATTGTCATTATTTGTAAAGAGATACACCATTTCTGTACTTAAGACATTTGAACGGAAAAAGAAACTACTATAAAAATAGCGGGAGGGGGCGGGAGGGGGTCTGGGTTCCTCGCGTTCCTTTTCATGAGCACATGGTCGGGTGTAAATCAGGTGATATTTTCCGACCAATGGCCACGAAGATATTTACTGATAGTCACTGTCGTTAAAAATCATTTGGTTCGACATACTGTGGTCATTAAAATAGAACAATGCATTTTCCCTTTTGCGTGGACATAACACGAGAAACGTAGGTTTAGTGAAGCAATAACAGCAGGTGTGGAACAACAAACTTCAGGGGAAAATATTCGTCTGTGTGTTTCGAAATATTCAAAACAATATAATATATAAAATAGAATACGTTAGCCCATCCTTTGTTTTCTTATTAACCCTTGTAAAGGATAAGGAAGGTACTAAATGGCAAACTGTAGTATATTAGATCAGTAAATATTTTGTACAAAAATTTAATAAGACATCCTGGGCGGGTCATTTGCTTTCATCGAGCATTTTCTCTCTTCTTGCAACATTTTTTTTTTCCAGAAAGACAATTGAATTACATTTAAATCGAACACAAACAAATAAAGAAGAGATTAATTCCTTACTTTACTTGGGGATTATTTTAAATAGGGACCTTAAGTGGAACCAACATGTGGACTCCCTTCTTCTCAAACTCTCTAAAAACATTGGAGTTAGCTCGGTATTCACAAACCTTTCCTATAAAACACTAATTCAATTATATTATACCATGTTTCAGACTCATATTAATTATATTAATTACGCTATCTTATCGCGAGGACAGACGACTAAATATAATTTCAAAAACATATTCTTCAAAACAAATGTATAAGATTAATTGGCCTAAAATTTGATAGAAATTCACATCACTGTATAATAACACAAGAGTTTTCCCAAACAAATACAACATTCTTACGAGTAACCAACTATATTTGTTTAATATTGGGAAAATTATGTTCCGGCGAATTAAGAATAATTTACACACTGACATCATACAAATTGTACCACAGATACACTGTGGTACAATTTGTATAATGTCAGTGTACCACAGATACAATTGTACCACACCACAGATACACTCACAAACTCTTTAAAAACATTGGAGTTATCAGCTCGGTATTCACAAACCTTTCCTATAAAACACTAATTCAATTATATTATACCATGTTTCAGACTCATATTAATTACGCTATCTTATCGTGAGGACAGACGACTAAACATAATTTAAAAAACAAATTCTACAAAACAAATGTATAAGATTAATTGACCTAAAATTTGATAGAAATACACAACTAACACTATATAATAACACAAGAGTTTTCCCAAACAAATACAAAATTCTTACGAGTAACTAACTATATTAATCATGAAAGAAATAGCGAATCTTGTGATGGTTAAATTCAAATTGATCGGAAACTTGAAACTTGGTCGTTCTGGGTGGTGTAGTGGTTAGCATACCTAGGCGTTTTCTGGGAGACGCGGGTTCGAGTCCCGCTCCAGGACGATGAAAATTTTCAAGTTTTCGGATATTATTATCTGACTTACCATCCTTGTCACATTTACGCCAAAAATCGGATTGTCATCTTCAAAATTTGTAACTATATTAATTTAATATTGGGAAAATTATGTTCCGGCGAATTAAAAATAATGTACACACTGACATCATACAAATTGTAATACAGATACACTCACATGGCACACGCACTAAATCACATATTCGGCCTATTCATCAGAAGACGGAGACTATGAAGCTAAGTATAAATTACATTGGCCCACACTACTGGAACTCATTATCGACGGAACTGACTTCTTTAAAGAACTTTAACCTTTTTTAAAAAAAATTAAAAAACTTTATTATGAATTGCGGCTCCTCAAATTGATGATTGCAGTGGAGGGGGACTATGACTATTACTATGACTTGTACATCTCGATGTAAATTGATTTTCAATTATATTACCTGTAGTGTTTATCATCATTTTACTATCATTACCTTTTTTTTTCTTTTTTAAACACTGACTCGTTTGTAACTACAACTGGTGACATCAGTGTAAAATTTGTCTCGGGAGCATGGGACCCCGTCAGGCCTTGCTGGCCTTTCTTCCCTGCTTCCTTGCTGTGTTTTGTTTGAGTTGATATTTTTTGTATAACTGGTTTTTGGTTCAGAAAAATAAATGAATTGAATTGAAACTGACATAATAAAACTAAAAGAGATGTGTATTTCGTCGGAAGTGTACTTTCAAATTTCTTCACGGCTTGAGCTACAGTTTTACATACATTTTCGCCGTTGAAAATCTTTGTATAATCATTTACAAAAGAAGGCGGGGATCTCATCATACGCAATACAGTTTATATCGACCAATGAAGGGCGAAAAAAAATGAATAATTCACACATACAATGCATCATTTCACACTTTCTGAAAACACTTCAATGAAAGAATTCCGTCCTTACTTACTCGTGTAGTAACCTGTGGAAATATCCGCCAGAAAAAGCACGCAGAAGAGGTAAAGCACGTTGAAAGACATTATGAGTGACCAGTTTTAAGAACTAAATATTTGTTGGCCATCTATGATAACACATTCCCACGAGTTTTAATCCTTATAGAGCAATGTATACATCATAAATTCATTAAGTGGCAACCAAAAACAACTTGTCCTTCCTGATTATAAAGTGACCATTTAGGCGATTACAGTACATCCAGGCGACTAAACGACATTTGTGATCCCAGATGATAATTTTTTTCCCCGTTCAGTTGCACCCATTGGTTAGTGATAACTCTCTGTTCGTGAGATAACAGGAACTTGTAACTTTTTTCACTCGCAAAAAGACAACAATGCTGCATATCAGTGGCGCACTCAGTGGATTTGCCTAGGGGCTCGGGCCCACCCCATGAAGCATAACTTGGTTTTCGTTCGTTGTTATTGGCTGCTTATTTTTAAATACATTTGTAATGCTTTTTAACATACACTGACGTAAAAAAATCCCAACACCAAGAAGGGGTTGTGTTAGATAAACGCCAGTTGGTAGGCGGTGAGAGTACATCTGTAAGATGACGTCTATGCAAATTTCGCGCTCGGCGCATACGTGTGGCGCTAGTGGCGCCCCTCGCAACATGCAAAGCAGGTTGGCTGTAAATACGCGCTGTAACGTTCGTGAGCGTTAGTTATCGTTGAGATTCGACGTAGTGTGTTGATGTTACTCAAGAATGTCTTTAAGAAAACGAAGAAGCCATTATCAACAGCTCACGGAGTTTGAACGAGGTCGTGTAATAGGGCTACGAGAAGGTGGATTTTCTTTCCGCAACATTGCAGAACGACTTGGCAAGAATGTAGCCACTGTGCATGATTGTTGGCAGCGGTGGTCAAGGGAAGGTACTGCCTCAAGAAGACCGGGTTCCGGCCGGCCACGTGACATTACTGAGAGGGAAGACCGCCGTGTACGGCGTATGGCCGTGGCGCATCGTACCGCGTCTGCGGCAGCAATTCGAGCTGCAGTTGCCACTACAGTGACACAACAAACTGTTACAAATCGGTTACTTGAAGGACAGCTCCGAGCCAGACGCCCTGTAGCGTACATTCCACTTACTCCAAACCACTGCCGTTTGCGACGTCAGTGGTGTCAAGCTAGAGAGCTCATTGGAGGACGGAGTGGAGATCTGTTGTGTTTTCTGATGAAAGCCGGTTCTGCCTGGGTGCCAGTGATGGCCGTGTGTTGGTTAGAAGGAGGCCAGGTGAGCGCCTGCAACCAACCTGTCTGCGGCCGAGACACACTGGACCTACACCTGGAGTTATGGTCTGGGGAACGATTTCCTATGACAGCAGGAGCACTCTCGTGGTTATCCCACGCACCCTGACGGCACAGTTGTACGTCGGTCTGGTGATTCAACCTGTTGTGCTGTCATTCATGAACAGCATTCCAGGGGTGTTTTCCAACAGGATAACACACGCCCGCATACCGCTGTTGTAACCCAACATGCTTTACAGAGTGTCGACATGTTGCCGTGGCCTGCTAGATCACCAGATCTTTCACCAATCGAGCACGTATGGGACATCATTGGACGACAACTCCAGCGTCACCCCCAACTAGCATTAACAGTCCCTGTATTGACCGACCAAGTGCAATATGCATGGAACTCCATCCCACAAACTGACATCCAGCACCTGTCCGACACAATGCATGAACTTTTGCGTGCTTGCATTCAACATTCTGGTGGTTACACCAGTTATTAATGTACCAGCATTTCACATTTAAAATGGCTCTTCTCGCGGTTACAATAAGCTGTGATCTTGAAACCTTAATCGATTAAATATGTTACCTATACAAATGTATTGCCGACGTTTCATTCCTCTACAACTATTTTTTCGTGGTGTTGGGATTTTTTTCCGTCAGTGTATGTTTTACGAATTGAAAACTCCCTTTAATATGGCGAATATATTTTTATCGCTTCTCAATATTTTGGGAGATGTTGTCCCCGCGGTATTTCTACTGGTATCCAACGCCAGCTCAGGGCATGTTTGCGCCCTGATGAAATGCTCCCCTTGGTGAAATTTCAGTTGGAGAAAATTTACATATTTTTTAGAATTTCATATGCACACAGGCTTTCACCTCCACCCCCAAAAGTTAGAGTTACGATGTTTTAGTCTCTTTCAACTACATACGTATAGGTCGTTCAAAAACTAACGAGACTGACGACGTCTTGGCGCCAAAACAAACCCACGTAGAAAAACGCAGCTGCCTGGGTCGGAACAGTATAAGGTCAGTCACGAGACGACGCGTCGTTACAGCAGTCCGCTGGTTAATTTTTAAAGTATACGACGTACAGTTTAGACGTGTTTAAATAGCCTATAAGGCAGATGCCTTGTCCAGCTCCCTTAAAGGCTGTTTAAACACGTCTTAAATGTACGTCGTATACTAAACGGTACGTGTATACCACGTACAGTTTAACCCAGTATGGATTTAAAACTGGATCGGAGAGCAGCTATAAAAGTTTGTGAGCGTTTGAATAAAACCGCCACAGAAACGTATGAAAGTTTAAAACAGCCTATAAGGAAGATGCTTTGTCCCGTGCAAGAGATTTTGAGTGGCACAAGAAATTTGTGAATGGTGAAGGGTGTCTGAAAGATGCACACCGCTCCGGGAGGGTTTGGACATCGACTACGGAGGTTGATGTCAATACCACCGAGACACTTCTGCGCGAAGACCCCCGAATGACTGTTGAGAAGGTTGCTAATGTGATGCAGATATCCGTTGGTTCTGTTGATGACATTGTGAGAAACCGGTAGGGGTACCGAAAAGTCGCTATAAAGTGGATTCCCAACTTGCACATGGATGAACACAAGACAAATCATGTTATCACTTGTGTCTAACGGAAGTGCCGCCTGCAACGTGTTGCCACATTTTTGGATCAAGTCCTCACATGTGACGAAACATTTTTCACCATTTCGATCCAGAAACAAAACAACAGAGTACTCAATGGAAACACCCACAGAGTCCCGGATCCAAGAAAGCAAAGGTAAGTACAGGGAAGGTCATGCACCTGGTTTTCTTCGATAAAAAGGGAATTGTGTATGACCGTGTGGTTCCACAAGGGAAAACTGTTACAGGTGCCTATTATTTTGAAGTTCTCATAGGTTCTATAAAGAAAAAAATATCCCCCAAAACGTCCAGAATGTGCACAGACTGGTTGGATTTTGCATGAAGATAATGCCCTTGCACAGCGTGCTTTGGTTACCCAGAAGGCCATCCCAGATCTAGGCATCGAAATCATGGCGCATCCTTCGTATTCACCATATCTGGCGCCGTGTGACTTCCACCTATTCCCTAAAGTGAAATAACAACTTCGTGGGCGTCGGTTTGCATCAAATACTGAACAATGCTGGGATGGGTACCCTGAACTAGATGTCGACGAAGGGCTTCAAACACACCTTCCGGAAGTGAATAGAAATGTTGGACTGGTGCATTCAGGTAGAGAGACACTTCTGAATGCACCTGCATTAAACTTCTACCTCCATGTGAAATCAGTCTCATTACTTTTTGAAAGACTCTCGTACAGTGACATATTGTCACATGACAAATGATGATTTCATTCACGTTAACAGATGTAGTCAAAACGTCGTGTTTATATAATAAACAAAATTAGTCTTAAAAGACAGCATTTTCACTCTTTATTCGTGTATAAAATTTTAGCACGCCTTGCGTTTGCTTGAAACAAAACATATAAACACTATCTTTGGTTTCGTTAGAAAAAGAAGAAAATGAAAGAGAAGAAAGATGCAATGACAGAGGTAACAAGCAAGATAGCCTGTGGCCAATGATTGGGGTGGGATAAATTGGGCAGTACCGTTTTTGGGTTTCAAAACCACTCCTTGTTTTTCTCGGCTGTGAAACGGATAAAGGTAAGAAAAATCAACAAAATCAGACTTGAAATACGACACATTCACTCTTTATCAGTGGTGCACTCAGTGGGGTTTTGCCCAGGGGCCTACACCGTCCCTATGAGGTATCACTTGGCCCTTCGTTCTTTGTTACTGGCTCCTTATTTTGAAATATATTTGTATAAGTTTTTAAATATATGTTTGATGAAATATCGAAACACACTTTAAAATGGTGGAGATATTTTTATGGCTTCCTAGTTTTTTGGAAGATGTTTTCCTGTGTGTTTTTATTTGCAGCTTCAATACTTTGGGCCACCACCATAAAGAAATACTGGGTGCACCACTGCTCTTTATTCATGTAAAAAAATTTAGGACGTCTTAGATTTGCTTCAAACAGAACATGTAAACACTGTCTTTCATTTCCTTAAAGAAAGAAGTAAGTGAAAGGTAGGGAAGATGCATTGACAGAGGCGACAAGTAAGATTGCTTGGGGACAAAGAAGGAGAAGGATAAATTCGTCAGTACCGTTTATAGATTTCAGAGACACTCCTTTTTTTTCTAAGGGCCGCAGATGGCCTAGTGGTGAACGTTCGTGTCTGCTACGGAGAGGCAGTTTCGATCCCAGGCAAGTACGAACGCTGGAACCACTAAATATCTGCCGTGCGTTGGATGGGCACGTTAAGCAGTCGGACCCCGGGTACTAGATCCCCGGTTAAAAATAAGAACGTTTTCCTACCCCTTTCTACCTCGCGTTCGTGTCAATTTCCTATCGGGTACTCCAGCCCAAATCTCCTAGCTTCCTATTTCTAAGGGTTGTTTAAGACCTGGGGTCGGACACTCTTCCTAAAATCCTCTACCCATGATCTGATCTGATCTGTTTTTTTCTCAGCTGTGAAACGGAATAAGGCAATAAGAACCCTAGAAATATGTTTTTACCCTACATAAGCTACTTAACATTTAAGATTTTATAAGAGTTGCGTTGTTAATGTCGCCCTTCCAGACACACCCTGATATTAGGCTTACCGGCTTGAGCCGGCCTTGTTTGCATTTTCAATATATTGGACCACCCCTATTAAGCAATCTTAGGTGCACCGTTGCTGCACATGATGTGTGAAAGAGTTGAGGAACTTTTTGAAGGCCGAAAGCGTTAGTAAGACGTTACGGTTTATTTTTATTTTATTTTTTTATTTTGGGTGGAGGCGATGCGGTTGGCGTCCACAACAAGGAGATTTATGGGTGGTCTACCGTCCTAATTTGGGACCTCTGGCTCCGGAAGGGAGGAGGACCATCCATATCTCATCTTATTGGTGAACTGGGCCCGGGACAGCCTCGAACCACTCGTGTGTAGGTCGGTTGAACTACTTTCATAGAAACAGTATTTCAGAGGGATTTATTTAAAAAGAATGTCACAAAACAAAGCTTTGTAAAAAAGAAAAAATGTTGCAATTATCGACAAATGATCAAATGATCATATGTAGAGGATTTTAGGAAGGGAATGTCAGACCCCAGGTCTTAAACAACCCTTAGAAATAGGAGATTTGGGCTAGAGTGCCCGATAGGAAAGTGACAGGGAAGCGAGGTAGAAAGGGGGAGGAAGACGCCCTTACTTATTACCAAGGGGGGGGGCAGTGGCTTAACGTGCCCAAGTGGATCGAGCGTTCGTACCTGCCTGGGATCGAACCTGGGGTCCTTTCCGCGGCAGTCACGAACGTTGCCCACGAGGCCCCCGCGGCCCGCAGTTATCGAGATGTGGTTATTTGCTGGTAATAAAGTAAGAATAGAAGTTTATTATTATTGCTAACAGATGGCACTGCATGTATTAGACGCACGATAAAGTGAAAAAGCTGACGAACATTCCATTAGTAATGATGTTTCTCGTACAGTAGAAGGCTATGAATGTGAAATGGTTCATCGAAGTCAAATCAATATAGCGCAAGTACACTCAATAGACGAAATATTAGAGATACCTACCTGACAGCATCTTGGTCTTCCTCTAGCGCAAATAACAGTCTGTACTCTCCGAAGTATCGACTCCATCAGATGCCAAGGGATTTCGGAGGTAATGCCAGCCATGCCTGTTGCAGCATTGTCCACAACCTACACGAGACGTCGATCCAGGATCCATGGATCCGATGTTCCGCTCCAAGCTATCCCAGACAGCTTCCACAGGGTTGAAATCCAGAGATCCTGGGACCACTGGATGACTCCAAACTCAGACGAGTGTTCCCCGAGCTATGTTTGGATAGTTGCGGCCGAGTTGAGCAACGCATTGTCCCACTGAAGCAGACCATCGGATGCAGGATACGCGAAGTCCATGAAAGCGTGAAGATGATCAGCCAACACATGCTGGTAGCTCGCAGCCTCTCCAGGCACACTAAGGGTCCTAATGTGTCCTATGAGAAGGCTCCTTAAAACATCACAGAGCCACCACTGCCCCGAACAGTGCCGATCTGACATGACGAGGCCATAGCCTCATGCTGTTGACGCCACATTCCCAACCTCCAATCCAGCTCGGTACTACTGATAAAGGGATTCTTCTGACCACTCGACGCGGCGCCACTTTACAGAGCTCCAGTTTTGATGTTCCCGGAACCGGGCTATGCGTAATATCCGATGACGAGCAGTCAACAGTGTCACACGAGTAGGGTGATGGCTCCCGTAGCCCAGGAAATGCAACGTGCGCCGTACCGTTCGCTGGATGACGCTGCCTGAGCCTCCGACATCTAACCTGGATGTGATTTGTGCCGTCGTTGCCAAGCAATCGGTCTGTACGAGCCTAGATAGTCTACGTCAACCCCGGTAATTATGACATGTTGAAGCCCACCGCCTACTCTCTCTGCGTTGGTGCGCCCGTCGAGGCTATAATCGGGGTACAGCCTTGGTACCGCTGCCCTCGGGAACCCGAGGTTTCTTACCACTTGGGCAGCAGAATGACCCATTTATCTTGCGCCGATACAGCGCCCACAACCAAAGTCGCTCAGGTCACTACGTTTACCCATGTTCGTCGATTGCGACACATTCTTGAAGAGCCCTATTATCCGCCTATTTATCGGCTGCGTTCGGTTTGGGTCTGTTTCACTATGCGCGGGTGATATCCATGTCAACTGCCCATCACTCCTATCACTAATTTTTTGTCTATTGAGTGTATATAAACATGGAATAAACGCTAATAAAAGGAACTCTGTAGATCAGTCTTCAAGTATTTACAAGGTAAAGGACGCGGTCTTTTTAGAATTTTCTACAAATTTTATGTTCTCTGTGTAAAACTGAGTAATAAAAACTAATAAAACGGATGCCGTTCGTCAGTCCGTAAAAGCTAGACCATCTGTTGTGCTACAAAGAACCTTAAGTCACAGCTTAAATCCTAATCAACAAATTTTAAGCTACAGCAATCATAATATTTCGTAAGTGTGAACATGAAAAAAAATACCAAAAAGTCAATAACACATTGAACCTGAGACACTTACCAAGGACCTAGGCCATAAGCCTTTTGGAAATTTGAATCCAAATATTAAAGTCATAACTCAACATTTAATGTCGGAAACCTTCTACATATCTCTTTATGTTACTAAAATCTTACACACCCTTTGATGTCACCAGGAAAATTTCTATATTATGCCACTAGCAAAAACCCTACACTTTGACTAGATCTCCGAATGAAATGCAATTTGTTTAAAGTCCCATATATGAGGAGGTGTAGGAGTTCTCCAGTGTAGGACTTTTCCCGTGTGAGAGTTTTCCAAGGTGTAGCTGTTTTCCTAGCGGCAAAAGAAAGTTTAGAAGTTTTCCACCTACCCGCCAGTTAATCCGCCTTATCGTTTAGCCAGAAGATCCTAAAAAAAAAAAAAAAAATCTCTTGATTTCTTAATGATAATAAAGTGTCAAAAAATATTTTCCTACATAACAATTTATCAGATAGAGGGAAATAAAGGAACACTATAACACGGTCGTATCAGAATAACATGGCCGCCACCGGAATCACAGTTTACCCACCCAGGCGCGTCACAGTGTGCACGTGACAAGGTCGACCACACGAAGATATAAGCGGCCGGCCAGGACAGATGAGCCATAGTGCGAAACGTGAGCACAATGGACAGAGGTAGTGATTTGACGGACGTCCAAAATGGAATAATCATCGGCTACCGCGTCATGGGTGGAAGTATCTCAGAAACATCAGACTTCGTGGGTTGTCCGCGAGGTCCCAAGAATGGACCATTGACACACCGAGCACCTCCCGACGTCATAACTGTGGAGTCCCAAAAGCCATCGACCAAAGAGGAGAACGTCGCTTCCGTGGACTGGTAAAGGCAATCGGCGCGCAACAGTGCAGCAATTGACCACGCAAATGAACGCTGAGGCACTCAGACATGTGTCCCCAATAATAGTACAAAGAACCCTGTTACGCATGGGTCTCCGTAGTCGATGCTGCATCGAGGCGCCCATGTTAACCCAGGTCCAGCAGCAACGACGTCTGCAGTTCGCATGGGACTACCATCATTGGAGAGCGGAAGAATGGAAAAAAGTTGCCTTCTCCGACGAATCGAGGTTTCTACTCTACAAAAATGACGGGCGGAGGCAGTGTACATGTCTGGGGTTTTCTTGATATGCCCTGGTACCGCTGGTACCATTGGATGCGTCCCTAAACGCCAATGGCTACCTGTCCATCCTCGTTGACCACATGCATCCCTTCATGTTGAACTTTACCCTGGCGGTGATGGTGTCTACCAACAGGACAATGCGCCATACCATATCACTAAGGGGTGCGTGACTGGTTCCAGGAACACGACAGCGATGTATGTGTTCTCCCTTCTTGGCCAGCGAAATCGCCTGACCTCAATTCAATAGAACACTTGTGGAATTATTTGGATCGACAGGTTCGGTGTGCCGACCCACAACCACGTCATCTGCGGGATCTCCGTACTCTGCTGCAGTTTTTGGGCACGTGTGCCTCGGACAACCTTCCGGGGCCTCAGTGCGTCCATGCCACACCGTCTCGCCGCTGTCTTCCGGGCCAAGGGTGTTTTTTCTCATTATTAGGTAGGTGGTCATATAATTCTGATACGACTGTGTATATTTTTTTATACAGAACAATTCCATGACTTTAGAATTGAATATGGCCAGTTGTCCGTGGGGCTAAATGTCCGGTGGCCACTTGTCCAAACCTCGTTTTCAAAAAATCGACAGTAACTCCTTCTTCATTTCTCTTCTTATGAATTATTTTTACAAAGTTGCTATAGGAAATAAATGAATTTGTTCTCCCAATACAGATGTACAGTATAGTATTGGCATTTGAATCAGTATTGGCATTTGAATCATTTTATTATGTTCAAATTATTTTATGTTATACCTGTATGACGTAGGAAGAAATTCCTAAGACATTAGCTATCGAAAAAAGATGTCACCGAGAAAAATAGAGATTAGGGTCTTTTATCTATTTCCGATGTACCATGTGCGTTTACCTTAACGGCAAAAATCAAGCAGGAAATGACTACCGGATATCTTTTATTTAGTATGTTCTTATGTGTTCTGTTAGAAGTAAGCATACTCTAAGAGTGCAACAGTTATTGGCAGCACTTTTGTCAAACATCATCTAAGCTGCACAAAGTACTGTATGTTAGTTTACTATTTCCTGTCTGTTGGTCTTTCATGGAGATGATACCATGACTAAAGCAGTAATTCTGTCGCGGCGCGAATTTCACGGGTTTTTGTGTAATTTCGCGAATATTAAATATACCTGCGAATTTCAGTTTTTTTAATCTATTTTTGCCTAATTTTTACGATAATTTTTTGATTACTGTATTTTTCATAATAAAATAATTTTAATACTGCCTTCGTTACAATTTACGCGAAAAATATATCGCAAAGTAATCCTACTCGAAAGTTCAAACCAGAGCTTTCAAAAACTTTTAATTATATCACTAGCTAACAATGGTTCTGCGGTAAACGCGAAAGTAGGTGATTCTTGCGGAAACCTGTGTCCTGAATCTGAAAATAACGTTAGTTTTGGTCCATCACATCTAGTTGTTTCACAATATTGTTTCTTCCGTATACGTGAAGTGACGTATGCACATTGTATGTAATGTAGAGCCATCTCCTCACAATCGCACTTAAATATCCACAAAGAACTTGACTTAAACCTAGGAAATGCTATATTACTATGAGAAACGCCCCTTGTCAACGAATGTTCCTGCGTACTTCTGCGTTTCGTTGTTAGTTTTCAGACGCCGCTGCGTCGCGACACTAGGCGGCGCGCCGCCGCTTGTTTATTGTACCCCTTAGAGTTTCTGTTTAAAGAACCCTCACATTCCCTCACTGAATATCCTATCGGTTGAGCAGAGGGCAGGCATCCTTGTGCATGTGCCCATCCTATATTTGAAGTGTGAAAGTAAAACGTTAGTTTGTGAGTCTGGCTAGGGCGTCGGGATTGTGTAGAAGACAGTGTGAGCGAAGTCCTCTGCAATTTTGTTACATTTGTGGATGTTATGTGTTTGATGGTAAGGTACGTAAACTAGATTCATTCGTGAATAAACTATACTTTGCGTACTTCAAAGTGAAAGTCGGCGACCAAGATAAGTCGTTTGCGCCTCACGTTGCTTGTGCCTCACGTTGCTTGTAACAGTTGTGTCGAGGGACTGCGGTACTAGTACAAAAGAAAACGGAACGCAATGCCGTTTGCAATTCGAATTATATGGCGTGAACAGAAGAACCACCACAATGACGTATTTCTGTATGTGCAATGTTGCTGGTTTTAACAAAAAGAATAAGAAAGGAATTAAATACCCAAATCTGCCATCAGCCACACGGCTTGTTCCTCATGGACTTGACTTACCAGTACCTACACCACCAGCTAACTTGAGTGATGAATCTAAAAGCAGTTCTCTACATTCAGACACTGAGGAAATGAGTTTCGAACCAGAAGAATTTGACCATTTACCAAAAATGTTTACTCAGCCCGAGTTGAATGACTTGATAAGAAAACTGGGGTTCACGAAGGAAAAGAGTTAATTACTAGGCTCAAGACTTTATGAGAAAAACCTGCTGGCACCCGGAGTTATGTTTTCTTGGTACAGGAATCGTGACAAGTGTTTTCGGAAGTACTACTCAAAGGAAGATCTGTTTTTTTTGTACGGACATCCGTAATCTTATTCATCAGTTGGGAGAGGAAATCTATCAACCTAGTTCCTGGAGCCTTTTCATTGACTCTTCCAAAAGAAGCCTCAAGGCGGTTTTACTTCATAACGGCAACAAATTCGCTTCTGTACCACTTGCTCATTCCACAAAATTGTCAGAATCATACGAAACATTAAAGTTAGTGCTTGAAAAAATTAAATTCCATGAACACGAATGGCAAATATGTGGTGACTTGAAAGTCATTAGAATATTGTTAGGACAGCAGAGAGGATACATAAAATTTCCCTGTTTCCTTTGCGAGTGAGATAGCGGAGCCAGGAACAAACATTGGGATACTGCACATTGGCCTGAGAGGAAGCAACTGACAACAGGTTCCAAGAATGTCATTAATGAAAGTCTAGTTGATCGTGAGAAAATTCTACTCCCTCCGTTACACATAAAACTTGGTATTATGAAACATTTTGTAAAGGCACTATAGACAAAAGTCGTCCATGCTTCCAGTACTTATGCACAACATTTCCTTCATTGTCACAAGCTAAAATCAGAGAGGGAATATTTGATGGCCCGCAAATTCGTAAACTGATGATGGATAACAATTTCACCTGCACAATGATCGAAACTGAAGAAGAGGCGTGGAACGCTTTCAAAGAAGTGATGAAACTTTTTCTTGGAAACGTAAAGGACCCATCGTACAAGACAATTGTACAAAATATGTTGGACAAATTCAAATTTCTTGGTTGTAATATGAGCCTAAAACTTCATTTCTTAAGTGCACATCTCGATTACTTCCCTCCGAATTTGGGAGCTTTGAGTGAAAAGCAAGGTGAAAGGTTCCACCAGAAATTAAAAGAGGCACAGCGACGTTATCAGTGACGTTGGGATGAGCGTAAATGGCTGATTACTGTTGGTCTATTGCACGTGAGGATCCTTCCAGAGAACACTCAATGGCATCGCGAACACTGAGCTTCCATGGCAAGAGAAGAAAAAACTGCCTACTAGCATTAAGGAATGTAATTGGGTAAGTTTTCAACTCTTGTACACTTTTTATTTTATTTCTATGTAGTTTTTTTTTTAATTATTCCCTTTCACTTTTAAAGGTTGTTATTGCTTATGCTTAGTTTTAAAAATGGTTAAATATACATGCTATATATGCAAAGACATGAAATGTATCGCTTCGGTCAACAGAAATGGATGAACTTACATTATACCACATTTCCAAGGAATCCGATGTGATACAGCAGAACCGAATGCATTTTTGAATTCAGCGTACAAAGAGTGGTAAAAGTCACATATTCAAGTTCATACCGCAGAAAAAAAGTTTTCATTTGCAGGCTAGTGTTACCTCTCAAGATTGTTCGTTACGAAGATACTCTTTTCGAACAAACTTGACGGGTAATTCAAGGTCACATGCACTCTGCTGAAGAATGCACACGTGGTCTTTCGTGATTTCCCCCGCTACTGTTGAATGACCTTTGCGACTTGCCGGACTAGTAAACCGGATGTCGTCAGTTGTGTTAGTAATTTTAGCTGAGAAAGCAGCTCGCAGAAAAGAGTGTTTCGCAGACGCTTAGCTTAGAAAATTTGTGCTTTCGTGTGAGTAGTTTATGAAGTTTCTATATATTGTTTTTAATTTTGAGAACGAGTCACGTGAGTAAAATCAGTGCATCTCAGAGATGCAAGCAGTACAGCAAGGGAACGTTTCATGTGAACAAAAATATATTGTTCTGTTCCTGTTGCAACATACCAGTGAATTTTTCAAGAAAGGACAGTTGTGAAAAGCTTTTAACAAGAAAGCTGGATAGAAAAAAGGTGTGTCTGAACAGTCAACCGAAAATAATGCAGAAATGTGTTGATGAATTAATTGAGAATAGAACTGCACAAGAACAGCATCGCTCAATCGAACTTTAGAAATTAACTATGTCTTTTGTGAAGCTAAAGTTTCACTTCATAAACTGGATAGCCCTACATTAAAAAATTGGAAAATTCGCTGAAAGATATTGATGTTATTCTAATTGCAAATTTGATGCGGAAATGTTAGTTGCCGAAAATATATGATATTCATAAGTAAAAAGTGAAAGATTTTTCAAAATCAGTGCCCGGTGTAAGCATCGTAGCAGAAGAAACAACTCATTCAGAAGATATATTTTGAATATTCTTGCTGTTCCATCAGCTGAAACGGATGTTGAAAGATGTAATGCTGAAACCTCTATGAATGCAATCTCCCTCGAGTGCATCACTTTGGAATCTGTAAATTTTAAAGCAGTCAGCGAGGCAATACTTCAGTGCGTTAATAAGTATGAAATACCTTATAATACAGACAATGCACCTTACATGTCCAAAGCGTGAGGAAAGAACCTGAAAGCCGTATTTCTTAATGGTGTTCACGTCACCCGCAATGCGCATCTTTTAAATCTGTTGGGCGAAATTTGGCAGAATGAATTTGAAAATGTTAACTCTTTAGTAGTTGCTGTTAAACGTGCCTTCACAGCTCGTCCCTGCCGTAAAGGATGTTTTCGACTATTTTTGCAAAAGAAAGGCAGAATACCTTGCTTACCACCAACCAGTACCTGTGCAGACTAGCTGGAACAGTTGGTTTGAGGCCGTGCTTTTTCACTGCGAACATTTAGAAGACTACGCAGCGTTTTTTTGATAAAGAAAAAGAGAATAGTAGCGGTTGTACTGTGGGTAAAATCATTGGGTTTTGTCGAGATAGGGATTTAAAAGAAAATCTGGAGCAGGTTGAGGTTCATGCGCCGTATATTTCCGGAAGCTCACTTTATTTGAAAAACAGCGAATTTCCGCGTACAAAATATATAATCAAATGTCAGACATCGCCAACAGTCTTCTTAGCAAGAGCCAATACTGCGATCACGTAGCTGCAAAAAGAGCTCTATCCACTTGTTATGAAAAAATTAAGCGTTATTTTTTTGAAAATAAAAAGCAAGCTGCAGATTTCTTCAAAGCGTGTAGGGTGTTTGATCCCGATCAATTTAAGTTCTCGGACTTTTTAGACGACGAAGATTTGTTTGTTTTCAGCCACATTCTTATGTTCGAAGATGAGGACCAACTAAAATGTGAATTTCGTTCATACAGTATAAAGAGAGTGTGAAAGAATTTTGTGTCAGTGAAGGTTTGCTAGACTTCTGGAATACGAAAAAAGGTCATTTTCCTAAGCTACATAAGGTCGCCATTCGTTGTCTGTCAGTACCCACAAACAGTGTCAATGCTGAACGATCCTTTCCTAAATTTAAAAACGTGTTATAGGACAACAGACACTGCATTAAAGAAGAAAATCTGTGTATGTACAATATAATGTGCTGTCCACTTAGATGAAAAAATCTTGATCTCGTGTAACGGCGTTGATAACATTGCCTGAATTTTAATGGTTTATAAATGTAAGTACCAATTTTAAAAACTTATAAATTCATAATGCTTATTTAGTTACGAACTAGTCACTTGTATTACTGCTTCGTAACTTAGTAGACTTTGGGGGGGGGATGTTAGTGCATATCACTGGCCGCAAATTTTTCCCGAAATTTCATAATTTACCCTGCGACTGCCCGCGAATTTTGCATTTTTTTTTTCCCGCGACCGCCCGCGAATTTTGCATTTTTTTTTTCCCGCGACCTCCCGCGAATTTTGCATTTTTTTTTCCCGCGACCGCCCGCGAATTTTGCATTTTTTTCCCGCGACCGCCCGCGAATTTTGCATTTTTTTGCCGCGATAAGATTTCTGCCCTAACAATGTCTTCTGACATATCGCTAATTGTTTGTAGAAGATAATGCATAGTAGTTTTATTGAGAAAGTTTCTGACCCCCAGGTGTAAAAACTGCCCTTTTTGCAGAAGAAGCTAATGGATCTGAGTAATGGAGCTCAATAGAGAAGAAAAATAGAAAAATTTAGGGACAGGGAACGGAGGGGAGAGGCAATTTTTCTGAAGCACCTCTGCCCGTTAGAAGATAATGCGAAACCGGTTAGCGTATATAAAAGATCAGAAATTGGCCGGGCGGGAGTTCAGGTCTTTTTGTTCAACACCCAGCAATTGCGCATTGTGCTCTCCGACGTGGGATTTGGGCATTTGGGCAGGAGCAACGTGACCTAAAGAAATTAGAACACAGTGGAACAAAAGTAACTGCGAGAATCGCCACGCAGCTCCAAGGGTAGTGTAGGAGTTTTCCGCTGTGGCAGTTTACCTGGATCCCTTCACCATGACAATCAGGAGATCATTCGGAACAATAGGTTATGGGAGCCGACTAGCAATGGAGTTCCATTGCTAACGTCACATCACTGAACTTTACACCTCAACTGGACGAAAATACATCGGCACTGTACCCTGCATGTCCTGGTCCGATGAGTCTCGTTTTGAGTTACCTCGCGCAAACGGGAAGGTGCAGTTCTAGCGTAAATCGCACAGAGTGATATATACGGCGTGTCAACAAGGAACTGTTCAGGGTGGTGGATGCTCGATTACAGCCTGCGACCTTTTCAATTGGCACATAGTGGGACCTCTTGCACTTCTAGATGTATCTCTGAACGGTCCACTCTACGTGTCCATCATTGCAGACCATCTGAATTCGTTCGTGGTCATTATGCACCTACAGAGAATATGGACTCTTCCAGAAGGACAATGCTCTTCCCCACATAGTCGTGGTGACTAGAACACGGTTAGAAGAGCATTCTGCAGAAGTTCCCACCTTAGACTGGCTTTCCCAATTATCGGACATGAACTCCGTAGAAAATTTGTGGAATGCTGTGGAAAGTTCCATTCGAGCTCTGCACCCAGGAATGCGATGGAATTATTGACAGCAGTGCAGCAAATATAGGTGGAGGTACATGTGGAACGTGTTCATGACCTAGTGGACTCAATGCCTCGCGGTGTGACAACCCTCCTGCGGGCGAAACGTGTGCCTATCTGTTACTAGGTAGGTATGCCGTAATTTCTGTCCACTCAGTGTAATTTCCATTAACTGTTTCCGAAAGCTAAATATGAGTTTAATCAATCATTAACGACCGCCCCGGTAGCGCAGTAATCTAAGCGATGGCTTCTGACCCTTCCCCCAAAATGGGTCCGGGTTCGAATCCCGGTGAGACATGACCGTTTTGTTTGTCTTACAGCACTAGCTCTCTCCTTCCCTTGAACCAATGGCCCTAAATTAGGGACGGGCGACTACTTACAGCCCATTGAGTTTCTCACGGTGGTCGTAACCCCCCCCCCACCCTCCCAATCATTAACTCTATTCATGAAACGGAAGAGAATAGCTCACGACGAACTTTATGTAGTCCTTGAAAGAATCATCTAGATGGGAACTCAGATATTTTGATCACACATAAAGTGCGAAATCTCGAATCCCCTGCGAAAGCATCAATTTGAGATATTATGACCCGAGGCGCGATGGACAAGGGCTAGTCCTGCTGACACGGACACCATGCCGCGGGGTAAAAACGAGTGATTCAAACATCTTCTGTTTTCCTTCTGAGGTTCGTCACAATTCAGTGTCAATCATCACCCAAAATGACCAGTTTGGGTTACAAAACTAAGGGTTCCAACAACGCTTACTGATGGGTTTGTTCACTAGTCCAGCCACGATCGGCCCACTTCTTAGGCAGTGCGTATATTTCTTTGAGTCATTTTGTTAACTCCGAGTTAATTCGTTCCACACGGATAAAGTGTTAAAGAAAGTTATTTTTTTAGGAGAAGCTTTGTCGCACTGCTGCAAGGGCTACTTGGAAGGTCGAAGTTCTTTTTTTGAGAAAAAAAAAAAGTCTCAGACAAATAATTTGGGTTTTAGAAAACAAAATTCTCACCCGCCGTTAGGTATTCCGAACAGCCGTTCACGTAAGTTCCTAAGATGTCAGTTTTTCTTAATATTGCCCAGTGGTATATTAGGCTAAGGCTCAGGATTCTGACTTCTGCTGCTAAGGATCACGAAGTAAGACGGATGTTGTGTTGGTTCTTTCGGCGGTGATTCCGTTAGTCCCCTAAAACCAGCTGTTCTAAATTAGGGACGAGCAACTTCTTACAGTTTCAGATAATCATGCGTGGGGTAGCTAACTATCCCGCCACCCACAAAGTCAGGTTTTCTAAAATTCGTTCTGATCTGTCTCTTAATAGCTAAACCTAGCATTTGCTCATTAAAGCCCTAAAAGCCAACCAATACTTAGGGGTTAAACGGGTCTGGTACATAGCCTTTCGATCCGATTTTTTTCCTTGTGAGGCGAGAGGAAGTATTTGAAATTCTTTAGGGGAAATGACAAATTTCTGTGTAAATTCTAGCATGATATTGTTACGCTCCCCCACCCCCTATACCAGGGTTGCGTCCCTGATCATGAATTCTTTGCAATACAGCGAGAATAAACAGAGGTAATTTGAATTGAGTCGATTGGCCGGAAACTCGGCAACACACACTCACAATAATGAGCAGAAGGACTTAGCATGAACGCAACATTTAATTATACGCTTAACAGCTGGGATAAGAATTAAAGAGAAGAAATAACCTGCACCATTATTAACTACACTGCTGGTCACCCAAAATGCAACACCAAGAAGGACACGAGATAGCAAAGCCAGATTTACTGGACACATAACAACAGATACAAAGATGAAACGATTGAGCTTACAGGCCCGTGCGACTTGCGGAACACGCAGACAACAATAGTTCGTGTGGCCCCCATGGCTGGCAATAACGGCCGCTACATGCCGCGGCATCGAACGAAAGAGGCTTTGGATGTGGGCTTGAGGTATGTCGGTCCAGGCTGCTTCCACACGTTGCCACAGTTCATCAGTCGTAGCCGCGGGTGGTGCTTGCCGGGCCACTCGGTTGCCGATCAGCGACCACGTGTTCGATGGGCGACATATCGGGAGTACACGCGGACCACGGCAGCAGTGACACCTGGTGGGCCGTGAAGAATTGTTGCACGATGCGTGCCACGTGCGGGCGCGCATTGTCCTGTTGAAACGTGGCCGCTGGCAGGTCCTGCAGGTAAGGGAGGACTACAGGCTCCAAAACGTCGGAAATGCAGCGGTGGCTGTTGGGTGTGCCGGCGATGAGTGGTGCTGGTGTCATATCCAATTGCGCCCCAAACCATAACGCCAGGCGACGGACCGGTATGGCGATGCATAATGCCGGCGTCATACAGTCTCTCGCCGCGGTGCCGCCACACGCGGATCCGACTATCGTGGTGTTGCAGGCAGAAGCGGGATTTAACGGAGAAGACAATGTTGTGCCATTCCGTAGTCCAGGTGCGGCATTCAACGGCCCACTGCGGCCGCACTCGCCGGTGGTGTAACGTCAACGGTAATCGGAGCAATGGGCGCAGTGCGACAAATCCCCGCTCCTGCAGACGACGTCGAACGGTACGTGCTGACACAGGTTCTTGCGCAAAACACCCTGATTCTTGCGCTAACGTTCGTGATGTGGCGGTGCGAGCCGTCAATGCCCGCCGAACAACATGCTGGTCCTCTCGTTCGGTCCATCTTTCTGATAGCCTTGGAATCTTTCTCCCCAGGAGATAGCGTCGATTCACCCCTATTTTCTCATTCTTGGTGTTTGCGAGGGGTAGAGGGTGCAGGAAAGAGCCGAGACGGGCCAAGCCCGAGCCCGAAAGCCAGAAGTAGAGCCCGAGCTCGAACCGGGCTCGGGCGGGGACGAACTCTGAGAGAGGGAGAGAATTTTCTTCCTTTTTCTTTTAATGTGATTTTGTCTGATTTATCACACGAGACTTTTTTACACTTTCGAGTTGTTAAAGAGAATTCTTCGGCAACTGCGTCTAGATGGGGAGTAGGAATTTGGGAGGTCTATCCATTCTGGTCTTGGGTAACAAAATTCCATAGGCCATGAATTACAGGATTTCTGCGAAGGAAAAGTTTTTATAAGAACTGTTGACAGTAGATTGCAAGCTGACGAAATTTTACTCCCTACCTCAAAGGCGATGCATTGAACAACGTGCGACGTAGAGTGTTATGCCTCCCCATTTTTCCTGATTTCCTGATACCTCCCTCCCCCAGAAATATTTCAGGAAGAAATGAATGGTCAAAGAAACTATAGAAATAGACAGACATCCCTTTCCTACTTCGCAGTTGAGAAAGACATCGGTTAATTGCACGGGGAAGAAAGAGTGGAAGTCTGGAAGAGAAGGCTTTTTTTTCAATGCCTAACCAGGTAAATCATAGCTTTCGGGCTCGTTCGGGCCCGGGCTCTATCTTGCAATATAAAATTTGGGCTGGGGGAAGGGAAGGGGCTGACATACTTCGGGCTCAGACGGGCTCAGACTCTTAAAATTGAACCCGAACTCAACTCTGGTGCAGGAGCATAAGAACGGTCCCTTCTGGACCCGTGAAGGCTGCTGATCTCCAGACGGCTCTTCTCTGCGCTGTCCACCACGTGATTGCTTCTACTTAAAGTTTAAAGTTTTTAATTGAAGCAAAATTTGAAATCTGTGTTTAATGAAAAACAAATTAAAGCATACAGTTTTCAAAAAATATACCCATACTTATTAAGAACTTACAAACGAAATTTAATTAATTTATAATTTACATTTACTAAATGAAGTACATAGCTCTTGAGTCTTGAGGTTCATTTCCATTTTCTGAACATGATTTGGCAAAAACATATTTGAATAACAATTCACATTTTTGACATTTTTCTTTAATAACAAAAATTCCCAAACCTTTTTAAATCACAGCAAGTGTAGAGATGGGGAGGCTTATTTCAAGAGTTAATGTAGATAAACACTAAACATGGAACACTAAATTGAGTAAATTCTAAAATTAAGAAAAATCAAAAACATGTTTATTTTAAGAGAATAAAAATACTGAAATCTTTCAGGGCAATGTAAAAAAATCAGAAACCTTTAATGAATATTTTTATTTAAAACCACTAGCATTCGAACTCTGTCTGGATCTAGCCTACTTCGTTTTTTATCAGCTATGACACCTGTGCTGAATAGTCTTTTCTGACATTACTGCCGATGGTAGTGTGATTAAGAACTTTTTAGAGAGTTTCCTTAAATTTTGATATATTTTGTTGTCCTTCCAGTATTTAAAGATGTCCGCAGATGGGGGAAGCAGTGTTACTGCTAAGTAGGCGTTTATTTCTTCTGCAGGAGACAAACTATAACCCCGCTCACTACTGGTAGATGGTGTCATCAGTTGAGAATAGTAACTCCACATGCTATGAACTCCTATTTGTTGAGTAAACTATTTTTGAGTGGTATCTCTTAGACTTTGTTCTGGTGACTGTAGACCACTGTCATCAGCTTGCAAAATACATTCACGGACAATAACATTTGCGCACCAAGAAGGAAGCATAGGATTGAAATGAAAATTTATGAACGTAATGATACAGATGAATGACACACATGATGACAAAAATTGAGCTGCAGGACAATTACAGAGGGATCTGAGGCACGTAGTCCGGTCATCTACAATAGCGCGTCGCACTGCCTCGTTGGGCGATACATGCTGCAATACGGTCCGGCATGGAGGCGAACAGACGCCTGATGTTGTCCTGCGGCAGACTGGCCCACGCGTGTTGGATGGCCTGCTCCAAATCCCGGATAGTGCGGCACGGGGGTAGCCGGCGTTTCAACTGGTCCCACACATGCACGTTAGGGGACATGTCCGGGGAGCGGGCAGGCCATGGACGTGTTTGGACAGGATGTAGGCAGTCCTGGGAAACCCGAGCGGTGTGAGGGCGGGCATTATTCTGCTGGTATGCCGCACCTGGAATCCCGGTCAGGAATAGGAGCACATGGGGCAGTAGGATCTCATGCACATACCACTGGCCCGTCAATGATCCACGTACCACTACTAGAGCTGATCGGCTATCGTAGGCAATGGCTCCCCAAACCATAATGCCTGCAGTGGGTGAGGTGTGGCACTCGATAACGAGGTTGGGATTGTGCCGTTGACCCAGGAACCTCCACACCCGGACACGATGATCATCTGTCCCTAAAACGAAGGGCACTAATCGCTAAATACCACCCATCGCCAGTTTGTGGCGTTCCACGTGGCTCTGGCCTGGCACCATTGCAAACGGGGGCGGCGATGTTCCGGTAATAATGGCAGCACACGTAAGGGCGCTGGGATCGCAGATTCGCTTTCGCGAGGTGTCGGGAAATTATTCGTGGACACACAGAAGCCGCTATATCTGCCTGTATAGTGGACCGGGTCCCGTGGGATCCGTTCGTGCTTGGGGCACGATCCGTCGATCCTCTCTACCGGTGGTCCTCCTGGTCCGTCCGGAGCCGCTCCGCCATGCTGCAGTATCGTCACGTGTCCATTTCTCCCAATACAGTCGGACGGTATGGTCAGGGCGATCCACGTGGCGGGCTATACGGCGCTCCAACCACCCTGCGGTTTTCAGCCAGATGATGAGGCCTCTCTCAAAGTCCATAAGTTGCGTAAATCGACGTCTCTGGCGTCTACCCGACATTCTTGTCACTCAGTACTCTTGCTTACGTCGGCCGGCGCTTTTCGCTTTCATGGGGCATCGACTACACACCGGTTTATACGGCTGCCGGTTCATGCTTGCTGGGCCACCACAGGGTGTGCGGTCATGCACACTCGCACCAAACGTGGATCATTTGCATACCAGCACGCACTCTAGCTAATTGCAAAGTTTCGCGGTTGTAGCATGTTTTCTTCTAGGTGCGCAAATTTCATTGTCCGTGAGTGTACTAATGTCAGAAATTTCAATGGCCAGTGTTGATTTAACTTGCTCAAGGTTTTTTTTTTGCTCAAAAAAACACTTTCTTTGAATCGGGGATCCAGTATATTTCTAAGAACATCAATTTTTAGGTCTCAACAGACTGATAGCGCCTTTTTACAGATGTAATCAAGTCATTTCGAAAACCGAGTACGGAACCTAAAGTTGATTTGCTGTTTTGTAGAACCCTAATGGTGCTATTCACAAAAGGAATTAATTCTGAGATTGTTACATCGCTGGAACTGGCCACAAATGTATCTCTATCGAACACATCAAGGATTAGTAGCACTTCTTATATAGTTGTCCACTGTCGAGCATTAAGATCTACCTGAAAATTTAACTTTCAAGCAGATAATAAAACAGATTGATTTTTTTCGTAAGACGAATGAGCATGTTAAGCTGAGAATTCCATCAAGTCGGTTCGTCTTGTATCAAACGATAGGGTTTAAGACTTAGCTTAGCTTGAGAAGCTCATAAGACTTTCATGGCTTTAGAAGAGTGCTTGAAATATCCCACAATACTCCAACAGGTTGGCATTATTTCTTTAATTTCGCTCTCGTTCAGTAGACCATCTTTGAACTGCTGGTTGTAAGCAAAGTAAAGCAATAGATTATATTGATCAGTATTGTAATTTCAAATAAATAATGAAACATACCACATACCTCGATGATTCACGTGGTCTATAACGGTCAACATGTAGCGATAGTCACGTGGCTAAGTTGTTAATTTTTTTTCAACTAAAAAGCATACGCTTGAGTTCATATGGAAAGGTTGTTAAAGACAAGACATATTCGACCTTGAGAAATTTCAATACAGGAATAAAATGGAATGGAAGGTAATTTTTAGGGATGGAAAGCGAGTTGAGAATATTCATAAATTGCCTTCTATGGAACAAAGAACCACGGATCGCGGGATACTTATCACAGTAAAAACAAAGTAGAAATGGATGATAAAAGGTAAATTGCTTGAATAGTTAAAAAAAAAAAAAAAAAAGATTTGAGGTTGAAAATCATAAAACCTGAAAACATTTTGACAATGAAAATCATAAAACCTTAAAAGCTTAAATTGAGGATTTGGAACAGTGGCGAACAATAACATCTTCATGGATCTGCGAATGCTATTTTGATAACCTTCCTACTGAGAAGAAAACAAAGCACTTCCCAGGGGGAAATACGTAGGTCTGCACGACGAAAAATACCAGACTCATCATTTCTTAGCAAAGTCTAGATTATGTTTTAAAGTTAAAAATAAAATATTGAAAACTGGCACATCTTGAACTGGGTGGGCAGCAGGGTAGGCACGAAAAATTTCGTGGTGGGCTCCACTCTCGCACCCCTTGGTGACGCCTCTGCTTGTAGTGGGGAAAATGTGCGATATTTGAAAAAGAAAAATGGCGAAACATGTTCTTCGTAGTCATATTTAACCGCCCAAAAAGGAGTTTTCTGAACTGATTCCTAAAAGGAAAGCTTCGCCATCAAATATACATGCACATCAACTCCCCTATCGGCAGAATTACTCATTGTTAAGAAGCAGAAAGCCTATACGAAAGATTTTTCATAGAGGCCGCTACACAATGGAAAAGGAATTTTTTTAAATCAGACTTTTAGAGGAAGAGATATGCAGAAAAACACAGAGTACATGTACGCCCTCTAGCAGGTAAATCGTGTATTATTGGGGCAGGAATTATATGTAAAATGTTTTCATAGTAAGCAGGATATTTTCGAAAAGAAAAATATCTTTTTAATGGGGGTTTTTAGAGACATGGATCCAGCTGGCCGCCCCTATGGCGCAGTGGTTTAAACGCTGGCGTCTCGCAATTCGTCCGAGATGTGTCCTGGCCAACGAGATAAATGAAGGCCTGGGCTGCTGGGGTATTGAGAGCTGCTACGTCACGGTCACCGTCCCTTCTGAGGGCTGTCTCCTTACCTCCTGCCCATGCTTCAAATTGCTTGAAGTCTCGGAAGTTCATTATTTCTTGTTTTTCCAGAGCAACTTGTGATGATGTATAGAAACATTTAATAAATGATAAAGAGTATTTTAACTTGCTTAACCGACGTGGCTTAAAATATCTGTCGTTAATGCCATTTCAGTAACATACATAATCTTCCGGAAACCTATTCAAAAAAGTATGAAGATTTATTTTTTAAATCCAATGCTCAGCATTCCATAATTCTACAAGTAACTAAAACGTTTTATAAGAAAAATAAAGACGTCTCCTTTTTCAGCAAATGCATTCAATGTAAAAGCGGATTTCTTTATTTTTTTCAATAAATTTATTAAATCGTTTGCAAACATATGCTTGAACGTATGCTTGAAGTTTCAGCTGATCACAAAGTTAGTGCTTCTGATGAAAGAAAAGTTAAAAAATGTTAAGCGTCAGTAAATGAACTGCACAATAGAAATACAAACAACTTGTTTGGCATTGAAACCAGGGCGTATATGGAACTTTTTCGGCGAGGGGTGGTAAAACATGCAAGTTTTTGAAATCCATCAGGACGAAATAAAAGTTGATGAAAAATAGAAGAAAAATAAGGCATTATTTTCTAACGTAAGTTGATGCATTTTTATTAAATTAAAGCGGTTTTTTCTAATGTAAGTTGCATTTTAACAAAAAAAAAAATCAATAAATAAAATGAAACACTTTCGGGGAAGAAGGGCAAGTCCCTTTGGGGCTCTTCCTGTAAATATGCGCCTGATTGTAACTATGTCTATTTGGAACTAAGGTCAGAACATTTTGAACTCCAGGATGTTTGTTTCGATCAAAACGTAAGTCATTCAACTTTTCAGAAACCTATTACACTTCCGAAGAAAATTATTTTAAACAGCTGTAGTTTAACTACTACACATTTTGATAAAAAGTATTCGGCTACGTTAATTAATTAGATACATATATTTTTTTATTTAACGTAATTATGTGCTTCGAAATGTGTGTATCACTTTAGTTTTCGTGTTCGGTTGTAGCTAGAGTTAAGCGAGACTCTTTGAATTTCGAACACAAAAGTAATCATGTAAACCTTGCAGGAAAAATATACAGCTTTAGAGACATTATCAGCTTCATCTGTTAAGTTAAAGATTCTATGTTTACATTTGTTTTCTTCTTGATCCGTAAGCCAAACTGTTATCGCAGACAAGTAATAATATTCCGAAAAGTCACAGTGTTCTGTGTAACGAAGGACGGTGCTGCTGACGTCACAAAAAGCTTCCCGGGCCTTCAGAATCTCGTTGGCAGCGGATGTGTCCGGCTTCGAATTCCGGTGAGCCATGGATGTTGTGTTGGTCTTACGGTACTGACTCAAAATTAGGGACGGGCGATTTCTTATATCCCATCGAGTTAGTTGTTCATAATGGTCGCTAAACCCCCAAACAAAAGAACAAACAAAGAGATTCGATTGCAAATATGTTGTACAAAGAGTCGAAATTATCACTAAAATTAGAAATTATGTACAGCATATTCTTTATTATAAAAGTTATCGGATGAAAAAAAAATCCATGCCGAATTGTTAGAAACAGAGATACTGATAACACACCATGATATATATTTACGCACCGTAGAGAAAAAAGTTTTACTACCTTTTGAGCAGGAAGCATGCACAAAATGTTTTCTGAGGCAAGTAGTATTTATCTTAGTACCTGAACAAAACGAAAAATTTTAAAGAGTAGATACGGCTGCAACTATATTGCAAACAGAAATACGTATATTTACGCCTTCTAGTGGCAAAATTGTGCGTTACGAAATGCACAGTCGAGTCACATTATTGTGAACACCTCCTACTCCTAAAGTCAACAGCGCGTAGCCAATGAAAGAAGGCACGTGTCATGAGCTGACTTGGAGGGTATATAAGGTGTGCTGTAGGCAATCTGAAAACATATCACTCGTTGCTGTCATGGATAAAAGGAGCGATTTATCAGATTTGCAAAAAGGGATGATTATCGGCTTTCGGGCCAAGGGTCGCAGGATTTCTGAAAAAGCGCAGTTTCTGTACTGTTCGCGTGCTTCTGTGGTTAAAGTGTATCGTGATTGTAGAAATGGCATCATTGCAAATAAGCGGCGAGGAAACTGCGGAGCACCACATGCCGTTGATGTGAGAGGTGTACGTCCGCTTTGAAGGTCCGTGAGGACCGATCGACACGCTACAGTGGAGCAACTCACTGGCCGAATGAACCAGGGGGCTACCGGAAGTGTGCCTAAAACGACAGTTCAGCAAAATCCTGCTGCGTATGGGGCTCCGATGCAGACGGATGGTTACTGTACCCATGCTAACGAAGGTGCAGAGCATGATGAAGACTTGAAAGTACTTTCCTGCTCCCTAATTCCCCAGACTTAAACCCAATTGAGCATCTGTGGGAGCACCTCGATCGCGTGGTTCGCTCTATGGATCCTCCACCACGCACCCTCCGTCAGCTGTCAGATGCACTGCAGTCAGCATGGCTCCACATACATGTGAACACCTTCCAGCACCTTACTGAGTCACTCCCAGCCCGTCTAGCTGCTGTCCGCGCTGCACACGGCGGTTACTCTGGATATTAGCTGATGGTCACAATAATGTGACTCGACCGTGTATTAAATATTAAAATATGTACGCAATATGTTCATCGTGAGGAGTGCTATCCGACGCAGAAAAGAATTTTTTATATCAGGCTTTTAGAAGGAGAGATATCAGGGAAAATTCAATGGGCATTTAAGCCCTGCAGTGAAAAAACTTTAGACTATATGAAGAAGAAACTGTGACAAAACTGATCTTGGTTAAATGCGTCGAAGGAAAAGTAATGTTTTCAATGGACTTTAAGAAACAATGGTTCATATTAAATTATACATATTTAAATTCACTTATATTGAATTCAATAATATTTGATTTCATCTGCATTTACAACACCGAGACGCGAAGTTATGCATCGCCCACCAAATGTCAAGAATTATTATTCTCATCTTTGAGACTGATCGGTACAGAGATATGGCGTGCACGAAGGCACCGTCGGACATATTAAAAACATAAGCACTTTTCTTTTTTCCTCCAAACGATACCCTAAAATAACTTGAAATAAAAATCAAATGTGTACACACAGAGAATCGTAATTACTTTTTTACCGGCTATAAAGCGAATTGTTTTTTCTTTGATTGGAGGTTTAACGACAACCGTGCAACTCAATGGGACACAAGCAGTCGCCCGTCCCTAATTTAGGGCTATTGGTTCCAGGGAAGGGAGAGAGCCAGTGCCGTAAGACAAACACAACATCCATGCCTCACCAGTATTCGAACCCGTACCCCTTTCGGACGAATGATCAGAAGCCATCGCTTACACCACTGCGCCACCAGGGCGGAAACGAATTAGGAAAAGAAAAAAATTGTGGATGTTATCTGAAATGTCTGGTATTTATTAATTTATTGAGTTTTCAAGTACATTTTTTACATCCTGTTCATGGTATCAAGCCTTGTACGGTGGAGGTGGCTCTTGGAGACTCCCTGTTGCATGTTGATTATTAATGACCAGACCAACACTCCCAGCTGGACAAAAGTGCGATGCTGCGGCACCTTGATTTGGGTTTTGGTTAGTTTCTGCCATTCCATCATAATTATTCCTTGAAGTGTCCTGAAGAATTCTTCTCCTTTCTTCGTCCATAAGCCGTCGTTTCCTCTTCGAGTGCTTGCAACAACATACGATCGGCCACACCACAAACAGCGAGAGTCCGAAGACCGCGCAGGATATGGAAATGGCAATAACAGCCCCTACCGATAGCATATCTGCAAAATAAAGACAAAGAAACTGAAGTCTGAAGCAATAGTGGTCACCTCAACAGTTGCGTGCATTTTGTAGTTATTCTGAATATCACACACAAACATATACTCTGTAGTGCTTTGACATGATCTCGAAACGCTTTAGATTCTCCTACGTTGAAACACCATTAAATATTAACGCAACACTTACGGGTATTTCCTTAGTGAGGTTCAGAGATCGATCAGCAAGAAATGTAACTTACAACATACAGGGCGGATCCAGAAGCTCAGCTTAGTGAAAGGGAGAGGGGGCATTTTTCTAGTTTAAAAAAATAAAGATTGATAGAGGCTGTTTCGAAGGGTCACACACACACACACAGAAGCGCGTGCGGAAAAGAACTGCCGGAGCTGCCCCTCTCTGGAATTACACGGCTTTTTAAAAAAAATTCCTACAAAAAAAATGTGGTAAATTTTTGAATCACAAAGTGGAAAAAGCAACTGAAAAATCGGAATATTTCCCTAGAGTTCAGTAGCCTGCTTTGCGAGGAAATGAGCTCAGTGCTTTTTCAAAATCAAGTTCGGATGGAATCTTTCAAAATAAATAAAATTTCCAGCAAGCAACATGTCCGGTAATTCCTTTTTAAAATATTCGTTTATTCTTTCACAATGCATGATTCAGTGGCGTAGCCAGAAATTTCTTAAGAGGGAGAGTGGGGGTGGTCATGGGTTTGGTTCATTGGTGAAAGCCTCGTATATACGTATCATCATCATTGTCAACCATTATCAATCCACTGCTGGACGAAGGTCTCCCCAAGTTTCCTCCACAACGGTCTGTCTTGTGCCAGTATCCTCCATGTCACTCCCGCATACTTTCGAATTTCATCCACCCATCTTCCATGTGGTCTTCTTCTTGGTCTTTTCCTGTCCCTTGGAATCCAATCTAAAATTTCGGCTGTCCATCGATGGTCTGTCCTTCTGGCAGTATGTCCAGCCCATTGCCATTTCAGGGATTTAACTCTGATCATGATGTCTTCCACTTTTGTCATTTTTCGGATCCACGTGTTCCTCTTCTTATCTCTCCTGGTTACACCAAGCATGCACCTGTCCATGCTTCTTTGAGTTGTCTGCAGCCTTTGTATGTCTCTTTTAGCTAAGGTCCACGTCTCTGCACCATACGTAAGCACTGGAAGGATGCATTGATCAAACACTTTTCTTTTAAGACATAATGGCATATTGCTGTTGAAAATTATGCTGTTTCTTCCAAAAGCTCTCCAGGCAAGTTTTGTACGCCGATTAATTTCTTCACCAATGTGACCCTCACTTGATATCTGCTGTCCAAGATAAACGTACGTGTCTGTTATCTCCAGCTTTTCTCCATCAATCGAGAAATCTTCATTTCTTGTAAAAGCATTGAACATCACTTTTGTCTTCTGAAAGTTCATTTTTAATCCCACTTCTTTACTCTTGTCAGCAAGTTCCTGCATCATACTCTGTAGCTCTGATGGGGTAGTTGCAAAAATGACTATGTCATCAGCAAAACGAAGGTGGGTTAGATAATCTCCATTAATCTTTATGCCTTTGTTTTCCCAGTTCAGTGATTGAAAGACATTTTCCAATGTGGCATTAAAGAGCTTCGGAGATATGGTGTCACCTTGTCTCACTCCTTTTCCAATTTTTATGTGTGTTGTATTTTCAAATAGCAGAATCTTTGCACTTGCATTTTCATAGATGTTATGAATAATATTAATGCATGCATCTTCAATACCGCAGGATTTCAGAGCCATTGCAACTGCTGATGGTTTCACCGAATCAAAGGCTTTTTCATAATCGATAAAAGCCATGCACAATGGAAGTTCATATTCCCTCGCTCTTTCAATTAGTTCTCTCAGTTTGTGGATATGATCTATCGTGCTGTAGCCACTCCTGAATCCAGCTTGTTCTCTCGGTTGAGCCATGTCTAGTGTTACCTTCAAGCGGTGTGAAAGAACTTTAGTGAAGATTTTATAAACCACTGATAGGAGGCTGATAGGTCTGTAGTTCCTGAGATCCTCAATGTCCCCTTTTTTATGTAGCAAGATCATTGTAGCGTTGTTCCAATCCTCAGGAATTTTCCCTTCATTAAGGCATCGAGTGAAAATTTGGGCGAGTACTGTTTCGATTTCTCCACTTGCTTCTTGTATGATGTCTACAGTAATTCCATCTTCTCCTGGAGCTTTTCCCCGCTTCATGTTCTTGATTGCATGTGCAACTTCTGCTGGAAGGACTGGAAGAACTCTGGTACCTTTCATGATGCCTGGAGTACATGTATCATCCCTTTCATATAATTTGGAGTAGAAATCTTTCACTCTTGTCAAAATTTCGCCTCTATTTCTTGTTACAGAACCATCTTCTTTTCTCAGTGCCATAATCTGTTTTTTTCCCTTACTGAGATGTCCCTTTGCTATCTTTATGCTTTGGTTGTTTTCAATTGCTTTCCTTACTAGTTCACAGTTGAATTTCCTTACATCTTCAGTGATACTTTTTCGTACTGTCTTGCATAGCTCTATATATTCCACTTTGGAAGTCACATCTTCTTTAGTTGTCCTCATCTCTCTTCTTTTTTGCATCAACATTTTGGTTTTTCCTGATAATTTGTTCACATGCAATTTGTTCTTAGACCCAGCTAATTTTGTTGCTGTTTCCATAAGAGCTTTGGTTACTTTTCTGTTAACTTCAGAAATATCCACTTCTTCCAATGTTAGGCCTTCTAAAGCAGAGAATCTGTTCTTCAGTTCCAATTTGAAGGTATTATGGTGTTTTTTAAGGTTGGTTATGTCAATACATTTTGTTTGTCTTATGAGCTTGCTGCGTTCGAGTTTAGTGTTGAGGTGCATCTTACATCTCACCAATCTATGGTCACTGCCTGTGTTGAACTTGTTTAGCACACTGCAGTCTTCTATGACGAATTTTTTGTTACACATAATAAAATCAATTTCACTTGTCGTCCCATTTGGATGTCTCCATGTCCATTTCCTGTGTGGCTTTTTCTTGAAAAAGGAGTTCAAGATGAAAAACCCTTCTGCCTCTGCAAACTCTACGAGAGTATTTCCACGCTGGTTTCTGTTGCCGTGACCGAATTTACCGTATATATCGCTTTAAATTCGTGCTCAGTCACCCCTCAAGGGAATGGTTAAAACCCCGAATCCCTCCTCCCACTCTGGCTACGCCATGGGCATGATTAACACATCTTTTGAAAGGAAGTGCCACGTACTTTATTTATACCTCATCAAGTCATTCCTGCGCCATTTTTTGTCTTACTGGTGATTTTCTCTCGGAAGTTTGTAAAAATATTACAGTGTTTAGAAGTAACAAAATTAAAGATACACGCACAACTCAAGGTACTAATTTTACAGTTTTTCAAGGATATCACCGTATTGTGTTAAGTGATACCTGCTTCACTCAGTTCCCTTCAGGCTAAATGAGAAGTATTTGGTCTTAGAAGTTTCAGCCTCCTTTCTCTCAGTTCGCTTCAGGATAAATGAAAAGTATTTGGAAACGATCGTGGTTCCTAAATAATTCACTAGAAAATTTAAAGTAGACTTAATTTACTATGAAGCAAAACAAATTTATGACCTATCCTTAAACAGATAGTGGTTCGAGTTAAATTTTTTCCCTTTTTTGAATGGGAAGAAATTAGAAGGATATCATAGATAATTAGATGGATTTTCTATTACAACAATCTTATCTTCTGAAGCACCTCATAGATAAGCGTAGAAGTTCCTTTTTCTATTTTTATTTTCAGGGTTTAAAGACCTCCGAAAGCCTCGAAGAATATAAGGAATCTTTCGTCCCTAACTTGAGGCCAATAGTTCCAGTGAAGGTGAAAAGCCAGCACTCATGCCTCTCCAGAAACTCATGCCTCTGAGTTCTTGGCAAACAGGATGACAAACGTTATGTAATTATAAATACACCGCACTGTGAACACTCAAGAAACGCATATAGCGTATTAAATCCGTTTATTTTTGCGGCGTAGTAAGTTCAAAGATTCGCCAAGCTTTCTCACTCCACTGGGAGGCTTTCTCAAGGCAATTGTAGACATAAAAAAATGCAGAGAATTGGAACACGCAAGGAACAAAGATGATTTTTGAAAATAACGTGATTGACATTACGAGCGTATTACACGAATTATTATCAAGCAATTATACGGTGCGTCGCGATGTGCTTCCCTCTTTTAATAACGCATGCCAAGCTCTTGGTAGTTCAGTAGAAACTAAGTATATCATTGCACGCTAGTTTGCTGGATAGGATTTCGACAGTTTCCCTGATGGCAATCTCTTTAAAGGTCGTGAATGAGGCAATTCTTCTAATACTATTCCATAGAGGTGTAGCCAATGAATGCATGACTTCTCTGGCGAGGGCTGCATTCTGTATGTCCTGGTTGACACTTCGTACGTGCTCTTTACATCTAGTATCCAAGGAAAGCTTTGTCATTCCGATATATAACTTTTCCGTGTTGTCAGGATATACCAACGGTATAGCGTACACACCTGCCTTTTCTTTCTCACACTGTCTCTCCTTGCAACTTGGTAGCATATGTGACAACGGGGTCGGGGACTTTAGTGCTATCAATATGTTGTATTCACGTAATAAATTCTATAACCAATATGTAAAGCCTGGAATATATGTGATGGATCCTGCGAATCTCATAGTCTTACTTGGTGATTTTGTTATTGCTGACATTATACGATTTCTCACAGTTCTGTGTATTGTGTCTTTGTCATCTTTCTTATATCCAGCCTTTAGAACTTTGCTATAAATATTATCAATTTCGTTTATTATAAACCGACCGCAGTACCGAGCCTTGTTCCTCCTGATTCGCACTGCCCCAAAGAGTACAAACTTTATGCTTTTAGAGCATGGTTCTGTAGAGCATATAACGTATGCAAACCCGACTCTTTAAATAATAAGGAAATTGATAATATTTATAGCAAAGGTCCAAAGGCTGGATATAAGAAAGATGGCATAGACAGAATACACAGAACTGTGAGAAATCGTATAATGTCAGTAACAACGAAATCACCTAGTAAGACGATGAGATTCGCAGGATCCATCACATATATTCCAGGCTTTACATATTGGTTAAAGAATTTGTTACTTGAATACAACATATTGATAGAACTGAAGTCCCCGACCCCGTTGTCACATATGCTACCAAGTTGCAAGGAGAGACAGTGTGAGAAAGAAAAGGCAGGTGTATACGCTATACCGTTGGTATATCCTGATAACACGGAAAAGTTATACATCGGAATGACAAAGCGTTCCTTGGACACTAGATGTAAAGAGCACGTACGAAGTGTCAACCCGGACAGTCATAAAATTTTCAATAATAATCATGATATGTTATTATTACCATTAGATTATCTACTTCGATTGAAATCGCGCACTATCTGTCGACTAACCTCCGCCCCCTAGTATAATTCCCAGATTTTCGTAGCAAACCATGTAGGGGGGAGTAAGTGTACATTTGTTTTTTCCATGTATTTGCTTTCTGCACTCCTGAAAATAAGACTGAAAAAATTATTTTGCAGTCAACTTCCAAGCACCACGGAAAATGTTCAGCGCATATTTTCTGCTCAACCCCTCCCCCCAAAACCGGCTTTCCGCCAAGGTCTGGAAAACCGTGTTTATTATATCATCATCATCATCATCATTGTCAACCATTATCAATCCACTGCTGGACGAAGGTCTCCCCAAGTTTCCTCCACAACGATCTGTCTTGTGCCAGTCTCCTCCATGTCACCCCTGCATACTTTCGAATTTCATCCACCCATCTCCCATGTGGCCTTCTTCTGGGTCTTTTCCTGTCCCTTGGAATCCAATCTAAAATTTCGGCTGTCCATCGATGATCTGTCCTTCTGGCAGTATGTCCAGCCCATTGCCATTTCAGGGATTTAACTCTGATCATGATGTCTTCCACTCTTGTCATTTTTCGGATCCACGAGTTCCTCTTCTTATCTCTCCTGGTTACACCAAGTATGCACCTCTCCATGCTTCTTTGAGTTGTCTGCAGCCTTTGTATGTCTCTTTTAGTTAAGGTCCACGTCTCTGCACCATACGTAAGCACTGGAAGGATGCATTGATCAAACACTTTTCTTTTCTTTTCTTTTAAGACATAATGGCATATTGCTCTTGAAAATTATGCTGTTTCTTCCAAAAGCTCTCCAGGCAAGTTTTGTACGCCGATTAATTTCTTCATCAATGTGACCCTCACTTGATATCTGCTGTCCAAGATAAACGTACGTGTCTGTTATCTCCAGCTTTTCTCTATCAATCGATAAATCTTCATTTCTTGTAAAAGCATTGAACATCACTTTTGTCTTCTAAAAGTTCATTTTTAATCCCACTTCTTTACTCTTGTCAGCAAGTTCCTGGATCATACTCTGCAGCTCTGATGGGCTAGTTGCAAAAATGACTACGTCATCAGCAAAACAAAGGTGGGTTAGATAATCTCCATTAATCTTTATCCCCTTGTTTTCCCAGCTCAGTGACTGAAAAACACCCTCCAATGTGGCATTAAAGAGCTTCGGAGATATGGTGTCACCTTGTCTCACTCCTTTTCCAATTTTTATGTGTGTTGTATTTTCAAACAGCCTAATCTTTGCACTTGCATTTTCATAGATGTTATTAATAATATTAATGTATGCATCTTCAATACCGCAGGTTTTCAGAGCCATTGTAACTGCTGATGGTTTCACCGAATCAAAGGCTTTTTCATAATCGATAAAAGCCATGCACAATGGAAGTTCATATTCCCTCGCTCTTTCAATTAGTTCTCTCAGTACGTGGATATGATCTATTGTGCTGTAGCCACTCCTGAATCCAGCTTGTTCTCTCGGTTGAGCCATGTCCAGTGTTACCTTCAAGCGGTGTGAAAGAACTTTAGTGAAGATTTTATAAACTGCTGATAGGAGGCTGATAGGTCTGTAGTTTCTGAGATCCTCAATGTCACCTTTCTTATGTAGCAGGATCATTGTAGCGGTGTTCCAATCCTCAGGAATCTTTCCTTCATTAAGGCATCGAGTGAAAATTTGGGCGAGTACTGTTTCGATTTCTCCACTTGCTTCTTGTATGATGTCTACAGTAATTCCATCTTCTCCTGGAGCTTTCCCCCGCTTCATGTTCTTGATTGCATGTGCAACTTCTGCTGGAAGGACTGGAGGAACTCTGGTACTGGTATCTTTCATGATGTCTGGAGTGCATGTATCATCCCTTTCATATAATTTGGAGTAGAAATCTTTCACTCTTGTCAAAATTTCGCCTCTATTTCTTGTTACAGAACCATCTTCTTTTCTCAGTGCCATAATCTGTTTTCTTCACTTACTGAGATGTCCCTTTGCTATCTTTAGGCTTTGGTTGTTTTCAATTGCTTTCCTAACTAGTTCACAGTTGAATTTTCTTACGTCTTCAGTGATACTTTTTCGTACTGTCTTGCATAGCTCTATATATTCCACTTTGGAAGTCACATCTTCTTTAGTTGTCCTCATCTCTCTTCTTTTTTGCATTAACATTTTCGTTTTTCCTGATAATTTATTTACATGCAACTTGTTCTTAGACCCAGCTAATTTTGTTGCTGTTTCCATAAGAGCTTTGGTTACTTTTCTGTTAACTTCAGAGATGTCCACTTCTTCCGATGTTAGGCCTTCTAAAGCAGAGAATCTGTTCTTCAGTTCCAACTTGAAGGTATTATGGTGTTTTTTAAGGTTGGTTATGTCAATACATTTTGTTTGTCTTATGAGCTTGCCACTTTCAAGTTTAGTGTTGAGGTGCATCTTACATCTCACCAATCTATGGTCACTACCTGTGTTGAACTTGTTTAGCACACTGCAGTCTTCTATGACGAATTTTTTGTTACACATAATAAAATCAATTTCACTTGTCGTCCCATTTGGATGTCTCCATGTCCATTTCCTGTGTGGCTTTTTCTTGAAAGAAGGAGTTCAAGATGAAAAACCCTTCTGCCTCTGCAAACTCAACGAGAGTATTTCCACGCTGGTTTCTGTTGCCGTGACCGAATTTACCTACTGAAGTTTCATTCTGTTGCCGTTGCCCTATTTTTGCATTGAAATCTCCCATAATTATTTTCAAGTGCTGCTTACCTTTATTATTTAGATGACAAATTTCCTCATAAAATTCTTCAATTTCTTCTTCAGGATGACTTGTGGTGGGTGCATAAGTTTGAATAATCTGAGCCTGGTATCTTCTCGATAGTTGGATAACGAGTCGTGCAGCTCTGTCAGAGGAACTTTCAACTTCTACCACTTTATCCTTCAGTTTCTTGTTTATTATAAATCCAACACCACTAGTTCTGCCAGTATCTGTCCCACGATAGTAGAAGAGATGTCCACTTTTCAGTTCGATGAGATCTTCTCCTTTTCTCCTTACCTCACTTAGCCCCACGATGTCCCACTTGATCCTTTGTAGTTCTTCTTCCAATTCAAGAAGCCTTGAATCAGAAGATAGGGAGCGTCCATTGTACGTTGCCAAGGTCAGCATCAGATGGCAGCCTAGTCCGGTCCTCCTGGGATTCTTAGCACCCTCTGCCTTCATGTCGCACTGGCCGCTGCCTTGGCCAGGTACATTCCAGCTGCCGGAGACTGAGGGCCAAGATTTAAGTTGTGGAGTCATTTTGGAGGGGTTTGGCCATAACTCACCACGCTGGCCAAGCGGGTTGGTGAGTGTGGGATAGAATTTCCTCTAATCCCGATGGTATAGTTATACCGCTATGGGCGGTCGTCAGAGCCCCTTTAGTGGGAACAGGATGCACCACGAGAAGGCGGGGTTGACATTTGTCAAGGAGAGGCTGTGATGTTACGCATCACCTGACCTTACATCCCTTTATTATATACAATTATATATATACACTGAAGAGCATGAATTAGAGATACCTGTCTAGTAACGTGTAGCACCACCTTTCGCCTTGATGACGGCGGCGATTCGTCTCGGCATGGACTCGACAAAACACCGAAAGCGTTGGGAAGCCATACGGATCCGCGACCCGTGAACAAGCTCCCACAGTTCACGAAGATTTGTTGGAGGGGGGGGTCTGAGCCTCGAACATCTCTCTCGATGGCATCCCAAAGGTGCTCGATGGGATTGAGGTCAGGTGACCTAGCTGGCCAAGGAAGCTAGGTCCCGTCGGTGGAGTGTCCACCCAACCATTCGGATATAATTCGGGACCGATGGCACGATGCATTGTCTTGTTGCAGGATGAGGTCCCCAGTGGGATGTTGAAGACGCACAAATGGGAGCAAATGGTCGTCCAGGATATCCCTGTAACGTTGACCTGTGAGGGACGATGTCACACGTACCAAGGGTCCCACTTCAGTCCACGTAAAAAGTCCCCAGAGGAGAATGCCTCCCCCACCAGCTTGAAGAGTACCCTGCTGGCAAGAAGGATCCATCGCTTCATGTGGTTTGCTCCGTACTCGTATCCTGCCATTCGCATGTACCAACATGAATCTCGACTCATCAGTCCAGGCAACATTTTTCCACATGTCTGGGGTCAAGTGGCGATGTCCCGCTCCCATGCTAATCTCTGCACCCGTTGATGTGCGGTCAGCAGCGGTACTCTCGTGGGACGATGGCTTCTGTACCCCATAGCGAGGAGATGGTTCTGGTTGGTGTGGCTTCTTACACGTTTTTGTGCACCAGCGTTAAATTGCCGATTGATTTCTTGCCCTGTGGCCAGTCTATCCGCTATTACAATGCGAGCTAGCCAACGATGAACCCGCTCATCCACACGCTGTTGTCCACGGCAGTTGGCCCTTGCAGGGATGGTTTTACCGGATTCGATGCACTCACGGTGGAACCGTGACACAGTGGCTCGTGAAAATCCTAGTGCCTACACGACTTCCGAGATGGAGTGACCCATTCGTTGGACCCCGACAATTTGCCCACGGTCAAATGCGCTTAGATCCTTCGTTTTACCCATACTGCGTCCGACTCTTACTGATTCCCGTCGCATCACTCCTTATATTGTCAGATCGCTGCATACGGCATGTCGTTTCCGTTTGCAGGGCCGCCCACAGCGCCACATTTGCATAACGCCAGCTGTCTCTAATTCAATTGCTCTTCAGTGTATATATATCATATTTTTATCGATATCCCTGTTTCTAACACTCCGACTTGAAAAATTCTTTCTTTGTCGGTCAACGTTTTTGGTGAGCAATATTTTGCACGTAATTTCTGATTTTTCCTAATGCACAATTTTTCCGCCACTGGTTGTAAGTGCATATTTGTGTTTACTACATATTTGCAGCATCTACATACCCGATCGAAAAAATTCTTTTTCAGTCTGATACCGCTAACTACGAAAGTATTTCGTGCGCATCTACTCTTACTATCCAAACTAGTTCACAATTTACTCGCCAGGGGCGTATATATATAATCTCTTTTTCTTAATAACTCTGCTTCTAAAGGTCTAATTTTAAAAAAAAAATTCTAACACCGGATACCATTCACTTTGTGCAACATTTCGCATGAAATCTTGGATTTTTCATAGTGCATTGAGACGCTAGGTGGCATTTGTGTGCTTTCTGTGTATAACTGTTCCTCTCCTCCTAAAAATTCTGTTGAAAAACTAATTTTGTTATGTAAACACTGCCATGTTTTTTCTGCCGCCCCGGTGGCGCAGTGGTCTAAGGCGCTGGCCTCTGATCATTCGTCCGTAAGGGGTCCGGGTTCGAATCCCGATGAGGCATGGATGTTGTGTTTGTCTTACGGCACTGGCTCTCTCCCTTCCCTGGAACCAGTGACCCTAAATTAGGGACGGGCGACTGCTTATAGCCCATTGAGTTGCTCACGGTGGTCGTTAAACCTCCAATCAAAAAAAAAAAATGTTTTTCTGTTGGAAGACGTACACGTAAAAAGAAAAATCGCTATCTTAGTTTCCAGAAGTTGTATTTGAAAAACATTTTTTTCAGTACAGTTTTTGCTGTGAAGAATACTTTACGCATATTCACAATTCTGCTGCGAGAGGGCGTCAGCGTATATTTCTATTTGTGTGTGCGAAAAAGTATCTCCGATTCCAAAAATTCCTTGGGAAAGTCCTTTCTTGTTAGAATCTTCTTCATTATGAAGAATATTTCGCAGCAATGTTTTCCTTTAAGTAAAGCACAGCTTTCCTGCTAGAGGGTGTAAAGTTATAACACGTGTTTCTTCATATATCGTCTTCCAGCTGTTCGATTTTAAAAATCCTTTTTGTTTCCGATATCTTCCGCATTAGAAACATTTTGTGCACAATTTGGGATATTTTGTCACATACATTTCAGCCGCTGGTGGGCATAAGGGGCTATTTATGTTTGTGGATGTTTTACCAATTATAGAAATTAGATTTACTTATTTATTTATTATTATTATTATTATTATTATTATTATTATTATTATTATTATTTTTCTTATTATTATTATTTGTAACTGATTCCGTTCACTGTGAAGAGCACTGCTCACATTGCGCACTTCAAAATATGAGCAGCTTTTGCCTAGGGGCGGTATTTCTTTTTTCCCTGATCTTTTTTTTTTTCTGAAGATCTGCTTTGAAATTGATTTTTCGTGTCGGTGAAAATTCAAAAGACGTGCTCATTACACCAAAGATTTCGACGCGATTTTTTTTGTTTTCGTTGTGTCCAAAACAATGTAAAATTGAAATTTGAAAAAAAAAATATGCCACACGAAGATTTATAAGAAAAGAGTATTTCCATAACAGATTGGTTACACAAAACTTTTCCAATAAATATTCCCCAGGCTATAAAGCAGCTAAATCCCAGTTTCGTGACGATATGTCTAATTTGTGATGCAGTTACTTTCCAATTTCTACCTTTCGCAGTGCTATGATCTTCCCACACTGAGTATTCGTCATTCGGAGATATTCTTCAGACATTTGCCTACACTAAACATGTGTTTTTCTTACAATCACAAGCTAACTGTAAAATACCTCCTCGACGTGGATCGTAGGATTCTTCTTTGATCCTTGTGACCAGTTTCGGGCGTTACCGTTTTCTTCGATGCAATAATCATATGCACGACTCAAACTCTCCTACTTCATAAATGAAATTTAAATTTCCGTATGGCACAGAGTAATAGATGTAAAAAAAGAATCAGTGTACTTGTTGAGAAACTCATAAAATTAACAGTTTTCTATTTCTAGTATAATCCACGTTCGATTGCTAAATCAGTTACCCTAATTAGAATACGAGTAAATCCTGGATTTTCGTCACAAACACCGAACAATTTTTTGTGGTTCAATGCATTTTCTATTTTAAATTAAGGTTCCTCCAAATCAGAGCATTGAATTAGTCGAGTATTTATACTAAAGAAATGTACTTGTTCATTTTATTTTTGTTGGCATTATATTTACGTTGAATTTTCGTTAACATTATTTGACAGCATTAGCCATAATTTAATGGTGTTTCATTACAAAAATAAATTTAATTCAAATTGAAAGTCAGTTTTTGTACAACAAAGACGATATACTTGATCTGTTTGGTTTTTTTTTATTATTATTTGCCTAAACATTGCATTTATGTTTTCAGTCACCATTAATTTCCAGTATTGCTCCATATTTCAATGATGTTTTAGTACAAAATTAAACAACTTCACGATAGACCACAAACTTGAAAACTAAATAATGTCTAAAATGACAAATGTACAAAACAAGATCGATGCTGGTAGCTATATTTTAGTAACCCTTTCGAGGCAACGAATTTCTTGACACGTCAATTATCATTGAAATTCAGCCCGATACTACGGCGCCTTATAGTAACAGAACCTTGACGATACTGTGGGACAATCTCTTGAAAATTTAACTTAAGATACACCAAAGTACGAAAGAATTATGACTAGCGCGTCTTTGTGCAGATAAGCAACTGCTGCTAAACGACTACCCGTGTGAAGGTTATGAAAAGGTAAAAATAACATCTTATACTGAACTCTGTTAAATAGGGTTATTCTTGTACTTTAGATGGGAAAGTCCGACAAGGGCAAATCGTAACCAGACGATTGGGTCAGAATTTCCGAGACGGCAAGGCTTGTAGAGGCACTCATGATCAGCCGTGGATAGTAAAACCACGAACTGCCGTCCTGTGTTGCATTCAGATAGCTTTTTTCGGGGGCAATTACAAATTTCTAGGGGGATAAAACTTGTTGACTGATTATACATACATAATCACAATTTTGTTATTTATGTTTATATTAATATATATAAAATTTCTAAAGTACGAGAATTTTCTTATGCTTTTATATTGCAAATGCAAATTCCAAGAAATCTACACATACAAGTGATTAAAAATGTTATACCTTTGCTTTAATTCAGCAATGTGTAACGTATACTCTATATTCACTTTCCTTTTGATTTTACTATCTCTGGTTATTTTATTTTACTATGTAAATTATCTTCTTACTGAACGAAATATTATTTCACCCGCTGAATGAGATCTGGCAATGAGTGTAAGTCATGACGTGGTGGTAGCTAGTATATAGGCGCGTTCATCGAGACTTAGAGAGAGCTTTTGTTGTTGTTATGAGAGAGTGTTGTTGTTTACGGAGAGCGTTTATAATACGAGGAGAGATTCTTCATTATTGTAAAACAAGTTGTGTGTGTGCTTTAGTTGACCAAGAGTCTTAGAATAAAGAAGTTACCGTAAGTTAGTATTTCTCAATTCATAGTTTTTGTCAGACCTCTGTCTGGCTGTTAGGTTTATAACACTTATTTATTACCATAAATAACCAGAGTTAAGACTTTGTTTACGTTCGTAATTAACTAGTAACAACACCCTTTTTGAATTCACTATTTTGAAGCTTAGTACAAGTATATCATTAGCTAGCTGGTAGGAAGAGAATCATTCATATTAATTAGCTTAGCGGAAAGAAAATAAAGCTAATTCATTATAATTGGCGCCCGAACTTTTCTCGAACACGAGATCCTGACGATTATTACCCATGTCTTCCTTACCTGAGACAACTTCAAATTTCCACCCTCTGGCAAGTCTCGAGGGTGATGGTGTGTTTTTGGACAATTTGCAAGAAGCCTGTGGGTCTGACTTTGATATGCATGATCTACACGTACCCAGGCATTCTTCACCATTTCGTAATATACCAGCTTCCTATTACTCTGAGTAGCGGGTCGTTCCTGAGGGAGTTCAATCCTCTCAGCGAAGCAGAATGCTTGCCCATTTCGTGGCGCATGCAGGAACAATTCATTTCAATGGTTTGGAGGGGTCCTTAAAGTTCCTCGAAGATCTGGAAGATCATTTTGATCTATATAATATTCCTGAAGACTGCAAAGTCCAAATCGCCGGCACTTGCTTGAGGGATACCGCTAAGACCTGGTATCGGCAGTGGAGAGTGTCGAACCCGGATTCTCATTATGAGAATTTCCGTGCAGAATTTTTGGAGGTCTTTCCTTTCGGCCTCAGTCGAGCTAGCCTTGCTCAACAGCTTTTTTCGCGTCAGCAAGTTCCCAATGATAGCCCTGTTGCATTTGCGTTGGAAACTACACGCTTATATAACCTATGGGATCCACATGCCAGTCATGTTGACATGTTGGATACCCTCGTGCAGCAGCTCGACCCATTCTTACAAGATTTTCTTGAGGTTCGACACCCTGCCACAATTCATGAATGCCTTCGCCTCATACGCACGTATGAAGAGCGACATGGCAAACATGGTTCAACTCACCATGCTCGGGCACCCCGCGAGGCTTATTACGAAAACCCTCAGCGGCATAATAGACATAACTTTCAGCGCGAGCATACACAAGTGCACACCCAAGCTTCATACGTTCCACCACACAGAAGAGTGGCAAACCAACAGCGAGTTTCTGCACAAGCTTCGGAATATCGTAATAATGCACAGTATACTCGACCCCGTTTCACTCAGCAGCAGTCGGAACGTTATCATGCTCCGGGCAATGATAATTTTTCTGCCCGTGCTGAGGGCAGACGTAAAGGATATGAAAATGTCAACAGACGCGCGGAGTTCCCGACGCAGGTTTCACGCAGTTTTCCTCATCGTGAAAATTTTCCCGATACCCGGCAGGGTCGAGGTTTCAGACCGCATGATAATCAAACCAGGATTCCTTTAAACTTCCAAAGGAAGTAGACCAAGGGTCGGTCCTGCTTCCTGATACCAAGCATTCTGACCCTAAAACAGTATTAGTGACTGTTCAAACTCCCCAGTTGCCTGATGTATTCTTAACAATTGAAGATATTATTGTCGAGACAAAGTTCGACACTGGGTCTGAAATATCAGTCCTAAATACAAAGTTTTGCACTGACAATTTTCCTGCAATACACGTTCAGCCTGCAACGCAGTATTTGCGAGGTGCAAATAATGAAATCTTCAGTATCACAGGAACTGTCACATTATCTTTAGGGCTGGGAAAAGCTCGTTTTACGCATTCTTTCCTGCTTATAGACGAGCTACCTGTGAAATGTCTAATGGGAATGGACTTTATACATCAGTTTCAAATAACTTTGAATTTTGTACAACATGTGATTTCCTTTCCGGAACCTGTCGAAATGATTCCTACGGTTCCTGTAGATATAACGAGTTTGTTATTGAGTAACCAGTTGAATGAGGGACAACGAAACCAGCTTTCTCTCCTTTTACAGGAAAGCCCTGGTTTATTTTCGGATCAACCTGGTTTCACACAGGTGGTTTATCATGTCATTGACATTGATGGTTCGAAACCAATTGCGACGAAACCTTACCCTTGTGCTCCACATAAGAAACAGGAAATGCAACGTCAAATTTCTGAAATGATTAAGCAGGGCATAATCAGGGAATCAACAAGTGCCTGGGCTGCTCCTGCCTTTTTGGTTCCAAAGAAACAACCCAATGAATTTCGTTTCGTGACAGATTTCCGCAAGCTCAACCAAGTCACAAAAACGATCAATTATCCACTACCTGTCATGTCACATATTTTAAATGACCTGTCGTCAACCAAATGGATGTCAACCTTGGATTTGGCGAGTGGATATTGGCAGGTAGCAGTACATTCGGACTCTGTCGATAAAACAGGCTTTGTGACTCCTTTTGGGACTTATGAATAGCCTCTGCACCGGCTACTTTCCAAAAGCTTATGGATACGGTTCTCAGACCTGTTCTAGGTCCCCATGTGCATGTATATTTGGATGACATTATTATTACATCCGAGACTTTTGACGAGCACCTTTCTCTGCTCAAACAGGTGTTCCAACTCATATACAATGCTGGCTTGACGTTAAAACCTAGTAAATGCCAGATAGCGAGGGACGAGATTGTATATCTCGGGTTGCAAATCACTCCCCACGGCTTATTTACGGATGATGAAAAAATCAGGCCTATAGTTGACTTTCCACGGCCAAAAACAGCCAAAGAACTATCACGCTTTCTGGGAATGACCGGATGGTATCAGCAGTTCGTCCCCGCTTATGCTACAATCTGTGAGCCATTGTATGCTTTGAAACGTAAATACAAGAAGTTTATTTGGACACCTGAGGCTAACGCTGCATTCGAAACACTGAAGTCCGCATTGACTCAGCCTCCGGTGTTGGCTTTCCCGGATCATACTAAGGAATTTGATATTTACACTGACGCCTCCGGAGTTGGTCTTGGTTGCGTTTTGTCACAACCTGGGCATCCAATAGCTTTTGCGTCTCGTACTTTAGCCAAAGCTGAACGCAATTATTCAGCTACGGTACGTGAATGTCTTGCTGTTGTGTATGCGCTGAATAAATTTCAATGTTATCTTAACGAATTGACGGTTAACATAATTACGGATCATTCTGCCCTTCAGTATTTGAATTCTGCTAAGCACCTATCTCAAAGACTTATGAAGTGGGCTTTGAAGTTACAGGAGAGCAATATCAAAATTTCATATCAGCCAGGTCATAAGAATCAATTACCGGACGCATTATCTCGCGTTCCGATTAGTGGGGACCCCACAGAAACTACTCCTGGATGTCAGCCTTTACTTCTAATAGCTGATATAACATCCAGGGAGCAGATAATGGCAGAATTAATAAATGATCCAGATTTTGGGGATATCTATAATTTTTTGCTTGCGGGTTCGCCCCTACAAAGTGATCCTTCTCTGGCTGGGAGGTCACAACATTTTGAAGTAATAGAGGGTCTTCTTTACTATACACAGTCTAGGACTACTAGGGCGGAGTTTCGCCCATGTATTCCGCGAACCCTTAGAATGGCCCTTTTAAACGAATTTCATGACAAACCTCTTGCAGGCCATTTAGGTATTCGCAAGACCCGTTGTAAATTGCGGGATGTTGCCTATTGGCCTGGCATGTACCAAAGTGTGCTCGCATACGTTCAATCATGTCACTTGTGTCAGATTAATAATTACCGTAATGTAAGACCGGCCGGTCACTTGAAATCTAGTTCAAGTTCTCATGTGTTTGATATTATTTCAATAGATTTATTGGGACCTTATCCTTTATCTGTTAAAAACAAAGCTCGTTACGTTTTAGTATTAACTGATAATTTTTCTAAATGGGTTGAAGTTTTTCACATTAAAGCCGCTACGGCAGAAGTTATTTGCAATGTATTAGTTAATGAAGTATTCTCTAGATATGGTGCACCTAATAAAGTAGTTTCGGATAATGGTCCGCAATTTATTTCTGACATTTTTGAAAGAATGTGTGCGAGACTACACATTAAACATAAATTCATTTCCCCATATCATCCCCAGAGTAATCCTGCGGAACGCGTTAACCGCACGCTAGTGAAAATGATTGCGACTTTTGTAATGGATCATCATGAAAGATGGGATGACCATTTGGAGCTTTTTGCGTTCGCCCTCCGCTCGTCTGTCCACGAGTCTACTAAAATTACTCCGGCAGAACTTTTTCTGGGTCGCAAAATTAAAACCCCTTTTGAAAATTTAACGGGGATTATCGACGAACTAAACCAGCGACCAACTCCGCAATCAGTACGAATCATGGCATAAAAAGCTCGTGTTGCAATGCTTGGAGCACAAGCGGCTCAAGCAAGATATTATAATTCTAGGCGTAGGGAACCAGATCTTGTCGTTGGAGATCTCACTCTCGTGGAAACGCACTTCCAGTCTTCTGTTTTGCATACTTTAGTGAAGAAATTTGCACCCAGCTACGAAGGTCCATATCGGGTGGCAAATATCTTTGAAAATATTGTTCTGGAAAAACCTGACAACCAACTTCAATACGTACACGTTGATCAGTGTCGCAAGTATCATGAACGAAATATCGATTTCATAATCAACCCTACTCAACCTTCTGCTCCACAGACTCAAGAGTCTATATCTCACGATCAACCGCCAGAAATTTTGGACGAACCAACAAACATTTTTGAAGAATCTCCAGTGATTTTTCCTTCACCCTCCCCTCCTCAAGACGGGTTTCCAAACACGCAACCTGATTCTCCCAGGAGACCAAGGCTCGAATCGAGTTCTTCGAATACTAGTATCGTTCCTTTCCCTCCAACCATTGCCAAGACTATTGCTGCGCCGTTTCCGGATAACTCTGCACCAACGCGGGCTACTTCTTCTTTGAATACCTCGTCAGAAAGTATTCCCATAGGCAAATCTAAACATCGCCCTGCACGACCACTGAATTACAGCAGCGACTCAGAGGCTTCGGACATTTCTGACTTATCAGTTATGAACACTAAATTTCATGTTCCAAACCGTCCAGCACCACCAAAGGCTGGGCGCAAACGTGACTTGTCTCCCCAATCTGCTTCGCCGCAACAGCGACGAAGGCAGAAATCTTTGCATCCGCCCGGGTTTCGCCCCTGGAACCTACGTTCAGGGCAAACAGGGCCGATGCCTGCTGCTACTCTCATGCCACGTGGGCGTAAGCGAAAGCAAACGATGTGGCTGGAGCCACGTCCGTCCAAGAGAATACTGGAAGGACACAACGGGCCCCAGCACAAAGGGACTTCATATCAAAAGCCTGGGGGAGCCCGTTCCTATCAGCCGCAAGGATTTCCGGACCGCCAGACTTCCGACGTTCCTGACCGTTCTTCTCAGCCGCAGGGATTTCTGGACCCACAGACTTCAGCCGTTTCGGACCGAAGGATTTCCGCCATTCCTGACCGTTCCCGTCAGCCGCCGGGATTTCCTGACCGACAGCAGACCGATGTTCCAGATCCATTAAAGTCCCTGAAGAGATCCAAGCCACCTGATTTTACCAGTCCGATTAGGCCTGGGAAACGTTATCGCACTAGAGTTTTTTATGCGTCCTCGAGATAAGTAAGTTCTCGTGGACAGGTTCTTTTCTCAGTTTGTTGTTTTTCCTGCACGACCAGTTGGCGTGTCAGAATTTCTTTTTTTCGTGTGGGCCTATGCATTCTTTTTTGTGTATATATGTGTGTGTTTTTTTTATATTTCTTCTATGTCCATCTACTAATACACTTTTTTTTATATATCTATGTGCTTAGGGGTAAAATAATAAAATTGTTACTGTTAGGCAGCTCCAGGTAAATTTCGCTGCTGATACAGTTGGTATGTATTTCAACGAATAATGCGAACGTAATTTGAAATTAAAATAATAAAATTGTTACTGTTAGGCAGCTCCAGGTAATCTTCGCTGCTGATACAGTTGGTATGTATTCACCGAATAATGAGAACGTCATTTGAAATTAAAAAAGTGATTCCTGCTAGGCAGAATAAAAGGAAGGTATGCCGATGCAGGTTTGTTTTGTTCAACAATACAAGTTTCACAGACGAATACAGATTTCTTGATTTGTCATGCCAAGTTTGAGATTGTAAATACGGCTACCACCAAACCACAAATCAAAAAAGAGGTCGAGAAACGTCATTCAACGAAGTGTAAGACTTACAGTCCAAAATTGATAGGTTTTTCGGAAACAAAAAAAAAAGAGAAAAAAAAAAGGAAAAAAAAAAAAAAGAAAAATTAAGGGGAGATGATGTAACGTATACTCTATATTCACTTTCTTTTGATTTTACTATCTCTGGTTATTTTATTTCACTATGTAAATTATCTTCTTACTGAACGAAATATTATTTCACCCGCTGAATGAGATCTGGCAATGAGTGTAAGTCATGACGTGGTGGTAGCTAGTATATAGGCGCGTTCATCGAGACTTAGAGAGAGCTTTTGTTGTTGTTATGAGAGAGTGTTGTTGTTTACGGAGAGCGTTTATAATACGAGGAGAGATTCTTCATTATTGTAAAACAAGTTGTGTGTGTGCTTTAGTTGACCAAGAGTCTTACAATAAAGAAGTTACCGTAAGTTAGTCTTTCTCAATTCATAGTTTTTGTCAGACCTCTGTCTGGCTGTTAGGTTTATAACACTTATTTATTAAAATAAATAACCAGCGTTAAGACTTTGTTTACGTTCGTAATTAACTAGTAACAACACCCTTTTTGAATTCACTATTTTGAAGCTTAGTACAAGTATATCATTAGCTAGCTGGTAGGAAGAGAATCATTCATATTAATTAGCTTAGCGGAAAGAAAATAAAGCTAATTCATTATAAATGGACAACGGATTATTTCACTATGGGATGGTGTAAAATATTGAGGATCCTAGTAAGGTAAGGCTGTGCTGGAGAAAATCCCCCAAAACAATAGGAGTGGTAAAAATGTCCTCGCCTTCCTTTTTTTTTTTTTTTTTTGATTGGAGGTTTAACGACGACCGTGAGCAACTAAATGGGCTATAAGCAGTCGCCCGTCCCTAATTTAGGGTCACTGGTTCCAGGGAAGGGAGAGAGCCAGTGCCGTAAGACAAACACAACATCCATGCCTCACCGGGATTCGAACTCGGACCCCGTTCTGACGAATGATCAGAGGCCATCGCTTAGACCACTGCGCCACCGGAGCGGCCTCGCCTTCCTTCAAGCGTGTTTCTGATTAATAAGGAATCATTACAGTGTTACCTGAAAATGGTGTAAGCAATTCCCCTGCCATTTGGTTTCATTGGTTTTAGCCTATTTGAATTATTTAGATTAGTAAAACAGTAGTAAAAAAACCTAACTAACCGTTCGGATGTTAGATTGAGGTGCCTCGACATTTTTTTTTTTTTTGTCCCAGAGTGTAAACCACCGGTACCGCCAGAAAAAAACCCCACCTTATTATGGGAACAATTTCTAATAATTTGCTATTGTTAAAAATTAGGTAGCAAATATTTTGTATTGGAAGTACTAACGTCATGTTAGCTACACTGAGGCTTAAACGTATACATGAAATGTCGGCATCCAGAAGACTGAAATAAAGCTGAATGTCAGCTTCCAAAATATGATGATGTATTGCAGTGCAAACATCTCTACTCTGTGGAATTAGGTTTCTATTGCGGAAGTAGTCCGAGTTGTCAGTGCTTAAAAAATTGCCCCTTCAGCTAGGACTGTTTAATGTTTTGTTGAAGGATGATGGACATTTCCGACTGAAGTCCACATGTGGATGTTTTTTTAGTTATAATATTTTCCCTCATTTTCTTATTTTTTTTAAATTAATTTCTCCAAATATTTAGCTATAAACGAACACAATTGGACTAAATATAAGGGGATATTGCCCAAAAACCTACGGGGGGGCGTTCATGGATTTTGGGGGATGCTATGAGCCAGCATAACGGATAATGTGGCGCAACTAGCCTGTAATTTGAATGTTGGTGACAAGAGTAATATGTCATAACAAACAGTATACATCAAACCCTGCTGAAAAGGAGGGGAGTAGGCCGTTTCCGAGTGCCCTTGATAACCTTGGTTCGCTGTTGAAATCGCCTACAACTGAGCACACGAGTATCAAAATTCGATATTGAGTGACTAAAAGAAGGACGTCTTGTGCGATTTATCTGGTTCCCTGTTGCTCCATGTGGGCGGCCAGTAAGTGTGCGTTGTCTTCATGGGGAAGTGTTGGCAACAGTTTGCACCGTGGGACGAAAACAAACCGGTGGAGGAAGTGTAATGCTGTGGGCAATGTTCTGCTGGGAAAGCCTGGGTCCTGTCATTCATGTGCAGGAAACTGTGGCGTCTATAACCTACCTAAATATCATTGCAGGTCAGATACATCCTTTCATGGAAACAGTATTTCCTGTCTTCTCTCAGCAGCGTAATGCGTTATGGCACACTGATCATATTGTTCGAGAATAGTTAGCGGAACATGAAGAAAACTTCGAGTTATTCCCCTGCTCTCCCAATTCCCCAGACATCAATCCAGTCGAGCATCTGTGGTTTGTGTGGAAACTGCAAATCCGATCTGCTGTGGCTTAAAAATGAAACTTCCGAGAATTGAAGGACCTGCTGTGGCTTAAAAATGAAACTTCCGAGAATTGAAGGACCTGCTGTGGCTTAAAAATGAAACTTCCGAGAATTGAAGAACCTGCTGTGGCTTAAAAATGAAACTTCCGAGAATTGAAGGACCTGCTGTGGCTTAAAAATGAAACTTCCGAGAATTGGAAGAACCTGCTGGGGCTTAAAAATGAAACTTCCGAGAATTGAAGAACCTGCTGTGGCTTAAAAATGAAACTTCCGAGAATTGGAGAACCTGCTGTGGCTTAAAAATGAAACTTCCAAGAATTGAAGGACCTGCTGTGGCTTAAAAATGAAACTTCCGAGAATTGAAGGACCTGCTGTGGCTTAAAAATGAAACTTCCGAGAATTGAAGGACCTGCTGTGGCTTAAAAATGAAACTTCCGAGAATTGAAGGTCCTGCTGGTAACATGTTAGTACCAGATACCACAAGACACCTATAGAAACTTTGTAGCGTCCATACTTCACCAGGTAGGAGCGGCTTTGGCGGCACGTGGAGGACCGACATCATATTAGGCAGGTGTTCATAACGTTTTGGCTCTTCATTTTATGCCTTATATCAAGGATATGGTAATATTTAAACAGATGCGTGGCTTCATTTTTTCCTTCTTTTTTGTTTTTCATTTGACAAAGCAAAGAGAAGAGTGCTCTGTAGAAAATATTCGTTAAGAGAAATGTCAGCAAGAAATGTTTTATCACTCTGAAATAAACAAATAGTTCTCTTACCACAATTGGATGGTGACTGAGGAGCTTCATCACTTTCGTCTCCACAGTTGTTATGGCCATCACAAATCAGACTCGCCCAGATACAGCGAGAATTGTCGCACCTGAAAGTCATCATGGGACATTCGGAAGAAACTGCAAAAAGCAAAAAAAAAAACAAAAAAAAAACAGGTAAACATGAAAGTAGCACCCAGAAGAAAAAGATCTTAAAACATCGCAAGAACAAAAACAAAAAACAAAACTACAATAAATACGATGCTGAAAAAATTCCAAATTGCTTCACTGAAGGACAGTGAGACAAAAATGTGATGATCAGATCAGATCCTATGTAGAGGATTTTAGGAAGGGAGTGTCTCACCCCAGGTCTTAAACAACCCTTAGAAACAGGAAGCTAGGAGATTTGGGCTAGACTGCCCGATAGAAAAGTGACACGGAAGCGAAGTAGAAAGGGGGAGGAATACGCCCTTATTGATTACCGGGGGGGCAGTTCCCTGGGTTCGACGGCTTAACGTGCCCATCCGACGCACGGCGGATATTTAGTGGATCGAGCGTTCGTACCCGCCTGGGATCGAACCTGAGGTCCTTTCCGTGGCAGTCACGAACGTTGCCCACAAGGCCACCCGCGGGGTCCCAAAATGTTATGATGTTTCTTTGATTATATATATATATAGCCTCCCAGTCTGACCCGCCCTAATTACGCCTCTGGTCACATTTTTTTTAATTGGAGGTTTAACGACCACCGTTAGCAACTCGATGGACTATAAGCAGTCGCCCGTCCCTAATTTAGGACCACTGACTCCAGAGAAGGGGGAGAGCCAGTGCTGTAAGACAAACACAACATCCATGCCTCTCCAGGATTCGAACCTGGACCCATCTCGGACGAATGATCAGTAGCCATCTCTTAGACTACTACGCCACCGAGGCAGCTGGTCATATTTCGTGAAAGCGGCATTCTAGATAGTGAAACACCTGTCAGATTAAGCTGAAGCGTTGTTAGCCTCGCTCTGTACGCATAGTATAAACTACAGGAAAGAATGTGCAGAATATTCAAACCTGATAGTACCATATTACTAGTAAATATGATGTGGATCTTTTTGTTTGTTTGTTTATTTCCTTCCCATAAATCAGCACACACGGTAGTTCCAGCCCAGGGCTGTAACTAGCTTGAGGCTGGGGACTCAGCAGCTTCTGGGCTCCAAAAACTCGACGAATGATTCGACGAAGTTCTGCATAATTAAATTAGCTTCATAGCATCCTTACATATTAACCTCGATTTGATGATCTGTAAAAATTGGGTAGAGGACGACTTGCGTGCTTTAGGGAGGGTCAATCCCACGGAAGGAGCCTAAAACACTACCATAAGAATTTTTCCTTACACCCCGGTTTAGCATTCATAGATCTATAGAAATCTGACTGAGAAACACTACAATTTTTAACAGCAATTTACCATTATGTCTTAAAAGAAAAGTGTTAATCAATGCATCCTTCCAGTTTTTACTTATGTATCACAGACAATGACCTTAAATTAAAAAAAGACATGCAGTGCTGCGAACAACTCAAAGAAACGTAGATAGATGTATATTGGAAAGATAGGAATAGGAACACATGAATCACACACACACACACATACGGAAATGACAAGAATTGATGACATCATATTATAAGTAAAGACCCTCACGTGGCAACGGGCTGAACACACTGCATGAAGAACTGACGAAAGTCAGACAGCTGAAATACTAGACTGTTTAATGAATTACAGAAAAAGACCCAGAAGATGACCGCATGAGAGAAGGGGGATGAAATCGTGAAATATGTCAAAATGACAAGGAAGAGAACTGCTCAAAATTGAGGGTTGTGAAAGCGTTTTCGGGAGACCTTGATCCATCAGCGGGTTGATAATGTTTGATGATATTGATATTAGCTAAGTTTAATATGAGTACAAGCATGTAACAAAATGCAACAATTAAAGGTATCCTACTACGTTGGGGGCAATTTTTTTGAAAAAATGTAAGATAGGTAATATTTTTTGGGGGGTGGGGGGGGGGGAGGCTGACACACAGAAACATATAAACATTGAAAAAAAATGATGTCAATATAAATTTTCAAGAAATTGGGAAATTTGCGAAAGAATTTAAGGAAATATGTCATTTACGCTAAACGGTCTAAATAAAAACGTTACAGATATACACTGACGGAAAAAAAGTCCCAACACCACGAAAAAATAGTTGTAGAGGAATGAAATGGCGGCAATACATTTGTATAGGTAACATATTTAATCGATTAAGGTTTCAAGATCACAGCTTATTTCAAGCGCGAGAAGAGCCATTTTAAATGTGAAATGCTGGTACATTAATAACCGGTGTAACCGCCAGAATGTTGAATACAAGCAAGCAAACGTTCATGCATTGTGTCGTACAGGTGCTGGATGTCAGTTTGTGGGATGGAGTTCCATGCCTGTTGCACTTGGTCGGTCAATACAGGGACGGTTAATGCTGGTTGGGGGTGACGCTGGAGTTGTCGTCCAATGATGTCCCATACGTGCTCGATTGGTGAAAGATCTGGTGATCTAGCAGGCCACGGCAACATGTCGACACTCTGTAGAGCATGTTGGGTTACAACAGCGGTATGCGGGCGAGCGTTATCCTGTTGGAAAACACCCCCTGGAATGCTGTTCATGAATGGCAGCACAACATGTTGAATCACCAGACCGACGTACGACTGTGCCGCCACGGTGCGTGGGATAACCACGAGAGTGCTCCTGCTGTCATAGGAAATTGCTCCCCAGACCATAACTCCAGGTGTAGGTCCAGTGTGTCTCTGCCGCAGACAGGTTGGTTGCAGGCGCTCAGCTGGCCTCCTTCTAACCAACACACGGCCATCACTGGCACCCAGGCAGAACCGGCTTTCATCAGAAAACACAACAGATCTCCACTCCGTCCTCCAATGAGCTCTAGCTTGACACCACTGACGTCGCAAACGGCAGTGGTTTGGAGTAAGTGGAATGCACGCTACAAGGCGTCTGGCTCGGAGCTGTCCTTCAAGTAACCGATTTGTAACAGTTCGTTGTGTCACTGTGGTGGCGACTGCAGCTCGAATTGCTGCCGCAGACGCGGTACGATGCGCCAAGGCCATACACCGTACACGGCGGTCTTCCCTCTCAGTAGTGCCACGTGGCCGGCCGGAACCCGGTCTTCTTGAGGCAGTACCTTCCCTTGACCACCGCTGCCAACAATCATGCACAGTGGCTACATTCTTGCCAAGTCGTTCTGCAATATTGCGGAAAGAAAATCCACCTTCTCGTAGCCCTATTACACGACCTCGTTCAAACTCTGTGAGCTGTTGATAATGGCTTCTTCGTCTTCTAAAGGCATTCTTGACTAACATCAACACCCTACGTCGAATCTCAACGATAACTAACGCTCACGAACGTTACAGCGCGTATTTACAGCAAACCTGCTTTGCATGTTCCGAGGGGCGCTACTAGCGCCACACGTATGCGCCGAGCGCGAAATTTGCATAGAAGTGATCTTACAGATGTACTCTCACCGCCTACCAACCTTCGTTTATCTAACACAACCCTTTCTTGGTGTTGGGATTTTTTTTTCCGTCAGTGTATGATGGCATTTTTTGCATCAGTATAAGCTCAGGACTAATATCTATGCAGTGAACTAAAAGGTAAGTGATGTTCCTAAAAACTGCTGAGATACACTCATTCCTACATGCATTAGTGTGAATTTTCGACAAATTTCTTCATTATGTTGACTGTAAATAGCTATAACCTAACTTTGAACTGACAAACAGCAAAATTTTTATTCATTGCATGCGCAACATTGTAAGAAAGATGTATACCAATTTATTTATATACCTTTTGCAGTTATCAGGTTTTCCGTAAAGAGTTCGGGACAAAAATCTCGTCGTGCAAAAGGCGCGTTTCAAGTGTCACTTCCCGTTCGTTTGACACCTGAGTTTAGATATTTCGATTGCTATAACTCTGTATTTATTCATTGTAGACAAGAAACAACGACCTTTTCAACCGTAAGTGGTTGTTGATATTTATTTGTCTGATCAAACACGTAATTATGTTGCACACTGGTAAAAAAATAAGAGTGATTCGAAAGCGAATATAGCACTTCGAGTATCTGGTAGTGGTTTTAGGTTCCTGCTTCACAAATAGGAATCTGGACCATTCTTGCGGCTTTCTGCTCGAAGTATTGGCACTGCAAATTGTTTGTTCAACTGTAGTTTACTACTAAATGTACTTATTTTGACTTTCCCGTCTTTTAACAGGCAGCAGCCCCAATTTAAGTTTCTGCCTCTGGGTTCAACTACTGAAACTACGCCATTATTTCAACAGAGAGCGTTTCTAGACCTTTTCATGAGAGGGGGCTGAAGTTCCCCAATAATCTTACAGTAATCTCCAAATAAGTTTTTCATTGAAGTTAATGAAAAAATCTAAATCTACTAGGATCAGAACATTTTTATTATTTTAAATCAATGAGCAATCATGAAATAAATACATGAAGGCAAAGAACGTCAGGGGAAATTTTACACTTGGCCATTAGGAAACGTTCTTACTTAGGAATACGTCCCTCGGATCGTCAGGTGTGTGATGCGGTCCGTATATGTATATATGTTTTTACGTTTTAGTAATGGGTTCTTTTAAAGAATTGAAAACACTACAGAGGATGTTCCCATATTTTTAGAAATGTTTTCCAGCAATATAATTAATGTTTAAAATAAAACTATTTCTTTCTTAAATGTTCCATCTCATACCCCTTTCTCTGGACTATGAACCTACATCTACATTTCCAAGATAACAGGCCATTTCTTAAAATTGTAATGGTATTTTATATTCCACTCCTCTTCCACTACATTCCACAGTCCAATCATTGTTTTAGGTCTGCGTTTAGAAAGCGCTCTTTTTAGCAGTCCGAAAGCACAATAGTCCATTGGTGACACATCAGGGGACTTTGAAGGAATATCAGCAAAACGTATAGACTTAATACTCGTTTCATTTTCATTTTTTTTTCAAGAAACAGAGGAGTAAATTTGTATGTATGACTGATTGCTTTATTCTGATGGAGTTCTACTCCTTGGAGGTTCTGTGGATAAAGGAATGGTATTTTCTCTTTAAATACAGGAGTTAAAACAATTATTTTGGTAATATGCAGAAGTGATTTTAACATTTTTTCCAACTTTTTTTATCTTTAATTTCCCATTGTAGGAGAAGCCAGCAATAATCATGAATCTTTTACTCAAACTTTCTTTGGATTCTTGGAACAAATTTTGTAAGTTTTTTCTGCTCTTTTGTATTAGTAATTCGACCTTTCTTTGATACAGTCGTTTAGGTAGATCCATGCTACATCAATAGTCACAATAAATTTCCATCTGTCTCCGGTTAAGGGATTTTCACAAAGAAGTCTACACCGTGTTCGCTCAGCCACCTGCCTAAGCAAAAGGCAGTGAACATTATGTTTATTTGGGTTGGTTTTTTTCAGATTCAAATCTTTGTTTATTTCCTTGTTTACAGTTAATACAACGATTTTTAACGACCTAGCGACTGCTCTTTGGGTTAATGGATGTTCTGCTAAGACCTGCTTTTGAAATAGTTGTAAAAGAACGTACCTTCTTCGGATATGCGCTTGGTGCACTATTTCATGTTAAAACCAATGCATGACGATTTCCCCCTCTATTGTGAATAATATTGCTTATTTTACATTTAGAAATGCTAATTCCATGATTTTTACAGCGTTTTTTAATTACAGAATACGAATCTTTCTCTTCGTAAAGAGCAAAAACGTAACCTCTTATCCACAGCTTATTTACGTGCGCCATTTTCTTTGGAGACGATATTTAACTGCAGAAGAGTTTTCTTTCGTGTTCATCAAACGCGTTATTGCCGATCATTCGTCCGAAATGGGTCCTGGTTCGAATCCCGGTGAGGCATGGCTGTTGTGTTTGTCTTATGCCGCTGGCTCTCTTCCCAGGAGCTAGTGGCCGCAAATTAGGGACGGGCGACTGCTTATAGCCCAATGAGTTGCTCACGGTGGTCGTTAAACCTCCAATAACAATAAAAAAAAAACACGCTGTTGCCAGTTTCAGTTCTTTGAATTCCTTCTATTTTCTGTAACTTCTCAGCACAAACGTTCTAAAAATGTGTAAACTTCTTTTGAATATGCGCCTATTAAGATTTCGGGTTTCGTAAGCCGAATTTAGTGCAACGGGGCTAGTTTTCTTGACCTGTGGTGGGTCTCTCTCCGTCTCTCTCTGAATCGTCCTTAACTCATCTGCAGCACTGTTTAATACTCCTCACCGCAGCTAAGCTATGTCTCCGAAAGCCTGGCACTTTGTGGAGTCGCCACCGCAATAAACCAGGAGACTCAACTGGAGGACGGAAACAAGCCGGTGGAGTAACAATAATGCTTTGGGCAATGTACTGCTGCGAAACCCTGGATTCAGACATTCAAATACAGAAAACTATGATAGTCCGAGAGCCAGAAAGGATTTATTTACCCCAGCGAGTGCAAAAGCTTTGTAAATATTTTTTGTGTATATATATGACATATATATACAGCACAATAGATCATATCCATGTGCTGAGAGAACTAATTGAAAGAGCGAGGGAATATGAACTTCCATTGTGCATGGCTTTTATCGATTATGAAAAAGCCTTTGATTCGGTGAAACCATCAGCAGTTACAAGGGCTCTGAAAACCTGCGGTATTGAAGATGCATACATTAATATTATTAATAACATCTATGAAAATGCAAGTGCAAAGATTAGGCTGTTTGAAAATACAACACATATAAAAATTGGAAAGGGAGTGAGACAAGGTGACACCATATCTCCGAAGCTCTTCAATGCCACATTGGAGGGTGTTTTTCAGTCACTGAGCTGGGAAAACAAGGGGATAAAGATTAATGGAGATTATCTAACCCACCTTCGTTTTGCTGATGACGTAGTCATTTTTGCAACTAGCCCATCAGAGCTGCAGAGTATGATCCAGGAACTTGCTGACAAGAGTAAAGAAGTGGGATTAAAAATGAACTTTCAGAAGACAAAAGTGATGTTCAATGCTTTTACAAGAAATGAAGATTTATCGATTGATGGAGAAAAGCTGGAGATAACAGACACGTACGTTTATCTTGGACAGCAGATATCAAGTGAGGGTCACATTGATGAAGAAATTAATCGGCGTACAAAACTTGCCTGGAGAGCTTTTGGAAGAAACAGCATAATTTTCAAGAGCAATATGCCATTATGTCTTAAAAGAAAAGTGTTTGATCAATGCATCCTTCCAGTGCTTACGTATGGTGCAGAGACGTGGACCTTAACTAAAAGAGACATACAAAGGCTGCAGACAACTCAAAGATTCATGGAGAGGTGCATACTTGGTGTAACCAGGAGAGATAAGAAGAGGAACTCGTGGATCCGAAAAATGACAAGAGTGGAAGACATCATGATCAGAGTTAAATCCCTGAAATGGCAATGGGCTGGACATACTGCCAGAAGGACAGATCATCGATGGACAGCCGAAATTTTAGATTGGATTCCAAGGGACAGGAAAAGACCCAGAAGAAGACCACATGGGAGATGGGTGGATGAAATTCGAAAGTATGCAGGGGTGACATGGAGTAGACTGGCACAAGACAGACCGTTGTGGAGGAAACTTGGGGAGACCTTCGTCCAGCAGTGGATTGATAATGGTTGACAATGATGATGATGATGATATGACATAAGTGTCTCAGAAAAGTGAGTCTTGCAAAATTCCAGTGGTGGGTTGCTGCGTGATGACGTCATCAATATGACTGCCGGCTATTACGTAGTTACCACATTTAAATATGCATGTCTTCTCACCCATTTATGTCACAGGGATGAATTTTTTGAAAAATTTAATGACAAGTATTTTTGTAATTACAAATTTTTGTTTACTCCATTAGTGTTTGAGATAATTGCATTTGAACGCGTAAAATCAGTGTTCACATTGGCTATGTGTGACATTTAACAATGACTTACTCAAAAACCATGACCGAATGGCAGGTCAGATGGGACACGGGAGAGACAGGCCGGAAGACACATAGAGTGTTTCCAAAGGTCTCGACCAAACGTGCACAAACAAACAAGCTCCTGAATCAGGTACTCAGTGGCCATGGCATCAGCCCTGAATACCTGGGCAGATTTGCCATCAGGAACTGCACTTGTCCCTGTGGAAATAGAGCGGCAAGCATAGAACACTGCGTGCTCGAATGCAGTGGCTTCGCCGAATGGAGAAACACACTGATCCCAGGTGTGCAAAGAACGCGAAGATTGGATCTGCTCATCCAATCCTCCGTTAACAGGAGGGGAATAATAGCCTTGGTTGAGAGGCTAACCCTCCAGCAACATACGATCTTCCCCAATCAAGTGGGGACCGAAACGCAGGAGGTGCACGTGCACACCGAAAGCGATTCGGAAGATCAATGAGGGCGAAAGTCTGTAGGCAAGCAGACGAAGAGACCACCAATGTAAATATTCTGTAAATAAATTTTTTGCTATCTCTTGATGTTGTGAGTCCTAAGCATGAGGACAGAGTATACATGTGTGTAGATGTTTTGAAAAAGAAAATAAAGGGAAATTATTCCCCAAAAAAAGTTCGAGGGCAAGGAATCTCCCAGTCAACGATAAAGTAAGAAACGACCTATCCCGCCAGACAGAGCGGGAACCCTGACAAGGTATACTAGGTCGCCTGCCAGCACGTCACCACGGGCTGGTCCCTAGGCCATTGGCGTGGCCAGGGTCCGAACCGGCGTCTCAAGGCAGGATAATTGTCGCAACATGTCAAAATAACATCCAAGGTGCTCAATAAGTCCCCGTGGAGCCAAGACAGATTGGCGGAACGGGACAATGAAATCAGTATCTTACTCAAAAACTAAACGACTTTCGAAAAAATGCTCCTGAACAAAAAAAGTTGCTTTTTTTAATGAGGATTCCGAAAATGTATAAAAGTATGAGGTTTACCCCAACGCTTAGAGAATTATGAGTGATAACTCGTTATAAGTCCACTTTCTCATCATTACGGCTCCCGCGCTATTATGTAGTTTCCCCATTTAAATATGCAAATCTTCTCACCCATTTTTGCTACAGAGATTATATTTTTTAACGAAATGTTTCAGATTTAATGACAAATACTTTCTGTAATTACACATTTTTTTCTGTTTTGTTTCAAGTTAGCGTATTTGTAGTTGAAATTCAAAATGACTGCAGAGGAAAAGTCTTGTATCATCCACACAGGAAATATTCAAGGACCTATCTTCAGATTAACTGATCCGACATGGAAGAAAATGTTAGATGCATCTTCTGCAAGATTAAGAACTTATAAAGGCTCCAAGTTCAATAATATTTGTAAATTCCTCCGAAAAGAGTTTGATGTATAAGCAAACGTGGAGTTTGCTACAAAAATTTCACCGCAGTCCAGAAGACAAGAGATACTGAAACTCCCCAAGCAAAAACTTCAGGATACTCTTTGCGATCAAACGCTCCAGCTGGACGTTTCTGTGAAAATAGCAACAAACACAGGTGTTGTTGAATTTTTTTTTTTATTTTTTGTGGAATTAAAAGGAAAAAAAGTTAAAGGGAAAGAAGAAGCAATTGGCGAATGTCAAACCAAGGACGCCTAGAAGGGTACCAAAGATGCAGCAAAATTTCTTCAGGATCAGAATTTATTGTTAAAACTTGGTGACTAAAATTTCATAGCAAAGAAGGCATGGTACCACCACTTATGCCGCAAACAGTACCATAAGACTTCATCGTCAACAGAGAATAAAAGAGAAACAACCACTGAAACAACTAGAAAAGTTTATCAAGTAAAACACGACAGAGCATTTAGTAAAGTAGAAGACTATGTCAATGAATACATAATTATACCAAACAAGGTCCAAAAACTGACCTGGGACCCTCAATTCTTTCTTCAGAAAGATAAACACAATGTTCATTCCCGACATTGTGTTTATCTTTCTGAAGAAGGAATTGAGGGTCCTATGAATTCAAATCAAAAGTTAGTCAACAAACTGATGAGTCGCGTTGGTCCTGCTTTAAAAACAACAAAATCGAACAACAAGCAGGGAATAATACTATTTTCAAATCGGATTTCATCAATTGAAGCTGAAGCAATAGCCAATGATTACGCATCTCAAATTGAGGCACGGATTGAAGAAGTGGCTTTATGTTTGCACACACAAATTTTTAAACATTCAGTGTGCCTGAAATTTGATCACTTTCTTAATGCTCACGATATCGTTTCAGGAAAAAATAAAATCCCGAAACTTCTTGAAGTATTTTTTAGAACTTAATACAGTGGCACCTCTAAACCAACAAGTGAAAAACTGGAGAGTCGAGCTTCTTCATCTTCACAAGGTGCAATATTTGTTGCAAGCAACGGAAGATTGAAACCAAGAAAAGTCTTCTGTTGAGTTTAGGCATGAAAAGTATGACAGGAAGCAGAAAGGTACTAGAAATTCTCAATCACTTGGGTCACTGTATTGGTTACCACACCATTGAGGAGCTTGAGACAGATTTAGCTATGTCTCTAATGAAGCAAGTAGGAGTCACACCAGATAACATATGTAGAAGACCTAGGCTTTTCACTGGGGTTGCCTGGGACAACTTTGACTCTAACTTAGAGACATTGTCAGGTAAAGAGGAAAAGGGAGTTTATACACTGAGTGGCCACTTTATTATGACCACCCCCTAAGTACTTCGTTGGGCCACCTTTTGCCTTTAATACTACGTCGATTCTTCGTGGCATAGACTCCACGAGATATTGATAGGTGGTTTGTGGAATCTGAGACCATGCTTGATGAATAGCACTTTCCAGGAGTGTGAGATTGCAGGGTTGTGCATCCAGTTGTCTGATGGCTCGTTCAGCTCCATCCCACAAATTCTCAATGGGGTTGAGAACTGGAGATTGTGGGTGCCACCTAAGCAAAGTAAACTCACCGGCATGTTCCTGAAACCAATCCTGTACAATACGAGCACTATGGCAGGACGCATTATCTTGTTGAAAGTAGCCATCGCTATTGGGATAAACCATCCACATGACAGGATGCACTTGGTCCGCAACGATGTTTAGATATGATGTGCCAGTCAGACGTTGATCAACACGAATTAAAGGGCCCAAAGCATGCCAGGAAAACATTCCCCAAACCATAAAGTTGCCTCCACCAGCTTGAAGGATTGTAGCAATGCATTTGCGGCCCATGCTGTCGTGCTATTTCCGCCAAATTCTCACTCGGCCATCGGCATGGTGCAACTGAAAACGTGATTCAGCGGACCACACAATTTGTTTCCAATTATCGACTGACCAATCCTTGTGCTCTTGGGCGAACTGCAGACGTTTTCTCTTGTTAATTGCAGACAGCAAAGGTGTTCAAACAGGCCTTCCGCTGCCATATCCCATCCGATGCAGTGCACGGCGAACAGTGCGTACAGAGATCATTTGAGGGGATCCTTGATTAAGATGGTCTGTAATGAGACCCAGTTTTTTTGGCTGACAGTCCAGTCTTTAAACACTTTAACAATAGCTGCTCTGGAACATTTCACGAATGCGGCGGTTTCTGTGATGCTCGCTCCATGGCTCTGAGTTCCTACAATCATCCCACGTTGAAAGTCCGTCAAATCGCATTTTTTACCCATATCGTCACCCAAAAATCACTTCTACTACTGTCACAAGCACTAAGCTTTCCCTTTTTACACTAGCCTCGCCCTCTGGCGACAACAGCGTGCAGCCATAGCTCATTTGCTTAAAACTGTCAGGTGGTCATAATAAAGCGGCCACTCAGTGTATAATACGCTCAGCATTTGCTACCAAAACTTGGAAACTGAACAGCCTGGAAATAATACCATGGAAGCAGAAAGTGAGATACAATTTGCCGATAGCTGAGAAGAATCCGGTATTTTCATAGATACCACGGGATCTTGTAAGCCACTTAGAAAGATGAGATAACTTCATATTTATTCAAAGGATCTTGAGTCATATCCAAAGAAACCAAAATTAGTCGAGCCATTGTGTTCTTTGGTGAGTAATTGTCCTGTTACAAAACATTTCGAAGACTCCATGCTGATTTTACTTGGGTGGTTTCTGTAAAATGGGGTGAAACAATAACATTGTGGTCTGGGTGGAATCCCAAAGTTGTAAAAGATAAATCTGTGAAACAGAAGATTGGTTACATGAGAAATATCACTTTTACCCCTACACAGATGATGTGGTGCTGGAAACTATGAAGGTATCACAGAAAGTAGCAGCTGAGTGTGGAGAGTCTTCAATTTGAGTTCATTATAGTCTTGATCTGGCTAAATTGCAATCATGACGCAAAATCAAGAAAGCCCTCACTTTGAAAACCTCGTGATTTAATTTGGATCATTCCACATACGTAGTTAGCCTACTTTGAAGCTCTTGGATACTATCTCGATAGTTCAGGGATTGAACATATTCTTTCGGAGAGCGAAGTTCTAGCATCTGGCCCAATACATGGATTTCTCGGAGGAAAGAGTTTCAGCCTATGTAAGCGAGTACACATCTTACTTTCTCTCTGTCTCTCTGTCTCTCTCTCTCTCTCTCTCTCGAAAGCTGCCTTTTCTAGAAGTTTATATGTAGAATAACTACATCAGGCGAAACACTGAATGATGATCTTTCTCAAGATACTTCGGACAAGTTTATTATGAGCTCAAATACACTGGTGTGCAAAAATTAAGGGCGAAGAGGAGAAATTAGCATAACAGCGGAACGAGGAGCAGAACGGACCGAAAGACCGCTCAGGCGATAGACTAGGGTCCGGTACGGTAGGGTATGCGCATATATACAGCATGGCGTAGGAGGAGGTAGGGGGGTGTCGGAAGGGTATAAAGCACACGGACGGTGTACCCTCAGCAATTCGGTGAAAGCTATTGCACGATGTACATCGGTTTGAACGACGTCGATTAGCTACCACCGTGTGATATGGCCAACAGGCAATCCAGTAGACGACATCTGGATGACTTTACCCGAGGTCGCGTCATTGGGAAGTTCGAAGAAGGTCAAAGTGTGACTAGTGTGGCCGAGCAGTTTGGGATCGCTCACAGCATCGGTTCACCAGCTTGGAGAGCATTTTAAACGACAGGAACAGCTGTCCGAGAGTTTAGCAGTGGTCGTCCACGAGCAACCACGGCGGCGGACGACCGGTATATTGTCCTACAGGCGAGAAGAGACAGACGGCAGACAGCGAGAGAAATCGTAAGGAACACGCAACAGACAACTGGACGTCCGTTATCGGGTTTTACCGTGGCCAGGAGGCTGCACAAAGGCGGTCAATTTGCACGCCGACCAGTACGGTGTGTGCCATTATCGCCTGCTCATGGGAGACGGCAGTTTCTGTGGTGCCAGGAACAAAAAAACTGGACACATCAGCAATGGGGTCGAGTTCTCTTTACGGATGAGAGCCGATTTAGTCTGACGAGCGATTCCGGACGTATAAGCATCTGGAGAGAGCAGGGAACACGCAATCACACCTCCAACATCATCGAAAAGGACCGGTTTGGAGGTGGCGGAGTTCTCGTTTGGGGCGGTGTCATGCTTGGTAGTCGTACTGACCTCCACATCTTTCAAGGAGGTTCAGTAACTGGTGCCCGCTATTGTACCGAGGTTCTCCTACCTCACGTACGTCTGTTTAGAGGTGCTGCGGGTCCTGAGTTCCTCTTCATGGACGACAACGCTGCACCTCATTGTACAGTGGCTGTCGCAGAGCTGTTGGGGAATGAAGATATTCAACGCATGGATTGGTCCGTAAGGTCCCCGGACCTAAATCCAATCGAACACGTGTGGGACCTCCTCGGGAGACGCTCAGCAGCACGTCACCAGCCGCCAGCAACGATTCCGCAGCTGCGATTGGCGCTACAACAGAAATGGGCCGCGATGCCTCAACAGCTCCTTGACAACCTCGTCCTCAGCATGGACAGACGTTGTAAATCCTGCACCGCACTCAGGGTTGATCATATCCTCTACTAAAGACTGGATTTCTCTTGGCAGCCGCCTGTCACATGGACGTTTCTGTCTTCTGTCCAGTTGTGCTCGAAGCTACCTTTTCAATAAAGTGCCTTTGTATCCTTTGGATTCCTTGTTTGGACGGTTTTGCTCACTTGTCCCATATTCTTACATCTTAGGGATCTTATGGTATGATTTGAGTCGATGTGGAGCACTTCTGCACGACGTTACATTCGAAAAACCGTCTCGTCCTTAATTTTTGCACGCCAGTGTAGAAAGCAAGTGTGTGATGAGTTCAAGGTATTCAAAGCAGAAACAAGAACAGGATTTCACGGAAAAACAGCTCATCAACCGTACATTGATCTCGTTAACTTCTACAAATTATTAAGAACAGCCTGTACAAATGTATACGGATGCCCTAGAGAAAATGATTCCAGCTTTTTTCTCGGCCATGTGACTGACCTATGCGTTATGGATGACTGTGTACCTCCTAAAACTTCTAAACCTACGAACCGAATGCCTTGAAATCATGTATGCATAAACGCAAGGTGGTCTAGGTATAAAGCGCACTATTAACTCATTCTCTAGGGTACCACTTGACATGGCACAAGAGCTGACTGTAAATGCTAAAGCTTCTTCAAGGTTCACAGGCATCACGGCATTTTCAAACTCAGAATCTTCTCTAGGGTACCACTTGACATGGCACAAGAGCTGACTGTAAATGCTGATGCTTCTTCAAGGTTCACAGGCATCACGGCATTTTCAAACTCAGAATCTTTTCTAGGGTACCACTTGACATGGCACAAGAGCTGACTGTAAATGCTGAAGATTCTTCAAGGTTCACAGGCATCACGGCATTTTCAAACTCAGAATCTTTTCTAGGGTACCACTTGACATGGCACAAGAGCTGACTGTAAATGCTGAAGCTTCTTCAAGGTTCACAGGCATCACGGCATTTTCAAACTCAGAATCTTCTCTAGGGTACCACTTGACATGGCACAAGAGCTGACTGTAAATGCTGAAGCTTCTTCAAGGTTCACAGGCATCACGGCATTTTCAAACTCAGAATCTTCTCTAGGGTACCACTTGACATGGCACAAGAGCTGACTGTAAATGCTGAAGCTTCTTCTAGGTTCACAGGCATCACGACATTTTCAAACTCAGAATCTTCTCTAGGGTACCACTTGACATGGCACAAGAGCTGACTGTAAATGCTGAAGCTTCTTCAAGGTTCACAGGCATCACGGCATTTTCAAACTCAGAATCTTCTCTAGGGTACCACTTGACATGGCACAAGAGCTGACTGTAAATGCTGAAGCTTCTTCAAGGTTCACAGGCATCACGGCATTTTCAAACTCAGAATCTTCTCTAGGGTACCACTTGACATGACACAAGAGCTGACTGTAAATGCTGAAGATTCTTCAAGGTTCACAGGCATCACGGTATTTTCAAACTCAGAATCTTCTCTAGGGTACCACTTTACATGGCACAAGAGCTGACTGTAAATGCTGAAGATTCTTCAAGGTTCACAGGCATCACGGCATTTTCAAACTCAGAATCTTCTCTAGGGTACCACTTGACATGGCACAAGAGCTGACTGTAAATGCTGAAGCTTCTTCAAGGTTCACAGGCATCACGGCATTTTCAAACTCAGAATCTTCTCTAGGGTACCACTTGACATGGCACAAGAGCTGACTGTAAATGCTGAAGATTCTTCAAGGTTCACAGGCATCACGGCATTTTCAAACTCAGAATCTTCTCTAGGGTACCACTTGACATGGCACAAGAGCTGACTGTAAATGCTGAAGCTTCTTCAAGGTTCACAGACATTACGGCATTTTCATACTCAGAATCTGCTAGAGCTCGATGGATGATCACAAGGTTATTGAAAACTGAGATAGTGAGCATCTTACTTGAAAGCAGCGGAATTACAAACGCTCCAGATGCGAAGTAGATGTGCAAAAAGGATGCATTGAAAAAGATCACAGAAATACTGAAAAAGATAATTACAGCCTTTAATGGTTTTCCAAACCCATTTCAAGACTTGATCCTCAGCATTTTAACTGGACAGACAGTCAATGAAAGGTCACACTGGATCTTCTTTCTTTTTCTTCTAAAGGGCAAGAAACTGCTGAAAAGTTCAAAAAAATGTACTTGCTAGATCCAAAGAATGTTGACAAGCCTATACCCCGAAATTTAGTAGCTAACTGTGCATCTTCTGTTGCACCAAGTAACCTGAAAACAGGTTACTTGGTGCAACAGTTTTTTTTAAACAGAACAAAAGAAACTAGAGGTTGCCAAATGCACTTTAAACGCTTTCGATAAAGTAGTCCAAAAATGTGATGTGAAAAAAGTCATGGAGTATCATCCTCTAACATCCGTACGATTCTCTCTTGTCTGTGCCATGTACGGACACCCTTGATACTCCTCTGTGAGTGAGGTAAGATACAGTCTATTTATGAAGAAAACCACTCCTAAGATCCAGTCTAAGGCATTCTCCAAAGTTAAAAGGATTGATCCAACAATGCTGCCACCATCTAAACCTACTCTGATCCAAAAGATTAAAAGAAGCAATTCAGTGCCATGGTTGTGGAAACGAGCCCATTGCAGAAACCCTGACTAAAAATCTCAAAAACTAATGGAGTTAACAAGACTGTGTAATTACAAAAATATTTTGTCATTAAATTTGATTTGATACATTTCAGTAAAAAACATCATCTCTGTAGCATAAATGGATGAGAAGATTTGCTTATTTAAATGGGGCAACTACATTATAGCGCGGGAGCAGTATTGAGGAGAAAGTGTACTTACAACGAGTTATCACTCCCAATTCTCTCAGCGTTGGGGTAAACTCCATGTTTTTATACATTTTCGGAATCCTCATTAAAAAATGCAACTTTTTTGTTCCGGAGAATTTTTTCGAAAGTCGTATGGTTTTTGAGTACATCATATTTAAAAGTCACACATAACCAATGGGAACACTGATTTCACATGTAAAAATGCCATTATCTCAAAAACTAATGGAGTTAACAAAAATGTGTAATTACAGAAAGTGTTTGTCATTAAATCTGAAACATTTCGTTAAAAAATATCATCTATCTCTGTAGCTGAAATGGGCGAGAAAATTTGCATATTTAAATTGGGCTACTACACAATAGCGCGGGAGCCGTATTGATGAGAAAGTGGACTTATAATGAGTTATCACTTATAATTCTCTAAACGTTGGGGTAAACCCCATGTTTTTATACATTTTCAGAATCCTCATTAAAAAACGCAACTTTTTTGTTCAGAAGCATTTTTCGAAAGTCGTATAGTTTTTGAGTAAATTGTGGTTACATGTCACACATAGCCAATGTGAACACTGATTTTACACTTTCAAATGCAATTATCTCAAAAACTAATGGAGTAAACAAAAATGTGTAATTACAAAAAATACTTGTCATTAAATTTGAAACATTTCAGAAAAACATTCATCCCTGTGACATAAACGAGTGAGAAGTCATGAATATTTAAATGTGGCAACTACGTAATAGCCAGCAGCCATATTGATGACGTCATCACGCAGCAACCCACCACGGAAATTTTGCAAGACTCACTTTTCTGAGACACTTATGTCATATATAAACGAAAAAATATTTACAAAGCTTTTGCACTCTTTGGGTAAATAAATCATGGTCTGGCTCTTAGACTAATGACATCTACCATCTACCTAATCATTGCAGACTAGGTGCATCCTTTCATGGAAATAATGTTCCCTTCTAGTAGTGACTTCTTTCAAAATGATAATGTGTCATACCACACTGCCCAGATTGCACAAGAATGATTCGCGGAACATGAGGATGACTTCCAGATATTGCCATGGCCTCCAAATTTCCCAGACATCAATCCAATCAAGCATTTGTGGTCTGTGTTGGAACAGCAACATAAACCACAGAACGATCCGGGGCAGTCAACCACGTAATTTTGCAAGAGTTAATGGATCTGCTGGCAACGTGTTGGTACATATGCCACAAAACACCTTTAGAAATCTTGTAGAATCCATGCCTCGCCGGGTAAGAGCTGTTTTGTAGGCACGTGGAGAACCAACATCATATTAGGCTAGTGGTCATAATGTTTTTTCTCTTCGGTGTAGTTGATTCGTTTGTTCGATCAATGCAAATCTTTAAAGAACATTTTTCCACATTTACTATATCGGAATATGTACACAGTGGTATCGTAATAATATCATGACCTACCTAATAATGGGAATAACCACTCTTGGCCCAGATGACAGCGGCGAGACGGCTTGGCATAGACCCAATGAGGACCTGGAAGGTTGCTCGAGGCACACGTGCCTATTCGGACTGTAGCAGAGCACGGAGGTCCGGAGATGACGTGGTTATGAGTCGGCACATCGAACCTGTTGATCAAAATAATCCCACAAGTACTCTATGGGGTTGAGGTCGGGTGATTTTGCCGGCTGAGGGAGAACGGAGACATCTCCGTCGTGTTCCTGGAACCAGTCATTCACCCCCTTAGCGAAGTGGCACGGCGCATTGTTCTGTTGGTAGACACCATCGCCACCAGGGAAAATGTCGAACACGAAGGGGGATGCATGTAGTCAGCGGGGCTGTACAGGTAGCCATTGACGTTCAAGGACCTATCCAGTGGTACCAGCGGTCATACTAGGAAACCATCCCCCAGACATACACACTGCCACCTCCGGCCTGTACTTGACCGACGAGAGTGTCCGTGTGTTGGTTCTTGTGTGTCTGACGCCGTATCCGCCCCCGCCCGTCACTTCTGTGGAGCAGAAACCTCGATTCGTCGGAGATAGCAACCTTTTTCCACTCTACCACTGACCAATGACGGTAGTCCCATGCGAACTGCAGGCGTCGTTGCCGATGGACCTGGGTTACCATGGGCGCATTGACGCTGTGTCGACTCCGGATACCCATGCGTAACAGGGTTCGCTGTACTGTTATCGGGGACACGTATTTGGATGTTCCAGCGTTCATTTGCGTGGTCAATTGTTGCACTGTTGCGCGTTGATTGCCCTTTACCAGTCGACGGAGGCGTCGTACTCCTCTGAGGTAGATGGCCTTTGGGGCTCCACAGTTATGACGTCACGAGGTACTCGGTGTACTAGCGGTCCATTCTTGGTACACCCTTACTACAGCACTTCGCGAACAGCCCACGAAGTCTGCTGTATCTGAGATGCTTCCACTCGTGGCGCGGTAGCCGATGATCATACCTTTTTGAAAGTCCGTCAAATCAGTACTCCGCCCATTGTGCTCACGTAACGCACTGTGGCTCATCTGTCCTGGCCGGCTGCTTATATCTCCGTGTGGTCGACCTTGTCACGTGCACTCTGTGATTCCGGGGTGGTCATGTTATTCTGATAAGACCGTGTATAAAACAGCAGTATAAACCATATACGGTATCTTCCATTAAAACATCCATATTGACTAAAAAATTGTGAAAATGAAAGGTTCCCACTTTCATAAGAGGCAATGTGCTTTAACCTACAGTATCTGAGATCACAAAGTCAAATTTAGGCCTGAAGATAGAAAACATTTTGTCATTTGCTTTGCCGCTGTTGTTTGTACTACACACTAGCTACGGAAAGTACTTCTTCTCAGCAGATGACCAGTAGAATAATTAGAGACTTCCGACGGTAGGTGGCAAAATCCGGGAAATAAACTTTATCTAATAACGTTCAATTTACAAAGACGAAACAAAATTCAACAAACGAATCAGCGGTGAGCTTGTTATACTATTTTACAGTGTCAAATGATCCGCTTTTAACAAAATGCATTCCTCTCAGTGCACCGAGTTCGAATGTTTTCGCTACTATGAAACAGTGTTTCAAAATTTAGTTGCAGATAGAATGCGTCTACCATCTTTAATCCGATTTTTCACCTATATGTATGAATGCAGACTTTTGTGTAAATCTGATTGCACTTGTTTGAGTAAGCTACAGGTACTTTAACACGACATATTTTTCGAAAAGATCGAGAAAAAAATTTAAACTTACTTGTTGAGAAGGCAGTTACGACAAACGTGAAATCTGACTGAGAATATGATAAGTTTTCAGTGTGAAACAGAAGCTTCATCAATTGTTGACTATCGTAAGTCTGAAATTCCGAGGGGTCGTTACTATAACCGCAGAGGTAGTTGCTCTTTGTTTGTTGTTCGCCACTAAATACCTGCGTTACAAACATTAAAACAGCATGTGTATTTAAATGAATAGGTATGAAAAACTCTACAAAGTCAAGAAGAAAAACGGGCTTAATTTCCTTATTACAGTTAACTCTGGATATAGTGAACTCTGTTATAGTGAACATTCGGCTATAGTGAACCTAAATCATTGGTCCCGACCCGCAACATCGGAAATGTACGTTAAAATATTCGTTTATAGTGAACCTAAAGAATAAAACTTAAAACAAAATAATGTACTTGTAACATGAAACTGTAACTTATTTCAAAACAAACCTTCTTGTAAAAACTAGAAAGAATGTGCTGAGAACAATATTGTACTCCTTAAGTGCATTGAAGGACAAAGGTAATATTAAAAACTCAGCAACATCAAGATGGTGTTCCTGCCTGCCAACACCACGTCAATCCTCCAATCCGCCGCCCCGGTGGCGCAGTGGTCTAAGCGATGGCCTCTGATCATTCGTCCGAAAGGGGTCCGGGTTGGAATTCCGGTGAGGCATGGATGTTGTGTTTGTCTTACGACACTGGCTCTCTCCCTTCCCTGGAACCAGTGACCCTAAATTAGGGACGGGCGACTGCTTATAGCCCATTAAGTTGCTCACGGTGGTCTTTAAACCTCCAATCAAAAAAAAAAAAAAAAAAACAATCCTCCAATCCATGGAGCAAAATGTGATTCGCAGCTTTAAAACTTATTACAGAAGGGAAGTAACGCTTCATTTAATCCAAGCCTTGGAATCAAAGCAGAACATATCAATAAATGTTCTGAATGTTGTACGTTTTGGAAACAAAGCTTGGAGGAGTGTGTCAAATGTCACTATACAGAACTGTTTCTGGAGCTCTGGTTTGGCTACTGGACGTGTGGCATCCGAAGAAGAGGATGATGCGCCTCTTAAGGATCTGCTTTAGCATATCGGTGCGAATTCCACTGAAGCTGAAGGTTTATCAATGCTGACTGTGAAGTTATAACGAATGAAATCCCGTCGGATGAAACTATTGTCCAGGCTGTGAAAGACTGTTCCAGCACGGAAGAAATCCAAGCTGAAGATGACGAGGACGATAATGAAGAACGTGTTTCAACAGTGAAAGACATGTTGGAGGGTCTTTAAACCTCCAATCAAAAAAATATTGTGCTCAAATTCCTAGAATGTATGGAATATGTAGAATCGTGTTAAGAAAGAACACAGACTGTAGAGAAGGACACAGAGAAAATATTTGTTAAAACTGTTTAGCAGCGGCACATGACAGGTTATTTTCATGTTAGTTAAGGTAATGTAAAATTGATTTTGTTTACTTAATTTAATGAATATACACTACGTGCATAAAATATTATTTTTTAGATATATATGTACATATTTTATTTTCTTGCTCACCATTCCACTCAATTCAGGTTAAGGGAAGACACTTCGGTTTTAGTGAACCTCGGATATAGTTAACGAAATATATGCGATTCCGCAGAGGTTCACTATAAGCGGAGTTGACTGTATTTGCTCATACAAAAGGTTATATTCATTTCATATCTAATAACAATCAGAAAATACATTACTGTTTGTGAAAATTGTAACACCAAGAAAGAATCGCGCTATTCAAATCAAATTTATGTCACAGACTCCTCATGTTACAGGAGATAACTGATTACATTTCTACAGTTGCACATTATTTTTTCGCTTCAAAGCTCAATATCATGTGAAGCCACCTCGAGCGACAATAACAGTCTCTAATGGCGTGACTTTGAAAGGAAAAGGTTTTTGACATCGTCCTGGGAATAGCCTGCCAAGCTGCTTCTATTCAAGACCAGAGTTCATTTGCGGTGATTGGTGGAGGCGCTTGGCGGGCCAGTCGCTTAGCAACCATGTCCCAGACATGTTCGATGGGGAACATATAACCCGAACGTGCAAGTTAGGTAAATAGCTGTATATACCATGCATGGAAGAGGTCTCGGACACTCCGAGCCACGTGTGGCCGAGCATTGTCCTACTGGAATAAAGCGAAAGGACAACTCTGAAGGAGGGGTATCATCTCTACATATAAAACATTCCTGATGCATCGCTGGCTGTTTAGGGTTCCCTTAATTCGTATCAGGCGAGATCGCGAATTGAACCCAATAACTCTCTAAACCATGATGAGGCTTGGCATTGGGCCGGTATGACGCTGTAAGGTGCCCTTCACCACGATGTCTTCGAACGCGTACGCGATAATCATGGTGCATCAAGTTGAATCGTGACCCGACAGAAAACATGACCTGTTGTCAGTGAGCGCGCCAGTGTTTGTGTCCGAGACCCCATTGCAGTCTGGTGCGTCTGTGGTTGAGAGTCAAAGGAATGCGCAGCAACGGGCTGACCTGTGACAGTGCTCCACTGCTATGCTAACACCGTGGATGTCGCTGTGCGATCGGTCACTGCCATGCGGTAGAGGTATCTCTCATCCCGTGCAGTCGAACGAGTTTTCGGTCCATTTCCCAGATTTCTGTGAGTCCGAGCCTCATATGTCCACTGACGTCACGTTCGCGTCGCCGTACTGGCATTTCGTCTCGCACGAGTGAAAATTTCGCGTAGGAAAATCCGGCTTATTTCATCCCAACAATCTTTCTTTGTTCAAAGTCCGTCAAGTGTTCATAATGCGACCTTCTTCGGCGACGGGGCATAGTCAGACATAACACTGTTAAACATTGGTACTCAGAAATAAGCAAAATGTACTTTTTTTTTACGCTTTCCAACCGTAGGTTGAAGAAGCATATATGCTCCAGCTTTGTCCGTCCGTCTGTCCGCACGATAACTGGCGTAAAAATGGTTCAATTTCGATGAAATTTTAGTATGTGGTAGGGGACCATCTGGCAACGAACCCTATTGAAAATGGGGTTAATGTGGTCAAAGGTCACGACATAGGAGCGGGATCCATTCCATTGCCCTTATGTGTCATAACTTGCGTAAATATGGTTCGATTTCAATGAAATTTCAGTATATGGTAGGTGACCACCTGGGGACGAACCCTATTAAAAGATCAGATCATATGTAGAGGATTTTAGGAAGGCAGTGTCTGACCCCAGGTCTTAAACAACCCTTAGAAATAGGAAGCTAGGAGTTTTGGGCTAGAGTTCCCGATAGGAAAGTCACACGGAAGCAAGGTAGAAAGGGGGAGGAAGACGCCCTTATTTATTACCAGGGGGCCAGTACCCGGTGTCCGACAGCTTAACGTGCCCATCCGACGCACGGCGGGTATTTAGTGGTTCGAATGTTCGTACCTGCCCAGGATCGAAGCTGAGGTTATCTCCATGGCAGTCACGAATGCTGACCACTAGGCCACCCACTTTTTGCGTCATAACTTGCATAAATGAGGTACGATTTCAATGAAATGTTAGTATGTAATAGAGGAACACCTGAGGACGAATCCTGTTGAAAATGGGTGAATTGGGTTCAAAGGTTAGGACATAAGAGCGGGATCCATTCCATTGCCCTTATGCGTCATAGCCTGCGTAAAAATGGTTCGATTTCGATGAAATTTTAGTATGTGGTATGGGACAACCTAGGAAAGGACCCTATTGAAAATGGGTGAAATGGGGTCAAAGGTCAGGACATAGGATCGGCATCCATTTCATCGCCTTTATGCGTTATAACTACGTAAAAATGCTTCCATTGAGACAAAACTTTATCATGTTGTTCCGGATGTATACTTTACCGGTTCTGTTGAATATAATCGAAATGGGGTCAAAGGTCAGGTTAATAGGAGCGAGATTTATTCTACAGCCATTATCCTCATAACTTGAGAAATAACTTTAGTAATGATTTCTGGTATGTTGGAAAGCGTATCATAATCAATGCATTGCATGATTTTCCTAACTTGTTGAGTACATTGTGGGCTTATAATAACTCCAAGTACTTGTGTCTCATTTTTGGAAAAGACACGTACTCAATTTTGAGTACATACAGGGAATCAATTGTGAGTATACCTGGTAATTCTAATTTGAAATATATATACTCATTTTTGAGTACATATATTTCAGATATATGTACTCAAAAAATCTATATATTTATTTCAAATATATGTACTCCAACTTCATTCAGTTTCTGTGCCCTGCCCAAAAGGGCACAGAAACTGAAGAAAATTTCAGCGAATCTAACGATTCTGACAGGATAGTTTGTAAGTGAAAGAGAGCACACTAGATAGCGCCACCGTACGATTTTGCACATAGAAGGAAGAGATATATTAGGGGAGGGGGCTTAGGAACTTTAACCGGGAGATTCCTACCCGGGGGCCGTCACTTAACGTGCTCGTCCGATGCACGGCGGATATTCAGTGATTGTTAGAAATTCCCACCACCACGGAGAGATCCCAGGTTCAAGCCTATAAGGCTAGGTTTGAACCTGGGGTCCTTCCATCAGTAGTCTGAACCTCTAACCATTAAGCCATCCGCTGCTCGCTTTCAAATTTGGAATACGTGTACTCCATACATATTCGTTTATTCATAGGATCAACTGGAAGTATATTATTCCCCGGCATATCTGGGATAATAGATATACTCGTTGCCACATTCTGGGCACATAGACCGCACAATTTTAAGATAAATATAGTAATGAAGCGACAATATATTATTTATCAGATTGACACAAATATAGTTAATGTAAAAATGTACACAAAATATTTTATGCATAAAACTTGTGATCAGTGACTTTGTTGTACTAATTATTTATGTGTGTCACTTTACACATTTATTAAACAATTTCTCTTGAAATCTATAATATCTAAAATGAAGTAATACGAGATTACACTGAAGAGCAATTGAATTAGAGACAGCTGGCGTTTTGCAAATGTGGCGCTGTGGGCGGCCATGTAAACGGAAACGGCATGACGTATGCAGCGATCCGACAATATAAGGAGTGATGCGACGGGAATCAGTAAGAGTCGGACGCAGTATGGGTAAGACGAATGATCTAAGCGCATTTCATCGTGGGTAAATTGTCGGGGCCCGACGAATGGGTCACTCCATCTCGGAAGTCGTGCAGACACTGGGATTTTCACGAGCCACTGTGTCACGGGTGTACCGTGAGTACATCGAATCCGGTAAAACTATCCCTGCAAGGGCCAACTGCCGTGGACAACACCGTGTGGATGAGCGGGGTCATCGTCGGCTAGCTCGCATTGTAACAGCGGATAGACGGGCCACAGTGCAAGAAATCACTCGGCAATTTAACGCTGGTGCACAAAAACGTGTAAGCAGCCACACTATCCAGAACCATCTCCTCGCTATGGGGTACAGAAGATATCGTCCCACGAGGGTACCGCTGCTGACCGCACATCACAGGGTGCAAAGATTAGCATGGGCGCTGGAACATCGCCACTGGACCCTAGACATGTGGGAAAATGTTGCCTGGACTGATGAGTCGAGATTCACGTTGGTGCATGCGGATGGCAGGATACGAGTACGGCGCAAACCACAAGAAGCGATGGTTCCTTCTTGCCAGCAGGGTACTCTTCAAGCTGGGGGGGGTGGCATTCTCGTTTGGGGACTGTTTACGTGGACTGAAATGGATCCCCTGGTACGTGTGACATCATCCCTCACAGGTTAACGTTACCAAGATATCCTGGACGACCATTTGCTCCCGTTTGTGCGTCTTCAACATCCCACTGGGGACCTCATCCTGCAACAAGACAATGCACCGTGCCATCGCTCCCGAATTGTATCCGAATGGTTGGATGAACACTCCACCGACGTCACCTCGCTTCCTTGGCCAGCTAGGTCACCTGACCGCAATCCCATCGAGCACATCTGGGATGCCATCGATAGGGATGTTCGACGCTCTGACCCCCCTCCATCAAATCTTCGTGAACTGTGGGAGCTTGTTCAGGGGTCGTGGATCTGTATGGCTTCCCAACGCTTCCGGTGTCTTGTCGAGTCTATGCCGAGACAAATCGCCGCAGTCATCAGGGTGAAAGGTGGTTGCTACACGTTACTAGACAGGTATCTCTTATTCAATTGCACTTCAGTGTATATTTATATTTATTGACGCAGTTATTTGTAAGTTCGTGTGGTTGCTTATATTTGAGCATGTCATGTACTCGTTTACGATACGATTGTACTTTTATTGTTCTTAAAAAAAAAAAAAGAGTAGGTTCAGGTTCTCATTTGAAAGATTTTTTTAACAGTGAAGAAACACCCTTTCGATTTAGTGTCGACTCTTCACTTATTGCAACATCCCGACTGAGACTGAACAGTTCAGTGACAGTTTATTTTTTCTGATTGCAACATCTCTTTATACACAAGACTGTACAGTTAAGTGGGAGCTCCTCCGAAACAGCATGCCCAATTTCACTAATAATAGTTTAATCCTTTGCATGCCCCAACCTGTTGTACAAATCCTATTTCTTTTCTTTCTTTCTCTCTCTCTCTCTTTTTTTTTTTTTTATTTTGATTGGGGGTTTAACGATCATCGCGCGCCCGTGAACAAACTCATTGGGCTATAAGTAGTCACCCGTCCCTGATTTAGGTTCACTGGTCCCCGGAAGGGGAGCTAGCCAGTGCCGTATCATCAGCATCCATACCTCGCTGGGTTTCGAACCAGGGCCCATCTCGGATGAATGGTCAGAAGCGAGCGCTTCACGATGTTGCAATTTTCACAAATCACAAATGTAGTGGAGCAAATGCAGTGCCTAGATTACACTACACAAGTGCAGGCGCTACTCCATTGCATTTGTTTAGTGTAATCCACACAAGTGCAGTGGCATAGCGTAGCCCCCGCAGGGGACGCATTTTAGTTTCCCTTGAGTACATGGTTTTTTTTCGTCGAAAATTTTAAATATTTTCCTTCAATCTTAACACAAAAATAACAAATTTGCTTGAATACAAATTGCACGAAAATGCTTACTTAGGAAAAATATATGAAATGTTCTAGAGATATTTGAGACTTGTTTCCTTTTTTTTTTTTTTTTCATTTTTCTCAAGCATGAAACGTATTGAGTATTAGTTATTATTTTGATGAAATAAAATCATGTGAGTGCTAAAAGGATTCATACGCCTGCGACCCAGCCATCTGGTACCTATTGTAACGAGCGGACACTTCAGTTTTTCCTGAATGGGTGTCATTTTTTTTTTTTTTTTACATAGGGGCCTTAAATATGTTTTGCGGGGGGGGGGGGTTGCTAAAATTCATGCTGTGCCACTGCACAATCAAGTAGTGTGCGTTGAATCTGCCTCATTCACTGCATCGGAAGAGGTCTGATACGCGTTAAAATCCGTCTCTATTACCGAATTTCTAATACTTATACCGTACTTAGAAGCTGTATATCCGGCATAAAGTTTGATAGATCCATACTTATTTTGGAGGAAGAAGAATGGAGTAGGAGTTTTTAAACATAATTGTTTTCCTAATCATTTTCATATTTCATAGAAAATGACACGCCAATTAAAACGTTATAATGCCGAAAATGTGTATGAGTGCTTTGAGAACAACACTAAGACATTAAATTTGCTGAAGCAACTTTATGTTAAACTATAATTTAAATTATAGTTTGGAGTCCCAGACGAGGCTTGGGTAGTGTCTTTTCTTACAGCACTGGCTCTCTCCCTTGCCTGGAGCCAATGGCAATACAGCAGACTCTTGCTAACCCGGCATTCCTTGCACAGAGGAGTGCCGGATTTCTGAGAGGGCGTAAAAATTCAGTTTAATTCTTAATTAAATTTAATGTTACAATTACAAGTTTACTATGTGTAATACATATGTATTAAAAACCAAGAAAAATGACACCGAATTTTCGGGTGTAATAAGCACGTCTTTTGAATCCGTTCTGACGCAAATTAAATTCATCAAAGCTATTCAAAGTCAATGGAACCGGTATGGAAAACAATAGATCTGACCAAAGAAAGAAGATTTTCAATCGGGTTTTCAATCCCTCAGATATTGCTGTAAACGGAATCGTGAGCTTACGAACTCTTAGAAACAGAGTTATCGACAAAAATGAGATGTGACTTTACGTCCCCTGGTGGGAAAACCATGCATTATTTTAGGAAGAAAGTATTCTCAAAAGGTTTATCCATATAAGCGGTATCGGTCCAAGAAAAAAAATTTAGTCGAGTTTTCAGGAGCCCAGATTTTGCAACAAATACTTCAGAAGCAGAAATTAACACTTATGACCCCTGGTGGCTAAACCATTCTTTACCAAACATTAGAAATTATGTGAAAAATATTTTCCATCAGGTCTTGTATGCGATACAGGAAGAATTTTTCAAATCGGAGCTTTGGGAGCAGAAATAACGCAGAAAACGCAATTTACCTTTGTGCTCCCTAGCGGAAAGTCTATGATTTACTTGCAAATTTTGAATTTATAGGAAAAACATTTCGGATCAGAAACACTATCCAAAAAAGAAGGAATTTTTTAAATCGGACTCCTAGAAGTAGAGATATTGATAAAAATAAGATATACATCTACGCCCCCAGGCGTAGAAACCATGCATTTTTTCAATAAGAAAATTTTCCTAAAGGTTTGTCGACATGAGTAGTATTGGTCAACAAACGCCTTCTTTTTCAATCGAGATTTTAGAAGCTCATATTTTGCTGCAAATACAACAGAAGCGGAAATTAAGACTTACGCCGCCTGGTGGCCAAGCCATTTCTTACAAAAATTAGAAATGATGTGCAAACGATTTCCCATCAGGAGCTGTATGCGGTGAAGAAAGAATTTTTCAAATCGGAAATTTAGAAGCAGAGATATAGAGGAAAACGCAACTTATATTTACGCCCCCTAGCGGAAAGTCTATGAATTACTTGAAAATTGGAAATTATATGAACCACATGTCACACTAGAAACACTATCCAACAAAGAAGGGATTTTTCAAATCGGACTCCTAGAAGTAGAGATATTGACAAAAGTAAGATATATATCTACGCCTCCTGGCGTAGAAACTATGCATTATTTTAAGAAGAAAATGTTTCTAAAAGGTTTGTCGACATGAGTAGTATCGGTCAACAAACGACGTTTTTTTTCAATCGAGAATTTAGAAGCTCATATTTTGCTGCAAATACAACAGAAGCGGAAATTAAGATTTACGCCCCCAGGTGGCCAAACTATTTTTTTACAAAAATTAGAAATTATGTGTAAACGATTTCCCATCAGGAGCTGTATCTGGTGTAGAAAGAATTTTTTAAATCGGAGATTTAGAAGCAGAGATACAGGGGAACGCAATTTACCGCTACGCCCCCTAGCGAAAGTCTATGAATTACTTGAACATTTTGAATTTATATGAAAAACATGTCGCAGGAAAACACTATCCAACAAAGAAGGCGATTTTTCAAATAGGACTCCTAGAATTAGAGATATTGCCAAAAATAAGATGTACATCTACGCCCCCTGGCGGAGAAACTTTAGAATATTTTAAGAAGAAAATATTCCGAAAAGGTTTATCGATGTGAGTGGCACCAGTCCACGAAAAAATTTTCAATCGATGTTTTAGAAGCTCCGATTTTATTGCAAATACATCAGAAGCAAAAATTAACGCTTACGCCCCCTGGTGGCCAAAGTATTCCTTACCAAAAATTTGAAATTATATGCAAAAGATTTCACATCAGAAGATGTATCCGCTGAAGAAAATATTTTTCAAATCGGAGTTTTAGAAGAAGAGGCATCGGGGAAAATGTAATTTACTTTTACGCCCCCTAGCGGAAACTCTATGCGTAATTTGAAAAAGTAACTATATCTAAAATACTCTTCGACATAAATGGAATCGAAAGATAAAAACAATTTTCAATCGGATGTTTGGAAGCAAATATGTGGAATAAAACAAATTTTTGAATTCGACATCATCTGCATTTACGCCCTCTACCGGCGAAATTGTACATCGTAAAAAAAAACGAAATAAAGGATCATCATTTGCATATTTCAAGCTTCCCAATGCACAAAGAATTTTTTCAAATCGGACTAATAGTTGCAGAGGTATCGTGGGTACAGGCGGACGGACGGACAAACCGATAACAGAAGCACAATCTTTTTTTACAAAAGACGAGCTAAAAACATGAATAAGAGACAAGCATATGATAATAGTAAAAGAACACGATCAGTACATACTATACTGTTTAATTTACAACAATGAAAAAATTTTGGCGTATTACCAGTACAGCAAAGCGCAATATGTATGTGTACGTACCATACACAGTAAAAGAAACGTACAATTGCAACACAGCTCAGATGAAATCTTGCATTTTCTACTCAGTGTGGCCTGTTCGAAACATGTCACAGATTTTTGTCTGCTTTAATGAAGATGCTTTTATAGCACAGCACGTCTTTTGTAAAAAAAGATCGTGCTTCTGTTATCGGTTTGTCCGTCCGTCTGTACCCACGGTATCTCTGCAACTATTAGTCCGATTTGAAAAATTCTTTTGCATTCGGAAGCTTGAAATATGCGAATGATGATCCTTTATTTTGTTTTTTTTTTACGATGTACAATTTTGCCGCTAGGGGGCGTAAATACAGATGATGTCAAATTCAAAATTACGTTTTAATCCACATATTTGCTTCTAAACATCCGATTGAAAAAAATCTTTTATCTGTCGATTTAATTTACGTAGAAGAATCTTTTAGATATAGTTTCATTTTCAAATTATGCATAGATTTTCCGCTAGGGGGCGTAAAAGTAAATTACATTTTTCCCGATAACTCTTCTCCTAAAACTCCGATTTGAAAAATCTTTTTTTCAGCGGATACATCTCCTAATGGAAAATCTTTTTGCATATAATTTCGAATTTTTGGTAAAGAATATTTTGGCCACCAGGGGGCGTAAGTGTTAATTTTTGCTTCTGATGAATTTGCCATAAAATCTGAGCATCTAAAATATCGATTGAAAAAATTCTTTCGTAGACTGATGCCACTCACATCGATAAACCTTTTCGGAATATTTTCTTCCTAAAATATCTCACAGTTTCTCCGCGAGGGGGCGTAGACGTATATCTTATTTTTGTCAATATCTCCACTTCTAGGAGTCCGATTTGAAAAATTCTTTCTTTGTTGGATAATGTTTTCGGTGTGACATGTTTTTCATATAATTTTAAAATTTTCAAGTAATTCATAGACTTTCCGCTAGGGTGCGTAAAGGTAAATTGCGTTTCGCCCTATATCTCTGCTTCTAAATCTCCGATTTGAAAAATTCTTTCTGCACCGGATACATCTCCTGATGGGAAATCGTTTGCATATAATTTCAAATTTTTGTAAAAAAACTGTTTGGCCACCAGGGGTGTAAATCTTAATTTCCGCTTCTGATGTATTTGCAGCAAAATATGAGCTTCTAAATTCTTGATTGAAAAAAACGTCGTTTGTAGACCGATACTAATCTTGTCGACAAACCTTTTAGGAACATTTTCTTCTTAAAATAGTGCATAGTTTCTACGCCAGGGGCGTAGATGTATATCTTATTTTTGTCAATATCTCTAGTTCTAGGGGTTCGATTTGAAAAATTCCTTTTTTGTTGGATAGTGTTTCCAGTATGACATGTGCTTCCTATAATTTCAAAATTTTCAAGTAATTCATAGACTTTCCGCTAGGGGGCGTAAAGCTAACTTGCGTTTCTCCCTATATCTCTCCTTCTAAATTACCGATTTGAAAAATTCTTTTTGAACCGGATACAGCTCCTGATGGAAAATCGTTTGGACATAATTTCTAATTAAAAAAAAAATGGTTTGGCCACCAGGGGGCGTAAACTTTAATTTCCGCTTCTGATGTATTTGCAGCAAAATATGAGCTTCTAAAATCTCGATTGAAACAAAAATCTTTTGTTGACCGATGCTACTCGTGTCGACAAACCTTTTAGAAACATTTTCTTCTTAAAATAGTGCATGGTTTCTGCGCCAGGGGGCGTAGACGTATATCTTATTTTTGTCAATATCTCGATTTCTAGGAGTCCGATTAAAAAATTCCTTCTTTGTTGGATAGTGTTTCTAGTGTGACATGTTTTTCCTAAAAATTCAAAATTTTCAAGTAATTCATAGACTTTTCGCTAGGGGGCGTAAAGGTAAATTGCGTTTCCCACTATTTCTCTGCTTCTAAACCTCCGATTTGAAAAATTTCTTCTGCACTGGATACTGCTCCTGATGGGAAATCCTTTGTACATAATTTCTAATTTTTGTAAAAAAATGGTATGGCCACCAGGTGGCGTAAGTCTTAATTTCCACTTCTGATGTATTTGCAGCAAAATATGAGCTTCTAAAATCTCGATTGAAAAAAGTCTTTTGTTGACCGATGCTACTCATGTCGACAAACCTTTTAGGAACACTTTCTTCTTGAAATAATGCATGGTTTCTACGCCAGGGGGCGTAGATGTATATCTTATTTTTGTCAATATCTCTACTTCTAAAAGTCCAATTTAAAAAATTCCTTCGTTGTTGGATAGTGTTTCCGAGGCGAAATGTTTTTCCTATAAATTCAAAATTTTCGCGTAAATCATAGACTTTCCGCTAGGGCGCATAAAGGTAAATTACGTTTTCTGCTCCTAAAACTCCGATTTGAAAAATTCTTCCTGTATCGCATACAAGACCTGATGGAAAATATTTTTCACATAATTTCTAATGTTTTGTAAAGAATGGTTTGGCCACCAGGGGTCATAAGTGTTAATTTCTGCTTCTGAAGTATTTGTAGCAAAATCTGGGCTCCTGAAAACTCGACTAAATTTTTTTTTCTTGGACCGATACCGCTCTATGGATAAACCTTTTGAGAATACTTTCTTCCTAAAATAATGCATGGTTTTCCCACTAGGGGACGTAAAGTCACATCTCATTTTTGTCGATAACTCTGTTTCTAAGAGTTCGTAAGCTCAAGATTCCGTTTACACCAATATGTGAGGGATTAAAGACCCGATTGAAAATCTTTTTTCTTTCGTCAGGTCTATTGTTTTCCATGCCGGTTCCATTGACTTTGAATAGCTTTGATAAATTTAATTTGCGTCAGAACGGATTCAAAAGACGTGCTTATTACACCCGAAAATTCGGTGTCATCTTTCTTGTGTGATATTCTTAATTATTTTGAGAATCTTTCCTACTTTTATTTTAAATTGAATTTCATAATTCAAAACAAAACATAACGCTAAAATTGAAAATTTCACTCGTGCATGAAGTATAACTTCATTCCAGTCTGATATTAACACGATTTCTGCAACCAAAAACCACGCAAGGAGAAGGAGGCCGGATCATAAAGAGGCCGGATTAGCGAGGGCCGGGTTAGCGAGAATCTACTGTAATTAGGGACGGCGACAGTTTATAGTCGTTGCAGCTGCTCTCGGTGGTCGATGAACCGCGAAATTAGAAAAATAATTGAAAGAATTGCTCGGTGATGCTGCGGCGGGAATGGCAACACAACAAGTCGTAGGAAGTCGTCGACGTACCGTTGAGCTGTGAGGGTGGTACGGAGGACTACCAACGGTGTCCGGCTATCGTTAAAAATGGTTTCCCAGACAGTCATCACCGATGTGCGAGCGGTTCCAAGGTGAAGGTAAGATCCATGCACTGGCCGGTTCGTCTCCAGACAAGAATGCGCTGGTCATCGGCGCCAAGGGTAAACCGTGACTCATCCATGAAGACAACATAACGCCACTGGACACTATCCCATGTTGATCGGGCCCGACATCACTGCAACCTGTACCGGCGATACTCGCTGCTCAGTGGTAGACGGCGGAGTGGTCTCCTCGAATGTAGTCACCGTGTCCCAAGTCGTCTGGCAACGGTCCGGATGTCTACTTCCGTACCTGTAGACGACGCAACATGGCCACGGATAGTTCAGGACGACGAATTCGCTTCTGTTCGTGCGGCTATCACAATCGCTCGATCCTCTCGCGTTCTATTGTTGCCGTCGGCCGTCCACTACCCCCGTGCCGCTGGGTTGTGACCTCCTCAACCCTTTGACACCAACACCGTCCGATTGCTGCTTCGTTCCATCTCAAATGTCTGGTGACACGGGGACTTGATCCACCGGCATTTCTCAGCCTAATTATACGTCCTCTCTCAAACTCTCTCAGCTACTCGTATTCTGCATGGATCCGACGTCGAGTCATCCTCACAGTCTGTGGAAGTAAATGCATCCCCAATCCGCTGTCACAACTATCCCTGCGTGCGAGCTTTGCTCTTGATATATACTCCTCGATGCGCGGTCCCCATGCGCTGTGGCGGGCCACTATTTCGTCGTTGGTCGTTATTTTTTAATCATTTACATATTCAGCTACTGCATGCGGAGTTTCATCAGGTTCGAAAGATTTTCCCGCGGTTCTTCGTTTAGTTAAAGACATTGATCAACTTCAGCTAAAAGCAACGTTCAACTAACACAAAAATTATACTTTTCAAAAATTGGTGTATCGGGGGACAAGTGTCTTAACTGACTCTGTTTTCATGTGGAACAGTTAACTTTGTGTTCCATATATTCATTGCCCTAACTCATTTGTATGAGACTATAATAACATCCTTGTAAATCGGAAGTTATTTACTGATCATGCTCTGTATTTTACGTTTTTACAGTATGCTGTATGTAACTCACCTGAACATAGTTTTCGCAAATTGGTTCATCGTAAGGTTTCATGTTGAGGTATCTGATGCCCAAAACTACTCCAAATCCTAATGGTGGAACAATGTATATCGTACAGTTCCTGTTTGGGAGAAATGTTGAGTTTCTTGATGCTCTGAGTATGCCTACAGAAAGTTCATCACTGGAATCGAGGTACATTCTGAAAGTTTCACTCGTTTCACAATAATCTTCTACGTATTCTGCAAAACCAGGAAATAAGATTAAAAAAAAATTCGCGTATTTCAAATTATAAAAACATAAATCACATTATGCGTTCACACATAAAGGTTCTGAATACGTCAAACAGAAATGGCACAGTTTTATACATAATAAATTTACTTCTTGGATGGGAAATCGTGATTGCTGAGCATACCGCAACAGCCCTGTGGTAATTAGGTATATAAACACACGCACACGAATCCAATATCATCATCATCAATCATCTATATCCGCTGCAAGATGAAGATTTCAGCAATAATCTTTCACGTCACTCCAGCATACTTTCAAATTTCGTTTGCCACCCCAGTGGCGCAATGGTCTAAGTTCGTCCGAGATGGGTCCGTCCCTAATTTAGGGCCACTGGTTCCAGGGAAGGGAGAGAAGCAGTGTATTAAGGCAAACATAACTTCCATGCCTCACCGTCATTCGAACCCGGGCTCATTTCTGACGAATGGTCAGAAGCCAGCGCTCAGACCACTGCTCCACCTGGGCGGCTTTGACATTCGTCGTCCAAGCTAAATATAGGCAACAGTTATATCCAAATTTGTTCCATCAACCACATTCAGTCCTTGTAAGGGTATTGAGCAGCCCGGTGGTGAAGTGGTCTTAGCTTTAGCTTCTGACCATTCGTCCGAGATGGGTCAGAGTTCGAATCCCGGTGAGGCATGGGTGGTTTGTCTTTTGGCACTGGCTCTCTCCCTTTCCTGGAGCCAACGGCCCTAAATTACGGACGGGCGACTGCTTGTAGCCCATGGAGTTGCTCATGTTGGTCGTTTAACCCCCAATCAAAAAAATAATGTTGGTCCATGTTACGGATATCGTCCATAGGTTTGGCGTTGTCGTCTTGGAAACATTTGTAGTAGGAAACTAGTAAGCGTTGATTGACACTTTTCCTTCCCATAATCAAGGCAACGACGAGTTAGTGATCTTCGATACATCTTCGGTACAGCGGGAATAATATGAGCTTCACAAAAAGTATAATATAGTTCACCGTTTACTTTATAAAATCACACTGTTTCTCCATTCTCACTTCGTGGTGACTCTGGCGGTGAATCAAGCATTGAGGTTTGAATATGGCATTTCCAGATTACTCAGGTCCCAAGCTATACGCACTTTCTTCACTTCTTTTCCGCTGCTGTTTATCGAACCGTATATCTGTGTTTGGCAAACATCCTAGAGACTCTGACGTGCCTGCCGAGCAGGACGCATACGACATAAAGGCAGATAGCAGCGATAACGAACGTCCGCGTAGCTCAATTGGTAGAGTGACTTATTCTGGAATGAGGGGACCCTGGTTCGAGCCCCGGCGTGGACAAAAATGACGGAGAAACTTACTTCGTTATAACTCCCATAACATGTAATAGAAGCATTATTTATTGTAAATATAGGCTCTTGTCTTTGCATATCTGTTTTAGATATTCCCGCAGAAAGTTACCTCGGAACTTGTGATTCGGGAGTTTGAGTCGTCATAACCCATTAGGAACGACCGTGGGTCTGAAAATTTTTCTCCCTGACTTCTGCTATTCTAGTTGCGTGAGAACGAGCACCAGCTTGCAGAATCCGGCATTATATTGTTGATAGTATGATTTGTCGCCGTACGTCAAGGAGATTTTATTTTCACTTGGGGCATTATATCGTAGGATAGTATGACTTATCACCGGCATTATATCGTAGGATAGTATGACTTGTCGCCGTACGTCACGGAGATTTTATTTTCACTTCGGCGCATTGCGATTTCCTTAATTTCGGATTTTTTTTTTTTTTTTTTTGACGTAACCTTGTGCTCTTTTCTTACTGGCATGTTTTCTAAAACTACTTCCACGAACAAAGTACAGCTTTGTACTGAAAATAGTATTCAACGATGATATTAGTTTGTACTGTTGAATAAGCAGTTTCCACGTAACATATCACTGTGAGAATTTATTGAACTGACGAATTTGATGATGTAATGACACTCGTACAACATTAATTACATGAATCAATCATACCATGTTTAATAAAACGAGAACAACTTGTTTAATGAATTCAGTAAGTGGCCATATGAGTGAAAATGGGATAATCAATGTTAGAGAAAAGATATTGTAGCTCTCTTTGCTGACCGCGTGGATTCCTTTTCTTAAAATCTCGCCGTTGACAAATTCGTGGTTGATAAACTTGGATAAACTTAAAAGTTTATGAAAACTTTTGGATTAGAATAACTGAAGTCATCACTCAGCCTATTTTTTTCTCAAACTATTTTCTTTTTTACGTATGGTAAACAGGCGCAACGCTACGAGTGAGCAAAAGTGAGCTTCAGCCCACGCAACTTTTCTTTGAGCTCACCCTTTAGCCTCCCCTCCAAATATTTAAATGATTAGAACACATGACGTGAGAGAGAGAGAGAGAGAATGCAATGATTTAAGATTTTAGGAGACTTGAATAAACCTATGGGAATTTTTCTGATTCGTAGAATTTGTCATACAGGGTGATTCATAAAGAAGTATACAGTTTCAACGCAGTATAACACAAGAACAATGTAAGATATTTTATGTTACCTGTAACAGAATTGTAGGGGAATGTTTCAAGTTTTTTTTAGAGACAGTCACAGATGTTCTATGTGTGCACCCTTAGTCACACGACACAATTCCTCACCGATGGATTGGACGAGCTGCGGACTACAACATGCCACTGACCCAATGACCATCCGGAAGTCCTGACTTAACATCTTGTGACTTTTTCCTGTGGGGGTACGTAAAGGACAAAGAATTCGCCCCTCCCCTTCTTGTTGATCTAGCGGAGCTGAAACAGCGTATCACAGCCACTATCACTCCACTTGATTCAGATCTCTTATCTCGCGTTTGGGCGGAAATGGATTACCGGCTCGATGTGTGTCGTGTGACTATGGGTGCACACATAGAACATATGTGACTGTCTTTAAAAAAATTTGAAACATGCCCCTACAATTCTATTACAGGTAACATAAAACAGCTTACATGCGTTGAAACTGTATACTTCTTTATGAATCACCCTGCATAACACGAATTTTTGATGCTTTAGTTTAGTAAATATCTTTCCTGACAGTAGTAAAGTAAATCCCAAGTAAAACATTTCGATGTAATGAAAATGGGTACCAGAAGTAGTTGAAACCATTGCTGAAATCTGATTTTGGAATACTGTTCCATGAAGGGACACAACAATAGATAATTTCGCCGCTACTCAACAATGCATTTTACTAAACTATCGCTAAAAATTATTTCACCACGTTTTACATAAACCTAACAATATCTCATTGCAATCTGCGTAAATTACGAGAACCACATGCTAAATGTGAGAAAAAACATTACAGAAATGCATTTTTGATGCTTTGAAAACGGTGCATCGTAGCGAAATTTGGCTTCCCCTCGACGATCCCCCCCCCCAAGGGGGTTGACGAGGGCTTCAAAATGATGTATAATACGATAGGGTGTAAACCTGTAGATATTCTAGAACAAAAGCTACCAAATCGCCCTCACTAACACACTTGCAATTAAGAATTTCTTTCCACTGCATCTTGAGGTCAGATATTAGCTTGCGCACGCGCAGATGGACTTTCGTAGCTACAACACATTTCATCGGTGTCACAGTCGTTCCTTACTTTCGTCTAAATCTGAATAATATATAATAATAATTAGTAAAAGTAAATAGTTTTAGAAAAACTAAACAGCTGAAATAATGACTATTGCCGCTCCATAGTTTAGTAAATATTTACTTTTATGACTGATATATCTTCTTTCATTGGCTTTACGAAAACAACATTAATCCATACCACTCAATATCAGGAAATAGTAAACCTTATTATTTGTTGCTATAACTTAATTCCACTTAGTATGTACCTTAATTCCACTTAGTATGTTCGGTGTTTTCGTGAATCACGTGAATAAATGTTAATACATAATCTCGAATCACTCATTTTACTGCACACCCATAAATATCTTGCCATGCAAAGGATGCATAGTATAATAATTTGCAAGAGTACTCTCGATTTTTGTTCAGTTTAGTGTTGTTCTGCTATTCTGTGAAATGAAAGGAGTCCTCTGAGTTAAAGTGTGTGAGAATAGCAAAAAGACACCATTTTCAGAATTCTGGTGTTAAAAGTTGATATTCGTTATCAGGTTATGAACTAAAATTCATAAACAACCTTATGACCGCAATCATTGAAAAAGGGGAAAAAATGACGTATGACAACTAAAATCGCGGAAACGTAGTAACTTGTCAAACCCCATTAAGGTTTGTGTCCATGGTTTCCAGTACTACATATGAACAGAACTGATAACACTTTTTTTTACTGGGAATAACATCACCCAGCGTAGGGTTAAATTACAGAAACCGAATTTGTTTTGGTAAACTTTTTGCCAAGCAGTTCAAGAAATTGTGTCCCCCCCTTCTCCTCATAGAATACTTGGTCCCCCAATAGCCCTCCCAGTCCTTAACCGCTGACGTCGCCGCTGATAACAAAGTATACGAGGTATGTCAATAAATTTCGGTGAATGCTGTCGAAAGGTGTACAGGAAAGGTTGTGAAAGGTGCTGTAACTTGCACAACGCAGTCATGTACATGAGCGAACATGTCTGTAACTGTCACAAAGCAGTGAGAAAGGATGTGACATAGAGTACATGTGGCAGTTGATGTAAGCGCGCGTTGTTAGCTGGCTAAAATGAAGCAGAAAAGCAATATCAAATTTCACTTGAAACTGGACCGTTGCCGCGATGAATCGCCCACCGCATTCGCTTTATCTGGCACGGGCTGACTGCTTTCTGTTTTCCCGACTTAAATTAGCGCTGAAGGGAAGAGATTTGCGGACATTTCGGACATTCAAGCTAGCGTGACGACCCAGCTGCAGACGATAACAAAGCAGGACCCATAGCTTCCAGCAGTTATACGACGATGCTAAAAGGGTTTTGAATCTTGGGGAAGAGATTAGTTTGAAAGCCAATAAAGTAAGTTTTCTTAAATACACTCATTGTCATAAAAATTCGCTCTCCGAGAAAAAAAATCATGCAATTAACGCGAAACTCGGCGAATAGCTACGGGAAGAACAGACATGCAAATTATTAAAGTTTCGGGCGATTCCTCATGCCCGCATGTCCAACACCGGCGCTACAATCGCAATCCTTGGGGCTTATAAGGCGCCGAGCAGGGAACTCCACATTCGTGCCGAAGTGCACGGCAAGAGTCAGGTGAGATTCCTCAGCGATAGATACGCACAGGAGCCGCCGTAGATGTGCGTACGGGCAACTGACGGAGTGTGAACGTGGCTGTATCGTTGGGATCAGAGAGGCAGGGTGGCCGGTGAGCCGAATCGGCCACCATTTGAGCCGGTCGGACAGTACGGTGCAATCGTGTTGAGAGCAATGGACACGGGAAGGCACCCAGACATGGCGGACAGGCTCTGGATGACTCAGACACACCACCAGCAGAGAAGACCGTTGGATCGTGAGAGCGGCACGCACATATGCAACGACGTAATTGTCCAATATCCAGAGACATGTGGAGACTGTACAAGGGACTCCTGTGTCAGCCAAAACCATTTCCAGACACATGGCATACTCGAATCTACGTTTTCTGCCATTAACACCTGACCATCGTCGTTGTCGATTGCAGTGGTGTCAGCAGCGAGCAACGTGGAATGCTACGGACTGGCGACGTATAGTGTTCAGCGACGAATCTCGCTTCTGTATGGGAACGGACGATCACTGTGTCAAAGTGTGGAAGACCGCAGGTGAGCGCTACAATCCCAACCTCACTGTACAGCGGCACACTTCCCGAACTGCAAGTGTGATGGTCTGGGGAGCCATTTTCCAACAAGATTTTTCGTACACGGCTCAGGTTTCCGGGGACTGTCTACGTCATGCTTTGACGCTTCCGTGGCGTGCCAGATCGCCTGATCTCTCGCCCATCGAGCACTTTTGGGACCAGACGGGACGGCAGATTTCAACATGCCCCAGTGTTCGTGATTTAGAGCGTCAGTTACAAGAAGTGTGGGCCAATCTGTCCCAGGATAACATACGGCGTCTCTTTGACTCCATGACGGACCGTATCACCGCATGTATCCGAGCACGAGGCGGTCCGACGCGGTTCTAACGCTGATCAGAATGTGTACCGTTTGTCGGCAGAAAATTGTTCTTCTGCTGTGATATTGCAATCACTTCTTTTCTTGGTATGTACCATTTTACTACTAAAATCTCATTTCAATCCGACGCTTCCTTCTTGATGCGCGGATTTTTATGACAATGAGTGTACGAAGGTTGGATATGAAATAGTGGCAGCACTGTCCCCACGTTGATGCTGCACACGTCAGTGCGTTGCTGTTCCACGCACATAGTTTCGCCAGTGCAAGATTTGGGGGTGAGGACTGTATGCAACGTTAAAATATCCTTGTCAAACAGGACTGCCCTAAATAGATATTTTCCAAGTGAGAACAAAGTGCATGGATCGAAATCGATGAGGCGCAGGAAAGGTAAGAAGGTATTAGCATATCGGACGGTGGCACGTTCAGGTCAACTTAGCATCCAAGACCGTCACGTGGTGTTGATGCAATAATTGATGACGGTGGATCGACGATGGAGGGAAAGACAGTTAACCGCAGAGGTAGGAATGTGTTACAAAACAGTTTTACATGTGTTGAAGGACGTGCTTGGTTACCGCGAAATTGCAGCACAATGAAAGTTCATCATCTTACGGAAGTTCAGAAATTGCACCGCTGCGCCCTTCTTGTGAGCATTTGGAACACACTCACCAGAGAAGATGACGCGTTCCTGGAGAGAAAAGTCGCTCTGGATGAAACGTGGACGAGGTCCTACGAACCAGAACTGAAACTACAGTCCAATGAATGGAGGTATCCATTGCCTTTCCGGCCGAAAAAAAACATCGCTACGAACCAGGGAATCTCAAAGTGATGCAGATAGTGGAATATGGTTTCCAAGGTATGATACTCCATCATGCGATTCTGTAGCACCATACAGTTAAAGCTCAGTGCTATCAACATTTTCTGGAACATCATCGCACTGCAAAGTATAATAATTATATTCAAACAGCATCCATATTCAATTCAATAAGAATGATGCACTGAATTGCCTGTGGTTTACTAGTTTTCCATGTAAAAACTCAGAAACCTTAAAATTATATCGCCCTGTTGCGGGAATCGAACCCGCATCTCCCAATTTCCGCTTGTGTATTCTAACCGTTACACCACCTAGGACAATAAAGTTTCAACCAATTAAGGCCTTAGGAATCTCAAACCTCAAGTCAGTGCATGATTTTGATTGAATTGAATACATGTGCTGTTTTAATGTAATTGCTTTGAATATGTTCCCATGTATTTCTGAGGAAATATTTCTTCCTCAAATTCTACATCTTCGCTCTGCTGTGTGGATAAAAGCTTTCAAATTTCCCAACAAGTGCGCTCATTGCCTTACTTGACAATGCGCCATGTCACACTGTTACTCCTGTAAGGAATTTGTTAGCACGGTGGCAGTGGGAGTTGCTCGAACATGCGCCCTGTCTCCCCGACATGGGCCCATGTTGTTGAAATTACCTGCAGCGCTAAAAAAAAAAAAAAAGAAAAAGAAAGCGGATCGTCAGACAAGATTTGCAGCCGCTCTAAATGGCTAGCGAAATCACTGCGTGCCAAGCGCAGCTGTTATTCACCCAATTGAGAGGAACTACACTGCCGTGCAAAAATTAAGTACGAGACGGTTTTTCGAATGTAACGTCGTGCAGAAGTGCTGCACATAGACTCAAATCACACCAAAAGATCCCCAAGATGTAAGAACATGGGACAAGAGAGCAAAACCGTCCAAACAAGGAATCCAAAGGATACAAGGCACTTTATTGAAAAGGTAGCTTCGAGAAGATGACGCGTTCCTGGAGAGAAAAGTCGCTCTGGATGAAACGTGGACAGAAACGTCCATGTGACACGTGGCTGTCAAGAAAAATCCAGTCTTTAGTAAGGGATATGATCACCCCTGACTGCGTTGCAGGGTTTACAACGTCTGTCCATGCTGAGGACGAGGTTGTCAAGGAGCAGTTGAGGCATCGCGGCCCATTCTTTTTGTAGCGCCAATCGCAGCTGCGGAATCGTTGCTGGCGGCTGGTGACGTGCTGCCAAGCGTCTCCCGAGAAGGTCCCACACGTGTTTGATTGGATGGACCTTGCGGGCCCATCCATGCGTTGAAATTTTCACTCTTCAACAGCTCTGCAACAGCCACTGTACGATGAGGTGTAGCGTTGTCGTCCATGAAGAGGAACTCAGGACCCACAGCACCTCTAAACTTAACTTATCGCGGCATTTAGCACGTGAGGCAGGAGAACCTCGGTACAATAGCGGACACCAGTGACTGAACCTCCTTGGAAGATGTGGTCAGTACGGCTACCAAGCATGATACCGCCCCAAACGAGAACTCCGCCACCTCCAAACCGGTCCCTTTCGATGATGTTGGAGGTGTGATTGCGTGTTCCCTGCTTTCTTCAGATGTGTATACGTCCAGAATCGCTCATCAGACTAAATCGGCTCTCGTCCGTAAAGAAAACTCAACCCCATTGCTGATGTGTCCAGTTCTTGTGTTCCTGGCAAAACAGAAACCGTCGTCTCCGATGAGTAGGCGTTAATGGCACACACCGTACTGGTTGTCGTGCAAATAGACCACCTTTGTGCAGCCTCCTGGCCACGGTAAAACGCGACAACCGACGTCCAGTTGTCTGTTGCATGTGCCTTGTGATTTCTGCCGCTGTCTGCCGTCTGTCTCTTCTCGTATGTAGGACAATATACCGGTCGTCCGCCGCCGTAGTTGCTCATAGACGACCACTGCTAAACTCTCGGACAGCTGTTCCTGTCGTTTGAAATGCTCTCCAAGGTCGTGAAACGATGCTGTAAGCGATCCCGAACTCCTCGGCCACACTAGTCACACTTCGACCTTCTTCCAACTTCGCAATGACGCGACCTCGGATAAAGTCATGCAGATGTCGTTTACTGGATTGCCTGTTGGCCATATCACACGGTGGCAGCAACTCGACGTCGTTCAAACCGATGTACACCGTGCAATAGCTTTTACCGAATTGTTGAGCGTACACCGCCCGTGTGCTTTATACCCTTCCGACACTGCCCCCCCCTTACGTCCTGCTGCATATATGCGTATGCCTTACCATACCGGGCCCTAGTCTATCTGCTGAGTGGTCTTTCGGTCCGTTCTGCCTGCTCGTTTCGCTGTTATGCTAATTTCTCCCCTTCGTCTTTAATTTTTGCACACCAGTGTACGTGTACCTTTGAACCAAGCATTTGGGTCTTTCTCTCTCTCTCTCTCTGCCTTGAGCACGGTTGGGAAGAGAACGCTCTCTTTGTGCTCTGGTCAATGCTTGGAAAGGTCGTGTGTCCACGATGATGCGGTGTGTTTTGTTCTATCCACAGAACTAACTACTCCCGAATAAAGGGAGCAATTTTAATAAATGTAATGTTCCCGATTATTAGACTCAGTTACGCTACACTATTTCAAGGATGTGTATTTTCCTATTATTGTGTGAGTGTTTTCTCCAAAAGCTACGCACTTATGTGGCAAAACTGTAGTGTTCTTCTACAGCAAACATGGCGTCAGTAAGAAATGCTTTATTGTGTTATCGTGGAGCATCTACCTGTTGTGAACATATCAGCTCAAGATAGATATCACAGTGCCTTCTAATCATCCTTTGTATTATAATTAAAAGTTATTTCTATTTGCATAAAACTCAGCTCGGTATATGATTTTATTATTACTAGTATGAAGTGCTTGCTCTCTGTTCTATTGTTGTTAAGCTCACATTCTTCCGTCTTGAGTGAAAGCTAGCGAAAACCCTTTTTCTTTTCTACTGCGTATCGAATCGATTGGAGTGTTGATATTTTCAATTTAACTACACATCCGATTTAAGAATTAAATTCAATACATGCAACTTTGAACTCTTCACAAAATTGAAAAAAAAGCGCGAGGGGAGCGTTTCCCCATAACAGCGGAAATCCTCTGAGTGGTAGGGCGCTCGGGTGCTGACATCAAGAAAAACGGCTATGCTTACGGTATCGAGCGTCGCCCAGATGTGTGGCAGAAGGTTATCAATCTGGGAGGAAATTATATTGAAGGCGTGTTAACTTATTCTGCCCTGTGAGTAAATATGTTGGGATGTACAGTTATGTTGTCACTATTTCATGCCCAACCCTCGTACTTCGTGTTTTTCATTTTTCCGTGCATTCATCGAACTTTATTGTCACACCTTGTAAAGCAATATCAAAGTAAACATTCAGGTATCTGTGTAGTCTGATGCTGCGAAGCATACTGCACACAAATCAAGTTGCACGTATGGTCATTAGAACTGACTGTCAAATTATAGCCTAAGAAATTGGCTTAATAGTGATAAGAACTAACTAACCGCCTTTCACATGTTAAGAATGAAATATAAAGCATATCATGGTCGGTTCCTGGGAGAATAACAGGAAAGTAGCTAAAAAAATTAATTTACTTAAAGCGTCCAGACAGCACATGATTTTTATGTTGGAAAACATGATAAATTTCAACTTCCGAAATTAAATCGGCAGCTGGACTCGCCTAGATAGAATTTAAACCGCCGGTTAAAGGTTATCTGGAAGATTACAACATTACTGTCGATCCTCGTAAATTTGGGGTTGTGTTGCGAATCTGATTGCATCTGGCATGCAGTAGTTCCTTTTCAGCTGCGAATCTGACTGCATCTGGCATGCAGTTAGATTCGCAGCTGAAAAGGAATTACTGTATTTCAGATGGAATTTACTGACCAGAAATCAGGTGTTTATTCCATTCCGCTGGAGTGCCCAGACGAAGTGCAGAAGTGGTACATAGGTATGACTAAGAGATCGTTTAGCACTCGGATAGCTGAACACGAAAGACATGAGAAAAATGGACAGCCCTCGGAAGAGAAGTGCGTCTCAATGGTGTGTGCGACACCTGAATGGGCAAGATACAAATGCTTAGCTCCATACACTACCCAAATTGAGATCAGAGAGACAATAGAAATACAACAAAATATGCGTGCAATTATGCTGTCTCGTGTGACTTGTACCCCCTATACATAGATATCCTTGAGTGTTAAGACTTTAATTTGATTGGTGGTGATTGATTCACGTGCAGATTTTCCAAACTGCACAATTCGAAGTTAACTCACAGTAAGTATCGATTTTCAAATGTTAACTTTTACTATAAGTTCTCTTCGTACAGATTAGTTTCAATCTGCCTTGTAAAAGTCACTCGTTGGTGCGCGAAAGCTTGGCTTTATCAGTTTGTTCTATATCAATTTGGTGTATTTGTGCTCTTTATTTATTCTTTGTGTTACTGTATTTCATGTTGTTGTTTTGACTTTACTGAACCAATAAATGAAAGCGGTATTTTAGGGTATTCTGCTTATGGTTCTCCTCAGACGTTTAGAGATGGTGTAACGTACCAGCCCGAAGGACGCACACGATATAAAGGCAGATAGGAATCAGAATAAAACGTCCGCGTAGCTTAATCGGTAGAGCAACTTATTCCGGAATGAGGGGACCCGGGTTCGAATCCTGGCGCGGATAAAAATGACGGAGAAATTTACTTCGTTATAATTGGATTCGAGCCATCTACCATTACCCTTAAGTAGAGGCCTGTACGGGCCTTAATTTGTAAAGCCCGTCCCGGATCTGAAATTTAGGGGGCGGGGCTGGTCAGTTTCAGACTTTCATCCCGCGTTCTTCACCACTGATTTCAAATAACGCAAGGCTTCATCTTTAGAAACAAAGTTGCTCTACTGAAGAGAACTACCTCACTAGTAAACGAATGTAACAGATATATATATATGCCATTTCCCTTGGAAATTCTTCTCCCAGATGAGGTTTAGACCTGCCTACGAGGGGATGCTGAAAAGTTCTCGGCCTAACCCACTTCCTGTAATTGTAGCATTAATTTTGTTACTGCAGCTCGAAAGAGGGTTCTTTTTCAGACTAATAGCTTTTTATTTTTGCAGATGTTTGACCTCCTGAACTGAATCTTGTCAATGCAAAGTGTTGAATTTTCGAATGCGAAACTCCGGACTGTCATGGAATTTCTGTTCCTGCAGAAGAAGACAGCAAAAGAAATCTATGAGTGTATGACGCAAACATTAAGTGGCAAGTGCTCTTCATATTTCACTGTAAAGAAATGGTGTGCCAACTTTCAGCGTGCAGACTTTGAGATCAAAGATGCAGCAAGATCTGGAAGGCCTTCAACAGTGACAGCACCCGAACTTGTTAATTGTGTTCAATACTTGATTTTGTCGATTCGGCAAATCTCGGCTAAAACAATAGCTGAGACACTTGAGATATCCAGGAAACGTGTTGGGTTCATAATTCATGAACACTTGGATATGCAGAAGATGTCAGCAAAGTGGGTGCCCAAATGTTTGAACGACGATGAGAAACGAAAACGAGTGGACACTTCCATATAGGTTTTGTAGCAATTTGAGCGACCTGGTGATAATTTTTTTGCAGAGTCTAGTCGCTGTTGATGTAACGTACCGCGATCCAGAGACGAAATAACAGTCCCTGCAGTGGCAGCACTCGGGTTCTCTATGGCCAAAGAAATTAAAGACTCAAAGGTCTGCATGAAAGGTCATGGCAACGATTTTGGGGGATTCGGAAGGCGTTTTACTGACCGGCTATCTCTCGAAGGGCCAAACAATAAATGCTGAATACTATTCCAACTTGCTGTGCTGATTAAAGGAGGCGTTGAAAGAAAAAGGCGAGGAAAACTACGGAAAGGTGTTCTCTTTTTGCTGGACAATGCGCGGGCTCACAAGGCTGGCGAGACAATGGATGTTTTGAGGGATCTGGGGTTTAAGTGCATAGACCATCCACCCCACTCGCCAGATCTTGCTCCATCGGACTATTTCATGTTTTCAAATCTTAAAAAAGTTTGAAATGGAAGCATTTTTCTAATGATTGGGAGGTGATGTCAGCAGTAGAGCAGTATTTGAATGATCAGACTTCAGAATTTTTTTGAAGGAAATCCAAAAACGCTGCGCCAGGTGTGTTGAACTTCGGGTGAACATGTGGAATGTCTGTAAGCTTCATGGCTCTAGCCCATTTCTTTCTTGGTGAGGCCGAGAACTTATCAGCATCCCTTCGTACCTACTTCTGTTGCAAATGTAAAACACATTTCCTCTTTCACATTTACGTATAAACAATGTAACATCGATATTCAAATATGTAAACAAATATTTCAAACTTCCTCATCTCCGTTGTACACAGTGCGGCAATTAAATAAGGAGGTTGATTTAAAAAAAAAATCCCTGTAAAACACACGTGTCGGGAAGGCACGGTTTTTTGATAAGTCATTTATTATCTATGCGGCGGCAACAGCGTTTGCTTGAGAATAGCGCAGATGATTATTTAAGCTGTGCATGACGTCATTCGGTGGAAGAACATTGTCACAGCTCTTTCATGGAGCGGAGAGCAAATATCCGGTTCTGTTTGAAATATAGGTAAAACTGCATCCGAGACAGCTGAATTGTTACATGATTTGTATGAGTCTAATTGCCTATCTCGTGCTCAAATATTCCGTTGGTATGCACGTTTCAAGGGTGGGCGGGAAGATTTGGAAAATGTCGAAAAGCCTGTACACCTGATTTTATTGTGCACATCTGAACTCATTGAGAAAGTTCGCGAAAGGATAAAAAAAAAGTGATCTTTGTGTGACCTTGAGGATGCTGAAATGTGAGCTCCACTGGCGTATATTCAAGGCTAGCTAGGCTAGCTGCGAAGCCCAGAGAATGCACAAATAAAAGTTAATTAAATATACACAAATAAAAGCCAATTAGCAACGGTATTAAGATATGTCGATGCTTTTGCTGCGAAAAAAACGCGTGCGGAATCGCTTCTTTTGACTAAGAGAATCAGTATGTCGAGCAAATACCAACGGGTCACCTAGTGGCGGGATGGTGTCATCGTAACGCAAACAGCTGTACCAATCAGTCTTCGGTGTTCTGATTCGAAGACCTTAGGTACGATCGCCAGCTAGCGTTTCCATGACAACTTAATGATCGGGTGAAGGGGAATGCTTTGGGCAACGGTTCGCTCAGAAAAAAGAAAACTTAGGACTACGTTAGTCACTCGCGTGCTCCCGTTCGTAACATTATGTGTTTCGCGAGAGTTGTTTGAGTTTGTGTGAAGTGTCAATGAATTAAAATCGCTGACATTTTATCCTAAATTCGTAGCTTTGTTGGATTCGAACTGTTTTGATAAATTTTGTGAAAGCTTCCCTGAACATCTGCTGTCAGAAAGAACTCTATGCTTCAAATTTTGATACAGCTCGACTAAAAAAGTAACTAAAGGTGTTTGATTCGCTTGATGAATACAAAAAGAAATGAGTAAGAGACATTACTTGTTACATAAAGTTGAATAAATTGTTGGACATTGTGTTTAGTGAGGTGTACAAATCAGCAGACATAATATTAAGGTTCCCATCACCAACTGCAACTGCCGAAAGAAGTTTCTATGCATTAAAGAGAATCAAGATATATCTTCGAGCCACAAAAGGAAATGTACATTTGAGCAACTTGGCTGTTTTGTCAATAGAGAAAAACATCCTTTTTAAATATGAAAAATGACTCGGAAGAAACCTTATGAAAACGTAACACCCCTAGTCCACACAAAAGGAAAGAATGGAGTTCACGTGCAAATAAAGTATTCAGAAGAAGAATGGAGTTCATGTTCAAACAAGTGTTTAAATCCTAATCCTTATAATTATTTGGTATCATGTTAGTAATAGCATGTACCTAAAATTTAGAAAAAAAGTTACTTCTATTATTTAAGAACAGAAAAATAAACTTCACAATTAAAAAAAAAACAGCACTGCAGGCGGGGGTGGGGAGCGAGGTAGCCCAGGTCTCGGACCCAAGTGAGCTCCGTGATAATAAGGAGACGATTCGTCAAATTTTAGTGCAACTTTTGGGGGAAAGAATCTTGTGCTCGTTTTGTTACGTATGCTTTGTCAGACGACCAGAAACATGCACGAGTGAACTACGCAGAAAAAGTCCTCGAGATTGCAGAAACAATGCAAAATTTTCTCCAAAGCATTGTGGCAGGTGACGAGACATGGGATTTTCGTTATGATCCTGAAACGAAGCTTCAGACTACTCAGCGGAAGTCGCCACAGTCACCCAAAGGAAAGAAGATTGCTCTACAGAAGTGCAAAATCAAGACAATGCTTGCGTGCTTTTAAGACAGCAAGGGAATTCTGCATCAAGAGTTCATTCCTAAAGGTACAACTGTCACTGGGAATGCTTACACATCCATTTTGCAACGATTGTGGAAGAGGATTGTTCATGTCAGGCCTGAGTACAATAACGGGCAAATGTTTCTTATTCCCGATGCCCGCACACACACAGCATTCAGTGTATAGCAATAACTGGCACGAAAATAGGTATGTGTACTGAACCATCCCCTTATTCTCCAGATTTATCACCGTGTGACTACTTTCTGTTTCCTAAATTAAAGCTGCTTTTAAAAGTAAAAGTCTTTCAAGACATTGAAGACATACAAAGAACCATGATATCAGCTCTTCACTCCATACCAACCAAGATATGACCTCTGCAAGTCCTATGTACTTCGAATAAAAATCATTCCCATAAGTTTTTCTGCTCTTCCATTTTGTTTTTAATTCAGTCTCATTGCTGCATTGTGTAGCATTGAATTGCGCCAGAAGCTCGGCCATCGGATATCATGAAGATGAAATATGTATTATATAAACATTTCTGAGTTTTAAAGAAAAGGAGGCACGTATTTTAGTCGCTAAAACTCTGCCTATATAAGCATCACTTGGAGGACCTATTTTAGTCGCTAAAACTCTGCCTATATGAACATCACTTGGAGGAATTATTTTAGTCGCTAAAACTCTGCCTATTCACTTGGAGGAACTATTTCAGTCGCTAAAACTCTGCCTATTCACTTGGAGGACCTATTTTAGTCGCTAAAACTCTGCCTATATAAACATCACTTGGAGGAACTATTTTAGTCGCTAAAACTCTACCTATATTAAACATCGCTTGCCTTGACAGTCAGATGTCTTGTGTGACATCTAAAGACTTTAACTAGTGTCAAATTCCAAGTAATTATAGCATTTTATTTTACATGAAATCTTTACAGCAGTCGAGATAATCACTGCCGCAGTTGTATAGGTATAAGTGGTCATAAATGAGTTTCCCTTCCAAATATGAATTTCAAAATAAACAAATAAATACAAATAAAAATAAAAATAAAATCCTACCAATTATGAAGTGGTAAATACACTCATCGTCAAAAAAATAGTTGATTCCAGAAGGAAGCAACCAACAGAAATGAAACTTGGTGGGTAGGTTTGACATCGCGAGACATGCAAATGATTCAAGTATCACGCTCGGCTGCGCATGTGATGCAAGTAAGGAGGGGTCGTAGCGCTGTGCCTCACCCGCTATATAAGGTCGTCCCATTGCGCGTGCTTGCCATTCTCACGCGTGCTGTTGTGTTGGTTGCATCATTTGCAAGTGACATATGCTTCGGAGAAAAGTTCGGAAGCAGTTCGAGCAATTGGAAAAGTTCGTCGGGCTCCGGGAAGCGGGATAGTCTTATCTCAGCCATACAAGTCGTGCGGATATCACCATAGCACGCTGTTGGCGGCAGCGATAGAACAAGGCACGCAGCAGCGAAAGGAAAGGTCTGGGAAACCTAGACGAACCACGGAGAGAAAGGACCGACTGATTGTCCAACATGCGCGGAGTAACTCAACGGCCACGATTGCGGATATTCAGCGAGCAGTGGTGCCCTCCTCGCATCGTCCGATTAGTGCCAGTACCATTGGCAGACGGCTGCACGACGTAGGACAACACGCACGCAGATCGTTACGATGATTACTCTTAACACCATTGCATCGTCGCCAGAAACAGCAATGGTGTCGTGCCAGACTCTCAAGCAGCCACTCAGAATGCCAGCGGATGATCTTCATAGACGAGTCCCGCTTTTGTCTTGGAGGATACGACCAACGAATCCGTGTGTGGAGGCACCATGGTCAGCGCCAAGATGAACGTTTTGTTGTCGAGGGTCACACGCCCAGAAGGCCTGGTGTCATGGTGTGGGGTGCAATTGCCTACGATGCCAGATCACCTTTGATGTTCATTATAGGAATTTTGACAGCCCAGAGTTATGTTAATGAGGTACTACAACCAGTGGCCCTATCTTTACTGAACACCTACTCCGGTGCAACTTTCCAACAGGACAACGTTCGCCCGCATACTGCTGCTGTCTCGAAAGCTTGCCTTCAAGGCAGTGACACTCTGCCATGGCCAGCCGCATCGCCAGACCTATTGCCGACTGAAAATGTGTGGGCTCGGAGCCTCCGACGTAGTTCCGTCGGTGGTTAGGGGTAAATTCGCCTTAAAAATGCGTTGAAAAGCGGAATTTTTTTTCATTTCAAATCAAATTACATACTTTAAAATGTACATATAACTTTTTCTCGAAAATTTTAGCCAAATATTTTAGGACGCTAAACTACGCATTTACGCATGACGTAACAAGCACTGTATCGTGTGTAAAAAACGTGCGTAGGGAAGTTTCTCAAATCCCGACAGCTGCCGCTGTCATGGGGGCAAACTGAAGCCAGCGATGTGAAAACGGAATTTGATTTCAACTTTGAAAGAAATATACACTGATGAGCCAGTACATTATGACCACCTACCCAATAAGCTGTAGGACCCCCTTTTAGCCCGCAAAACAGCGGCCACTCGGCGAGGCATCGATTCGATTAGGTGGCGATAGGTATCCTGGGGTATCTAGTACCATAATGTCAACAGCAGGTCCTCCAGTGCTCGGCATCAGCTCCGATATTTTCGAGTTTGAAGTTCAGTTTATAGTGCCCTCCCAGTTCTAATTTTGTGTTTTTCGTGTATCTAAAGGTCTAGTGCATCGTTTTGTTCTACTTTCCGATTCCTAAGTAAGATATTTTCTTCATTCCAAGCTTTATTTACCTTCTGGTCGAGCTGGCCAGAAGAACTGCTGGGCTCCGCCATTAGTAATGACGGCTTCCGGTGGAGATGTCATGTTCGGTAGCCCTACTTCCACTCTTGCTGTAACCGGCGACGCTACGCTGATTTCTCCTCATGGCGCTGTTCAACTGCCCTCTTCCGGTGCGTCATTCGGCACCTCTTCTGCTGCTGCCCAGTCAGACAGCTCCTCTGATTCAGCTTCTACTGTGACTTTTATTGATGCAATGCATACTCACGATGACGTCACTCCTCCACCTTCCACAGCAGCTCGATTGCCATCGTCTTATTCTGCTGCAGCGACCTCTGCATCTGATCGCCAATCCTCGATTGTGTTACAGCAAGTCGATGCTTTGAAACCTCATGTTCGTCGCACCGGCAACTCCATTCATCTTCATATTCCGGTGTCATCTGTTCAAGCTCAAAAGTTCTCCTCGCATATGGCTTTAGGAGTTTTTTTTAAAGCCCTTCCCGATACCGAGTTGAAAGTTTATGCTACGGCAGTTAAGAAGCTTTTATCTCCGTCTGCTATTACTCATCTCTATCGTCGGGCTCGGACTATTGTTGTTTATCTTTCTCAACCTGCCCATGTGACCTCTCTTTTGCAGAAAGGTATTACTATTAATAATAACCTCTTGATGCCCAAACCTGTGATACAGCGCCCGGCTAACGTGTCGTTTTACCCGGTGCCACCTGAAGTCACAAATGTCATGCTCTTTTCAGTTATCTCATCTCTTGGTCGCGTTGTCGGGAACGTCGTAACCTACTCGGCAGCCCCCAACGACTTTGAGGATCGCCATATTTATGGTGCTCGTCGCATGGTGCCTGTCATTTTTTCTTCTCAGGATGATATTGCAACTTTACCTACACAACTTACTGTCCATGGTCACGGTCAACGGAGACACATCGGTCTCTTAACTGAGTTCCACTGCAGCAAGTGTAAAGGCCTGGGGTATTTTTATAAAGAGTGTCCTGGACCTTCTTCTGGATTGTTATTTACATCAGCGCCTGTTGATACACCCCCGTCTGGTTCTTGTGAAGAGCCTGAATTGCGTGCTCTTGATTTTACTGAAGCTCACTTTCCTCCTCTCCTTGGTTCTTCAACTTCACCTGAACCGTTTACATCTACTTGCTCGATTTCTGAGCAGGACGTTTCTGCTCAGGTGGTGCTTTCTACTTCTCCTGTTGAGGCTCCCTCTGAGGAGGTAGCCATGATTACGACTGCTTCTTCGGCAACTGAACTCGATGATTACCGCGGAGCTCGCGGTGCTTTAACAACTGCTCAAGACGCTCCCGAACTGCTTCATCTTCCTATTATTCCTACTACAGATCCCACTGGTGTGGATGACCTCACCATTACTGGTGATACTCTTGTTGATTCCAGTGGCCGTTCCACAAAACGCGCCGTCTTCAAAGCTCCTAGCGCTCCAGCTAAACGTGGACGTTCACGAGTGTATCGTTCTCGCTCATCTTCTAGCACTCGTTCTCCTTCAGCGTCCCCTAGAGAGTGTTTCCTAACGAATAATCCAGAAGAACTTGCAGAAGCCACGCTTCAAGCGCAATTCGAACAGTTTTGTCAAGATAACGAAGTGCACACTCGCCCCTTTACCCATAGACAACTGTTTCGTCTATTTTCGCTCTTCCGGGATCCATCGTTTGACATGGCCGCTTACCTTTCGCACTCCACTTTCCCTCCAGATGATGTTTATCGTCGACTAACGTGTATCAGAGCTGATCTTGAGGCTCTTTGTAAGCCTGACAGTACGCTCCTTCCTTGTCATCTTCGGCTCTGTGGAATGGAGGAAACCGCTCAATTGTCTGCTTCATTTCTACGTCACTCCCCTGCTGATTAGTAAGACTTTTTTGACTTAATACTTGCTCCTGTACTAGTTCTATGTATCTACAGCGTTTCTGGACTTTCCTTTCCTTCCAGATTGGACTTTATAGTGTGTCATTGAATGTAATTTTTCCGGATTATTTCCGAGCCTTTATTGTACATATGTCAATTTCTGTTATTACTTCTGCATCCGTGTTTTATCTTTCCACATGTTTTCATCTGTAGATATTGTCACTCATTAATCTTCCTTTTGGTTCCATCGCACGAGGTGCGCCTGTATCATCATTTTATGAATAAAATTTGTTGAACTCCTCCAGTTCCCGTACATTTCGGGGTGGTGGTGATTTATCGCGAACCCGCTTTTCCAAGTGGAACCACAAATGTTCGACTGGGTTCATGCGAGGTGAATTTGGAGGCCAGGGCATTAACAGAAAATCATCAGCATGTTCCTTGAACCACTCCTTGACGATTCCGGCAGTATGGCACTGCGCATTATCCTGTTGGTAATGGCCATCACCTGCAGGGAACACAGTTATCATGAATGGTCCGCAATGATGTTCAGATACCTAACAGCTGTCAGGGATTGTACTATTGGATAATAGGGCCTAAAGTGCCTCAAGAAAACATTACCCACAACATAAAACCGCAGCCGCCGGCCTGTTTCCTCCCAACAATACATCCAGGTGCCATAGCCTCTGTTGGTAACCGGCATATCCAGGCTCGGCTGTCTACGTGATGCACCAGGAATCTTGATTCGTCAGACCAGGCCACTTCTTTGCAATCATCCACAGTTCAATCTCGATGATCTTGGTCCCATTTCATGCGTTGTTGGCGATGACGTGCAGTGATCATGTGAGCCCAGCTGGGTCATCGCCTACGCAGTCCCATGCACAAAAGTCTGCGATGAACTGTGTGCTGTGACGCAATGCCCTGATCACCACTGTTGTAGCTGGGGGTGATTTGTCGCACTGTGGCTTTGCCGTCACTGTGAACAATGCATGACAGTTTGCGCTCCCCTCTGGCATCAATCAGCTGCGGACGACACATGGGTGGACGACGGTTCGTCATTTTGGCCATCTGTGCACCACTTTTGATACGAACTCACTACGGCGGCACGTGAACAACCCACAAGCCGCACGTTTGCAAGATCGTAGTTCCAAGGCGCCGAGTCATCACAATTTGTTGTTTTTTATCAAACTCTGATAAATTGGCAGCTTTTCCCATTCTGACTCCGAACACTCTACTAACCGAAAGCTGGTCCTGGGGTTGTATATATACTGCTCTGTGAACTCACCTGCGCCAACGTTCCGTCTCCAGGATCGCTTATTTCTCTAGGCTGTGGGTGGTCATAATGCAATGTCTCATCGGTGTATAGCGTGTGATATCAGACTTTCATCTTGCAGCCCGACTTTGGGGTTCCATTTGCAATTAATCAACAGATCGTGTGGCGGATGTACTTGCATGTCTTTCGTTTCACTCAGTGATCTTCGCCATCTGATTATTTATCAATTCAATCTTCGTTTGGTGAGTCGGGACGTTTTTCAGGAGCGTAATCGTAGAGCAAAAAGCTGAACTTTTCAGTAGAAGCCCGGCCGGGCCCCAGACCTGAATTTTCACTTATCTGACGAAAAAATCAGCCTAGCCCTGCTTTACATGCCGGAGCGGGCCAGGCTTGTGCATACCCCTGCCCTAGAGGCTTTAACCCTATAAGGATCGCTTGATATTTATGAAAACCGTAAAAAAAGCACCTAATTTTTTATTCAATAAATTTTACAGTTACTGCGTTTCTAAATGAAATATGCAATGTTTTTTAATTTTTTTGGACAAAATTTAGCCTGGTATAGAAACATATTAAACTGCACGGAAAAACCTAATATGCAAAGGGAGATGAATCAAGTCATTATTCACAAAATGCTCGAAATATTTCCTAACACCCAAACTTGGGTCAAAACTGACAATTACTTTAGGTGTTCCAAAAAATCTAAGGTATGGAAGGCCTCCCTGGTTTTTTTTTTTTTTTTTTGATTGGAGGTTTAACGACCACCGTGAGCAACTCAATGGGCTATAAGCAGTCGCCCGTCCCTAATTTAGGGTCACTGGCTCCAGGGAAGGGAGAGAGCCAGCACCGCAAGACAAACACAACATCCATGCCTGACCGGGATTCGAACCCGGACCCCTTACGGACGAATGATCAGAGGCCAGCGCCTTAGACCACTGCGCCACCGGGGCGGCCCTCCCTGGTTGTCTAAGCGATGGCTTCTGATCATTCGTCCGAGGTGGGTCCAGGTTAGAATCCCGGTGAGGAAAGAATGTTGTTTTTGTCTTACGGTACTGGCTCTCTCCCTTCCCTGGAACCACTGGCTCTAAATTAGGGACGGGCGACTGCCCAATGAGTTTATATACTTATTTATTTATTTGTAAGCACATCCCTACAGATGGTTCATCTAGTAACAGGAATTGTTGGTTATATTTACAGTAATATTTACATTACCAAGTGATATTTACAGTCTTGCAAAACATGCTTTATGAAAAAAATAATATTACTTACATTAAAAATATCCGTACATTCTTAAAGTGAGTTATGAAGCGTATACATTTTACATAACGGATAATTTTTTCCAGCATCAGTACTGCAAAATAGCACTGCAAATAGTTAACATTTTGTCCTCGGTAAACTTGGGACACGGAAACTTACTTGGTTTACAATTTGAGTATCAATCTCTCCATTGATGATACCGTACATAAACTTGAGTTGGAGAGCTTTCCTTCTCGATTGCAGAGAGGTCATCTTGAAGGATGTCAGAAGGTCAGCCGTAGGAATGACCGCTATATAAATGCCAGTCGGTTTGTAAAAAAGGTGTCCAAGAAATTATTTTTTTTTAACTTTTTCGATTTCATTTACTAGAGACACGAGGCTAGGGTTCCAAATGATCGCCGCATACTCCAGTGAAAATCGTACTGTAGTCTCAAAAATGCATATAAGTGTCTGAGTTTTCAAGAAATACTTGGAATGTCGCATGATAAATCCAAGATTTCTGTACGCTGTACGTACAGTTCTTTTGATATGACTTTTAAAATTCAAGTTCGAATCAAACGTGACTCACAAGTCCTGGACATGGTTTGTCCGGCTAAGAGAATAGTCGCCAGTTTTGTAGTCAAAAAGAATTGGTTTTCTTTTCCGCGAAAAGGAAACGACATGACACTTGGAGATGTTGAGATGGAGATGGTTTAATGTACATCACTGAGGCAGGTTATTGACGTCAGTTTGAAGAGTAAGACATTTATCAGGAGTCTGTACATTGCGATAAAGCTTGAGATCATCAGCAAACAAGATACAAGAACCATCAATGCAAAAAGGAAGGTCATTAATATATATGGAAAACAGGAGTGGTCCTAAATTAGAGCCTTGGGGTTCCAGATGTGGCAATATACGGATCAGAAACATGTTGTTATATATAACATACTGGGACCGGTTGAAAAGATAGGACTTAAACAAGGGCATCAGGTTATCACTGAGGCCAAAACACTTCAATTTCTTGAGTAAAATGTCACGATGAACTTTGTCAAAAGCTTTAGCAAAATCAGTATAAATGGCATCAACTTGTGTTCCTCTGTAAATACACTGCTGGCCACACAAAATGCAACACCAAGAAGGACACGAGATAGCAAAGCCAGATTTACTGGACACATAACAACAGATACAAAAATTGAAACGATTGTTGAGCTTACAGGCCCATGCAACTTGCGGAATACGCAGACATCAATAGTTCGTGTGGTCCCCATGGCTGGCAATAACGGTCGCTACACACCGCGGCATCGAACGAAAGAGGACTTGGATGTGGGCTTCGGGTATGTCGGTCCAGGCTGCTTCCACACTTTGCCACAGTTCATCAGGTGTAACCGCGGGTGGTGCTTGCCTGGTCACTCGGTTGCCGATCAGCGACCAGACGTGTTCGATGGGCGACATATCGGGAGAACAGGCGGGCCACGGCAGCAGTGACACCTGGTGGGCCGTGAAGAATTGTTGCACGATGCGTGCCACGTGCGGGCGCGCATTGTCCTGTTGAATAGTGGCCGCTGGCAGGTCCTGCAGGTAAGGGAGGACTACAGGCTCCAAAACGTCGGAGATGTAGCGGTGGCTGTTGAGTGTACCGGCGATGCGTACCAGAGTGGTGCGGGTGTCATATCCAATTACGCGCCAAATCATAACGCCAGGCGACGGACTGGTATGGCGATGCATAATGCAGGCGTCATACAGTCTCTCGCCGCGGTGCCGCCACACGTGGATCCGACCATCGTGGTGTTGAAAGCAGAAGCGGGATTCGTCGAAGAAGACAATGTCGTGCCATTCCGTAGTCCGGGTGCGGCGTTCAACGGCCCACTGCTGCCGAACTCGCCGGTGGTGTAACGTCAATGGTAACCGGAGCAATGGGCGCCGTGCGACAAGTCCCCGCTCCTGCAGACGACGTCGAACGGTAAGTGCTGACACAGGTTGTTGCGCAATACACCCTAATTCCTGCGCTAACGTTCGTAATGTGGCGGTGCGAGCCGTCAATGCCCACCGCACAACATGCCGGTCCTCTCGTTCGGTAGTGTACCGCGGCTGCGGCAGTCACTCACGTAGGTCAATCCGTCCCTCTTGCACCTACCGGATCCATACTCGCCTCACTGTGGCTGGATGTCGTCCCACACGGGCGCCGATGTCTCCGTACGATAAACCGCTGTCCCGATAAGACACAATTCGTCCTCTGTCGAACTCCAAAACGTGCTGGAACGACTGCCGTATTCTGCGACGAGGCATCAGGAAGCTTCCCACGCCAAGTCCGGCAGCACAACACACTTCCACTACTTACACCCCGCCATCTGTGCACCCTTCTTATAGGGCTTCTCGGTGGCATGCCGGGCGCACATGATTTGCATATGCTCTGCAGTGCTAATCGTTTGCGTGGCCTCTCGCGGGCGACGCATGTTGCGAATTTCAGGCCAATCGGATGCTTCCTTCTTGGTGTTACGTTTTGGGTGGCCAGCAGTGTCGAAGTATCTTCTGTGATGTGGAATAGGTTGATCAGTGTTGAGCATTTCTTCACATCTTTAGATTCATATAATAAAATTCCATTACTTCAGTATCACTGCCAGATTCACTATAATAAAATTATCATCCAAATCGCTTGCATCATTCGATTCCATAACGCGTACAAACAGAGAGAAAAAAACAGCAGACTTTTTTCACAAGACAACAATCCACGTGTCTTCCTCAAACTAAATACAAAAATCTGTCGATAACCACATACACGCTTAGTGCTGCCATCTAGTGTTACGGGCACAGTATATCAGTTGGTTTTGCACTGATCAGTATGTAAATTCTTTAACGCTTCAGCACGAGAATAAAACGGGCGCGGGTTACAGGGAGAGATATCTCGGCCAGCCATATTGACGGCAGCGGTCCTTAAGGGGTCAACACACTTCCTCGCTTCACTGGTTAACCTTCAGAGTTGTGACTCCCACAGGGGCAGGGCCGATCTCAGTATAAGTAAGAATATAGTCATGTGCTAAATCTCGCCCCCCCCCCTCTCTCTTTTAATTTTTTTTCGGTAAGAAGCACCCAAACACAGTAAGAAATAGCTCTTATCTCAACTTAGTATGCTCAGTAGATATGTCACTAACTCACTATTGTATGCTACGCTACAAATAAATAGTCCAATATGATAATAATAATTTTGCTCACAAAATGACGGAATCCTACATAGTTGTCTGAGTTATTTACACGAAAAATTCGTCTGTGAAGGAGTAACTAAAGGATAGGAAACAATTGGTTTCGCATATGGGGATTGCAGTAAATAAACGCAGAGTCCCTTCCAGGAAGTGGTTAAAATTCCTCCTTGCTTTGTTAAGCTTTTGCTGGGAGCTTGGGACAAATTTGCCACAGGTGGGAAGGGAAGAGATGCAGCGGAGCGAGGAAATCTAAGATTTCCACTTGTCCTTATTGCTACATATATATCTAGGAACTCTGAACGCGCCAGAGAAACAACAAAGGAGTATTCAGCTTTCGTTTTTATGTCTCATAAAAAAAAAATTGTTAGCAGATAATTTTACTATGAAAGAAAATTTACAAATCCATGGGCTAATTTGGCGCCCCTTCTCTTTGGTGACACCTTAGCCGTACCCCTCGGACCGGCCCTGCACACTGGCATTAATTTGTGATAGAAAGTAAAAATTAAAATTTACCTACCGGTCCGGTAATAAGCGAAAACTCGAAGCACCATAAAAGAAAATAACAGTTGCACCACACATTGTAGTTTACGTACCGCCATGACGAGATCCGATTTCCTACTGCCGAGAAATACCCGCAGGAAACTCCAGCAAATGCGTGCCCTTTGTACCAGGCACACAATGAGATTCGTGATCTCGGGTGAAGGCTGCTATCAGGAAAGTATTTTATCGACATGATCTCGAAAGAAAAACAAACAAACAAAAGAACAACCCCGACATATGCCAACGAGCGAGGAAATATTGCGCAAGTAATGCAAGCTGACATTCTCCAACTAGCGTTTCACAAATCACGTTTGTTTACCCCATGAACCATGCAAATGACCTGAACTAAAACCAAGTGCTTGCATTACAGTATATTTCCATTCGGAACGAATACTGAAGTACAGCAACAAATAAAAATATACAGGGTGTCCGAGAATTATTGGACACATTACAAAATTATGTAAAAAAAAAAAAAAAAACTATGAGCATTGTCTGTTTTTCTATGTCACGTATTACAAACACGGTTTCTATATTTTTGTTTTGCAGAATTGTTATTCCCAGAGTCCGATAAATGGCGCTAGGTGTGGCCTGATGAGGAATGTATGAGAAATGCGCAATCAGTAGTCATGTCATCCGTACAGCAGAAAGCGATGTGTGCGTTGTGGCTTGTGGAATTAAAGTCTGTCATTAAATTTAAAAGACGGTACCATTCAGAGTAATTCAATTAAGCGGTGGATGAAACAGTTTAAAGAAACTGGCAATGCGGAACATCGTGGAGGAGCCGGCAGGCCTAGCGTCAGCGGTGAGACGGTTGACCAAGTTAATGAAAGTTTCCAGCGAAGCCCCTGGAAATCCGTTCGTAAAGCAAGCAGAGAACTGTGCATTCCGAAATCGACAGTTCACGATATCTTGCACAAGAAATTAAAGTTTCATGCTTATAAAATTCAAACAGTGCAGAAGATACATGTAAATGATCACACTCTGCGATACGATTTCGCTGTGGATATGCTGAATTGAGTGGAAAACTTTCTCAGTACTGTAATTTTTAGTGATGAATCCATATTTCATGTATCAGGTATTAAGAATCGTCACAACTGTAGGATATGGGGCAGTGAACCGCCTCATGCTGCTATTGAACTGGAACGTGATTCTCCAAAAGTTAACGTGTGGTGCACCCTATCAGAAACAGAAGTGATTGGCCCTTTCTTCTTCTGCGAAAAAACCATAAATGGTGACATTTACTTGGATATGCTAGAAACTTTCGCTATACCCCATATCAAAAGATATGATAACGTCGTTTTCCAACAAGACGGCGCGCATCCGCATTGGTCAACGTGTGTACATAAGTGCCTAAATGAGCATTTCCCCAACACATGAATTGGGCGTGGTGGTCCCATTCCGTGGCCTCCTCGCTCTCCAGATCTAACTCCATTGGATTATTTTATGTGGGGTTATGTGAAGGATCGTGTCTATCAGACGCCTTGTACTGATTTGCAGGAACTGATGCAGCGTATCACAGCTGCTATTAATTCCATAACTCCTCAGATGCTTGCCAATACATAGCATGAAATCAAGTATCGCTTGGACGTACTACGAGCAACCAAGGGATCTGACATCGAAATTTATTAAATTGTGTAGTTGCATTGTAAGTTAGTACAGTCAGTTTCTTTCTATCTGTTTAATGTTTTGTTTTATATAATTTTGTAATGTGTCCAATAATTCTCGGACACCCTGTATTAAAAAAAAATCCTTGTTTTTTATTGTAGAACTCTATAAAATCCACTATAACAGCTTTGGAACCACGAGGAAATTCTTGCACTGCTTTTTAAGGGAACGACATAGGTATCAACCTCGAATTTCTTTCTGCCCCCCCACCGCCGTTCATAATCAGGATTTTCTATCGCGCTCCAAAATTTTACATTTCCAGTCACAAATATACCTTCGATTTGACTTATCTATTTATATACGGGGTTTCTAAAAGGTCTAGTCAAAATATGAGAAACTGCTCCACTGAGCAGAGTGATGAAAAAGAGCACTTGTGAATATTGGATTGCCGCCCAGGTAGGTGAGTTGTCAGAGGCGTAGGTTTCTGGCTAGTCATCCAAGCCGGGCCTGGTTTCAAGTCCCGAATGAGGCATAGGTGATATGTTTATCTTACGGCGCTGGGTCACCCCTGCTCTGCGGACGGATGACTGCTTATACTTCTCAGAGTTGCTCGTAGTGGTCGTTGAACCGAGAAAAACAAATACAGGGTGATTCATAAGTCTGGAACCACCCAAATATTTTCTAGACATTTAGCAGCACATGAAAGTAACCATGTGCAATATACATTGAACCAAGTGTGATGACGTCAGAAAAATTGGGAGATTTTAGGGTCGGAAAGGTGAAAATTAAATACAAGCTGGGAGATGGGACGCCATTTCTTGTCAGCGAGAAAGAAGAGATAAGTCGCCCATGTTGTATGTCATGGCCAGTGGAAGGAAGAAGGGAAATAAAAAAGAAAAACAAATCCTTTTCTCAGTGAATTTTGCGTGGAAGAAAGGCTCCAGATTACGCGAGTGGGGATGGTGACAGAAAGTTTCGCTGGACGCTGGGGCAGTGAGAAAAGCCACATGGCCCAGCCGCTCAGCGCTCTCGCACGGGATTGGTTGTGCAAACTCTGGGGGTCGGAAAAGTTCGGAAGAGGCGCGAAAAGTTGCAACGGAGTTTCGCGCTCTTGGGTCTCTGAACGTGATCGAATAAGACGGTTCTTTTTCGGTGGTGCTGTGTGGAATATGGAAACCAGCCGTTAATTACGCTGTTCCACCGAGGTGGAATAGCAATGTAGCAGAACCAACCTGCGGGTTAGGTTGTAGTGATCGATATATCATACCTGCGGATATTACTTATGGATCTGTAGAAGGACACCGGACTGCGGTCGGTGTGAGAAGAATCCCCTCCCCTGTGTAGCTAATGCATTGATGTGTTGCTCTAGAAATAACTCTTGATGCTTGACATTGTAACTCATCCAGAACTGAGTGCTAATGAAATCAATGTATGTTGCTGGACATTGTATCTCATCCAGAACTGTGTGCTAATGAAATCAATGTATGTTGCTGGACATTGTATCTCATCCAGAACTGTGTGCTAATGAAATCAATGTATGTTGCTGGACATTGTATCTCATCCAGAACTGTGTGCTAATGAAATCAATGTATGTTTCTGGACATTGTATCTCATCCAGAACTGTGTGCTAATGAAATCAATGTATGTTGCTGCACTGCAAATCCTTGGAACACATTAAGAACACATTAGGACCTTATTTTAGAACGCAATGTGTGCCAGATTAAGAACACTTTAATGTGTTCTTATTTAGAACATATTTGGAACACATTTTAAGAACATATTTTGAGAACACATTAATGTGTTCCCAATATGTTCTTATTTAGAACACATTGGGAGTAAGTTTTAGAACACATTTTGTTCCAGTTTAGGAACACATTAATGTGTTCTCAATGTGCTCTTGCTGAGAACACATTAATGAAATGCGTTCCTAATGTGTTACTATTAGAACACATTTTTAAATGCCTTCTGAAATGTGTTCCCATTGTGTTTCAATCAGAACACAATAGCAGCAAAATGCAGAACACGTTCTGTGCTAGATTAAGAACACATTTTATGTGTTCTTAATGTGTTCGAATTTAGAACACATCGGGTGTAAATTTTAGAACACATTGAGAACATATCAGGAGCACATTCATAATTGAATGGGAATACATGCAAAATATGTTAGGAGCCCATTACCAACATATTGGGGACATTCAAAACGTATTTTGAACACATTCTGGGCAACTCATTGACAAAATGGATTGCTGTGAAATACAGGTGTACCATGTCAGCAAACTCTGAATTCCAAGTGTGTATTGTGGATTAGAAATTTATTTCAGATATTTGCTTCTGGAAACTGATGATAATTTTGAAACTTCTCTTAAGGATGGGTAACGTTCAGACAGTTAATTGCTCAAGCTAAATTTATTCTTTTGAAATTAATAGTGCTGAGTGATGAAATATGTTTTTAATGTTTGTGGGTAAATTTTGAACTATGTTTACCAATGGAATTTTCACCATAAAGTAATAACATATTGCTTTAATAGGAATGAAAAATAAATGTTCATATAAATGTAACACAAACAGTCCACTATACAGCAAAATAATTTATTGACAATATTTTTATTTTTAATAAGGACTTTATTTAGTTTCCCAAACAACATATGGGTTTTTTTTTTGTTCCGTCAGTTTTATGATAATGAGCTGATAGCCTTTTTGATTTTTGACCTATATATATATAGATATTTTTTTTTTTTTTTTTTTTTTTTTTGAGGTAGTTCAGTTCAAATGTGTAGTAAAATGTTAGCAGCACAGTTAACAGCGTCTGGGCAATAGCGATAAAATTCCCCTGGAACAGAACAGCAGCATCTGTTGTTTGTTTCCACTCTATTTGTACTATCGCATAGGGTAAAACATACTCTTCCACACTCTGCACTTTTTCTATGAATTCCACAGCATCCTGAAATTAAAAAAGACAAACAAATAAGCTGTATATGCCACTCTGAACAATGACTTAAGATATTTGAAATTATGGATAGCAAAATTAAATTTGACATTTTTTAAAAATAAAATTTAGGACAAACATGCTTAGAAAATAAAAATAAAAAAATCACAATTTGCATTTGCAGGTTTAAGAGCAAATCACTTGTTTAATAGAGAACTGATCTTCTCCCATAGTCTGGTTTCCTCTTAAGTATATTTACAGAAACACATATATTTTATGTGAAATCCAACACTGCTATTCATTTGTGTTATTTCTCCTCCCCTAAAATATGTGTTCTTTTTACAAACACAAAAGTTATAGATTGTATGAGGTGGTACTGAGAAGTAGTATGTGCTAATGTAATTACATTTCACCACTTTTTCCATTGCCACAATTGTATACAATGATTTTTATGGATATACACTAACAGGCTTTGCACTTGTAACTTATTCGGATATCATATAAAGCATTATGTTAAAATGTACTGTATGCCAGGTTGTTTCTCTAGTATCTATAGAAATATTCTTAGTTATAATCACAGTAAAAAAGGCAATTCCGGTAACGTGATATACGCATTTTGCTAGATCACTAAGAACCTTTCTGCATTCCATAAATCAGCTATTTTATCTGCCTTCCATTTCTTTTTCTCACTTTTCTTTATCCTTTAGCTGTTCTAAGTATGAAGCATATATATATAGCATGGGACTGCTTCACATAATTCAAGAGCTGTTTAGGAATTGGAATGGAATTAATGGAGTTCTTATGCAGTCAGATTGCATCGTTACAGACATATGGAGTGAATGCATGAATCCAAAGTAAATTCTTTCCTTTGTAACAATGCAATTGTTTTATGAAAAGCTCCTTTCCAGCTGTATGCTAGCAGGCAATAGTGTTAGACCTGCTTGGAGAAGTTTGATACAGCAACAGCAATCAGTTAAAAATTATCTGTTTTTTTCTTTGTGGAGCTAACCTCTGAATCCCAGAGAACAGCTTAGTGATATGTATATGATGATGTAATAAGGACCCACCAGCTGAATCTTTAATATCTGGAATCTCGAACCAATATTTACAGATATTTGCATCTTCTGAGTTTTATAGATTCTGTAACTAACCTTCAATTTTTACTCAAATCCAATGAAAACTTATCAAATTACACATAAACAAATTTTAGGTTGCTATTTAGAGAAACACTGCCATTATAGCTTGGAGCATCATGTTTTGAGGAAACTAATATCTAGACTTTGGCCCATTATTAGAAATGCTGACACTTTTATTGGCAGGAACTATTGTTCCTTGTTATTGCTTGTGGAGGAGAGGAAGTGGGAAGTGTTGCAAGTGGTAGTTATAACATTCTAATCTAGGGCAAGTTCTTTTTTTCACTATTGCTATTTGTAGCTGCCTAAAAAAAAAAAGACAGGTCAAATTTTAAGAGTGAATTATTATATCTTCAAAATTTCAGAACAAAATGGTAAAATCTAAGGATTTTTCAGGGCACGAAAAAGAAAAATCAAGAATTTCAGGACAACTCTAATCCCTGCTTTACTTATAATACAAATATTGTTCTTTAGTTACATTGTAATATTACCATGGTTCTAGGAATTAAATGCTTTTAACATGATTTAAATTATTCACTGATCAGTGCAAAGTTTCAAGCCTTTATTATGTTAACAATCAACACTTTACAATGCATACTGTGATTTCAAGTGAAACTGCTAAAATATTCCTTTCATGATACTGACTGAGCAGATTTTACATTTTCCCTAAGATTACCTAGTTTTCTCCTAAACATATTTGTCACATGTTGACCCCATCATGTAATTTTTTGATTCCCTATAAATTGTAATATTTTTCAGTAGCTAACTCACAGTTTATGGCAAATTATCATTCTAGGGTATTTACACAAATAAAAAAAATCAAAATTCCAGTTTTTGAGATACTCAACATCAAATTTAATATTGCATGACACTGAATTTAAAATAAAAAAATTGTGCACTAAAGTATCATTTTGAAGCCTGAAAAAAGGCACTTAAGAGAGACCAATTTTCTTACTCTGCGGTAAAGTTAACTTGATTTATATTTCTCCAATGTAAGAATTTGGCAGATTTTCTAATTTTTTTTTACTTCATCAGTTTGTTAATTAAAAAATTATGGCACTGAAAACTTAACACACAATCACGCCTTGTTTCTGCTAACAAAACTGCAAAGTTTCATGAAAATCCAAGGTAGTCAAGTTGAAAATGCTTTGTTGGTTTAACATAAATAACCCTAGTGAGAATAATTGACAGTGAAACACGTAACACATGAAACATTAGAATATTTTCAGAAACACTCTCTGTTTGAACTTATAACCTCTATAACTTCCAAATTCCTTCATATAAAATTCTCGTATCAAGAACAGATCGACATTAGTTTTCTGGATGTTAACATCAACAGAGACTTCTCACTTGGTCCCTCTGTTTACAGGAAACCTTCTGCCACCCATAATATCATCTCTTACCATTCCTGCACCTTTGGAAAATACAAACTGACTGTATTAAAGGCATACATCCACAGAGCTAACATTATTTGTAACAGCCCTTCAGCTCTTCAAAACAAATATCAGATCATCAACATTGGCAAATTACATGGCTTTCCACCTCTCTTAGCACATGGGCTAATTAAAAATTTGAATCACAGAATAGATCTACTACTTTACTGCCTGAACTTTCCACCACTCAGTTTGTTGGCACTTTGCCCTTTAGCCTGGCCTTCACTCACAAAGTTTGCTCTATTTTCAAGTCCTTTGGCTACAGGATTGCTGTTAAACCACCTCCACATCTTCTTAACCTTATCCTTAATGACAGAGATCCCAATAAACCCCTAGAGTTACAAGGTATCTACTTTATCCCTGTCAACACTTCCACAGGCGTTACCCACTATATTGGTAGCTTACTTAACAAAGCATCAACCTGTGATTGGTGAAACATATCGCTGATGCTAAGAAAAGCAACCCTTCTACCCACCGCCCTTTCAATTTTAACTATCAGCGATACGTCCGCGATTCCCAATTGGCAAAATGTTAAATGTATTGCTCCGTTCAGCAATCGAAAAGCCCTCTGGTACCGCAAAAGCATTGAAATCTTCTGTACTCCTAACACCTGCAATACAGATGCACCTTTTAACATACTTATCATTTGTAAAGCTATTTTGAAATCTGGCAACAACTAATGCTTATACCACATGTTTCATTCCATGGCTGATGAAGGTAGAAGTCGCTACCGAAAGGTCCCACCACTTGTAATTTTTACATAGCTTATGCGTGATATGTGAACATCAAGAATTATTCTAACATAAATAACCCATTTCTTGCACAGAAAAAAAGTGTCTTAAATAATTTGCAAAAAATATTTGAGAGGTATTTTTTAACCAGCCAATATCTATACAAGCTTTAAAAATGAATGGCACAGTATTTTAAAACCCAACATGACCAGTACAAAAACGTCGGTATGCAATTATTCCACATCACCTTTTCCCTGTCATTCATCCAAAGGTATTCAGATTGGAGGGGCACAAAACAAACAGCACCAATAAAAAAAATTGAAAATCAGATTAATCCCAACTCTCTTATTTCTTTTCATTGCAATATTTATTGGAAATATGCTTCCTTTACCACTAGCAGACAAACTAGTTTTGCACCATCAATTGATATCTTTCTAGGTATTTGGACTATGACCAGTTAATTTAGAATGTAACAGCTGTCAAATCAAACCTTCCTCTTTTGTGGTGGTTTTAGCCACCACAAGCAACTCATAGGGCTATAAACAATAGTTATAGTATCTGAAAAGAGTAATTTCATTTAAATAAATTTTACGTTAAGTATATAGTATCAACAGTAAATATAAAAAAGATTTGAGTTGACTGTACATCAGGGCTATATAGCTAGCAGGGAGCCAGAGGAAGCTCAGCCCCCTCTCCCACAAGGCAAGCAAAGTTCCCCTGGAAAGTTGATGCTTTCGTTAATTATCTGCAATTTTATTTTCAGTGGTTTATGGAAATTCCTTTTGCATTTCATTATAAGCACAAATATTTTGCTTTGTATATTCATTTTTGTTTAGGATCTCTGAGACCTCAATTATTATTTTTCGTATAGACACTACTACAAAAACAGCTGAAGAGAAAATGTTTGTTGTGATAGTCAGCAAAAAGAATTTTCAAAGTATTACGAATCTAACTTTAGATAACTTTGCTGAGGAAAAATTCCTGGGTAAAAGCTCAAAGGGTTTGATATTTTGATTGATAAATATTTCTTTTCATCTGGGCTGCTGGACAGAAAAGAATAGAAAAAGGGCATTAACAAACTTTTCTGATTATCAACTTTTTTTTATCGTTATTTAGTTCTGACAGAACACCCCTTTCCACAGAAAAAGTAAATGCAAGACATTTCAGAATCTGAAAAAATGCTGGATGTGTGTGTGGTTTTATTGAATCTATTCAAAATCTAATTTTAGAATGATGAAGTACATAAAAACAATAAATGAACACAAAAAACATCCACATCTAGTAACCATTTATATTAGTACACTTTCACCTAGAAACCTAATTTCTTTTCACAGAAAGATCGTTTATTTTTACTTTACCAAAATATACTGTAGCTGTGAACCTTCTTACATTAGCAACGATGTATAAATGGAATAAAGTTTCACTTACTTCATCACATTCTTCTTGAAGCTTTCATTAGTTTAAATCTATTTCAATTTGTTATAGAATTTATTTACATTAATATACTCTGCATTAGGCTTTTCATTTTCATTATGAAAAACTAAGATCACAATTTGGTATGAAAATTTTTAACAGAAGAGATTTATATTTCACATATATATAATTTGTGACTACAGAACTTGTGGTGAGATAGAATGAAAATACCAATGTTTTCCACAATCAAAGGGTTATTATGCATTGACTATAGTTTCGCAGAGCGTTAGGCTCGGCATCATCAGGACGAATGGAGCATAACATTCAAATCATTGTGACATTATCAAAGTTCTGGTCAGTCACGGTTTTTCGTGTGTTGATTCCACTCGCTTGAAAGAAATGGAGTTGATGTCATGTTGGTGACAAGCCGTGAAGAGTTCCGGTATATGTGGAAAGCTTCTAATACATTAAGCTTGACAGTCGAATCAGATTTATCAATAAGCGCAGCGTTTCCAAACAAAAATTTATGGTTATTTTTGTGACAATGTTGGGCTACAGATGACTTCTTCAGTTCACAGTTCTGTACGCAAGCCTTGTGTTCCGTCACACAGAAACTTAAGCCTTGCGGGTCTGTCCTATACATGAAAGTCCACATTCACAAGGTATCTGATAAATTCCCCAGGAATTTATGTCTTCGACGTAGTCTTTTGATCTGTAAAAATTTATCTTGTTTATGGGTTTAAAAACCACTTTGAAATTAAAACTTTTGAGAATTTTTGAAATTCCAAAGCAAATCTGAGGAGCAAAAGGGATAACCGCCGAATTCTCTCGTATTGCGAGGTCTATTGGCATGAGCGAGCAGACTGGTTTCAGTTTCCTAAATTTTTGGACAGCTTTATCTATAACGGAAAGGCTATATCCTCTGTGTACTGCAATTTGTAAGAAAATCAAGCTCTTTCTGCAAGGAATCCTCAGTGGAGCATATGTTGTTTTTTTATTTATTTATTTATTTATTTATTTTTTATTGGAGGTTTAACGACTACCGTGAGCAAGTGGGGCATATGTGTATTGCCCGATATACGTATATGTAGAAGGCGGAGATTTTTTTGTTTCCATGGGTGATTTGGTTTTGCATGTGGGAGTAAGGGAACAGCAAATGGTTTTCGATAAGCTGTTGTACTAAAGTATCCTTCAGAGCATGGCACAAGGACGTCAAAGAATGGTTAGCAGCCATTATTTTCAGTCTCACATATGTACTGTATGAGGATCAATTTAATTGATAAGTTCAACTAATTTAGGTATTTCCGAGTTCATGCTATTCCAGAGAATAAAAGTATAATCTACATATCGAATCTACAAATCAAATGTGACAAGCTGAAAGAGTTTGTCCTTAAAGTGACACATATAGACTTTGCATGAAATAGACGACAGTGGTCTGCCCATTGCAAGGCCTTCCGTCTGTTGGAAAAATCTTCCACAATGATTTGAATGTTTACAAAATGTTACAATGATTTGAATGTTTATGCTCCATTCATCCTGATGATGTCGAGCCAAACGCTCTGCGAAACTATAGTCAATGCATAATAAACCTTTTATTGTGGTAAATGTTGGTATTTTCATTCTATTTATATTTCACATATCAAAATATTCTGACCACATCCACTTGCAAAAGTGTGTATGTGTGTGTCTGTGCAGGATGATCTAAAAGTTACACTATCTGTTAATACACTGTACTTAACAAAGCTGTGTGTTATGGTTAGAGTAGCAGAATGTAGACGTACGCAGATAGTTTTCAAATTATTAGCAGATTTTGCAGATACGTTCTAAATTATTGGCTGATTTTGCAGATACTTCAAATAAATTGTGTCAGCAAAAATCAGTGTTAATATCATAAAATACCACAGAAAACCTGTTTTCATTCAAAAATTTTGCATACTGTACACTTTTGTGCTAAAGACAGCACAGAAAAATATTCACATTTCCTATCATTGACTGCATGAAAGTAATGCAATTTCATTGACCACAGAAAATATTTTTAGTTGTATGTTTTGTGTCCAAAAGATGTATTACCATTAAATTTGCAAAAATCTCTCTCACCGAGGTAATATTAAAACAGGAGGCCTTTCCAAAGCATGCAGCATCATTGAAGTCCGTTCACACCATAACCTAAAATTTACTGAAATTAATTTTATGTTTGCTTTTTTACTGAGCACACACAATTTTTTTAAGGAATTGAAATCTAAGAATATAAAATTTTCGAATTATGTGAATTTTCACTTCTTCTGCATGAACTCAAGTGTGTATATTGGTTAAACTAGTCACACTGAAAGTAAAGAAATATGCATGAAAAGGGGTTTTGATTCTGTTTTCAATACAAATTGCGTTGCAACTGATGATATTAACTGAACAGGTGTTGAAAACTACATTTTGAATCCAGCTCTAAGTTGATCTGATCAGTTGCGTTCAACAAATAAAAAAAATATATATAAGTGGATAATCAAGTTAATTTGCCATCTGTATTTGGCTAGTTGTTTCAGCATACTGTTTCTTGTCACTTATTAATGGATAAAATAGCCCTACAGTGTTTTACATCATAAATACATAGTAGCCACTGCTAAATAGTTTGATGCATATAGTTGTTTCTCTTCCAATTATACGTTAAAACAAGCAATATTAAGGATTCATGCCTTTTGAAAGAATGAACAGTGCAAAACATACCTAAAGATATAAATCCTTAATGTGTCTTTTTATTTACTAATTACCATCCTAAAATTATGTCAGATGAATTATTTATAAGTTTCTTCAAAATTATATTTTAGACTCAAGACAAAAAAATTTAGCCTTAAATAACTCTCCCCAAAGAAAACTAAACCCCTACAGCCAGTCCTTTGATGCAAGACAACAGTATGCCAAAATATCAAGAATTGAGAACAGTAAAATGTTTGCAGACAGCACAAGCAACTTGCTGCCATCATTACACATATAGTGTATCAAACAGCAGATGGGAAAGAGAAGCATGCAACTTGTTTATGTTTTCTGACACACAAATGAAAAAAAAAACTAAAAAGCCAAAGCAAATAAAGTAATCTTGCAAAATTATTACTGACAAACTTACCCTGATTTAAATTTTGGATACTGTCGAAGTAACCAAAACGAAATGCTGAAACACAGGCAGAATCGTCTCATGTCAGACAGTTGTCTCATGCACAGGTACAGATGTTTACTTCCTGAACATAACAAAAAAATAACCATGGGATGAAACCAAATGCATTGGAGGGAGGTAGATGGGCAAATGTAATGCTGTCACTTCTAAAAAAAAAAATGAAGGAAATCAATTGAGCTAGCAATGCCCTCTGCGATTGTGGAAGTTGGTGGAAAATACATGGCTATTGGAAAGGTACGGCATTTGATTCAACTCATAAAGTATTGCATAAATAATGCAGAAAGAATATTCATGTATGAACACATTTCAAAATCAAATTGCAATTAACAAGTTCTCAATTTCGACAAAAATCAGCTATTATCGTAAATAGAAAATACGGTGTTATACAGGGTGTCCGAGAATTATAGGACACATTACAAAATTATGTACAAAAAAAAAAAAAAAAAACCTACGAGCGCTGTCTGTTTTTCTATGTCACGTATTACTAACACAGTTTCTATATTTTTGTTTTGCAGAATTGTTATTCCCAGAATCCGATAGATGGTGCTAGGTGGGGCCTAATGAGGAATCTGTGAGAAGTGCGCAATCAGTAGTTATGTCATCCATACAGCAGAAGGCGATGTGTATGTTATGGCTTGCGGAATTAAAGTCTGTCATTAAAGTTAAAAGACGGTACCGTTTAGAGTATGGTTGTAATCCTCCACCAATGAATTCATTTAAGCAGTGGATGAAACAGTTTAAAGAAACTGGCAATGTGGAACATCGTGGAGGGGCCGGCAGGCCTAGCGTCAGCGGTGAGGCGGTTGACTTAGTTAATGAAAGTTTCCGACGAAGCCCCAGGAAATCCGTTAATAAAGCAAGCAGAGAACTGTGCATTCCGAAATTGACAGTTCACGATATCTTGCACAAGAAATTAAAGTTTCATGATTATAAAATTCAAATAGTGCAAAAGATGCATGTAAATTATCACACTCTGCGATGCGATTTCACTGTGGATATGCTGCATCGAGTGGAAAACGAAGAAAACTTTCTCAGTACTGTAATTTTTAGTGATGAATTCACATTTCATGTATCAGATATTATGAATCGTCACAACTGTAGGATATGGGGCAGTGAACTGCCTCATACTGCTGTTGAACTGGAACGTGATTCTCCAAAAGTTAATGTGTGGTGCGCCCTGTCAAAAAGAAAAGTGATTGGCCTTTTCTTCTTCGGCAAAAAACCATAAACAGTGACATTTACCTGGATATGCTAGAAAATTTTGCTATATCCCAGATTAAAATATATGACGGCGCGCCACCGCATTGGTCAACGTTTGTACGTAAGTGCCTAAATAAGCATTTCCCCAACGGATGGATTGGGTATGGTGGTCCAATTCCGTGGCCTCTCCAGATCTAACTCCATTGGATTATTTCGTGTGGGGTTATGCAAAGGACCGTGTCTATCAAACGCCTTGTACTGATTTGCAGGAACTGAAGCAGCCTATCACAGCTGCTATTAATTCCATAATTCCTCAGATGCTTGCCAATACATGGCATGAAATTGAGTATCGCTTGGACGCACTACGAGCAACCAAGGGATCTCACATTGAAATTTATTAACTTGTGTGGTTACACTGTACATAAGTTAGTACAGTCAGTTTCTTTGTATCTGTTTAATGTTTTGTTTTATATAATTTTGTAATGTGTCCAATAATTCTCGGACACCTTGTATATAAGCTCACCAAGCATGAACATTAATACATGAAGTTGCAGAAATACAAATTTAAGTATACTGCATTATCTTTCTATCATATTTTTCTTAACTTCCTAAAACTGTTATTGAAAAATATTTTTACCCCATGAGCTGATGCAAAGTAAATATTACATATAGTATAAGAAATAAAGGGGGTATAAATGTTTTAAGTTTACAAGACCATTGCTGCTTTTCCTTAGACATCCAAATTGTAGTGCTACTTTCATACTCAATGAATTATAATTTTAACAGCTATCTCTACATACAGTATGACTTGAATGAACAAAACAGCACTCAATGTCATCTAATTTTATAACCGAGCACTTTTGATTTTGATCATCCATAAACATGTTCATATGAAGTAAATAGACAAGTGAACAATTAATATATCACTCCCTCTAACTGATACATGTAAGTAGTAATGCCTTTCTTAAATTTAATTTTTTCTTTGACTAAACTTGTGTTTTTTTTTTTTTTTTTTTTTTTTTTTGCTGAGGAACAAGTTATAACACAATTTTTTTTTAAGTTCTCTTGAAAAACATCAAAAAGATGAAAATGGCATAGGATAGACACTGAAAGATTGAAATGGTGATGAATAAGTTCTGATTTTCTTCTTGCAATGATTCGATCTTTTACATGAACTAAAAGTCACCAAATTGTATTTTTTTTTCACTGGAAGTTTAACGACCACCGTGAGCAACTCAATGGGCTATAAGCAGTCGCCCTTCCCTAATTTAGGATCACTGTTTTCAGGGAAGGGAGAGCCAGTGCCGTAAGACAAACACAACATCTATGCCTTACTGGGTTTCGAACCCGGACCCCTTTCAGACGAATGATTTTTTTTTATTTTTTTATTTTTTTTTTTTATTGGAGGTTTAACGACTACCGTGAGCAACTTAATGGGCTATAAGCAGTCGCCCGTCCCTAATTTAGGGTCACTGGTTCCAGGGAAGGGAGAGAGCCAGTGCCGTAAGACAAACACCCATGCCTGACCAGGATTCGAACCCGGACCCCTTACGGACGAATGATCAGAGGCCACCGCCTTATACCACTGCGCCACCGGGGCGGCCGGACGAATGATCAGAGGCCATCGCTTAGACCACTGCACCACCGAGGCGGTGTCAGCAAATTGACTTGACTGCAGTAGGAACAAAATGGTAGAAAGGAAGCTTTTCTTTTTCTTCTTAAAAACATGTTTTTATAAGACAAAAATAAAATTTCCAGCTGGAAGATATGTAACTAGATAGTCCATTATTATTGCTTTTAATTTATTAAAAGCACTGTTGCTTTTAATAAATTTGCATAAGTTTAAATATTTATCATAGTGTTTGAAATTCAAAAGCAATCTTTTGCGTGGAAGTTCTTCATACACTGCTTAAAGAAATTTTGCTTCTATATTCTGCTTCTGTGGTGTATTGTGCCTATGGTATTTATTAAGAATACCTTCTCCACCAACTTGCAGAGCCATAGCTACAGGAAGGGCAAGGAGAATGGTCATTCCAGGGGCATAAATTCATGCTCTGGGAAATGTAAAAAATATAAATTCTAACTAAAAAAGATAGGTATACCCTTCAGAATTTTCTTTTTAAAGACTTGACTTAGTCTCATACAGCATTCCATGCAGTAAAGAGTAACATACACTATGAGGTGTGAATACCTCATATATGCAGGAAAGGAATTTTCTAAAACAGTGGAAGCCCATAAATCAAATGCTGATATGCCTGACCCCCATGACCTTTTCAAACATGTAGTTGGGATGAAGACCTAATTTATAATTTGTGCTCTGTTGCAAGAAGTCTATCCCAGTGTTTAACCTTTAACAGAATTTTTCCCAAGCCCTAGGCCTAAAGCTTTTTCCTATTGTTACGTTCTTTTTTTTTTATTGAAGGTTTAAACGACCACCATGAGCAACTCAATGGGCTATAAGCAGTCGCCCGTCCCTAATTTAGGGTCACTGGCTCCAAGGAAGGGAGAGAGCCAGTGCCATAGGACAGACACAACATACATGACTCACCGGGATTCAAACCCAGACCCCTTCCCGACGAATGATCAGAGGCTATAGCTTAGACCACTGCACTACCAGGGTGGCATTGTCACTATCCGGTACTGATTTGTTCTGCACTGGTTTGTTTTTCGCTATGCATTTCTGTGGAGTGTTGTGTTGTTGGCATTCACACAACGTTTACATTTTATTTGGTATTTACAACCTGTGGTCCTTGAGTATTTACTCAGTTTTTACATTTTTAATAAAATTATATCAAAAACCTGATGTGTAATTCTTGAATGATCATAATATCTTCCTATATAACCGCAACGTGTAAGAAAATAAAAACCATGTATTATTTGAATGGAAGTCAAAGGGACATAATTTCCAGTCTCACCCTACCAGATAAGAAAAGCTTATCTGGTAGGGTGAGACTGGAAATTATCCAGCTGTCTTGTGATGAGCATGTAAACACCACCGGGATGGTTAAAAATATCTTATTGTTATTAAAGAACATGCTGTAGTCTTTCTGAAAAATCAGTTTCAAAGCATATTACAGAGGACAGTCAGTGTAATTTGAAATAGACTCTATCTATAGTCACTGCAAGACATGATATGCTATTTTGGATTTTGAAGGGCACATAACTTACAATATGAACTAGTTTTCTTGATATCATGAATATTTAGCAATATTAATTATTACTGCAACACAAATGAATTAATCTGCTTTTCGATAAATTCTCGTAGATCAGGTTAAAAATATATTTTTCTTACTAATAGGAGTGATGCAAAAGAAGTGAGGGAAATTATTACAGAGTGGTTGAAAAATTTGAATAAAAAGCCTGAACACTGCTATCTAAAAAGGACGCTAATCTACACATTTAACAGCGTATAAACGACAGTGTGAGCGAAACAATTTAAATTACCTGACAAATGACATATCCATAAGAGCTGGGTGATATTTCAAATCTCACGAACACACATCAACATCAACACGCCAGCCATGTGAGCCATCAATGGCGGAACTTCCTGTTTCTCAAGAATAGCGGAAGTGACGAAGAACTCGCTTTACGGAGTAGCTTGTGCCTTGTTTAGCTTACCGCTCATTCTGTGTCTGAACCTCGTTGGTCTGAACTCTGAATGTAATGCAACGGGTTTTTTTTTTTTTGTTTTTTGTTTTTTGAGTGGCGGGGAGCGGCTTTTTAAATCATTATTATTTTATGCACGATGTGTTTGTCTTCTAAAATTCAGTTTCGTACTGCAGAAATAAAGCACAATAAATATACAACTTGAACCAGTATCTGCTGCTCCTGTGACGCATGGTCTAAGCGCTGGCTTTTGACTATTCGTCCGTGAAGGGATCCGGGTTCGAATCCCGGTGAGGCATGATGTGTTTGTCTTACGGCACTGGATCTCTCTTCCATGAAGCCAGTGACCCTAAATTAGAGACGGGCAACTGCTTATAGCCCATCGAGTTGCTCAGGGTAGTCGTTAACCCTTCAATAAAAAAAAAAAAAAAAAAAAGATCCAGTATCTACAAAATTATGCCGTCAGTTTTCAAACAGATATTTTGAAATTATTTTATGTATAGTAAAAGTATGAAAAAAACTCGAGCCATAAGATTCATTCTACTTACTTGAAATTGTGGAAATATCCAGTTGTAGCACGTGCTGTTTGGACAACAGTGGAACCAAAGCCTTCGTGTTGCTCACATGTTGCTCCACAAAAGCTGCTTGCATGTTGCCTCAGGTGGTAAAGGTTGGAACTTTGTTCCTTTGCTGCTAATCGGATTAGTGAATCCACACCGTGGTTGTTAGAAAAGTGTAGGCTGTTCTACCTACGTCAACATACAACGGAAACACTGTGCCAACGAATTTAGGAATAGAAAAGTAGAGACGGTAGCTCAGTTTTGGGCCCATAGCCTGATTTCCGCACGTGCACAGGACCTCAAATTTTTTTTTTGGGGGGGGGGCGATCAGAACTATCTTGATAATAATATAGATCATCAGCAAATATTCTTTTAAACGATTGATTGGAAACTTTAATCGAGCGGAGGAGGGTATACACAGGATGTCCACAGGGCCTTGACTATAGCCTAAGTCGATCCCTGCTTGGGCCTACGTTAAATTGCAAGCCTGCGTGTGTGCTGCCTGGATTAGGAGGAACGCAAAACTTATTCTAGCAGCATAGTAGTCTATGCAAAAGCCATATTATTATCTCATGCTTAGCTTTCTTAATCGGGGACCGACTTAGACAGTTTGGGGCACTGGGCAAGAGGCTTTCAGGGGTCCCCCGGCATCCCGTGTGAATCGCTTTGCTGCAAAGCAAGTAATATATAGCTATATCTTAGGGGCCCCTCAAAGTTCGGGGCCCAGAGCACGTGCCCCGAATGACCTCTGTTAAATCAGGCCCTGTTTTTAATGCCTTCATCAGCTGAGCTCTCTCGAAATGAAATTCTCAAGATTTCGTAAAAAGAACAAATACATAATAAACGAAGTTCATAAAATGGGCACCTGCTTCAATTCATGAAAAATATTACTGACACTTTACAATAGAAAAAATTACGAAATTTCTTGAAAATATTGTTTTTCCACAGCGATTGGATTATTGATTTTCAAATAATAAGTCTATGTAGGAATCAATCAATATGTTGTGACTATAAACTCACAGTAAACTGAGTAACAACAAATTCTTCTATCAAAAGTTCGCTGACAGGCAGGTACACTGAGCGTATGTACGTATAAATGGAATGAAAAGTCAGTATGTATGCAGCTTGAACCAGTATTATACCTTTCTTTGTTTTGAAAAACAAATCATAAAACTTGGGTTATAACTTTTTGAGCACTTTGTATAAATCTTCATACCATGGCAAATGCGAGTGAGAGGCAGCGCTGCTGAAATGGAATAATCGATTCGTGCAATTGAGAGAAAAAAATTACTAAAGTAAAAATTCGTAAAATTCAGATCATGAGCTTTGTGTCTTTCCTCACTGTACAAATAGAACTCAGTATCGCGGAATGTGCTGTTCGTATACAGTACATTCCGAGACTTGAAAGTGTGTAAATAATGGGTTAATGTAATCGTATAAGAAAAACACAACGAAAAAAAACCAAAAACCGTAAAGTATATGATTTAAAAATATATTATTGGGGGGGTACGCCCACCTCCCCATTAAAACTCCGTATGGTGGCAAATACGAGTGCTGTAGCCCACGTAATGGTGCGTTTGTTCAACCATCTCATTTGCCGATTTGTTAAATTATATTAAGCTATGATTTCATTGTGTTTCAACCAGAACAAAAATTTCTGATATGGGAACGCCCAAGAGATGAAAAATTGCTCAAAACGAAAGCAAATATGAGACATAACAGTTCGGAAAACATTTAGAACACATTCGTAATGTGTTCTCAATGCTTTCTAAATGTGTTTCGAATGTGTTCCATTCTCACGCATAAAATGTTCCATTCTCACGCGCAAAGTGTTCCGAATGTGATCTGGAAAATAATGTGTTCTAAAAATTAACACTAGAGCACATTGTACAGGAGGAGAACACATGAGGAACATATTTGGAGCGCATTGGGAACACATTTGTCGTCAGCAGAACACAACCGAAACACATTTGGAACGCATTTATAAAAAAGCGTTCCCAACGTGTTCCAAATGTGTGCCGAGCGTTTGCAGTGTGGACATTGTATCTCATCCAGAACTGTGTGCTAATGAAATCCATGTATGTTGCTGGACATTGTATCTCATCCAGAACTGTGTGCTAATGAAATCAATGTATGTTGCTGGACATTGTATCTCATCCAGAACTGTGTGCTAATGAAATCAATGTATGTTGCTGGACATTGTATCTCATCCAGAACTGTGTGCTAATGAAATCAATGTATGTTGCTGGACATTGTATCTCATCCAGAACTGTGTGCTAATGAAATCAATGTATGTTGCTGGACATTGTATCTCATCCAGAACTGTGTGCTGTCAACAAAAGTATGGTGTCAACAATCCGAAAGATGTTCTAATACTTTATATTCTCACACAAGCCAAGATGTACTAATATTTGAATATTCTCATTCAAACCAGATAATGTAAATAAAACCGAGTACAGATTGTAATAGTTTCGCAGCTCTATATCATATCACTCACAGATCCTTCACCATGCCTCAGATGAATGGCTAAGAAAGGTAAGGTGACCGGTTCATGTAAAAACACTAACTGGTCTGGTGGCAGCTAATAAGACGTGTGTAGTAGAAAGGAAAAGTCATCTACTCATACACTATCCTCTTACGGAAAAAAATATTACGTAACTTGCAATACAAGAGATGGACACCACAAATAAATTGGTGTTCAGCGGCAGGATAGAAATCTAGAAGGGATCTGTGAAAAAATAAAAGCTGAGCAGGAAAAGAAAAATAAAGAGCAAGAGGTGAAGTCTGCGAAGTTTCCAGGGTGTTGGAACGCCGGTAAACGGTAAAAATACCCCCGGAGAAAATACCCCCGAAAACTGAAAAGCGGAAAAAATGCCCCCGGAAAAAATACCCCCGGAAGAAATACCCCCAGAACAAGCGGTTCACTGTAACAGGAACACTGATGTGTGGCAGTGTTCCGGTGTGGCAATTTACCGGCAACCCTGCCACATATCTTTCAGCAACTTGGCCACAAAAGTTCAAAGAGGGGGGGGGTTATAAAGATTGCCGTTTCTGTGCCTATATTGAGAACTGAATTGGGAACTCCAAACGAATTTCGCGGAAACGTTCCATGTAAGCCAAGCGAGAATTGTACTTTAATTTGAAGAAATAAATTGCCGAGGATCCGAGATACACTTGGAGGGGGGCTCTACCCCCAACTTCCGTAATATTAGATTCTGGGCCGCTGAAGCCTGTCAGTGTATCCAGTCTGTTCCCCTTGAAGCACCCGCGAAGTACGTGAGCTTTGGGGGGGGGATTCCCCAAAATGTTAAAATGGACGTAGAGCTGTAAACATTAGAACCATGCTTTACACAATGATTCTGTACACGACCACGAATTTTCAGGAGGCTGGGGTGAATTCCCCCTCCCCCAAGTTTCTAAGAGCGCAGACAAGTGTTCAAGGTAAAGGATTTGCTCGCAATTTCTATGCTTCATGTTGTGTTTAATGGCAAACTATGTATGCCCTACCCCCTCCCCCAGAAATTCGGTGAAGCCTGTGAAAGGGATACGAGGTGCTTGGTTTGGAGGGCTCTACCCCCCCCCCCAACTTCGGTAATTTTATATTCTGGACCTATAGAGTCGGTCAGTGTATCCTCGATGTTACCCCTGAATAGCTCTTTGAAACTATGGGAGGGTTACCCCACCCTCCTGAAAATTCGTGGTCGTGTACAGAATCATTATATAAAGCATGATAATAATGTTTACAGCTCTACGTCCATTTTAACATTTTGGGGGCACACCCCCCACATCCCAAGTTCATGGACCTCACGGAGACTTCAAGGGGAACAGCCTGGATACACTGGCAGACTCCAGCGGCCCAGAATATAATATTACGGAAGTTCAGGGTAGACCCCCCCCCCCAACCAAGTGTACCTCGGATCCTCGGCCATTATTTCTTCAAATTAAAGTACAATTCTCGCTTGGCTTACATGGAACGTTTTCTCGAAATTCGTTTGGAGTTCCCAATTCAGTTCTCAATATAGGCCCAGAAACGGCTATCTTTATACCCCCCCCTTGAACTTTTGTAGCCAAGTTGCTGAAGATGTGGGGCAGGGTTGCCGGTAAATTGCCACATCGGAACACTGACACACATCCGTGTTCCTGTGTGGCAGTTTACAGTGAACCGTTTGTTCTGGGGGTATTTTTTCCGGGGGCATTTTTTCCGCTTTTCAGTTTTCGGGGTATTTTCTCCGGGGGTATTTTTACCTACATCCAGGAACGCCACCAGAAACCGATAATCGAAGTTCATGGAACGCAAGCGAACGGCCTAAGAGAGAAAGCCCCAACAGGAAGTTCCTTCCCACCCACAGAGGAGCAGCGTTGAAGGGAACACGCTTCAAGGGAGAATTGTGTGACCCCTCCCCTCACTCTACAATGCTGTGAAAGAAATGCCGTAAGGAATCTGCAGCCGGCGTGAAGTGTAAGTGTGAAATACTCACTCTCGTGTTAACCAGCAGATTAGCACTCTCGCACGAAAGTGAAGGAGTTCATATTAAGGAATACAAATCACAGGTACTGTAATTTACAATATATTTAAACTAACCGTGTTGAGACTGATCAAGAAAAGAACATAATTTAGACAAAAAAAAAAAAAAAAAATAGAACCTTACACGAAAGTATGATAATGTACACTGCATGAAAAAAAAATGCAAACACTAGTGGAGAGGTTTAAATAAAACGGGGTTTTGATATTAATGTGTATAGGCAAACGGTTGATATATATATAAGCCGAGGTTTTTGGAATGGAAGTATATCAAAAAATGCATTAAAGATAGAACTTTGGAATGGAAGGATTATTTCTCAGAATATATATGTAAGCATAGAATTTAAAAAAAAGTATAAGTGAATAGGAAATTAGTTCTACAGATCCAATGAAATTGAACATCCTGGGAGATCAGTACGCAAGCTTTACCATGAAATACCTCTGACAGGAATGTCAGGTACGAGGGATTAACTCTAAAAGAAGATCCAGACAAGAGCTAATTACTGATTTAATTGAGAGTGATCGTCAGGAAGAACTCAATGCAGAGAACACGCAGCTGACAGTGAAACAGCCCGTACTAGCGCGTCTAGCGAGATTAACAGAGAAGATAGACAATATGAATTAGAAATTAGAAGATTGGAGATTGAGTAAAAAAAAAAACGACATAGAGGCTTTAAAACTTAAGTTCGCCCTACGAGAGTTAGAGGGATCTCAAGAGACAAGTGGGACAGATGACTATTCTCAAAGACCCTTAAATAGTTATGGGGACGTGATAAGAAAATTCTCGGAAGCGGAGGACGAGATGGATAGTTATCTAACGGAGTTCACCAAGATAAGTACATCGCTAGGTATTCCTCGATCGAAATGGTCAGCGTTGTTAATTCCCAGATTATCTTCATGTGGAGCGAGCGTCATCCATTCTATGGGAGCAAATGAGGTACAGGATTTCGAGAAATTGCAGGAAAATTTGTTAAGGGAATATAAAATTACTCCAGAAAAGTACAGTGTGTCATTCAGGAATTTTAGTAAAGGGAAGAACCAAACCTACCATCAGTATGGAGTAAGATTAAAAGAGTTGTTAGAGAAGTGGTTGACAGGTGCTAAAGTAGAAAATAGCTATGAAGCATTAAAAAGTGTCTTACTGTTAGAGCCATTTTATTCTATGGTTAGTGAGCCCATTAAAATCTACATCTAGCACAACGAGCCTGAAACTTTTGAAGAGGTAATAAAGCTAGCCGACAGGTAAGACATGTTAAAGTGACCCGGAACGGAGCGGATGCTCCAGGAAATAGCATACAAATCAGGTGCTACCTGTGTGGGAAAATTGAGCACAAATCTTTTGAATGTAGAGGGAACAAGGATAGGAGAGTAGCAGGTAAACAAGGTGAAAACAGAGAAGCGACTGTCAAAGACAGAGGAGGGACCAATAAACAAAGTTATCAGCCAACCAGAGAAAAATCTCCGACCGTGTTATGTTCCACTACGAGTTCTATATGAGCTTCGGACCGTACTTAGGGAAGGCAGAGCGGAATGGAGAAACACTCTGCACGTTACGTGACACAGGATCATGTATCTCCCTTATGAAGTGCAGTAACGTTCCTCCAGGAGCAGTGACAGGAAAGGAAAAAAGGTAGCACTTTACCCTTTGACTGGTGACAGACAGGAATTGAATATAGCACGGGTGCCCGTAGAGGTGAATAGGGAATTAAGGACACATGACTTTGCGATAGTTAATGACATCCCTTGGGACATAATTCTTGGGAATGACTGGGATGCACCAGAAGGAAAACTGTGTAGTGAAATTAGTGAGAAAGATGATCAGGCAAGGAGGAAACCGGAACCAGACAAGAGTGGGAGAGACAAAAGTAATGGTGTGGTTGAAAATGCAATGGATATGGGAAAGAGCGGTGACAGAGCAGAAAAGGAAAGTACTTCTAGCACAGACGTAGATTGTACACCACAAAAAGAATGTGGGATACTGACTCGGAGAATGTTGAAAGCACAAGAAAAAAGAGATAAAGGGAACGAGGTTGAACGACAGCAGGTAGAAGAAATGGATAGTGGGAGATCACCCCAACCACTGATAGAAGATAGTGAAAGTGAACTTGAGATTGGAAGTAATGAAAGGGAAGGAGTAGTTGAAAGTGATAAGAGCTTACCTCAAATATTCACGTCTGAAGAATTTAGTCGAGCACAGAAAGAGGACGAAAGTTTGAGCATGATATGGAAAAGATGTGAGGGTTCTGAGCCGAATGAAGAGGTATCATCATACTTTATGGTACAGAAGGACTTCTTGAAACGAGTATTTAAGGACAAGAGAAAACAAGACACAGTGCATCACTTAGTAGTGCCCAAGGCTTATCGAAAAATAATTTTGGAAATAGCACATGACTTACCTATATCTGGTCACTTAGGAGTGAAGAAAACCACTGATAGGGTGTTGAGGAATTTTTATTGGCTGGGGATATTCAAAGAAATAACTGAGTATGTCAGTTCATGCCCACAGTGCCAATTCGCAAAAAAACGAGGAAATCATGCACCCAGCAAACTCCAACCTTTGCCTATCATTGAGGAGCCGTTTGCTCAGGTATCGGTAGACCTAGTTGGTCCCTTGAACGTAAGCAACTCAGGCAAGAGATACGCAGTGGTCATAGTAGACCATGCGAGTAGATACCCGGATGCCAGAGCGTTAGAGACGATAGAGGCTGAGGAGGGGGTGAATGCTCTTATCGACATGTTTTCACATGTCGGCTTTCCTAAAGAGATCCTCTCGGACCAATGAAAACAATTCACCTGTAGATTAACCCAGAAATTGTGGGCATAGTTAGGCGTTAAGTCACATTTCTCAAGCATATATCATCCTCAGGGAAACGGTCTCGTCGAACGATATATAGGAACGTTAAAATTCTTGCTCAAGCGGATAAGCCAAGATAGCCCCGACGACAGGGATAGGATGTTGCCCTACATCTTGTTTGGTTGCAGAGAAGTCCCCCAGGTGAGCACTGGTCTCTCTCAATTCGAACTAATTTTTGGGCACAATGTTCGAAGACCTCTGGATCTGCTAAGGGAGAAAATTGAAAAATCAGAAGGAGAGAGAGTAGAAATTTTTGATTATATAGATAAAGTAAATAGAAGTTTGGGAAAAGAGCTAACCTTAGCACCAGAAAATTTGTCGCAGACTCAGATCAAGCAGGCAAAATGGTATGATAGGAAGGCCAGGATTAAGAAACTGTGTGAGGGAGATGAAGTCCTAGTGCTCACTCCCAATAGGAAGATCCACCAACTCACGGCTGCGAACAAGTTTAAGCGTTACGATGTTGCTGTGTCCTTGCTCTTCAGATTCAAGAAGAAGGATTTCTTCCACAAGATTTTGACCTGTGATGAGAAGTGGATCCTCTACGATAATCCTAAGTGGCGAAAATCATGGGTTTATTCAGGTCAGCCTACCACCAGTACCGCTGAACCGAATATCCATGCCAAAAAGTTGTTGCTGTGCATATGGTGGGATCAGCGCGGTGTCGTACACTATGAGTTGCTCAAACCTGGTGAAACGGTCAATGCTGAGCATTATTGTCAGCAACTCATTCGTGTGAGTGACGCAATGGAGGCGAAACGGCCATGCACCGGCAAGGGCAGAAGGTCGGTCCTGTTGCTTCAGGATAACGCGCGTCCTCACACCGCGAAAACGACTTTAAACACGATCACCTACCTGTGATGGGAGATTTTGTCCCACCGGCGTATTCTCCAGACTTCGCCCTTCGGATTATCACCTCTTTCGCTCCCTGCAACATCACCTGAGTGATCCGCACTTCACTTCTGTAGAGGAGGTCCACACAAGTATTGATGACTTTATTAACTCGAAACAGCCCTTTTTTTCCGCAGTGGCATTCGGCAGCTCCCTGATCGATGGCTCAAATGTATCCAACACGACGGGGATTATTTCCCTGATTAGGTACGTATTCGATTTGCTAGAATTTTCTGTCAAATTGTCGTGCCTGTGGCCGAGAATTAAGCTGCACACCTAATATCACTGAAAATGCGCTTGTGGTTTTGGAGCAGCACCCTCTGAACTGTACGTCTTGGGTATAAAGAACTGGCTCAAACGAGATGTTGCGACCAGTGAAGATCCGGCATTGAGTCCAAAGGGTGTATCTTGTGCCTCACTATGTCCCGTCGCCGAAGAAGGTCACATTTCGAAGAAGGTCGCATTTCAGTCCAGTCAAGCGCCTCGGGAGAGTAAGGTGTGTGTTTCACTGAGCTCTATCAAATAACTGAGTAATTGGTGTTTTTATGAGTAATTGGTGCACTTATTTTTTTTTATTGATATTATTCCACTGTACAAACACTGACTTGGTTCACTATTTGTTCTCATTTTTCGAACAACTGATTAGTGTGTGAGTGCTTTTCAACACTTCTTTCGAGTCTGTAGGTGGTTTGTCTACGTGTCGCCATCTGTGAAATCTGTGATTTTCTACTAACTGCCAGTTTGGAATATCATGTTTTGCTGCAATAAACAGTGCTTGGAGTGCTGTTGTGGTGCCTTGTAGGTTTAAGTGTCTTATTTCTTTTCCATCTACATAGCCATTTTCAAGTTTTCAAGAGTGTTGCCGGTCGAACGGATTTAGCTACCGTGTACACCTTGCTACCCAAGTGAGTGGCCTGTAGGCAATTTATATACTTATTACTTCATTTGCTTCTGTCTGTTTCTGAGTATCGGTAGATTTAGTGAGTTTCGTTTGCTGCCTATGGCATACAGGAATAAACCAGTTCCTTCAGGCAAAAATAAATCTAAACAAGATTTGCCTCCAGTCACTGTTACATACAGTATTGACATGGAGTTTGTGACGTATATTCTAAATTAACTTTCCTTTTTAGTTTCTTTCCCTATGTAAATCTTGAGTTTGTTCTTAGTTATACTTCACACTTAACGTGATATCTTTTCTCTCAAATGAATACGTTTGGCAACATAATTGAGGTTGAATGAACGTGACGTATGCCTGTTATTAGATAAGAACAAGAGATAAAAGCTAGGTGAAAACAGTTGCTCGTGTGGCGTGGTGTGGTGTGTTTAATGTGGAGTGTTGATACTGATTGTTGTATAAAATGCGAAGTGCTATGTTATGCTACGATGTGCAGGAGAAATAAAGCATCATTTCCGTAAGTTTGACTTCCGTTTCTAAATGTTTCGTCTGGCCGTTAAGGTTTAATTTAGGAACTATTTCATCGTATGATGATTTTTTTAAAATAACTTAGCAGTACGAAAAGAAGTTTACGTTAAAACATTCATTTGATGAGGTTCACTCTGGGCTGAGCCATATTTCTGAATTTAAACAAGACCTTGTTGATATCAACTCTCTGTTCTTAATCTTGCGGATAGATATTCTAATGTGTTACAAAAGTGTAAAGATTTGGATGTAAAAAACGAATCCCTGCAGAACGAGTTGAATGACATGAAGGAAATGAGGCTACAGCCAAAGCAGGAGATCCTGGTCCTAAAGAAAGATTTGAATGACTTGAACCAGTACAATAGGAACAGAAAGATTGATATTCATGGCATTGACTTGTCTTACATTAAAAGTGATGCTGACCTAAGGGTTAATCTGGGTAAATTGGCAAAATAATTACAGATTACTAACTATCAAGACTCTGACATTGATGTGGCCCACCCTCTGTTTAATGCTATTGGAGATTTAGAAAATTCTAGGGTTATAATTCAGTTTGCTACTGGAGCTGTGAGAAATTTGTGGTTGTCTAAAAATAAAATTTTGGTTACTAACTCAGCTTTGGACAGTAAATTACATAACACAAAATTATATATTAATGAAACCTTAAATCCTCAAAATAGATATATTTATTGGCAGTCAAGATTGCTGGTTAAGCAGCGTAAGATAAAATATGCATGGGTATGAAATGGTGATATATTTATTAAGGTTACAGATGCTGACGAGAAAAAGAAAGTCTTCTCTTTGGAACAGTTGCAATAGTTTGGACTTGATAACTAATTGATAACTACTTGAGAATGTCTGATAACTATTATTCTGTTAACAACACTAATGAATTGTTTAATACTAAACATAACTTTATTTCACTTTTTCATGCCAATGCAATGTCATTATTGAATAAAAGAACACTCTTGAAAATTGTTATTCAATTGTTTTTTTTTAAGGTTGATTTTGTGTGTGTGTGTGTGTGTGTGTGTGTGTGTTACAGAGACTTGGTTTCCAATTGTTGACTTCAATATTCAGTTTTCAGACTATGATATTTTCCACATAAATAGAACATACTCTAGGGGTGGGGGTGTTGCAATTTATGTAAATAATCAAAATTTGAATTTTGCATTGTCCATAACTTTACTTTTATAAATATTAATGAAAGAGAAAAAGAAAGACTTCTCTTTAAAACAGTTGCAATAGTTTGGACTTGATAACTAATTGATAACTACTTGAGAATGTCTGATAACTATTATTCTGTTAACAACACTAATGAATTGTTTAATACTAAACATAACAACTTTATTTCACTTTTTCATGCCAATGCAAGGTCATTATTGAATAAAGGAACACTCTTAGAAATTGTTATTCAATCGTTTTTTTTTTTAAGGTTGATTTTTTGTGTGTGTGTGTGTTACAGAGACTTGGTTTCCAATTGCTGACTTCAATATTCAGTTTTCAGACTATGATATTTTCCACTTAAATAGAACATACTCTAGGGGTGGGGGTGTTACAATTTATGTAAATAATCAAAATTTGAATTTTGACATTGTCCATAACTTTACTTTTATAAATCATAACATAGAAAGTTTGACTATACAAAATCAATTCTGCATTATCTCTGTTGGCTACAGAACTCCTAACTCAGATTGTTATGAATTTTTTTACCATTATCAGTGATTTACTTAGCTTTGCTAATTTAGTTAATAAAAAACTTTCCTCTTGAGTGATTTTAACTTGGACATCTCTCAAATAAACCCCACAATTGACCAATTCAAAAGTATTTTGCTGTCGTCTGGATTTTATAATGCAATATTCCTCCCAACAAGAATTACTCCTGCCTCAAGCTATCTATGTACTGGGCCTATGTAACACAAATATACTGGAAGAAACTGTTACTTCTGGTGTTTTAAAATATGTTATTGGTGGTCACTTGCCTATTTTCATAACTCATTCCATTTCTTTTGTTAAGAAAATTAAAACAGTGACTTACTCAACAAGATTAATTAATAAAGTTGCAATAGAGAAATTTAGAGATAGACTTTTGGAAATTGACTGGAAAAATGAATTAGCCTATCCTTCACCTAACACTTCATTTAATGCTTTTTTAACAATATTTAAAGACAGGTATGATCAAATATTTACTATTTCACATAAATGCAAAAAAAAAAAAAAATTTAGAAAACCTTGGATAGATAACTCTCTTATACAAAAAATAAATGTTAAGAATAAATTATACACAAAATTCCTAAAGTCTAGATCACCCGATGACCTTGCTGTCTTTAAGATATACAGAAATTACTTGAATTCTAAAATTAGAGCAATTAAAAAACTTATTATTTAAAATTATTTTTACAAAACTCAACTAAATTAACTTGGAAGCATTTGAATCAATTAATGGGTCGTAGTTCACAGATTACTACTCCTGACTATCTTACTAACTCTGATGGTTCACAAATGACTAATAAGCAGGATATAGTAAATCAATTGAATGATTATTTCGCGACTGCTCCTCGACTTACATTGTCTAGCTCTTCTAAAACTAACCCTAAGCATATTGCCTCTGTTAATGAAGTTCATGGGCCTGATAGCTTTTTTTATTTGAGCTTACTAAAGAAAAGCTGCTAAGAGAACTTAATAATATTAAAACTGGCACAAGTCCTGGTTATGATTATATTAGTCCTGCTGTCGTAAAAGCATTTTCTGACTTATTGATCAAGCCACTATTTAACACTGGTATTTTTCCTAATGCTCTAAAAATTGTTAAGGGCTCTCCAGTATATAAATCTGGTTCTAAAAATAGTGAAAATAATTACAGACCTATTTCTAAAATAACTATCTTTGCTAAAGTTCTTGAAAAGTTAATATGTAAAAAGCTAACAGCTTACTTGCATAAATATGAAATTATAAATACTAACCAATTTGGTTTCCAGACTCATAAATCAACTGAGATAGCTGAACATTTTATTCAAAACCTCATACAAAAGAACATGGAAAGAAAAAAAATGACAGTGACACTATTCCTGGACTTAACTGAAGCCTTTGATACAATTAATCATAACACTCCCTTAGATAAGTTATATACCATTCGAATTAGAGGTTTGCCTAACAATCTTTTTAAAAGTTACTTACAGAACAGAGTTCAATATACACAGATAGATGAAGTCATGTCACCAATGGAATTTATTAAATTTGGGGTGCCAGGGCTCCATTTTGGGCCCTGTACTGTTTAATACAGGGTGATCAGAATCGACCGCACAATAAACCTACCGGACGGTTTCTCGTGGAGAAAGAAGCCGAAACCCGTTGTCCGTTGTCCGATCGGACGTCGCATTCCGGAGATATACGCGCCGCAAGTTTCGTGACGTCACATCCGGTAACGCACATGCTCGTTGAAGAGCGACGTGGATGACTCTAACTTCCCTGGAACCAGTGGTCCTAAATTCAAACGGGCAACTACTTGTAGCCCACTGAGTTGCTCACGGTGGTTGTTAAACCTCCTATTGAAAAAAAGAAGACAACATTTTAAAATGTGGCGCGGGGTGGGTATGCAGATTCAAAGGACGTGGTGACGTGAAACCATCAGTTGTACGCCTGCGCGATACGGCAGGTAGGGATAAAAAATGTTGGCGACGGTAGCAGGTAAGCTCATACTGCGTTGGTACATTTGACCGTAGTGTGGGTAGTGATATGTCGTACAGTTTGAGAGAGAATTGGGACATGTATCTCCTCTTGGGGGAATGCCATTGTTCAGCATTGTGTGCAGCAAGGGCCTACAGCGAGCGATACCCAGCACGAATGCCCCCGGATGATCAGGTCATACGGCGCCTTGACGCTCGAATGCGCGACACAGGCAATGTCGCACCACGTCCAAGTGTAGACAGTGGCGTTGGACCCTCTGTAAGAACACCATCAATCGAGGACGCCATACTAGAGTTCACAGAGGAGGAGCATACGACCAACAGCCATGCGATCGCACGACAATTCGGTGTGCACCAAAGTACCGTACTTGCCGTTCCACACAACAAAGACCTGCATCCATATCACATCACACGGGTGCAAGGCCTATAACCACATGATTATCCTCGAAGACAGGCATACTGTGAGTGGCTGCAACAGCAACATGCTGTCGATAACAGTTTCATCCGCTGGATCTTGTGGACTGATAAAGCAAGGCTTACACGACAGAGTATCTGCAACACCCATAATAGTCATGTTTGGGCATTGGACAATCCGCACGCAAAACGTGAACACGCTCACCAGGTCCGGTGGGGTGTTAATATCTGGTGCGGTATTGTGGGCGATATCCTAGTGGGACCATATCTTCCTCTCGAACGTGTCACATCTGCCAACTACATGGTGTTCCTACGTGATGTTGTGCGGGAGTTACTGGAAAACGTACCATTAGCTGTTCTCAGAAATCTATGGTTCCAGCATGGTGGAGCACCGGCACATTACGCTGCAAATGTTCGCCAGTGGCTGGATACGGAATATCCCTGTCGATGGCTTGGTCGTGGTGGTCCTGTCGCATGACCCGCTAGATCGCCGTATCTTAACCCATTGCACTTCTTCCTCTGGGGTCATCTACGGGAACTGATATACCGACGGCCTGTCAACAGCCTGCGCAACCTAGTGGCCACCTTACACGCGGCCCTCACAACTGTAACCCCTGCTATGCTGCAACGCGTGCAGATGTCTATTCCTCAGGGGCTGCCGCCTGTTCCGCACTACAAGGTGGTCATTTTGAACACATGTTGTAATCTGACACGAATCAACGTGTTTTATCATTTGTGTTGTAGTGGTACACATCAATAAATTACATGTTTTCTGTCATGTCTGTATTCTTACCGGATGTGACGTCCCGAACTTTCGGCGCATATATCTTCGGAATGCGATGTCCGATCGGACAACGGACAACGGTTTTCGGCTTCTTTCTTCACGAGGAATCGTCTGGTAGGTTTATTGTGAGGTCGATTCTGATCACCCTGTATATAAATGATTTTTTTGATATCTTATTTAATACTAATATAACATTATTTGCAGATGATACTACTTTACCATTTTCTGGTTATGATATACATGAAATTGTAGCACATGGAACTGAACAACTGTGCATCTATTCAAATTGGCTTTCGGTAAATGATCTTTTACTTAATACTAATAAATCTAAGGCATTGATATTCTCTACATAGACAATTGAAATATCGCCTGCATTACAAATAAAAATTGACAATAAAATTATTGTTGAATATGTGTGCAATGTTAAATATCTTGGAGTTATACTTCAAAATAATTTGAAATGGAACCTACATATTGACCAACTTTTTGTTAAACTTTCGAGAAATTTAGGTATAATTGGTTCGATAGTCTCACTTTTGTCAATTAGCGTTCTAAAGTTATTATATTACTCATTACTACAGTCTCACTTTGACTATTGCATCTGGCATGGGGGCAGACTACATTAATGAATATTTCCAAACTCCAGATATTACAGAATAAATTTGTCAGATAATTGGAATTAAAAAAAATAATTTTACACCTTTAAATGAAGCACAACTTAGTTTTCGACATTTTGCTAGAGTACACCCTGCGAAATATGGTTTTCTAACAATTACCCAGTTATATAACTTTAATTTAGGTAAGATAATGCATAAAAGGATTAAAAATAATGTTAATAATGAATTTATACTAATTTACAAACCTGTTCACTGCTACAATACCAGGAATCAAGATTTACTGAAACCAGTCTTTCCCAGAACTAACTATATAAAATGCAAAGTATAAACTACATGGGACCACAGTATTGGTCCTCACTACCACATGAGATTACTGATTTGAATAACTTTAAGGTTTTTAAGAGGAAATTAAACCTTCATCTGTTACATAAAAATCAGAAATGAGGGGAGGTGAGGGGGGCAAATGTCAGTGATATAGTGAACATAATGGGTTATTACAGGAGAAATATATTTGTATTTACATCTCTTTCTTTTTATTTATCTTTTTTTTTTTTTTATCTTTTTCCCCCTAATTATTGTCTCACTTTCTTTCCTTTCAAATAAGTTAACATGTTTACTAACTTACACCAATACACTGAAGAGCAATTGAATTAGAGATACCTGTCTAGTAACGTGTAGCACCACCTTTCGCCCTGATGATGACGGCTGCGATTCGTCTCAGCATGGACTCGACAAGACGCCGGAAGTGTTGGGAAGCCATACGGATCCACGACCCTTGAACAAGCTCCCACACTTCACGAAGATTGGATGGGGAGGGTCAGAGCCTCGAACATCTCTCTCGATGGCATCCCAGATGTGCACGATGGGATTGATGTCAGGTGACCTAGCTGGCCAAGGAAGCGAGGTCACGTCGGTGGATTGTTCATGCAACCATTCGGATACAATTCGGGAGCGATGGCACGGTGCATTTGTCTTGTTGCAGGATGAGGTCCCCAGTGGGATGTTGAAGACGCACAAACGGGAGCAAATGGTCGTCCAGGATATCCCGGTAACGTTGACCTGTGAGGGACGATGCCACATGTACCAGGGATCGCATTTTAGTCCACGCAAACAGTCCCCAGACGAGAATGCCACCCCCACCAGCTTGAAGAGTACCCTGCTGGCAAGAAGGATCCATCGCTTCATGTGGTTTGCGCCGTACTCGTATCCTGCCATCCGCATGTACCAACGTGAATCTCGACTCATCACTCCAGGCAACATTTTCCCACATGTCTAGGGTCCAGTGGCGATGTTCCCGCACCCATGCTAATCTTTGCACTCTATGATGTGCGGTCAGCAGCGGTACCCTCGTGGGACGATGGCTTCTGTACCCCATAGCGAGGAGATGGTTCCGGATGGTGTGGCTGCTTACACGTTTTTGTGCACCATCGTTAAATTGCCGAGTGATTTCTTGCACTGTGGCCAGTCTATCCGCTGTTACAACGCGAGCTAGCCGACGATGACCCCGCTTATCCACACGCTGTTGTCCACGGCAGTTGGCCCTTGCAGGGATGGTTTTACCGGATTCGATGTACTCACGGTGCACCCGTGACACAGTGGCTCGTGAAATTCCCAGTGCCTGCACGTCTTCCGAGATGGAGTGACCCATTCGTCGGGCCCCGACAATTTGCCTACGATCAAATGCGTTTAGATCCTTCGTCTTACCCATACTGCGTCCGACTCTTACTGATTCCCGTCGCATCACTCCTTATATTGTCGGATCACTGCATACGTCTTGTCGTTTCCGATTACAGGGCCGCTCACAACGCCACATTTGCATAACGCCAGCTGTCTCTAATTCAATTGCTCTTCAGTGTAATTCGGATTGCAGTCTCTGTGGTGCTTGACTGGATATGTGTGCGTAGGGAGACTTGGGCTATGTCAGGTTTTTGTTTGGCCTTTACCCCATTCTTCCTAGCTATTTTGTATCAATAAACATAATAATGCCAATTATTGTACATGTATTTGCATTAAAACAGCTGAAATAAAAATAAATAAATAAACTGGCGGACTTTCAGTGAGGAAGAATTGTTGGGATGAAAGAAGCTGGATTTTCATACCGCGAAACTGTAACTCGCACGGGACGAAGAGCCATTACAGTGATGCGAATGTAACGTCAATGAATGGATGAGTCTCGGACGCACAGAAATCCAGGAAATGGACCTTGAAAACTCACGACTTTACGGGATGACGGACAGTGACTGATCGCACAGCGACAACCATGGTTTAGTGCAGCAGTGGATAACTGACACAAGTCAGGCTTTGTCCTCCAGCATATCAATGATCATATGTAGAGGATTTTAGGAAGTGAGTGTCTGACCCCAGGTCTTAAACAACCCTTAGAAATAGGAAGCTAGGAGTGACACGGAAGCGAAGTAGAAAGGGGGAGGAAGACGCCCTTATTTATTACCGGGGGCCAGTACCCGGGGTCCGACGGCTTAACGTGCCCATCCGACGCACGGTGGATATTTAGTGGATCGAGCGTTCGTACCTGCCTGGGATCGAACCTGAGGTCCCTTCCGTGGCAGTCACGAACGTTGCCCACTAGGCCACCCGCGGCCCGTCCTCCAGCAGAGTTCGACGTTGTCTGGTTAAAAGAGTCGCCAGCGGTTTATTTTTGCGCATTCCTTTGACCCTCAGCCACAGACGCCTCAGTCTCCAATGGGGTAACGAACACAGACATTGGCGCGTTGATTGCCAAAAGGTCGTGTTTTGTGACGAGTCACGATGTGACTTCATGCACCATGATGGTCGCATACATGCTCGAAGACACCATAGTTTGGGGCATCATTATGTTCAATTCGCGATCTCGCCTGATACGAATTGAGAGAAACCTCAATATCCATTGATACGTCAGGGATGTTTTAGAAGCAGAGATGATACCTTTCCTTCAGAGTTGTTCTGGTGCTATGTTCCAGCAGGACAATGCTCAACCACATGTGGCCAGGAATGTCGAAGAGATCTTCCATGCACGGTAGATACTGCTGCTTCCCTGGCTTCTTCGGGAAGAAGCGGAACCTTCACAGAACAAAGGAACCTTCAACTTCTCAACAATAGGAGGGCGTGAGGTTATTTTGCCGGTATCTCAAACTTAACGGAATGTGACTAACATTCGCATATCCACGACGTGTCAGAAATACAACCTTTTCTTTTAAAGACTGTGTCATATGCAACGCAAATGAATAACAGCATTCATGAAGTGAAATGCATCGCTGTATTTCAGCAGTTCCTTATACAGAAACATTTTCACAGATTTTGACATTTCCAAACATGCTGAATGAATTGAATTAAGTTTCAATGTTCTCACAACTTATCTGAAGTAACACCTGGAGTAAAACTTAAATCTTTCAACTCCTGATTTCACTGGTTTACAAAATAAAACTAAATTTTTGGTCACACAAGAAAAACCGTCTGATCCCAATAGTAGTTTTTATGCTGAATTCAAATATGTTACTAATTTTTCTCTATCACGCAGGGATTTTTAGTGAAACAGGTTAAATTTGAAAAAAAAAAAATTATATTTACGTACATTTATAACACTATTCATATCACCTAAAAATGAAAGTTCATGATTTTCTTCTGTAGGTAGCATCTAGAACATTTCCTCCTAAGTGTCCAACAATAGTCAGCAAGCATGCTAGAACTCTACTTTTCCTGATACCTCTTTTCCATGATCGAGATGTCTTGGTGAAATCCTTCGTCATGTTTGTGACTGACGACACCGAGATTATGTGGGAAGAAATACAAGTGGTAGTCGAAGAAATCAATTTTATAACGGACATATTACACCCCATATCTTTGAATGAATGTAAGAGTTCACCCACAATGTCACGGTAGTTCTGTGATTTGAAATTTTCCCAAAACTTTTCTGTAACACTTTTGAACGATCTTCACGCTGTTTATTCAATTTCGTTCAATAGATCTTCGAATTTTCTATCTCAAATCAAAGCTCTTATTTGACAGCCCACAAAAACGCCTACTTTAATTTTACCATGACTTATTCGGGGAAACGTTTTCTTCAAATAAGCGAACCCAGTACTATTTTTATCCATGGACTTAAAGTTTTTAGAAAGCCCAAATTTCATATGAATTGGAAGTTAAAAAATATTTTCAGGGTTCACCAGTGAGGGTACGCAACGTTTTTTCTGTCCAGGAGTAAATGATTCACGATTTAGCCACTCCTTGATGTAATGTCTTTTCTTGTCTCGACTGTCCCCCTCGATCTCGATACAACAAAATTTAGTATAGCCGAGCTGCAAACCAAGTAGCAGCGCAATGACTTTTAAATCGCCACAGATGTTCCAATTGTACTTGTCATGCTAAATTTTTATTCAAAAGAAATTTCATATTTTCGTAACACTTTTATATTAGTTGCATATGCTAATGGCACAGAAGAAAATTTGTTTCCATAGTGAGAAAGGACACTTTTGAAACTAGTTTTAGAGGAGTCCATGAACAGTCGACATTCTATTGTTTTATGTTCATGACCAAGAGAATCCATACCAGAGCAAATATTGTTACAATAAACTAAATCCTTTTCTTTAGAATAAGAAATTTTAAACTCGTCCTGACTGTGAAGAAAAAGCACATTTTAGTGTCTCGCGGAAGTAGATTCCAGCCTTTGAGCCTAGATCCCAAAAGTTCAGTCTGTGTTTTTGACAATTTCAAATCCCGGACAAGGTCGTTTAAATCGCCTTGAGGTAACAGATGTGGGTCAAAAGAAGATGTATTTGCTTCAAAAGTTGAGTCATGTTGCTCCTCATGTTGAATTGTGCTAGTTGCATCGTTTTCCGAGCCTTCATATTCTACAGTTACGTTTATTAGAGGTTGTGGTATAGGTAAGTCTTCACTGTGTGAAACTGGCCTAATAGCAGATGGAAAATTTGCATATGACACCGTGTGTTTGGATTTACTTGTTATTCTTTCTATGTTTGTTAAGTAAAAATAACAGTCTGGTGAATGATCTTTGGGTTCTTTCCAAACCAAGAGAACTGCAAAGGACATATGCCGGGAACCCTTTATACATTCTGTTAGACGCTTCACACAGGTCAAACAGCAGATGTAAGAGGCCCAGTTCTTATCTATGTCACCTACTTTACAGCCAAAATATAGTTCATAACATTTTTTAACGTGTCGGCTGAAATTTCGCCATTGAGCTTTAGATGTCAAGTCTTCACACACACATAGCAGAAGGTATCACGATGATTTTCTACTTCCTTGGCATAATGTCACAGTATCAAATACAACACAGTTGCACAGTAATCTAATGATTAGACAAAAGAGAACTCAAACTCTCTAGTGCGCAAACATTGAATGTCAGCTCACTACTATCACGGGTTGCTGAGACTAGTGACGTGTTTACGTCGTAACACGCTTAAATAACGTGTCTGTCTGCCATCTGCTTGTACATACAAATATATATGTATATATAAAATTCTGGTTGTATATTTGAATCCAGCGTGCAAAGCTATGTTAGAAACACCTTCATTGTTCCATATGCCAAAAAACGTGCTGACCGTGTTATAAAATACATTAAGTTTTGCTCAAGTATTTCTTTTTAATATAATTATTATCAGAACATCAGCATGAAAAAGCATCAAATAAAATAAAATAGGGAAATGTTACTGGTCTTTGAATGTCGCAGAAGACCTGCAGGTATCTTTCATAATTTTCATCGGAGACCTAGGGGGGGGGCATATTTCTGCATTACTCCGCGCAGGTTTCCGGTAATGACGGATGTAAGGTCAGGTGATACGCAACATCACAGCCTCTCCTTGACAAATGTCAACCCCGCCTTCTCGTGGTGCATCCTGTTCCCACTAAAGGGGCTCTGACGACCGCCAATAGCGGTATAACTATACCATCGGGATTAGAGGAAATGTGTTCCCACACTCACTAACCCGCTTGGCCAGCGTGGTGAGTTATGGCCAAACCCCTCCAAAATGACTCCACAACTTAAATCTTGGCCCTCAGCCTCCGGCAGCTGGAATGTACCTGACCAAGGCAGCGGCCAGTGCGACATGAAGGCAGAGGGTGCTAAGAATCACCGGAGGACCGGACTTGGCTGCCACCTGATGCTGACCTTGGCTACGTGTAATGGACGCACCCTATCTTCTGATTCAAGGCTTTTTGAATTGGAAGAAGAACTACAAAGGATCAAGTAGGACATCGCCGGGTCAAGTGAGGTAAGGAGAAATAGAGAAGATCTCATTGAACTGAAAAGGGGACATCTCTTCTACTATCGTGGGACAGATACTGGCAGAACTAGTGGTGTTGAATTTATATTAAACAAAAAAACTGAAGGATAAAGTTGTAGAAGTTGAAAGTTCCTCTGACAGAGCTGCACGACTCGTTATCCAACTCTCGAGAAGATACCAGGCTCAGATTATTCAAACTTATGCACCCACCACAAGTCATCCTGAAGAAGAAATTGAAGAAATTTATGAGGAAATTCGTCATCTAAATAATAAAAGTAAGCAGCACTTGAAGATAATTATGGGAGATTTCAATGCAAAAATAGCGCAACGGCAACAGAATGAAACTTCAGTAGGTGAATTCAGTCACAGCAATAGAATCCAGCGTGGAAATACTCTCGTAGAGTTTGCCGAGGCAGAAGGGTTTTTCATCATGAACTCCTTTTTCAAGAAAAAGCCGCAAAGGAAATGGACATGGAGGCATCCCAATGGATGGACAAGTGAAATTGATTTTATTATGTGTAACAAGAAATTTATCATGGAAGACTTATAACGAAGTAAATTTCTCCGTCATTTTTATCCGCGCCGGGGCTCGAACCCGGATCCCCTCATTCCGGAATAAGTCACTCTACCAATTGAGCTACGCGGACGTTTGTTCTAACTACTATCTGCCTTTATGTCGTGTGCGTCCTGCTTGCAGGTACGTCACATCTCCTGGTACGTTACATCATCTCCCCTTATTTATTATTTTTTTTTCTGAAGTGCTGGAGAAGGGATTCTCTTATTTTTCCTATCTCGCGGTGTGGAAAAAACATCACACCAACGCGAGATTTTGAACGGTCGGGTCATCCGGATAGTACGGGCGCCATTATAACGAAGTAAATTTCTCCGTCATTTCTATCCGCGCCAGGATTCGAACCCGGATCCCCTCATTCCGGAATAAGTCACTCTACCAATTGAGCTACGCAGACGTTTGTTCTAACTACTATCTGCCTTTATGTCGTGTGCGTCCTGCTGGCAGGTACGTCACATCTCCTGGTACGTTACAGACTGTTTTGTGCTGAACAAGTTCAACACAGGTAGTGACCATAGAATGGTAAGATTAAGATGCACGGTAAGAGAAGATTAAGATAAGGAGGTCCAACCTGGTATACAATAAGTTTTTAATTCAGTGGCTCGATGTAAAGAATGCATGTAATACTCGTATAATAGCCTGGGAAAGGGATTTGCTGGGTAACGTATTGGTCAGGGCATGGTCCTAACTCTGAGCCTGCGCCATATGATATATATAGTATTGTCCCTAATCCTTTTGTTTGATCCTGATGACTTACGCAATCTGCTAACCCAGAGTGTCTCTCCTGTGTTACGGCATGTAGTTCAGTTAGCTCCCCCGTTTGATAATCCTCTCACTGTTAACCGTTTTCACTCTCCTTCGGGGGAGGGGGGGGGTAATGTTTGAAGCGTCAGCTTATTACTTTTTCTGTGCCTCTTAATTAGCTGTAGGTCAGTTGTTCGATGTCCTGCCCTTCTTCTGGTCTTTTATTCGGAAGTTGAATAACTTAAATATAACTATTAAAGTTCTACCGGCTGTTGTTGAGGCTAATTGGACTTTCCCCGAAATCCGGCGTTTATTTGATTGCCGCTCTTATTAGCTTTAATAAATGCATCTAACTAAGTTGAATTGCCTTTACTATTGAACTGTCTTTGAGCTAAAGCGAAATTTTACATACTGTGTGCAGTAGAAATATCTCAGCAGGTTGTTAACCATAATCAGAGGAGAGTACTAACATTTAGAAATATTTCGTAGGGAAATGCACTTTTATTATTTCAATTAATGTTTTAGTTGTTACATTCACTTTGCAGTTCGACCATCCTGGCTCTTTATTTGTCTGAATAACGCAAATTACTGCACTGATTTATTTTTAGGTTTATAGCACGTACGGTAATTTTAGATAGATAGATTGCCGGAAAGCGAAAAAAGAACATTAAAAATTGCAGCTGCATCTATGAGATTTATGCCGTAGCAACAATTTTTTAAGAAAAGAAAGTGATCACACGTGTGAAGTGATTCAATGTTTATTTTATCTTTTAATACGTGGCGTGGGGCCTGTATGCAGAAGGCACATTTTAATAAGGTGTTACACCTCCTTCAGCAGCAATACAAGCTTCCAATTTGGCATGCAATTTGTCGTACAAACGCTGGGTATCACGCTGGGGGATATGCATTACATGCGCTTTCAACTTGAAAGCGTTATTCAGAGATGGCAGGGACCATCTCTGAATAAAGTCCCTGCCGGGATCGGACAAAGACTCTTCCACGGTGTCCGTAGAAGAGTCTTTGTCCGATCCCGTCCCAGACATGCTCGATTGGAGACAAGTCCGGAGAGCGTGATGGCAGAGGGAGTTGATGCACAGCCTAAAGAGCATGTTGAGTTGCCCGGACGGAGTGTGGGCTGACGTTGTCCTGCTGGAATATCGCATTTGGGATCTCACTCAAAAATGGCTGGACGACCGGCTGCACGATGTCGTTGACGTACGTACGCTGCTCTCCTTATACGCCGATCTTCCCGTGCGTCCGTAACTCTGTCTTGCCCGGAACTATGTCTGCGAGTGTGCGACTGCTCCTCTGACCACCGACGCCACCATATTACCACGGACGATACCTCTCGTTCCAATCGTTCCGCAATTTGACGGAAGGACCAACCTCCTTCCCGCAGACTCACTATACGGCTTCGGTCGAACTCCGATAACTGAACAAATGTTGCGCGCCTGGTTCGTCCAGGAATGGTAGCTTCTTCAACGAGCACTGAACAACACAATACCAGACGAATGACTTCGGTTCCAGAACAGATCAGATTATATGTAGAGGATTTTAGGAAGGGGGTGTCTGACCCCAGGTCTTAAACAACCCTTAGAAATAGGAAGCTAGGAGATTTGGGCTAGAGTGCCCGATAGGAAAGTGACAGGGAAGCGAGGTAGAAATGGGGAGGAAGACGCCCTTATTTATTACCGGGGGGGGCAGTACCCGGGGTCCGACGGCTAACTTGCCCATATGATGCACGGCGAATGTTTAGTGGTTCGAGCGTTCGTACCTGCCCGCGATTGAACCTTCCTCCGTGGCAGTCACGAACGCTGACCACTAGGCCATCCGCTGCCATGACTTCGTTTTGCGCGCCCTAGTCCTTAAATACGCGCTGCGTACATTTGCATGTTGTCGTCCGCAGTGACGTCATCATTTCATCCAATGGCATTCCAACTTGGATCACAGTTTCTGCTGCTCTTAACAAGTAACATATTATAATATGACGTTCCTACCGGCATTCCTTCTGGGTGTGTTCTTCTTTCACTTTCCGGCAGCACTGTAGATAGATAGATATGGAACCCATGTTCCATACTTTTATCAGAAATATAATTTCGAACACTTTTCGGAAAATGTTACTGCGTCCCAGAATAATTAATTTTCCTGCAGCGTATTGCTGGGTGTCATGGTACTCTGGTAAATGCTAAATGGAATAGTATAAGTAAAGGAGAAAGGTATTTTTAATGTAAATCTTAATACTCCATTAGGAAAAAATATTTTCAAAATCGGAAAATTCCTGCAGTGTACTTTTCAGCGTCATGGTACTCTGGCCAAAGCTAAATCGAATATGAAAAGTAACGAAGAAAGGAATTTTTTATTTAAATCTTAATATTCCCTGATGAAAAAATATTTTCGAAATCAGAAAACACAGCACAAAAGCAGAGATTGCTTCTTTTTTTTTCCATTTTGCTTTTAATTCCGGAAGGAGAGCGCGAAGCTGTACTCCATTACAGGAGACGGTTGCTGTTGAATAGCAGCACATGGGCTGCACGAAACGTCGCTGTCGCTGTCGAAGGACAACTCATGTACAACACTATAGGCCGTAGTCGCCGTTGAATGTCGGAACAGAACCTATGCTATCCGACTCCATCTCTGCTGAATGTCAACACACGTACTATACCGTATGTTTCGGTCTCAGTCGAGTGTCGGCGCATGCGCTATAGTATACGTCTCCGTCTCTGTCAAATGTCGGAACATGCGTTATACTATAAGTCTCTGTCGAATGTCGGCATATGCGCTATACTGTGCATCTCCGTCTCTGTCAAATGTCGGCACATGCGCTATACTATACGTCTGCGTCTCTGTCGAATGTCGGCACATGTGCTATACTATACGTCTGCGGCTCTGTCGAATGTCGGCACATGCGCTATACTATACGTCTGCGTATCTGTCGAATGTTGGCGCATGCGCTATACTATACGTCTCTGTCGAATGTCGGCACATGCGCTATACTATACGTCTGCGTCTCTGTCGAATGTCGGCACATGCGCTATATACTATACGTCTGCGGCTCTGTCGAATGTCGGCAAATGCGCTATATTTTACGTCTCCATCTCTATCGACAGTCGCCACACGTCCCAGTCGCTAAATATAAGCTCGAACCCCTTTCCCGACTTCCATTCCGTCTCTTGGGCACAAAAGCCCAGAGAATCTGAAAAATAAGCCCAGAAAAGTTAAAATAATCTTAATTCGACAAGACAGCTTAATTTTTTATACAGAAATTAAAATATAAGCGCTTTAGTTTCTGAAGTACGTTTCTAAAAATAGCTTTATTTTTTTACATTTTAAAGTTCTTTGTCCCATGAACATACACTGAAGTGCCAGAAAAAACAGAAAAACTGGTACATACGAGTTTATGCAAAATACATAGCAACGTCCCCTACGCGCGTACTCGGTTGCGTCCGCCAGTGCGTATATAAAGCGATAGACATCCTTGCCAGCTGTCAGAGCTGTTTTCGGCATGAGAATGAAGTAATAACGATTTAAGCGATTTTCAACGTGGTGTCATAATTGGCGCTCGTGAGATGGGCCATAGTATTTCGTAGGTAGAAACGAAGTTCGGATTTTCACGGACGACCATTGCAAGGTGTACCGTGACTACAAGAATTCCGGCAAAACGTCCAACCTACGATACCAGTGTGGCCGTAAAAAGACATTGGGTGAACGTGATCATCGTCGGCTGTCAAGAATCGTTTCACGCGATAGGCGTCCAACACTCTCGCAGTTATAATCGGAATTCAATGCAGGAGCCCCGGACCTAAATTCAGTCGAACACGTGTGGGACCTTCTCGGGAGACGCTTGGCCGCACGTCACCAGCCGCCAGCAACGATTCCGCAGCTGCGATTGGCGCTACAAGAGGAATGGGCCGCGATGCCTCAACATCTCCTTGATAACCTCGTCCTCAGCATGGACAGACGTTGTAAATCCTGCAACGCAGTCAGGGGTGATTATATTCTCTACTAAAGACTGGATTTTTCTTGGCAGCCGCCTGTCACATGGACGTTTCTGTCTTCTGTCCAGTTGTGCTCGAAGCTACCTTTTCAATAAAGTGCCTTTGTATCCTTTGGATTCCTTGTTTGGACGGTTTTGCTCACTTGTCCCATATTCTTACATCTTGGGGATCTTATGGTATGATTTGAGTCGATGTGGAGCACTTCTGCACGACGTTACATACGAAAAACCATATAGTCCTTAATTTTTCCACGCCAGTGTATTTTAGTTTCTGTAGTATGTTTCTAAAAATAGCTTCATTCGTTACATTTTAAAGTTTTTTGTCCCATTATCTTATTTAAATTATGCTATGTGTGTTGACAGGGAACACATTTTGTCCTAAAATTTCTTTATTTCTTCGAAGAGCTCAATTATGAAAGCACCAGACAATCCGTTGGGAACATATCCTTTAAGGAGTCTCCAATACATTTGTTGCACAAAGCAAGGCCTTAGGTAACGACTTGAGAATGACTAAAAGCATGGAAGCAATGCACATAAGTAAGTATGCGTTTGAAACGACTGCTTCATTTAATTGTTCTGGAAGTTCTGTTGGTACGAAAAGAGTTTTCACCTGATTACTTTTTTCCACGCAATGATTTTATAGATACATTATGTTTCCGAACGTGCTCTTAAATAGCATAATTTTTGCACGTAAAACTGCGAAATAAAACGAAATATTTTCTGTATGTGGGTTAATAATATCACTGAAGGGTTTCAATTTATCTCTGAATAGTACTGTATATGGGTGTCGCGTCAATTCGTCGACTACGACGAGACGTCCCGCGTCGATTCGTCGTGCGTCAATTTGTCGCAGACAAATTTGTCAATTCGTGGCGTTCAAATTCATCGCGTTTACAAATTTTGGGTACATACAAATCGCATTCAGGTATAAGTACGGTTTCGGTTGTCTTCCGCCGTGATCATATTTATAAGGTTTGGATACGCAGACAGGTTAGTAATATTACGCTTTTTTTTTTTTTTTTTGGCCACTGAAAATAAATTAATATGCCTAGGCCTAATATTAGGCCTCTTTAACAGTTTTTATTCCATCGTGCTCATATTCATAAAGTTCAGACACCGAGTCAAGTTAGCATTATTGCGCTTTTACTTAGGCATTATATTAATAATACCTCTGCCTCGGCCTAGGCCTTTTTAACAGTTTTTATTCCATCGTGTTCATTTTAATAAGGTTTAGACACAAGGTAAAGTTAGTATTATTGCACTTTTACTTAGGCATTAAATATTAATACATAGGCCTAGGCCTAGGTCTTTTTAACAGTTTTTATTTGATTGTGCTAATATTCATAAGGTTTAGACAAAAGGGCTAGTTAGTATTATTATGCCTTTACTTAGGCATTAAATATTAATACCTTGGCCTAGGATTAGGTCTTTTTAGCAGTTTTATTCCGTCGTGCTCATATTTATGAGATTTCCATCAAGTCAAGTTAGTAATATTTACTGAAGAATAAATGTTTCATACACTTGAACAAAATCTGTCAGAAAGGCCTGGACCAAAGGCCTATTGATTAATATTTAATGCCTAAGTAAAAGTGCAATAGTACTAACTGGACTTCACGTCCAAACCTTACGAAAATGAGCACAATGGAATAAAATGTGTCAAAAAGGCCAAGGCGTATTTATTGATATTTAATGCCTAAGCAAAAGTATAATAATACTTATTTGACTTGGTATCCAAACCTTATGAATACCAACACAATGGAATAAAAGCGGTTAAAAAGGCCTAGGCCTAAGGCCGATTTATTAATATTTACTGCTTAAGTAAAAACAGAATATTACTTAAATGACTTGGTGTCCAAATCTTATGTATATAAGCACGATGGAATAAAAACTGTTAAAAAGCCCCAGGCCTAGGGCTAATCTATTAACATTTAAGCCTAAGTAAAACCGAAATAATACTAACTTGACTTGGTGTTTAAATCTTATGAATATGAACACGACAGAATAGAAACTGTTGAAAAGTCCTAATCTTAGGCCTAGGCACATTAATTTATTTTTAGTGCCAAAGAAAAAGCGTAGTATTACTAACTTGTCTGTGTGTCCAAACTTTATAAATATCATCACGGCGGAAGACAACAGAAATCGTACTTTTTCCTGCATGAGATTTATACACTGACGGAAAAAAATCCCAACACCACGAAAAAATAGTTGTAGAGGAATGAAATGGCGGCAATACATTTGTATAGGTAACATATTTAATCGATTAAGGTTTCAAGGCCACAGCTTAATGTAAACGCGAGAAGAGCCATTTTAAATGTGAAATGCTGGTACATTAATAACCGGTGTAACCGCCAGAATGTTGAATGCAAGCACGCAAACGTTCATGCATTGTGTCGTACAGGTGCTGGATGTCAGTTTGTGGGATGGAGTTCCATGCCTGTTGCACTTGGTCGGTCAATACAGGGACGGTTAATGCTGGTTGGGGGTGACGCTGGAGTTTTCGTCCAATGACGTCCCATACGTGCTCCATTGGTGAAAGATCTGGTGATCTGGCAGGCCACGGCAACATGTCGACACTCTGTAGAGCATGTTGGGTTACAACAGCGGTATGCGGGCGAGCATTATCCTGTTGGAAAACACCCCCTGGAATGCTGTTCATGAATGGCAGCACAACAGGTTGAATCACCAGACCGACGTACAACTGTGCCGTCAGGGTGCGTGGGATAACCACGAGAGTGCTCCTGCTGTCATAGGAAATTGCTCCCCAGACCATAACTCCAGGTGTAGGTCCAGTGTGTCTCGGCCGCAGACAGGTTGGTTGCAGGAGCTCACCTGGCCTCCTTCTAACCAACACACGGCCATCACTGGCACCCAGGCAGAACCGGCTTTCATCAGAAAACACAACAGATCTCCACTCCGTCCTCCAATGTGCTTTAGCTTGACACCACTGACGTCGCAAACGGCAGTGGTTTGGAGTAAGTGGAATGCACGCTACAGGGCGTCTGGCTCGGAGCTGTCCTTCAAGTAACCGATTTGTAACCGTTCGTTGTGTCACTGTGGTGGCAACTGCAGCTCGAATTGCTGCCGCAGACGCGGTACCATGCGCCACGGCCATACTACACGGCGGTCTTCCCTCTCAGTAGTGCCACGTGGCCGGCCGGAACCCGGTCTTCTTGAGGCAGTACCTTGCCTTGACCACCGCTGCCAACAATCATGCACAGTGGCTACATTCCAGCCAAGTCGTTCTGCAATATTGCGGAAAGAAAATCCACCTTCTCGTAGCCCTATTACACGACCTCGTTCAAACTCCGTGAGCTGTTGATAATGACTACTTCGTCTTCTTAAAGGCATTCTTGAGTAACATCAACACACTACATCGAATCTCAACGATAACTAACGCTCACGAACGTTACAGCGCGTATTTACAGCAAACCTGCTTTGCATGTTCCGAGGGACGCTACTAGCGCCACACGTATGCGCCGAGCGCGAAATTTGCATAGACGTCATCTTACAGATGTACTCTTATCGCCTACCAACTGTCGTTTATCTAACACAACCCCTTCTTGGTGCTGGGATTTTGTTTTTCCGTCAGTGTATGTAACCAAAATCTGTAAACGTGACGAATTGACGCGCTACGAATTGACGCAAGACAAATCGTCGTAGTCAACAAACTGACGCGCGACGCGAATTGATTTAGGCGACGAATGAAAAGTACGTATGAAAAATAACCTGATATATGTATGTGGTTTTATAGTGACCAAAAGAGATAAAGTCCATATCGCGTACGTGAAGAAAAAGGAATCATTTTATGAAAATAGTTAAGGCTACGACTTTATTGCAACGCATGATATATCTTCATTACGGAAAAAGATTATAAGACCAATACAGGCAAGGGTCACAAAAATAACAGTACTGAGTGCATTTCGAAGTGTTTTTGAAATCGTAGGACATGTGGTTTTAGTAAACTTTCAGATCCCTTATAGGCTATATATTAATATCCTGAATCATTGTCTGTGATATTCGAAACCTGGCTGGCTCTTGGAATTTACATCTCAGGAAATCCAAGAACATACGTATGACAGACATGGAGTAAAAATGTTTTATGAGGCACGGAAATGATTTTAATCTTCCAAAAATGGAGTAACTCAACCATGTTGACATATGACAAATTTGCCTGTAACATTGGTAATTTTGTAACATGTCAATTTCAATGAACCTCCGCGGTGGTCGTATGGTCTGAGATGTGGATTTTGAATCAATTTGTCAGAGATATGCCTGGTTTCGAGTCCCGATGGATGCATGTGTGCTGCGCTCGTCGGATGGCGCTTTCCTTCTTACCTGGAACCATTGTCACCAAATTAGGAACAGGCGATTCTATATACACCGATAAGCCATTACATTATGACCACCACTAGCCTAGAAAAATTAGGGCAACCGGAGACCGAACGGTGGCACAGATGAAGTCCACATAGCAGTATATATACAACCCGAGAACCGGCTTTCGGTTAATAGATTGTTGGGAGTCAGAATGGGAAAATTTGCCAATTTATCGGAGTTAAGCAAAGGAAAAATTGTGATGGCACGACGCCGCGGAACTACGATCTCGGAAACGGAGCGGCTTGTGGTTTGTTCACGCGCAGCTGTAGTGAGTACGTATAAAAAGTGGTGCACAGATGGCCAAACGATGAACCGTCGTTCAACGGTGTGTCGTCCGCAGCTCACTGATGCCAGAGGAGAGCGGACACTGTTGCACAAAGTTCACAGCAACCTCAGGGCCACAGTGCGACAAATCACCAGCAGCTACAACAGTGGTAATCAGGGCAATGTGTCACAGAACACAGCTCATCGCAGCCTTCTGCGCATAGGCCTGCGTAGATAAAGACAGCCGGGTCCCCATGCTCACTGCACGTCATCGCCAACAACGCATGAAATGGGCCCAAGATCATCGAGATTGGACTGCGAATGATTGGAAGAAAGTGGTCTGGTCTCACGAATCGAGATTCCTGGCGAATCATGTAGACGGCCTAGCGCGGATACGTCGATTGCCAACGAAATCTATGGCACCTGGATGCACTGATGGGCGGAAACATGACGACGCCGGCGGCGTTATGCTGTGGGCAATGTTTTCTTGGGACACTTTAGGCCACATTATCCCAATAGCAGAATTCCTGACAGCTGTAAGGTATATGAACATCGTTGCAGACCAAGTTCACCCATTCATGGCAACTGTGTTCCCTGCTGGTGATGGCCATTACCAACAGCATAATGCGCCATGCCACGCTGCCACAATCGTTAAGGAGTGGTTCGAGGAACATGCTGGCGACTTTCTGTTAATGCCCTGACCTCCAAATTCACCTGGCATGAACCTAATCAAACGTATGTGGTTCGACTTGGAAAAGCAAATTTGCGCTAAATCACCACCACCCCGAAATGTACTGGAGCTGGAGGACCTGCTGTTGACATTATGGTGCCAGATACTCCAGGATACCTATCGCCACCTGATCGAATCGATGCTTCGCAGAGTGACCGCTGTCTTGTGGGCTAAAAGAGGTCCTACAGCTTATTAGGTAGGTGGTCATAATGTAATGACTCATTGGAGTATATGGCCGTTCGAGTTGCAGATGGCGGTACTTAAAAGCCGAAACAAAAAGAAGCTTCAATGAGATTTTCAGATATGGATGAGAAGTGAAGCAAACATCATCATCATTGTCAACCCACTGCTGCACGAAGATCTCCCCAAGTTTCTTCCACAACTGTCTGTCTTGTGCCAGTCTCCTCCATGTTACTCCCGCATACTTTCGAATTTCATCCGCCCATCCCCTATGTGGTCTTCTTCTGGGTCTTTTCCCGTCCCTTGGAATCCAGTCTGAAATTTCAACTGTCCATCGATGGTCTGTCCTTCTGGCAATATGTCTAGCCCATTGCCATTTCAGGGATTTTACTCTGATCATGATGTCTTCCACTCTTGTCATTTTTCTGATCCACGAGTTCCTCTTCTTATTGCTCCTAGTTACACCAAGCATGCACCTCTCCATGCTTCTTCGAGTTGTCTGCAGCCTTTGTATGTCTCTTTTAGTTAAGGTCCACGTCTCTGCATCATACGTAAGCACTCGAAGGATGCATTGATCAAACACTTTTCTTTTAAAACATAATAGCATATTGCATTTTCAAGAAGCAGACATATACTGTGTGAAATGGAATCTTTTCGAAGAGCGACGAAAAAACGATAGTCACCCAAGGAAAAAACTAGAAATCCGTTATGGTTACATTTCCCCAGATGAGCGCGCAATTTGTTTACCAATTTGTTTCTTTGAACAGATAATATATACACTGAGTGGCCACTTTATTATGACCAACCCCTCAGTACTTCATTGGGCCACCTTTTGCCTTTAATACTTCGTCGATTCTTTGTGGCATGGACTCCACGAGATGTTGATAGGTGGTTTGTGCAATCTGCGACCATGCTTGATGAATAGCACTTTCCAGGAGTGTGAGATTGCAGGGTTGTGGATCCAGCTGTCTGATGGCGCGTTCAACTTCGCCCCACAAAAACTCAATGTGGTTGAGATCTGGAGATTGTGGGGGCCACCTAAGCAAAGTAAACTCACCGGCATGTTCCTGAAACCACTCCTGTACAATACGAGAACTATGGCAGGACTCATTATCTTGTTGAAAGTAGCCATCGCCATTGGGATAAACCATCCACATGACAGGATGCACTTTGTCCGCAACGATGTTTAGATATGATGTGCCAGTCAGACGTTGATCAACACGAATTAAAGGGCCCAAAGCATGCCAGGAAAACATTCCCCAAACCATAACGTTGCCTCCACCAGCTTGAAGGGTTGTAGCAATGCATTTAGGCTCCATGCTTTCGTGCTGTTTCCACCAAATTCTCACTCGGTCATCGGCATGGTGCAACTGAAAACGTGATTCATCGGACCACATAATTTGTTTCCAATCATCGACTGTCCAATCCTTGTTCTTCTGTGCGAACTGGAGACGTTTTCTCTTGTTAACTGCAGACAGCAAACGTGTTCGAACAGGCCTTCGACTGCCATATCCCATCCGATGCAGTGTACGGCGTACAGTACGTGCAGAGATCATTTGAGGGGATCCTTGATTAAGATGGTCTGTAATTTGCTGCACTGTTGCCCTTCTGTTGTCTGTTACCAGTCTGGACGCTCTCCGTTCCGCCCGAGCAGTCACTAGTCGATGACGACCACACGTTGTACGTAGAGACCCAGTTTTTTGGCTGACAGTCTAGTCTTTAAACACTTTAACAACAGCTGCTCTGGAACATTTCACGAATGCGGCGGTATCGGTGATACTCGCTCCATGGCTCCGAGCTCCTACAATCATCCCACGTTGAAAGTCCGTCAAATCGCATTTTTTACCCATCTCGTCACCCAAAAATCACTTCCACTACTGTCGCAAGCACTAAGTTTTCCCTTTTTATACTAGCCTCGCCCTCTGGCGGCAACAGCGTGCAGCCATGGCTCATTTGCTTTGAACTGTCAGGTGGTCACAATAAAGTAGCCACTCAGTGTATAACACTGAATTCTCCTGTGTATTGACGTTGTCTTCCACATAAAGGAAAGATAGAAAATTCTGGGACAGTCGGTCAAACGCATCAGTGATCTACAACAAATGTGAAGCACTGAAATTAAAATTTTGGATTGCATGTATTGTTACTAACAGCAACGTAGCCAACTCGCAAAGCGCGAAGGCATACATTTAAAAAACAAAACATACGTCAAAGCGTTTGATTCCGACAATTCATCCACGATGTGTCCGCGTGATGAGCCATTACATTATAACCACCTACCTACTAAGCTGTAGGACACCCTTTAGCCCGCAAAACAGCGGCCAATCGCGAGGCACCGATTCGATGAGGTGGCGATAGGCATCCTGAGGTATCTGGTTCCACAATGTCGACAGCACGTTCCCCAGTTCTCGTACATTTCAGGGTGGTGGTGATTTAGCGCGAAACCCGCTTTTCCAAGTCGAACCACAAATGTTCGATTGGGTTCATGTCAGGTTAATTTGGAGGACAGGGCATTAACAGAAAGTCACTAGCATGTTCCTCGAACCACTCCTTGACGATTATGGCAGTGTGTCATGGCACATTATCCTGTTGGTAATGTCCATCCCGAGCAGGGAACACAGTTGCCATGAATGGATGAACTTGGTCCGCAACGATATTCAGATACCTGACAGCTGTCAGGGATTGCGCTATTGGGATAATGGGGCCTAACGTGTCCCAAGAAAACATCGCCCACAGGATAACACCCCCTCCGCCTGCCTGTTTCCGTCCAACAGTGCATCCAGGTGCCATAGCCACCGTTGGTAATTTGCGAATACGCGCTCGGCCGTCTACGTGATGCGTCAGGAATCTTGATTTGTCAGACCAGGCCACTTTCTTCCAATCATCCACTGTCCGATCTCGAGAATCTTGGGCCCATTTCATGCGTTGTTGGCGATGACGTGCAGTGAGCATGGGATCCTGGCTGGGTCTTCGGCAACGCAGGCCAAAGCGCAGAAGCCTACGATGAACTACGTTCTGTGATAATTGCCCTAATCACCATTATTGTCGCTGCTGGTGATTTGTCGCACTGTGGCCCTGAGTTCGCTGTGAACAATGCGCGACAGTATCCGCTCCCGACTGAGGCATCATTGAGCTGCGGACGACATACAGCTAGACAACGGTTCGTCGTTTTGCCATCTGTGCACCACTTTTGATACGTACTCACTACAGCGGCACGTGAACAACCCACAAGACGCGCCGAAACAATTTGTGCTTTATCAAACTCTGATAAATCGGCAGCTTTTCCCATTCTGACTCCGAACAATCTACTAACCGAAAGTTGTTCTGGGGTTGTATATATACTGCGCTGTGAACTTCACCTGCGCCACCGTTCGGTCTCTAGGCTGGAGTGGTCATAATGTAATGGCTTGTCGGTGTAGATCTTATACACTGGCTCTCTCTCCGTTCCATGCAACCAATGGCCCAGAATTAGGGACAGGCGACTACATATGGCCCATTGAGGTACTCACGATGGTCGTCACGCTCACGCCAGTAGACCTCCAAGTACGAGAGAATTGGACTCTTATCCCATTTGCTCTTCAGATTTGCTTCAGAATTTCAAAAATTCTCAAAATTTTCAATTTCAAAGTTACTTTCAAACCTATAAGCAAAGTGAATTTTTTCGGATCGAAAGTATGTCGAAGGCATGGATTCCTGGGGAATTTATCAGATCCTTTGTGAATGTGGACGTTCATATATAGGACAGATCCGTCCGGTTTTAAGTTTTGGTGTGAAGTGACACAAGACTTATTTATGTACGGAACTGTGAAATGAAGATGTGGTCTATAGCCCAACAATGTCACGAAAAAGCATTTTTGTTTAAAAACGCTAAACGTTTTGATAAACCTAATTTGACTATTAAGCTTAACATATTAGCTTTCCACATATACCTCAACTCTTCGCCAGTAGATGTCATGTCGTCAACGACATGAGATTTACATCTACTCTACTTTTTCAAGCGCGTGGAAACAATTCACCAAGATCCGTGATCATCAGAGCGCTGATTATTTCACAATGATTTGAATGTTTACGCTCCATTCGTCCTGATGAAGCCGAGCTAAACGCTCAGCGAAACTGTAGTAGATCTTAAAATAAAATATTTAATTGGGAATAAACGTTGCTGATTTATTCTGTCTCAACATCACAAGTATTGTAGGAGTGATATATATAAGATGGCATTTGTCCTGAAAAAGCTATTCCAGATCGCAGCGAAACCTTGATCGACACCAAAAACTAAAACAACTGTGAACTAATGTTATTTTTGTATATATATTTTGTAGCGTCACTCAAATGATCGGAAAATTTCTATGGCAATAATTCGAAAGAAATGCAAAACCGGTTGGCCCAAAAAGCTAAAAATACAAAATTCAAATTACTTTCCCCAAATTTATTATAACCCTTTTGCTTTACGAACTTATTATGCCGATTTTAAGAACGCAATGGGAAGTACAGTAAAAGTTTCCGTTGTTTAATTCCTAGAAACGGTGTCGTTTTCTGATAAAATTACTACTTGCTTGGCTTGGGAGCTATTAAAACCTTGCAGTCGCACCTCCGGTTTTCAAAGAAAACATTTTGCGAATAATTTATTTTCACGGTGCAGTTTTAAAATAAAAACGATTGTGAAATACCAAAACATCCGAAAATTAATGCATACCTCATTCCAATATATCTTCATATAACTGTTCCCTGAAGCAGCAGCATAACCAATTGTTTTCCATATAACCTTTAAATCGCTGCCACCTCGACCACCCCTCTTTTCCGGTTGGCTTATAAGGGGATAATCGTCCCATTGGTCGGGAGGCTAGGGTCCTCATGTCGGGTGTTCCTTCCGGAAATCCGCACGTGTGGATCGGCCGGTAATATGGGGGGATAAAGTGCGGATAATAGACTGAAGAACTTGATTTAGGAGCCGCTGCACAGCCCTCGGAATGGAACGACACAAGTGATGCCTGTCGGGGAATTTCGATGTTGGGAGCGCTTTGGGACGCTTGGGGAATCTCACCGAACCTGTACCTCTGGTTAACGAGAGGAAATTCTCTCTTCCTTTTCAAGATTCGCTTCATTTTATATCACACAAAAAAGCAAGAACCACGCATTTATCACACCAAAAACCAAATCTGTTCAAGCTCCCAGAGGAAAACGTTTGGTGGAATTCGCAACAAAAATCACTGTTGTACGCAATACCGTGCGACCTTGCCTAACACAGTTTTCCTTCATTGATGTTAAAATTGTTTAATGTAGTATGGACATAAATTAAGCTGTTCTTTACATGTAACATAACCACAGAAATTTGAAAATTTAATTGTCCTGGAACGGGAATCGAAACCGCATCTCCCGATTTGCGCTAGAGTATGCTAACCATTACATCACCCAAGACGATGAGATCCAAACAACTGAGACATTAATCTGAAACGTCAGACTTTGATTTCACTGCACCAGTGGAAACAAAGGTGTCTCATCGTAGTGCTAAGTTAAAACACCACCAAATGAGTAAATACCAAGCCGCCCCCGGTGGCGCAGTGGTCTAAGGCGCTGGCCTCTGATCATTCGTCCGTAAGGGGTCCGGGTTCGAATCCCGGTCAGGCATGGATGTTGTGTTTGTCTTACGGCACTGGCTCTCTCCCTTCCCTGGAACCAGTGACCCTAAATTAGGGACGGGCGACTGCTTATAGCCCATTGAGTTGCTCACGGTGGTCGTTAAACTTCCAATCAAAAAAAAAAAAAAAAAAATACCAAATCATTTGTTGTTTGGACTGGTGCAGTGAAATCAAAGTCTGACGTTTCAGATTAATGTCTTAGTTGTTTGAATTTCATTGTCCTGAGTTGTGTAATGGTTAGCATACTCTAGCGCATATCGGGAGATTCGATTTCCGTTCCAGAACGATTAAATTTTCAAATTTCTGTGGTTATGTTGCATGGAAAGAACATCTTGATTTATGTCTACATTAATTATTCCATGTGTTTCCAACTTGATGTTTAATGTAGATTCAAAGGATTTTTAAAGTGCCCTTTCCTTGGAAAGTCTAAATACTCTACTGTTTGCGAAAATTGCAACACCAAGAATGAAAATTTATATCACAGATTCCTCCTGTTAAAGGAGATAACTAACTATATTTGTAGAGATATATAAGATTTTTCACTTCAAACACCTCGATTAGCCACCTTAGCCACTTCGAACAACAAATAAGTGCCTCTACAAGACGTGGCATTAAATGAAAGAAGTTTGTGATATCGTCCTGAGGAACAGCTTGCCAAGTTCCTTCTGTGCGAGACCAGAGTTCATTTCTGGTGACTGGCGGAGGCTTTTGACAGGACAGTAGCTTAAACATCTATCAGATATATTCGATCTAGAACATATCCGGCGAAAGTGCAGTCCTAAGAAGAAGTCTTGGACATTCCGAGCCACATGTGGCTGAGCATTGTCCAGGTGGAATACAACACCAGGACAACTTTGAAGGAAGGATATCACCTCCGCCTGTAGAACATTGCTGATGCATCACTAGCTGTTGAGGGTTCCCTTAATTCATATCAAGCGGGATCGCGAACTGAACAGAGTGGTACCCCAAACCGTGTCGCTTCGCGTTGGGCCGGGATGACGCTCCAATGTATCGTTCACCACGATGTCTTCGAACGCGTATGCGACCATCACGGTGCATCTAGTTGAATCGTGACTCGTCAAAAAACAGGGCCTCTTGCCAATCAATGCGCCAGTGTCTGTGTTAGGGACCCAATTGCAACCTGAGACGTCTGTGGTTGTTGGTCAAAGGAATGGGCAGCAACAGGAGGCTAGCCACAAAGGCCTCTGTTAAGCAGATGACGTAGAACTGTGCTGGAGGATAACGCCGGACTTGTGACAGTGCTCCACAGTTGTGCTAACATTGTGCATGTGGCCGTGCGATCGGTCACTGCCATTCGGTAGAGGTGTCTGTCATCCCGTGCGGTCATGCGTTTTCGCGGTCCATTTTCTAGTGATGCGAACATGGTGTCAGTGGGTAGAGCCTCATCTATTCCCTGACGTCACGTTTGCATCAGTGCACTGACGCTACGTCTTGTACGAGTGGCAATTTCGCGGCAGGAAAATCCAGATTCTCTAATCCCAACAATCCTTTCCGCTCAAAGTTCGTCAGGCGTTCATAATGTGACCTCTTCAGCGACGGTGCATAGTGAGATACCAAAAATACCCTTTCGTCTCAATATCGACCATTCACTGGTTGCAATATCTCGTTTGAGCCAGCTCTTTATACCTAAGAGCGGACAGTTCAGAAGGTGCTGCTGCAAAACCCCAAAACCACATGCTAATTTTCACTGACATTTTAATCATTTGCATATCCCAACCTGTAGTACATACATTAAACAGAGGTCATCGCTCTTTCCACGTTTATAAGTGAGTCACGAGGTCGCTGTGGTGCAGTGGAAGCATATCCGGCGCGTAACTGGAAGACCCTGGGTTCGATTCCCGGTGGCGGCCAATGATAATTTTTCCGTGACTCACTTATAAACGTGGAAAGAGCGATTACATCTGTTTGATGTTCCTGGTCCACGTCAAATGTCTGTATTAATTACAAGATAATACCAACAATCCTTCATGGTGTTGTAATTTTTTCACAAGCAGTTAAGCATGATTCGTAGCAGCATCCTTAATTTAAGTCTTCAGGTGCAATTTTAAAATTAGTTTTCTAACTCTGGAATTCGCATAGGTACCGTAACTCCTAGCATGATGGCGAGGAGGAAACGGCATTGGTTTCATTCAAAGCAATATTATATTTGCATTCTAACATACTACGTGACATGCGCAGATGACGTACGGTTGCGGTGACCTATCAGTAAATTTGGCAGTGTTGCAGCGGTATGCCTGCAGGCGTAATGCACTTGGGAGAACAGCCACTCCGCAGTAAGAACACGTGGCTTCGAATTCCACCAACGCCATAGAGTTTACACAGTATATTACACTGCCGGACAATTGCTAAGGACGGATGACAATAGCAACGATAGCAACCATAAAATGGAAGGCAGGAAAATGTGGAAATTAGCATAAGTGCGGGATACGGTAAGACGTGTTGTGCGTATGCAAATTTTGAATTGCCGAACTTGTTCGTGACGTCATAGCGCTGATAAGAGATATAAAGGATTTGACGCGTATTGACCGTTGTTGTTCAAACGCAAAGTTGAAAGGGAAAGAATCAATTGACGAACTTGCAATTTTCAGTATGTCTTTCCGACATCACCTAGATGATTTTACGCGTGGCCGTATTATTGGCAAGATTGAAGAAGGGCGAAAAATAACAGATGTTGCCAGATAGTTCGACGTCAGCCAAAGTGTTGTTTTAAGGCTTTGGAAATCATTTCAAACAAATGGAGAGTGTAGCAAACGTCACGGGGGAGGTCGTGTTCGCAGTACGACACCTGCAGAAGATCGGTACATAGTGCTATCAACAAAAAGACACCGGCGCAGCACAGCTAGTGAGGTAGCAAATCAGTTTATGGCTGCTACTGGCAAGCGGATCTCCCGAAAAACTGTCGCCAGACGTTTGCATGAAGGAGGACTATACGCCCGCCGTCCTGTTGTGTGCATCCCATTGTCCAGACGTCACCGTACCGCCCGTTTGCAATGGTGCCATCAACATCGCAATTGGACTGATAACGACTGGTCTGCTGTCCTTTTCTCAGATGAGAGTAGATACAGTCTATCGTCTGATTGTCGACGACAACTGATCTGGCGTGATAGTGGTACTGCATATTGTCCAGCAAACATACAGGAAAGGGACCGATATCCGACATGTAGTGTCATGGTATGGGCTGGCTTCATGATCAATGGCCGTACGTCCCTCTATGTGCTTCCAACTGGGACTATGACTGGCCAACGATACATTAATGATGTTCTGCTACCTCATGTTCGCATGTTCCGTGGTGCTGTCGGTGATAGATTCATTTTCATGGACGACAACGCAACATGTCATCGAACAGTCGCTGTCCAGGAGTGTCTTGAGAGCGAGGATATTCAACGCTTCGTATGGCCAGCACGTTCTCCAGATCTGAATCCCATTGAAAATGTGTGGGATGCTTTGGGGAGGAGTATTGCTGGTCGCCAGTGCCCTCCAATTAACAAGGACACCCTCATCCGTGCACTGACAGAGGAATGGGATAAATTACCCCAACAGCTCCTTGATAATGTTGTGCAAAGCATGACACGACGTGTGGAATCTTGCATCGTCCTCCATGGTGGCCATATCCCGTATTGACATCTTACGCCGGAACGCCTGCGGACGGTAATTGCATTTTTTTCACGTTTACGTATTCTGCACAAAATGGCCTGTTTGCCCCTTGAACACGTTCTAAAGCCTTCTGGATTTCAGAGCACAATAAATTGTCTTTCTTGTAATGTCCTGGCATTTAGACATTAATTTATTTCACTTGGCATCCAACCACACTTACTTTTTTTATGCGCTATATAGCCGTTTATGATCCGTCCTTAGCAATTGTCCAGCAGTGTATAACATGATTACGAAAATGAATGCCAAAACTAAAAACAAAAGAAATTATTCAGTAGCATGTATCTAAGCGCCTTATTCAACAGTTATGCTTGTGCACCTGCTAAATGTTAAAGGAAGTTTATTTCCAGTAATTTCTATAGCAAGATAGTTTTTTCCTTCTTTGTGGTTTTCTAGTGTTAAATCATACAAATCAATAGCTCACACTTCTTATTTCTTATGGAAAACAACACCTGCGTTTCACCAGAAATTCTGACTTTCAGACTTCCTCATGTAAGGTTCTAAACTGTTGAACTCAAGACGATTCGTATAAGTGATTAGCATACCGTCGCGGGTGATACAGAAGTATTTGTAGCCTATTATGTTTTGTTTGTTTGTAGATTTAACGACCACCATGAGCAACGCAATAGGCTATAAGCAGTAGCTCGTCCCTAATCTAGGGCCACTGGTGCCAGGAAAGGGAGAAAGCCAGTGTCGCAAGACAAACACAACATCTGTGCCTCGCCGGGATTCGAACGCGGACCTCTCAGACGAGTGGTGACAAGCTAGCTCTTTGAACACTATGCCACCAGGGAGGTCCGTAGTCTATCCTCCGAGTTCAACTGAGAAATTTTTATACAATATTTTCGAGGATTTTTCATTGTAAAAGCTATTTAATCCATGTTCATTATAAAATCCCAAACTAGTTACTGGGGTTGGCTCGGTCTAGCTTGTACTTCCTTGAATTTTACAAGTGTATTTGGTATAACTTCAGGCATTATTTTGTTTGCTTGTTTCCTCGACATCACCAGGTAAACGTAATGTACATTGTAATATACTATCTAATCAAAACTATCCGGACGCTTGGCTGTCCATAAGCCACGTATAATAGGAAAAGGGTTTAAAATCGAGTTTTTTCACCCTCTGCGGCTATCACAGCCTTCCATAGGACAGCCAAGTAGCCTATAGAAATTCTGCTATGATGGTTAGGCTGTGTAATAGATTTTGCTACTGTATGTTAGTGGGGGAATATTCATCTATTCTGCTACAAAGCCATTAGCCAGGTCGGGCGCCAATATCGGGAAGTTAGTCCTGGCTTGCAGTCGGCGTTCCAATTCATCCTATAGGTGCTCTATGGGTTTGTAGTTGGAGTACTGGTCAGGCCATGCAATTTCTTTCACACCCATCTCATCAAACCATTCCTGTACTGATACGCTTTGGGGGCAGGTCTATTATCCTGTGGACAAACAAAAGAGACTTCATCGAACTATTGCCTTTATCTTGGGAGCACAAGTTTGTCCAGAATGTCATAGGCCGCGGCATTAGGATTCTAGTTCCCTGGACCTACGGGGCCTAGCTCCAACTACTAAAAAATGCTTCAATGCGTGATGTCTCCTCCACAAAATTTCACTGATGGTGCAACACAGTCGGGCAGGTCCCTTTATCTGGCATCCTGCAAACCCAAACTCGTTTGTAGGACTCCTAGATGGTAAACTGTGGTTTATTACCGAAGGAAACAGGTTTCCACTGCTACAGAGTCCACTGGTGCCGATCTTTCCACTACTCCAAACGACGTTTGACGTTGATCTTTCTCATGCTAGCCTTATGTGCACTTGCTCGGCCTATTCATTTCCTTCAGCTGTCGAGGAACCTTTATAGTTCTGTCGTAGCTTCGAGAGGCATTTTGAAACTCGGTGGTGACTGTTCCAGCAGACGAGAGGCGATTTTGTTCCACCACTCTCTTTAACACTCAACGGAGCCTACAAGGTCACGATTGTGCTGTTGTTGCACCTAAGCATTTTCACTTCATTATACTAACTGCAGCAGCTTCCACGGGGCAGAAATTTCCCGAACTGACTTGTTGCTAAGATGTCATCCTATGACTGGGCCGCGTTAAATGTCACTGAACTCTGCTGTACGACCCATTGTATTTTAACGCTTGCCCATTACGTTTTCAGGCCACGTACGTCTTTTTATACCTGCATGGGTCATTCCCTTGCCGTATATGGACAGATCCCATACTCTAAATAAGTTTCGGTATACTTCGAACTACACAGTGTACGTACAATTACAATTATTGTCACTTCAATAAGTAGGAACTGTACACCAAATTATACTCAAAATAGTATAATGGTACTAAAAATCCGAAATTTCTTGGCGTAGAATACAAATAAAACGTTCCAAGCTTTCGCACATCAACCAGATGGCTTTTTAAATAAAAGTAGACAGCTGTCTACCACCTTCCTTGAAAAAGCCATCTGGTTGATGTTGCTAAGATGTCACTGAGCTCTGCTGTACAGTAGACAGCTGTCTACCTTCCTTGAAAAAGCCATCTGGTTGATGTGCGAAAGCTTGGAAAGTTTTATTTGTATTCTACGCCAAGACATTTCGGATTTTTAGTATAATTATACTATTTTGAGTATTGTCATTTCACTCGCTTCACTCGCGAAATACATTGAATTTAGAACAGTGTGATTGTACTTTTCTCATCTTTGATGTTATGATGACAGCAATGTTTTCTCACGATCTACAGTAGGTGGACCGATTAATGGAAACACACTGGTCACTGAAAATTTAGGATATTGCATGAAATGGACGCCTGTATCTGACTCGAGTAACTCGCATTGCAATAGCACCAGTAAGACTACGTAACACCGATAAAGAGTGCGTTACAAAAATAATTTATTGTGTGATTTCTGCACACAACAAAATAGCACTGGAATAGAGACGAAATGGTAAATTCAGAGAATGTCCGTATCTCTAGACTTCAGTACCAGGTAACACCACCTCTGCGTCGAAGAACGTATTGATAGTTATAAGGCATTCTCGCAATGATACTCGTATTATTGATGAGTGTCTTGGGCAGCTCATTCCATATTACAGTAACACGTTACGGAGGTCTTCCACTGTACTGGGGTATGAAACGCGGCTATCTATACGTCGCTGCATGGCGTCTCACAAATGTTCTCTATAGGATTAAGGTCAGGAGACCTCCGAGGCAGCTATAACTATTCAATCCCGTGATTTTTCATCTCCTGAAGCACGCTCCAGACACGATGACTGGTTGCACTGTCATCGAGAAAACGGAATGCATGTCCAATAGCAGCGTGAAACAGTGCCACTATGGGCACAATAATCTTGTTTCGATACACTGAGGCATTTATTTGCCTTGAAGAAACATAAAAGGAAGTACTTCCATTAAAACACACTCCTGCCCAGATCAGAACTGACTGCCGCTAATATAAGGGTTGACGGACTGCACATAGTGTGGTTGCATGCGTGTGCTGTATCTCTTCCGCGCTTGTCCCATCGAGTATCAAAGAGCGAAACGAGATTCGTCTGTGAAAAGTACGTGGGGCCATTCTATATTCTATGACATGTGCTGTTGGACCGTGAGCTGATGTCAATGCTATACATCTCAACGACCTCCTTGTTCAAGGTCTGTATTCGTGAAGATGGTTTGGTACCGTTTGAGTGCATACTGTAACATCAGAAGCTGCTCGAAGTGATTCCTAGAGTTGGCCACTTGTAATACTATGCCTTCTCCGAGCACTAGAGTTGGCCACTTGTGATAGTAGGCCTTCTCCGAGCACTTTCCTAGAGTTGGCCACTTGTGATACTAGACCTTCTCCGAGTACTTTCTGTTCAGGTAACGGTCTTGTCCGGTAACGAAGGTTCAGTAGTGCTAACATTCAGTTCTGTTCAAGTAACGGTCTTGTTCTGTTCAGGTAACGGTCTTGCACTTTCCTAGAGTTGGCCACTTGTGTTACTAGGCTTTCTCCGAGCACTTTCTGTTCAGGTAACGGTCTTGTCTGGCAACGAAGGTTCAGTTCTGTTCATGTAACGGTCTTGCACTTTCCTAGAGTTGGCCTTTTATGATACTAGGCCTTCACCGAGCACTTTCTGTTCAGGTAACGGTCTTGTCCGGTAACGAAGGTTCAGTAGTGCTAACATTCAGTTCTGTTCAAGTAACGGTCTTGTTCTGTTCAGGTAACGGTCTTGCACTTTCCTAGAGTTGGCCACTTGTGTTACTAGGCTTTCTCCGAGCACTTTCTGTTCAGGTAACGGTCTTGTCTGGTAACGAAGGTTCAGTTCTGTTCATGTAACGGTCTTGCACTTTCCTAGAGTTGGCCTTTTATGATACTAGGCCTTCACCGAGCACTTTCTGTTCAGGTAACGGTCTTGTCCGGTAACGAAGGTTCAGTTCTGTTCAGGTAACTCTTGTTCTGTTCAAGTAACGGTCTTGTTCTGTTCATGTAACGGTCTTGCACTTTCCTAGAGTTGGCCACTTGTAATACTAGGCTTTCTCCGAGCACTTTCTGTTCAGGTAACGGTCTTGTCTGGTAACGAAGGTTCAGTTCTGTTCATGTAACGGTCTTGCACTTTCCTAGAGTTGGCCTTTTATGATACTAGGCCTTCACCGAGCACTTTCTGTTCAGGTAACGGTCTTGTCCGGTAACGAAGGTTCAGTTCTGTTCAGGTAACTCTTGTTCTGTTCAGGTAACTGTCTTGTTCTGTTCAGGTAACGGTCTTGCACTTTCCTAGAGTTGGCCACTTGTAATACTAGGCCTTCTCCGAGCACTTTCTGTTCAGGTAACGGTCTTGTCTCCTGGTCGTTATCCTCCGGCCACGTCTCCTGGAGCGACCTGCAACATTTCTATGCCATAGAAGTATTTTGTGTAGCCGATTTACTGTAGCCTACTTTGCGAAACTCCTAGAGCAGCAGCCACATCGATCTGTCGTACACCTGTTTTAACATGCCAACAGCCCTATTTCTGGTGTCAAAGCTTAAACGTCGTCTGGACATCATTTTAGGTTAAATGCTCTTCTAAACGGCAATACATTCAACAAACTTTTACACCAAGCGGAGAAACGACCCGTTTTCCACTAATGCGCTGGATACTCTTATTGGAGCTCGCACGTCACGTGCTATGTTGCCATAATGCTAATTTACATATGACATAGCTATCAACGCTGATAATCGATCTCCACTAGTAGATAAATTTGCATATCTACACGTTTTCCCTTCGAAACAGTAACATACCTAATTTTTTGTGACCAGCGTATTTGCAATAAAAGTGCTACTTCTTATATTGGCTCACTTGCTGACTTCCGAACATGCGATGTTGTCTTTTTGTGTATATTCCTTCATGGAGTGCTGTCAGGTATCCGGGAAGTGCATCGTAGCTATTTTAGTGCAGATAAAAAATAGTGCATAAGATCAAGCGTCATGCCCGATATGGTTCAATTCCAAAGAATGCAAATTGTTGCAACCCATTTAATCGTAGCATCGATGACTGAAACTGTGGATATGTTTGTTGGATATACACTGATGAGCCATTACATTGTGACCACTTACCTAATGAGCTGTAGGACCCTCTTTAGTGCGCAAAACAGATGCCCCTCTTTGAGGCGTCGATTCGATGAGGTGGCGAAAGGTATCCTCGGGTAGCAGGTACCATAATGTCAACAGCAGGTCCTTCAGTTCCCATACATTTCGGGGTATTGCTGATTTAGCGAGAACCCATTTTCCCCAAGTCGAAACCCAAATGTTCGATTGGGTTCATTTCAGAAGAATTTGGAGGTCAGGCCATTAACAGAAAGTCACCAGCATGTTCCTCGAACCACCCCTTGACGATTCTGGCAGAGTGGCATGACGCATTATCCTGTTGGTAAAGGCCATCACAAGGAGGGAACACGGTTGCCATGAATGGGCGAACTTGGTCCACAACGATGTTCAGATACCTGACAGCTGTCAGGAATTCTGCTATTGAGATGAGGCCTAAAGTGTTCCAAAAAACATCGCATACAGCATAACACCACCGCCCCCGGCATGTTTCCGCCCAACAGTGCATCCAGGTGCCATAGCCTCCGTTGGTAATCGGCGTACCGGCCGTCTACATGATGTACCAGGAATCTTGAATCATCAGACCAGGGCACTTTCTTCCAATCATCCATGGTCCACTCTCGATGATCTTGGGCCTATTTCAGGCGTTGTTGGCGATGACGTGCAACGAGCATGGGGACCCTGCTGGGTCTTCGGCTACGCAGGTCCATGCCCAGAATGCTGTGTTGAGCTGTGTGCTGTGACACATTGCCCTAATTACCACTGTTGTAGCTGCGGGTAATTTGTCGCACTGTGGCCCTGCGGTCTCTGTGAACAATGCGCGACAGTCTCCGCTCCTCTCTGTTATCAATGAGCTGCGGACGGCACACGGCTCGTCGTTTGTCCATCTGTGCACCACTTTTGAAACGTGCGGCACGTGAATAACCCACAAGCCGCGCCGTTTCCGTGATCGTAGTTCCTAGGCGCCGTGCCATCATAATTCGTCCTTTATCAAATTCCGATAAATTGGCAGCTTTTCCCATTCTGAGTCAGAACACTCTACTAACGGAAATCCGGTCCTCGGGTTGTATATATACTGCTCTGTGAACTTCCCCGGCGCCACCGTTCGGTATCCAGGCCAGCACATTTCTCTAGGCTGGGGATTGTAATGTAGTGGCTCATCGGTGTAGATCCACAGCAACTGCATCGAAAGTTTTGACTGGATTTGCCAAGTCTTGAAACACAACACGCAGTTAGAAAATTGAAGCAGACTAAAACAAACCGCCTTGCAATAGAACGGGTAGTAGGCCGGACGCATGTATTGAATAGTTGAATATGTAAAATAATAATTAAATGCTTCATGTTTCACTTTTCGTTAGTGACTTTCTCTGCAACACTGCAGAATGCATACTGTGCACACCAGCTCTTACCTCTCGATTCTAGCGGCGTAGTTTGCATTCTGACTTATCAGGTGTTTCCAGAGTCAACTTCACAAGAGAAGGAATCTGTGGCGTTTAGGCCGAAGAGCATTTAACGAAGAGCCTTAAAATTTAGAAAAGACGGGTACTAAAGAAAAGGAAGTATATATTAAAGTATACGTCATGCACACATTACTGCCGCAAAAATATGTGCAGACATGTAGATTTGGCCCTACGCTAACGATGTTATCCCCAGTAAAAAAAACACAAGGTGTAGTATTTATTCAATGTATGTAGTATTTATTCAATGTACGAGGGGTATACGGAATTTTATTCCTATCGATACAAAACCGTGTGTATGATCGTATGTATGCGTGAAACTATTACGACTACTTTCAGTGAAGCGCCGCGAAAGCGAAGTGGCTTGATATTAATGTTAACTGGAAGACCCTGGGTTCCACTCCCGGTGGCAGCCAATGAGAATTTTTCCGTGTCTCACTTATAAACGTGGAAAGAGCGAAGATCTTTGTTTGATGTTCCTGGTCCACGTTAAATGTCTGTATTAATTATTCATTCGCCTTCTAATTATTTCTTTAGTTGTTGCTTACCATCTTTGGTGAATCCCCAGCATTGTGCGGGGCTCCAAGAAGCAACCTGCCAAATTGGCTTGGCAGTTAGTGTGAGTGAGTCTGGAGGATTTCGAAGCCGCTGTGGTGTAGTGAAAGCATATCCGGCATAACTGAAAGACCCTGGGTTCGACTTCCGGTGGCAGCCAATGAGAATTTTTCCGTGACTCACTTATAAACGTGGAAAGAGCGAAGATCTTTGTTTGATGTTCCTGGTCCACGTTAAATGTCTGTATTAATTAGGTGGCACTGTCGATCAAAAACAATGGCGGCTACGTTAAGTGCTCAGTTCGAGCAGCGAGCATTAGTGAAAATTTTAGCGAAAGGAGGCGTAAAGGCCGTTGACATGACGAGAAGACTTCGGACAGTGTATGGGGATACGGCTATGTCTCGTTCCAGTGTTTATGAATGGGTTACGAAGTTCAAAGCTGGCCACGAGAGCCTTGAAGATGAGGCACGGTCGATTAGGCCTAACACGGTGGTGACAGATGAAACAATTAAATGGGTTGACGACTTGATTAAAGATGACAGACGCATTCGTGTTAGGGATATTTCCATGGAATTGGATATCAATAAAGATTCTGTTGGACGAATTATTCATGAACATCTAAACTATAGGAAGATCTCTGCCAGATGGGGTACCCCGAATGTTTACAGCGATGCATAAACGCCAAAGGCTAGACATTTGCAATGAACTGGTACAGCGCTACGATGAGGAGGGTGACGCATTACTGGGACGCATAATCACAGGCCATGACACGTGGATTCATCAGTTTGAACTGGAGACAAAACGGCAAAGTATGTAATGGCGTCATCCGAATTCGCCCCCATCAAAGAAGTTCAAAGTTGGTTCGTCGGCGCCCAAGGTCATGGCTACTGCCTTCTGGGACAAACATGGTATCCTTCTGGTTCAGTGCTTAGCAAAAAATGAAACAATAAATGCGAAGGCCTATGTGAAGACACTGAGAAAACTTGCACAGGATATCCGGACCAAATGGCCAACATTGAAAAACAATCAAGTGTTGCTTCAGCATGATAACATTTGCCCGCATATTGCTAAACCAGTGCAGGCAAAAATCGCAAAACAGAGGTGCACCGTTCTTCCGCACCCTGGTTGCTTACAGTCCGGACTTGGCACCTTCTGATTTTCATGTTTTCGGTCCCTTGAAGGATAGACTTCCTGGCCATCACTATGAGAGCATAGACGATCTGTGAGCTGCTCTCCGTCAATGGATTCGCTACACCCCTGCTGATTTCTTCGCTACCGGAATGAATCGACTTGTTGATTGGTGGAGGAAATGCATTGTGCCGAACAGAGAATACGCGAAAAAGTGACTTTGACTGTTCGTACCACTGTATTACATATGTGAGTATCATATTTATGCATCCTGTATGTTTTATTCCCCTCCTGTAATTGATAGGAATAAAAAAATCCAGATACTTATCGGGCACCCCTCGTATGTAGCGCTGAGAACCATGAATACAAACCTCCATGTCTTTTAACAAGTTACCATTTCTTTACGATTTTAGCTTACTCATGTCATTTTTTTTATTTTAATGCTTACTGTCATAAGAGGATGCTTATAAATCTTAGTTTGTAACCTGATAAAGTATATCTTACAGTGGCGTATATTCGAGGCTAGCTAGGCTAGCTGCGAATTCAAGAGAATGCACAAATAAAAGTCAGTTATCAACGGTATTAAGATATGTTGATGCTTTTGGTGCGAAAAAAACACGAGCGGATTCGCTTCTTTCGATTATGAGAATCAGTCTGGCAAGCGATGATCAACGGCATAACGCAAGTAGGTTTTCGAGAGCCTTCGCTGTTCTGATGCGAAGAGCTTCAATACTATTGCCTGCTAGCGTTTCCATGACAACATGAATGAGATACGGAGGTTTTTGCACCTTTGTTTTGCGCAAGAGTTCTCTGAGAAAAAAAGAAGACTTGGGACTACCTCAGTCCCTCCATGCTTCCGCCTTTAACAGCGCGTGTTTCGCGAGAGTTGTTTCAGTTTGTGTAAAGTGTCAGAGAATTAAAATCAGTCATATTATATCTTAAATCCGTGGCTTTGTTGGATTCGAACTGTTTGGTAAATTTTGTTAAAACTTCCCTGAACATCTACTATCACAGCCATACATGAGACCGGCCGATGACAAAAAAAGCTGAACTTTTTAACTGGGTGGAAAATTGGGACACGCGAACGCGCGGTGAGGAAATTCAAACACAGCATATATACAATATTTAAGAGTATGCTAGCCATATGGAATTATTTTCTGTAAATTATGTAAGTAAATATTAAAGTGAAGCACATTATTATATTCACAATAGAAAAGTGGGGATTTAAGAACAAAATAAAACGAAATATTTTAAAAAATCAGATTTAAAACTTACATGCGAATCTTTACTAGCTAAACCCTGAGGTGAAAAGTATTTGTCTAGGAAACTTTGTGAATTTAGTCAAGCAATTAGAAACTTGCAAAAATTAGAAACATATATCCACAGCTTAGTTTTTAGTCATTGAAGAAGTCAATAAAGTATTTCTCAATGTAACCTTATAAAATGGCTTGCAAAATTTTTTGCTTGCATTGTGAACATGGTGACATGAATCTCCATTAACGTCAAGCAAGTGGGGAGATTTTCTCTGCCGAATTCTTGTTTTTCACCCTGTTTTTGAGCCTCCCATGGCACATTCTTTCCACTTAGCTTTCAAACAAGCAAAACAAATTCCTTCTTAGAAAGAAAGAATAAAATAAAAAGCAAAAAAAAAAAAAAAAAACGGAAAGCTGCGTCACGAACTTTTTAGAGGCCTTTGGCCCGATGTAATAACGGCCCGAAGCCGTGACCCCCCCCCCCTTAGCTTTCAAACATGCAAAACACATTCTTCCTTAGAAAAAAAAAAGAAAGGAAAGAAACAGGGTTGCGTCACGAACTTTGTTCAGCGGCTTCGGGCCGACGTTATCCTAGCCGGGCGCCGTGCTTTCTTTCCACTAAGTTTTCAAACAAGCAGAACACATTCCTCCTCAGAAAAGAAAAACAAAAAGGTTCGTCACGAACATGGTTCAGAGGCATCGGGCAGACGCAATTCCGGGCAACAGCGAAAGCACGTCCGAACCAACGTAATTCCGGATCACGGCAAAAGAAGCACGTCCGAACTAACGTAATTCCGGATCACGGCAAAAGAAGCCTGCCACGCCTACATAATTCCGGCGTGGCGCCATTCTTCCTTTCCACTTAGCTTTCAAACAAGCAAAACAAATTCTTTCTCTTCGGGGGGAGGGGGGGTAGAACGAATTTAAGAAAGCTGCGTCATGAACTTTATTCAGATGTTTCAGGTCGATGTAATCCCGGGCCACGGCGAAAGAAGCACGACGGGCATTTTTTTTGTTCACACTTTGAAACAAGCAAATCAAATTCCACCACCTGAGAAAAAAAAAAAAAAAAGACAAAGGGCTGTGTTACGAACTTTGTTCAGAGGCTTTTACGTCGATTATTTACAAAATCAGTAAAACTTTCTTAATAACAGCGAAAATCTGAATATCCATAATTTTTTTGTTAGTCACCCGTAATCCCGGGGAAATCCGTAATAATTACGGAGATTCCGTATTTTTTGGCATACTCCGTAGGAAGAGGATTCACGAGTGCTTCGATTCTCGAACGATCTCAGAAAAGCGGGAACGCATTCGGGTACATTTGCAAATTACAAGAGAGAGTTTCTGGCGATGACGTCACAGATAGAATTAAGCAGATAGTTTGGCCCTGATAGAATGCAGAGTGGCGATTTCCCGCAAGACACGGAAAGGGCTGCGGTAGTTTCCCTAACGCACGAAGTAGGCGGAGCTTCCACCCTTTGCGCTGAGATGCTCAAGTGACTGATATCCCATCCATTGTTGACAGCAGTAAACGAATTGAGCTCCTGACTCCACCCTCCAACATTTATTTCTTCTTGCCCCCAGCGTCTGCTCCAAAAACAACGCTTTAAGCTAGAAAGCGCTTAGTTCTTTTACTCCACAAAAAAGCGGAATCGCGGAATTCCGCTTTTTTTTTATTTTTCTATAGAACGACGACCCCCCTCCCTAAAAATCCTGAAAAATTTCTCTTCATTTTTGCAATGACCTCGAGAATGACCAAAATGATGCCGAAAAAAGCGGAATTCCGCGAATTCGCGGAAGAATCTCATGTATGCACAGCTTAAAGAACTCTATGCTTCAAATTTTGATACAGCTCGATTAAAAAATGAACTGAAGGTGTTTTATTCTCTTGATTAATACAAAACAAATTAGTAAGATACATTACTTGTTACATAAAGTTGAATAATTGGACACAGTGTTTATTGATGTGTACAAATTAACAGATCTAATATTCATCAATAACTGCAACTGCCGAAAGAAGTTTTTCCGTATTAAAAAGAATCAAAATATATCTTAGAATCTGGTTTAAATTAGAAAAAAAAAAAAAAAGATACATTAACTTGGCGAATATATTTCAGAGGCTGGTTTAAATTAATCAAGATACATATATTAACTTGGCTGGTTTGTTAATAAGGAAAAACATTATTTTTAAATATGAAAAAGTACTCGAAAGAAACATTTTTGTGAAAACCTAACACTCAAGTTCACAGAAAAGGAAAGAAGACTGGAGTTCATGTACAAATAAGTGTTCAAATCCTAATCCTCATAATTATTTGGTATCTATCATATTTGCAATAGCATGTATCTAAAATTTAGAAAAAATGTTACTTCTATTGCTTAACATTTAAAAAAATAAACTTTGCAATTTTTGAAAAACAGTACTGTACGGGGGGGGGGGGGGGGATCAGAGGTCTCGGACGCAAGATGCGCAACTGATATCTTACCTCTTACTGCGGTTTAACGGGAGTGGTTCTTGCTAATTCTTTAGATATTGTGCTCCACGATATAATTACGGAAATAATCCTGTAATAATATGAACATATGAACATTCGCATGCACAGTCGTATCAGAATAATATGAACACTTACCTAATGATGGGAATGTTAACCACCCTTGGCCCGGATGACAGCTGCGAGACGGCGTAGCATGGACACAGTGAGGCCGTGGAAGGTTTCCCGAGACACACGTGCCCATTCGGACTGCAGCAGAGCACGGAGGTGACGAGGTCGCGGGTCGGCACGACGAACCTGTCGATCCAAATATTCCCATAAGTGCTCTATGGGATTGCGTTTGGGCGATTTCGCCGGCCAAGGGAGAACAGATACATCGCTGTCATGTCCCTGGAACCAGTCACGCATCCCCAAAGCGACGTGACATGGCGCACTGTCCTGTTGGAAGACATCATCACCACCAGGGTAAACGTCCAACATGAAGGAGTGCATGTAGTCAGCGAGGATGGACGGCGTTCAGCAACCAATCCAGTGGCATTGGCGTTCAGCAACCAATCCAGTGGCACCAGCGGTCTCAGGTCACCCAGAAAAATATCCCCCAGACATGCACACTGCACTTGACCGACAAGCGTTTCCGGGTGTTGGTTCTCGTGTGTCTGACGCCGTTTTCACCACCGACCGTCACTTGTGTGGAGTACAAACCTCGATTCGTCGGAGGCCACCTTTTCCTGCTCTTCCGCTGTTCAGTGATGGTAGTTCCATGCGAACTGCAGGCGTCGTTGTCGGTGAACCTGGGTTAGCATGGGCGCCTTGACGCAGCGTTGACTCCGCATACCTGTGCGTAACAGGGTTCGCTCTACTGTTATCGGGGTCATGTACCTGGGTGCCTCAGGATTCATTTGCGTGGTTAATCTCTGCACTGTTGCTCGTCGACGGATGCGGCGTTCTTCTCTGGGGTCTATGTCCTAGTGAGCTTCACAGTTATGACGTTGGGAGGTACTCGGTGTGCCAGCGCAGCGGTCCAATCTTGGTACACCCTTACTACATCACGTCGCGAACAGCCCACGAAGTCTGCTGTTTCTGAAATGCTTCCACTCTCGGCGCGGTAGCCGATGATCATTCCTTTTTTGAACGTCCGTCAGATCACTACCTGTACCCATTGTGCTCATGTTACGCACTATGGCTCATCTGTCCTGGATGGCCGCTTATATCTCCATGTGGTCGACCTTGTCACGTGTACTCTGTGACGCGCCTGGACGGGTAAATTGTGATTCCGGGGGTGGTTATATTATTCTGATACGAACTTGTACGTTTATCCAAGTTTCGTTAAGCCTTAGATGGTTGCACTCTCCATGCGTTATAACTGCTTAAACATTTTCTTTTTTTTGGGGGGGGGGGGGGGGCTTAGAGAAACATAGAGTGGGTAAAAGCCCGCCCGTACTGTCGCGACTACAGCTTTACTAGAGGGCAAACTTTTCATCGGTAGACGAGTGGTTTTGAAGGTGGCCTAGTGATCGATATGTAAACTACGACTTAAGGCTGAAGAAAAACTGAATAGCGTCTCGCTACCACGAAACACCCGCCGTGCTTCGGAATCCACGTTGTGACGCTAATTCCGAAATAGAGATTCCTCTTTACAAACACATCTAACTACCCGTCCTATTTGGGCTATTCAGCTTATCTTGCAGCACAAGTAGTGTCCTGTCGGCAGTTAACAACCAAGTAATCATTCTTACGTGCTGAGTCCAGATTCGAACTCTATGTAGGAGAGGGCTAACGTGCTCTTTCTGTCACCTAGAAAAGGAACTGCGCCCCCTTCCAATGCGAATAACATAACTTTGTAATCCCATCAAGCGCAAACAACCTGCTGACGCGCGGTTAAGGAGACTTAGTTGCGTCGGAATTATACGACTGGTTTGAGGATCTATGCCACATAAAAGAATTCTCTTAAGATTCTGCTTCACTATTTTTTACAAAAAGAGAAAACTAAATACACTAATTGAAAATGCAGTCTTCGCTATTAAACCAATCGGGATTATTTTGCGGCAGTAGCAAAAAAGAAGGGGGTAGGCTGTGTCCGGGACACGCCCGCAGTTTTTATTTACGTGGATACATGTTTGACATTAAGGGGTTTGTGGTACAAGTCGGTTGATAAATGAAAGATGAATGCAGTTAGACTATATTTTATTTATTAAAGAGCGATGATATGAGAAGTAACAAACATATGGCATACAATTTTTTTTTTTTTTGATTGGAGGTTTAAGTTTAACGACCACCGTGAGCAACTCAATGGGCTATAAGCAGTCGCCCGTCCCTAATTTAGGGTCACTGGTTCCAGGGAAGGGAGAGAGCCAGTGCCGTAAGACAAACACAACATCCATGCCTCACCGGGATTCGAACCCGGACCCCGTTCGGACGAATGATCAGAGGCCATCGCTTAGACCACTGCGCCACCGGGGCGGCGGCATACAATTCACATCTATGTTTCGTACAAAGGTTAAGTCGATACAAGTATTGCCTAAGGTTGTTGGTGGGGAATTTATATCAGTCAAGCCGAAATTGTCTTTCATGAACTTCAGTAAGTCGGTGTTTTGTTGCACATCAATGTTAAAATCACCAGTGAGAATGACAGGCATTTGGGTATCCGGTACCATACTAGGTATGATTTTCTTGATGTTTTCAGAGTAATCGCATAGCATCCGGAACATGGAGACCTCTAATGGTGTTTGTGAAACCCTGGGATGAATGTAAACCGAAGTATGAAGCGAGTTTGAGCAGACACTGTCACATCAACTATACACATGTCGCCCACATAGTCATCTTCAATTCTCAATCTGTTGTTGACTGAGACATTTACGGGTTGGTAATCTGTTAGACTATTGATGTTTCTGCAAATGGCAACTCCTTCCGCAGTTCGTTTTGTGGGCGAAGTGGTACGTTTGAAGTGGATGGTTTGTATTGGGCTATTGTCCTATTCAGAGGTGTTTGCAAGGCAAGGCAAGAAACCCTAAAATCATCGGCGTCTCCCAACGGTGCCAATGCATAAACTCGAGACATAAATGAACATGTGAGGGTAGCCCCCCCCCCGCACAACAAAAGTATTTACGTTACTACTAGTACCTCTAATTATTATACTTATCAGCAAAGCTGTAACAGATACTTCGAAAGATAAAATGGTTTCACTTTGGGAATTACTTACTACCTACCTATACCTTTTGCTCACAAAAGTAAATTATTTTGGGGTTGAGCTTGCAGTATTAATTTGTTGCTAAAAAAATAAATTCCTTCAGTGAAATTTAAGTAACTTTGATTTCGACAACTACATGATATTGTCTTTAACATATACCACACTAAAAACGTTAATAAAAATTTTACATTTGTATAAAATAAACCAATTACACACATAACATACCTTTTAAAAAAGTTTTGCCTTTCTTTCCATTGCAAAATTACCCATTTGGCAAATAAATAAAAGAAAATGTGCAGTCAAGTTATTATGTTACTAGAAGGGCAACTCCTCTTTTTCATACGATATTGATCTTTTTTAACAGAAATTTTAGTCGTTAAGTTTCAGTCAGGTGGTATTGACCTAAAGTTATATTTACTAATAAAATAACAGTATATTTAGCAAATTGGATGTTGATCTAAGTTCCATTTATTAATAAAAAAACCCATCAGTCTGGTGTGGTGTTAATCTAAAGTTATATTTACTAATAAAATAAAACTATTTCTAAAAAAAGTGTGCAATCTTTATTTATTTTTTAGCGGAGACGCTATCAGGCTGACGCTTACGTTTCCAACATCCTTCATTTGCAGTGTCTTGTTTGTGTACCGAAGAGGAGGAGAACCTTTACTATTACAAGTAGCCGTTATAATTGCTTCAACAGGTTTTGGAGGCAGAACTGTAGCACGTACTCCATTTATATATGCAGAAACATGACCCAGCTGTATCAGTTTTCCGACACCATATCCTAGCTTTCTACTTTTGGGTGACTTTTTTTTTCTAGCCAATCCCACAGTAATTTATTTTTGACTGAAGCCTCAAATGTCTTCAGATCGTCAGTTTTGGTTAAAAGTTTCATCATCGTTGATGACGAACTTAACTTAAACCGTGTAAACTTTCAAATTCCTAAAAAACATTCATACATCACACACACACACACACACAAAAAACCCCATCACTTTTGCCTAAACAAAAAACCACAAACGTTTCATCAGGGAAACAAAGACACCTCCTCTCAGTCACTGACTTACTAATACAATGAGGCAGGCTGCTCCCGCGTGTAGGTGCAGACACGTGAGTGGCGTATCTTATTTGCTTTAACTGGCTCCCTCCCCCGCCATCTCCAAGTTCCAATCCCATATCACTCATCAGAGCGAAAACCTGTTTTTTTTTTTGCATCGAGGAGCAGAAGCGCCGACAAAATGACCGAGAATTTGCGCGCATACCCTTCCCACAGAACAACGGACAATTACAGCACGAGTGTCAAGCTCGAGTCAGCTGCATCGGCGAGGAAGACAATATTATTATCACATTAATTCATTGGTGAAAAGCAATTTTTTTTAGTAAATACTTTTGCCATGAATCGTTTTAATTTTTTTTTTGCTTTGTCGCTTATTAGAACTCAAAATTTAACAGTCTTAAAAATGTCTTCAAAGCTAAACATCCGAAATTCCGGGCATGAAAGATCGCCGAAACCCGGAACAAAAACAGCCCTGCCTATTTCTTTTCGCCTTCAATTCGAAACTGGGCAAATGTATGGGAACAGAATCATCCATCCAAGTTTCACTCACGGCCAAGTAGTCCATTGGTTCACATGTACTATACTCGGGGCAAAGCTATCCTGGCAATGAGGCCAAAGCTACGGTGACCTTTTCACTCCCAGTATTACTCCGCACTAATGGTGTGTAATTACCCTTCACTCGGAAAACTTCTCCCACAAGCCCTCAGGGCTGGCTGTCACCGTGATCCCTTACCAAACCCCTCTATTTTAACCCCCTCCCCACCGCCGCGCGCTTTGCAGACCAGTAGACAAGCAGTTTATTTGTCCCTCTCTTATCTTTTTTTTTTTTTTTTGAGATGTTACAGAACGTGTAACGTTTCTTTCTTACTTTTAAAATGAAAGTATCTTTGCTAAACACGGGAAGCAGTCTTAAGTGGCCTAATTTTGTTTTCACATATTTTTCCATTTTTTTTATATATTTCATATATTTATACTTATTGCTTGAAGATTACCAACTGCGGGATTTAATTAAAAGTAATTTTACCATGTCATCAGTTATGCGTAAAATTTCGTTCTTTCAAAAATTTTGCCTTGATTAGATTTTTTTTATAACAGACATCCGTTAAATGTGTATGCATTTTTAACTACCCCGTGTTGCCATAAGTACTGGACAAGAGCCCGTCTCTGTGGTAAATGATATTTTAAGGTTCACTGTAAACTGCCACACATCTTTCAGCAACTTGGAAAATTGCCACATGTTTTTCATTGATGGGCCGGGCACAAATTGCTGTTCCTCCGAGGAACACTTTCAATGTGTGGCAGTTTTCCAAGTTTCCGAATTATGTGTGGCTGGGGAAGGAACTCTTTCATTTGTCTGAATTTTCATGCCGGTTCATGCGCGTTTAAGGCAACTGCGCACAAAAGTTCAAAAGGAAAAGATGGCCGTTTCTTGGCCTATATTGAGAACTGAATTGGGAACTCCAAACTAATTTCGAGAAAACGTTCTATGTAAGCCAAGCTAGAATTGCATTTTAATTTTAAGAAATAAATTGCCGATGGATCTGAGGTACTTCAGTACTAAATTCAACCTTCATTCTCGCAATGGTGCGACTTGAAACGCCAGTGAGTTCTGCCGTAAGAACTGTTAATTCATTTGATTTATTCGGCGAATGTTTTCCCATCAATTTAGTGAAAACATTCATAATGATCACCTTAGCAGAGCTTCGTAGTGGTTTCCCAGGTTTATGCGGCTGAAATACACTCGAGTGACCGGCAGATGCCATTCGAAAAACCGAAAAGACAGAAGAGTGTTTTAAAACAACAATCAAGGAGAAACCAGGGGGAGAAACGCGAAATGCCCTCGGAAACACTTTTTTCGCCCTCATCCTTCCACTAATGACCCCCCACCCCCACAGCAATAAATATCCCCTGGGTTGACAGCTTAACTCTGACCCAAACAAGAATGCTGTGACAGAGAACCATCAGTGACGTCACCAAAGCACGAATATCTGTATTTTTTAGAAATGCCGCTGAAACTGAGATCTGAATTTTTAAATGCACACACACACAACGTATTGAACATCTGTGTCATTTCTAAGTGCCAGTTGAAGCTGGAGTACGAGCTTTTAGACCGGAACTATTTTATGCAGTGGAAGTATACACTCTGTAGCCTTCCTTCCAATGACAGGTTAAGTTTGCCCCGAGTATAGTTGTAGAAGTGCTTGGTTGTGGCTCCACGCGTTGCGCCGCTTCGGCTTTCTTCTTCTGTTTATAAGCCCTACATCGTTCAGCATTAGTCGTTTTGGGCCTATTCGATTCCTTTTGAGTTCTTCTTTCTTCTGATATACGTTTGTAGTATTCTGAGGCGGATTTTTGCTTCAAATATTTAGACATTTTGATTTTCTCACAACGATGTTTTCGTTTATCATTTATAACTTCAAAAGTACTTAATACATGTTTATGAATTATTGGGTTGTAAGGTCAGGTGATGCGTAACATCACAGCCTCTCCTTGACAAATGTCAACCCCGCCTTCTCGTGGTGCATCCTGTTCCCACTAAAGGGGCTCTGACGACCGCAAATAGCGGTATAACTATACCATCGGGATCAGAGGAAATGCTATCCCACACTCACCAACCCGCTTGGCCAGCGTGGTGAGTTATGGCCAAACACCTCCAAAATGACTCTACAACTTAAATCTTGGCCCTCAGTCTCCGGCAGCTGGAATGTACCTGGCCAAGGCAGCGGCCAGTGCGACATGAAGGCAGAGGGTGCTAAGAATCCCCGGAGGACCGGACTAGGCTGCCATTTGATGCTGACCTTGGCTACCTACAACGGACGCTCCCTATCTTCTGATTCAAGGCTTCTTGAATTGGAAGAGGAACTACAAAGGATCAAGTGGGACATCGTCGGGCTGAGTGAGGTAAGGAGAAAAGGAGAAGATCTCATTGAACTGAAAAGTGGACATCTCTTCTATTATCGTGGGACAGATACTGGCAGAACTAGTGGTGTTGGATTTATAATAAACAAGAAACTGAAGGATAAAGTGGTAGAAGTTGAAAGTTCCTCTGACAGAGCTGCACGACTCGTTATCCAACTATCGAGAAGATACCAGGCTCAGATTATTCAAACTTATGCACCCACCACAAGTCATCCTGAAGAAGAAATTGAAGAATTTTATGAGGAAATTCGTCATCTAAATAATAAAGGTAAGCAGCACTTGAAGATAATTATGGGAGATTTCAATGCAAAAATAGGGCAACGGCAACAGAATGAAACTTCAGTAGGTAAATTCGGTCACGGCAACAGAAACCAGCGTGGAAATACTCTCGTTGAGTTTGCAGAGGCAGAAGGATTTTTCATCTTGAATTCCTTTTTCAAGAAAAAGCCACACAGGAAATGGACATGGAGACATCCAATTGGGACGACAAGTGAAATTGATTTTATTATGTGTAACAAAAAATTCGTCATCGAAGACTGCAGTGTGCTAAACAAGTTCAACACAGGTAGTGACCATAGATTGGTGAGATGTAAGATGCACCTCAACACTAAACTGGAACGTGGCAAGCTCATAAGACAAACAAAATGTATTGACATAACCAACCTTAAAAAACACCATAATACTTTCAAGTTGGAACTGAAGAACAGATTCTCTGCTTTAGAAGGCCTAACATCGGAAGAAGTGGATATTTCGGAAGTTAACAGAAAAGTAACCAAAGCTCTTATGGAAACAGCAACAAAATTAGCTGGGTCTAAGAACAAGTTGCATGTAAACAAATTATCAGGAAAAACCAAAATGTTGATGCAAAAAAGAAGAGAGATGAGGACAACTAAAGAAGATGTGACTTCCAAAGTGGAATATATAGAGCTATGCAAGACAACACGGAAAAGTATCACTGAAGACGTAAGGAAATTCAACTGTGAGCTAGTGAGGAAAGCAATTGAAAACAACCAAAGCCTAAAGATAGCAAAGGGACATCTCAGTAAGGGAAGAAAACAGATTATGGCTCTGAGAAAAAAAGATGGTTCTATAACAAGAAATAGAGGCGAAATTTTGACAAGAGTGAAAGATTTCTACTCCAAATTATATGAAAGGGATGATACATGTACTCCAGACATCATGAAAGGTACCAGAGTTCTTCCAGTCCTCCCAGCAGAAGTTGCACATGCAATCAAGAACATGAAGCGGGGGAAAGCTCCAGGAGAAGATGGAATTACTATAGACATCATACAAGAAGCAAGTGGAGAAATTGAAACAGTACTCGCCCAAATTTTCACTCGATGCCTTAATGAAGGGAAGATTCCTGAGGATTGGAACAATGCTACAATGATCCTGCTACATAAAAAAGGTGACATTGAGGATCTCAGGAACTACAGACCTATCAGCCTCCTATCAGTGGTTTATAAAATCTTCACTAAAGTTCTTTCACACCGCTTGAAGGTAACACTGGACATGGCTCAACCGAGAGAACAAGCTGGATTCAGGAGTGGCTACAGCACAATAGATCATATCCACGTACTGAGAGAACTAATTGAGAGAGCGAGGGAATATGAACTTCCATTGTGCATGGCTTTTGTCGATTATGAAAAAGCCTTTGATTCGGTGAAACCATCAGCAGTTACCACGGCTCTGAAATCCTGCGGTATTGAAGATGCATACATTAATATTATTAATAACATCTAAGAAAATGCAAGTGCAAAGATTCGGCTGTTTGAAAATACAACACACATAAAAATTGGAAAGGGAGTGAGACAAGGTGACACCATATCTCCGAAGCTCTTTAATGCCACATTGGAAAATGTCTTTCAATCACTGAACTGGGAAAGCAAAGGGATAAAGATTAATGGAGATTATCTGACCCACCTTCGTTTTGCTGATGACGTAGTCATTTTTGCAACTACCCCATCAGAGCTGCAGAGTATGATCCAGGAACTTGCTGACAAGAGTAAAGAAGTGGGATTAAAAATGAACTTTCAGAAGACAAAAGTGATGTTCAATGCTTTTACAAGAAATGAAGATTTATCGATTGATGGAGAAAAACTGGAGATAACAGATACGTATGTTTATCTTGGACAGCAGATATCAAGTGAGGGTCACATTGATGAAGAAATTAATCGGCGTACAAAACTTGCCTGGAGAGCTTTTGGAAGAAACAGCATAATTTTCAAGAGCAATATGCCATTATGTCTTAAAAGAAAAGTGTTTGATCAATGCATCCTTCCAGTGCTTACGTATGGTGCAGAGACGTGGACCTTAACTAAAAGAGACATACAAAGGCTGCAGACAACTCAAAGAAGCATGGAGAGGTGCATGCTTGGTATAACCAGGAGAGATAAGAAGAGGAACTCGTGGATCCGAAAAATGACGAGAGTGGAAGACATCATGATCAGAGTTAAATCCCTGAAATGGCAATGGGCTGGACATACTGCCAGAAGGACAGACCATAGATGGACAGCCGAAATTTTAGATTGGATTCCAAGGGACAGGAAAAGACCCAGAAAAAGACCACATGGGAGATGGGTGGATGAAATTCGTAAATATGCGGGAGTGACATGGAGGAGACTGGCACAGGACAGACCGTTGTGGAGGAAACTTGGGGAGACCTTCGTCCAGCAGTGGATTGATAATGGTTGACAATGATGATGATGAGATAGATCTCATTCCGATGAATCGTGTGAGACTAGTATCGCGATCTCGAGTTATACTGATTTCAAGGCGCTTGACTCAGCGTATTCGATCCCAAAATCGTGGATGCCCTCCCCTCTCCCCGCGCATGAGCATGAAGTTGATATTTTTAGAATCATTTGTTATTATCTCCCCGCGCATGAGCATGAAGTTGATATTTTTAGAATCATTTGTTATTACTCTTTTTATGGCAGTTATTAGATTTTAGCTATTTGTTATAATTTAGAAATTATAAGAAATTATGTGGGTCAAGTTTTCCTAAAGGGTACCAATATAGTACCGATTTCAAAGACGTATCCGCGTCAAAATAAAAAATTCCTTTATTTGTGGCAATACAGTAGTAGTGATATACAAACATAAAGTTCATCTGCACTATGAAAGTAAACACGCTTCAAAATTAACGAGAAAAATCTTAGTCATTCAAATGTGATGTCTCGATAACATGTACTTTTTTTTTTTTTTTTTTTGGAGGTTTAACGACCACCGTGAGCAACTCAATGGGCTATAAGCAGTCGCCCGTCCCTAATTTAGGGTCACTGGTTCCAGGGAAGGGGGAGAGCCAGTGCCGTAAGACAAACACAACATCCATGCCTCACCGGGATTCGAACCCGGACCCCGTTCGGACGAATGATCAGAGGCCAGCGCCTTAGACCACTGCGCCACCGGGGCGGCATGTGTACTTTAGGAAAGAATAGAACCGAAACCTAGGTGTTGAGTGACATAATATAAGCTAAAACATGCAAAGCCAGTTGAGAGTTACTAAAATTCCAGGTCATTCAAGCGTGGAAGTAAGGTGTGTTTTTGTTTTTTTAAAGCGGATTTTTCAAATCAGTAACGCACCTGCATACGTATTCTTTAATATATAAACTCAAGTAATAAAATCTTAATAAGAATTGCATCGAGATTACGTATTTTTCATTGAGAATTTGTAAGAAGCGGTTTGACGAAGTACTTAAAAATTCATGCTATCAACATCAGAATGGCCGTACGTATGTCAACTAAATATCTGAACCCATTGTTCCAATCTGAAAGAAGTACATTTTTCGCTGCGTATCTTCAGCTAGGATCCATATTTTTTAGGCACAGAACTGTACTGTATATACGCCGAGCGAACACTAAATTATGACCACCCCTATCAAATGCGGCCAGTTGACCACGTGATTTCCGAGAGAGCGCGATTAGTTGACCCATGTAGCATATACATATAAGGTATGAGTGGAGCAGTAGATAGTAAAATCGGAGCGTGATGGGTAAAGGGAAGGATTTATCGGACTTGCAGAAAGGACTGTGGAAGCTCGGATAGTGGGTGCCTCGATTTCCCAAATGGCCGAACTGGTGGGCTGTTCGCCAGCCGCCGTAGTTAAAGTTGATCAGGATTGGAGTGAAAATGGTCAAACAACGACCCGATGTCTAAACTGAATAGGACAGCGAAAGGTTTTTGTAAGAGATGAGCGCCAGGTCCGACCGCTTGTACAGGCCAACAGACGAAGAACTGTTCAAAAATTGATTAGCCAATATGCAACAGAGGGCAACCCGGAACAGTCTCTGTGATTATCATGCGTCGCACGCTCGTACGTATGCCCTATGACAGCAGACGACCCCAAGAACATCCTCGCCTAACCACGGTTCTCCTGCGCAAAAGGTTCGCCTGATGCAAAGATCTTGCAAGTTCGACGTTGGATGACTGGAAACAAGTTAGTAAAATTATGCAATGCATTGATTGTGATACGCTTTCCAAAATACCAGAAATCATTACTCAAGTTATGAGGATAATGGCTCTGGAATAAATCTCGCTCCTGTGCCCTGACCTTTGACCCCATTTCGATGATATTAAACAGTATTTGCTCAGAATACCTCCGGAACAACATACTAAAGTGTTGCCGCAGTAGAAGCATTTTTAGTCAAGTTATGAGGCTGTGGAATAAATCTCGTTCTTGTGCCCTAACCTTTGACCCCATTTCGACGATATTCAACAGAACCGGTTCAGTATACCTCCGGAAAAACATAAAAGTTTTGTCGCAATAGAAGCATTTTTAGTCAAGTTATGAGGATAATGGCTGTGGAACAAATTTCGCTCCTCTGCCCTGATCTTTGACCCCATTTCGATGATATTCGATAGAACCGGTTCAGTATGCCTCTAGAACAGTATACCTCCGTTTTACCCAAACGATAGCAATTTTAATTCCATGCAATGAAATCGGCGGTATTCAATCAGTTTTAATGTCTTAAAAATCCCGCGGTATTCAAGATGCATATATTACCATTATTAATAACACTAATGAAAATGCAAGCCCAGAGGTTCAATTGTTCGAGGTCACCGTACATATAGAAATTGGGAATGGAGTGAGACAAGGTAACGCCATATCTCGCAAACTCTTCGAATCCACACTGGAGGATGTTTTTCAATCATTGAACGGGGAAGAAAAATGGGTAAATATTAAAGGAGATAATTCAACTCACTTTCGTTTTGTTGACGACATCCCTTTCTTACAAGTACTGCCTCAGAGCTACAGTGCATGATCCAGGAACTGGCTGACAAGAGCAAAGAAATTCGTTTAAAAATAAAATTACGGAAAACAAAATTGACGTGCAATGCTTTTACAAGAACTGAATATTTTGCGATTGATGGAGAAAAGCTGGAGATAACCCATATCCACATTTACCTTGGACAACAGATATGAAGCAAGGGCCACATTGATGAAGAAATTAATCGGCGTATAAAATTTGGTTACAGAGCTTTTGGAAGAAACAGTGTAATTTTCAAGAGCCCTTTATCATTATGTCTTAAAAGAAAAGTGTTTAATAAACGCATACTTCCAGTTTTTACGCATGGATCAAAGACACGGACCTTAACTAAAAAAAGAAGACATACAAAGGCTGCAAACAACTGAAAGAAGCCTGGAGAGATGCATGCTTGGTGTAAGCAGGAAACACAGGAAGTAGAACATATGGATTAGAGAAATAACAAGAGTTGGAGGCATCATGATGAAAGTGAAGACCCTTAAACTACAATGGACTGGACATATTGCTTGAAGAACTGACCACTGTTGGAAAACTGAAATACTAGACTGCAAACCGAGGACAGATGAAGATCCAGAAAAGACCACATGGGAGATGGGCGAATGAAATTCGAAAGCATGCAGGAGTGACTTGGAAAAGACTGGTCCAAAGCACAAAGTTCTGAAGAGATTTGGGGAGACCTTCATCGAGCAGTGGATTGATAATGGTTGATGATTATACAGAAAATGAATGAACTACTTAACCCATCTTCGTTCTGCTGATGACATGATAATTTCTACAGACCTATTAGCCTACAAAATATTCATTAAGGCAGTCTTTGAATGAGTCTTAGGGTTCCTCTTCTGTGATAGATGGCGCAAAAATCACTCCTTGGGCGTGGCTTTTACGTCTTGTGTGACTGTCCTAGAATTGGCGTCAGCGAATCACCGCAGGCCTCACCACATTCAGAATGGAAACGGTCTCTCGTTGGCTCTATCTACAATGAAAAGACACAATACGCGATGTTACGTTTCAATGACGTTATTTGGGAGTGGCGCTCAGTAAGTAGGCGGAGTTTCTATAGCTCAAATTCAGGGATCATCCGCTAATGTACACAATTTCTTTTCAAAAAATAAAAGAATAAGTTTCAAGTTGATCTACAGAGGACAAAATTCCAATCTCACTTTTGCCCCTACATATTGCTTCTTATTTGGCTCAGATAATTAGAAAAATCAGGCAGAAATAAGAGGTTTCGTTGCTTCTAGACAGAAACGTTGCTAAGCTAACTTATCGCGGCATTTAGCGCCAAATTGAAATGCTTTCAAGTCAGATAAACTGAATTTAAAAAAAATTCTAACAAATTTTTTGGAATAATAGCTGTGGCATATACACTGGCATGCAAAAATTAAGGACGAGAAGGTTTTTCGAATGTAACGTCGTGCAGAAGTGCTCCACATCGAATCAAATCATACCATAAGATCTCCAAGGTGTAAGAATATGGGACAAGTGAGTAAAACCATCCAAACAAGGAATCCAAAGGATACAAAGGCACTTTATTGAAAAGGTAGCTTCGAGCACAACTGCACAGAAGACAGAAACGTTCATGTAACAGGCGGCTGCCAAGAAAAATCCAGTCTTTAGTAGGATATGATCACCCTTGACTGCGCTGCAGGATTTACGTCAGTCCATGCTGAGGACGAGGTTGTCAAGGAGCTGTTGAGGCACCGCGGCCCATTCCTCTTGTAGCGCCAATCGCAGCTGCGGAATCGTTGCTGGTGATGTGCTGCCAAGCGTCTTCCGAGAAGGTCCCACACGTGTTCGATTGGATTTAGATCCGGGAACCTTACGGGCTAATCCATGCGTTGAATATGTTCACTCTCCAACAGCTCTGCGACAGCCACTGTACGATGAGGTGTAGCGTTGTCATCCCATGAAGAGGAACTCAGGACCCACAGCACCTCTAAACAGACGCACGTGAGGCAGGAGAACCTCGGTACAATAGCGGACACCAGTGACTGAACCTCCTTGGAAGATGTGGTTAGTACGGCTACCAAGCATGATACCGCCCCAAACGAGAACTCCGCCACCTCCAAACCGGTCCCTTTCGATGATGTTGGAGGTGTGATTGCGTGTTCCCTGCTCTCTCCAGATGTGTATACGTCCAGAATCGCTGGTCAGACTAAATCAGTTCTCATCCGTAAAAAGAACTCGACCCCATTGCTGATGTGTCCAGTTCTTGTGTTCCTGGCACCACAGAAACCGCAGTCTCCGATGAGCAGGCGTTAATGGCACGCACCGTACTGGTCATCGTGCAAATAGACCACCTTTGTGCAGCCTCCTGACCACAGTAAAACGCGATAACGGACGTCCAGTTGTCTGTTGCATGTGCCTTGCGATTTCTCCCGCTGTTTGCCGTCTGTCTCTTCTCGCCTGTAGGACAATAAGCCGGTCGTCCGCCGCCGTGGTTGCTCGTGGAAGACCACTGCTAAACTCTCGGACAGCTGTTCCTGTCGTTTGAAATGCTCTCCATGCTCGTGAAACGATGCTGTGAGCGATCCCGAACTCTTCAGCCACACTAGTCACACTTCGACTTTCTTCCAACTTGCCAATGACGCGACCTCGGGTAAAGTCATCCAGATGTCGTCTACTGGATAGCCTGTTGGCCATATCACACGGTGGCAGCAACTCGTCGTCGTTCAAACCGATGAACACCGTGCAATAGCTTTCACCGAGCTTTCACAGACACTGCCCGTGTGCTTTATACCCTTCCGAACCCCCCCCCCCGTATGTCATGCTGCATATATGCGCATGCCCTACCGTACCGGACCCTAGTCTATCTCCTGAGTGGTCTTTCGGTCCGTTCTGCCTGCTCGTTCCGCTGTTATGCTAATTTCTTCTCTTCGTCCTTAATTTTTGCACACCAGTTATTAGCTATGGGTCGTTTTTATTGTGCTCAAAATTTCCTACACATTTTCTCGAACACTACAAAGTCTTCGAGAAAATGTGTACAAAAGATTTTATATTACAGATATAGGGTAGAAGATGAACACTAACAGTCATTCGAAGACAGCCTTAAGATACTGTCACGTTGCTTGAAGGAAACACTCGACACTGCTCAACCAAAAGAAGAGAAGTTGGACTGCAACACTATAGATCATTTTCATGCACTGAGAGCGCGGGTGAATATTAAATCCCACTTTGTATGGTATTTATTCATTATGAAAAGTCTTTTTTAATTCCGAGCATATTGTCTCGGAAATTTTGTGGTGTTGAAGATACATTAATAATATTTATGAAAATGGAAGTGCAAACGTTTGACTGTTCGAGAATGCAGCATGTATAAAAATTGGAGATGGAGTAAGAGACAAGTCTTAGTCTTCAGGAAGGAATGGAGGGTTGGGGGGGGGGCAAACAAAAATTGAACTACAAACATCATATTTGAATTTCCACTGTGCCATCTTATTAGATAACCCATTTCCACCACACGCACCATAATTAAATTTAAAACCAGAAGACCCAAATGTTTCATAAAAGTGATGGATAAACAAAATAGCAGTTTACTGAGACAATAAAGAAAATTCTTTGTTACTCCCCTGTGCCCTTTGGCCATTTGTATCCTATGCGTTACATAACCCAAACGACAGCACAATCGGTCACCAAGAAGGTAAAAATACCTACAAGATAAAGTTTCGGAAAAAATTTCAAGATATCTTTGTCCAGCAGTGAATGGCTGTTGCAGAGGATGACACCAAAGTTTTCATTTTCCAGCCTTTCATGCTTTTACACTGAGGGAAATTTGCAATGAGAACTTTCAAACACTACTACTTTCTGCTGTAAATTTCGACTTTTTCACTTTTCCTTCAAAGGCGTTCCATAAAAACTGAGAGTAATTTTTTTGTGAGTTGGCAAGTGTGCGAACGGGAAAAATAACAATGCAGATGACTAACTGAATTAAGGAAGTATCAATGGCAACAATTATTAGCCGTGGCAGATGATTCTGATTTTGTTATTGCGCAGTTGTTTAAGGTATATCTGCATTCCGCCATACAGCTATGGAGGTGAGTGATTCGGAGTTAACAAGTGAAATGCGTTGTGCGATAATATTTTGCTATCTTTTGGGTAAAACGGCTCCAGAAACAGTTGATTTAATGAAAAAAGCTTACAAAGATAAATGCTTGAGTGAGTTAACCATTTTTAGATGGCACCATGATTTCAAACAAGTTAGTCAAATCATGCAATACATTGATTATAATACGCTTTCCAACATACCAGAATTCATTACTCAAGTTATGAGGATAATGGCTGTGGAATCTTGCTCCTGTGCCATGACCTTTGATCCCATTTCAATGATATTCAACAGAACCGGTTCAGTATATCTCCAAAATAACATGATAAAGTTTTGTTGCAATAGAAGCATTTTTACGTAAGTTATGATGCATAAGGGCTATGGAATAGATTCCGTTCTTGTGTCCTAACCTTTGACCCTATTTCGCCCATTTTCAATAGGATTCGTCCCCAGGCAAGCCCCTACAACATACTAACATTTCATCCAAACTGAAGCATTTTTACATAAGTTATGACGCAAATTGACGATTGAAGTGATTCCGCTCTTATGTCCTGACCTTTGACCCCATTTCAATAGGGTTTGTCCCCAAGTGGTCTCCTACCACATACTAAAATTTAATCTAACTTTTTACGTTAGTTATGACACATAAGAGCAGTGGAATGGATCCCGCTCCTGTGTCCTGACCTTTGACCCTATTTCCTTCACTTTCAATGCGGTCCCTTCCCAGGTGGTCCGCTACAACATACTAAAATTTCATCAAAATCGAATGATTGTTATGCGAGTTATCGTGCGGACGGCCATACACACACAACGCATGATGTAATGAGGCAGATGGGAATCGTGACCATCTGCTCGCAAGAGTGTGACATCAGTCTGGCTCTAAATGACAGATTTAAAAGTTATGTGCCAAAGTAAACAGAATGAAGTTCCAGCTCCAGATAGTAAGGGAACTTGTAAAATTTCTAGCTATTTGAAAAACAGTTGTGTTGGGAGAGGATTCCATCAATAACACAGAAACTGATGTCTTTTTTTATGTGGTTACATAAAATCTCACTTCATTTAATCATGTATACAATAAACATAACCTGTAAGAGTTCTGATAACCACCGAGAAAAGGGTGAAGTTGTTCTTTAATGGTTCCAGCTTCCTTTCCTGAGTACTTGAAGCACAGACTGTATGGTTTTACGAAAAGGCATGACATATCATGTAAATTATGGTATGCATACCAATGATATTGTTAAAACCAAACCTTAATATACTTCAAATTTGGAGCCACTTTTATGAATCATAACAACACACTATGGTAGTCCCATAGCAATTGATGCAACCAGTAACTTTAACATTTTACACTATGCAGAAGCTACAAGTAATCTAATGGTTAGGGCCCATGTCTTGGCACTGGAGAGCACCAATCAAGGATAAATAAACCAAAGTCAAGTTAAGCCATTAATCCTGGAGGGTGGTTGGAGTGGGTGGGGTGGGGTGGGGAGTTAAAGTCCTCCTCATAAACCACTGCATCCCATTCCCTTGTAGTCTTATTAAAGATGTGGACACAGGTAAAAAAAAGCCCCAACAGTTTCCCCCACCCCTTACTTTTTAATACTATTTCTGTTCATTGTCTTGTCAGGAGAAAACAAGCTCGGTTGATCACACTGTGAGAACTTTACATGTTTTTAAAAAGATTTAGATTTATGGGATTTTCCAAGATGTAAAATTCAAACTTGATTCCATAGATTAATTTAGCAAAAAAACAGACCTTGCTACACAAATACACTGGTGGACAAAATTGAAAATACAACATAATGGCTAACATAGCAACGTAATGACCCAATAGATTTAAATGAAGATCAAGTGAGAGGTGGATAGCGAGAAATAACGCTCATGTGTTGAACAAAAATCTGTTGTCGTTAGTAGTACGAGGAATAAATTGTTCTAGTGATCAATAGAGATTATTACTGTCTCGACTGCCAGCGATGTTGAACAGCAATCACTTAGCTAGTGACAAGATAATGGATGAAGTCAAAAGGCAATAAACACAATTGCTCCATTAGCACAAATCACATCTCTAGGAAGCTATCAGAGGAGACTGAAGAGCAGGAAATTATTTCTCTTTGAGTGTCCCAAACTTGCTCAATAAGATTAAGATCTGGACACTCCATTCTGTGGATAACCCAAACCTCGAGGCTATGAGAATGAGCATTGTTATCCATAAAAATGAATCTGGGGCATACAGCACCCTTGAAAAACCTTACATAGGGGTTAAGGATCTGCTCTATGTATGTTTCAGCAGGTGCACAGCACCACCCTCAAAAACATGGACTGACATACACAACCACCAGGCACTATACCTCCATAGTGGTCTTGTTTACTGATGCTGAAGGAATGTGCGATTGTGTGTTCCACATTTCCTCCAGATGAGCACATGTCATGAATTCATAGTCAGACAGAAATGGAATTAATGCACAAATAGTAGATGTGCCCCTACTGTTCAGACTAGTAGTGATATTGCCTACATCAAATCCTTTGACAGAGGGTGAAAAGGCAAACCAAAAGTCTCTCAGCATACAAATACCCATCTCTTGAAGCCTTTTAAACCTAATTCTTCATACTATCATTCATAGGTGCCACTAAGGCACTCAAGCAAAGACTGAAAACTGAGTCACACTCCACTGTGAGAAGATGGGCCTTACTGGTCAATGCAGCAAGGATTATATATACATATAACTATCAGACCCCACAACTTTACAGATAAAACACTGAATATAAGGGAATTTTCCCACTCACACACATACAAACAGAAAATAAATCTGTCATTAAAAAAATTGCAAAATACAAAAATATGTAGATACCAATAATATACATTTGGATTGACACTTTATAATGATTACTTAAACACTATTATGAATTGGAAGTTTTCAGAACTTCCGATTCTTGGGCCATTGACAATTACTCAGAGTTGAAATTAAATATGATTTGTATAAATATTACAAACAAGCCTAGACATAAATACTTTCTTTTTGTTGTTCTATTGACCCAGATATCACTGGAAATATGACTATATATTTTATAAATTTTCTTAATGAATGAACATTTTTCTTATTCCTCATAGTTTGTTTTTGCTACATCCATCACAGGAGAAAGCATTTTTTCTTCTTTTCCTTTTAGAGCACAATTCAATTTGAAAATCGTTACTTTCTCTGTGTGTTTCAGAATAAGCGCCATTTCTGTGACATGTACAGTAAGTATCACGGTAGAGTGAGAAGTGGCATTATAGCATTTTAAATTTTTCACTGAAAATGAATGCTTCCTTATTTATTAATCACTGTTTGCTACATCAGGGAGCAAAATACATGAGGGTTTTTGTTTGAAGAGAAATTAAGGTTCAAAATCAGAACTGCCCCGATGCAGTCTATCATGACATACTGCTAGCTCTGCAAAATTAACAGGAAATGATGTTTTGAACTTTAAATGCATTCGGAAAAGGCCTACTCTGTCCTTGATATAGCAACAGGTGACTACAGAAATGGCAAAACATTTAAATGAAATTAATTCCAAAACTCGGTAACGAAATAGCTCACTCTGCCGTGAAAACAACTTTACAGATGCGGACATGAAACTGATTTGATCACAAACAGATAAAGCAGAGTTTGAAATTTTATTTTGCTTTAAAAAACTGGGGTGGGGTGGGGGTGGGGGGTGGGGACAAGCTTCATTGATTGTGTTTAAAGGAGAGACTGTTAACATAGTAGGAAATATGCATTTCATTCAATAACATTCATTAAAAAAAAAAGCAAGGTCACTCTTTTACACCATTACAAAAAAAATATGAAATGAACATTATCAGAAAACAATTAAAAATAAGGAATACATTCAAGATGAAAAATATTAATAACAGCAAAAATGCGTGAGAAAAATTAAAACTACAGAAAATCGCCGAATATTTTCATCCTGACTAGAGCCTTCTGCATTTCTGCCGATTCAAAAAAATTCAACCAGTGTGTAACATATCTGGCAGCAGATGAAGACATTTTTTGAACTGGTAACCGGCAGTTCAGCGAGGGATGTCAACAATGATGGCTGTGTATATTGATGGTTGTAATAGTGTTTTTTTTTTTTTTTATGTAGTACTTTATTTAGTAGGTTAATAAATTATAGAATGAATTAGGTATGTATGCTGGTAATTATAATAAAAACAAATAGGTATTAAAGATCAAATGTCTACAAACCACAGATATATACAGAGAGTGGTTATTACACTGTGGACGGACATCTTGCGAACTTCCGGAAATGTAACAAAATCTGGTAAAAAGCCTTTTCCGACTGTAAGACAACAGCAAAATCCGAAAATGCAATTGCGTCGAATTTTTAAAAACCTTTTTAACACTTTTAAAACATCTGGTGCAGCTCCACAATTTTGATGATCACAGAAATATGATTTCGCATTCCCAGTAGAAGTCCGATATTATGAGTATGGCTTATAGCAAGAATCCCACTATTACGAGAGATTCAAAATGCACCGTCAATTTGTTAATGTTAAAAATAAGAAAAACCTTCGTGTATGACGAATGGTAAATCTAAGGAGCTCCCGCTATAACGAGAGGTTTTCATAGCCAATCTTCTTTCAGAGATTTCCAATAACTTCTTTCCCTGAAATTCTAGGAAGTGGTAGGGAGAAAAACACGTACAGCTGAACACAGAGATAAAACACCAGTGGTTAATCTGCTTAGCTCTTTGGAGGCTGCCTCCTTCCCCCTCTTTCTTCCATCCCTCTTCACAATGGTGAGAAATCAAAACATTTTGATGAGATGAGATACCAGTGGTTAGTTTGCTTGGCTATTTGGATGCTGTCCCCTCCTGCTTTCTTGCATTTGTCTACACAACGCTGGGAAGTCGAAACATTTTTTATGTGTGTACATAGTGTTTTCTTTCTCTAAATGGGGAATAAGAGGAAAGGTTTAACTTTGGAAAGAAAGTTAAAAGTTTTGTATGAATGGGGGAAAAGTTTGAAGTTGAAAGTGAGATCGTTACAAAATTTGGTCTTGCATCATCATGGCTGCTTAGAATTCTAAAGAACAAAGAGTAGATCAAGACAGCTTTTCAGAACAATGCACTGGCGAAATCCATGAAGTTACGCATTGGTGAACATAAAGAATTGAGGAAGTGTTGTTTACATGGCTTTGCCATAATCGAGCCAAAAACATTTCCATTAGTGGACCCATGATGAAAGCTAAAGCTAATGAATTGAGCGTTGAAATGAAGATCGAGAATTTTAGTTATTCGGATGGCTGTGTGTGCAGCTAAACCAATTTAAAACTAGAAAAGGGATTTCTATGCAAAAAAATATTTGGAGAATCAGCTTCTGTTAGCACACAAGTGGTTCAGAGCTGGGCCCCTATCCTTTCAGAAAATTCAGGTCAATACAACACAAAAGTAATTTACAATGCAGATGAAGCATGTTGTTTTATAACTTGTTGCCTCACAGGACCTTAGTGGTAAAGGGTGAACCATGTAAAGGAGGAAAATGCAGTAAATAACGTTTAACTTTTCTATGTTGCACTAGTATGGATGGTAGTCATAAATTAAAGCCATTAGTGATTAGAAAATCACAAAGGCCATGCTATATGAAGCTAATAAAAAGGTGTGGATGACAATGTCATTATTTTTCAAGTGGATGAAGGCTTTCCACGTTCAAGTTGAAATTGAGAACAGAAAAACAGTGCTATTCAACGATAATTGTTCTGCATACCAAAAATGTCAAACTGGATAACACTGAACTGATATTATTGCCACCTAGCTGCATTAATGTACTTATTGGACCTTTCTGGTAAATGACACAATGAGACGAACATCATGGGATGATAAATAAGTGAAATGGAGCGTCCTTGAGCCCATTAAATCTCTTGCCATGGCATGGAACAAACAGCCATGATAGCACATTGAAGATGCTGCAGATATGCTGGCTTCATTACCAAAGATGATTTGAATATGAAAATCCTTGTGGGAAAACCTGAAGAACAGGAAGCATGGGATTGACATTTAACTTTCAGGACTATTTCAATGCTGATGCAGATGTAGTACTGTGGAATGACGTCTGATACTGAAATCAAGGAATGAAAAAAAGAAAGCTCAGAAGAAGATAAGGTTGATGAAGAGGATAGAAATGAAAGTGTACCATCCCAATCAGAACTCATGCAAGTTTCAAATACAATCGGACAATTTTATAGTGTGTCAAATGCACCTATTAAAGAAATGGCAATTTTCCGTAAAGTTGAGAGTTACGTGTTACAATCATCAGTGTCAAAGAGGAAACAAAATACTATCAATTCTTATTTTTTGTAAAAATCCCAATTGAATTAAAAAACACATCAGGTATGTAATATGTATTGTTTTGATCACTTTTTTTATTATGTAGTAATGTTATGTTTATGTGTTATGTAACATGTACAGTAGTACGTATATGCACATAGCAGGGGTTTTAGTGCCCCCACCATGTTTTGGAGCAGTTCTTGGAGCAGGAAAATATGCAATTTGGAGCAGAAAAGTTGGGTTTTGGAGCGAGAAAATTTGCATTTTGGAGCAGAACTCAAGTTTTGGAGCAGCTAATGATAGTATTTTTAATTGTTTTAAGTCCATGCTGTGCTTTAAGTTATGTTTATATACTGAATTACCATTATTTTATGAACTATGAAAAAATGTTATATTTCAGGTTTGTTGACATTTTACTGCTTCTCTTACCACTGTTAATTAGCATTTCTGTCGTTCCTACAGTGAGATAAATAGGAAAACAATTATACTACCCACGATTTATTGAAAACTACATGACCTGCAATATTTTAAGCGTAACACATTAATATCAAGGATTTTCTTCTGAATGCATTTGTTTCACTGTAACACAAATAGGATGCTGCGGCATCCAAGAACTGTTGCTATTGACACTGAACGCTTGCGAATATACACTTAGGAAGAATAAATAATATGTAATTACTGTTTGTAGTTTGGTTGGTTTTTAGCAGCATATTTTTCGAGATTCATGGCATTCAGATTAAAATACATTATTTCTGAAACCAACCAACTGGCAAGCCACGCATACACGATTTGCGTGTTCATCACAAACTCCTAAGGTTTTCTGAAGGACAGCATACCTTCGATATAAAAGGAAAACTAATGTAACATTTAATAATCAAATTGGAACCAAAACTATAAGATAACAGTGAAAACTATATGCATCATCTTTAAGCAGTTGCACCATGATACTCTTCATACAATGTTTTTTATCAAGTAATTATCAATGTCAAACTTTCGTTATTGCTGTGAACAATTACAACTGGAACCAAAACTATAAGATGATAGTGAGATTTAGTAAAGTTGGTTAAATAAAAGCTGCTTCTATCGCCTAACGCTTGCACAGTGATGTTTTGGCACGAGATCTACCACCCCCCCCCCTTCTTCTTCAGTAGTAGAACCAGTGTATGACTTTTTTGTTGTTGCTGTCTGAAAGAGTCACTGTTCTTGCATACATGGGATCCTGCATGTATGGACATGGACAATAAGCAGACGATTGCGAGCTAGTAAGTGGTTCAATGCACCCTCCATCTGGAAAAAGAAAAGTGTGAGGGTGAAGACGTTCCTCAAGGTAGATCAAAATGGGAAAAAGAAAACCTCCTAAAAATTCTGATCCCTGAACGTACGGGGCAAAATTCAGACTAAGTAATAACCAAAAGATCAGTATTCCTGATAATTGATTACAAGTTATGCGATATAAACAGTCCTTTCATTTATCCATAGCACTCGTGAGCGATTTTAATTAGCATACATAAGACTGACGAAGAAAAAAACATAGCTGTACTTTTTAATTTGGTGAAAAATCAGACTGCACGGTGAGAAAGTGTGAATATTACAAAGCATGAACAAAACTGAATCGTTTACTGTAATTTATTTATGAAAATATTTAACTAGATCACACCACTGTATTCACAATTATAAAATTAGTGAATTCCAAACAAAATAGGGTGAATTTGAAAGAGAGCTTCAAACAGTTTTTTTTCCTGGTTTTGTTCTTGTACTTGCTAAAACATTAGCTCTTGCTTCCTCTTGCGAGCAAACCCTACTTTCTTCTCAGCAAGTTCCACGGCCATATTTGTCTTTTGTTGACTCTGCCACTGCACAGCATCCACTGTTTATTTTTTATTCTGCTCATAGTTTTCCCTTTACCATTTTTCTTTGTTACTTTTCTTTCTTTTTTCGTTTTTTTTTTTTATTCCCTCAGATGACAATTTTATCCATCATGCTTAAAGAACTTTCAGCCTGAGAACCATTAATTCTGATATCAGAGCTTTAACTATTTTAGATAAATGGTGTAATTTTCAGAGAATGAATACTTTTTTTAACACCATGCATCAATTCTTACAAATTTCCAAACTGCGTCACTTCTGTTTTTGGAAATTTCCCCCACCCTTATCAAGCTAAAATGCACACACATTTATGAGGGTGATGACATTTAACAACTACATAGGAGTGGAAACATCGCTGGGAGGGGGGGGTGGCGATACAATTACGGAAGAAATCTTCGCTTCGTCTGACTTCAGTTTTCGGAAGTTTATCCAACATTTTCAAGCTGAAATACAAATATTTATGGAATAAAATGATATCTAACAATACTGGGTAGAGGAAACATCGCGTGAAAAAAATAACGATTACCAGAGAAATCTTACCTCCATCTACTTTCCGTTTTCGAAGGATGAAATTCCGTCCTCTGACGGAGAAAACACGACCCCCCCCGCACCCTCCCACCACCACCACCACTAATCCTCCCAAAATTTCAGTTCAGTTATGCATCGATTTCGCACATGGTCCAAATGATAACAAAAAAAAAAAGACGGAATTTCTCAAATCAGCGTGAGAATCTCGTCGCCGAAGATTACGGGGAAATTTTCGGGCGGCCTAATTTCCGTTTTCGGAAATCGCTGCCTACAATTTCAAGCTGAAATTATGCAATGAAATTATATTTAACAATACTGAACAGAAGCAGCATCGCGCGAGAAAAAAAAATATGATTACGGGAAAAATCTGCACTTTGTTTAACTTCCGTTTCCGAACGTTTAAAAAGACAAAACAACGTCCCCAGACGGAATACGACCCTCCCCCCAACTAATATCCCGAAAATTTCTTCACTTTTGCATCGATCTTGAAAATGACAAAAAACAAACAACAAAAAAAAAAAAAAAAACGGAGGGGACTCCGCGAATCCGTGGAAGAATCTCACGTACGAATTTACCGCTGAATCGATTTCGAATGTCGTAAGATAACGCTAAAATATCGATGACCGGTAAATTTTAACTTTTGGCGCAGATTTCTTCGAAATGGCGATTTTTTTAGCAGAATGGCGCAAGAACAACGTTTTGGCGCGGGCTGGCGCAATTGGCGCAGGTCTGGCAGCCCTGACATAGTATTTGTATGATCTGGTTATAATGCGAAGTCCGTTATAATGACAATTTTTCCGACTTTTATCAGCTCTCGTAATAGCTGAATTTTACTGTATTTTCAAAAGTACAAGAAAAGTAAAAGGCAGAACAGAGATCTAAAATAATCTGAAAATTACGACAGGTTTCAAAATTTTTCAAAAGACGGAAATCCATTCCTAGAACGGAAGAATGGCAGCCATCATGCCTGAAAGCACGGCTAAAAGTGAGTTGTCTGGCTATCATCTCCCCACTTCTCACAGTAAAGGCTAGGTATCTGTCCTCCTGGAATACTGTACTGTAACCCTTGGCTGGCCATCAAAACACATTCCCCAATCCCAGTTATTGTTGCCATAAGCAGGACATGATCATCTGAGACATTATGCACTCTGGTTACTATGCCTAGCATCTGTCCTGCCAACATCCTGTTTATAACTATCCAAGTGACTCTGGGTGTTTACCTGTTCTCCAACATCTCTTTACAAGCTGTTTGCATTTGGAGTGAATGAGGTAAGATACGATGAGCTCTATATTTGCACTCTCTTTTCCAGTTGGGCATACATGAGTGCTGTTTTACATATAGCTGCACAAGCACTGTTTATGTGGGATTTGATTTTGCATATGTTATTATTCATGGGCCGATATGCCTCTCTACCAAATTTAGTTAAATTGTCATTATGTTGACACGTCAACCTTTATGTTTGTAACTTAGCTATTGTTTACCTGTGTATCTTTCTACTGCAACAGGGGTTATAAACTAAAATGCTGTGCATTTATGAGTGAACAAGTTAAATAAAAAAAACATTAGCATTATCAGCAAAATTTGTCCTTTCAAACTAAGTTTTTGACTTTACTCAGAAATTTATACCAATGCATTTGTCAAAAATATTTATTGCCCAATTCTTAGGGTTTTTTTTACAAAATAGTTTGACAATGATGATAAACAATAACAGAAAAAAAGTCACACACTTTTGTCAGTTTTAACATATAGCCAGTTATTCACATGTATTTGTAAATTTTATAAAACTAAACTTCAGTCATATAAAATTATTTTCTTATGTAACTTGGTGATTTTTTCACCTCCATGAGAATGTAGGCCTTATTAAAACACTAAAAAGAATATATACATAAAAAAATAAAAAGATTTAAACAGCAGAACAGCATTCCGATTTACGAAAATTTACAAAAAGTGAATGCTTTACTTCTCATTTTTTTTTTTTAAGAGTTTTTCCAAGACAGGGTTTATGACATTGATAATAAACAATAACAAAAAGCGTTTCAACATATAGTTGGTTACCCAAATATATTTGAAGATTTTTATAAAAGTAATCTTCAGTTTTTTTTTTTTCTACAAAATTATTTTCTTAAGAAACTCAGTGCTACATTTTTTCCCTTCTGCGAGAACGCAGGCCTAGGGAAACACTAAAAAGAAAAAAAAATTAAACAGTAGAAGAACAGCATTCTTCCACACTCATTTGGAAGAACTTGTAGTGAACAGTTAAAACTCTGAAGGGCATTAAAAAGGGTTTGTTTTTTAGATACTTCAGGATCATTCCTTAAGAAACTTAAAAATCTTGTATTATAGGTATCCTTATATAGTCATTATGATATACTACATGATAGCACAGAATCCACTGGCTCTGTTTTTCCACAGACACAGTTAAAGGACATTGGCATTTCAGCTTTCACAACTTACCTCAACAGAAAGGCTTCTTAACGCAATTTTTTTATTACAAAAATAAAGATTAAAACTATAAGACTGCTTTCAAAGCATGTCATCCACTTTCCTGGAAAAAAAGGCCTTCCCGGGCAAGTTTCCAACTGGTTTGCAGAATTTTAAAGGGGGCAAAACATAGCTCTAGGCAATCCTCTTTCTGGGTGACCTTCAATGTCTGTACTATCAGAAACTTTACTGCCATTACATATTTTCAAATAGCAGACATTCTGAATATCTGTTGTGGGAGTGTGAATAGTATCCTGCACAAAAACAGCTGCCACTAAGCAACAGATTTTGAAGATGGGTGCCTGATCATCTAAAGGTTGTGCAAAAGCATATTCCTCAAGGCTGGTGCCATTTCATGTGGCGCAAATTTCGAACAGGACAAGCCATGAGTTTCCAAAATCCTAACAGAAGATGAATGATGGATTTACATGTATGAGCCTCAAAACAAGTATTTCATCAGTTGTGTGGTGCTTCCAGATGATTTTCCACCCACAAAAGGTGAAATGAGTGAGAACTGACAAAAAATAAATAAATGGTGACTTCCTTCTCTTCCAAATGTGCAAAGATGGTCACCTAAGTTACTATTCTGTTAGAAAGTCAATTAACTTTGACAACAGAATGGTATGCATCCACATGTTTGCCTTATGTGCTAAAATTTTTTTGCAAAACAACCACAGACTGGCATTTGTGGTTTGCATTTTCACCATAATGGGGCAACTTGAACTGAGGAATATATTTACCCAGAAATATGTAGAAATTTTGCCTTATGCTACATTCTTGAGAGATCACCCACTGCAACTTTTTTTCTTCCATAAATTCCCATATGGCAAAAATCAGATGCAAAGAACCAGGTTTTCCATCCCAGAATTGGTAATAGATGCTTTTTAACTTGTAAAGGCCATACTTAAAGAACAGTGGTCTGCATGCTTCAAAACATGATTCAAAGAATGGTAAAATGTATGTATAGTTTTAGATGAATACTCTGGAGAAAAAAAAAGTGTAACTATGAGTTTGTTCCTACCATTTTTTATACCTAAGTACCTAGAAACTTTTTGAATCACCCTCATATTTAAGCTGAAACAAATGGCAAAAGAAATCAGACTTGTTTCTTTGAATAATATATTGAGGTTTTAAAAGCAAAAGACAATTGGCAAAAGTACTGAAAAGGCTGCGACCAAATTAAATGTCAGTGAAGTCACTGTAGGTGATTAGAAAACAAAAAGAATAAACATTGAGAAATGAAGCATGTGAGAACTTTTTACTGGAGGATGACCGTTTTAGGAAATATTATATGCAAAAAGAGATTATGAAGGGACTAAGAAAGGATTGCTTCTGTGGTTCCTACAGCAATGACTAAAAAACATCTGATCTCAGGTCAAATGTTGCCAGGAAAGGCATTGCCAAGAATTTCAAGACAACAACTTTACTGATAGTGTTGAATGGTTCGATAGGTAAGGGGAAAAGGAATGGTCAGTAAGACAGATGACCATTTGTGAAGAGAAATTTGCTGCTGATTTCAATCCAAAAAGGTAATAAAATTGAAAATCTCAAAGATAACTGACTTTACTTTTGATGAAACAAGTCTCAATTTTAAAATAATCCCATCCAAGTAAAATTTCAGAATTTCAATCAGAAAAGTTGCCATCTGGCTATATGAAAAATAAAAAAAAGGGTAAGCAAATTGGCCAGTTGCAATTTATCTGGTTCTAGTAAATTTCGCTTGGTGACAGCTGGCAAATTGAAGAGAACCTGGAGGCATTTAAAACTGTTACCGGTAAAGCTTTACCAGTTTTGTATAAAATATTTTAAGCAGAGGTTCTTTGATGATTTCTTTTGTGAAACTGAAAAAATAAAATTTAAAGAAAAGAAATTGATCTGCCAAGTGATATTGGTGATGAATAAGTACCATCACACCCTGAAGTAGAAAATTTGTGTAGTGGGGGACATAAAAGCAGATTTTTTTTTCTTCTTTTTTCAGTTGATGGCTTACCATTTGATCTCAGATCCATGGCAGCAAATAGACCTTCATATTACACAGTCAATGGACTAAAGGGTTATAAAATGCCTAAAAATATATATCAGAAGAAGTTAGTTGCTCACACTTAAGAAGAAACACAAGGAAAAAGATCTTTGATAGATATGCTGGAAACAATTACAATCAAAGATGTGATCTATTGGTTAACAGATTCATGATCACAAATCAAACCTGTAAACTCATGCAAAATACTTGAGTAAAACATATTAATGGAATGACAATGAAAATCTAAGAAAAGACAAGATTTCAGAAGCCTAACACCTACTCCCATGTGCTGAAAAGCAACTGAAAATGGCACATAAAACTGGCTTGACAGTGATGATCATAATTTACAGATGAAGAAATCATTGGGACAATTTGTTATGGAGGAGTTTTGAATCTGATGAAGTGAGAATGCTTGTCTACAAGGAAAAAAAATCACTCTTGCAGAAGGAACTGTGGCATTATAATCAGCGCTTCAAAATGGCCAGGAGCATCCCAAACCGTTACAATCTGATGTTCTTTTCCTAAAAACGATTGTAAGATATTCAGAAGATTGCAAAACCTTAGAGAACAAGACACCTGATGTGTTTAATCTGTTGATTTTTTATCCTTCATTACTAAAAATATTTTCTAACAGATTTATATCAGAAAATGGAGCACTGATTGAATTGGTCAACAGATGGCGCCACTGCTGCAAATTGAGGAAACTTTGACAAGACACCACAACGTTTCGACTTCAATGTTCACTTGCTTTGGTGCAGTGAGCGACATCGGACTGAGGGTGGTTCCTGAGGATCAGCTGAAAGTACTAGAGGCAAATGTGGGTTGCATGCGGGCTGAGGGAGAGAATTACTAAAAGTATGGATATATCATGTCTGACAGATGGATGTGTTTGGTCAGTGAGAGCTGATTAGTGCAAGATAAAGTGATGTTGTATATATGTAAATAGTTTAAGGTATGTTTAGCTGGTTAATAATTTCGTGTGTCTTAACGAATTTGGTATTAGAATTGTGTATTTGTTTTCAGAGTTGGCACAATTGTAACTTATTGGCATGTATGTATAGATATAGGTTTAAGAGTTTAAATGGTTTGGAAGGAGTTAAATGTGAGGTGTTCAGGAATTGTAAAGACAGTTTTAAAGCTGTGTTTGTATATGAATGGTTCGTAAGGACAAGGTATATCGAACCGAAAGTTTATATCGCCACCATTCTTGCTCAGCAGCGAGGGTATCTATCAGATGAAGAAATAGACATTCAGCCCATGGACGTAAAAAACAAAAACAAAAAAAACATAGGCATTTTTATTACGTGTTTGAAATGCTCATAAAGAAGGAATACCTCCTTAATCAGGATGAAAGGTAAGTAACCTTCGTGATTGTAAAAGATTTAGCTCGTACTTTCTGCATTTCATATTTTATGATCCTGCTTAATTTGAGCTGGTTCCAGTCTACTAGAACATTTCGGACGATCAGGACTCTTGCTTTATTATTCACCAGGTTTCCCACTCTTTTCCTCCCTGAAAAAATAAGCACCTTTTAATTTTAAGCCCCTCATCCCCTCAAATTTTTAAAGGGCCTTACAAATTGAATACATAATACTGACAGGTGCACAAATACACTTTAAACGACTTAACTATGTTGATGAAGTTCACAATATTTTCCCACGCAATTTAAGTTTGTGGACGTAATTAATTAGAATTTGTGCAATATAAAAGGCAGTTCTGCAGTTCAAATCAGTTTTACTATCTGAGAAAATAATCACATATGCAATATATGTAAACTGTAGTTAAAATAATGAGTTTAAGATTTGAATTTAGCAAATAATTTTCTCATGGTACAACCGACTAACTGTTAATTGCATTAACAAAAAAGAGAAATACAAAAGTGAAAGATCAGTGCCAAGAGATGGCATCGGGCCTGTTCGGTGGAATCTACCAGATGTGGTTAGTTTAGATTTTAATCCTTCACTTTTTTTTTTTTTTTTTTTCAGAAATTACTCATTTCACACTACCGTGTGCCCTTTCATGGGCTTTCAGCTGACATCACCATTAATATAGCCAATCACAGGCAGAAATTAAAAAATAAGTATTTTTGGATTGTATATATATATATATATATATATTTGGTTTCATGGTTTAATGACCACCATGAACAACTCGATGGGCTATAAGCAGCCAGTGCCACAAAACAAACACAACAACCATTCATCATCAAGATTCGAACCCGAACCCATCTCGGACAAATGATCATAAGCCAGCACTTAAACCACTGCACTAAACTGGGGCGGCTTGGAATTTTTGTCAAAAAATAAAAACTTTTAAGCATCCTTTAAAAAAAAAAAACTTTTTTAAGACTTAATAATTTATAAAAACTGTGGAAACCCTGTGCACAGCAAACCGAAAGAATATATGTAAATTCTTACCTCATAATAAAGCACTCACTCAAGATGACATTGTGAATATGACATAATGAGAATCTTACTTACAGACAGAATATGAACCTATTAAATCTAAATTTTATCTAAAAAATACAATAATTTATTAAATGTACATTTTAACCACTTTTGGCAAAAAAAGACAAATTCTAAGCACCGTAAAAAAGAAAAGAACCTTTTAAGGACTTTTAAAGATTTATATGGACCATGAGAATCCTGTTCATGCTTGAAGAAATTAACCTAATAACATTTCACAGGCCTTTGCCTTATTTTGAGACAGGGTATTTACTTTATTTTTTTCTGAAACAATGTTAGTTAACATCATCCTATATACTGAGCATTCGAGATTTCTTTTCTTTTTGCTGAGTTGGCATTCAACAGATTTACTAAATACACAATTCACAGGGGTGATTGTGAGATGAAGCAAAAAACCCCGAAACCTGATCTTAGTGATGCATACATAAATAATGCATATTTACATATTATACTGCATATATGTAATGTACAATACAGGTGCACCTTATTTCCATATTTAGTCCTGCCACTGTGACATTCTATAGTGATTTTTGTAAATTCACATCAATTATTTAGGTCCAGCCTTCTGGAGTGGATTACCTCAATATCTTACATCTATCAATATTATAGATCTATTCAAGAAAAAATTAAAATTATATTTACTAAATAAAGGGAATTCTTAATATATATTATTAAATAAATTATTGGATATGTGACACTGCATTTACTTATTTTAATACCAAACCTGCTGGGAGGTGTGAAATAAATTATTGTCAAATAAGAAATTACAATAGGATCAGAAGTAGAATCTAAGTTCAGAAGATAAAGAAGTTATTGTCACTTCTCTTTCTTTTTTATGGCATTGACCCATTGTTGAAATTACAGTATAGTCAACCAGTGCCAACTGAGGCTAATAGTTAAACAATGGCTTGACTTTCTTGTGATATAATTAATATTATAATTGATTTTTCTTATTTTTTTTTACAGTTTTTTTTTTTAAATAGGGAGCAGAGGACTATGTCAGGCCTATTTTCTCTTTGCTACCCTGTTGTTACATTATTACTAATCTGTGTGTTTTATTTATGTATTCTACAATGTACATCATCGTGACAACTAAAATAAAAATGATTGATTGATTCTACAATTAGCTCATTGAATCTTATTAAATGAAATTTACTTGGTATAAATGTAGCTGCCAAAATGATAGAAGTAGCCTTCTTTTCAGCACACACAACAGTTTTCAATCTGGAAAAGAATTAATTAATTACCACTTCGTATCATTTTCAGAAATGACAGGATATTGACTACACAAAACCTGAAGACCCGGATTTCCGGGTTTAGATATTACAAAATCCCAGAATTCTGGGCTACATCCAGATGACAAACAGGCCTGAATGCAGAGCATTCCTGCTGAAACTATCTTGAAAGTGGGCAATTCAAACATAGCAAGCCTTGCTAAACTCCAAAAGTCTAAAAATGTCTAGAAGAAATTATAAATCTACTACAAGCATAAAGAAACTAGACTACTTCAGGATTACATTTTGAGACACAAATTTTCATACACTTCAATTATGCACGGATACCACTGCAATGCTGATGTAAAAACAGTTGTAGCAACCAGTGGAAGTCTGTTTTAAAGAAATATCAATAACATACACAGGTCATGTATTTTTCTTAATTTGCAGCCAAAAACTGCCAAGCTAAAATCATAGAGAAAATTCACTTGATGCATTTGGAGAATGCTGTACATAATTAAAATGTATATAATTAAATTTAATAAAAAAATGTATGTATATAATAAAATTTATGTCATCAAAATACATAACAGAACTAACACCGGCATGGTGGTTTAAGCACTGACTTTTGACCATTCATCTGAGATGTGTCCGGGTTCGAGTCCCAGTGAAGCATGTATGTTGCGTTTGTCTTACAACACTGGCTCTGTCCCTTCGCCCTAAATCATGGACAGGAGAACTGAGTTGCTGATGCTGATCGTTAAACCCCGAAATAAAAAAAATAAAAAAACAGGACTAAACATATACATTTATGTCAGTAAAAACTGAGGTTGTACATTGGAAATTACAAAAATTTGTGCACAAATTGCACACAATTCCAAGAACTGAAATTTAGCAAACAGAAAGAACACTAATCTGACAATGATTATTGTGAGGGTCATACCAAAAGTTCTGCCCACGTTAATCTAAAACAAAAGTGGATGATGCAATCAGGAAAATGATTGCTTCATGTTAAGGTCAGACACTCTCAGCAACACAGTGGTGTCAGAACAACATGCTATCATTTGCTATGTGGATGTGGGAGGGTTTGGAAATGGAAGCATGCAGCTCTTCAGGTCAAGTCATGACATTAGACCAGTGCTTGTATGTGAAAATAGAAACTGCGGGGGAAAAACTTCTACACACATCCACACTTCCTTGCAAAAAGTTTGTGGGGAAGGAACTCTTGATCGAAATACAATTTCTTTCTGAGGACAAAGTTCAGACTGAAAATTTGTCAAAATCGCCCCAAGTTGTTGGAAGCAGGAATGATCTTGCTGTGTCACAACGCATCATGTCATGGTGCAGAGTTGGTACGAGGACTTTTGTCAAAATATGGCTGGGAAACTTTATCCCACTCACCATACAGCCCTGATCTCAGTCCGCCCGCCTTCGATCTTTTCCCAAAGTTAAAAAATTGACTTCATGGCATCCGCTACGAATCGCTGGACGAACTGCCATTGGATGTTACCCAAGTAATACGACAGCTGAACAAAGATGGCATACTATGGGGCATGCAGGACATACCTCACAGCTGGCAAGCTGTCATTAGCAGCTGAGGGGAGTACACTGAACGGCAATAAGATAAGTTTTCTCCGTTACTTCAAACTTTTCTCAAAAATGGACAGCGTGCAGAACTTTTGTTATAACTCCCATAGCAATCACGTTTTGAAATATTATTTCTGTTAAACTTTAGCATACTTCTCAAAAAGTGAGGTAATGCCAACAACATATCAAAAGCAAATTCTTGCAAGTCCACACACAAAAAAAAAAAAAAAGATTTGTAGGTAATATGCACATTACAATTTTTCGATGTAAAGACCTTTTTGCAGTTTTTACTACAAATGTGATAAACTTTCCGATTTACATGAGAGCCATCACTACCATATTTTTTGTCATACAATCAGCAAAATCCCATTTCTGTGGCACTTCAACATTTAAGAATCTTCAAGTAATTGTCAGGAGAGATCATATATTTGGAAAATTACCAGAAACGCGTTAGTAACAGGGAAACGTAATGCAATGCAAAGATGGGGGTCCGCAAACTTGGGAAGGTTTTCCTTTTTTTTTTTTTTTTTTAACTTACAAGCATTTTAGTAGAAAATACAATGTAACAAAGGCGATTTTTCTCACAGACAATCACGTGTGGTAGGAAGTTCAGCATCACACATGTTCATAGGTCTAACTACAGAACTATGGTCATACTGGGGAGAGAAAAAACTTTAAAAGTTTGCTTTTTATTCACTTGCAAGTTACAGAAAAGCATTTAATTTTTTTTAGTAGAACTTCCCCCTCCCCTGTAACTGCTGGGTCATCCCGTGAAGCACACATTTTCTGTAAAAAAATTACAGATGATGTAAAAAAAATTATGGATGACACTATGATTTTCTCTCCTGAATTTCAAGTGCTGAGGTTTATGTGCCACCGCAGATTCTACGAAAGAATTGCTTTTCTTTTCCTGAATTTTAGGGTCTGTAGATTATACAAAGAAAAATATGGTACAAGGATTCTGCAGCTTTTCAAAAGAGAATGATGAGGTGAATTCAATATGCTTCTTTTCAGACTTTTAGTTTCTACACCTCTATGAAAGAGTATTCAGGTGGTTTTCAGTTATTTCACTTTACATTTGAGACACTTTTAAGCAACCTAATACACCTTTTCACATTATTTTTATCTCGATTTATCATGCTCTAAACCCTCATGTAGTTTCATCTAGTATTTTGCTTTCTAAAATATGAACTGCAGGCTGAGTCATCCCACAAATGGTAACTGAAAGCATAAAATTATGGCAACTGAAAGCTTTGCAATATATTGGTAATATTGTATGATTCAACTTGAAAAGTTATTATAGGTAGTTACAGGCAATAAGTAACCAATACACTCCAGTCTAAATTAATCACATTTGCAGCAATATCCTTGGTACCATACAGATTTGTCGACAATTAAATGGCAGTTGAAATGATTGAAGATTCTGGCTTAACATAGCCTTTTTGTTTATATGCCATTACTCATTAGGTTAGGAAACTGGGTATTCATCATTTAATAAAGAAAAACTACAACAAGTTTTGATTATATTAAATTAACACTACGATTTGATTAATGATGTGATGCCGCAGAAGAAATCACACCTTTAAAATGTGGACTGGAGTAGCTGCCTTCAAACAAAAACTGCAGGAAATATAGTGAGCAGCATTAAAAGAAAACAAAAGCAAGAGTTTAAAAAGTGACCTGGAGTATCTGCATTATTTCTGAACGTACTTTTAATACGTTTTGTTCTTGTACTTGACATCAAAATCCAATAAAATCATGATGCATATCAAAATCGTTCTGTATTTGTTTGTGCACGCTGAACTTGATATTCACTAGATGAAAATCAGCTGAAAACTCAAAAGAAAATTTTTGGATGCCAAAATAAATGTTAGTAATTTTACTTTAAGACAAAAATATGAAAAAAGAAAGTTTTTATGACATTATTTTACACTTTATGTGCTTATAGATGAATAAAAATATTGCTTCATATGAAACATGAAAATTTCATTTTTAGAAATTAAGAAAACCACATACATTTTCTTATATTTATCACAGCTAACATTTTTACAACAGCATGAGGTAGTTAACAACAGCATATAAAAATGTCTATCATATATACGTCTATAAAACATTTGTTGATATTTTTAAAGAATTAAATCAATTATCACATGAAATGCTGGGTGTGTTGTAGATGTGAATCATGTTATTTGCTCACATTTGAAAGATATACACTTTGCCACTAGAATTACCACCAGCAAGAATAGGCTTTTCATGGTGGAAGGCAATTGAACTGCATACAGAATTCAGGTCTTCACCACTGAAAGTATGTACTAATTGTCCATGATTATGGTACACTTCAATCTTACGAGGCTGCTCAAGACTTCCTACAACATAGCCATCTTCATTACGTGGCAACCATGCAGCTCGAAATGGAGTTAGCCAGCGTCCAGTTTTGTTGTTGTGCCTGAAAAATTCAAGATATGTCATTTTACAGTAAAACTTTCATGAAGCAAACTTCTACAGAATATATGCATTGAAAGCATACAGCACTGAAAATGTCCATACACATGGTGCAAAGTAAAGTACAACACATTGCACAATTATTTATCATACTGCAGCAGTGTTTTATGGCCAAAAAAATTTTTTTTTACTTCATAATTTTTCAAAGTATGACTGCTTCACTCTCTCTCTCTCTCTCTATCACACACACACACACACACACACACACACACACACACACACACACACACACACACACACACACACACACACACACACACTCACACTCACACACTTTTTGCATTGTGTTAGAATGAGATGGACTGGATACTATGTACATTTTACTTGAAAACAATGCAATGCAGCATTTTGCACATAGGGTGGGGGTAAACTTAATTACAGCAACACAACAGAACTTGAGCTATTTGTTCATGACATTCTTTACTTCAGATTTTTTTTTTTCTCTTAGTTGGGGGTTCAACACCCACCATGAGCAACTAAATGGGCTATAAGCAGATGCCCATCCTTAATTTAGGGTTACTGGTTCCAAGGAAGGGAGAGAGCCAGTAAGACAAATACAACATCCATGCCTCACTGTGATTAAAACCTGGACCCACTTGGACAAACAGTCATAGCCCAGAGCTTAAACCACTGCACCACTGGGGCAACCTTTTGAAATTCAGAAAAGACTTTTTCCTATAACATTATAAAATTTGGACATAAGCACACAAACTATGAATAATAAGTATTAAACCACATTTTAGTTACATAAAAAGTTTAATTTAAGGAAGCTTTCAATTGAGAACTTCAGTCTTCACGAGCATTGTGACAGATGGATGATGACAGTGGCTGCCTGATCCGTAAATTTTAAATATATTATTTCTTTTTTAAAAATTGATTTTCATGTTAATGGAATGATAAAAGAGAAAATCAGAATTGCATTTTTTGGGACTGGGAAACATTTTCCAACTTTCAAAATAACATAACAGAACAAAAAAACAACAACAACAACGAAGAAGCAGTTTCTTAGTTTGTTTGGTGTTAGTCCAAAGAGGTTCAGCAAAAATGTCCAACTTCATGAATCTGGCAACCATTATGATCATCATTGTCCATCTGTCACAAGGCTGATGAAGACTGAAGTTATCAGTTGAAAGCTTCTTCATATTGGAAGCTTTAAACTGATTTTTTCAGATTTATTAACACAGCAATCATTAGTATTTTTTAGTGAATAAATTTTTTTCCCTTGGAAAACACACTTTTCAATTTTCTGTAACCCACAGGTTTGTATGTTTATTTTCTGGCCCCCATCAATGGTTTAGGAAAATCATACATGTTTTTAACATTTCGATTTTAACCGCATGCTAACTTTTTTAGTAAATAAACTGCAGAACTTGATTCCTTTTTTAACGTGTTTACACCAAGTCAAAACAAGTTGCTACCATCCTTATTTTTCTTTACTGGTCAAAGCCCTTGAAAAAAAAAAAAAAAAAAAAAACTGGGTAGATACCGTGAGAAACTGGATTAATGGTAACCAAAACTATGATGTAACAGTGACTTTGGACCCCAAGCACTGCACAGACATGTCTAACAGTGACAGCAGTAAATGTTTTCAGTAATGAGGAAAAAATAACCATTACATGTTTTCTCCGACCCTTCACTACTCAGGGTTGTATGACAGGTGGTCAAATAATACCTATTTGAAATGTTACAGCAATTCTCAAGTGCAATCCACTGTATTAAGGTTGGATGTTGTCATGCAGGAGAACTACGTCAGAAGTCAGCATACTGGTCCTTTTGTACTGAAAGGCTCTTTGTAGTTGTTTTTATTAGTGTTTCACTATACACTTACAAAGCCATTGTGGTTCCACCTGCTATGAAGTCAACAAACAGCACTATATTCCAGTCCCCAAAGAGAGTTGCCAAAAGCTTTTTGGCAGACACAGCTTGCTTGAACTTTCTTGGTTTATTTGGTGAAAGAGTGTGGCCCCACTGCATAGACTAACAGTACATGAAGTTTCTGGAAAATCAAGTGAAAGCTCAGTAATTTTAAAGAGCTTACTTTTTCAAACCTTTGCTTCCACTTTCTGCTCAAATTCATCAGTCACAACATAAAACAGCCCAGTTTGCTCTCTGTCATAAACATTTGTTTGGCCATTTATGAACATTGTACATCACTGTCTTACACCTCCTTCACTCCTAATGTTTGGTTCTTAAACATAGTTAACCGTGAATCTCGACAGCACAAATTTTTTGCATGAAGAAAATGAATAACTGCACACAATTCACATTTGACAGGGTCACTGATTATAGCACTCATTTTAAATCACTTAATACATGATGTGAATCAACAGTAGAACAATGAACAATGTGACTGCTGGGAAGATACTCTGTTTTGACACTACTGCACACTGAACACAATCTTCATTGTGATGCTATAAATTAACATAAGTTATTTTCCCCAAACTTCCTATGCACATTTAAACAATTATAAAAATGGAAATATCACAAAAGTACCATCTTGGCTGGAATTCATTTAAAAGTCAATGTTGGATTGTTTATGCAGCAGACTTTTTGTTTGTTTGTGTTTGTGTGTGTACGTGTGTGTGAAATTTGTTCTTTACACGTTTCCAATCCAGTTCTCATCCTCATTTTCAAAATGAACAACTGCTTCAAAACTGTTGAACATTTATTCAGTTTCAATCCTCCTGACTTTTTTGGCGAGTGTAAATCAAACGGCAGGAGCAGCTTTGGAAAGTTTTTGTTGGTTGCAATCCTGAAACCCAGCTACAGCTTTTAAAATGCATCACTGTGTTACATAGGCGTAGCCAAGGGGGAGGATGATCATGAGGTCTGGACCCCCACCCTCTTGAGGGGAGATTTGGCACGAATTTAAAGCGATATGTAGGTATATATGAGCCTTTTACCAATGAACCAAATCCAGGGATCCCCTCCCCACTCACCCAAGAAATTTCTGGCTATGCCACTGCCGTGTTAGCATTACATGAAAAGTGTACCTTTATCAGAGAATACGGCTTTCCTCAAATTCAGCACTTAAATTGGTTATGATTTTTGGAGCTATGACCAAACCTGTGTGCCATTTTTGGCACGTCTTTTGTAAAAAAAAGATCGTGCTTATGTTACTGGTTTGTCTGTCCATCTGTACCCACGCTATCTCTGCAACTATCAGTCCGATTTGAAAAATTATTTTTGCCTTGGGAAGCTTGAAATATGCGAATGATCCTTTATTTCGTTTTTTTTTACGATGTACAATTTCGCAGCTAGAGGGCGTAAATGCAGATGATGTCAAATTCAAAAATACGTTTTATTCCACATATTTGCATCTAAACATCCGATAGAAAAAAATCTTTCATCTTTCGATTCCATTTATGTCGAAGAGTATTTTAGATATAGTTACTTTTTCAAATTACGCATAGATTTTCCGCTAGGGGCGTAAAAGTAAATTACATTTTCCCCGATAACTCTTCTTCTAAAACTCCGATTTGAAAATTTTTTGCTTCAGCAGATGCACCTCGTGATGGAAAATCTTTTGCATATAATTTAAAATTTTTGGTAAATAATACTTTAGCCAACAGGAGGCGTAAGTGTTAATTTTTGCTTCTGATGTATTTGCCGTAACATCTGAGCTTCTAAAATATCGATTGAAAAAATTCTTTCGTGGACTGATGCCACTCACATCGATAAACCTTTTTGGAATATTTTCTTTTTAAAATATTCCACAGTTTCTCCGCCAGGGGGCACAGATGTATATGTTATTTTTGTCAATATCTCTACTTCTAGGAGTCCAATTTGAAAAATTCCTTCTTTGTTGGATAGTGTTTTCAGTGCGACACGTTTTTCATATAATTTCAAAATTTTCAAGTAATTCATAGACTTTCCGCTAGGGGCGTAGAGGTAAATTGGGTTTCCCCCTATGTCTCTGCTTCTAAATCTCCGATTTGAAAAATTCTTTCTGCACCGGATACAGCTCCTGATGGGAAATCATTTGCACATAATTTCTGATTTTTGTAAAAAAATAATTTGGCCGCCAGGGGCGTAAACCTTAATTTCTGTTTCTGATGTATTTGCAGCAAAATATGAGCTTTTAAATTCTAGATTGAAAAAAAATGTCGTTTGTGGACCGATGGTACTCATGTCGACAAACGTTTTAGAAACATTTTCTTCTTAAAATAATGCATGGTTTCTCCCCCAGGGCGCGTAGATGTATATCTTATTTTTGCCAATATCTCTACTTCTAGGAGTCCGATTTGAAAAATTCCTTCTTTGTTGCATAGTGTTTCCAGTGTGACATGCTTTTCATATAATTTCAAAATTTTCATGTGATTCGTAGACTTTCCGCTCTGGGCATAACGGTAAATTGCTTTCTTCCCTACATCTCTGCTTCTAAATCTCCTATTTGAAAATTTCTTCCTGCACCGGATACAGCTCCTGATGGGAAATCCTTTGCACATGATTTATAATTTTTGCCAGGTGGCGTAAGTCTTAATTTCCGCATCTGATGTATTTGCAGCAAAATATGAGCTTTCAAAATCTCGATTGAAAAACGTTTTAGGAACAATCTCTTCTTGAAATAATGCATGGTTTCTACACCAGGGGGGGGGTAGATGTATTGTCAATATCTCTACTTCTAGGAGACCAATTTGAGAAATTCCTTCTTTGTTGGATGGTGTTTCTAATGTGAAATGTTTTTCCCATAAATTCAAAATTTTCAAGTATATCATACACTTTCCGCTAGGGGCACAAAAGTAAATTGTGTTTCCTGCGTTATTTCTGCTTCTAAAACTCCGATTTGAAAAATTCTTCCTGTATCGCATACAAGACCTGATGGAAAATATTTTTCACATAATTTCTAATGTTTGGTAAAGAATGGCTTGGCCACCAGGGGCATAAGTGTTAATTTCTGCTTCTGATTTTTTTTTTTTTTAGTTGGAGGTTTGACGACCACCGTGAGCAACTCAATGGGCTATAAGCAGTCACCCGTCCCTAATTTAGGGTCACTGGTTCCAGGAAAGGGAGAGAGCCAGTGCCGTAAGACTAACACAACATCCATGCCTCACCGGGATTCGAACCCGGACCCCGTTTGGACGAATGATCAGAGGCCATCGCTTAGACCACTGCGCCACCGGGGCGCTGCTTCTGATGTATTTGTAGCAAAATCTGGGCTCCTGAAAACTCTACTAAATTTTTTTCTTGGACCGATACCGCTCATATGGAAAAACCTTTTGGAATACTTTCTTCCTAAAAGAATGCATGGTTTTCCCACCAGGGGACGTAAAGTGACATATTATTTTTGTTGATATCTGTGTTTCCAAGAGTCCGATTTGAAAAATTATTTCTATGTTGGAGAGTGTTTCCGGTGTGAAATGTTTCTCATATAAATTCATGTTTTTCTTAACACACAAGTCTGCAACCATAGGGCGTAAGCTCACAATTCCGTTTACAGCAATATCAGAGGAATTAAAAACCGATTGGAAAACTTCTTTCTTCTGTCAGATACTATTGTTTTCCATACCGATTCCATTGACTTTAAATAGCTTTGATAAATTTAATTTGCATCAGAACAGATCCAAAAGACGTGCTTATTACACCCGAAAATTCTGTGTCATCTTTCTTGTTTGATACAACGATAAGAACGATTCGAACACCGAACATGCATAATGCTACTTCTCAATTTTTAAATGACCTTTGTTTTTTAGGAAGGTGTAATATGTTTATCATCGTACATGACAAAACTTGTTTTTTTTCTTACCACTGCCCACCATAAATTTGCACCTCACAAATGAATCCTGTTATACAAATTACAAATGTACATCAAGCAAATCAACATTTATAAGTGCTGTGAAAATAACAGGCTCAATTTGCTTGCTTTCAGTATATAGATTTTACAGTACAAAGAAAATCCTGGGTTTATCTTTTGGAAGTTATAAGGGTCGCCCAAATGAAACTGAGACTGTCAGTTTTTTGCCGTAAGGGTTTATAGGTTGGAATATGTGACAGGGTTCGTACACTTTTGGGGGAAAAAAATTCAAGGACTTTCCAGGCCTTTTCCAGGACATATACAAAAAATTCCAGGATGATTATTACACTTTACAGTATCATGTTCAAATTACTTTTTAAAAGTAATTTCAGTTTTAAGTAATAAAAATGATGAAAGATGCAAATGGATGAGTGCGCTTTATGCAAATGGATCAAGTTTATCAAGCACAAAATCATAAAGAACGGATTCTGTTCTTATGCCCTGACCTTTGATTTCAATTTGGACCATTTTCTACAAGGGTAGGTTTCTCCTCCCTGATAACATACCAAAACTTTATTGCAATCAAACAGATTTTATGTGTTAACATTCCTAAGCTTGGAGAACGAATACTGCTCTTATGTCTTGGCCTTTGAATTTAATTTCGACCATTTTCAAAAATAGGGTACGTTTCCAGGTTGTACCCAACGGCATACAAAAATTTCGCCAAAATCCAACTGCTTTCGTGCGAATTATCGTACGGACAAACCCAAAGCATAAATAAACGTTTCTGCAACCTATAGTTCGAAAGGGTTAGTAATTTCAAAAATAAAAACATAACGAACAGCGCGAAAACTAGCTCATAAATAGAATATTTGAAACTACAGTATGCAATCTCAATTATTGGGGATGGTAGAGGGGAAGGGAATGGAACTGTCCAAAATTAGCATGTTTTCATTGCGCTAGGCGCTTAAGTACTGCTGATTCCGTCAGACCCAACATACCCCCAATGGTCAAATGATTGAAATGTGCTGATGTTCATGGAATGAAATGATTGATCAGCTATGATGACCGCATAAAAGTTCGGAAGAAGCAGAGGGGGGGGGGGGTATGTTTATGTAACATTTTACATCACTCCAGTATTTATCTTGTCATCATCAACAATCGCAATGCAACTACCACTTACGATCGCGGATATCGGCAACCGAATATCTGCCATATCACTAAGTGATACGACACACAGGTATCCTGTTACAATGTATTGTAATTGAAAGAAAAAAGGATGTGGAAAAAAGAAACTTTCAGAAATTAAGATCATCGTCAAGCTATGGCGTTTCAAAAATCTGTTTTCCTTTATAATGTTTAAAAGCATGTTTTTTGCTTTTTTACCTGTAGTGTATAATAAAAATACTGTTGATTTTTTTTATGGAATCAGATGTCCGTATGTCTGATTGTCTTGTCTGAGTTCACACGTTAGTTACTGTGTAAAGTAGACCTATTTTTTCAGATCAAAAATATGTAGTTTTGTATATATTCATAGTATAAGTCATTCCTTATTCCCACAGAACTGAATTCAGCAGATGCAAAATGAATAACATCAAGACCCGCCCAACACCATGTTTCTGATTGTCTGCTGTTTATATTCAAGAAATGCAAATATGGATCAATGGTGAATGCAGCAACTATGATTTTTATTTATTACCAAGAAAAAAAAAAAAGCCATGAAAGCTGCAAAGCTGAAACGGATATTTCTTCCCCTTCATGCACAAAAACATTCAGCTTAAGATCAAACAGCAGGAACACGTCTCCACGCACAACCTTTGGAATGTCCTGATGGAACGGTTTCTTTTCATTTGGCACATCGCCATAAATCACCACCCGCAGCTCACTGAACTGTCAAGTTGCACCCTTCCTCCTTCACCCTAACTATAGGAGAAAACGTGAAAAAAAAAAAGAAAAAAAGCTCCCCGATTTTCGCCAAAATGACCAAATTTACGTCATGATGTTGCAATTTACTAAAATATGTTTATCTGCTGAATTTCGCCTAAACCCATAGAAAACTTTTTAATTATAGATTTTTTTTTATATTAAAACAGTAACTTAGACGTCTGAACAAAAATGTATGTTTGTAATTCAAATAGGGTCCATATTATCACAGAAAAAAATTTAAGGAGCACTCTGTTTAAATAAACCATGGCATCTAAAAAAAATAATTCACTTGCTTTTCCCTTAATTTAGAATTACTGTTTCTTTTTTTTCAATCGGATTATGCAACAGAAGATTTTTTTTTATTTTTGCATCTGCTAAAGTTTCTAACAGAATTTGGTGAAATTTGCACTAGAACTTTATTGTGATGTATCTTAACCACTGTAAAAATTTTACTGCGTTATTTTCAAAATTTGCTAAAATGGATTTCTGAAAATTTTCTCCTAGTCCCATTGAGCAGTGGAAGTGATAAACAGGTGTTTGCTTTCTTCCCAACCAAGGGCTTTGGATCAGCTCTTCCAGCTGTCAATCAACCGTTGCTACAGTAACACCCTTTCTGCTGGAGGCTCACTCTCTCCAAAGAGGCATTCATACTTGTCCATAATAAAATTTTCCAATGCTAACTTTTTAAGTTTTAAACCGATTCAATTGGAATTTTGGGAGTAAGCTTCTGTAATTCAATTACAGTGAATGTAAAAATTTCAGCCACTTTCGTGAAAAATGCGCAAAGATAGTCTTCTTATTTTTTATCATAAGTAGCGGAAGTCTCTTGAGGGAAGGGCTGGCAATGCACATAAACAAGGACCAGATGAATGTGTTGTTCAGGCATACTCCTCACTGGTGGATGCAGGCTGACTTGGTACATACCCCCCCCCCCCGCAAATGCTAAATGTCTCTTCTTTCCCCTTCCGGTTTTTGGACGGACATCAAGCTCCCCTTCCTAACAGAGCTACTAGAAGTCATCCAATTTTATTGCACTGGAAGTAGTGCTTTTTTTTTTTTTTTCCTCCAGCCAAATTAGGATTTGGTACACATCTGAAACATTCTTTGAGAACAGAGGAGAGGAACTATAAAAAATGAAGGGGTAACAGTAACACGATTTCCTAAAAGGGCATTTTTTAAGCACTAATTTCAAATTTCAAGGCTTTTTAAGACAACATTAAAAAAACACCGCTTTTCCAGGATATTCCAGGCCTTGAAAATGTAATCATGATTTTCCAGGACTTTCCAGGTTTTCAAGCACACGTGCGCACCCTGATGTGAGCATACAGAAAGTAAGAGTGATACACGGGCTACATACCCGCTAAACATAGTTGCCTTGTTGGTTCAAGCAAGTGTTCCAGCGCAGCATGAGATTGTGGATACCATGAGCGAATAACATCCGTGGTTGGCTGTGGAACCAGTCTTCAATTCAAGGGCATCCCGGACCTCAGCATCGTTAGTGAACCGGCAGCCCTTGAGAACTTTTTCCAGTGGCTCGAAGATGTGGTAGTCGCAGGGCGACAGATCAGGGCTATACGGGGGGATGGTCGAGGACCTCTCAACGGAAGCTCCGCAGCAAATCTCAGCACATTGTCACCACATGCGAGCATACGTTGCACAGCAGAATAACCCCATTTGAAAACATACTGGGTCACATACGCTGCATAGCCCTTTTAAGGTTGTGTAACGTATTGCAGTATGTGGTTACCTTGACTGTACTGCCTGTGTCCACCCAATCCAACAGCAATGGGCAATTCTCATTGAAGAAAACCATCAGCATCACTTTTCCAGCTCTTATGGAGGCCTGAGCTTTTTTGGGGGCATGGAGAGTTGGGATGCTGCCATTCCACGCTCATCCGGATCAAAATGGTGGCACCAAGTTTTTCATCTGCGGCCACAATCTTGTAGGAAAGAAACTGCCCCCCCCCATCTGCATGGTAATGATGCAGATGCTCCAGGTAAGCACTCATTCGCCCTATCTTCTACTCCTCCTGGAGATGCTTGGGAACCCATTGTGCGCAAACCTTGCTGTAACCCAATCAGCAATGGAGAATGATGTTAACAGTTCCCTTACTCTCGGACAATGTTGGTGCAAGCTCGTGGGTGGTGATTGGGCGATTCTCCTTCACAAGGTTGTCCACGGCAGCAATCAATTCCATGGTGATGGCCACGTGTGCTTGCCCAGGTCTAGGCATGTCCTCCAAGCTCACACATCCTTTACAAAATTCACTACACCAGCGGAACACTGTACACCGTGACTGACACTCATCGCCATACACATCCTTCATACGACAATAAATTTCAGCTCCACTAACACCTTCTGCCATCAAAAATTGCATAACTGCCCGCTGGACGAATCGATGTCATGACCCTACATAGTCAACTTGCGTCCGCATGTGCAAACAGCACACTGATACCACCGATACGAGTGTGCTTCCTGACATGACATCTATCAGCGCAAATGCACGGCTCTGTTTAATTTTACAACGATGCTATTACACGAGTCCCACTTTCACTTGGACAACCCTTATAGATGCATCTGATTTTGGGAAAATTTACTTTATCCTTTAGTTGATTGCATTTCCTGCATTGGTGACTAAGAAAATAATGCTGTTAACTGGTGGGAAAGGTTTTTATTTTGCACTAATGATCAGGATGTTTCAATATTTCTGCAAAGCCACCTAACGCTTCCCGCCTCGGGTTCAAAGTTGAGGTGGGAAGTATTACGTAGCATAAAAAATTGCAGATTTAGTATACTTTCAAAAATTTGTGCACAAGTGTTTCAATTCCGCAGTTCATCTAAATCGAAGGAAATCTGAAATCTCTTGTACCATTATTTAAATCTAAATCTTAAGATTAATCTGATAAATTACACATCTGTTTATGATATTAATGTATTTCTCTATGGAAATCACGTACAAAAACTATGACAAATGATTTAATCACAAATATGAAAAATTAAATGAAGTAAACCTGCATTTGCAAATAATATACCTTTTAGTGCTCTTGGCCACCAGACATTTATCCATATTAGAGCTGTCTAGTATCCTGCATTAAAAAAAAATCAATAAGAACTGACAATTTCCACCTAACAAGTTTTCAAAATGTATAAATTATTTAAATACATTAATAATAAATATCAGAATGAAAAACAAAAAGAATCAGACAAACAAAATCATGAACACAGCCACAATTACCTACTTGTCCTTAATTAAAGATCCAGTTTAAAACTTAAACTTTCAATGCAAGAAGAATACACCACCGGAATGTATTATGATGTGGATCATTACTTTTATTTTCAAGCTCAGTCACTAAAGTAACCTAAACTAGAATTCTGATCTAACACAGACCAGTTAAATATGTGGGATCACTAACATACATTCCCAGCATCATCAATATACTCAAAAACGTTTGTCATCGTCACAATATTGGCTTCGGTGTACGAACACACAATCTGCTATCAGGAATAAAAAATGATAGAGACGTTGTTCCTTTGGACAATGGATATGGAGTATATGTCATCCCACTGAAGACAATAGACATTCAAAATGAAGATCGTATATATGTTGGATCTACACTTCGCTCATTAAAAACTCGTTTAAAAGAGCACCAATATAACATAAAGACAAACTCATCAAGGACTTCTCTATCAAGGCTATCATACAAAGGATCTCATTACCCATGTTGGAGTGAAGCCAACATCCTCGCCACGCCCTACTCAAAAGCATCAATCCTACTACTAGAAAGTCTATTTATTCACAAATATGGTGAAGTATGCTGCAATGATGATACTCCTTGTCACATCCCTTTACCTTGGAAAATGGTGCTTAATGAGTTATAACATATAGAGACTCACACCAATTATTTCCTTCAAACATAGTTTTTAATACGTTGCTTGACACGTAATATATTTATTGATGTTAACAAACCTTTCACGAGATATGATGTCCATCACGAGCAGGTCGCAATATCAAGAAAACCACATAACATTAATGTATTTAAATCATACTCGGTTCCATTCTGCTAATAACATCTGAAGATGGGTCCGTTGCAGGCCTGAAAGTTCTAATGTTTTTCTATATGAATTTAATAATTAATTTCATCACATTAAACCATCTAAACAGTCAAATCTGTTATTTGAACAATGATCGTGTAAAGACGGCGGAAATCAACATAGAAAGTTAACACAGACGCACAATTACACTAGTCAACATTTTAAAAATTTGTTTTCATAACATGCAGAGATGCCAACATCTAAAGGCAGTCATCAGTAGTCCACATGCATAGTGCCCGTAGTTTCTCTGCAGTGAAGTCAACACCCTGCATTAAACTTCACAGGGTAGCATGCCTATTTTCTAGAGTACACTGCTACAGTTTTAGCAACATTTTAATCCAGAGATACCAACTCAAATTGATGGTATCAGTAGTCATTGTGTAAATCGAAAAAAAAAAATCGCCAAAAATACACTTGTAATAACATGCTGTGTGGCAGAAATTGACAAATTATGTTCAATTAAATATTGAGCAAAATAACTTTAAGCTTGAATAACAGCGGTATCATCACTTTTTATGAAGTAACTGGATACAGAATTATTCTTTTCTTTCAATAAACTATATTGCTCACGTTTTTTTCAAAATTACATGCTTCTGGCAATCGTCCCATCCACCATGAGCCACTGAAAATTCCCAATGCACAAGCTACAAAACACATGACCGCTGAAAACAGGGAAATTCCAACGAATAACATCCCTTGTACTGCTGCAAATTTATTTTTCGCACCACTGAGGCACACTTCACAACTACAGCAATTCCCGTCACACCACAACTAATCAACTTTCAACTTAACAACAATAAAACAAAACAAAACACGTGGAATCAAGTCTACCTCTGACACTTTACGTTAGTTCAGGTCTCGGTTAAGGTTTTCCCAAAAGTTAATCAATGTTGTGCATTGCAAATGCCATTCCATGACAAGTTAAGTTACGTGATCATACAGAACGATCTCCGCGGCAACACTTCCGTTTGCTTGTCGGCCAGCCAACCAGGCTTGCTATGCGACGGCTTCATGATGTTACCACCAAAATCACTACATTTGACTATGCTTGGAAAAAATAAATAAATAAAAATTAAATCCTAAGTTAAAAAAAAAAAAAACTTTTGAACTTAGCATTTTATTTTTTACGGCATATCCTTAAAAAATAAGGAATAAAAATTATCCATAACCTTCAATCCGTAAACAGGTTAAGTTTACCCGGAGTACAATTGGGTGTTCTCAAAACATAGTGAACACGTACGTGACTTCCCGCTCTTAAATAGAATGAAATAAAAAAAACGTTTTAAGCTTTAAATATGCCTGTGGAAAAAAACATGGCAGGAAGGTCAATTTATACACAAGACGTACAAAAAGCAAGATATTCACATAAAAAATGGGGGTCGACTTACACACAAGATATATAAAACCTGCAGATATTCATATAAATATTGGGGGTCGACCTATACACCAGTATATACGGTATAGTTTTTCAGAAAAATCATGTTTTTCTTTAATTAAGTTTTCTAAAAATATCCAAGAATTTTGAAAAAATTCGTAGTTTTTCACCCCTCCGGAAGTCCATAATTTGAACATGATATCCGTAGCACTTGGCATTGGTGAAATAAGATGTTTTCAACTAATTTCAGAGTGCTGCATTCAAGTATGACTGTAAAAACTCTCCATAACGTACAGTTTTTTTGTGTTTGAACATTTGCTATATTTCCAGATACATATATAAATACAATGCAAGATGTACACATTACAACTTCACATTGCACTGTATTATAGCTTCACACTGTAATGTATTACAGCATTTATGTGTCTTGTTAGCTATAGAATTAGTGTTACAACACATAAATATAGTAAAACCCGTAAAGTTGGCCACCCGCCTAAGCTGACTGCTTTTTCAAGGAATGGCAAATATCCTATGTAGTAACACCGAGCAAAACCTCTGTAACTTGGCCACCTGTCTAACTTGGAAGTTGGCCACCCAAATCTCTTAACATGGTTCATACGTTTTTCAATCACAAAATTCCAGGACTTCTTCAGGATATTTCCAGAAATTTTGGATTTCTTCCCAGGACATACAATCCAAACGCTCTTGCTTAAAATGTAGTGTAACCATAATTCCATTCAATCTACACTAAACAGCAATTGAATTAGACAGCTGGCGTTATGCAAATGTGGTGCTGTGGGCGGCCCTATAAACGGAAACGACATGACGTATGCAGCGATCCGACAATATAAGGAGTGATGCGATGGGAATCAGTAAGAGTCGGACGCAGTATGGGTAAGACGAATGATCTAAGCGCATTTGATCGTGGGCAAATTGTTGGGGCCCGACGAATGGGTCACTCCATCTCAGAAGTCATGCAGGCACTGGGATTTTCACAAGACACTGTGTCATGGGTGCACCGTGAGTACATCTAATCCGGTAAAACCATCCCTGCAAGGGCCAACTGCCGTGGACAACAGCGTGTGGATGAGCGGGGTCATCGTCGGCTAGCTCGCATTGTAACAGCAGATAGACGGGCCACAGTGCAAGAAATCACTAGGCAATTTAACGCTGGTGCACAAAAACGTGTAAGCAGCCACACCATCCAGAACCATCTCCTCGCTATGGAGTACAGAAGTCATCGTCCCACGAGAGTACCGCTGCTGACCGCACATCACAGGGCGCAAACATTAGCATGGGCGCAGGAACATCGCCACTGGACCCTAGACATGTGGGAAATGTTGCCTGGACTGATGAGTCGAGATTCACGTTGGTACAAGTGGATGGCAGGATACAAAGCACTGCACAAACCACATGAAGCAATGGATCCTTGGAATTCTCGTCTGGGGACTGTTTACGTGGACTGAAATGGGACTTCTGGTACGTGTGACATTGCCCCTCACAGGTCAACATTACCGGGATATCCTGGACGACCATTTGCTCCTGTTTGTGCGTCTTCAACATCCCACTGGGGACCTGCAACAAGACAATGCACTGTGCCATCGCTCCTGAATTGTATCCGAATGGTTGGATGAATACTCCACCGACGTGACCTTGCTTCCTTGGCCAGCTAGGTCACCTGACCTCAATCCATCGAGCACATCTGGGATGCCATCGAGAGAGATGTTCGAGGCTTTGACCCCCTCCATCAAATCTTCGTGAACTGTGGGAGCTTGTTCATAGGTCGTGGATCCGTATGGCTTCCCAACGCTTCCGGTGTCTTGTCAAGTCCATGCCAAGATGAATCGCCGCCGTCATCAGGGCGAAAGGTGGTGCTACAGGTTACTAGACAGGTATCTCTAATTCAATTGCTCTTCGGTGTATACCCTACAACAAACAACTTCTTACATGCTTGGGTTAACTTAATACAGAATGCAGAATGTTAAAAATGATGCCTGCTGCAGCTAATCAGAAACTTAGAATCACAGATAAACACTGAAATACCAAAACTGTCACTGAAAATGTGACCACGCTTAATATCTTCTAAACTTTTATATACAGTATATACACTGATTCTGAGAAAAATTTATTTTCTACTTTTGCTTTAGTTCAATTATTGAAGCAAATTACAGAATAAAAAAACCCACATAAAACTAAAAAATACATAGGTATGAGGCACCACTCTTGAAATATTTTCATATACAACACAATCAATACATAAAATACTAATTGATATTTAATTATTTTGAAATAATGTTTACATTGGAAATTTAAGGATAAGGAAATGTGAAATATTTGGAACTTTTTCAGAGGACCAAAGGGATTGTTATTTAACACATAATCATGAGAGCAAATGTATTTATGTAACATTTTATTTAGGGAAGGAATTTTCAGCATAATATTTTGATGCTGCAGCTATGTTTTATTTTTTACTCGCCAACAAACAAAGTATGCACAAAATTTTACAGCGTGAAATGAAAGGGAATAATGGGTAAACCTTAAATTCAAGGACTGTGTACAACTGCATTCATTAGTGATCAAGGCAATTTAACTGGGCATGATTAGAAAACTAATTATAGAAGAGGCAAAATGATTAGTTTGCTCAGAAAATACTAAAAAACAACTAGATTTAAGTTTCTGATACCAGAAAGCAATCATATTTTATTGCAAATTTTTATATAAAGCATTCATTAGCAAATTTCAGTAAAGGGCAAAATAACCCGCACATACACACACATACACACACACACACACACACACACACACACACACACACACACACACACACACACACACACACACACACACACACACACACAAAATAATAAAACAGCTACTAATAAAACATCAGCTAGTAACTTCCACCAGTGGCTAAAAAGTATGTTACGAAAATTAACAAATGGCGTAAAAATCGTTTCCCATAGCAGAAGGAAGGTATTAGAGACGAAAAGATTTTCAAATCGAACAGTCAAAAGAAGAGATATAAAAGAAAACATGGTATAATTCTATGCCTTTTAATGGAAGAATTTTGCATAATGGAAAAGTTGAAAACAGTCGAAAAGTATTCTTTGAAGCAAAAGCTATGTTAAGGAAAAAAAACTTTTTAAATATGTCTCGCAGAAGCACAGACAGCAAGAAAAACGTTTTGACCTTTACAACTCCTAGGGAAAGTTGTATGTTATTTAAAGAGGACCTTCTTATTGTAGCAAAAATCATATTCACTCTCCATCTTTATTATAGCAAATGGCATACAGTAAAAAAAGAAATATCTCAATGGGTTTTTAGAGGCAGAGATGGGATGCAAAACGGAAGTAGACAAACACCACCTAGCGGCAGAATTGTGAGCCACAATCCTCCTCAAATACAAACCTAAAGTGTTCCAAAAGGTAAATGGTATCTGGTGTTAAAAGAATTTTTTAAATCGGACATTTAAAAGCACAGAAATTGAGAAAAATAGATTAAATATTTGCAGCCCCTAGCTGCAAAATTGTGCATTATTTTGGGAAGAAAATACACACAAGGAGTTTTCATAGTTAGTAGTATCTGATCGAAAGAGAATATTTTTCAAATGGGTTTTTAGTGGCGCAGATATTGCTGTAAACGGAAACGTGAACTTACGCCCTCTAGTGGCACATTTGTGCATTAAGAAATATTTGAAATTATATGAAAAACATTTTGCACCAAAAATGTTCTCTAATAAAGAAAGAATTTTTCAAATCGGACTCTTAGAAACAGAGATATGGACAAAAATAAGATATACGTTTACACCACCTGGTGGGAAAATTATGCACTATTTTAAGCAGCAGGTATTTAAAAAAAAAAAATTCCGAGGTGAGCAATATCGGTTCACAGCAGAATTTTTTTCAATCGAGTTTCTAGCTCAGATTTTGTTGCAAATATATCAGAAGCAAAAATAAACACTTATGCCCCTGGTGGCCAAACCATTTTTACCAAAAATGAGAAATTATATGCAAAACATTTTCACTTAAGAGTGTATTCGATGCAGGAAGAATTTTTCAAATTGGGCGTTTAGAAGTGGAGATATTGGGAAAATCGCCATTTACTTTTACGCCCCTTAGCAGAAAATTTATGCATTATTTGAAAAAGGGACAAAAACTAAAATAGTTTTTGATATAAATATCACCAAAAGGAAAAATATTTTTTTTAATTGGATATTTAGAAGCAAATATATGAAAGAAAATGCGTTTTAAATTTGCTACGATCTCCATTTGCGCCCTCTAGCCGCAAAGTTGTGCATGATGCAAAAGGTGCTAATAATGCAGCTTCAGTCCTCCTTAAACAAGAAATCCCTCCACGCATTTTTTAGGGGGTGAGGAAGGGAATTTGTCAGACATAAGTTATGTCAGTAGAAAATCCTCAACTACAAAACATCGCACAAAGACAAAAAGACAGGAATGGAAAAAATTCTAGGATATGTAACAGAATTTTAGGACATTTCCAAGACACGTACGAACCATGTCTTAAATTTTGAATTTGTCTGTACTAAAACTGCACCCCAAAACCTCTTTAAGTTAACCACCTGCCTCAATTTTTTTTTATTTTTTGTTTTTGTGGAGTAGCAACAGAATGTGTGAAAGGATTAGTATAATCAGCAACATGTGGCCAACCCCTTAGGGCAAAGTGGGAAATGGTACCAGACAGGGGGGGGGGGGGGGGGAGGTAGGTAGGGTGTGTGTGTGTGCGTGTGTGTTGGATAGAGGTTGTGCATTTTGTGACCTCCTACCTGGTTGTCGATTTGGAGTAGTTTTTGGGCTTGCCCTGGCGTATTTTCCTGTTCCAGGTGTTCGTGAAGATCCAGTGCTTCGTTTAAAGTACTCCTGGTTCCTTGGTGAGCGAATTTTCCTTCGTAACTAATCTAATTTTGTTGTCATTCAGCGACATTCCCAACTCACTCAATTGCAACATGGCAACTTCCGGTGTAAACAACACCAGCCAAGCCAAACCGGAAGAGCAGAGTCTCACATCACTCAAGTCTCGGCAATCAGACGCCATGACGTCAGTGATGTTCAGGAGTAGTACGTCAGCAGCAGCAGATGCTGTACTTGATACCTCTTCTCCTGTAGAGTTTCCCGGATTACCCAAGCCTACGCAGCCTTCACTGTCATCTCGTCGGCACATTGGCTCCATGACGCTGTGTGACGTCAGCGTGGAGGGGATCAATCCATCAAGAGGCAAGCAGGTGTCATCAGCCACTTCATCGACGTCTGCTGATCCTGTTCCTCCTTTGAATTATGTTGATGCAGTTAAATCCTCACTCAAAGCTTTCTAATCATTTGGTGGCATTGGCGCCAACTGTGTCTCTCCGTGATGGCAGTGTGACAGTCACTATAGCAGAAGACTCGGTTGTGGGTGGCAAACATCATGCGCTGCTAAATAGGGGTGTCTTATTTCATGCTCTATCTAACACTCCCATCCTTCAATACATGGCAGCATTGGAGCTACTGGTGGATCCACATACTATTGCTGGCGTATCGCGTGTCCCAGAGGCATCACCGTCCACTTTGCGACACAAACATCTGCTGACATAGTGCTGGCCAATGGCACTGATATTAGTAACCACCATCTCATACCTTCTCCTTTGACCCAGAAGCCAACAACAGTTACCTTCTATACGGTTCCGTTGGAAGTACAGGATACAGCACTTCCTACGACCATTTCGTCAGTATGCAAGATTGTGGGGAAGGTACAGCGCATTTCGGATGCTCCAAGGGACACGCATTATACCCATGTGGGTGGACTGAAGCAACAAGTTCGCATTGTTTTCCCGACGGTTGCAGCAATTGACAAATGCCCCATGAAAGCCACAGTGAAGATTGGTGTCAGATCCTATGAGTTTGGCATCTTCATGGGAAAATGGTGTAATTTGTGTCAGTTGGCTGTGCATATAAGATCACATAAACAACAGCATACTTGTTAATTTGCCCCAAATACCTGTCTTCTGCTATCCCTTCGAGTGAGACTGCGGCTGAGAAAGTTGAAGTGTTGCCGAAATCCCCCTTCATGAGTGCAGCACAGTTTTCTGATGGGAATCCTTCAATCCAAGTTGGTGAAGAGGTGCTTCCAGTAGTCCTGTTTCTAATAGTTTTGCCGCCTCAGAAGGAAGTTTGCATTGTGCCCGGATGATTCTGTGAGCGCACAGAAGAGAGACCTGGAGGTAGCCACAGTGAATGCTATTGGAATGATGGACACTACTGTTTCATCCGGTACAAATGAGGGCCAACAACTGATCAATGCGATTGAAACTGTAGGGCACATGGAGCAGGACATTACAGGTACCATCACTAAGAGATCGGGATCTACTCTGGACTCCTCAAGTAAGAAGAGATCGAAGCCTACACAGGAATTCATGGGGCCAGATGCTTCTGAAGTGTCCGGGGATGATGTGGCTAGCAATTATCAGTGCCCAGCGGCAACACCTCGCAGATCAGGCAGGCGTGTGTTAGCCTCGTTATATATTACCGAGGACAGAACTGATCAAGATATTTTTGACTCATTAATTGATGCTTGGCCAAATTCAGAGGGACCATTGACCCTCGATATGGTGAAGAACATGTTCTCACTACATAAATTCAAATCAGCTGTATTACTAAATCATGTAACTGATTTTCAGGTCGATATCGATGCTAGTATTGCACAATTGGGAAATTGTCTCAAGTATTTACAAGGTACAACCAAAGAGTACCCCTCATTTCAGATACATATCAATACATTTTGCACCCGAGTTTCCCAATTGAGAAATGATCTTGAGAGTGCTCTTTGTGACTCTCCACATGTCAAGTCCCGTTAGCTTCTGCACTTTTAACTGCAGAGGCTTTTCCAGCCCCTTCAAAAACTTGTTAGTATATGAGGACATCAATCCACATCTCCCGGATTTTCTCTTCTTCCAGGAGACGAAATGTTTGGCATCTACACCTTTTTATAAGTGGGGAAATTGGCCATATCAATTCTATCATTGTTTTGGTACTCGTCCCCATGCTGGAGTGTCCATTGCAATCTATAATCGTCTTAAAACATCACTCTCTGGTATAGTCGAGGTAGCACGTGATCCGGGTCATTTCCTCTATGTCAAACTCTCTCTTGCTGGCTTGTTCATCCATCTTCTTAATATCTATGTACCCTGTTTGGATCAGTTGGCTCTCCCTCTGTTGGACAAAGTTCGGTCCTCTTTGGCGTCAATCCCCGCTGATGACCTTGTTGTGTTTGGTGGGGATTTTAACTGTACACTGTAGCCTGTCCTTGATCGCATTAATTCTACTGAATACCGTTCTTTCCTTGTTCGCTTGCTATCTGACCTCGTGGATACCTTTCAACTCCTTGATATTTTTTGTACTTTGCATCCTACTGTGAGGACATATTCGTGGAGGGCCTCTTCTGCCGCAAAGCAAGGCGAGGTTCGCCTTGATAGAGTCTATGTGTCTGCGGCTTTTCGCCCTTCTTATCACTCTGCTAGATATCTCCCATCGGTCACATCGGATCATGATCTTTGCACAATCTCGATCGTTCTCTCCAGGAATTCCAATCCACATCTTTGTCTTTGGTCGCTCCCTGAGTGCTGCCTTACTGACGATACCTACCACCAGCAGGTCACAGAGATTCTTCACGAGGCAAATGAAAAACAGAACCCTGATACAGGTTGAGTAGTGATACAACAAAAGGATGAGGAAAACCAAATGCCGCGAGGACATGAGAAAGAAACAAATGCGAAATACGGTCGAATGCCTGACGCTGATCGAGGGAAAACACTGCCAGGGGCTCGACCCTTCGTTCCGCAAGAAGAATGAGATTTTGGATGACATGCAATGAGTAATGGATTGAACGTGAAGGTACTGCATATGACTGATCAGGATGGATGAGAGACGGTAGAGCCGGATTCAGACGGTGCGCTAAGATCTTCGTATATAGCTTATAGTCAGTGTTGAGGATACTGATTGGCCACCAATTGCTGATGTCGAGCAGATCTCCACTCTTAGGGAGAAGCCTGATATAAGCCACTGTAAACGTTGGTGGCACTAAAGATCCGTTAAGAAAACTGTTGAAACAGGCAAGTAGCAACGGTAGAAGCAAAACAGCGAAGGATCGGTAGGACATCGTTGTAAGTCCATCCAGTCCAAGTGCGAAGTGCTGATTCAACGACTGCAATGCTGTCCAGCCTTCCATGAGTGTAACTGGTGATGTAAGCATTTGATGCAGATGGTCCGGCACAGACGGCAGGTTAGTAAGGAGAGGACAAGAAAATGATGGGTGTGCTGGGGGCAGATTAAACCTCTGGTAGAAATGATCATGGGCTATTGGGCCGATGAGGAAAGGATCATTAGTGACCGAACCATCTGGAAGAGTGAGACACTTGAGAGATTGCGGCGAACGGATGTGTTGCTCGGCATCCGCAATCGCGACCGGATCCTGTATCTCACTCATCAGATCATCCAGATGAAGCCTCCTTAAAGCATTTTGAGCTGCTTGTCCAAGAAGATCTTCAAGGTCCATGGTAACGGCAGAATACAAGGGAGATGACGGTGAGATACATGAGAGTGATGATCGAAGATGTGCGATCGCCGGAGCGTCGTGTTGGCGATCGAACATCAACTGATCCTGTCTCACTGTGGATGACTACTAAGATACGACTCATCGCTCTTTCTCAAAGAGATTCTCTGCCTCCAAACGCCAACACGACGCTCTGGCGATCGCACATCTTCGATCATCACTCTCATGTATCTCACCGTCATCTCCCTTGTATTCTGCCGTTACCGTGGACCTTGAAGATCTTCTTGGACAAGCAGCTCAAAATGCTTTAAGGAGGCTTCATCTGGATGATCTGATGAGTGAGATACAGGATCCGGTCGCGATTGCGGATGCCAAGCAACACATCCGTTCGCTGCAATCTCTCAAGTGTCTCACTCTTCCAGATGGTTCGGTCACTAATGATCCTTTCCTCATCGGCCCAATTGCCCATGATCATTTCTACCAGAGGTTTAATCTGCCCACAGCACACCCATCATTTTCTTCTCCTCTCCTTACTAACCTGCCATCTGTGCCGGACCATCTGCATCAAATGCTTACATCACCAGTTACACTCATGGAAGGCTGGACAGCATTGCAGTCGTTGAATCAGCACTTCGCACTTGGACTGGATGGACTTACAACGATGTCCTACCGATCCTTCGCTGTTTTGCTTCTACCGTTGCTACTTGCCTGTTTCAACAGTTTTCTTAACGGATCTTTAGTGCCACCGACGTTTACAGTGGCTTATATCAGGCTACTCCCTAAGAATGGAGATCTGCTCGACATCGGCAATTGGCGGCCAATCAGTATCCTCAACGCCGACTATAAGCTACATACGAAGATCTTAGCACACCGTCTGAATCCGGTTCTACCGTCTCTCATCCATCCTGATCAGTCATATGCAGTACCTTCACGTTCAATCCATAACTCATTGCATGCCATCCAAAATCTCATTCTTCTTGCAGAACGAAGGGTTGAGCCCCTGGCAGTGTTTTCCCTCGATCAACATCAGGCATTCGACCGTATTTCACATTCGTTTCTTTCTCATGTCCTCACGGCATTTGGTTTTCTTCATCCTTTTGTTGTATCACTACTCAACCTGTATCACGGTTCTGTTTTTCACATCCGCACTTCCACTTTGCTGACCGGTGCCATTCCGTTCTCCTCGGGCATTTGTCAAGGATGCCCGCTCTCAGGGCAACTTTTTAGTTTGATTTTCGAACCTCTCCTTATCCGTCTCAGGTCCACCCTCTCGCTGTCCTTGACCGCGCTGTTCCCTACTTCATGACATGCTTACGTGGTTTTAGCATACACCGATGATCTTACTCTTTTTCTTCATTCCGAATCCGATTTTACTCAGGTTGATCTTGTCTACTCTGAATATGCACAGGCTTCTGGGCAGCACTGAACCGGGCCAAGTGCTTGAGGTTGTGGTGTGGGGTGTGGAGGTCACACGCCGATTCCCCTGGGGTGCGAAATGGTCTGTGATGGTTCAGCACTTTCTCGGAGTCTCCCTTGGCTGTCATCCATGATTCCCGAACCCTTCTTGGCCTCTCATTCTTTCCAGATTTCGACAGTCGCTTGCTTTATGGCATCATGCTCGGTCGCACCTCTCGGTGTGGGGTTGAGCGCGAGTGGTTTCTTCTTATCTGTTACCTCTTCTTGAATATTACTGGACGTCCCAGGTGGCTCCATCTTCCTTTCTTTCAGCTGTGGCTTCTACCCTGCATAACTTCATGTGGCACTGGCAACATTGGGTCTCCGCCAGAGTGCTGTCCCTCCTGGTTTCATTTGGCGGTGTGAACCTTCCGGATGTTGCAGTGAGATACAGGACGACGTGCCTTTACTTCCTTTTCTGTCAACTCTCTTTTCCTGTTAGCCCGGCCTCTTGCGTATGGATACCTTATCTCTCGTTCCATCTCGTCTTTCTCCAGTGGCGAAGGAAGCCCTTTGCTTCTGGAGAGATCTTGCACCGATGCGTCTACCACTTACTAGTCTACAGGAACTATTATTGGAACCCTTATTCTATTCCACCCTCGTTTGCTGTTTCTCGTGGGACCCGTTTGTTTTTCTCGAGTGGATTGCAGGAGGGTTTTGACGGTTGGGTAACTGGTAACACCAGACTTATCCTGGCTACCGCTTTCCAGGGTGGTTCTTCATCTATCTCAATCTCAGGCCAATTTAGACTACCTCCATGTTTTACAGTCAGCTCTGTTTCATCTCTTTCCAAACCTGGTGAGTACATCTGGACTTATTTATCAACTTGCAGCACCAGTTTCTTTTCCATTCTTCATTCCTTCGCATACAGGTCCTGTTTTCCTCCATTCACTCAAGTCCAGACAACTTTACCGGTTTTTGCTCCTTCGCAATGAGTCTCCTTGACCTATTGGCCAGCTTCCATCAGCTTCCTGGCCTGTCGCCTGGAATGCCCCACACCGGGCGCCTAACCTTCCGGTTGAGCGGGGGGTGCAATGGCATTTTTTGCATGGCCGTTTTCCTACACAAACTTGGTTGCATCAGTCCATTATTGTTTTGTCCCCTTTGTGTCCATTTTGTAACGTCCCCGGAGATTTGCTTCACTCGTATAATACTTGTCAGGTTCTCAATCCACTTTTTTCTCTTGTGTCAGCGATTCTTTCACATGTGTGTTCCGTTGCCCATCCGCTTCACGATTTTAATTTTCTCATTCCTTCTGACCGACTTTCGCTACACAACTCATCCATTTGTTCATTTCTGTTTGTTTTCTCAAAATTTGTCATTTATAGCTTTTGGCTGTCGCTCTGGGACGTTACTCCTGTACCAACACTTTCCCAGGCTCGGGCCTCTCTTGAGACTCGGTTTAGGGATGCACTTGTCGATCGCCTGGCCAGTCAGCGGTCCTCTGACACCCGTCGGGGGACACTGGCTTTGTTCAATAGAATCTGGTCCCCTGGAACTCCTTGATTCTCCTCACATTCCACGCAACTCCCACTCATCGTCTAGGGTTTTTTTTTTTTTTTTTCCTTTCTCCTTTTGCCATGTAGATGGTCAGGAAGAGGGGGGGCAAGAGTGTTTTTCTCTATTATAATGTGTGTTTTTTTCCTCTCTCTTCAAGGTTGTATTTTCAACTTTCCCGTTTTCTATTTTGCCTGTGGCTTTGGCGCAGGGTTTTAGTTGTTGTGTGAATACTAATAACTGTCAATTTTCTCCTTTTGTTTGAGTGTCCTGCGTGGCATATCATGAGTGTTTTTGTTGTTGTTGTGCTGCACATGCTGTGTGCACTGTATTATCGTGTACCATCGCTTTATTGGTTAACTATTTGATGCGTTGAATTAATTGTGTACCCAAGTGCTAAGTCTTTTGCATTACTTACCATCTTTTTCGTGATATGTGTACTGCTGGGTGGTCGTAGTAGCAAGAATTTGCGTTTCAATTTGACATGCGTTCATGTTTCATGGTTTCTTTTAGCAATCAGTTGGCAGCCTTCGCTCGACGCACTGTCTTGTGGTTAAAAATTGTATTTTTGGTGCCACTGCACAGTTCTTCAATGTTGTATATATATATGTTCCGCAGATGTATTACGGATGTATATTCTTTGTAAATACGTGTCAAGTATGTAATGATATCGCTAATGTTTCTGTTACTCACTTGCAATAAGTTTATTTGTGCTGTATTAAAAGATTCTCGAAGTTTTTCTCAGTTTGTAGGGTCTGCATAGTGGATGTGTATCCATTTCTCACACATCGTGCAGGATGCAAACTGTGCGTTGAGTATACTGAGATGTTTGATCATATTATAATTTTTTTTTTTTTTTTGAGTATTGGCATTGACGCTGTTAGTTGACAATCATGCTGCATGTTTTGTTGCAAAATTGTTTGTGACTGCTCTTTTGTTAATTTATTTTCTTTATGTTTCATGGTTTCTTTTAGCAATCAGTTGGCAGCCTTCGCTCGACGCACTGTCTTGTGGTTAAAAATTGTATTTTTGGTGCCACTGCACAGTTCTTCAATGTTGTATATATATATGTTCCGCAGATGTATTACAGATGTATATTCTTTGTAAATACGTGTCAAGTATGTAATGATGTTGCTAATGTTTCTGTTACTCACTTGCAATAAGTTTATTTGTGCTGTATTAAAAGATTCTCGAAGTTTTTCTCAGTTTGTAGGGTCTGCATAGTGGATGTGTACCCATTTCTCACACATCGTGCAGGATGCAAACTGTGCGTTGAGTATACTGAGATGTTTGATCATATTATAATTTTTTTTTTTTTTTTTTTTTTGGAGTATTGGCATTGACGCTGTTAGTTGACAATCATGCTGCATGTTTTGTTGCAAAATTGTTTGTGACTGCTCTTTTGTTAATTTATTTTCTTTATGTTTCATGGTTTCTTTTAGCAATCAGTTGGCAGCCTTCGCTCGACGCACTGTCTTGTGGTTAAAAATTGTATTTTTGGTGCCACTGCACAGTTCTTCAATGTTGTATATATATATGTTCCGCAGATGTATTACGGATGTATATTCTTTGTAAATACGTGTCAAGTATGTAATGATGTTGCTAATGTTTCTGTTACTCACTTGCAATAAGTTTATTTGTGCTGTATTAAAAGATTCTCGAAGTTTTTCTCAGTTTGTAGGGTCTGCATAGTGGATGTGTACCCATTTCTCACACATCGTGCAGGATGCAAACTGTGCGTTGAGTATACTGAGATGTTTGATCATATTATAATTTTTTTTTTTTTTTTTTTTTTTTTTTTTTGGAGTATTGGCATTGACGCTGTTAGTTGACAATCATGCTGCATGTTTTGTTGCAAAATTGTTTGTGACTGCTCTTTTGTTAATTTAATTTCTTTTTGGGAACATGACGGGTTTTTTTTTTTTTTTTATTTTAAAGTTTATGTCCTTAAATCATGTCATGCTTACTGTGATCCACTATGCTGTCGTTGTGGTGGCTCTTTCGATGTCCTTTGTCTGACTGTAGGGAATGTCAGTTACATTACTCGGTCAACGAGCGTCTACAGCTCGAGATGATTGTACTTTCAGTACTGGGTCTTGCTATCCTCATCGTGATAGCTTTTTTTTTCTTTATTTTTTTCCTCTCTTGTAGGGCTTCAATGGTGCATCAATTACTGATTAATTTAACACTTCCATGCAGTTGCAATGGATTATGGTGACTATGTTGTATTGGTGTCTTTTTTTATGTTTTGCGAAGTGTCCATGAATTTCTAATGTTGTGTTGTGAATGCCTCACTTGTTCCTATTGTGCTGCAGTTTCCAAAATTTTGGGCATAATATGTAATTACTACTGTGTTTTGCCATTATGGAACAGATTTGTGTTCTTTTTCTGTCATGGAATCATAATGCCAGTTACTTGCACTTTCAGTGGTTTTTATTATCGTTTTGTACAGTAAACCATGTACACCCAGTCTTGTGAACTGGGATTTTCCCCCTAACTTTGCATATGTGAAATGTGTTGGAACTGTTTAGTAACTTTTGCATTTTTGAACTTCCCTTTTTGTTGGTAAAGTTCGATTAACACTTACCGCACGTGAGGCTTGGCTTTCAATTCTTATTTCCATTATGTGGATGCGGCATGAGGGTTTTTTCATTTAGTTGCGGGTCCACTTCATTTTTTTTTCTCCTGTTGGTACTTTATCTGGCCTCTTCACTAAATGAGTTTTTTTCCTTTGCTGCCTCCTCATTTACTTCAATAATTTTTCATAACCCGAGTACTTTCGGTAATACTCCCTTACCGTCATCGAGGGGACGTTTTGCTCCGACTAGCACGGACCGTGTCAGCTGGGCATTTCGGTGGTTCTCGCGGGCTGCTTCTGTCATCGGCTATCGCTTCTTCTTGAGCGTTGCGACGCCATCTCTTGTTGGTCACTGATCTCATTTTTCGAACTTTTTTTATTTTTTTGCTCAATTTTAATTAAATTTCTCCAGCTGTTTCTCAAAATATTAGGGTCATTATGGTTGCAAACTTTTGCCCTATTTTTTTCAATCATTACCGACACTGCTATTCTGAGGTGTTTTTCGGATTTACAGCTTTTAATGATTTTTATATTTTCGAATTTAGGATATTTTTGGTTATCCAGACAGTATTGAATAAGTGCTGTTTTTTCTTCTTTTTTCTGCCAATTTTTTATGTGTTGTTTTAATCTGTGTTTAAGCTTATTTTTGGTACTTCCTATATAAGCCATTGGAGGATTTTCAGTAATAGGAATTGAGTAAATACCTGCTTTTTCTAACATTTTTATTTTTTCATTATTTTTTATTACCATATTTTTGATGGTATTTACTTTTCCTCCAATTTGAATGTTATGCTTTTTACAAATATTATTAATTTCATTGGTAGTACCTTTAATGTAAGGAAAACCATTTAAATATTTGACTTCTTTTTTATTTACTACAGCATTATTTTTAATTTTCTTTATTACTTCTGTGTTCCATTTTTTTATTAAATGGTTAGGATAACCAAAGCTACCTGCAATTTTTTTTATGAATTTGATTTCTTCATTGATGAACTGACTATTTTCAGAGTGCGTATATGCTCTTTTAATTAAGGTTTTTAGACTATTGCATTTTTGAGGATAAGGATGTGTCGAATTGTACGGGATTAGAACCGGAACAAATGAACTTTTCCGATAAACCCTGTATAGTAACTTCTCTGTGGGGGAAAAAAAAAATGAAGTGGACCCGCAACTAAATGAAAAACCCTCCATGCCGCATCCACATAACGGAAATAAGAATTGAAAGCCAAGCCCCACGTGCGGTAAGTGTTAATCGAACTTTACCAACAAAAAGGGAAGTTCAAAAATGCAAATGCATTAATGCACGTTAAAAAATAACCTCCAATATCGGAAGTAAATTGAATGTTTAGTAACTTTTAATATTTATACTTGCATTTGTAGCATAACTTTGTTATTGCAATAAACTAGGTTTGGAAAGTTTTCCTCGCCTACTGTGTGCAGCTTTTAAATCTCCCTTAAGCAGCAGAAACACTGAGACCCCATTCATGGCTCATTTTCCTTATCAGTATCTTTCTTTGCAGTAAAGCAGTAAATAGGTGTGTGTTTAAAATGCTGAGGGTTGAGATATTCTTAAGAGGGGTGCATACAAATTGCAATCAGAGCTTAGCAGTGGGTGGGTTGTTCTATAAAGGCTTGCCTTTGTGCAAGTGGTGTGCTTCTAAAGCCTGGGGAATTTTCTAGAATAAGTTATTGTTTGAGTGTTGGGCTCTTTCTTTTACTCCAGGCAACAGGCCAGGTTGTTCTTAGTTTATGGTGTAAGGTAGTTCAATGATTTGATGGCTCCCAAAAGAAAATTAGTGCCAAATTTACAACACTATGCATCCGTAAAACACCCTGCTTTACTAGAAAAACTTATGAATTTACGCAGAAACTGAAAAACACTGGGCCCAAACAAAATTTAAAGAACATCAGCAGAAAACTATGACTGATTACTTTCGAAAGAATACATAATGTTTGCTATGAACTTATTACGTAATAAGGATACACTAACTGGAAATGGACAAGTAATGTAAGTAATGTCCTTTCACATATTTTTAAATGTAAGCACTACTTAAACTGTACTAAATAATAAATACATACTGTACTGTATTCACCATTCAGTGAATATCTTTCCAGTTTAGAATCAAGCCTACAGTATCCATACACAGATGAACCATTCCATTATGACCACCCCAAGCCTAGAGAAATGAGTGCACCTGGAGATCGAGTAATGGCGCAGGTGAAGTTCACAGAGCGGTATATATACAATCCAAGGACTGGCTTTCAGTCAGTAGAGTGTTCGGAGTCAGAATGGGAAAAGCTGCTGATTTATCGGAGTTTGATAAAGGACAAATTGTGATGGCACTGCACTTCAGAACTTCGATCTCGGAAATGGTGCGGCTTGTGGGTTGGTTGTTCATGTGCCGCTGCAGTGAGTATGCATCAAAAGTGGTGAACAGATGGCCAAATGACAACCTGTTGTCCAGCCGTGTGTCATCCGCAGCTCATAGATGCCTGAGGGAAGCGCAGACTGTCGCACATTGTTCACAGTGATGGCAAGACCACAGTGGGGCAAGTCACCCTCAGCTACAACAGTGGTGATCAGGGCAATGTGTCACAGCACACAGTTCATCGCAACCTTTTTTGCGCATGGGCCTGCGTTGGGCTACAAAGGCCCTAAAATTAATTCCGGGACAGTTTTTTTTTTTTTTTTGTGTGTGGCCTTTTTTTTATATGTCTTATTATTTAGGGTTTAGTTTCCTTATTTTAATCTTATTGCTCATTCTTCTTACTTTTCTATGAAGTTAGTTTCAGTCACCCATTGAGCACTGTTTCATGTGAATTGCTCTTTTGCAAAAATTACCTTTCTGCATACAACCAGGGTGTCCACAGAATTATCAAACCTGATTTCCCTGACCAAATATATAAGAAATCCCTGACCTTACACAAATAGGTTTATTTGAGTTTTTCAATATATGTGCCATGATAATAAATAAAATTGAATTGGATAATTGAGAAACTTATAATTATACTATTTAAAAGTGTTTCCGTTTGACGTATAAAGTTTCCCAAATAACTGATTCATTTAATTATTATTATTTTTAATCGGCCTCCACCTTCCACATAGCCGTCCAACTCACACCTTTTTAATTTTAAGTTTACTCTTTTTTTCATGGTTTTACATTTATTGAAGAAACACTCAAACAAACCCATACACAATATTCAGAACAGTTACTATAAAAATATTACAATAGGAACACAGTCACTGTTTTTATATTACACACCACTTTTCTTCTTTTCCCAATGTGAAATCTTCGCCTGCAATGCTGCTTCTTCCAACTCTAGTTACTTCCGTACTCTTTGTCTTTTTTCCTTCAATTCCTTTATTTCATGATAAATTTTTCTTTTTCCTTCAGTTTTCTTTCTTCTTCGTTTTGAAGAACACTTTTTTTCTCAAGGTAATCCTGATATCTTCGTCTGGAGGCTCTTGCAGAAAGAAGAAGCCTTCTATTGATGGCAATGTGTTTTACTCCTCCCACATTTTTAATGGCATCAAAAACTGTTCTCTGACAAATCAGGGATTCTTCCAGGAGATTTTCCACAAGAAGAGACTTATTGACAGAAAATCTACCTTCCACTAAAGCATTTCCATGAAACATAATGAGACAAATTTTTATTACGTCCCAAGGTTCACCGAATTGTTTTTGGTTATCAAGTAGAGCACTGTAAAATTTGTCTAATCCAATGAAATCATCATGACTGTCTAAAAATTCATCAAACTGAGACTTTAAAGCAGATTAAGCTTTTACACACAATGAAGCATACTGTTTATTAGCTTTTTCAGCACAGTCATTTGGAATCCTGTTTGCACTAAGTAAAACTTCGAGCACAATTTTCACCCTCTTCTTGCCTAGACTCAGCTGCTGCACTATAATATTTGGGTCCAAACAAGTAACCCCATGAACAAACTTAAATTTTAGTGGGCTTTTCTAACGAAGTTTTTCAATCATACTGGTCACAAGTTTCCTAAATTCAAGCTTAAACTCTAATTTCTCCCTTTCTGAGCACTTCACTTCTTTTAGTAGCTTTTTAGCACTAAATACAATATCAACTTTCTCAATTGAGAAAAGATTTTTACTTTTGATACATCTAAAGTTAACAGTTACGAAAAATGCAATTCATGAGACTACCTTATAGGTTGTTTTATGTTATAAACTGATTTTAATTAAACTATACATAATATCTAAGGTATTTTACCTGATATTGTCGAAGTATTTCTTATGTTGTTTGCTCTGTGAGGCACGTGCTCCCGGCCTCCGAGAGATCTCTTACGTTACGGACTTTTGGTTAGTTATAAAAAATTTGCAGAAATAGAACAGTTAGGTTATATATTTTCAGTTTCACATTCATCACTTGCACAGTCAAACGTTTAAAATTTACTATTAATTAAAAGATTTTAGTAGAAAAGAGTTATACTCATCGGGTCAGGAGGCGTCTCACACGTGGTTCATTGTTGTGGCGAGCGCTTTCTGCGGTACGTTTACCGCCGTCTTCGGGCCATTATTTCTACACGAGGGTTCCTCGCGCGCGTGTGTGGTTTTGGAGTCACCTGTCGGGAATCGATGGGAAGGTTTGCTGTTCTATACATAATATCTAAGGTATTTTACCTGATATTGTCGAAGTATTTCTCACGTTTGCTCTGTGAGGCACGTGCTCCCGGTCCCGAGAGGTCTCTTACGTTATGGACTTTTGGTTAGTTATAAAAAATTTGCAGAAATAGAACAGTTAGGTTATATATTTTCAGTTCCACATTCGTTCACTTGCACAGTCAAACGTTTAAAATTTACTATTAATTAAAAGAAACAAATCACCTAACACATATAGGCAGCAAACCTTCCCATCGATTCCCGACAGGCAACTCCAAAACTACACACACATGAGGAACCCTCGTGTAGAAATAATGGCCCGAAGATGGCGGTAAACGTACCGCAGAAAGCGCTCGCCACAACAATGAACCACGTGTGAGACGCCTCCTGACCCGATGAGTATAACTCTTTTCTACTAAAATCTTTTAATTAATAGTAAATTTTAAATGTTTGACTGTGCAAGTGAATGAATGTGGAACTGAAAATATATAACCTAACTGTTCTACTTCTGCAAATTTTTTATAACTAACCAAAAGTCCGTAACGTAAGATACCTCTCGGGGCCGGGAGCACGTGCCTCACAGAGCAAACAACGTGAGAAATACTTCGACAATATCAGGTAAAATACCTTAGATATTATGTATAATTTAAAGTTAACAGTTTTGAGTCATATCAGCTTCACTTAATTTGTCAGGCTTCAAGCTTTGTGCCATCAAAGTTTTCATCAGATCCAGCAAATCAGTGTGTAAGAAAGGAATTAAAGGCTTTGGGCTTTGGAACCTTCACAAAAAAGATTCACACTCTGAAGCTATAGTCCTAAATGCAGTGATGGAAAATTGCAAAATCATTTTTGGAGCAGCAAAATGAATTTTTTGGAGCAGGTAAAATACATTTTTGGAGCAGCAAAATGTGTTTTTGGAGCAGGTGAAATACATTTTTGGAGCAGGTAAATACATTTCAGGAGCAGTAAAATGTGTTTTTGGAGCAAGTGAAATACATTTTTGGTGCAGGTAAAATATTAGTAGATAGAACAAATTCTTAAGCAAAAAATGTTTTGGAACTAGATGCACCCTACTCAAATTTAAAACTTCTTGCATTGAAATACACACACACATATGCAAAGATTTTAATTTTCAAATAGATCGAAAAATTTGTAACCACAGCAGGATTCTATTATTAATCATTTATTTAACAAAAAATGTTTAATTTTTTGCTGCTTTTCTCAATATTTAATTTCTCACTTCTATTTTTTTTTTCTAATTTTTTTAAGATAGTTAGCAATGTTTTGTTTTGCTTCTTTTAATAGTACCTGTCCACTTTCTATTGCACTCATTTCCTTTTTATGCCACATTCAATATTCATCTCAGCATTGTTTAACATTTTATGAGAGGAATCCAACTGCTGCAAAAGTTCAGCTTCTTCCCATTTCAAATCACCTTGTGAACATTCGATGTCTTCTTCTCTTTTTCACTTATTTTGCTGCATTTTTCCAGCACTAATCCGCTCTTGATAATTTTTCCAGGATTCTTTATAAGCGTCAGAAGTCTTTCGGTTACATTAATTTTACCCACATCTCCATTTAGTCTCTTGCCATGATCTTTGTGCTTCTTGCTCTCCGCATGACGCGCACAATCATCGCAGCTACCATGCACTAGGCTAAAATCGCAACCACATGGCTTACAAAACATGATTTGGCAAAACTTTAGATGCTTCATAAAAAGGCCATTCCTTACTATATATATATATATATATCATGATACACTTGGCGATAAGTTTTACCTGAATTCGTTCTTTTTGTTGTCATAGCTGTTTCACTGCTATGTTTCATTTCTTAAGAATTTGTTATAAGTACAATATACTTGCATATACTGTTTCACACGTTGTATTTATTTATACATCATCTGGTCAACCTCTATCATATCTAGCCAAAACTTACTAAATTTCATGATTAAAAAAAAAAAAAATGAAGTTGTCAACATAAATCTAATAACTGATGAAAAAATAAAAAATAAAGTCATAACTTACATTATATCAGGTGTAGATTGTTGAAGAATGCATTGCTGAGCAACAATCTACACCTCAACAATCTCAACAGCTTCAACAATCTACACCTGATATAATGTAAGTTATGACTTTTTATTTTTTCACTAGTTATTAGATTTATGTTGACAATTTCTATGGTTTTTTTTATCATGAAAGTTAGTAAGTTTTGGCCAGATACGATAGAGGGTTGACCAGATGATGTACAGGGTGATTCATAAAAAAGTATACAGTTTCCAGATGCTGTAAAACAGTAACAGTTGAAGACACGGACCACAACTGCAAACCGTTAGGTAGATGTACTCATAAAGTTTGTGTCCCGCTACTGAGGGAAGTGAAGTAGGCGACAGCGCGCGTCCCGTGACTAGTCAGTTAAAATGGCAACGTCTGTCCGATGGATTGGACGAGCCGCTGACTACAACATGCCAATGACCCAATGGTCACCCAGAAGTCCTGACTTAACACCTCGTGACTTTTTCCTGTGGGGGTACATAAAGGACAAGGTATTCGCCCCTCCCCTTCCTGTTGTTCTAGCGGAGATGAACCAGCATGTCACAGCCACTATCACTGCACTTGATTCAGATATCTTACCTCGCATTTGGGCGTAAATGGATTACCGGCTTGATGTGTGTCGTGTGACTAAGGGGCACACACAGAACATCTGCGACTGTTTCTAAAAAACTTGAAACATTCCCCTACAATTCTGTTACAAGTAACATAAAATATCTTCCATTGTTCTTGTTTTATAGTGTGTTGAAACTGTATACTTCTTTATGAATCATCCTGTATAAATAAATACGTGTGAAACAGTATATGCAAGTACATTGTACTTATAACAAATTCTTAATATTATAGAAATGTAATACATATGTTTCATGGCTTTACATGAACATATATTCTTCAAAATATGTTTCATTTCGTTTTAATCTAAATTAACCCTTTCCACTCGAACCACTTTTCCCTATACTGACCCAGCATTCGTATTTTCTTTTTTTTTCTTTTTTTTTCAGTAGAGGTCACAGCTTAGCAGTGAAAGCTCAGCTTTGGCTCGCCAGCCCCGGCATACGAGCTATAGAGAAATCATCTGCATGGCAGGTGACACCCGATATGCGAGCTATTCAACGAAAAGAAATTTCTCGCGAGCATCGGCATGCGAGATATAGAGGAATAATCGGCGTGGAAGGTAAACACGCGCCACGCGCGATGTTCGGCGAAAAAGAAATGTCTCGCGTGCGCCAACGTGCGAGCCATAGAGGCGTCATCAGCATTTAAGGTGACACCCGACATGTTCGGCGAAAAAGAAGTGTCTCGTAAGAACCGACATACGAGCTATAGAGGCGTCATGGCGTGCCGGATGACACCCGAGCTATTCGGCGAAAAGAAATTTCTCGCGAGCGCCGACATGCAAGCTATAGAGGCGTCAGATTGCGGATAACACCAGACACACGAGCTATTCAGTGAAAACGAAATTCCTCGCGAACGCCAACATGCGAGCTATAGAGGCGTCATCAGCATGGCGGGTGATACCCGACACGCTGATGACGTTTCTTTCTCTATTCGGTGAAAAATAAAGGTCTTGCGAGCCCCGACATGCGAGCTATCATGCTGTCATCGCCGTGACGAGTGACACCCAACCTATTCGACGAAAAAGAAATGTCTCGCGAGCGCCAACATGCGAGTTATAGAGGCATCATTGGCTTGGAGAGTGACACCAGAGCTATTCGGTGAAAAAGAAATGCCCCCCGAGCGCCGACTTGCTAGCTATAGAGGCGTCATCTGCATGGAAGGTGACACCCGACATATTCGGCGAAAAGACACGTCTCGTAAGCTTCGACATACGAGCTATAGAGGCGCCATAGCCGTGGCAGATGACACCTGACATGCGAGCTATTCAGCGAAAAAGAAAATTCCTCGCGAGCGCCAACATGCGAGCTATAGAGGCGCCATAGTGTGGCGGATAACACCCAAGTTATCCAGCGAAAACGAAATTCCTCATGAGCGCCGACATGCGAGCTATAGAGGCGTCCTTGGTATGGCGGGTGACACCCGACGACGTTCCTTTTTCTCTATTCGATGAAAAAGAAATGTCTCATGGGCTATCGGGGCGTCATCGGCGTGGCGAGTGACACCTGACCTATTCAACGAAAAAGAAATGTCTCGCGAGCGCCAACATGCGAGCTACAGAGGTGTCATCGGCGTGGCAGGTGATACCCGCCACGCGAGCTATTCGGCAATTTCGTAATGTCGGGTGTCACCCAACAGTAGAGTGGAAAGGGTTAAAATGTTTGCACCAAAATTTTCACAAGCACAAAGCCACATGTAATCAATGTAGTGTTCGCAAAAGGCGCTGAACTGAGCTCCCTTTCAGCTTTTGCGCACGGCACTCTGAAATGGCTGTACGGCGAGTCACGTGACAAAACTCCACCTCTGTTGGCAGGGGAGGTCGGAACATCGAAGGCATATAGGGACTAACTATAAAGTGCGCTTTTTTTACCAAAAGATGGTTAAAAAAAAAATTGCATGCAGGAATCTTGCGTGGGCTTTTCCGTAGTTTTTTGGATGACTTCTGTAAAACCGTAATATGGAGTGAAAATCCATACAAACTTCGGAAAATCCGTAAAAGTTGGCTTCTCTGAATACCTATGAATCCTTTAGAAACAGAACCATCGTGTCCTGCCACGGGAGAGCCATTTTCAGTCGTCCTCTGCGCCAACGAAATAGCTAACGACTCACCTTACTCTGTATTTACGTAATCGCGCACCTCGCCCTTAACGAAATAACTGCGCCATCCCTAAGAGCAGAAACGACATGTAAACAATCTCAATTGCACAACACTACGAAAGACCACAAAACCATCTGTAAACAATCTTCATCAGGATTTCATAATGTACAGCATCGTTTCTCCTACATACCACGTGATTACAACAAAATCCTCCTCCATAAGTTTCACCCATATTGCAAATCATATTCGTCACTTATGCCGAAAAAACAACGAATTAGAAGGTAGGTGAAAAACATTCCGAAATGTTGGAATTGGCTGTGCGTGTTGTTTAAGCATCGTTATACGTTTAACCAAATTACGCATAGACCTTAAAAAAAGCGTCATTCGAATCGCTGTTTAAAACGGCATTTTTTGCCATGAAAACATTTTTTCGGTCGGCAGTTTTTGCTGTGGATTGGCGTTTTGGCGCAGTTGGGCGCAAATATTAATTTTTTCGTAATTTGTAGTAGTTTGGCGTGCAATGCCGCAGTTCGGCGCAAACTTTCCATGACTATAAATGCAGCCAATTTGCATTTCAACAGTGGACTTTCCATAAATTCTGCAAGAAACATGTGCTGTTTGCTGGAAACCGACGATTCTTGAACATATTTCTTGATATGATCATAGACAAGCAATGCCCTAATCAAACGATTAATGTTTTCCAGCCACCTTACAGTGCAAAATTTCAAAAGGAAATCTTTAGATCCAGTAATCACGGTATAATTTGCACGGCGAGCAGGACTATCTTTCAAAAGGTAGTACAAGGTACACAGAAAGTGATTTATATCCCATTTCACTGCTTCAAGTCCAGTTTTCATAGCTCCATTGACCACGTGAAGACCACATACTCCAATGTCAACTAATAATAATTTACCATCTGGATTTTCAGTTCTAAGTTTATCTTTCAGCTTTTGAAGAAAGCTGAGATTAACGTTAGGTCCATCCATTGACACTTGTAGCATGTTATCCAAGGGAAGAGGTGCACCTTTAATGAATTTCTCGAAAAGGTCATTAGCTGTTGCCCGTCCTAAAAACACACTACTTAAGTATCTAGTGGAAAATTTTTGCTTATTGGCGTCCCAATAACGAACAAACTGATCCATTTGCCCACGCTGAGCAATTTTGTTTAGTGATTCATCAAAACAAATTACAAAGTCAGTGCACTGCTTCAGATCGTCCATTAAACACTCTTTGAAATGTGGTGTCAATCTATGCTTTATCACATAAGATCTTTGCTTTGCTTTTGCCTAAAGTAAATTTTGAAGCTATCGCACTGTCAGGAAACATTAACTGAAATGTTTTGTTAATCTGTGTACAAGAGTTCAGAGACATTCGCTTGGACAACACTTCCATGGCCCATATTATTTCCGACTTTGTTACATCATCTTTCACTACATAAGCATTAAGGTCACTGGGCATCATCTTTCACAACGTAAGTATTTGAGTCATTACACAATATTTTCTAGAAGTACTGATTGCACATTTCCTGAGCTTGTTGATGGCAAGAGTTCGTTATTACAAAGAGAGTTCTTTTTCACAGAGGAAATGAAAGAAGCAAGACTGGGCTGAGACATTTTAGCATGGATGTTTTTCAAATGATTAGGGCCATTTCCGTGACTGCCCGACGCCCCATGTTGCTAAGCTTGAAAGTTTTAGAGCACACTTTACAAAATGCTGATTCATTGTCGCCGTTCACAGCAGCTATCCAACCAGAAAACTCAGGATTTAATTGTTCGTCCAACCATTGTTCATTAAACACACAAAGCTTTGACATTGCTGCAGTCTTAATTGCCTTTTAACAAGGTATAACTTATATCACAAATTTTCTTCTACTCCTTTGACCTAAAACAAAAAGAAAATGTTTATAAGTAATGTAACACAACTTACAATAATAGGTAGGAAATACAAGGTTACATTAGTAGGAAGGGGAAGTTAGTGACTGTTTGCAACACCAAGTGCAAGTGTGTTGGGCGATGAGGGTGTCACTTACCGACGCCGGGTTAAAACTAGTTGTAGTCTAACTGTGATTGAAATTTCCCTGACTTTTTTTTTTTAAAAACACTTATTCTCCCTGACTTTTACCAACATTTCAGGCATTTCCCTGACTTTCCCTGACCAATTTTGATTTCCCTGATTTCCCCTGACTTTCCAGAATGTGGACACCCTAACCACATATGCAACACAGTCAGAAATGAAAGCAATTGCTGCAGAGTAAACTGTTGTCAGAGGCACATTTCCTGAATATGAAGCAATATCTTGTAAATCTTCTAAGACATCTAGATTTTCTCCAACCACCGTATTATCATTTGTTACCGAAAGTGCAGTGTTAGAGTTCTGCTGAAATCCCCGAATTGACTGTAATTACTGTCTCACACGTGAATTAAATCACATCAGAAAACTTGAAAATTTAATCGCTGTGGAGCGGGAATTGAACTATATTTTCAAGTTTTCTGATGTGATTTAATTCACATGTGAGACAGTAATTACAGTCAATTTGGGGACGTCTGATTGCTGTGTTAATTATCATGACGTATTTACCACGTATTATGAGAAGATATCTTCAACTCTGAATACCTAAACAATTGGAGATTTACTTAACAACGCTAGATGGCAGCAGAATCTGCATTGAATAAGAATGCGGTCAGAGAATATTCCGATGCTCTTAAAACACAGATACTTACGAATTCGTCGTTGTGGGTGGTGCAACGGATAGCGCGCTCGAACAGTAATAGGGAGATTCGAATTCGATTCCCGCTCCACGGCGATGAAATTTTCAAGTTTTCTGATGTGATTTAATTCACATGTGAAACAGTAATTACAGTCAATTCGGCAATGTCTGATTGCTGTGTTAAATATCATGACATATTTACCACATATTATGAGAAGAATATATCTTCAACTCTGAATACCATAAACAACTGAAGATTTACTTAACAACGCTAGATGGCAGCAGAATCTGTATTGAATAAGAATGCGGTCAGAGAATATTCCGATGCTCTTAACACACAGATACTTGCGAATTCGTCGTCGTGGGTGGTGCAACGGATAGCGCGCTCAAACGGTAATAGGGAGATTCGAATTCGATTCTCGCTCTATGGCAATGAAATTTTCAAGTTTTCTGATGTGATTTAATTCATGCGTGAAACAGTAATTACAGTCAATTCGGTAATGTCTGATTGCTGTGTTAAATATCATGGCATATTTACCATGTATTATGAGAAGAAAATATCTGCAACTCTGAATCCACGGACTGCTTGTATTAGGATTACATGCCACTTTCAAATGGAATTTGTAAGCTGCAAGTACTGAACTCTTGTACAGTAAGTACTATTATTCACCATCCAGGAGAATTTGTTAATTGTGCCACTGAAACGATTGATCCCATGACTTTTGCTGGGTAGCTTAAACAAGTTATGGAAATGTAAGTCCTGTATCTACAACCCAGCATTGTAAACCTCACATCCTTTTGCATCACAACCTCCCTGTATGATCACATGTGTTCATTAGGCATGGAAAAGCTGTTATAACCAACCTCCAGCAGCAAGAAATCTTTGTCTTCTCATCAACAATAACATAGCAACCAACAAGATCAATCATTTGAAGCCAGCTTATCTTTCTTCTGAAGAGAAATCTGCTTGATCTGGTTCTGTTTCGAACAGTTCATCTACTACACATGCCAAGAGAATTCATCTCCTAACAGCTACTAAACTTTCATTCCATGAGCATTACCTAATATATAAAGTTGAATGTTTCTTTGCTTGTCTGCTATGCAAATCTACAGTTTTCAATTTAGAAACACCAAATTTGGTATACTATTTCATGGTACTCTTAACTTAGATCATAGATGGTTTTTGGAAGAGGTCAGAGTCTGGGATAAAAGGCCCCCCATACAAAATTTTTGTAAAAAGTTCTATTTTTTACTTTTTTATTTTGAATTCAAATTTAATACTTTTTGTTGTGATAAATGCAAGAATTGATTTTTTTTTTTTTTTTTTTTTTTGTGACAAGTGTTTTTCAGTGAAGAACTGCAGCACAGTTTTCATTTGATCTGTACAAAATTCAGATAGTGAATTATCACCAAATTTTCCCAAGCAATGCCAGGCTATTCAGCTAGTCTCCAATACAAAATTTATCTGGTCAATGGGTAAAAATTAACACTCTATACTTTTGACAAGAGGTTTTTGTGATTTGCTAGTCATAACTGTTATGGAGGGAACAGTATGCGAATCAGGAAGTTGCAAGTTTGCTCTATACGTATCATGTGTTGTTAATATTGTTCATGCATTATGTTGGTGTCATGTGATAAAACAGTAAGCATAAGACTGTCATCCTACTGTCTTTTGAACTTGTTACATAATATGCCCACAGGTTTTACTGTAAATTAAATACTGCATGAATAAGAAATTAGTACATACATACATACATATCACTAAGCTGTTCTCTGAGATTCAGAGGTTAGCTCCACAAAGAAATACAAACACCAGATAATTTTTACATACTGTTGTCATATCAAACTTCTCCATTTACAGCAATCTTGACATACAACTCGGGCTTCACTGACATCCATCACACGCCGTACACAAGATCTTCTATACTTCATACTCATAATCTTTTCCTCATGCAGACACTCCTGAAGCTGATTCTCCCATGACTTCCTTGGCCTTCCTCAGCCTTTCCTTCCTGCCACTTGGGCAAAAAGATTTTCTTGGTAAGCATCTCATCACTCATTCTTTCAACATGGCCAAACCACCGAAGCATATTAGTCTTCACCTTGCTAACAACGTTTTGCTTCACATTACACAATTGGAACATATTTTTATTCCTCACACAATCAGAATGTGTCTTGCCACAAACCCCATAAATAATGCATTTCTCTAGCACACAAACAACTCCTATGTTTCTTCTGTAGCACACAGGTTTCACTGCCATACATCAGAGTAGGAACAATTACACTTCCATACACAGCCATGCAGGACTCTCTTGAGAACCCATTATCGCTGTGAAAATCTCCCAATACAGCCATGACTTTCAATGAAGAATTCACTCGCCTACTAATTTCACCATCCAGTTTATTCTCTCTGTCAAACATGCTTCCCAAATATACAAACTCATTCACCTAGTCAATCACTGTGCCATTTAGACTTATATTACATTCAATGCTAACAGTTCCTTGCTCAAAAACCACAACTTTGGTTTTTACCTTATTTATTACTCAGTTTGAATTTCATGCAAACTTCATACATACGGGACAGCATATTCTGCAACTCGGATAATACTGGTTTATGTCTTGGTAATATCCGTGTGTGCAGATTGCTGTATGCCATCAGCATACAGCAATCTGCACACACGGATATCACCAAGACATAAACCAGTATTATCTATTTTGGCATCAAGCATCCATAAATATATTAAACAGCCATGGTGACATTACACAACCTTGTCGGACTCCTGCACCAATAGAGAACCATTTTGATAAAACACCATTCACTTGTACACAAGCTCTACTGCCAGCATACATGACTTTTACACTGTTGCGTAGATTCCCAGTAACACCATATTCATTGAATACTTTCCACAAAAGTGCCCTATTTACTCAGTCATAAACTTTCTCTAAATTTATGAAGGCAGCAAAAACTTTATTACCAATAGCCAGATAGGTTTCAATCATCATGCATAATGCAAAAATTTGGTTAGTGCAGCCTTTACCAGGCATAAAACCACTCTGAACATCCCACACTTTCTCTGATGTAAGGCCTCATACCTTATCAATAATAACCTTTCCAAATACTTTCCCTGGCACACTCAGTAGACTAATACCACGATAGTTCTTGTAGTCAGTCTGATCACCTTTTCCCTTATACAAGAGAACAATGATGGCATCATTCCAATCCCGAGGGACCATTCTGAACTCCCAGCAAAGCTGGCAAATTTCAGTTAACCAGCCAATTACAGAGTCACCACCATATTTCAACATGTCGGCAGTTATGCCATCAACTCCCGGAGCCTTACCATTCTGAAGAGATTTTAGAGCTTTACACACCTCTTCTCTTGAGACCCCTACTGTGCTTCCATCCTTCACTGTGGCATCATCTGCTTCTGCCTCAGAATCACCTTTGCTTTCCTGATCTAACAACTCACAGAAGTATTTACCCCATCTTTCACTTAACTCATTGGTCTCCCATATCATTTCCCTGATCTTATTCTTCACACAATTTACAATTTGGTTTTCCCTATTTTTCCTGAGTCTCTTGTACTTCCAGAAAATCTTCCTATCCTTCCAAAAAGCCACTTCATGCCTTTCCACCTTCTCCTTCCTATCTTTTGCTTTACTCAGGTGAACCAGCTTAGCGGCTTCATGCTTCTTGCAGCTATATTCATCCGCAGAAACTCTACCTTGCAACATCCCCTAATAGGCTTCCTTCTTTCTCTAAGAAATCAGTATATCCATTAATTTTCAGTGCAATAGTTCTTGGGCACTTCATTTCCAGCATATCAAGCTTCCTTACTGCTGTCATTTCATTAAGTGTGGTGCATTCAATCCCACCAATTTAGTATAGAATTTTTATATTCAATTTCACTTTTCCTTTTTCACATTGATTCATGTGTATCAAGACTTTTCAGTGAAATAAAAATTCATGTTCATGTAAAATGCCTGAAATTTACGTGTAGCACTAAAACATATCTGAATGAGCAGTTTCTAGGCTTGGGGTGGAAGTGCAGAGACACCAAAAATACAACGATATACTGTATATGCAGGGCTAATGCTAAGAAATTTGAAGTGTTAGCCAAATTAAAAAATTATTAGCCGTATTTTGAAAATCTTAGCCAATATTGGTAGTGTAAAAATTGTTACAAGAAAAAGGCATGCCAGAAATGTATAAAAAAGAAAACATGAGAAAAAATAAAGAAAACACTGCAAACATGGAAGAACACTTACAAAATTTCATTTTATAAGTTGGACAGGTCACGTCATCTATTTCGATGGGTGTCCCAGTAATCAAATGCTGCATCGAAATTAATCACCTGCTTTCGCACCCCCCCCTCTCTTTTGAGATCATCAGCTTTTAAAAAATCGAATGCTTTACCAGTCATGAATGTGTCCGTGCGCCCAACATCAATGTAACATGTGCAGACCAGAATTTTTTTTTTTTTTCATGAATGTGTTTTAGTCAAGTGTACTTGGTAAACCAGTGTTGCTGAATTAATTGTTTTCTTGAAGATCTGTGGGCAACTACATATTTTGTGGCATCATTTACTTCAACATCATCTGCATTAAGTTTATGTCTCTTGGCAGGAGTCAATTCAGTGGTCTCAAGACCACTGAATTGACTCCTGCCAAGAAACATAAACTTATTTTTAAAAGAGGAATCAGAATTTTTTTTTTTTTAACATAAAGTAACTGTCCCCTGCTGAGATATGACTAAAAGGTGCTGGCTAGAAAATAAGGTTAAGATAAACTCAAAAAATTAAAAAGAATACCAACAATATGGAAAAAGGAATTAACCCGTGCTTTTGCAGGAACTCAGAAGAAATGGCAAGATTGTAGAGTCAAGGTTGTAGTCTGCATTCAAATCTAGGGCCCAGTAGCAGAATCGTGGCGACAGGCAACGTATGTCGCACATTTATTTTGGTCTTGCAGACGAAAACGATATCCCCAGAACCCTATTAAATCATCTTGCAGACTCCCTATCATAGACGCAAGTTTTCCTCCTTTCTAAATTTCCAAAAACGGAAGTGAGGATTTATCTCATAATTGTAATTTTTTTCTTGCGATGTTCCATCGACGCTCGAAAAGAGGATTGACCAATATTGTTGTTAAATATAATTTTATTGCATAAATATTTGTGTTTTAGTTTGAAAATGGAGGCAACAATTTCCGAAAACGAAGGTCTGACGGAACTCAGTAATCTTAAATTCTCTTTGTTGCTATATTCCTTCTGCCTTATATGGTCATTAAATACCATTTTATTAGATAAATGTTTGTATTTAAGATCGAAAATGGAAATTTTCCAAAAACCGAAGTTGTATGGAGCACAAATTTCTCCGTAATCAAAATTTTCTCTCTAGCTAATAACCCTCCACCCACTGTGCTTCTTTCTGTATTATTATTTAATCAGCATTTAATTACATAAATGTTTGCATTTAAGATGGGAAAGGGAGAATTTTTTACAAAAAATGGAAGTAGAACGGAGTGAAGACTTCTGTTATGACATTTTTTCCCTATATTCTTGTTAAATATCATTTTACTCTATAAATCTGTGTTTGATCTTGAAAATGGTGGTAAAATTCCAGATACAGTGGGCCAGAATGTTCTTGATCCCAATTAACTATGCAATTGCTGTAGTACCTAGGTTAGACATTTTTTTTAGGTAGAAAATATGTCTGTGAAATTTTTACTGTTTTTCGCATCTAACAGTTATTTTGCTTAAGTGACTACCTACAGATTATTTTGTGGCACAATGATATTTGTCGCAGACTGACCAGGAACTTTCCGCTATGGGGATCCAGGACAGGAACAAGATCAATGTTCTATGGCTGCCTTCTCTCCATGTGAAAACAAACACACAACAACAAAAAACAAAGCAGCAGCACCACCTTTATTACGAAGTTTTTTTGCTTTGCAATGTCAGGACTGTGAATAAAAAATCAGAAAATTTTCTTTGTGATTTCTTCATGAAACTAGCTGAAATTTTTACATACACTATAGTTGACAAAAAGGTGATGACCCCAAAAATTTCAAATGAATTGGTAAAAAAATATTACATTTGCCACGAAAAATGTTATTTGGAATTCTGTGCATCCCAACCACATAGAGCCCAAATAGAAATTTTTATGGCTATGGCTAGTTTATTACGTATTTTTTTCAGCATGATTTTTCGAAGCAACAGAATGATTGAGTTGGAGATGTTTCTAATCAATTCACACAAAATTTAGGTGGCCCATTGGAACCTATTTTCGATTTCTAGAAGAAATGGTGTTGAAAACAATTTTACACGTTTTGATAGAAAACTTGCGGGAACATAATTTTGTGTTTTTAATCCCAGTGCAGAGACAGCCGTACATCAAAATGTATGCAAGCCTTCCAAACCCCATACACTGGTGCAGGAGCCACTGAAGAAAGAAAGAAAAAGAAAAGAAAAGAGAGAGAGAGAGAGAGAGAGAGAGAGAGAGAGAGAGAGAGAGAGAGAGAGAGAGAGAGAGAGAGGGAGAGGGGGGGAGGAATTACCCTGAGGGTACCCCCACGCTATAAATTTCAGAAACACTTCTTCAACGCCTTCAATTCCCTACCACCATTGGCTCTGATTTCTAGCCACGCCCCCAAATGATTCCCAAGCAGCTGTGATATTTCTTTTATGGGACTCAATAACAATTACACATGGCAGTACAATTTTAAGAGCCACAACTTTAGAAAATCAAACCTTAAAATCAAATCAGCTGCATTTTAACCCAACACTTATTGTGAATTGCAGTTTACTTGATATTTGTAAAATCATTTGCCAGCATTTTTGCTAATTGTATTTTTACCCCCCCTCCAGTTTTGAACTTAAGTCACATTTGGCATCTTGGCGAAAGCCCTGCATATGACATACAAACTCTGAATGACTGCTTCTATTCACTCCAACTAGATGTGTATGATTTGCAACACCTGATGGTGAAATATGCAAAGTTTAGGTTACCTGTATGGCAGTTTGTAGTCTTAATATGTTACACAACATTAATAAAGCCTGTCAACTTACGACGAAAGCAGGCAACCATTGTAAAGGCAATTACACATTAAATAACACAGAAACAAAAGTCAACTATGTTGTCTTGCCACTAAGATATGGGAATTTAAGGGTGGGAAAACTCTTACCTCAGTTTATCATCTGCAAGAGTAGCAAGTATTGCATTTCCAGTGATGGGTGAAAAATATGCTGAATACACACATCTGTTGAGGTTGATTGAGGTAATAGGCTTTTTCTTCATAAACCTAACATCCCATAAATTGACACAGCTAAAAAGAAAGAGTTGAGTTGAGTACATATTTATCATATAAAAATGCTTCTTCTTCTGCTGCAACTGAGGATTTAAATCTGCAAAAAGTATAAGGCTTCAAAAGCGTGTATGCACGCACGTACACACAGTGAACTAACAAGGCAATACACGATACAATGAAAATGTTCAAAACACTAACAGCATGTTTACTCAGAATGTAAGTGTTATGAAAGGGAAAATACAACTGGCCACTGCAAAATCTCTAAGAAATAGAAGATTCTTAATGCTGCAGTTTTCAATGAAAAGCCAATATTATATTATTCATCAGCTGAACAAGAAATAATGTCATTTCAATCAATGATCACATATAACACATCTGTCACTATAAATTAATAAGCAAACACTTCTAATGTTATAAAAACCACATGAACTTGGGTTGAGACCTTACAATAGTGAAAAGAATATAATATGAAACAATTTTCAAAAATTAGAACACATGGTCATTGTTCTAATAATATATCAGGAAAATTAACAGAACCTCACACTGATAACATTTATCAGACACCTCCAAATTCTGCTTTGTAGTAAGTGTCTCCACAGTCAGCAATTTCAGTAAGACAGTGATAGGCACAGCATGTCTGCACATATTACAACAGGCTTCTATTAGAGTGCCTCACTTTCACAAGTACCATTCAACCCCATACCTGTGCCCTCAGGATCTCACACTGCTAATGATTACTATACAAACTTCTGAGGTATAGAACTATTATAGATTGTACAACAAAGAAGAACATAAGAGAAAAGCACATAAGTTCCAGTGTATATTACAGAACAGAATTTGAGCAAAGCTTTCAAAATGGTGAGGAGTGTGTCTTCAGTGTGGCAGCTCTCATTAAACTTATTTTACAGTAGTCAAATAGTTACTTTTAATTTTACTTAGGTTATAACTAATTGTTTATAATTTAATGATTAGGGGGAGGGTCTACATCCCAAATTCAGAGTTTCATGTCTTAAAGAAAAAGGATAAATCTACAGCTGGAGAAAAACCATGCACTAATGGCTCAGTCAGGCATTCAGCATGAGAAGTTGTCACTGTACACACTTGGTTAGAGGGCATCACATTAGCTGTTGCCACATGACCATCACAATGCATGTACAGATATTTACTGAAGCAAAATATTCCAGTGGCACATAAAAACTTCATGCTCAAAATGATATATTAACCAAGGTAATGCTGTCTCAGCACGATCACATAAACTTCCATCTAAAACAACATGTGCAGTAGTTAAAAATGATGTTTATTTAAAACTAAAAACCACATGTACAGATAAAAGCCAGACAAACACAGATGAAGGCGAGATCTTTTAAGCTTGCTACAAGCTCATTTTCAAGCCAAAAGTGCCACTGGTGTATGGCGCACATGGATTATATACAAGTAGATGCGACCACCATGCACCTGTTACTTAACACCTCCCTCCCCCTTCATCCTCTCCCCTGAGAAATACGAAAAAACAAAGACACATGACAATGGGACTTACGTAGGAAAAGGGAACATAAAAACACAATACATCAAAAAATTACTAGTCTTGCGTTAGAAAAAATTAGGGGTTTTTGTAAGTTCTTGATACAGAGTCACCACGGTTGTGACACATTGTTAGGCAGATTATTGTTGCAACATGCATCAGCAAACAAGGTGATGAATAAAGACTCAGTAAATAATGTGTCACACCTATTAACAGTGAAGGCGAGATGTTTTACGTTATCCCAATCTGGGTTATATTGACCTTGAGCTACCGTATGTGCCAGAGCTGTTGAAGTTGACGCAGTTTGTATGTCATACTTGTGTTCCAATAATCTCACATACAAGTACACAAGCTCTTGGTCAGAGGGTAAATTAGGTTGCAGGGGTATACAATATATACTATGTTTTTGGTTGTTACATACTGTACTTGTATCACGGTCTTGGTTTATCAATGAAAATATGTTTGAGGTTCGAATGCCGGAACTTTATACAAAAAAAACAAAGACACATGACAACAGAACTTACATAGAAAAAGGGCATTCGATCCTCGAACATATTTTCATTGACATTGATAAAACAGGACCCTGATCAAGTATGTAACAAACAAAAACATGGTATATATTGGAGGGTGGGAGCTACAACTCTAAAAACAGATAGTCAGGGAGAAGTCCAGCTACTGATTTCTAAAAGTTGAAGATCCCCCCCCTTCACACATTTGCGAAGGGGGGGGATATTCAGGTTTCTGTGTACATTTGTGCCTTTGGCAATTCTCAAACAGAAAATGCCCCCACCCCAAAAAATTCTGTTCAGTTGTGCATCGATCTTGAGATTGACCCAAATGACCGAAGATAAAGTGGAATTCTCTGAATGAATCTCATGTATGCGCAATTGTCACTGAAAATGTAACCAGGGGTTTAATTTCTACAAAACTTTTATGTATACTACACTATAATGATTTTGAAATAAATTTGTTCCTCCACTGGTTTTAATTTAATTATTAAAGCAAATTATAGAATAAATAAATAGAAAACTTGAAAATACGTATGTGTGAAATCTATAGTTAAACCATAAATTTTCCATTACTCTTGAAATGCTTCCATACACCACAATCAATATAACATAATACATAAACAAAATGCTGTTTATATTTAAATAATTTGAAATAATATTTATATTGGAAATTTAAGGACAGGTTGCCATTGCAGTGTTATCAAGCTGGGTCCTAGGAACCCACAGATTTTTAAAAAGTGGGTACTTAGTGAGATATTCTGGGTCATTTTAAAAAATCAAACGAATCAAGAGATAATGAATATTTATACTTACATAAACAAATGAAAAATAAATGTAATGTACATTGTTCTACACCTTAATGTATGCTCTTTGGAAGCAATCTTGAAAAAAAAAATCAAGTACTGGCAGAATTAAAATTTTATCATTTTCAGCTAAATTTTATCATAATGGAACTGGAACTACGCAAAGATAATGCATTTTAAGTCAGCTCACAACACAAGAGCGGTTTTTATTTTTTAAACACAGGAACTGTGTGATGACTACTCTTGAACATTTTTTCTGATTGTTAACGAACAATCATTGAACTAGACGAACGACTTTTAGTAAAATATAATCGTTCACAGTGTTCTCACTAAATGTAAGTTTGTTTGTTTTTCAAATTTCAACTGTTACAATATTGATTAAAAGAGCTGTAAAGTTTAATAAATTAATCAGGACATTTGTATATTTACATAATCTTATATTGTATATTTACATAATCTTATATTGTATATTTGCATAATCTTATATTGTATATTTACATAAACTTGAGGAACGGTGCATTGTTTTAATCTTGAGGGACGGCACTGGCTGATTTCGTTCTTTCCCTAATCCTCACAAATTTGACTTTTGCCAAATGGCATCTCAAAAAATTCTGAAATAAAATGTGGGTCCCAAAAGATGCATAGAATTTGTTATTATTTACACGCTACAGCACGTCAGTGGCAGCACTGAAGGATAATGAGACATGAAATATGGAGCAAGAATTTTTCATTAAAGGAAAATTCAACATTACTTGATTTGTCCTTGTTAGAAACTGCACCATTTTTATGACCAATACAGTTGTTTTCATGGCAGAGTGAGGAGTGACAATATTTAAAGTTTAATTTCTCTGAAAATGATGGTTTCCAATTGCTTAGTAACTTTTTGTTAATCAACACACAAAAAGAATGCACATTTGTTTCTTGTTTATGAAAAATAAAAAAGTTCTATATCAGAATTTCAACTCTTTAATGGTCAGTCTTGTGTTACTGTAAAGTGCTTTCTCTTCACGGTGAGCAAGCAGTAACTGTTTTAAACAGTTTTGCATTAAAAAGCAAGGAAACATGCTTACCTAAATGTTTTACAAATTGAACATCAAAATTTAGTACTACACTATTCACTCTGTCCACATGGAAAACAGGAGCACAAAGAGAAATTTTTTTAATACAATGCATTCAATATTTGTTGGTAATAAACATAGAAATTAAGTGGAACACACGCAGGGCCAAGTATAGTGATGATGTTCATTAAGTGGAAGCTTTCAGCCGTTCTACGGCCTTGATCACCAGAGATCAACTGAATCCGAGGACTGGTTGCCAGAACTATCATGTCAATTGGAGGTGCAGGAACTGTTGCCAGGTTCTGCACTTCCAATTGACATGATAGTTCTGTAAAGAGATCCAAATAAATGGGATTTGATGAGGGGTATCTGAATTGCAGTTCTTGGTAAATAAAATTTCAATGCTTTCTTGGAAACGAAGAGATGCTCTGTCAATAAAAGAGGCAACCTTTTTGTTTCTTTCCCAAGGAGAACTGCAGATAATTCTGGTTTTGGAAGATCATTCGATACATCTTATTTGTTTTCACAAAGTCTTGTTGATCATTTGTTAATACATCTTGTTGACCATCATTAATACATCTTGTTTGTGGTCACCTGCCTACGAAACAGGATGAACCAGAAAACTCTAAATAATTTATTGATGATTGCATTAGAAGGTCCTGATCCTTCAACTTATTATTTTTAGCTGCTGATAACCAAGCAGGGAAGAAAAAAAGAAAAAAAAACACATCTTAACAGACTACAGCTATACCTGGATATCACATGTGAAATAAAGAATAATGCAAACTCTGGTTACCTTAAATAACCCTTTCTCAATTTAACCATGCAGACAAGAATAAAGTTATAGTTTTATAGTCACAATTTAACTGATTTTTTTTAATTGAATTAGTTGTGATTTCATTTATGAGTACTTTTTTTATCATGCTCCATATTAAGTGCACATAATAATAGTAAGAGTGGAAAACTTATTCTCACATACACCCTAAATAATGATGAAAACTGGCTGAAATCTGCATCGAATATGATTTATTAGTAAGTGCTTATTTTTTTACCATTTATGTACAATTTTCTAATGTTTATCTTATGTTACATTAATACCTACCATACTGCTAAAGATGTTTAATAAGTATAATAATGTTATGCAAAACAACATCATGCTTATTATTATTATTATTTTCTTTGATTGGGGGGGGGGGGTCTGATCTCCCATTACCATTACAAGCCAAGGCAGAGTACAAAATGTGTAATATCACCGACAGATCCTATAATTAATGTAAATATTTAGGGTGTCAACTTGAATATTCAGGAAGTCATCAGTTCCATCCTTATATTTGGTTGCTGGCATATACTGGTAACTCATTCCACTAAATTTTTCTTCCAGGAAAGTGGTCAGCAGAAAACTATCCTAGATTTACCTACATCACCATAATCATCGTACATTTCAGTAGTTGAGATATGATAATCAATCTATGATGCTATTTCTATACATGTTTGCACTATTATCATGAGTAAAAACAACAGCTCACCAGGTCAAAAAAATTCACAAGCTTGATAACCTTGTGAAAGTTTTTCATAAATTGCACACAGTACTTTCTGGCGGAGAATAAAGTGGTATGAAACAAACGGCAGAAAACTGCCATCCTTTTGATCAACTGCAATAAATCCATTTTTAAAACCAGTAAAAGATGGGGCACTGTGTTGTTACTCAGAAGTTATGCAGCAAAACTTTTTCAGAAGGAAGGAATTCTCTGAATCCTGAATACATTGTCCTCACCTCTGGCACATCCTTTCAATGGAAGAATTTTCAAAAGTTCCTTAAAAAAAAGAATCAAATCACTAAACACCATCCTAACAAACAAAGCAAATTGTGATGTGTCACTCATCTCTGTTGATTTGTCAAGCTGAAGTGAAAATGAACAGCAAGAATCCAAGTCTTATTTCAGCTGTGAAACACAAGACTGGCTATAAGTACAACTCTTCTTCTAATGGTATTAGCAAAAAGCTGTATGTTTATCAGATATTATACCAGCTTTATGTTTGAAATTCTGAAGTAATGCAGCTGCAGCTTTAAAGAATTCTCCCTTAATCAATTCATCTTTAAAGGACAGACATGGTACAGGCCTCCACCAGAAAAAACTGAACTTTGTAAGACATCAGTCACGACAAGTTTGAATTCGTGCAAACACATTGTACACTACCAGCAGAAATGTAACCTGGAAAATTTAACTATGCAAAGATGAAAATTAATAAAAAAATTTAAATTATTTATGTTTTGATTCTCTTATTTTTAAGCATGTCTTTTGTAAAAAAAAGATCGTGCTTATGTTACCGGTTTGTCCGTCCGTCCATCTGTACCCACGATATCTCTGCAACTATTTGTCCGATTTGAAAAATTCTTTTTGCATTGGGAAGCTTGAAATATGCAAATGATGATCCTTTATTTCGTTTTTTTTTTTTTTTTTACGATGCACAATTTCGCTGCTAGGGGCGGGGCATAAATGCAGATGATGTGGAATTCAAAAATGCGTTTCATTCCACATATTTGCTTCTAAACATCCGAATGAAAAAAATATTTTATCTTTCGATTCCACTTATGTCGAAGAGTATTTTAGATATAGTTACTTTTTTTCAAATTACGCATAGATTTTCCGCTAGGGGGTGTAAAAGTAAATTACATTTTCCCCGATAATTCTTCTAAAACTCTGATTTGAAAAAATTTCTTCAGCTGATGGAAAATTTTTTGCATATAATTTCAAATTTTTGGTAAAGAATACTTTGGTAATTGGAGGGCGTAAGTGTAAATTTTTGCTTCTGATGTATTTGCCATAAAATCTGAGCTTTTAAAATCTAGATTGAAAAAATTATTTCGTGGACTGATGCCACTCACATCGATAAACCTTTTCGGAATATTTTCTTCTTAAAATATTTCCTAGTTTCTCTGCCAGGGGGCGTAGACGCATATCTTATTTTCGCCAATATCTCTACTTCTACGAGTCCGATTTGAAAAATTTCTTCTTTGTTGGAGAGTGTTTTCAGTGTGACATGTTTTTCATATAATTTCAAAATTTTCAGGTAATTCATAGACTTTCCGCTAGGGGACGTAGAGGTAAATTGTGTTTTCCCCTATATCTCTGATTTGAAAAATTCTTTCTACACCGGACACAGCTCCTGATGGGAAATCATTTGCACATAATTTCTTATTTTTGTAAAAAATAGTTTGGACACCAGGGTGCGTAAATCTTAATTTACGCTCCTGAGGTATTTGCCGCAAAATATGAGCTTCTAAATTCTCGGTTGAAGAAAACGTTGTTTGTAGGTTGATACTACTCATGTCGACAAACCTTTTAGAAACATTTTCTCCTTAAAATAATGCATGGTTTTTACGCCAAGGGGCGTAGATGTATATCTTATTTTTGTCAATATCTCTACTTCCAGGTGTGCGATTTGAAAAATTCCTTCCTTGTTGGATAGTGTTTCCAGTGTGACATGTTTTTCATATAATTTCAAAGTTTTCAAGTAATTTATAGACTTTCCGCTAGGGGTGTAAAGGTAAATTGCTTTCCCCCATATATCTCTGCTTCTAAATCTCTGATTTGAAAAATTCTTTCTGCACCGGATACAGCTCCTGGTGGGAAATCTTTTGTACATAATTTCAAATTTTTGTAAAAAATGGTTTGGCCACCAGGTGGTGTAAGTCTTAATTTCCGCTTCTGATGTATTTGCAGTAAAATATGAGCTTCTAAAATCTCAACTGAAAAAAGCCGTTTGTTGACCAATACTACTCATGTCCACAAACCTTTTAGGAACATTTTCTTCTTGAAATAATGCATGGTTTCTTTGCCAAGGGGCGTAGATGTATATCTTATTTTTGTCAATATATCTACTTCCAGGAGTCCGATTTGAAAAATTCCTTCTTTGTTGGATAGTGTTTCCGATGCGAAATGTTTTTCATATAAATTAAAATTTTTCAAGTAAATCATAGACTTTCCGCTAGGGGCACAAAGGTAAATTGCATTTTCTGCGTTATTTCTGCTTCTAAAACTCTGATTTGAAAAATTCTTCCTGTATCGCATGCAAGACCTGATGGAAAATATTTTTCATATAATTTCTAATGTTTGGTAAAGAATGGTTTGGCCACCAGGGGGCATAAGTGTTAATTTCTGCTTCCAATGTATTTGTAGCAAAATCTGGGCTACTGAAAACTTGACTGAAATTTTTTTTCTTGGTTCGATACCGCTCATATGGAAAAACCTTTTGAGAATACTTTCTTCCTAAAACAATGCATGGTTTCCCCACCAGGGGACATAAAGTCACATCTTATTTTTGTCGATATCTCTGTTTCTAAGAGTCTGATTTGAAAAATTATTTTTGTGTTGGAGAGCCTTTCCGGTGAGAAATGTTTCTCGTATAAATTCATGCTTTTCTTAACGCCCAAGTCTGCAACCAGAGGGTGTAAGCTTCACGATTCCGTTTACAGCAATATCTGAGGGATGAAAACCCTATTGAAAAACTTCTTTCTTCCGTCAGATATTATTGTTTTCCATACCGGTTCCATTGACTTTGAATAGCTTTGAGAAATTTAATTTGCATCAGAACAGATTCAAAAGATGTGTTTATTACAATCGAAAATTCGGTGCCATCTTTCTTGTTTTATGCAGTCACCAACCAACCGGTCAGTTTGTTTATCACCAAGTTTCAATTTTACAGACTTCGTTAACTAGTCACATATAAATTCATTTTTTTTCCCAGATGGTCAATGTCACACACTTTTGGACTATCAGAAACAATATTTGCCATTCTGATTCTCACACGAACCGCTAAAATAAAAAACGGCAAACTTAAAACAAAACATAACGGATAACAGGCAAGAAATAACTGCCTTGTACTCTATTTTTTTCGAATACGCTGAATTGGAGGAAAGGAAATACCCAAATGAGGCTGATAACATGAACCCTAAACAACCAACCACAAAGAGCGCCATGCACATCTCATCCCCTTGCCTCATCCTGCACATCGATCTTTCAATGCCTCCTACTGCTTCCCTGCCAACATGTTTTGAAGTGTAAGTTTTTCTCCCCTTCGTGCAATACTGACCACCTTTTTAAGCCTTAGCCTTTACCTCCAGCAGCTTTTCTTCGATATCCTCCCCTAGGATCCCAGCTCCCATTGCAAATGATCAAAGGCGCTTCACTGGCCCAGTCCGGGTGCAGCTTCATCGCCAACACAAACACCCCACTCCCTACCCCAACAAAATTTTACAACGGATTTGCATTGATCTGAGGAATTACAGAAATCAGTGCCAAAAAGCGGAATTCTGTGGATGTCTGAAATGATTTCTCCTCCTTAGCACTGATCTGGGGAGACACTATAAGGCATGTAAGTGGCAGCTTTCCTTTTATCAGTAGTTTAGGTGAACACAGAATGCTGCATAGTGAGTTGATTTTTCAGTAACATCTGTATCTCTGATTTTCTATCACTATTTTAGAGTTAAGTTCATTGACTTCAGGTTGTTTTTAAATGTCTCATCACATTTTTGCCTACAGAAACTCAGCACGCAAGCACACACACACACACACACACACACACACACACACACACACACACACACACACACACACACACACACACACACACAGAGTATACATTTACATCTTTCTTTAACTTCAATCAGGAAATAGTGATGCTCCCATTCTGTATACAAATGGTATTTTTATTCATTCATTCACACTCATGACTTCAGTGATAAAACCAACAAAATTATAGAAATGCTACAAACAGAACAAATGATCAACAGCAACAGCATAAAACCGTAACACACACAAGGAAAATCCTTTTATCAGGTGATGTACAAGATCACAGGCTAATTTTCAACTGCAGAGTAAGTCGATGCTGCACACCCCCTAGTTCATTGCTGCTGTGAATACATGGATTGGGAGAGTGAGCGGTTTTGGTTACAAGTTTCCTTCAAACACGGCAGGCCCAGGTCAATCTGAATAAGTGAAAGTTGGTGACCTTTGGTCTGGGCAATATTGCATCTCCCAATGGGACATTAATGTACAAATCATCTAAAAAAATTTAAAAAATCCAGCTCAGTTCTGATGTCTGCATTACAAATTCTGTTCCATCTTGTATCCAGCTATTCGCCACATTTCTTTTCTGCATTCCTAACACATGGCTTTAACTTCTGACAAACACTTTTATTATCCATGTTGTCTACTTGTGACTTTCTGCTTAAATAGTCTATATACTGAAGAACCTTGTTTATACATTTTTCTCATTTATACACAAAACATTGTTAATCCAAAAATTCTGAATTTCCCTGCCATTCTTTTTTCCCCCCAATTAGAAGTTAATTTTACTTGGCCCCTCGAACAACGTATAAAATAGGTACCACTGTACTTGCTTTCTTTTCCTGACAGGTTTGTCCACTTTTGCTGTCCACTAAGGGGTCATGATTTTTCCATTCTTACATACTGCACACACACATGCTCTCATTTCAGCATATATAACCCATCTTTTATAATTGTTTTATTCAACTTCAATACCTTTTTACCAGGTGATGGTCTTGATTTTGCAGGGTTCCCACTCAAAAGTAAAAAAAAAAAAAGAAAAATTCCTTGGCTTTTCCAGGTATTTCTGAGAGTTTTATACTGCAAATTAGAATTTAGTTGCAATAGTTAAACTAGCTTTTTCCTGATAAGAAATGCAGAAGAAACTAAAACTATTTTTTTTTTCATTCAGAACTTAAACATCATTGTCTAAATGCTTTAGGATTTTAAAAAATAATGGTCAGAAAGTATAAGGTTGGTTGGTTGATAGATTTGTATGGTGCAAGGACCCTGTTTGGCCAAACAGCGCCAGACAAAAGACAATCAAAGAAACAGTTTTAAAAACGTGGTATGATGGTTAAAATCAGGCTCATGCAGTAAAAGTGAAATCTGAGAATGATGAAAAGTGTAAAAGCTAGATAAGTTTTAAAAAGTCAGATCTGTTTTAAAAATGAAAAAACAGTGAATGTATATCATAGTGGTCATCTAAGAGCTGCTGCAGCGTAGCTGCACCATCGTACAACAAATGAGAATGAAAAAAGTGAAAACTATCAACACGAAAACAAACACAAGTATATAAAATATGAGCAACAGTGAGTTGACGTCGCACATCTTGCACATAGGCACAGTGTCGCCACAAAGCAAGAAATGGCGAGTGAAATGACAATGCCCAATGCGGAGACATGCAAGTATAACTTCCTCACGATGGTTTGTTCACAAATTAGATGGCCATAGTACGATCTGTGGTTTGATAGAGAGAAGTTTGTTCCTGCCCTGTTGAAACCAGAGGAACTGCCACTCAGCCATGAGGAATGTGCGAATACCAGGACAAAAACACCAGGGTTCCTACTCAATTTTGTTCACAATTTTCCAGGATATGGAAGACTTTTTCCACGACAAATCTGCAATATTACAACTTCAGCATATCTTGGCAATTTATAGGAATTCATGCATGTGTGTGACATGTGTATGTACAAAAAATGAACAACTGCTTAACACTTTCCCTGCCGCACGACGCCGAACGGCGTCATACAATCCTTAGCCCAGGTGCCGACGTCGTAATCATGGCTTCATATTTTGCTTCCTAAAACCTTCGGCACTTAAAGAGAGTTATCTATTTTGTTACTGGCACTGAAAATGAGTCTCCAACTGTCTAAAAGTGACCGCAGTTTTGGGATAGTGGATTTTTTCCCACACAGTTTAGGGAAGGAAAAGTAAGTTGACTTCCCATAGACTTAACACAGCGCACACTTTTCACTGCAATGTTTATTTTCCTTTGAACGTCACTGGTTTTACGGTGAAGGGAACTATCAATAAATAAATGCTTGAGTGGCAATAAAAAGTATTTGCTACTTAGAGTTTATATGTGACAGGGAGGCTTATTGAGAAGGCTAAAGGGATTTCAAAGAAACCCATATTCACTTCAATACTTAGTTTTGCGGAAACAATGGATATATTCGGATGCGCTATCGCCGGTCCCTCTCAACCAAAAGTTCCTCGGCGGGCACATTCTTACGTGAAAATAGGAGATGATGCCAATAATCTATCATCAAGTACAGAAATGTATTCTTTTATGAGCTGTAGTACAACCAGCAGTGAAAGTGAGAATGAAGAATGCCGCGTTCTTTCTCATACTCCGCTTCAATGGATTTTGGCTACACATTGGTGCGATGGTCCCGACATCATGAGAAGAATTCCGTTCACTGGTGTACCAGGGCTGAAAATTAATATGATAGATACTGAGCCAATCGATTTTTTTAATCTTTTTGCAAATGAGGAATTTTATGATCTATTAGTTAGGGAAAGTAATGCATATGCTGTAGAAGTGTTTATCTCGGGAGTTACTGAAGGTTCATGAAAAAATGAATGAACAGATGTGTCAGTAGATGAGATGAAAGTCTTTCTGGGCCTTCTGTTTCATATGGGCATTGTACAAATGCCCCATTTCCAAGATTACTGGAAAACAGATCCATAATTCAAAATGGACTGTTTTTCTTCAAATATGAGCAGGAATCGCTTCCTTCTGATCATGCGGTGACTTCATTTTGCAAGAAATCCTCAACCTGGCGAAGCGATTACAACCAACCGCCTTGCAAAAATAATGCCTTTACTGGATTTATTTAATGATACCATGGAGAGCATATACTACCCTGGAAAAGAACTTACGATTGACGAATCAATGGTTTTATGGAGAGGTCGTTTGATATTCAAACACAGTACATGAAAGGAAAACGTCAAAAATATGGGGTGAAACTTTATATGCTAACGGAACCAAATGGTATGATTCTAAAAGCTTTGGTTACACAGGGCAACTGGACTCCCTGATGGGGGGGGGTCATGCTGCTAATGTAGTTTTAAAATTGATGGAAGGGAAGCTAAATGTTGGTCATGCTATTTATATGGATAATTTTTATAATAGTTACAATTTTGCTTTGCAGTTGTTGAACAATGGCACTTATTGCACTGGAACTCTCCATGCAGATCGACGAGATCTTCCTAAGGATGCCACGAAAGCTAAACTTTTGAAGGGGGAACGGAAATGCCTATATTCCAATGCTGTTGCAGTGAGCAAATGGAAAGACAAAAAGGATGTTCTCTTCATTACCACAGAGTTTGAGGACAATTTAGTTCAAACTATAAATAAAAGGGGACAGATAAAAGAAAAGCCAAAGGCTATTATCAACTATAATAAATTTATGTCAGTGGTAGATCGTCAAGATCAAATGCTAGTGTACTATCCTCGTGAAAGGAAAACCATAAGATGGTACAAGAAGCTAGGAATACATATATTTCATATGATGATAATCACTTCCCACAACTTGTATAATAAATTCTCAGGGAAGAAGATAAGCCACTACCATTTTAGGCTATCCATTGTACGTCAACTTTTGAATTAAGAGCCACCAACTTCTCGAGCGAAGATGTTGAAATCATTAAAAGTATGTGGCCATCTTCCAGTCAAAAAAAACAAAACAAAACAAAAAGGGACATTTTTTGAGGAGACGATGCAAAATGAGCTATACCAAAGGGATTCGCAGGGACACTCTCTATTACTGCGCCCAGTGCCCAGAAAATCCTGCACTGTGCTTTCAGCCAGGCTTCGAATTATATCATCGTAGATAAAAGATAAATATTTTGTCTTCCTATTTTGCTAAAGAAAAGTATGTTCCAAGTCGAACTGCATGTTTGTGTGTGTGGGATTTTTACCCAACCCAAATCAAAATGTATGGATTTTGTATTTTTTCAGTTATGCATCATGGCACTATTTATGGAATTACTTGGCATTTGTAAGTATTATTTCTCTTGTTTTATATGCAACAATGTTCGAAATATGTATTCAGTAAATGTCTACTTCAGTATCGGAATAATATTTTATTGCTGGCAGAATTATAATTACAAATATCAATTATGGATAAATTTTCTCGTATTTTAGAATTGCTAAGTCATGCAAAGCTATGAGATGCGAGCACACAGCTGGTTGGTCCAAACACATAAAAGCTCAATCGTGGTGCCGCATGGCGCCTTGTGGCGTCATGGGAGATTTGCACAGGTTTCATACTGGCACTGCGTGCTTGCTGCTGATATAGTACGGTGGCAGCGAACATGTTAACTGTTAAAAGTACATTGTTGATAACAGGCAAAAATATACACCTGAATGGAAAAGGTTGACTCATGGTGGAGATAGTTAAAACTCATCTAACTCATAGTTTACGTGAAACAAATATAGTTTACGTGAATAATATAGTTTTTTTTAATTTATTGGCATTAATTTTTACCAGGAGTAAAAGTTTACTCTAACAATTGAAAATCAAACTACACTACTGTTCATAAATAAAATTAGTACCACATGTTACTTTAGTAGAGAAAAAGGCATATTTATCTGTCGGTGATAGTCTTTGTTGACGACTTTATGGAGAGAGAAAAAAATCCAGAATTCCGGATACAACCCGGACAACTATAACCCCGAAACTGGCTTACCCTAGCAAAAATATAAATTCCTTTACTTTAAAAGTTTAAGAACATTTTTGAAAATTATAAAAATATGCATGCTTTTTGTTTTCCAAAGTTCAACAAATGCAAAAAAGAAAAAGAAAAAAATTGGCGATGCTCGTCAGGGAAAAAAATTAAAATATCAGCTTATTTTCTCTCGGTAAATGTCTTTGTGGGCGACAAACTAAAAAAAATAAAAAAAATTTGGAATTAAGGATTAGGATATTGTCTTTGTTGGTGATAAATAAATTTTAAAAATCTGGAATTCAGGATACAACCCAGACCACTGATACTGGTTATCCTAAAAAAATTATAAATTTCCTTACTTTAAAAGTTTAAGAATATTTTTGAAAAATATAAAAATATGCATGCTTTTCATTTTCCAAAATGTAAGAAAATTCGTAATTTAGTACCCCCCCTCCCCCCACGGAATTCTGGCTAAAAAATGTGCTTGTATCTTTTATTTAAAATTTACAGCACAAAAAAAAAAAAATCCTGGGGGAAGTATTAAATGGCACCCCAGAGAAACGATGCTGGCTGATACTAGTTATGATAGAGTCAAAACCTTTGAAATTTGAAACCCTTTAATGAAATAAGGAAAACACTGAACATACAGCAAAAGAAATTTGGGTTCTAGTTCTATAATTTGAAAAAAAAAATAAAAAAAATACATACATATAAGAGACAGACAGCGGTAATCAAATTCTTAGTTAAAAAAAGGGTAAATGTGTAGTTTAGCATCCTAAATTATTTGGCTGAGTATTTCAAGAAAAAGTGATATACATACTGTATTTTAAAGTATGTAATCTGATATGAAATGATGAAAAAATTCAGCTTTATAAGTTTAAAGATTTTTACCGTAAAATTGACCTGCAAGTACGGCAACGCAATGTAAACACAAGCTGTGGTGAATTTACCCTCATGCTGCGATGACATAAAATAGCCATTACAGCATGAGCCAAAGATCGTTTTGACAATGCAGCAGTGCTAGGAGTAGCCTCGCCTAGAGTGTTTACATTCCCATACTTGCAGGTAAATTTTACGGTAAAAATCTTTAAAATGCCTTGCAAAGCTAAAACTTTTCCACCTTTTTACATCAAATTACATACTTCAAAAATATATCTTTTTTTTTTTTTTTTTTGAATTTTCAGCCAAATAATTTAGGACGGTTAAATATGATCCAGAAACTGAGGAATATCGGACTCTTTCAACACAAGGTTTGTTTTCAATAATACATGGTTCATAAGCGTTTTCAATCACAAAATTTCAAGACGATTCCAGGACATTTGCAGGACTTTTGAATTTTTTTCCAGAACATATGGTCCAAATGCTCTTACTTAAAAAAACACAGTGAAACAATACGGCTGTTCAACCTGTAACCTAAAACAAACAACTTCCTACATGCTTGGGCAAGCTGAATGCAGAATGTTAAAAATGATGTCCTCTGCAGCTAATCAGAAACTTAGAATCACAGATAAATACTGAAATACCAAAACTGTCACTGAAAATGTGACCAGGTTTAATATCTACTGAACTTTTATATACAGTATATACTACACTGATTTTGAGAAAATTTTATTTTTCTACTTTGGCTTTAGTTCAATTATTGAAGCAAATTACAGAATAAAAAAACCCCATAAAACTCAGTATGTGGCTTGAAATGCTTTAATATACCACACAATCAATACATAAAATATTATTTATATTTAACTATTGATGGGTTCCATTTCAACTCAGGCAGGGTCGTACCATCATGGTCTCAGATTTCTCTAAAAAAATTAAGGGGTGTTCCTTGACTAAAATAAGGAGACCCATATTTTTCTTTCGGCAAGAAAAATTTTCCCTTCGAGATAGAGGGTTTCAAATCTTGCACCGTCAAACAAGCTCTCTAGAAAACGGTTATTTTTCTACCTTCAGCAAGTCATTGCAGCAGAGTTAAAAAACATATCGTGTTCTTGTATTTTTTTTTACATTGTGTGTATAACATATAATAATATATGGTGCTAATATTTGCTACACATCGTATGATTAAAATTTAAAAAAATCGTAAACTTTGTGATTTAAAAAAAAAATTGAATTTTTTAAGTTTTTTTAAACAGGTTTGGATGGAGTTTTTTCTATATTCGTTTTTTTCGTTAAAGACATACAAATGTGCACTTTATTTGTAATTTTTTGTGTGTCTGTGAAACTGCTAGTTTCCGCGTTTCGGCAGCGTTAAAAACAGCCGATTTTGAAAAATCTCTAACTTTGCCAACGATTTTCTCAAAAAGGCAATTTTTTAAAATTCTGAAAATTAAATCCCTGTTTCATTATCAACAGGAGAATATCTGTGTAAATTTTCACGGACCTAAAAACGCCCGTTTCCGAGTTAGACGCGTTTGAACTCGGTTTGAAAGCCTACGATTTGCCGTGTTCTAAAGGCGCCATTTTGGAAAAATCTCAGGCGCTAAGTACGTACGTTATCTCTTACCCGAATCAAAGCGTTAGATATTCTTTGCCCGAATGATGGAATGAGAGCATTGGGTCAGCTGGCCCTGGTTGGATACATCCACCTCACCCTTCCCCGAGTGATGACATGCCTATAAAACTGTCGGGGGGGGGGGGGGATAACCAATACATAAAGAAAATTCTTGCTGCTCCACTAACAAAGTTGAGTTGCGAAAGACAGCAGCAGTTGTTTGTTTGTTTACGTATATACTTAAACATCGCATAAGAAAAGACTATGAAAGAGTAGAAAAGTGTTGTGAAACAATTTTAAGAAAAAGAGTGCAGGCACGTGTACTGTAAGTTAATTTTCGATGGCTAAACACCCTCGAGTTTTTCTGGGAGATGCTAATTGTAGGCTACTGTCAGAAGAGCAGTTGCTGTTTTGTTATAGTTGCTAAAGTTAACCTCAGTTTTTCGTAATAGTAAAATATTCGCTCAGGAGAGTTTTGTCCTCTCCGAACGGGGGAAGAAGGTACAATGCTCTTGACCTCGCTGCTGGGTTGATAGCGCTGGTCGCTACCGAAACTCTGCTTACCTCCTCTCCAAAACGTAATGGCAATTGTCTAATCTACTAAATAAATAACACATACGCGTGCATGCTTATTCATAAAATGTAAGTTGAGTATATTTCCTGTTCAATCAACTGATTTTACAAGTAGAATACATATACAACTTATGCACTTATAATGGTGTAAAGATTTTTATCTATTTAAAACATATTCAAAGATTTCAATTTTTTAAAGGGGGGGGGGGGTGATTGTGTTCGCAGTGATCTCCACCTGGGCCACGATAAACCATGCACTGCCCATGTCTTCTGTTCCCTTAGAAGATAATCCTGGATCGATGGGAGACCAGCGGAGTTTTGACACCCCCTCCTCTCACGTGGTGGTGACGTGTCTCAAAGCTAGTAGCTTTCAAAAATGTTTCAACTTAGTTGGCTGGTAACAAGAGAGGGATTCCATTTCAACTCTAGCAGGGTCGTACCATCACGGTCTCAGATTTCTATAAAAAAAATTAAGGGGGTGTTCCTTGATTAAAATAAGGGGACCCATATCTTTTCTTTCGGCAAGAAAAAAAATTTTCCCTTTGAGACAGGGTTTCAAATCTTCCACCGTCAAACAAGCTCTCTAAAAAAAACGGTTATTTTCCCTAACTTCAGTGAGTCATTGCAATAGAATTAAAAAGATCTTTTGTTCTGGTATTTTTTATAACATTGTGTGTATAACGTATAATAATATTTGATGCTAATATTTTTTACACATCGTATGATTAAAATTAAAAAAATCGTAAACTTTGATTTTAAAAAAAATTGAAATGTTTGAGATTTTTTTTTTAACTGGTTCAAATGGAGTTTTTGTTTTCTATACTCCTTTTTTTGTTAAAGACATACAAATGTGCACTTTATTTGCAATTTTTTATGTGTCTGTGAAACTGCTAGTTTCTGCAGCGTTAAAAACAGCCGATTTTGAAAAATCTCCAACTTTGCCAACGATTTTCTCAAAAAAGCCCTTTTTTAAAATTCTGAAAATTAAATCCCTGTTTCATTATCAACAGGAGAATATCTGTGTAAATTTTCACGGACCTAAAAACGTCCGTTTCCGAGTTAGACACGTTTGAATTTGATTTAAAAACCTACGATTTCTCCGTGTTCTAAAGGCGCAATTTTGGAAAAATCTCAGGCGCAAAGTACGTATTCTCTTACCCGAATGAGAGCGTTGGATCCGTCCACCTGACGCTACCCTGGGCGATAACATGCCTAAAAAACGGTCTTGGGGGAAAAAAATAACAAATCTATATATATAGATTTGAATGTATGTCTGCTAAACAAATTTACAGTTTTCAATTTAAAACCACCAAACTTGGTATACTATCTCATGGTACCCTAACTTAAACTGTAGACGGTTTTTGGAAGGGGTCGGAGCCCGGGGTCATGGGGCTCCACACAAAACTTCCATAAAATCTAGTTTTCAATTTAGAACCACCAAATTTGGAATACTATAGCATGGTACCCTAACTTAGACTGCAGACTGTTTTTGGAAGGGGTCGGAGCCCTGGGTCAAAGGGCCCCCACACAAAATTTCCGTAAAATATACTTGTAAACTATAGTGCCCTAACTGAGACCGTAGATGGTTTTTGGAAGGGGGGTAGAGCCCTGGGTGGGTGGGAGCCCGTGGTCAAAGGGCCCCACGCAAAATTTCCGTAAAATCTAGTTTTCAATTTAGAACCATCAAATTTGGTATACTTTTTCTTGGCACCCTAACTTTGTAAACTATTTTACGAAAATTTTGTAGGGGTGGGGTGCTTGACCCCGGGTTCCGACCCCTTCCCAAAACCGTCTAGTCAAAGTTAGGGTGCCAAGAAAAAGTATACCAAATTTGATGGTTCTAAATTGAAAACTAGATTTTACGGAAATTTTGCGTGGGGCCCTTTGACCCGGGCTCCCCTTCCAAAACCGTCTACAGTCTAAGTTAGGGTACCATGAGATAGTATACCAAGTTTGATGGTTCTAAATTGACATACATTCAATTCTCTCTATATATATAGATTTGTTATTTTTTTTTCCAAGACCGTTTTTTAGGCATGTTACGCTCAGGGTAGGGTGAGGTGGACGGATCCAACACTCTCATTCGAGTAAGAGAATACGTACTTTGCGCCTTAGATTTTTCCAAAATGGCGCCTTTAGAACACGGAGAAATCGTAGGTTTTCAAACCAAATTCAAACGCGTCTAACTCGAAAATGGGCGTTTTTAGGTCCGTGAAAATTTACACAGATATTTTCCTGTTGATAATAAAACAGGGATTTAATTTTCAGAATTTTAAAAAGGGCTTTTTTTGAGAAAATCGTTGGCAAAGTTGGAGATTTTTCAAAATCGGCTGTTTTTAACGCTGCGGAAACTAGCAGTTTCACAGACACATAAAAAATTGCAAATAAAGTGCACATTTGTATGTCTTTAACAAAAAAAAACGAGTATAGAAAAAAACTCCATTTGAACCATTTAAAAAAATCTTAAAAATTTCAATTTTTTTTAAATCGAAGTTTACGATTTTTAAATTTTAATCATACGATGTGTAAAAAATATTAGCATCACATATTATTATACATTATACACACAATGTAATAAAAAATACCAGAACAAAATATCTTTAATTCTGCTGCAATGACTCGCTGAAGTTAGGAAAAATAACCGTTTTTTAGAGAGCTTGTTTGACGGTGGAAGATTTGAAACCCTCTGTCTCAAAGGGAAAATTTTTCTTGCCGAAAGGAAAGATATGGGTCTCCTTATTTTAATCAAGGAACACCCCTTAATTTTTTTAGAGAAATCTGAGACCGTGATGGTACGACCCTGCCAGAGTTGAAATGGAATCCCTCTCTTGTTACCAGCCAACTAAGTTGAAACATTTTTGAAAGCTACCTAGCTTTGAGACACCTCAGCAGCACGTGAGGGGGTGGGGTGGGGGTGTCAAAACTCCGCTGGTCTCCCATCGATCCAGGATTATCTTCTAAGGGAACAGAAGCCCTGGGCAGTGCATAGTTTATCGTGGCCCAGGTGGAAATCACTAAGAACACAATCCCCCCTCTTAAAAAAAATTGAAATCTTATGAATATGTTTTAAATAGATCAAAATCTTTACACCATTATAAGTGCATAAGTTGTATATGTATTCTACTTGTAAAATCAGTTGATTGAACAGGAAATATACTCAACTTACATTTTATGAATAAGCATGCACGCGTATGTGTTAATTGTTATTTATTTAGTAGATTAGACAATTGCCATTACGTTTTGGAGAGGAGGTAAGCAGAGTTTCGGTAACGACCAGCGCTATCAACTCAGCAGCGAGGTCAAGAGCATTGTACCTTCTCCCCCGTTCGGAGAGGACAAAACTCTCCTGAGCGAATATTTTACTATTACGAAAAACTGAGGTTAACTTTAGCAACTATAACAAAACAGCAACTGCTCTTCTGACAGTAGCCTACAATTAACAACTCCCAGAAAAACTCGAGGTTGTTTATCCATCGAAAATTAACTTACAGTACACGTGCCTGCACTCTTTTTCTTAAAATTCTTTCACAACAGTTTTCTACTCTTTCATAGTCTTTTCTTATGCGATGTTTAAGTATATACGTAAACAAACAAACAACTGCTGCTGTCTTTCGCAACTCAACTTTGTTAGTGGAGCAGCAAGAATTTTCTTTATGTATTGGTTATCCCCCCTCCTCCCGACAGTTTTATAGGCATGTCATCACTCGGGGAAGGGCGAGGTGGATGTATCCAACCAGGGCCAGCTGACCCAATGCTCTCATTCCATCATTCGGGCAAAGAATATCTAACGCTTTGATTCGGGTAAGAGATAACGTACGTACTTAGCGCCTGAGATTTTTCCAAAATGGCGCCTTTAGAACACGGCAAATCGTAGGCTTTCAAACCGAGTTCAAACGCGTCTAACTCGGAAACGGGCGTTTTTAGGTCCGTGAAAATTTACACAGATATTCTCCTGTTGATAATGAAACAGGGATTTAATTTTCAGAATTTTAAAAATGGTCTTTTTGAGAAAATCGTTGGCAAAGTTAGAGATTTTTCAAAATCGGCTGTTTTTAACGCTGCCGAAACGCGGAAACTAGCAGTTTCACAGACACACAAAAAATTACAAATAAAGTGCACATTTGTATGTCTTTAACGAAAAAAACGAATATAGAAAAACTCCATCCAAACCTGTTTAAAAAAAACTTAAAAAATTCAATTTTTTTTTTTAAATCACAAAGTTTACGATTTTTTTAAATTTTAATCATACGATGTGTAGCAAATATTAGCACCATATATTATTATATGTTATACACACAATGTAAAAAATACAAGAACACGATATCTTTTTTAACTCTGCTGCAATGACTTGCTGAAGTTAGGAAAAATAACCGTTTTCTAGAGAGCTTGTTTGACGGTGCAAGATTTGAAACCCTCTATCTCGAAGGGAAAATTTTTTCTTGCCGAAAGAAAAATATGGGTCTCCTTATTTTAGTCAAGGAACACCCCTTAATTTTTTTAGAGAAATCTGAGACCATGATGGTACGACCCTGCCTGAGTTGAAATGGAACCCATCTATTTTGAAATAATGCTTACATTGGAAATTTAAGGGTAATAAGGAAAGGTGAAATATTTGGAACTTTTTCAAAGGACCAAAGGGGTTGTTATTTCTTAAACACATAATCATGGGAGCAAATATTTGTGTTACATTTTATTTAGGGAAGGAACTTTCAACATAATATTGATGCTGTAGCTATGTTTTAAATTTGTACTCGCCAGCAAACAAAGTATGCACAAAAATTTCCAACATGAAATGAAAGAGAATAATGGGAAAACCTTAAGTCCAAGGGCTATGTACAACTGCATTCATTAGTGATCAAGGCAATTCAACTGGGCATGATTAGAAAACTAATTATAGAAGATGCAAAGTGATTACTTAGCTCAGGAAATACTAAAAAAACCAACTAGATTTAAGTTTCTGATTTTAGAAAGCAATCTGATTTTAGGGCAAATTTTTATATTAAGTATTCATTAGAAAATTTCAGTAAAGTTCAAAATAATCCACCAAAAAATAAATAAATTAATAAAAAAAAAATCAGCTATTTACTTCCACCAGTGGCTAAAAAGTATGTTGCGAAAATTAACAAATGGCGCAAAAAACTTTTCCAATAGCAAAAGGAAGGTATTAGAGACAAAAAGATTTTCAAATCATTGAACAGTCAAAAGAAGAGATATAGAAAGAAATATGATATAACTATGCCTTTTAGCAGAAGAATTTTGCAAAATGGAAAAGTTGAAAACAGGTGTAAAGCATTCTTCATAGCAAAAGCTATGCTAAGAAAAAGTAACTTTTTAAATATGTCTCCCGGAAGCAGAGACAGCAAGAAAAAAAAATTTTCAACTTGACAACCACTAGGGGGAAAGTTGTACATTTTTTGAAAAGGATCTTCTTATTGTAGCAAAAATCTTACTCACTCTCATCTTTATTACAGCAAATGGCATACAGTAAAAAAATAAATTTCTCAATAGGGTTTTTAGAGGCAGAGATAGGCTGCAAACAGAAGAACACAAACACCGCCCAGCAGCAGAATTGTGACCCATAAACCTCCTCAAATACAAACCTAAAGTGGTCTATACGGTAAATGGTATCTGGTGTTAAAAGAATGTTTTAAATTTAAATCGGACATCTAGAAGTACAGATATTGAGAAAAATAAGATTAAATGTTTGTGCCCCTTAGCGGCAAAATTGTGCATTATTTTGGGAAGAAAATACACATAAGTTTTCATAGTTAGTAGTATCTGATCGAAAGAGAATATTTTTCAATCAGGATTTTAGTCCTGCAGATATTGATATAACGGAAATGTGAATTTACGCTCTCTAGAGGCACGCTTGTGCATTAAGAAATATTTGAAATTATATGAGAAACATTTTGCACTGAAAATGTTCTCCAACAACAACAAAAAATATTTCAAATTGGACTCCTAGGAACAGAGATATGGACAAATATAAGATATGTGTGTATGCCCCCTGGTGGGAAAATTATACCCTATTTTAAGCAGGAGGTATTTCCAAAAAGTTTTCAGAGGTGAGCTTTATTGGTTCACGGAAGAATTTTTTAAATCGAATTTCCAGCTCAGATTTTGTTGCAAATACATCAGAAGCAAAAATAAAACACTTATGTCCCCAGGTGGCCAAACCATTCTTTACCAAAAAGAGAGTTTATATGCAAAACATTTCCCCTCATGAGCTATACCTGACACAGGAAGAATTTTTCAAATCAGGCTACTAGAAGCGAAAATATTGAGAAAATTGTGGTTTACCTTTAGACTCCCTAGCAGGAAATTTATGCATTATTTGAAAAAGGGACTAATTGCCTTCGACATAAATGTTATTAAAAGGGAAAAGGATTTTTTCATTTGGATATTTAGAAGCAAATATATGAAGTAAAATACATTTCAAATTCGACACAATCTCTATTTGTGCCTTCTAGTGGTGAAGTTGTGCATCAGAAAAAAACCAGAACGAGTGGATCATCATTCTCATATTTTAAGCTTTCCAATTATACAAAAAAAATTTAACAAATTAAACTAATAATTGCAGAGATATAGTCTCCCCAGCCAGACAGACAAAATGATAACACAAGCACAACGCAAAATATGCTAATAACGCAGCTTCAGTCCTCCTAACAGACAAGAAAACCAACAGCCCCCTCCCTTTATTTTGCAGGGTGTGGGGAAGGAAATTTGTCAGACATAAGTTATGTCAGTAGAAAAATCCATAACTACAAAACATCATGCAGGGGCAAAAAGGCAGGAATGGATAAAATTCCAGGAAATGTAACAGAACTTTAGGACATTTCTAGGACTTTTCCAGGACAAAATGGAATTCCAGGATTTTGAGGATTTCCAGGACGCGTACGAACCATGATAATAGCAACAAAATCCTAAGATCTGTTTCACCTTAGCATCAATGAATATTCTTTGATCTCAGTCAGTGCAGAGCAGGTTAGTGCCAGACATGTGAAGGGCCCGGGTAATGTGGCTCTGCTCCCTTCACGGGTAATATGTTGTCTCTCAAAGGAAGAAAGGCAGGGAATCGGAGCAGCAAACTACACACTTGAGGAGTTCAGCTACAATGCATTGAACTTGTACTTCTAAAAAATCGGTTGTTTTTAAACAATTTTTTTTTTTTTTACGAAATGTTAAAATATACTGATGGAAAAAAACAAACGAAAATAGCATATCGTAACACATGATAAAAATCCATGACAGAAATTTACTTTTCCATGACAAACACCTCATATTTGAAAAAATCCATGCTTTTTCCAGTACTGGATTTTTTTTTTTTTTTTTCAAAATTCCAGGTTCACCAGGACGCGTAGTAGGAACCCTGAACACAGTGGCAGTCTTGTGATTGGCAAAAAATCCCAACATGGCCAGGAACCCAACAGACTCGGACCAGGAATCCAGCACTAGTCAAAGTCTGCAGGAGGAAACGAACATCTCTGGTGACCGGAGAATCGTTACCCTCCAGAGAAGATAAAACTTGGATGACAGACTGGGATCCAGACTGGATGTGACACAAGGCGAGAAGCACCGCATACATCTCTGCTGAGAAGTCTGTCACTTCCGGAGAAAGCCTCGCAGCACAGGTCGTATTACCACACACAAATGCAGAGCCTACAACATCACCGGATTCCGAGCCATTGGTGAAGACAGGCACGAACTTGGGATGGAGAGAAAGGTGCTCGGCAAAAAGCTGTCGGTACACCTGTGACGGAGTGGAAGACTTGGGCCACACAGAAAGATAAAGATCAGTGATTGCCTGAACTGGCTGCCAAGTGGGATCAATAAAAGTCTTGGTCAGGGTTCCCACTCAAAAGTAATAAAAAAATTCCCTGACTTTTCCAGGTTCTCCAGGTGGTTTTTAAAGTTTTCCAGAGTGGCATGTTGCAAAGAATTGTTACATATCATTTCATTCCATTCCATTCATTTTTCTCACCAAAGCACACACTTGTAAATTCTTTACATAATTTGTCTTTATAAAAATACCTGCTTTTCATTAATAACAACTAACTGTGCACATTATTTTCTGTACCAAAGTTCCGTGAACTTTTGTGAATACTACCCACACAGAATTTGTAAATACATTCCCATAGAAACAGGTCATATGTAAGAAAAAATCTGTCAGTTGAATAGTTTCAGTTTTTCTATAACACAATGCAGCTAAGCTTAATGATGGAATGGCTCTGTTCAAAGAAACATGTTTCAAGAGAACCAACAGACAAAAGACTTTGATCCATCATTTGGTTGGTTCTCTTGTGTAGTGTTCCTTCAAGCAGGAGCCATTGTGCCTAATTGTTGCATGTTATAACAACTGCCTGCAGAAATTGAACAAAAGCTTAATAACTGGCAATTTTAAAAATTCAATTTTGCATCTTTTTTTAGAGAATAAATGAAATACTTAATATAACTGAAAGTAAGATCTACCAAATTCTAGGCAGGCAGTAATTACAAGCTAAAGTTTGAAATCTTGAAATAATAAGGTTTTTATTTATTTATTTATTTTTTTTTTTTTTGGCTAAATAAAGTATCCATTGATTTTTACAAAAACAAAGGGCAATTTTCCCTGAGTTTTCCTCAATTTTTGGAACCATTTTCAAATTTCCTGAGAATTCCAGGTTTTCCCTGTTTTCCAGGTTGAGCGGGAACCCTGTTGGTCACACCAATCAACGATAGGCGAAAGCCAGCATCACATGTCATGTTCGACAGATGAATCCTGAAAGTGGGAACACAAGAAGGACGGTTAGAAAACAAGTGAACACATTGTGGTTGTAAGATGGCAGCATGCAGTGGATGATCAGGGAGTAATTTCAGCTTGGTGAAGAACTGAAGAGACAGTTGCTGATGGCGAAGGCAGTGCGACAGTTCGTTAGACTTAGCATAAAGACTATGCACTGGAGACGTAAGGAAAAATCTGATGCAAAGACACAGAACCTGATGATAAATGGAATTGAGAAGCTTCAAGACAGCAGGCCGGGCCGATCTATACATCACACAGCCATAGTCTAACCTTGACCGTACAAGAGAGTGATAAATGCAAAGCACTGACCACCTGTCAGCCCCCACGACGCACTGGAGAGGATCTTCAGGATACTCAATGAGCGCATGCACCGCACTTTTAAGGACAAAATGTGAGGCCGAAAGGCGATTGCGCGGTCGAAGATTAATCCCAGAAATTTAACCTCATGAGCCACAGAAATAGTAGCGCTCCCCAGACGGAGGTGAGGGCCCGGGTGAAGACCTTGTTTGCGGTAAAAACGCACACAACCAGTTTTTTGGGAACAGAAGTTGAAACCATTATGAGAAGCCCAGGAAGAGATCCTATTCATGGCAGACTGCAACTGCCTCTCAATCGTGCGCATGTTTATGAAGGCACAGGAAATCTGAAGATCATCCACCTACATCGTCCCACAAACCATCGAAGGAAGTAGGGTGGAGATGTGATTGACACGAAGGATGAAAAGAGTGACCGATGAAATGGGAGCCTGACGGACACCCTGCTCTTAGGAGTACATCACAGAGAGCATCTAACCAATGTGCACATGGAACATCCAGTTCTGGAGAAAACTAGCAATAAAAGTTGGTAAATTTCCCGCCATCCATAGTTGTGTAGATTGCGGAGAATGCTGTATCTCCAAGTGCGATTGTATGCCTTTTCCATGTCAAAGAACACAGAGACCATGTGTTGATGTCGAACAAACGCTTTCCTGATAGATTTCTCAAGGCGAAGGTGGTGGTTAGTGGCAGAGCGAAAATGACGGTAGCCGACCTGGTGAGGTGACAAAAGGTAATGAAATTCAAGAAAAAAGATGAGACAAAAATTGATGATACATTTGAGAACTTCGCAGAAGCAGCTGGTCATAGCAATCAGTCGGTAGTTGAACAGGTTCGTCAGATCTTTACCAGGTTTGGGAATCAGTTCACAATACCCGTACACCAAGACTCGGGGAAAAACATATTCCTGCCAAATTCTGTTAAAAAGGATCAGCAGACAGTCAAGAGGTGACAGAGAAAGGCACTTCAGCATTTCATAATGGATGTTATCTGGTCCGACTGATGTGCGTTCAGACCGATTTAAATCGATCTTCAGTTCCATCGCTGTTATAATCCTCCAAGGAAAACGGGCGGAAGGATATGCATTTCCTCTCCAGCTGAGCCTGAAGCTCTTGGAACAAAGGAGGATAACTGCTGCTGCTGCTGCTGGACACAGATGCAAACACTGTGCCAAGACAGTCAGCAATACCCAGAGCATCGGCAACAGTTTCTACACCACTCTCATGAAAGGAGATCTCCCCAGATGAGAACTTTCCCCGAATCTTACGCAGTCAATCCCAAATGATTTTAGAGCTGGTAGATGAGTTGATCCCCGACATATACTAGATCCAAGATTCTCGTTTTTTGCGATGACGAACTAATCACGCATAGGCCTTGGCTTTCTTAAAAGCGCGTAAGTTTGCGTCAGTGGAATATTGACGAAACCTACCCCAAGCCTTATGCTGACCTTGACCTGCTGCCCTCCAGTCAGAATGCCACCAAGGCTTCAGACAAGCTGAAAGTTTAGATAATGTCTTCGAAATAGAAAGTTTTACCGCATGCACAAAACAATCTGTAACCGCTGCAATGGCGTCATTGACTGTACCTGTGAACACCATAATCAAGAGTGATAGTCGCTGAAGCAGTGAATGCATCTCACTAGGCCTGATCAACACTCCATCTAGCAGGATGGGTAAGAGGGCAGTAACGGTCACCCACAAGACGAAGAAAAATTGGAAAATGATCACTGCAAAGAAGATCATCAGACATGCTCCACGACCAGTCAGGAAATATGGATGGCGAACACAACGAAAAATCAATGGCAGAGTACGAGCGGCTGGGTAAGAGGGCAGTAACGGTCACCCACAAGACGAAGAAAAATTGAAAAATGATCACAGCCAAGAAGATCATCAGACATGCTCTACGACCAGTCAGGAAATATGGATGGCGAACACAACGAAAAATCAATGGCAGAGTACGAGCGGCTGGGTTTATGAAAGTAGGTGCTCGTCCCCATGTTATGGAGACAGAGGAATTTGAAAACGTGGCCCTGTGAGTTTGAACTGTGGTCTTCCCACAGGAGATGATGTGCATTAAAATCTCCAAGAAGGAAAAAGGAGGTGGCAGCTGTTCAACAGTCTTCCAAGTCGGAAAGGCTTACTGCTTCATCTGGTGGTAAGTATATCAAGCAGACGGTGAGCAGAATGTGCACAGAAAGTCTCACCACCACTGCTTGCAGATTCGTATGCAGGGCAACAGCCACAACAGGAACGCCATGAGGCACAAGAACAGCCACTCCTCCACATACAATAGCCCCATGGTCATGATCTTTACGGAAAACGCTATGTCTGCACACCGAAAGAGCATCAGCAATGCGGAGTTTCGTCTCTTGGAGACACATGCACACTGGTGAATGTGAAGACAGCAAGCCCTTCCAGTCGGCAAGTCTGGTGTGAGTGACCGTACACTTAGCAGCAGAAGCAACGAAGAGGGTTTGGAATGTACAGATGCACAGAGCAGTTCAAATAGCTCACACGGATGAAGGATGGTAGAGTTGGATGATCAAATGTCAAAATGACTCCCCTGGGGTTTACCAGGTCCCCATTCCAGCAAAATTTGATGTGACGCACTGCTGTAACATCTTGGCTAGCAAGCTCCTCTAGAAGTTCCTCCTCTGAAACATCCACAAGGTTGCGTTCAGAGATGACACCTCGGGATGAATTCAGGGACTAGCGAGGTTTGGTATCGACAAGGACACCACCCAAGTTAGAAACATTTAAGAGCAATGCAGCATGGTGTGGAATTGACATTTCCACCAGGAGATTCCCCGATTGTAACTTCTTAACACTTGCTGGGGAACCAACAGCACCCTGCAGGGCCTTCTGGATCCAGAATGGAGATTTCAAACTAAGTTTATGAGATTCTTCTTGTGCATAAACGATAAAAAAGTGGGCAGTGTGAGTCGGCAAACTACGCAGTTTCTTGTTTGCAGAGCTATGCTTCTTGTTTAAAAAATTCTTCTGTTTGACAGAAGGGAAAGAGTTAAGAAGAATCCATAAATGATGGAAGAGAATTTGCATCTACTGATCTCCCCACTCACCATAGAGCTCAACTGGGGAGGGCCGGAGGTCCACAAGCCCGAAAGGACGCAGGACACTGCTCTGGGGATAGGCAGCGGATATAGTCAGTTAATAGTGCAGGCAAGTCCTCGATGTGTGCTTTGATGTTCTTTTTTTATTGGAGGTTTAACGACCACTGTGAGCAACTCAATGGGCTATAAGCAGTCACCCGTCCCTAATTTAGGGTTACTGGTTCCAGCAAAGGGAGAGAGCCAGTACCGTAAGACTAACACAACATCCATGCCTCACCGGGATTCGAACCCGGATCCCTTTCGGAAATGATCAGAGGCCATCGCTTAGACCACTGTGCCACTGGGGCGGCACTTTGACGTTCCCATGTCACAGTAACACCCTTTTGACGTGACCACACTATCCCCAGACTCCCACTGTCGTACGCAACAACAAGCCATTAGAAAACAAGACTCCACTCGGCCACTGGCTTCATTGACTAGGAGTGGGTTAGTTCCCAGCTGCCCACTGAGGGTGAAGCAGAAAACAAAGAGGAGTGTCGGCAGTTGGGGACAACAACACTCCGGCCTCCAGAAACCTCAGCATCCACCATCCCCTTTTCCACGTAACAGCTCACCACACATGACAAATGTGCAGGTAGGTCTAGCTAGCCAGCCTGGAAAAACAAAGAGGGAAACATAAAATGGGGAATACAGGATAGAGAGTGAGATGCTAAACTCTGGCGCTAGAGCATAGTCACAACCTCATCATACTATTGGGTTGTCGGAAAAGTCATGACGTATTTTAGCCATGTTTTGCAAAGGTCATTTATTGATAGAAAGAACAGAGATCAATGAATGATATAATGCCCGTTTTGTTCGATAACCTTTTGCCATCTTTCAGTGAGCTGCAGAATGCCTTGTTGATAGAAGGACCTGTCTTTTGTGGTGAAAAACTGTACAAAGTGCTGATTTACAGCCTCATCTGAATTGAATGTTATACCACGCAAGGACTGTTGAAGAGAGTGAAACAAGTGGAAGTCTGATGGTGCAAGGTCAGGCGAGTATGCTGGGTGTGGCAACACATCCCACCCAAGCTCCAATAATTTTTGGCAGGTGATCTAACTTGTGTGTGGTCTCGCGTTGTCATGATGGAACACAACACCTTTACGATGAACGAGCTCTGGACGTTTCTTGGTGATGGATTCGTTCAAACTGTCCAATTGCCAACAGTACACATTTGAAATTATTGTTTGGTTCCGTGGTAGGAGCTCAAAAACACGACACCTTTAAAATCCCACCACACTGAGCTGACCAGAACCTTCCGCTGATGAATGTCTGCTTTGGATGTCATTTGAGGCGAAGCAGCACGTCGGGACCAAGACCGTTTGCACAGCACATTGTTGTACACAATCCACTTTTCGTCACCAGTTATCAGTCGCTTCAAAAAAGGATCGTTTACCTCACGTTTAATTAGCATATCGCAGATGTTTATACACGCCGTCAATTGAGCTTCTTTGAGTTCATGAGGAACCTACACATCGAGCTTGCTTACGTATCCCAGCTTCTTCAGGTGGTCGTGAACGCTTTAATGATGGATGTGCAATGTGTCTGCAATCTCTCGTGTCGTGTAACGTGGGTTTGACTCAATCAATGCCTTGATTTGGTCATCAACAACCTCAGTTGGCCTCCCGGACCGAGGAGCATCGTTGAGGTCAAAATCACCAGCACGGAATTTTGCGAACCACCGCTGGCACTGACGTTCTTGTGGAGCATTATCACCGTACACTTTACGCAACTTTTCACAAGCTTGACGCACGTTCTTCTCTTTACGGAAGTAAAACAGTAAAATATGGTGAAAATGCACAGTTTGGTCTTCCATCTTCAACTTGATGTCAAATCTCCGCAAATCAACTAAATTGCTCCCTATTTCTTTTAGACTGCAGCTAGAACTGGCACCTGTCAAATGCCACAGCGATAACAGAGCTGCGCATGCCTCTAGTACTTCCAAAACCACCCAACCGCCATCGGGTGCCAAAATACGTCATGACTTTTCCAACAAACCAATACAACCGAGGTGGGTGCATGTCAAGATAATAACAAAAGACTTAAAAAAGCAAGAGCATCACACACAAAAGTTGGCTCAATCCGTGTGGTTGCCACTCCCCATCAGCTGGATGAACAGTTGTCCACGCGGTGATGGTATTGTACAAAGATGAAAAGACAAGATGATCCGTCCCAAGGTCAGCCCGGGCCGTGGGGGCACTACTCCCCAAATAACTGGAAAACCGCTTATCCCCATGCGGAAGTAAATTGTAGGGAATAATAAATAATATGTAATCCATAGTTAATTGATTCAACTTTAACTCCTTCCCTTCAAAGGATGTTTTGCCTGATAAACATTCTGCACTTAGAATTTCCTGCTGCAATTACGTAGTACTAGGGGCCTCACCCGGTAATTATTAGGTGACTGCAGGGGGGGGGTCATGTCAACTTTGGAAAACAGTAATTTTGCCACATTTAACTTGATTTGCAAAACTGGGATCCATATAAGATTTTCTTTGAAACCCAATTTCCAAATTGACCAGTTTTAAGAAAAATTTAATGAATTTGTGAAAATGTGATGGGAGGGAGCATTTTCTTTGATATAATAAAACCCCATAAAATAAAAGTGAGAGAAACAGCAATAGTTCTTGTAAGGCATAAAACTTTTCACCTCATCAATCTGAGGTAAAACAATCAATGTGAGATGAAACAATCAATCTGAGGTGAAACAATCTGGAAGAAACTAATGATAATAATATTAATAAAAAAAGAAATGGAAATGAAGCAGGGGGCATTAAAAATGTGCAAAAATATGGTCTTAGTTAAAAAAAAAAACTGAGATAAAGCTATGTGGAAGTAAAAAATATAAAATAAAATAAAATTCAACCATCAATTTCTGAAATGCTGCATGGCCGCGGAAACGCCAGGGAATGTTGCAAGCACTTAACAAATATGGATTTTGTGAGAAGAAAACAAAACAAAACAGCATTAATCTAACTGAAGTAAAGCTATTTGGAAGCCAAAAAAAGGAAAAGTCACAAACATCAGCCACCGGAATGTTTCACAATGCGACCATGGAAGTACAATGCAACCATAAAAATGTGTAAAAAAATGGTTTTTGAAAAAATAAAAAAAATAAAAACCTTATTAATCTTCCTGAAGTGAAGCTATCTGGAAGCAAAAAGGAAAGCGTTATGATGTTGACTTTGGGAATACCGACATATTACGTAAATTGAAATGTTTCCCCATTTCCGCGGCCATCGGAAGAGTTTTCCCTGTTTTCAACGGCCGTGGAAACGGTGAAAATGATTTAAAATTTTTAAAAACATGGCACTTGTAAAAAAAAATCACCTTAATCTAACTTTCAGTCAGATGAACGTTTAGGCCTCCACCCCACCCCCACCCCGACCCAAAGGAAAAATTGCAACCATTAGCTTCTGAAATGCTACAGCAAATGTGCGTGGTGCATTAAAAGTACACAAAAATATTGCTTCCTAGATTCAAAGCTGAAAAAAGCAATTATATTTCATCAACTTGAAGTTTAACCGTTGGAAAAATATGAAAGAATGAAAGCTAAAATAAAATGAAGGGGAGACAGCCGCCTGCATGATCTATCGATTACAGCTTTACGTCCGGAATGGGAGCCAAGGTTAAAAACGCCAGAAAATTTCCCTTCCTTTGTTTTAAAATTTAAAGAAATCTTAAAAATAATGTTAAGAAAATAGAAAAACAGTCTGCACACCTTTCTTAGATTCTGCGATGGTCGTTGCAGTGTCATGCTGTTTCTGCTCCCGGGCCAATGATTAAATCCACATCTTTTTTGCTTGTTCTGATTCAGAAATTCTATTTCAGTTGGGTAAGTGGCATGCTTTGAAACTGCAGAAGGCTTCACAAACCTAACCATGATATCATTAAGTAGCGTCAAAAATTGCCTTCTTAAAATACGAATGCAAGGAGCTTCCTTCTGCAACAACACATTAATCCTAACAAACACTGGTAAGGCATTGCTCAAAAACTTGCAGTGCAACTTCGTTAAGGGATTGCCCCGGCTTTCATGCAACTCCATGAAACGGCTGTGAATTGCCTGCTCCTTTGGAAGTTCATTAACATCCACGGAAACACCAAAGAACCTCTGTAGTGCACCCCACAATTCCAGAAAATAATTAATAGCATCCAACAATGACAACCACCTTGTGCTAATGTATTTCAAAATTCTGTGAGGTTTTTGCTCCCAAATGTCATGGCACAGTTTCAGCTGTTTCCTTTATCTTGGAACTTTTATCTAAGAAATAGTACACATCAATTAGCAGTGTTTCAATATTAACGATCATTACTTGGTAGTGTCACAAGTTAAACTTAATGTTGGTTGGAGGAAAAGGAATAGGAAGAGACCCAAGATAGAAAGAATAAAGGTTGATAGGCTCATTGAAGATCATCAGCGGTATTCTGACTTACTCAGAGAACGACTGAAGGATCTGAAGTCTGCTGAGAGCGATGTAGAAAAGAAGTGGGAATGTTTTAAGAACTGTGTTGTCACTGCTGCTAAAGAGGTCTGTGGCACCACAATAGTGGGTAACAATAGAGGTGATGCTTGGTGGAATAGTGAGATTGAAGAGGCAGTAAAGAGAAAGAAGGAAGCCTATTTGTGGATGTTGCAAGGTAGAGTCTCTGTGGATGAATATCGCTGTAAGAAGCGTGAAGCTGCTAAGCTGGTTTGCCACAGTAAGGCAAAAAATAGGAAAGAGAAAGTGGAAAGGCATGAACTGGCTTTTTGGAAAGATAAAAAGTCCTTCTGGAAGTACATGAGACTCAGGAAAAATAGGGGAAACAAAGTTGTAAGTTGTGTGAAGAATGAGATTGGGGAAATGTTATGGGAGCCCAATGAGTTAAGTGACAGATGGGGTGAATACTTCTGTGAGTTATTAGATCAGGAATGCAAAGATGATTCTGAGACAGATGCAGATGATGTCACAATGAGGGATGAAAGCACAGGAGGGATCTCAAGAGCAGAAGTGTGTAAAGCTCTAAAATCTCTTCAGAATGGTAAGGCACCGGGAGTTGATGGCATAATTGCAGAGATGTTGAAATATGGTGGTGACTCTATAATTGACTGGTTAACTGAATTTTGCCAGTTGTGCTGGGAGTTAGGAATGGTCCCTCGGGATTGGAAGGATGCTATCATTGTTCCCTTGTATAAGGGAAAAGGCGATCAGACTGAATGCAAGAACTATCGTGGTATTAGCCTATTGAGTGTGCCAGGGAAAGTGTTTGGTAAGGTTGTTATTGAAAAAGTATGGGTTCTTACATCATTGAAAGTGTGGGATGTTCAGAGTGGTTTTATGCCTGGTAAAGGCTGCATTAACCAGATTTTTGCATTATGCACAATGACTGAAAAGTATCTGGCTGTTGGGAAGAAAGTTTTTACTGCCTTCATAGATTTAGAGAAAGCTTATGACCGAGTGAATAGGACACTTTTGTGGAAGGTATTGAATGAATATGGTGTTACTGGGAATCTACTTAATAGTGTAAAAGCCATGTATGCTGGTAGTAGAGCTTGTGTACGAGTGAATGGTGTTTTATCAAAATGGTTTTCCATTGGTGCAGGAGTTAGACAAGGTTGTGTAATGTCACCATGGCTGTTTAATATATTTATGGACGCATGCATGCGTGATGCCAAAATAGATAATAGTGGTTTATGTCTTGGTGATATCCGTGTGTGCAGATTGCTGTATGCTGATGACACTGTCCTGTTGGCAGAGAGCAAAAGTGAGTTGCAGAGTATGTTGACTCGGATGCACCAAGTTTGCATGAAATTCAAACTGAGTATAAATAAAGGAAAAACCAAAGTTATGGTGTTTGAGAGAGGAACAGGTAGCACTGAATGTAATGTAGGTATAAATGGCACTGTGATTGACCAGGTGAGTGAGTTTGTGTATTTAGGAAGCATATTTGACAGAGAGAACAAGTTGGATGGTGAAATCAGTAGGGGAGTGAATTCTTCTTTGAAAGTCATAGCTGCTCTGGGAGGTTTTCACAGGAATGATGGGTTCTCTAGAGAGTCCCGCATGGCTGTGTTTGAAAGTGTAATTGTTCCTACTCTGGTGTATGGTATTGAAACCTGGGTACTGCAGAAGAAACATAGGAGTCGTTTGTGTGCTGGAGAAATGCGTTACTTACGTGGGGTTTGTGGCAAGACACGATAGGATTGTGTGAGAAATGAAGATGTATTGTAGTTGTGTGATGTGAAGCAAAATGTTATTAGCAAGGTGGAGACCAATATGCTTTGGTGGTTTGGCCATGTTGAAAGAATGAGTGATGAAATGCTTACTAAGAAAATCTTTTCAGCCCAAGTGGCAGGAAGGAAAGGCAGAGGAAGGCCAAGGAAGACATGGGTGGATCAGATTCAGGAGTGCCTGCATGAGAAAAAGATTATGAGTATGAAGTATAAAAGATCTTGTGTACGGTGTGTAATGGATATTAGTGAAGCACGAGTTGTATATAAAAATCGCTGTAAATGGAGAAGTTTGATACGACAGCAATAAGTAAAAATATCTGGTAGTTTGTATTTTTTTTTTTTTTTTTTTTTGGAGCTAACCTCTGAATCTCAGAGAACAGCTTAGTGATATGTATATATATATATGGAAGCAGATATCCCTTTGTCATAGCCTATCATTGCAGTGGTATTAGTACAGCCAAAGGTAACACAGTTTTCACATTTAATGTTCCTAGTCTGCAATACTTTGTCAATGACAGAGAATATTGCTTCACCTGTATTGTCATCTGATGCAAGAAGTGAAAGCAGCAAATTTACTATTTCCCCTTTATCTTTGTGGTAATATGTCACTTTTTTTAATACTTCCATCTGTTGAAAGGGAAAATACTTAATCACTCAAATCACTTACTATGCTATAAACAGCTAATCCTGATATGGATTTCAGAACTGAATTCATTTTTGTTCTTCCACATCCATATTTCTTCGCAATACTGGAGTCTGGAAACACCTGTTGAAACAATATTCTAGTGCGGTCTGCTGCTGAAAGAGGTGCATATGTTTCACTAAAAACCTTGTGAATAAAATTTCAGCCTTGCTAACACTGGAATCATGTAACATCATGTGGCACAAAAAATGAAGTCAGTGGGTTTGCTTGTTTTTTAAGCTCACTATATGACATGTGTTTTTCATACATTACATGCCATTGGCAATCGTCATGCCACCCATGCACAACTGAAAAACTGCAATCGCAAACAGTACAAAATGCATGCTTTTCGGAAACAGCTGACACATCCGAGCATGGAATTCCACTTAACACTCACTCACTGCGAAAACTTTGAGTAACAGCAGGTCATTTCCTTATTTCTCCTTGGAAATTACAGTCAGAGTGCCATTTCAACATAATGGGGAGTAGAACGCACCAAAAGGGCAAACTTCGCACGGCAAAGATTAAAGCAGCAAGGATTTCTAACACGTAGCACCAAAGAAGAAACTAAAGGACAAAGATCTTTCTCTGCAGCATATAAAACCCTCCCAGTGCAATTCCTCTTCCGTGGATAAAACAAAGAAAGCAGCTAGAATTTCCAACATGTAGCCCCAAAGACGAAACTAAAAGACAAATATTTTTCTGCACCATATAACACCCTCTTCACACAAATGGAACAGAAAACATGCTCCCACCCGCTGTAACAAACAGTAGTACCCTATGTCAAAACCAGTTTCGTTGTACCACATGACCTCAGTTTCTTGGGACAGTTTCTGCTGTCTCAAGAAACGAGCCGACGCCACACTGTTTCAGTGGTGCAGAGGGAGTGAAAAAGAGTGAAGGTCATGACTCTCACCTCCTGCCATATTCTGATCTCTCGCACGCATCTTGCCAGCATGTGGTTGACTTGCATCTGACTGACAGCAGGTGACAAGAAACACCACAGGGCTACTGGCCCACCCAACATAATCCTGGCCCCGCACTGTGCTTTCTCTCCACTTAACTTCCAAACAAGCAAAGCACATTTCTCCTCCTCGGGGAGGGAGAACGAAAAACAGAAACAAGAAGTTTCGTTATGAATTTTGTTCAGAGGCAAAGTTTGTAACGCATTGATTAACTACAAAACCAGGAAAACATTCTTAATAACAGCAAAAATCTGAATATCCATAATTTTTGGTTAGTCATCCGAAATTCTGGGGAGAAATCCGTAATGGTTGGCATCTATGTCGATGTATCTTCACATATTTGTTGGTTTACTACTGGACAACACACAGTAATAACTGTTTATTTCAAAACCTCTGGAAACTCGAGCATTCTTATGCAGGTTTCTTAAAGACTTACTGGTACACTGAAGAATCTTTCATCCTTCACTTTTCCCCTAACACACACTCACTGGCTTTCCTTACTAAAAAGAAATAAGCAACATTTTTCCAGTAGCACACTGCAATTGTATTAACTTTATTTTTAGGGAGGGAAAGTTCTTTCATCAATTCATGCTTCACACCAGTAAGCAGTCCAATGGAAAACAATTGAATCCATAATCCTCCGTTCGGCCTTGAAAGAATTTCTGCTTTCCCACAGTTTGTTTGAATCAAGAGTAGAGTTTTGCACACACACACACACACACACACACACACACACACACACACACACACACACACACACACACACACACAGTTTGTTTCTCCTTTATATTAAGTGAACAATCACAACTTTTACTGATACCTGAAACTTTAAAGTCTTCAATTTCTAACTGTTATACTTCTAATTGTAAACTTTGTTAAACTATTAAACACACTTGATTAACAAGTCCTTATAATGAACACACTAAAATTACATTAAATAAGGAAGTAAAAGAACTGATTTTTGAAAAATCAAAACAACATAATCCCAAATGGCAAATCAACTTTTGGAATCACAAACAGTTTCATAACTTACCCATCTCTGCCAGCAGCCACAAAATAAGACTTTTTAACTGGATGAACACTTACAGTTTTAACTGGACAGGAATGGGATTGATAACTCATCTGCTGCCTACAATAATAAGATGATAAAAAAGACAGTAGCAATCACTGTTACATGGTTTTAGTGCTAAAATTTAAATTTACACAAGATTTTGTAGTTTTACAACTTAATTCATAACTTCAGTCAATCTGAACAAGTTACATACAGAAACAATACAGTCAAATTAATTGCACATACATTAATTATACACACTGCATAAACATACAGTCAACTCTGTTGTAGTGAACATTCGGCTATAGTGAACCTAAATCATTGTCCCGACCCACAACTTTTGAAATGTACATTAAAATTTTCATTTATAGTGAACCTTCAACTTCGGTTATAGTGAACCTAAAAAATAAAACTTAAAAGAAAATAATGTACTTGTAACATGAAACTGTAACTTATTTCAAAACAAACCTTCTTTGTAAAACTTGAAATACACAAAGTCCAATGTCGGACACAGTACACTAACAAAATAATTTAGAAAAAAAAAAAAAGTAAACTTCCCATTATTTTCACCAACTCATCAAATAATCGGCAACACTAAATTCCAAAACCTGAATCTTACTTGTTGAATACCTGAAAACTAAAAGAAAACGTAAAAAAAAAAAAAAATGTTCACATGTACATTTATGTGGCTGCATGCTACCATAATAGTCCACAAAAATATGGAGAATAAAAGGAAACATGATCATTTCATGAAAACATTTGTGAAATCTTGTGTTAAATAGAAAAGATTAAAAAATTACGTAACACAATCTATCATCAACAATAACCAAGTTACTACAATGCAATCTGTCTTTTTCCAGTAATCACATAATCTCTATTCCAACAAGTTTATCACTTATTTAGCAATCTTGCTAAATGTTCAATCTCCACTTCAATGGCTTGATCCTTTACTGTAATTCAAATTTTTAATTCTTTCAAAGATTTCTCTTTACTGATTGATACCTCAAATTTCTGTAAACAATATTATGTGACCAAATATTTGAGCTTTCAATAACAGTAAATATCACAACATATAATATTTTGGCATTTTGCAAGTACACTCATGCTCAAAAATTAAAGATAATTATGAATCACAGGAAAATGTTGCACTACACAAAGTGATTTGTAATGCAAACTACTCCATACCTCTTCTGGAATGAAATAAAGTCGATCTGTTGCTCCAGCAGACCGATGTTGACAGTGTACGGGGAGGTGCTATCTTGTTCAAACTGGTCATCAGGGATACCACAGAGATACAGCAAATGAGCTGCAGCACCTCGTAGATGTATCAGCGGGCTGTCATTGTACCAACTGCGCATATGAAGGCCAAACAGCCATTGAAACTGAAAGTGCCTTAAAACATGACACCAGTCATTTGACGCTTATGGATGGCACAAAGTTCAGACCAGTGTCCTACAGGCTCAACTGGTGATCATCAGTGCTGTGACAGAAGCAAGCCTCATTACTGAATACCACATGGTCCCATTCGTCCCACCACGTCTGATATGGCACCACTGTAACATTGCACGACAATGATCTGGCATGGTTGGCAGTTGTTGCAATGGCTGGATAGAGCACAAACCTGCCTCAGCGAATCTGAGTCAATACGAGAATGTCCATAGCCGCCTCTGCACCTTATTGAATGTTGTCTGCTGAGAATTACGGGGTTTCTATGGCTTGTTGTTAAATATGGCGATCGAGGTGTTCAGACGTCTGCCAACGTACACCTGTCCCAATACTACAATTTACATTACCTACCACCAGTTATTTCCCATGTCAAATCAACATAGCACTCATCTCCTATTTTGATAAGAGAAAATTGGTGAGAAGGTACTCTTTGAAGTGAGGCCGAGCATTGTCCTTCTGCAGGAGAGAATGCTTTCTGTTCACCAGTACCGGTTGCTTCTCCTCCAAAACGGCATACATCCACTCCAGCTGTTCAGAGTAAAGGTTGGTGTTGAAGGTCCGACCATCTGGAACAAATTTGTAATGGATTATTCCCTCAAAATTCCACCAGATGCAGAGCATCACCTTGTGCTCAAAGCGCCCATGTTTGGCAACAGATTCAGGAAGCTGGCCCAGGCTCAACAACTGCCATTTTGTGTTACGATTACGATAATAGATCCACTTTTCATCGCACGTAACAATTCTCTTGATGAAACGTACATCATGCAGGGTTTCTAGCAGTTTTGTGCACACTTCCACTCAGCTGTTTCCTTCTTGGTTGGTTGGTAGGTAGATTTTTATGGTGCAAGGGCCATGTTTGGCCAAAGAGTGCCAAACACAAGAAGAAGAATGAAAGATATCTTAAAAGTGTGGTATAAGAGTTAAAAACAGGCTGCTGCAGAAAGATGAGAAAGATGAAAATGTTAAAAGCTGAGACTGAGTGCCCAAGGATTATTTGGGCCTACCTTTGTGTTTTCCAGGCAAAAAATCAAACATACCACGGGAAACCTGTTCTGGAGCCACGCGCCTGGGCAAGGATGCAGAACCCCGAGCATTGGTCTATGGTGGCGAACACAAAGTATCAGTGGTGCAAACTCCAAGGGCCTTCAAACCAGCAGCATAAATCTTCTGTAAAGAGAAAGGGCAGTCTTTTGGAACAGTGATATCCTTCTGAGTAGAAATAGATGTCCAAGAACTCAAGAAAAAGCGTAAGTGCTTCTACCCGAGACAGCGGGAACGATCTTCCTTCGAGCTTCAGGGTAAGACAAGTGTTCAAGTGTCTTTACCTCCTGAATCCTCCACTCCTCAACCCACTTCAGGCAGTCCTTTGCATTGGCCGCGTGGGTGCCTTTGCAATTCACACAATGGGGTGCTTCAGCAGAACAATCAAAATAAAGATGATGATGCGACCCACAACGATTGCAAGTGGCAGCACCATGGCAAAACTGCTGTGAGTGCCCCTAAACTTAGCATTAGAAGCAATGAAGAGGGTTTGGAATGTACAGATGCACAGCGTAGTTCAAGTAGCCAGCATGGATGGAGGATGGTATAGTGGGGCGATCAAATGTCAGAATGACTGTCCTGGAATTCACCAGGTCCCCGTTCCTGCTAAACTTGATGCAGCGCACAGCTGTAACACCTTGGTGAGAAAGCTCCTCAAGAAGTTCCTCCAGGATTCCCACTCAAAAGTAACAAAAAAATTCCCTGGCTTTTTCAGGTTCACCTGGTGGTTTTTAAAGTTTTCCAGAGTGGCATGTTGCAAAGAATTGATACATTTTATTTCATTCCATTCCATTCATTTTTCTCACCAAAGCACACACTTGTAAATTCTTTACATAATTTGTCTTTATAAAAATACCTGCTTTTCATTAATAACAACTAACTGTGCACATTATTTTCTGTACCAAAGTTCCGTGAACTTTTGTGAAAATACTACCCACACGGAATTTGTAAATACATTCATAGAAACAAGTCATATGTAAGCAAAAATCTGTCAGTTGAATAGTTTCAGTTTTTCTATAACACAATGCAGCTAAGCTTAATGATGGAATGGCTGTGTTCAAAGAAACATGTTTCAAGAGAACCAAGAGATAAAGGACTTTGATCCATCATTTGGTTGGTTCTCTTGTGAAGTGTTTCTTCAAGCAGGAGCCATTGTGCCTAATTGTTGCATGTTATAACAACTGCCTGCAGAAATTGAACAAAAGCTTAATAACTGGCAATTTTAAAAATTCAATTTTGCATCTTTTTTTAGAGAATAAAGGAAATACTTAATATAACTGAAAGTAAGATCTACCAAATTCTAGGTAGGCAGTAAATTGCAAGCAAAAGTTTGAAATCTTGAAAAATAAGTTTTTTTTTTTTTGGCAAAATAAAGTATCCATTGATTTCTACAAAAAAAAAAAAAAGAAAAGAAAGAAAAAAAAAGAAGAAATGGTAATTTTCCATGAGTTTTCCCTGATTTTTGGAACCATTTTCAAATTCCCTGAGAATTCCAGGTTGAGTGGGAACCCTGTCCTCCTCTGAAACATCCACTAGGTCGTGTTCGGAGATGACTCCTCGGAATGAATTCAGGGACAGGTGAGGCTTGGTATCCACAAGGACACCACCCAAGTTGGAAACATTTAAGAGTAATTCACCATGGCATGGAGTTGACATTTCCACCAATAGATTCTCTGATTGTAACTTCTTCACACTTGCTGGTGACCCAACGGCTCCCTGCAGGGCCTTCTAAATCCAGAAAGGAGATTTTAAGCTAAGCTTGTGATATTTTTCCCATGCATGGATGACAAAAAAGCTGGCAGTGTGAGTCGCCAAAGTACGCAGTTTCTTATTTGTGGAGCTATGCTCCGTATTCAAAGTGTTCTGTTTAACAGAAGGGGAAGCATTAACAGAAGTCATAAATAATGGAGAGAATTCATCAGCTGACATGTCCATCTACCATGGAGCCAACTGGGGAGAGCCGGAGGTCCGCAAGCCCCAAAGGACGCAAGACACGGCTCTGGGGATAGGCAGCGGATATAGCAAGTTGATAGAACAGACATGCGTTTGGCGAGTACCGAGAGTTTCCCCGAGTCTTGGAACACCCCTTTGGCATGCCCCCACTATAGCCAGACTCACCCTGTGGTACGCAACAACAAGTCATTAGAAGACAGAACTCCACTCGGCCACTGACTTCATTCACTAGGAGTGGGTTAGTTCCCAGCCATCCGTTTAAGGTGAAGCAGGGGGCAAAGAGGTGTGTTGGTAGCTGGCGACAACAACACCCCAGTCCCCAAAAACCTCAGCCTCCAATATCACTTTTTCCACCATATGGGTCACCGCACACAGCAAGCGTACAGGCAGGTCTAGCTATACAGTGCAGAAAATCAAAGAGGGAAACATAAAATGGGGAATAAAGGAAAGAGAACGAGAAACCAAACTCCAACGCTGGCGCATAATCACAACCTCAGCAGCCTACAACTGAAGTGGGTGCGTGGCAAGGTAACAACAAGACTTAAAAATGAGAAAACATCTGACACAAATGTTGGCTCGGGCCATGGGGTTGCCACTCTATAAGCTGGATGAACAGCTGTCCCTGCAGTTATAGTATCATGCAAAGACGAAAAGACAAGATGTACCGTCACAAAGTCAGCTCGGGCCGTGAGGGTGCTACTCCCCAAATAACTGGAAAACCAGCTATCCCCGTGAAGCAGGGGGCGGTTTGCTTCAGCTGGCATCAGTTCGTGAGGAACAATGTGGCAGCTGCTGTAGACCTTGCGGAGGTCCTGAAGGTGACAAACCACAGTGGTCTGTATATGCCCAGCTCGCTTGATAATCTCCGAGTACTAGTGTCGAATTTGCCTCTACGGCTTAATGCACAGCCTCCAAATCCACAGTTGGCTGCCTACCTGACCTTGGCTTATCGTTGAGGTTTCTGTCACCTGAGCAAAATTTCTTGAACCATCTGGTTGTGGTGCAGTGGTTTACGGAACCTTTTCCTTTTGCATGACAAATGTAGAACCTTTCCCTTTTGCATGACAAATGCAGGGGGCGGTTTGCTTCAGCTGGCGTCAGTTTGTGAGAAACAATGTGGAAGCTGCTGTAGACCTCGCTGAGGTCCTGGAGGTGACAAACCACGGTGATCTGTGATATAACCAGCTCGCCTGATAATCTCTGAATGCTAGTTGTCGAATTTTCCTCTACTGCTTAGTGCACGGCCTCCAAATTCATGGTTCACTGCCTACCTGTGGCTGATCGTTGAGGTTTCTGTCACCTGAGCAAAATTTCTTGAACTATCTGGTTGCGGTGCTGTGGTTCACGGAACCTTTCCCTTTCGCATGACAAATGTTTCGTGTTGCTTGAGGAGCATTATCACCTAGTTCAAACTCATAAAGCAAAAGTTCCCTAATTAGCCAGTTGTGGCTGTTCATCTTTTAGGCGTTCCAACCACAGACAGAATGACGACATGCAATGCTATTCACAGCAGCGACTACCACTTTATATCCTTTTCAACTGACCGCAGCGCGCGACTTGAACTAGTTTAAACATGTGACATACCTGCTGCAGCACGTGTTTATGGAAATATTGCTAAACTTTCGACTCACCCTCTGTATGACCTCCTATCTCAGGAAATTTAAAAGCTATTGTGCTAACAAATGACACACACTTATTTCTTGTGTATGTCAACAAATTTGCAAAGTTTTATAAAAATACAATGGTCAGGCTGAAAATGCTATTTGTTTGTGCTGAATTCACATGGAATAAATGACCTACCAACTTGCACCAGTCCCACTACAGTGATGTATATTACCTTCCTCCAACCACTGTTGCCACACTCAGTTGGTTGTTATTGCATCCCGATGTGTTTCTGCACCAATGCGACATCGAGACCAGCCAGCTCTACATAATTCTATGGTGAAGCCTCTACTAAAGCTGTCCAGGTGATTGGTAGAATTCTTGAAGATGTTGCTCAGGCATTCACATCCCTTATAAGTGCTTTCACCACAGAGATTATTCTGGTGAAAAGGACTCAACTTAGCTGTGCCAAGCCATTTTGCCCTTTTATTTCCCCCACCTATCAAATGATCGGTTCGCAAGTGCAACATAGATGCCAACCTCTAAAAGTAGTTTTCAGTAACCAACAAGTTCATTTTTCAGTAATTTTCAGTAACAATTTTTTTTTCAGTAATTTTCAGTAATCCAGTCTACAGCGGCAAATTTGGGTATTTAACACTGCAACAAATTTTAATCTGTCAGAACTATTAACAAAATAATAATAATAATAATAATAATAATAATAATAATAATACAATAAAAAATAATTTGCTAGTGGGAAAATTTAAAATACTGTCTACCAGAAAAATATAATAAATTACCTCCAGAAAAATTATTCCTTGGAATGTTGGCCAAATTATTATGATAAACTGGCTGCAGTTGCCATTTTGGCCTTCCTTAGTTCAATTTGCGAAAACTTTTTCTGATAGCATAGTTCACTGTGTGCAATGCTGTTTATTTTTTCTACTAATAAAGAAGACAGCACATGAGTACTTAAATTAGGTCTGAATTCATTCATGTTTTTTTTCACAATACTGAAAATTCTTTCTGTACTTGCATTGCTATGAGGGACTATTAAAATCATTTTCATAATTTTGCTTAATGATTCATACTTCAACTGGCCACTTTCATTTTTCATTAAAGAAATTCTATGCCACACTTCATCCATTCTCCCAGATGTAACAGCACAGTTAAAATTTCTAACTGGTAGTGAGGAAACTCAGATTACACCTTGTCAGATTCTTCTGGTTTCGAAACAGGGAACACATATATTGGACTGATGCAAAAGAAACCCTTTGCCTTAATGCTACATCTGCAATTTCAGCATGACTCAGAAATTCATCATTAAGTGGAAATTTTCTTAAAATGTAATTGCAGCCTGCCTTGTAAAATTCCCTTACCTCAGAATAAAAAGTAGCCACTGTGTCTTCATTCAGATCTGCAGTTGTGCCTATATAAGATCTCGCTTTTGACCCAATTACGAGATCACAGTTTTCTTTTTGATTTCTCCTTCTTTCAAAATTTCCATCTGCAAGAGATGTTGCTGTCACATCAAATGACGATGGCTTGATAAATCATACAAGCAATTCAGATAACAGACTATGAAGTTTTCTTTTGAATACATGCACAAGCGGAGCTTCCTGCTGCAAGAACACGTTAACAGATGTAAGCAAAGGAAGAGTAGCAGATAAAATAAGACAAAATTTAGATGAAGGATTTCCAATCATACTTGCAAGGTTCTTAAACTGTGAATTAGCTTCTTCATTGTCACTGAAATATTGTTCTAGAGCCTCCCACTGTTCTAAAATTCTGTCAATGGATTCCAAAAGCGATAACCAGCGAGTATTGACATGCTTTAGAATTTTGTGTGGTTTAGTACCACAAACAGTTTGACTCAGTTTTAGATTGTGTTTCTTCTTTGAACTTTTCTCCAAAAAAAAAAGTAAAAACTGTATCAGAAACTGCTCAACATTAAATCCTTTCAGTTGAGTAGCAGATTTCTGTGCAGCTAAATTTGCTAAATGGCATGAACATTACTGCACTATAATTGCAGGCTGAACCTTCTTTATGTTAGAAACAACACCTTTTACTTGACCTATCATAGTGTTAGCATTGTCACAGGAAAATGACATACAGTTGCACCATGAGATATTTTTTTTAACAAACTCATTGTTCAAAATGTTGAATATTCCTTCACCTGTATTATTACTTGATTCAACCAATGATAACAAAACACTTGAATTTTTCCCTATTTTTTCGTCAAAATATGTTATTGTAATGGGATACAGTTTATTTGCTTGAGCATCATTACTTCCATCCGTAGATAGAGAAAAAGGATTTTTTTTTTAACTTCAGATATGATGTTACTTGTAGAAACACTGGCCATGTGCTGAATTAGTGCAGTAGCCTTGGTTCTTCCGCATGAATATTTTTTTGCGATCGCTGAATCGGGAAACGTGGCTTGAAATAACGGTTTTTGAAGCCTTAAGTTTTCAGAAATTTATCCAATATTTTCAAGCTGAAATACAAATATTTAAGTAGATAAAATGATATCCAACAATACTGGGTAGAGGAAACATCGCAAGAAAAAAAAATTACGATTACCAGAGAAATCTTACCTTCGTCTACTTTCCGTTTTCGAAGGATGAAATTCTGTCCTCCGACGGAGAAAACGACCCCCACAACCCCCGGCCACCAATCCTCCCAAAATTTCACTTCAGTTATGCATCGATTTCGTACATGGTCCAAATCATAACAAACAAAAAAAAGACAGAATTCCTCGAATCAGCGTGAGAATCTTGTCGCCGAAGATTACGGGGAAATTTTCGGGCGGCCTAACTTCCGTTTTCGGAAATCGTTGCCTACAATTTTAAGCTGAAATTATGCAATAAAATTATATTTAACAATACTGAACAAAAGTAACATCGCGCGAGAGAAAAAAAAAAAAACAACATACGAACGGGGAAAATCTGCACTTCTGCACTTTGTTTAACTTCCATTTCCGAACGTTTAAAAAGACAAAACAACGTCCCCAGAAGGAATACGACCCCCCCTCAACTAATATCCCGAAAATTTCTTCACTTTTGCATCAATCTCGAAAATGATAAAAAAAAAAAAAAAAAAAAAAACGGAGGGTCTCCGCGAATCCGCAAAAGAATCTCACGTACGAATTAACCGCTGAATCAATTTCGAATGTCGTAAGGTAACGCTAAAATATCGACGGCGGGTAAATTTAAACTTTTGGCGCAAAATTGGCGCATATTTCCTCGAAATGGCTATTTTTTAAGCAGAATGGTGCAAGAACAACGTTTTGGCGCAATTGGCGCAGGTCTGGCAGCCCTGAATCATTTAATTCTTTTTTCCCAGAAAAACTTGAAGAACCAACAAAAATTTTTAAGTTGATGAAAATTTGCTTTCTATCTCAGAAAATTAAATCAAATGGCGATTTTCCGTAATTTCAGCGGTGTTTCCGTACTTCCGTAACAGCAACCAAAAATCCGTAAAGTTACGGAAAATCCGTACTAGTTGGCATCTATGCTGCAATCAATTACCTAACCCAACTGCCGATACGATGGAATGCTGCTGGTAGTTCTCAGCCTCACCAAGAAGGAAATGGGCTAGAGCCATGAAACTTACAGACTATTCCACATATTCACCCTGAAGTTCAACCCATTTGACATAGCACAGCATTTCTGGAGTTTCTTTAACCCTTCCAAAAAAAATTCTGAAGTCTGATCACTCAAATACTGCTCTGCTGCTGATATCACCTCCGAATCATTCGAAAAATGCTTCCCTTTCAAACTTTTTTTAAGGTTGGGGAATAGGAAATAGTCTGATGGAGCAAGGTCTGGTGAGTAGGTTGGATGGTCTATGCACTTAAACCCCAGATCCCACGAAACATCCATTGTCTTGCCAGCCTTGTGAGCTGGAACGTTTTCCATACATGAGGCCAAACAAGAAACAAAAAAGCTGAACTTTTTAACCAGAAGAAAAATCAGAACATGCAACGAGCAAGTTTGAATATAACGAGGCCCACGATGGAATTGTTCACTGTAATTTATTATGTAAATATTAAACTGGAGCACACTGCTGTATCACAATAAAAAATATTGAATTCAAAACAAAATAATATAGTTTCAAAAGACATTGCTTTACATACAGTATTGTTTTGTTGTTGTTGTACTTGCTAGAACAACAGCTCAAGTTTCCTCTTGTATTGTTTCCTTCTCAACAAATTCCATGGCCATATGTGTCTTTTGTTGACTTTGTGGCTGTACAGCATTCATTGCTTAGTTTTATTTTCTGTTGATATGATACCCTTCCCATTTCTTCATTGTTGCTTTCCTTTTCTTTTAATTCCCTCAGATGACAATTTTATCCATCATGCTGAAAGCATTTTAAGACTGAGGACCATGAATGTATGATATCAAAGCTTTAACTATTTTAGATAACCCTGAGAATATGAATACTTTGAACATTATGCATTAATTTGTACAAATTTCACCTCCCTTATCAAGCTTAAATCCAAACATTTATGGGGAAAAGTAACATTTAACAACAACACAAGAGAGGGAGGAAATCACGGGCGGGAAACATTACGATTACAGAAGAAATCTGAGCTTCGTTCGCCTTCTGTTTCCGAAGCTTTCTCCCCATTTTTATTCTGAGATACAAAAATTTATGGAATAAAAGGATATTTAGTAACAATACTGGTCAGAATGTACATCACGAGAGAAATAAATTAAGATTACATGAGAAATCTTCACCTGTCTAACTTCTGTTTCTGAAAGTTTCGAAAGACGGAATTTCGTCTTCCAACGGAAAACAAATTCCCCACCACCTCCAATTCCCCCAAAATTCCTGTTAAGTTGTGCATTGATCTCGAGAATGCCCCAAAGGATAACGAAAATAGCAGAATTCCTCAAATCCACAGAAGAATCTTGTGCCTAAAGACTACAAAGAAATTTTTGCGCCTTCTTAACTTCCGTTTCTGGAAATTGTTGCCCATTATTTCACGCTGAAATACAAATATTTATGCAATAAAATCATATTTAACAACAATACTGGGCAGAGGAAACATCGTGAGGAAAAAGAAATTATGATTACGGGAAAACCCTTCACTCTGTTTAACTTCCATTTACAAAAGTTTTGGATGACGAAATACCATTCCCAGATGGAAAACGAACCCCACCCCATTAATCCCCAACAAATTTCTCTTCCTTTTTTGCATCGATCTTGAGAATGACCCAAATGGCAGGGAGGAGGGCAAAAACTAATTTGAGGAAGAATCTCATGTATGATTGCCCTGCAAAAAGAGAACACCTTTCCGCAATTTTCCTTGCCTTTTTTCCTCCAACATATCCTTTAATTGGCCCAGCAAGTTGGAATAGTATTCAGCATTTATTGTTTGGCCGTCAGGGTGATAGTCAGTCAGTAAAACGCTTTTCAAATCCCTAAAAACCACTGCCATGACTTTTCCTGCAGACCTTTGAGTCTTTTTAATTTTTTTGGCCGTGGAGAACCCGAGTGACGCCACTGCAGGGACTGTTGTTTCGTCTCTGGATCATGGTGATGTAACCACATTTCATAACAGGGACAAGTCGCTGCAAAAAGTTATCACCAGATCGCTCAAGATGCTGCAAAACGGATTTGGAAGTGTATACTCATTTTCGTTTCTCTTCGGCGTTCAAACATTTGGGCACCCACTTCGCTAACATCTTCTGCATATCCAAGTGCACATGAATTATGAGCCTACACGTTCCCTGGATATCTCCAGTGTATCTGCTATAATTTTAGCCGAGATTCGCTGATCTGACAAAAGCATATCATGAACACGATCAACAATTTTGGGTGTTGTCACTGTTGAAGGCCTCCAATATCTTGCTGCATCTTCAGTCTCAAAGTCTCCACGCTGAAAGTTGGCACACTATTTCTTCACAGTAGAATACAGGGTAAAAAATAACTGATATTTTTTTGGGAGCAATTTTGCTCCTCGAATTTAGCATTGCAGAGCAATTGAGTAATTATGTGGAGCACTTTTGAGACTTACTTTTCTTTTTATTTAAGTGGCTAATAATTTATTATCAAATAAAACTATTACTGGCGCCTTTCAATATCTATGGGAAATACTCTAATCAGTAATGAAAAGTAAAATTCAAAAATATTTTAGTAGATATGAAAAAAGCACAAATTTTTTTTCTATGGATATATGGTGAAATATTACCTGGTCACACATTGCAGCTACTTACTGTCACTTGACAGTGAGAGTACTCCTGAACTTGTGATAGCTTCTGGTTCTGTGTCGGGGCTTCTTTTCAAAAAAATGCCCCCACTGCTTGTTCAAGGTGAAACTTGCATTGTTCTGGTCCCTCCAGAGTTATCCACAACAGATGGTTCAAAGCATCAGATTTCATCTGATTACGGAAATCTGTCTTGATTCTTTTCATCACAGAAAAGGCTTTTTTGATCTTAGCATTGGATACGGGCAATAATCTCATGATATTTATCATGTGGTTTAGATTTGGGAATTCATTCGCATACTTTTCTTTCAAACATTTTCATAACTGTTGCCATAACAGGTGCTGCAGATTTCTTAACCAAAAGGTTTTGAAATAATTAAAGTCCTCTTGAATTTTATCATTGTCAATGTTGTTGGCAGTCTCACTGAAATGTTCAGTTAATACAGTAATTTGATCATCACCAAAATTTGCAAGAGTAGATTTGTCTATTGGCCAAAGTTTAGATTCTAACAGCTTGGAAACGTTAAAAATCAGATTTTTGTGCAAGTCATGCACACACTGATGAATATGATTTAAAAGATATTCACAATTTTCATAGAATACATCTACTTTCAAATTACACCTCAGTTCAATGCCACGAAATTCTACAGTTTTCACTGAATCACAGTCACTGGAATCACAAGTGGATACATTTGCTAAGTCTTGTAAAATTTTGCACAGGTCGGCCGAAAACTTTTTCTTCATAATTTCGATAGAATCATAGAATTTTCTTAATGTGTTCAAAATACAAGGTACATCCACATCATCCAACTAGAGAGACAGAGATAATTTTGACAAAGAATATAAAATGTTGCAAAGCAGCAGCAGCAGCAGCAGCCAAGTTACAAATATGCTGGACTTAATTTTTCTTAAAATGCCTGGCTTTTTCTTCTTTGTTTGATGGATCTGCAACCATATTTTCAAGTTGTTGTACAATAACAAAATTTTTAATCGTCTTATTAGCAAAGCTGGTGTATCTGATATCTCTTCTCATCGAGTATCAAGCGGTTGTAGTGAGCGATGAGTTTGCCTCCTCAGGGCGCTCCGTAGTAACAATGGCACACACAACAGCAACTAGGGCCTCTGTGAATCTTGGAGAGGTGCCAGCTAGTTCTGTGTGACATTGGCAAAAAGACCCCAACTCACTGGGTTTTGTTACAGAATCCTTAGGTTGAATGACCAACTGGAACTCTCAGCTGTGGGCCAATCCCCCACACTGATGTACTTACCTGATTAAAAAGACAAAAAGAAATATTAAGAATGACTCAAGTGTGGGATATGGTGGACCTACCACACTTGAGAAGTACGGTCCACCACGGAATCTGGACTTTCTAAACGGCGTATGAAAAAGAGATCTCGGCTGAGTGAATGTAAGATTGGTGTATGGAATACTAGAGGTATAAATGGCAAGACGAGTGAGGTGATTGAGGAGATGAATAAGTATAGACTGATGTGCTGTACACATACATATCAGTAAGCTGTTCTCTGAGATTCAGAGGTTAGCTCCAAAAAGAAATACAAACTTCCAGATATTTTTACTTATTGTTGTCGTATCAAACTTATCCATTTACAGCGATCTTGACATACAACTCGTGCTTCACTGATATCCATTACACGCCGTACACAAGATATTTTATACTTCATACTCATAATCTTTTTCTCATGCAGACACTCCTGAATCTGATCCACCCATGTCTTCCTTGGCCTTCCTCTGCCTTTCCTTCCTGCCACTTGTGCTGAAAAGATTTTCTTAGTAAACATTTCATCACTCATTCTTTCAACATGGCCAAACCACCGAAGCATATTGGTCTACACCTTGCTAACAACATTTTCCTTCACATCACACAACTGCAATACATCTTCATTCCTCACACAATCAGATCGTGTCTTGCCACAAACCCCACGTAAGTAACGCATTTCTCCAGCACACAAACAACACCTATGTTTCTTCTGCAGTACCCAGGTTTCACTGCCATACATCAGAGTGGGAACAACATACATGAGACCGGCCGATGACAAAAAAAGCTGAACTTTTTAACTGGGTGGAAAATTGGAACGCGCGACAGCGCGGTGTGAGCAAATTCAAATACAGCATATATAATATTTAAGATTGCACAGGCCATATGAAATTATTTTCTGTAAATTATGTAAGTAAATATTAAAGTGAAGCACATTATTATATTCACAATAAAAAAGTAGGGAATCAAGAACAAAATAAAATGAAATATTTTAAAAAATCAGATTTAAAACATACATGTAAATCTTTACTAGCTAAATCCTGAGGTGAAAAGTATTTGTCTAGGAAAGTTTGTGCATTTAGTCAAGCAATTAGAAACTTGCAAGAATTAGAAACATATCCACAGATTAGTTTTGGTCAAACATCATAGTACAAGAGATAAGTCAGTCTTGTTGGCTTAGTAGCACTCTAATGTACCAAATTTTTCAGAAATGAAATGTGTGTGGAAATAAGTTAAATTCAGATTCTTACTAAATGATAATTGGAATATGTATTTGAATATGTACAAATTAAAAAAAAACATGACTAGAAGTTATGGTTTTTAAACAGGTTGCTTCAAAGATATTTTGCCCTTTTTTGTTGTACTTGCTTGCACAACAATTCGAATTTCCTCTTCTGAGCAAGCCTGGCTGGCCATATTTATTTTACATTGACTCAGCAGCTGAACAGCATCCATTGCTAACTTTTTCTTTTTGCTGATAATTCCTTTTCTTTTCCTCTCCATTTCTTTGGTATAACTTGTTTTTGATGTCCTAAGATTTTGGCAGAGGGTGGCATCAACTGCTTCTTGCAAAAAATTTTCTTTACTGAAGAAATTAATTGCAGACTCACCCTGTGCTTTAAGTTTATACTACACAGTTTGTATAGCTGAATAGGTTTCAATGTTTATTCTTCCTGATTTTATGTCTATGATTTCAGCCATCATGCTGAAAGAACTTTCAATCTGTGGACCATAAAAGCATGATATCAAGGCTTTTACTATTTTAGATAACATAGTGTACTTGTAGAGGTTAAACACCTTTGCCCACCACGCATCAATTTTTACAAAGTTTCCAACTTCATCAACAGGAGATGGAAGTCGTGATTCAAACTGATACTGGTGAATTTCTAGAGCATAGCTTTCCATTTCCTCTGAATTCAATATATTTCAAAGGAACTGTGGAAGTTTTTCAGTCTTTTTAAAGTTAGATTATGTCCCCTTGTAGAAGGATCAATAGCTGATATGTACATTAAAAGATCACTACATAATGGTAGTGTCTTTTGCATGTATTTTGCACGCTGAATATAAGCTTCAGCAGCCTGGCTTAAAAAAATTCCCCACAATGTCATTTGATTTGCTTTTCAAAATAATGTTCCTGATCCAAGAATCTTTCACAGGTTTGCCTTATCAAATCTTTCATAAGATTGCCTTTCAGTATCTCTTGTTTTAAGAAACAAGCTAAGAAATCCAAGAATAGTTGCTTCTGCTCATCAAAAACTTTATGAATTAATGGCTCCTTTGTTTGAAATAAGTATACATATTTTTTCAAAAGAGGTAGAGCTGCAACATAAAATTTAATATAAGCAAGGTTTTTTTTGAGCTTTCAAATAATTTTGCAACAATTCTAGATTTCCATTTTCTTCCATCTTCTGTTAGATTTTTTTCCCCGTAATTTCTTCCAAAGCTCCTGGAATTTTACCTTTTTCTTTCTAATCTTTACATATTTTATTTATCACATCCATGTACATTGGTCTTTCATTAGGCTGCACAAATCCATAATACAGGAGCAAAAGGGCATCATGGATATGTAAACTGTTTAATGCCACACGATAGAATGACAACCACCTGCATTGCACCATGTTCTTAATTTCAGTGAATTTTAGCACTATAATTTCACAAATTTCAGCAAGGGCTTCATGTTGATCTGCCGACCATTTAAAGTCATTGAAGAAGTCAATAAAGTATTTCTCAATGTAAGCTTAAAATGGCTTGCAAAAATTTTTACTTGCGTTGTGAATATGGTGACATGAATCTCCATCAATGTCAAGCAAGTGGGGATATTTTCTCTGCCGAAACTTGGTTCAGAGGCATAGGGCCGACGCAATTCCGGGCCACGGCGAAAGAAGCATGTCGGAGCCAACGTAATTCCGGATCACGGCAAAAGAAGCACGCCAGGCCTACGTAATTCCGGCGTGGCGCCGTGCTTCCTTTCCACTTAGCTTTCAAACAAGCAAAACAATTCCTCCTCCCCAGAAAGAAAAAAAACAACAACGGAAAGCTGCGTCACGTACTTTGTTTAGAAGCTTTGGGCCGACGTAATACTGGCCGGGCGTCGTGCTTTCTTTCCACTAAGTTTTCAAGCAAGCAAAACACATTCCTCCTCCTTAGAAAAAGAGAAAAAAAAAAAGAAAAAAAAAGAGGTGTGTCACGAACTTGGTTCAGAGGCATCGGGCTGACGCAAGTCCGGGCCACAGCGAAAGAAGCACGTCCGAGCCAACGCAATTCCGGATCACGGCAAAAAAGCACGCCAGGCCTACATAATTCCGGCATGGCGCCGTGCTTCCTTTCCACTTACCTTTCAAACAAGCAAAACAATTCCTCCTCTCCAGAAAGAAAAAAACAACAACGAAAAGCTGCGTCACGAACTTTGTTTAGAAGCTTTGGGCCGACGTAATACTGGCCGGGCGTCGTGCTTTCTTTCCACTAAGTTTTCAAGCAAGCAAAACACATTCCTCCTCCTTAGAAAAAGAGAAAAAAAAAGAAAAGAAAAAGAGGTGCGTCACGAATTTGAGGCATCAGGCTGATGCAAGTCCGGGCCACAGCGAAAGAAGCACGCCCTAGCCAACGCAATTCCGGATCACGGCAAAAGAAGCACGCCAGGCTTAAGGCGCGGCGCCGTGCTTCCTTTCCACTTGGCTTTCAAACAAGCAAAATAAATTCCTTCTCTTCGGGGGGGGGGGTATTTAAGAAAAGAAACTGCGTCAAGAACTTTATTCAGATGCTTCAGGCCGACGTAATCTCGGGCCACAGCGAAAGAAGCACGTAATAACGGGTCATGGCGAAAGAAGCACGCCGGGCTTATGCAATCCTAGCGCCGTGCTTTTTTTTTTTTTTTTTTTTTTTTTCCCACACTTTCGAACAAGCAAAACAAATTTTGCCATCTCGGGGGGGGGGGGGGGGGAGAGACACAAAGGGCTGTGTTACGAACTTTGTTCAGAGGCTTTTACATCGATTATTTACAAAACCATTAAAACTTTCTTCATTAACCGCGAAAATCTGAATAACCATAATTTTTTGTTAGTCACCCGTAATCCCGGGGGAAATCCGTAATAATTACTGAGAGTCTGTAATTGCCAATTCCGTAATCTCTGTGCGTCCTTCGTAGAAAGAGGTTTTACGAGAGCTTCGATTCTCGAACGATCTCAGAAAAGCGGGAACGCATTCGGATACATCGCAAATTACAAGAGAGAGAGAGTTCCTGGCGATGACGTCACGGATAGAATGCAGAGTGGCGATTTCCCGCAAGACATGGGATGGCTGTCTCCTCATGGGCTGCGGCAGTTTCCCTAAAGCACGAAGTAGGCGGAGCTTCCACCCTTCGCGCTGCGATGCTCAAGTGACTGACATCCCATCCATTGTTGACAGCAGTAAACGAATTGAGCTCCTGACTCCACCCTCCAACATTTCTTCTTGGCCCCCAGCGCCTGCTCCATAAAACAACGCTTTCAGCTAAGAAGCGCTCAGTTCTTTTACACCACAAAAAAGCGGAATCGCGGAATTCCGCTTTTTCAAGGAATTTTCTATAGAACGACGAACCCCTCCACCCCCCAAAAAAATTCAGAAAAATTTCTCTTCATTTTTGCAATGACCTCGAGGATGACCAAAATGATGCCGAAAAAAGCGGAATTCGCGGAAGAATCTCATGATGGAACAATTAAAGTTTCTTACACAGCCATGCGGGACTCTCTAGAGAACCCATCATTCCTGTGAAAACCTCCCAGAGTAGCTATGACTTTCAAAGAAGAATTCACTCGCCTACTGATTTCACCAACTTGTTCTCTCTGTCAAACATGCTTCCTAAATACACAAACTCACTCACTTGGTCAATCACAGTGCCATTTATACTTACATTACATTCAGTGCTACCAGTTCCTCTCTCAAACACCATAACTTTGGTTTCTCCCTTATTTATACTCAGTTTGAATTTCATTCAAACTTCGTACATCCAAGACAACTTACTCTGCAAATCACTTTTGCTCTCTGACAACAAGACAGTGTCATCAGCATACAGCAATCTGCACACACTGATATCACCAAGGCGTAAACCACTATTATCTATTTTGGCATCACGCATACATGCGTCCATAAATATATTAAACAGCCATGGTGACATTACACAACCTTGTCTAACTCCTGCACCAATAGAAAACCATTTTGATAAAACACCATTCACTCGTACACAAGCTCTACTGCCAGCATACATGGCTTTTACACTATTAAGTAGATTCCCAGTAACACCTTATTCATTCAATACCTTCCACAAAAGTGTCCTATTCACTTGGTCGTAAGCTTTCTCTAAATATATGAAGGCAGTAAAAACTTTCTTCCTAACAGCCAGATACTTTTCAATCATCATGTGTAATGCAAAAATCTGGTTAGTGCAGCCTTTACCAGGCATAAAACCACTCTGAACATCCCACACTTTCAATGATGTAAGACCTCGTACTTTTTCAATAACAACCTTACCAAACACTTTCCCTGGCACACTCAGTAGGCTAATACCACGATAGTTCTTGCATTCAGTCTGATCACCTTTTCCCTTATACAAGGGAACAATAATAGCATCCTTCCAATCCTGAGGGACCATTCCTAACTCCCAGCACAACTGGCAAATTTCAGTTAACCAGTCAATTATAGTCACCACATTTCAACATCTCTGCAGTTATGCCATCAACTCCCAGAGCCTTACCATTCTGAAGAGATTTTAGAGCTTTACACACTTCTTCTCTTGAGATCCCTCCTGTGCTTTCATCCCTCATTGCGACATCATCTGTGTCTGTCTCAGAATCATCTTCGCTTTCTTGATCTAATAACTCACAGAAGTATTCACCATATCTGTCACTTAACTCATTGGGCACCCATTAGTGAAACCAAAAAGAAGGAAATTGGCGTAGAAGAAGTGAATGGCACAGTGAGTGTGTGGTCTGGAGTATCAGATAATGTGAGAGGACAGGCTGGTGTAGGTGTGATTTTAAGTGAAAAGATGAAGAACAACTTGATTCACTATAGCTGCATAAGTGAGAGAATTCTCTGGATTCGTTTGAAAGTGAAATTTCAGAGAATAGTAATTGTTGTAGTGTATGCTCCTTGTGACTCGGAACCTTCTGATAGGAAGGAAGGTTTCTGGAATGAGCTAAAAGCTGCTTTGAGCCAGTTTGGTGCTAAAGAGAAAGTTATAATAGCAGGGGACTTAAATGCTAGAGTACGTGTGCAGAATGCGATTTCTGATAATGTTCTGGGTAAGTTTAATGATTCTTGTGTGAATGCTAATGGTGAAAGATTAATTGAACTCTGCATTGAGAATGGTTTGTGTGTATCTAATATATTTTTCAACCACAAGTATATCCACACATATACTTAGGAAAATCGTACTCTTGGTCAAAAGTCTGTGATAGATTTTGTTGTCTACGATCAGCATCTGAAACACTTAGTTGTAGACACCCGTGTGATGAGAGGTGCGAATGTTCGTTCTGATCATTATTTGGTAGTGTCACGAGTGAAACTTAATGTTGGTTGGAGGAAAAGGAATAGGAAGAGACATAGGATAGAAAGAATAAAGGTTGATAGGCTCCTTGAAGTTCATCAGCATTATTCTGACTTACTCAGAGAACGACTAAAGGAGCTGAAGTCTGGTGAGAGGGATGTAGAAAAGAAGTGGGAATGTTTTTATAAAGAACTGTGTTCTCACTGCTGCTAAAGAGGTCTATGGCACAACAATAGTGGGCAACAATAGAGGTGATGCTTGGTGGAATAGTGAGATTGAAGAGGCAGTAAAGAGAAAGAAGGATGCTTATTTGGGGATGTTGCAAGGTAGAGTCTCTGTGGATGAATATCGCTCAAAGAAGCGTGAAGTTGCTAAGCTGGTTCGCCAGAGTAAGGCAAAAGATAGGAAGGAGAAGGAGGAAAGGCATGAACTGGCTTTTTGGAAAGGTAGGAAGTCCTTCTGGAAGTACATGAGACTCAGGAAAAATAGGGGAAACAAAGTTGTAAGTTGTGTGAAGAATGAGATTGGGGAAATGATATGGCAGCCAATGAGTTAAGTGAAAGATGGGGTGAATATTTCTGTGAGTTATTAGATCAGGAAAGCAAAGATGATTCTGAGACAGATGCAGGTGATGTCACAGTGTGGGATGGAAGCACAGGAAGGATCTCAAGAGAAGTAGTGTGTAAAACTCTAAAATCTCTTCAGAATGGTAAGTCTCCGGGAGTTGATGGCATAACTGCCGAGATGTTGAAATATGGTGGCGACTCTGTAATTGACTGGTTAACTGAAATTTGCCAGTTGAGCTGGGAGTTAGGAATGGTCCCTCAGGATTGGAAGGATGCTATTATTGTTCCCTTGTATAAGGGAAAAGGTGATCAGACTGAATGCAAGAACTATCGTGGTATTACCCTACTAAGCGTGCGAGGAAAAGTGTTTGGTAAGGTTGTTATTGAAAAAGTACTGCGTCTTACATCAGAGAAAGTTTGGGATGTTCAGAGTGGTTTTATGCCTGGTAAAGGCTGCACTAACCAGATTTTTGCATTATGAACAATGATTAAAAAGTATCTGGCTGTTGGTAAGAAAGTTTTTGCTGCCTTCATATATTTAGAGAAAGCTTACGACCAAATAAATAGGACACTTTTGTGGAAGGTATTGAATGAACAAGGTGTTACTGGGAATCTACTTAATAGTGTAAAAGCCATGTATGCTGGTAGTAGAGCTTATGTAAGAGTGAATGATGTTTTATCAAAATGGTTTTCTATTGGTGCAGGAATTAAACAAGGTTGTGTAATGTCACCATGGCTGTTTAACATATATTATGGACACTTGCATGCATGATGTCAAAATAGATGATAGTGGTTTATGTCTTGGTGATATCCGTGTGTGCAGATTGCTGTATGCTGATGACACTGTCCTGTTGTCAGAGAGCAAAAGTGATTTGCAGAGTAAGTTGTCTTGGATGTACGAAGTTTGAATGAAATTCAAACTGAGTATAAATAAGGGAGAAACCAAAGTTATGGTGTTTCAGAGAGGAACTGGTAGCACTGAATGTAATGTAAGTACAAATGGCACTACGATTGACCAGGTGAGTGAGTTTGTGTATTTAGGAAGCATGTTTGACAGAGGGAACAAATTGGATGGTGAAATTAGTAGGCAAGTGAATTCTTTGTAGTTTTTTAACAATTTTTTTAATAAGAAGGAGGGTGTTAATACTGAATTTAACATTTTTTAATTGTTTAACTACAAGGACTTTATTTAGCTGTAGAATTTCATTTTGTGTATGTAATTCCTTCACAAGTTAAAAAAATCTTAAAGTTAGTGAAATATTCAATTTTGCGCTGAAAATGCATGTCAAATTTTTTGGTACTGAATAAAATATTAAATGCAATGTTAACACTTCATTTTATAGCTCAGACTATGCTTAAGTTACTGGATTTTATTAGAAACTGTTATCTTAAATAGTTTGGGAGATATTATAAAAAGCAAACACAACTGCAGGACTCAATTTTGCTTGTTGGTGATGGCCATGATGATAGCTGCTCTGTGAGGTTTTCACAAGAATGATGGGTTCTCTAGAGAGTCCCGCACAGCTGTGTATGAAAGTGTAATTGTTCCTACTCTGATGTATGGCAGTGAAACCTGGGTACTGCGGAAGAAACATAGGAGTTGTTTGTGTGCTGGAGAAATGCGTCACTTACGGGGGTTTATGGCAAGACACGGTCTGATTGTGTGAGGAATAAAGATGTGTTGCAGTTGTGTGATCTGAAGCAAAATGTTGTTAGCAAGGTGGAGACCAATATGCTTCGGTGGTTTGGCCATGCTGAAAGAATGAGTGATGAGATGCCTACTAAGAAAATCTTTCAGCCCGAGTGGCAGGAAGGAAAGGCAGAGGAAGGCCAAGGAAGACATGGGTGGATCAGATTCAGGAGTGTCTGCATGAGAAAAAATTATGAGTATGAAGTATAAAAGATCTTGTGTACGGCGTGTAATGGATATCAGTGAAGCACGAGTTGTATGTCAAGATCGCTGTAAATGGAGAAGTTTGATACGACAACAGTAAGTAAAAATATATGGTAGTTTGTATTTGGAAGGGGGAGGGTGGGGGGCTAACCTCTGAATCTCAGAGAACAGCTTAGTGATATGTATGTATGTATGTATGTATGTATGTATGTATGTATGTATGTATGTATGTATGAGTATTGTTTGAGAGCTCACAACAGTCTAATTCGCTTGGCACTTTTTTCATAAAAATTATGAATGTCTTCCATCAACTTATGTGCCTCTTGAAAATTTGTTGACAGCATAAATTCTTTCAGAGCTAGCTCTAAGCGATAACTTAAACAGTGCATTGACACTAAACATGGGCAGTTTTTCTTTAAAAGAGCTGCAACACCCTTTTTCTGTCCCATGTTAGCATTTGCTCCGTCAGCTAAAAATCCAATTAATTTATTTTCAAAATTGACTATTCCAAATTCTGCAATGGACTCTACAATTGCATTTGTGATACCATTAGCATCAGCATTTTTCAGTTCTTTTAATACCAGGAATGGGAATTTGATATCTCCTACTTCATTGGCATACAGGATACAAATAATTTCATTTTCAGATACACTAACATTTGTACTGCTATCAATAATTAAGATAAAATAAAAATAGCCCGTCTTTCTTAAGTCGTTGCGCAAATCAGTTTCGAAAACATTAGCAATGCAGTCCGTGAACTGAGCACACATCATGAATGAATGGTAAGTTTGCCCTACATCAACACCATGGTGTTTTTCTAAGTCAATAATTTTAGTAAATTTTGAAAATGGAATTTCCTCTTTGGTAATCATATATGCTATACCAATTAATTTTCCAATTTGAGCTTTAGATGCATTGGAAGCAACAATCATTGTCTTACAAATAGATGTTCTTTGATAAAAATCAGCGAGCGATTTTTTTTTATGTTCTGCATTGGAGACACTGGTACAGTGAATTTCTGATCTTGTGTGCTTTAATACATTGTCCTTTTTAATAATGAATCCAGAAACTTCATCAATAAAAGAAAAATTGAAATTTCGAAAAAGTTTTATGCTGTCAACATTCTTCTGACAAAGTTCGCGATAGGCAGACCGGATGAAGATTTTATCGGCGTCAACATCATAGCATAACCAATACTTTTTGGAGTTAATTCCTCCATCCACCTTTTTGGTTGATATTTTCACTTTGGCAGCCATGATTTCAAATAACAAAGAGTAAAACAACCAAACTTACGTCCTCCTAAAATTAAGTAGCGGCCAAACAAAAACAAAAACAGCAATAAAAACATCTGCCCTTAAATGTCTCATGGTGCAGACAGGCAGGAGCATGGAACCAATCATAGACGCTCTACGGTCAGACGATGACCACCCCATCACTGTACTGCTAGAACTACATGAAGAACCTTTTTCCAGCTGAAAGCAAAAATAAAGTATTCATAAAGTTATGAATACATGAATTTTATTTTATTCACGCACAAGCAAAATCGCATTTTCGATAAACAATGAGTTGCGCTACAGATTGAACATTTTAATGGAAATTTCATTTTTAAACTTAGAATCGTGGTTTTGCAATTCAAATATGAGTTTGCATCGCAAACTGTGATGCGATACTGGTTATTTTTTTCCCTAGTGTAATATGAATGGCACTTGTCACTTAATGCTTGCAGGTCATTTTATAAAATATCACATGGTGGTGGTCACTGACACATTTTAGAAAAAATGTATATTTTTACTATGGAATAGCTGTTATATGTAGATTTCAGAATGCATTTATAAATTTTTTATAGGCCGCCATGTTGAAGAAACAAGTCAAAATGGCTGCCTTCGACATGCAAAATTGAGTCCTGCAGTCGTGTTTGCTCTTTATAATATCTCCCAAACTATTAAAGATAACAGTTTCAAATAAAATCCAGTAACTTAAGCATAGTCTAAGCTATAAATGAAGTATTAGCATTGCATTTAATATTTTATTCAGTACCAAAAATTTTACATGCGTTTTCAGCTCAAAATTGAATATTTCACTAACTTTAAGATTTTTTTAAACTTATGAAGGAATTACATACACAAAATAAAACTCTACAATTAAACAAAGTGCTACATTGTAATTAGACAATTTAAAAATGTTTAAACTCAATATTAACATCCTTCTTCTTATTAAAAAAATTGTTTAGAAACTACATTTTGCAAATTTTAGCTATTTTGGCAAGCTGTATCTAAAAAGGGAATGTAGGAAAAAATCTGAAAATTTTGAAGAATGTACTTCTAGCAGAGGTGTTGGCATTGTGTAAGTTTCATATTGTGTTTTTGATCTGTATAGCTGCTGTAAAATATTGAAGATCATAAAAAATGACAAATTATGGAATATCAATTTTGCACATCGCAATAACTTATTTAGAGTATTTATACTCTTATTTGTATCCTATTAAATTTTAGGGCACTTTCTCGTGAAATATTATTATTTATGGGCATATTTAAGTTACCGGCATCTAATCCCCACTTCCGCAGAAAATGGAGTGTGAAATTCCACGAGTAAATAATTGTGGGCTGATTTCAGAAGAAATATTCTGCCAATTTTAACAATTTTCAATAAGATTGATCCTCAGGTGCAGCTTAGAAACATGATAAACTTTCATCAAAATCCAAGTAATTTTATGCGAGTTATGTGTCTGCAACCAATTTAATTGAAATCATGTGATATTTTACGGAATGACTCGTACACTCATAGATTTCCTTTGCAGTTATCTCTGCAGGAACAGAAATTTCACGACAGCCCAGAGTTCCACTTTCGAAATTCAACACTTTGCATTGACATGATTCAGTTCAGGATGTCAAACATCTGCAAATAAAAAAAAAAAAAAAAAAGCTATTAGTCTGAGTGTTATTTTGTATTGTAAAGAGAAAGTTATATACAAAATAACACTCTTTTGAGCTGCAGTGACTAAGTAATGCTACAATTACAGGAAGTGGGTTAGGCCGACAACTTTTCAGCATCCCCTCGTACATACCCGCCAATTTCCATGGTGCTGAGACAAACAACTTCCTTGTTTGGCATTTTCCCTGTTGAGCAGTGTACAACACTTATTTATCAAGTATGCTAAAGAACCAATTGCATAAGATTAAAAAATTTGTGTAAAAAATGCTTCTGATCGCTGAAACCAGGAAAGATGAACTCACCTATTCCTGTGCCAAAGCAGAAAGTGGAAACCAGGAATATTTACAGCAGTTTAGCACTTCCGTTATGCAGCATGGTGGGTAAATTTCATGCAAATGGGGTGAGGAGATTATTTGCTGTGGCCAATGTGGAAGGGGAGAGAACAAGTCTGCTGATGCTGTACCTGCTCATTGCTTTTATCATCATGCCCTGCATCAGCAAAAGCAGGAGTTACAAAGTCGAAAGCCAGAACACAAACTTTGGGTGCTAAACATACCATTTCACAAACTCCCGACATAACAAAAATGAAAGTATTCATTTCTTTAAATCAGCACTGGGCCAACTGAAGCAGTTCATGAAAATTGTACCACAAGAAGAACTGGCCAACATCACAATTGCAGAAATTTCAGATATTACTTTTCTTTCTCAGTTTCTACAAGCTATTCAATATTTTCCCTGTTTTTCTACAAACACATTAGATGATGAAATTAGTAGGGGAGTAAACTTTTCATTAAAAGCCATAGCTGCTTTAGGAGGATTTCACAGGAATTATGGGTTCTCAAGAAGGTCTAGAATGACTGTATATGAAAGTATAATAATTATTTCTACTCTGATGTACGGTAGTGAAATCTCGGTTCTGCAGAAAAGACATAGGAGTTGTTTGCGTGCTGGGGGGATGCGTTACTTACGGTGGGAGGGGGAAGGGTTATACATGCTCTGATCATGCGAGGAATGAAGATGTGCAGCAGATGTGTAATGTGAGAGAAAATGTTGTTAGTAAGGTGGAGACTAATATTCTTAGGTTGTTTGGCCATGGTGAAAGAATGAATGATGAGATGCTTACTAAGAGAATTTATTCAGCCCAAGTGGCAGGAAAGAAAGGCCAAGGAAATCATGGGGGGGGGGGGGCAGATTCAGGAATGTCTGCATGAGAAAAAGATAATGAGTATGAACTACAAAATGTCTTGTATGTGGTGTGTGATGGATATCAATGAAGCTAGAGCTGTGTGCAAAGATCGCTGCAACTGGAGATGCCTGATACAGCAACAGTGAGTTCTTTCTGTGAGGAGCAAACCTCTGAATATCAGAGAACAGCTTAGTGATATGTATGTATGTATCATCAAATTGTATTAGTTTTTCCCAGCTGCTTGCCCCAAATATGTGCTATCAACATAATTCAAGGGTAACCTGTACTTGTTTCTGTACAAAGGAAATAAATGGGAATACAGCACACAATGAGTCTCACTCTAGGTACTCTCCCGTAAAATGACAACACTTATCGTCCCATCTCCGTGGAAAACTTTGTATTCCAACCGTGTAGGATTTGGGTTGCTATTATTGCCACTGTAAGACATACATCTGTAGTTGTTCAGCTGTAGTGAATTTATTCCCTCCTAAATGCTCCTTAAGTGGGCCTAACAGATGGAAATCCCTTGGAGCAAAGTCAAAACTGTAGGGAAGATAACTGAGTATTTCTCAGCCCATTGATGTCAGAGCTGTCATCACATCAGCTTCATGGCCTACGGTTATCATGCAACAGGAGGATCTGTTTCGACAATTTTCCATCAGAAGTAATAAACAGTTCTGTGGGTATAAGAATTTTACAACTGGCTTGCACAACAACCTACACAGTAATCCAGTGTGAATAAGTTACTTACCTGCACATTCGCAAGTCAGCGACAATCACACTGCCATCGTTCAGACTTGTCAAAACAGATGTTGGTGTCAAGAAATCGAAGTATGTACAAGAGATACGATCATCTTTATTAAAGTATATCTAAAAAACAGTACTTACATGAGAACAAGTTTTATCATAAAAGCAAGTGCATTAAAAATTATTTTAACATAAACAAAAATTTTAAAGTGATAGCAATGAAATCACTGCTTCTAAATCATTTCTAATAACATACAGATGAGAGATTGAACATAATTATAACAAAAAAATAAAACACTCAAGATTTCTACATATTCTTTAAAAGCTTCTGTTTTAGCTAGGCCTACATTAGAACTTTCAAAGGTCACTTTCCTATTCTTTATCTAGAGCTAGTAGACTGGATATGAGTGACTCACAAATGGAAGCATTAAAAGCCTGATATTTTTTTTTTTTTTTTTTGTGCAACCTCATTTTTGTTATTCACATTTATTTGACATCACATTCCAATGTTTTTATAAATCAAAAAGAATGTGAAAATGAACATGTCATTATAAAATAAATAATACTCTTACAATGAATCAATTCCCACTCATCAGCAATCTCTGTGCTTTTAAGTGTGTGAAAACATACCTGCAGAAAATGGGAAATATTGGGGCTGATGCATAAGTTCATGCCGTTTTATTTCACGAGTGTTTACCAGGTGTGTAGTGATGGTGCAGATGGCCAGTTGTATATCAAAATGTAGCCAGTAATATCGTGTATCTAAATCATATTGTGTTGTGTGATTCTGGCTAATGGTTTTTTTGGTTTTCAGGTCCGGAAGTATGGAGTGTCAAGTAGAGAGGAATGAACATTTCGGAAACCAGCACATTTTTTCAAGAATGGAACTGCAGACCTATCCAGATGTTGGGACACCATCGTAAACAATGGGGGGGGGATACATAGTTGATCGATTCTGTTTTCCCTTCTGATGTAATACATTCCTGTAGTGCGGTGAAAAAAATGGCATGAACTTGTGCATCAATCCAACACTAAAGAAAATGTCAACTGGTAAGGCAAGAGTGGGATATAAGTTGCACCTCCTACCAAACTACTTAGAACACTGAAGTCATATACCTCACAAATGTGTAAAATGATGCACATACAATGGTGGAAGGGGTAGGGAACCTTCTTGTACAGCCTACTGAAAATATGATGGCAGTGAAGGAGATAAATAATCAGTTTAACAACCTCAGATGTATAACTGCACACCCTCAAAAGATTAACAAAACTCCATCTAAAAGGTTGACCAACATTTTCTCTGAAACCTGTAATAGCAGTCCCCAATCAATCTGAACTTCAGTCATTAGACACACGAACACTCATGCACAAAACTTACAAGTCTGTAATTTTGTTAGACTTCTGAAACCAGAATTTTAAGGCTAGTGGGGAAAATATGGTAACATCAGTGTGGTCTCAAACTGATTGGTCTAGAACAGGAGTCACTGACCTTAAGAGATTAAGGTAGCTCATTCCAAAATTTGACAACTTCTGAAGAGCTACCAATAGAACTTTTCATGTAGACTACACCCTCAGCTTATTAACAATTGTGCAAGAAAAGGTGGATGCATGTGTAGGAAAAAGCATAGGCCTGAGCAATTTAAAATGCAAATAATAAAATTGTGAAGACCCATCATTTTGATGCTTAGATACAAAGATCATTTTAAAATTATAAGAAAACAAATGAAATTTGTTCTGTGAATATTTGTTCTCAGTCTCTAACACTCACTTTCATCCACAATTTCTTTCAAGTTTAGTGAACAGTTTATTAGTCCCCATTCTAATGCAACAATCAAGAAGCCTATTTCTAAACTTGTTTTTTAACTAACTTCATTTACATGATGATTTACACAGAACAAGGCTATACAGCAGACAGAACAAAGCCTTCACTTGCTCATTTGGAGTGCAGCACAAATCCCACGACTACATACTTGACTTCTGAGACAAGAGAACAAATCTTGATTGGAATGATGTAGTTTTCCATGACTACCTCTCAACAAAAGGTCATTTTCTAGTCCTATCGATTCCATTCCAGATGGTGGGCCATTTTTCTGAAAGTGCTGTCCAAGTACAGCTGGCAAATGCTCAATTTTAAGGTCCACAAACCAGATAAAAACAGACAAAGTAATTATTTTAATGGCAGAATAGCCCATTAAAGCTCTGCTTTCATTTTGAGAATATTTCAAACATGATTTCCATGTGAGTAGGGTTCAGGATTAATTTCCTTTATTTTCCACACTTCCTTTTAAACAGGAAAATATTACGTCTGTGCAAAAGTTCTACCTATTTTTCATGATGCAAAATCCAAGTAAAAAAATTTCAGTGACAAGTGCAATAACAGATGGCATGTACAGGGGTTGTCCAAAATAATGGAAACACCTTGAAACAATAGGTGTTACACACCTAATATGGTGTGGGAGCACCCTTGGCATTTAAAACTGCTTGAACCCTCCTTGGAATGTACGCATACAAGTCCTGGATGGTGGTAAGTGGTACGTTGTACCATTCTTCCTGCAGAAACTACTGCAATTCCTTGAGAGACGCCAGAGGAGAATAATGGGATTGCACTCTGTTTTCCAACACAGACCACAGGGGCTCAGTGATGTTTAAGTCCCGTGACTGTGCAGGCCAGGGAAGGTGTGCAACTTCATCCTCATGTTCCTTAAACCATGACTGAACAGTTCGACTTTTGTGAATCGGGGCATTATTGTCTTGAAAAGTGCAATCCCCTGGCGGAAACAAAGTCTGCGCCATTGAATGTGCATTGACGGCCAAAAGGGTGACATAGTCATCGCTAGTGATCTGTCCGTGTAAGGTGATATTGGGACCTGCTGCAAACCACAAGATCATGGCCCAAACCATTACGGAACCACCCCCATGCTTTACTGTAGGAAGGAGACAGTCTGGGTTGTAGGCTTCTGCGGGGGTTTTCCGCGCGTAAACTCGTCCTGTGATGGGGAATAGTAAGAAACTTGATTTATCGGAAAACAAGACATGTTTCCATTGATCCGCAGTCCACGTTTTATGTTCCTGGCACCACTGTAGTCTCCGTTTCACATTCACCTGTCACACCAGGGGTTTTGCAATCACAGCTCTGCCGTAAATATTGTGCTTATACAATTCCCTTTGCATGGTATGGGTCGACACTGGGTTTTGGAGATGTTCATTAAGCTCAGCAGTAAATTTTGTCACTGTGGTCTTCCTCCTTGCGGTCACAATCCTCTTAAATGTCCTCCCGTCTCTTGCAGTGAGTTTGGTTTTCCTTCCACAGTTGTATCTTGCAGATGATGTTGTGCTGTGAACATTGTATGCTGTCATGACCTTCGACCCGGTACTTCTCGATACCCCGAATACCTGAGCCACTGTGGTTACTGACAAACCAACCAGGCGGGCTCCTACAATCTGCCCTCTTTGGAATTACCACAGGTCACTCATTGTGCCTTCACCTGGAATGAAATTATGCAAACACCGATTTATAATGCAATCACACAGACCCTTGAAGACTATAAACAACACTTTTTTACAAAAAAAAAAAAAAAAAAAAAAAAAAAAAAAAAAATTGTAGCTACATGTTCATTTTACTCAAAAAGCAGCACATACCAAAGTAACTGTTTTCAGCAAGGTGTTTCCATTATTTTGGACAACCCCTGTACAATGGCTAACAAAATGCTTTAAATAGTAGGCTATAAAATGGCGCCAACCAAGTCTGCAGGTGCATCTCATTTGTAAGCAAAACACACAAGAGTTAATAAGTCAAGCAATAAGGATAACATTAGGCATTGTTTGCTATATGAGTTCAACAAAGGCAATGAATAATGCAGCAGAAGCCTGCCACAATATTTGTGAGGTGTATGGTGAGGATGCTGTAGACGAAAGCACAAGTCATCGTTGGTTACGGAAAGTCCGTGAAGGAGACAGAAGCTGCAGCTCTAGATCAACCACATTCTGGACATCCATCAGTGGTTTTTGAAGAGGATCTTAACCAAGCCACATCAAATGATCAACATCTAACTGTTGAAGAATTATCAGAAAGGTTTTCTGTACACAGAACAGTAGCAAGAAGGATGGGTTTATCACAAAGTTCAACCAGTGGATACCACATGACCTATCCACAAGAAATCTACCAGACAGAATGACCACTTGTTTTTCTTCACTTCTGTGTCACAGAAATTAACCTTTCTTGAAATGATTAGTTACAGGCGATGAAAAGTGGGTCCTTTACAGAAATGTAAAGCATCAAAGAACTGTAGTGTATGCAGGTTAGAGAGAGACTCCATCAACTTCAACAGGAATACTGCATCTGAGAGAAGTCAAAAGGGTGACCCACTGAGAGCTGTTTGTGCCAAACCAAACAATAAATGCTGAACTGTACTGCCAATAGTTGGAAAGGCTGAAATAAAAATTGAAATTTAAGTGTCCAGCACTGGTTAATCGCAAAGGTAACATCTTGCAACATGGCAATGCAAGACCCCATACAGCTGTCAGCTTTAGACACTCAAGAGGAAATTACTGAATTCCCCAGACCTTGCAAACAATGGACTACACCTTTTACGATCTCTCCAGAACAACTCTGCTGGAAAAATCTTCAATGAAGTTGAAGATATCAAATCTGCATTACATGAATCTTTGACTCCAAAATGGAGGAGTAGAACTTTTGCACACACCTAATACTTCACATCTCACCCAAAATTCATGTTTGAGGAAAAACACATGAATGTTTGATATGATCTGGCAAAAATCCTTATCCTTGCCCTAAAGCTGATTCACTACATTCACTTTTTCTGTTGTCTGCCAAAAATGTAAAATTCCGCAGCCATTCACACTTTTCGAATTTAAGTTGTTCAGTCCATTCTTTCAAAAACAAGATAATAGCAGGCAATAGCTCATTAAAGTGGTGCAGAACTTTTTCTTTACTCAGCCAATGTACCTCAGCATGTAGCAGCAGATCATACTAGCAATTAGCAAATCTTAAAGGGTTTTGAATAGTCTTCTTTGATGTGCATGGGCCCTCACTGTGCTGACAACTTTCATAAGCTTCATAATCTCAAAACAAAATAAAAAATGCACAAAGTGCTTCCTGGTGGAGAATAAAACAGCAAGAAATAAACAGTGGAACATTGTCATCATTTTGATAGACTGAAATAAATCCATTTTGTCGCCACTTAACGGTGGGGCACACTACGTGTTGTAATGCCTATGACTTAATGCAGCAGATCCTTTTCAGAAGAATGGAATTTTTTTAATTGAATTCTGAGAAACTGTCCTCACCTGGAAGAGTTTTGAAACAGTTCCTCCTCAACAGAAAAATCAATAAACACCATCCTGGCAAATAAATTAAACTGTGACGTGTCATTCATGTCTGGCGATTCATCGAGCTGAAGTAAAAACAAACAGCAAGAATACGAATCTTTTTTCAGCTGTGAAACATCACTACATATAACCTCAACTCATCTCATCCCCTTACTGACAGAAAGCTGTGTAGTTTTCATCACAGATATTATACAGTCAAACCCCTATTTAACGGACTGCGATTTAACGAATTCATCGATTTTACGTACATTTTTTATGGTTCGACGGAATCGCATTGAAATTAATGCTTGCCGTTTCCTGATTTAACGAACACATTTCCTAAATTTAGTGAACATTTTCTGTTTTTTAAATCACAAAACTATGTTAACCAGCATTTTCATGTTAAAAGTTAGCCCAAATGCAATCCCATGATGATGTTTTCGATGAACAGATTGGACTAAATGCATCAGATTCTGATGAAGAAGAACTGAAAGTTAGCTGCTTTAGTGATGCTGGTAACAGTATAGAATGTGCTAAAAAGTACTTGATGTCCTTTGATATTAATGATGATGTTTTTCATGCACTTCATAAAATAGAAGCTGCAATTTATAAAGCTAAATGTTCAGAAAAAAATCTTCTCTAAAGCATTTCTTTTCTACAATGTAAAAAGGTAATCAACACATATTCTGGTTTTACAAGTTAATTAGTACTAACTGATGTTCTGTTTCATGCAGTTTAAGATACTGAAATTATTATTTAAGAAGCTAAATGCTTGAGAAAAAAATCAACTGTCATATTTTTTTCGCAATTTTAAAGTACGCTTAAATTTTAATGCTACATATCGAAGTCTAATATCTACGAATTATGTATTTAATATGCAAAGTAAATGTGTACGTATTACAATTTTTTAATAATAAATTCATAATTAAAAGTACTATACATAATTTAAATGTCATTGAAAGAAAGAGAACATAGCTGCTTACATATTCTATTATGAACACTAGCTTTTAAAATCTGAATGTTTCATTCGAAAGGCTTCCTCGATTTAGCAAATTCCGCAATTTTACGTGAAAGACTGTTGGTCCCTTGAAGTTTGTTAAATCGAGGTTTGACTGCATCAGCTTTATTAATTTGAAGTAATGGGAACACATCAGAAGGTTTGTGTATGTCAAATCAGCGATCAACATCAGAACAGTAGTGTTTGACCGTAGCCGTTTAACACATATAAAACAGGTGTGCATCTTCCTCTTGAACTGCTGGGGAGATGCAATGCTTCCTCTCTCCTCCCTGACTGTTCATAATAAGCACACTTGTTGCCTTTAGGCCATATCAGCAAGAGTGAAAGAAATGGTTGGTTTTAGTTCTGAACCCTGCTGTGAGCATAAAGCTGGTAAAATCTAGAACACAGCAGGGGGTGTAGACATAGCAACACTGCCCTGAAATATGAGTTGGTGCTAAAGAATATCTACCTGCCATTCAGTCAATCACTTTCTCTGGTGCTTGACAACTATCTGTGCTAAAAGGACTGGTGAAAAATTAGCAATTTATTTTTCCCAATTTTTAACCTATGTGGATGAACTTTTTACAGTAGTTAGGAACATCAAACTAAAGTCCCATTTTATTCTTACTAAAATGTGTTCAGAACTTTAAAAGCTACATATGCAATACTTTTAATTAGGCTTGTTCATATGTCAAAACTCAATTTTTTTTAATTTTTTTAAATATTTGATAAATCTCTGAGAAATTTAAAAGTTCACTTGTTTTGGTGAATCTTGGTGACAGTAAAAATTGACAGATTTTTCTATTAACTTTTTTTATTTAAATTGAAATAAATGTCTGTTATTTTTTATGTCATTTAGGTCTAGTGCTATCAGCTACAGATGCATGCTGTACACAAGGAAAGAGGTTCAATCATTATAAATTCGTTTTTTTTTTTTTTTTTTTTTTGCTTGTTTTTTTTTTCGTTACTGTGTACCAATCACCTGATTTAAATCACGAATAAAAATCATTGATTTAAATCACAAATAGAAATCTTCAAATCTCTATTATGTATTGGTAAAGTCCATTAAAATTAAAACTGCATGTGCTCAAATTAACAGTGCTAAATTTAGTACTGTTATTCATTAAACAAAATCAACTTTATGCTGAAACTAAACACAATATTATTTTAGCCAAAAAAGTTAAAATGTGTTTTTTGTTGCAAAATGTGGTTTTTTTCCACAAAGAATTTTTCTTTGTGCCATTTCTTAATTGCAACCATAAAGGCATAAGGTAATTCTAAAACTTAACAAAAATGAGATTTGTTCCTTACCCCATAGGATCAAAGAGTCCTAGACTTCCAGGACTATTAATCTCCTTTCATGGAGGTTAGAAGTTGGGTTTTGTCAATAGCAACGGAATTTGACCTTTTGCATTCACCAGTGTTCCCTTTCTTGTACATGAATTCAGCAGGAGAATTTTTTTAGTGGGTGGTAGTAGAGGGTGATTAACAGGGCTTGAAATATTTCATACTGGTTTACCAGTCAGGAAAATAACTCACTTCTCAGTTGAAAATCAACAGCCCTGCAGAGCTCGCGGAAAAAACAATTCAGTACTAAAAATTAAAAGCTAATTGTTTGCATGTTAAATAATATTTATGAAACTGTAAAAACATTTTCAATAATATTTTATTGCTAACCTAATTTAAATTTTAATTACCATTTTATAATAACCAAACTCAGTTTTTTCCCTCTAGAATAGGTGATGCAAAAATCCTTCAATCTTTTAGAACTTTCCTAACAACTGCATGGAAAGACGGGAATCTGTGTTTGCCCTTTGACCTACGACACCATTGCTAAGCAAGAACATGCAACGTGCATGTGACTAACTTTTGTACATAAAAATATAAGTTTTTCAATAAGGCTTATTTTAATTTACAAAACTGATTTGTGACTGTGCGCCAGCATGGTGAATCAGTTTCTCTATGAAAGAAATTGGACAGTGAATAAATACTGTGAGTCAAAACATCCAGGCACTGTGTGCTTAACAAAGAACATGCTGGAAGAAGGCACAAGCCCAGAGAATGATCTCCCAAAATGTTGTGAGAAGCAGTGTAAACACTGCTTATGGGGAACCGGCTCACACTGCTTATGGGGAACCGACTCACACTGCTTATGGGGAACCGACTCACACTGCTTATGGGGAACCGGCTCACACTGCTTATAGGAAAGATAAGCAGTGTTTCACTGCTTATCTTTTCCACAGAATTTTGAGAAATCATTCTCTGGGCTTGTGGCTTCTTCCCTAATGTTCTTTATTAAGTGCACTGTGCCCGGATGTTTTGGCTTACAAGTATTCACTGTCCAATTCCTTTTGTGGAGAAACCGATTTCCCATGCTAGCTCACAGTCACGAATCAGTTCTGTGAATTAAAATAAACCTTATTAAAGATCTGATATTTTTATGTATCCAACAATAGGCATAGCAACATTTAAATAATTGTCTATTGAATTTAAACTGCTGTACTAAATTTGTTACTTGTCAACTAAAACTTTTCACTTGTCACAGATGACCACATTTTTTCAAGCACTGGTGATAAAGAACAGATAAACAGGAACCAATGCCAGTTTAAAAGTACCATTCTCAGTTTCCTGTTGCACTGTACTGTGTGGTTAAAGGTTTCAGTGCTTAGCTCATTTTATGAAAAGTGCTGAAGTCAGCCTCTGGCTGGAAGGAAAAAGATATTTGGAACTATTTTGAAGAAATTAAAAATATGAGTGGCAAAGGTTCACATGCTAAGTGCAAACTGTGAGAAAAAGAGATCCCGAGACTTATTGCACATATGAAAAACCATTACTCATTGTGTTAATTAAATACAAAAGAAGTTCATGACCATCAACTGCGTACTTCAACTAATTTAAGATATGCTAAAGTTTATGATGCTTCACCTGCCAAGGAATCCCAGAACTCTCATTGGTACTGAAGCAACCACTAAATCTGCGCCATAACAGAAAAATTTTAAAAATTGAGAATAGATTCATTTGTGACATGAACCACAGCTGAACAGAAAAAAATGTTTGATCTGCTAACTGCTCGAATGATTTATTCTTCAAACTCTCCATTTCACATGGTTGAAAATAAGGAGTTCAAGAACCTTATTGCAATGCTACACTCTGGCTATAATCCAACAACAGAACAGGGTATAGCAGGTTGTTTGTTAGATGAGGTTTTGATAATGAAATAGAGAAATGTTCTCAGTCTTCAAAAGGTAAAATAGTCTGCATGAGCATAGATGGCTGGTCCAATGTCGATAATGAACCAGTTGTTTGTTCATGTGTATTGACTTCAGATGGTGATGTCTATTTAGTGTACAGTTTTAAAACTTTTGGTATCCCCCATACAAGTGATTACCTTGAACAAATTTCTATGCAGTTTGAAATCAGCAGGAAAAAAATTCCATTGTGAAGTTAGGAGTTTTGTAACAAACAATGCTTCAAATGTGATGATGAGGAAGGAAATGGAGAAAAATTTTGATGTTATCACATATGGTTGCACAGCTCACATTTTAAACTTTCTTGCAAAATATCTAGCCAATGCACTTGATAGAGTCCAGAGGAATGATCACAAAATTTCTGACCCAGTTGTAGAGTGGAAAAAATTGGAAATTGTATTAAATGACATCTTAGATGAAAAGCAATTGGAGTTCTTCCAAAAAAGATATGGTCAAGCTTTATCTTCAGTTCATATTTTGGCCTTTCTTGTTGATCTTCACTTTCAAGCAAAAAACATGGATGTGATCATTATGCCTGAAGAAAAAGAAGATGCTTTACAATTTGCCAGCAAAAAATATGGAGACACATTTCTGACTATTCCCATTAAGCTTCTGTCAAAATCTGCACCATTCAGTGGAATGATGATGGAAGAAAAAGTGCAGCTGCAGTAAATTCTCTAGACTGGTGGAATTCCCTTTCCTTAGTGAAAGAGTCAATAGAAAGAAAAAGAACTGCAAAGTATTTTGCAACTACTGACAACAACATCTGCTTCAGCTGGAATTGAAAGAATTTTCTCAACATTTAACATTGAGCATTCTACGTTGAAAAATAGGCTAGGAATTCAAAAAGCAGCAAAACTAGTATTTTTGTAAATTAATTTATGGCACCTCTATTCATAGTGTGCTGTGGAATTAACTTTTTTATGGGTCTTATAGAGGGTATTATTCAAAAAAGTTGGTGGTCAAATTTTCGAACTAAAGCCTAGTTCGTCATCAGAACTACATCACTGGAGTAGTTGCTGCCACTCAGTTGGAAGAGTCCAACCGCAATCATTGTTAATTGTGGTACTTCTTCTTCTTGCTATTTTGATCCCTTCTTCTAGTTTCATCTTTACTAAGTTTGACTGGTGGGCGATTATTCTTACTGAGTATTGCGGTTGGACTCTTCCAACTGAATGGCAGCAACTACTCCAGTGATGTAGTCCTGATGACGAACTAGGCTTTAGTTTGAAAATTTGTCCACCAACCTTTTTTGAATTGCTCTCTATGTAAGATACATGGATGATGTCCTATTTATAGTAGATACTGTGGACCAATCTCTACCCTCTCAGATTCTGGCAGAATTTAACTCGCTAGAAAATACCTTGCAGTACACCCTGGAGCTGGAAAAAGACCATGGCATCAATTTCCTTGATTTAACCTCAAGAGAGGGGAGAATATTCACTCAGCTTTTTAGAAAACCCACTAACACAGGGAAGATGTTAGAATTCTGCTCATTCCACCCTGATTATATTAAATCGAATACGGCGACAGTTTTTGGAAAAGATTGAAGTCCTGGTCTCTTCAGATGCTCAAAAAGATCTTCACAGAGAAGAATTTAAAGAAATATTGGCAGAAAACAATTACCCCTCCCCATATGTTGAGAAAATATTTAGACAAGTGCCAAAAAAAAAAAAAAAAAAAAAAAAAAAGAAGCAGGAAATAAACAACTTCAAATTCACCAGCGAAATTATGTACCACAAGGGACTTTTCGAAAAACTGAAGAGGATCGGAGCAAAATATAATATCAGGCTTGCTCCAGATCTAAATAACAAATTAACAAATTAAAGAAATTCTTGCCAGCTTTAAAGCAGAAAGAAGTGGACTTCCAATTGCAAGAAGGAGTAATATATTGCATCAACTGTAACTGCGGACTCAGCTATATAGGAGAAACAGGGAGAAGTATTAAAGTCTGAATGAAAGAACACCAAGCAGCTATTAGGAACATTGGTAACAAAACAGGGCTAGACAGACATATACAAGCAAGTGGACACTCCATAAATTGGGACTCAGTAAGAATAATCTCCCACCAGTCAAACTTAGTAAAGAGGAAACTAGAACAAGGGATCGAAATAGCAAGAAGAAGAAGTACCACAATTAACAATGATTGCGGTTGGACTCTTCAAATGAGTGGCAGCAACTACTCCAGTGATGTAGTCCTGATAACGAACTACGCTTTAGTTCAAAAATTTGGCCACCAACTTTTTTGAATAATAACCTCTATAAGACCCATAAAAAAGTTAATTCCATAGTATTTTTGTTCAAACTGCTGAACAAATAGTTTCTCTCATCACATGGGGTTTTTTTAATTCAATTAAAATTTACTCAGGAATTGATGTTTGTCAATCAATATATTATTCTGAAGCTTTTATGATTCAAATTTAATGGTAAGTTGTAGATTTTTTTTAAACTACACCAGTATTATATATAATGTTTAGCACTTTTTCTGTTTTATGCATATTGTGTACATTCAGATTTATCAGAATTATTAACACAGCAATCAGACATCTCTGATATGCGTGCATTAACTGCTTGTCACATTACATTAATCACATTAGAAAACTTGCAAATTACATCACCCGAAGATCTGTTTCCGCATATTATGAAAATATTTCTTCCACACAGGCCTAATTCCACATGTCATGAGAAGAATATTCCTTCCACAGAATTTCACTTGAAACTCTCTCTCTCTCTCTCTCTCTCTCTCTCTCTCTCTCTCTCTCTCTCTCTCTCTCTCTCTCTCACTCACTCACTTTCTTTCTCTCTCTCTCTGGTGATTCAGATTTATTTTTAAATGTATGAAAAATAAATGTATTTTGAATACAAAATACAATTTGCATATCAGTAATTATTCAGTAATTTAGTAGACACAAATCAGTACAGTAAAGATAATGCTCGACATTAAGAAATACCATTCTCTCTCTATTACATTCTCATTAATTATGTGTTATGCAGTGTCACTTAAATTTTAAAAATATATACAGTACCATCAGTTCAATCATGGAGAAGAATGTTGTTTCATGTTTACATTTTTGAAGAATGAAGACGTGTTTTAAAGTTGACCTGAAACACAACAGTAATTTAAATCAAATAAATCTGATTTAAATCTTTTTTCGATTAAAAAAAATCACGTTTTTAAACCCTGCTGTGTATTGCCTTTGTTAGGAATGTGCTGCTGATAACTGACATCACCCAAAGCCAGCGAGAAAAAACAGTTGGATTGGACTTAAGTTTGATTTATTGCTGTTTATGTTGGCAGGGGGTGGCAAGGAATCAGCCATTCTGGTGCATGCACTAGCTAAAGAAACAGACAACAAAGTTCTTTTCCTGATCAGTATGGATTGTTTTTCTTTTCTTAATTGGCATAAGCAGTAAACTAAGAGACCTCCTCTGTTATCCTTCACTGATACCTGCAGGAGAATCTGGTGTAGAAAACCACAATTGTTTTGAAAACACAATGCAAGACTGGGCAGTAGTAGTCCAGGGTCAATCACCTAACACATACAAACCGCAAAACTTTCCCTTTATTTACCCGACAAGCAACTCCAGTGGCTACACGCACGCGAGAAAACCCTCGTGTAGATGTAGAAGGCCTGACGATGACACACCGACCGTGTCAAAAGCGCTCGCCGTAACGTGGTGACGACAAACCCCTTGTGAGAAGTCTCCAGACCCGATGAGTATAACTCTTTCTACTAAAATCTTTTAATTAATAGTAAATTTAAAATGTTTGATTGTACGAATGAATGAATGTAGAACTGAAAATATATAACCTAATTGTTTTATTTCAAATTTTTTTATAACTAACCAAAAACCTGTGACATTAAGACCTCTCGGGCCGGGAGCACATGCCTCACAGAACAACGTGCAAAATACTTTGACAATATCAGGTAAACAATACCTTAGATATTGTATATAATTAACCAAAAGCACATTTATAGCATAAGACAACCCTTAAGGTTGCCTCATGAATTACATATTTCATAAAACTCTCTGTTTAAGAGCACTGGGACAGAAAATTTTTCAAGATTTTCTGGAGTAATCAGAATCTTGTCTAAAAATTTATATAAATTATTTCTTCGTGGATCAATTTATTTGCTTATTTATTTATTTTTCAGTTGCAAACGTATGACAGAGTCTGAAACACAGCTCTTTACAACCAGGAAAACCAGAAGACAACAGCAAAGTCAAAGAAACTTGGTACAGAACCATTTCCCTACAATGAACAAATATCAATGAATTTACTGACAATATTAAATCTTAAAAACTCATCCATAACAGCAGGATGCTGATTTCTTTTGCTTTTGGTCAGCTGCAAACAGCTAGGTACAAAATATCAAAATAAAAATCATTCCTCCTACCAAAGTTATTAGACTGTAACAAAAGCTTAAATGCATAAAAATTATTAACAAATAATAAAGGAAAAATCGTTTTCACAGATTAAGCCACAAAGCATTACAGAACTGCAAACCAAATGGAAGGCAGTCATTGTCAAATTGAATCTGTGGCTCTTCCACTGGCATTCTGTTTCTTCTAAGAATGCAACTTCGGTTCCAAGACAATGGTGCACTGCAGTTAATTCCCGACGTCAAAGTTTCACCTGATGTCGTAAGTGTCCCCTTTCGATATAGTTACTTTGTGGTTACTCTTTTGGTGCAAGGCATTCAAATGTTAGGTGGCCACAAAAGTTGCAAAATAAGATTTCTGAAGTCACATACATTCTTGATTAGCTATTCGTATATTGTGCAAAATACACTGGTATCCAAAACCTAAGGACAGACTACATTTTTACCTGTACAAGAAAAACAAAGCATGACTGCAGCCAAATGGGGAAATAATTAGATTGCCAGCATACGAGCACATGAAAAGGCACAATTTTTTTTTTTTTTTTATAAATGATGTACAAATTACATTGTAATCAGTGTTCACGCAAAAGTTACAGATTTCCAAAGGATATAGTTAGAGAATGGATGCACGCTGCTTACTGATAACTGGGCAGAGAGACATTTCAGTATGAAATATGTCCACTCAGACCTGTGATGCAGCTCTCACAACGTCATGGGATGCTGAGCACTGAGTGATCCAAGAGTTCCTGAGGCCACACCAAATTGGCCCACTCCTCTCTCATAGAATGGTTAAGGCCCTGCTTGTTTTCTGGAGGGAGGTTTTGAGCACCAATGAGTCTCAGGCATATTCCATAGGGTTGAGGTCTGGGGAGTGTGCTGGCCAGTCGATGCGATGAATATCCTTGGTTTCCAGAAATGTCTGCACTGCACTCATATGATGATGTGTCACGTTTTCATCCATGAACAGAAAAGTTTTTACCCACAGCACCATGGAATAATTGAACATGGCGTAGAAGAACTTTGTTGCAATATCGTGCGTCCGTCATAGTTCCATTTTTCAGCACCTGTAGCTAGGTGCATTCATTAATTGTGATGCCACCACACATCATGACACTGCCATATCTGCCTCCTTCCCGCACATTCCCGCACTGGTACGCAGTACCACTTTCATGCCAAATCAACTGACTTCTAGAATCTGAGGACAGACTGAAACAATTTAAGTCTATGAAGAGGAAGAGTACATTGGCCCATTGATGCCATGTCCACTTTCTGTGGATACGACAGCACTGAAAATGTGCGCTATGTTGAGCTTTGGATAAAGGGATGCAGACACAGGCCTTCCGGCATATAGCTCTACGTCTTGCTACAGTTTATTGGGCTGTCCAACTATCAGCCGTGATGTGGCAATTACGTTTTGCTGTTACAACTAAATTTGTCTTAGTGTGTCATAGTAGAGCAAGGGCAATTTCCTACATGTGTTTGGAACACATTCCATTGGTTTGAAATGCTGCCCAGAACCTGGATACCACACTGTAAAAGGTTCCAAACTCCCTGGCAACATCACTCACTCAGCACACTTCTTCCAGCTTCCCATTATTCTTTCCTGTGTGAAATGATCTACATGATGTCTTTGAGACATTACGTAAATTACATGTTTGTACCGTTATGCCTTCACATCCAGATTTTTCTTCAAACACATGTAGCCCACTGTACCCTTTTCTCTTTTATCCATTTAAGTGATACCACATAAACCATGTGTGCACGATTCCACATTTGGAATGTACCCCTGCTTTCAACTGAATGTCCCCAGTTATGCAAATTGCCACAAGCTGTTGCGTCTGATTTTGTGGTTGGAACTTCCGAAATAGTGTTTGTCCTTAGGGTTTGGACACCAGTGTGTTTTGGAATTTTTCTAGTACATAAATAAGAAACACTTAGAAATTCACTGAATTTTTTTACAAAAGAAACATCTAGCATGACATATTTTTCATGCACAGGTGAAACGAAAAGATCCTATCAACTTACTTCATTAAAAATGCCAGCTGTAATATCACCACATCTCACTGTGCCATCATAGCTGCAAGATACAATCTCACATGGTTTACCCATGTTGAAACCAACACAGCTGACAGGTGCACTATGAGGTTCATAGCTATAGATGTTATTTTCTGGATGCCCAGATTTCTGAAACAAAAAGTAAAAATGAGCAAATACTAAACAAAAGGATGAAGCATTGGATTCTTTTTAGGATAATAAGCAGATCTTTTAACCACAGTCTCATACTTAGCAAACTAAATTAACATGCCTTTTGCATGTTTTATAAAAAAAAAAAAAAAATTCACTCACTACACTAAATGAACAAAGGTCAAAATATTAGTAAAAATACTGTGAAGTATGATTACATTACACAATCAGCAGTTTCTAAAAAAAGGGTGGATGTTTTTCCTAGACAATAATACATGGATAACCTTAGTTGACTTTTTTTTTTTTTTTTTTTTGATTCGAGGTTTAACGACCACCGTGAGCAACTCAATGGGCTATAAGCAGTCGCCCGTCCCTAATTTAGGGTCACTGGTTCCAGGGAAGGGAGAGAGCCAGTGCCGTAAGACAAACACAACATCCATGCCTCACCGGGATTCGAACCCGGACCCCTTACGGACGAATGATCAGAGGCCATCGCTTAGACCACTGCGCCACCGGAGCGGCAGTTGACTTTTCTGAATGCAAAAAAAAAAAAAAACATTATCCAAGGGACTTCGAAAAAGTTTTTTTTTCGAAGGGACTTCGAAAAATGTGGTGGAGCTACATCTTGCAGTAGCACAGATACAGACAAGGGTTGATCAGGAAAAAAGGTTACACATTCGAGTAGGAGAAAGGAAATCTCACTAACCAAGAAGTGTTTGTACAATGTGAAGCACTATTTCTCGACGAAATCACCATGACGAATTCAGGCACTTGTCAGACCACACGACCAGCTTGTCTGTCCATCCCGAATTGAAAAAAATCATGTCCCTGCTGATGTAGCCAGTTTGTTGCAGCTGTTTTCATGTTATTGTCACACAAGAAGCGAGTACCAGATAGGTGCTGTTTCAGGGCAGGAAAGATGTGAAAATCACAAGGAATCGAGTACGGGATTTAGGTCAGGTGCTTACACACCTACCAAAAAAAATTGTGGAGCAAGTGCTGTGTGGTGTGTAGCCTCTTGAAGGAAAATGACACCACTGCTCAGCAGAGCTGTATCTTTTTGTCGATTGCTCTCATGCAATTTTTTCAGCATGGCACAGTATCGACCAATGTTGATGGTGTGCCTATGATCTAAGAAGTCCACCATAAGCACACCAGAAAAATCCCAGAAAATGGATGCCATGATTTTTCCAGCAGACGGTGTGACTTTAAACTTCACCCGTGGCAGTGAAGCAGCATGTTTCCATTGCATGGAAGCTCTCTTGCTGGCAGGAACGAAGTGGTACAACCACGTCTCGCCTCCAGTCACAATACGGTCAAGAAAGCTGTCAGTCTTCAGTGTAATGCTGCTTTGTGATCGACGGATAACAAACGTGGCACCCATCTGGCACAAACTTTGGAGTACTGCAAAACATCCATCACAAGAGATGTTGAATAACACCACAGCTCAATCCCAGCTGGGACACAATATGGCACAAAGTTACACTTTGGTCATCTTGAATCATTTCATCCACACATGCAGTGTTGATCTCTGTCATCAACAAGCTTTGATGTTCACTGTTTCTGCGATGTCGGTTCCCCGCGTCATACCTGCCAGATTGAAACAAATGCCACCATTTCGCCATGTGTTTCCATTACCATAAACTTCAACGAGCTGCCAATGAATTTAGGCTGCACGCACATTCTTGGCCCATAAAAACCACATCACTGCTTTCACTTCAACCTGAGACCACATTTCCAAATAGTCACTGTGCATCTCATGCTGGGCACAGGAGTTCACTGAGGTGCCTGTAGCACTAGCGCCATCTCTTTAACATACATGTCACCTGTATGACATCCCACATTTACTTTATAGCATGTGTAACCTATTTTTCTGATCAAACTATGCACAAACAAATCACTATGCTGTTCTCTGAGATTCAGAGGTCATCTCCTCAAAGAAAAATCAAATCAATGAAGGAAGAAATAGTCTTCATAATACATGGAAAATTCACAAAATATTCAAGCAAAGCAAACTAAGTGGTACAAGCAAATTCAGTTTGCTTTGCTTTAATATCCTCAAAGAAAGGTTGTCTTTCAAATCAAAATTACATTTGAGCTCTGAAGTCAACCCTCCCTCAGTAAATCTTTACCTTTACAGTAAGGGAGGGTCAATTTCAGAGCTCAAGAGTATAAAATATGTTTTTAATATAGTTAAGTTCAAACCTATTGTTTCAAGTCCTAAATAATGCAATGTTGTACATTAGTGATGAAAGTCCAATTCATTTGGATTATCAGTTATCTTTCAAATGATGGTCAGATTTTTACTAACTGTTGGCATATCAAACATCGCTCCATTTACTGAGATCTTAGCACACAATTTCATTGACATCAATCACCATAGCTGTCCACTAAATTTAATGAAAAACCAAAATATTGCCCCCCCCCCCCACCGCCGCCACCACCAAAAAAAAAAAAAAAAATCCAGAAGATTGCATAATAATCAGGGATTTTTCTTACGCTACTTTGTCATACAATATAAAATGTCTAAACAGAGCTAAAACTGTATATCTAGTTTTGTAACCGTTACACACAATTTTTTATATGCACTTCAACAAGACAAGGGAAAGATTATTAAAGAAGTCCATTATGTATAATTTACTAGATTTTGAAACACTCCATCCATACAAGTCAGCAAGAAAAAAATTCTATCCTTTTTGGATACCTATGCAGAATTTCACTTTTTTTCTTGCTGCTCTTTGCCCCCTTCCCCCTTTTCCAAATATGTGTCAGGATATTGGACATTTTTTTGTTTTTGATTCCTTAAGTACCTGGACACTTTTAATGTCCACATATTTTTCTTTTCAAACCTATACTGCTTTCTTCTGCTTTATTTAGCATCATCAGGGACACAGACCTGCTTCTGATGTTGAGAAACATGAAGTGGAGCTAACGTTTTTTCTTTTTCTAGTTTTCCTCAAGCACTAATAGGAATCCTGCAGTAAATGTAATAAGTGCCTACACAGACTGGAAGTAGCTCACGGTGGTCTTTAGAACCCATTAACAAGTGTTAGGATCTTGAAAACATGAAAATAAACTTTACACAGATGTTTAATAACGTTATTTCACTGAGATTTTCGATTTCTTCCATAGCATACCGATCTTTTCTGTCTTTCACAGCGGATCGACGATTTCCATGGCATACTCAATGTTTTCTGTCATCCACAGGCAGACCGACGACTTCTATAGCACACTCTATGTTTTCCGTCATGCATAGAGGAACAACGATTTTCATAGTAACTATGTAAAATCCGCAATACTTGGAGTTCCTGAATTTTTCTTACCACTGCATGACCTTATTCAGCATCAAGCAGAACAGTGTGCACGGAGAATTTACTGTGTCGAAGTCCCGACGATGAAGCTGGGACACGGGGGTTTTGGCGCACAATGGTGCGGAATTCCCACCTCTGTTATATATTTTATTTATAGGGATATTTTTAGCAAAAAATACAGATAAGTTTAAAATGCAGAAGAAAAGTTCTTCCGGCCCGAAAACCAGAAGACTGTATAATAAACCGGAAAACTTCCGGAAAATACGGAAGAGTTGGCAGGTATGAATCACACATCTCACATAAGACCATTTAGTGCATATTTATTATTATTTTCTTTAGAAGACATTTCTAAATCTGGTCCTTCAATGATTTCCTTGACCTTCCTTTCCTGCCACTTGAGCTGAATAAACTCTCTCCCTTATTTAGCACCTCATTCTTTCAACATGGTAAAACCACCTCAAACTATTTGCTTCCTCCCTGCTAACATTCTGTTTCAAATAATAAACCTGTAACGGAGTTCTCTGGTGCTGGCAGGTTGTCTGGCAACCCTGGTGAACCAGAAATGGTTGAATAGAAATGATGATGTGTTTTTGGTATCGTCAAGTCCTGGAACATCTTCTGCAAGTCCTTCACCTTCGCTTGGGATATTGGTATCCTGTGACTGTAAGCTTTTGGTCGTTGCTTGGCCTGCCCTTGGGCTTTTTCAAACTAGCTTTGAAAAACTCACCTTTGAAGTCCAGCTTGTAGAACACCTCAACTTGATCATCTGTGGTTTTTTTATATTTGAAGCAGCATATTTTTTGCCAAGGAATGGCTCCATTCAGGGTATTGGAAAGGCCAGTGTAATAAAAAAATCATCGTACTCCATAGTTGTTGCACAGAAGGGTGAGGGCTTCAGTCGGGTTCCCCTAATTATTTGAGCCCAACCCTCGTGTAACTAAATTGAGACATGTTTAGCTTTCTTTCTACCTTTGGATGAATTGAGTGATGAAAAGCACACTATGCCAAATTAACGCAAGTGGTAGATTCGCGATTTCGGAAAGTGGCACATGCTAATTTGGCAATTATGTGAAATCATATACACGTTTTTGCCCACTTTTGTGTTAGAGTTCATGTTTCTGCCTTTGGCATAGTGTAAAGAGGCATATACGCATCCAGCAACTGCAGTTAAGTGAAAACGACCAAAAATGCAGATTCATGGTTTTGGCATAGTGCCGACGATATAATTATATCATCAATCAGTGCTCTGATTTCTTACCTCCCAAATATCATCTGACATGGTTTCAGTGGACATTCAGACAAGGATAAGATCCTACTCACTGCAATTAAACTTATCATGATATCTAGCTTTTAATTGCTCAATTATTTGCTTACCAAACTGGAAGAAATGATGTTCAATGTCCTGCACTTTTAGTTTTGTATCACATTTTAATGCTGCCCATAGAACTTTTTTTCGGGTCTTCCTTCAGGTCACTGAGATCTTCCATAACTACATGTACAGACATGCATATGCATAAAGCAGTGTGATATGTTGGTGTTGTAAGGTACAAGAAACATTTCACAGACACCAGACCACATCTGATAATTCTACTGCAGCATGAATGAATGTCTTTGATACCACGGCGAATTTTAGCAGTCCATCAGCAACAGATGCAGGCAGTGTTTTGGATGACAAATGGAAGTCTTCCCGTTGCAATTTCAGAGCATCAAGAATGGCTCAAAAAATGTTCAGTGCTTTGTCCAAAGGTGGTAGGTAGCCATTAAGGGTCAATGAAGTTACCTGAAAAAAGTTACTGATCCATCAGACTATGGCCATCTTGGTTTTCGTAGTATGGCTCAATTTTCTATGGTCTGGGACCAGTGGACCACCAAAGAATTCAAATGCTGGTTTCCAATAGAAATGTTAAAAATAAAAGACAAATGTTTTAATTTGAAGTCATGGATGAATAATTCTTAGGGGAAATGGGTAGAGGGGTTCACAGCTACTTTTTGGATTATACCACATTCTTTCTCTAGGAAGAAAGGATTCAAAAGAGTGCTGATAACACACAGCACATATGTTGGCAGCAACTTCCATTCTCCATTCCCATCATGCAACATACATAAAATAAGAGAAAGAGATTTTTTCAACCTGCCCCACTGTTCTCACACTCTTGAAAATACTTATGCATTTCAAAACTGGAACAAAGTGAGCATATACATCCTCTTTGTTGAGAAGCATATTACAGTGTCTTTAAATATTTTGGAACATGATGTACTTTAAACTCAGATGGGCTTTTCAAAATTCCAATTATTTCAAAAACGTAATAACCAACTTAAGAAGTTATTTTTCTATGTTAATTCTGAAAGTCAATGTAAAACTAATACTAGAATTAGGTTTTAATCATACATGAGACCGGCCGATGACAAAAAAAGCTGAACTTTTTAACTGGGTGGGAAATTGGGACACGCGAACGCGCGGTGGCCAAATTCAAATACAGCATATATACAATATTTAAGAGTACGCTAGCCATATTGAATTATTTTCTGTAAATTATGTAAGTAAATATTAAAGTGAAGCACATTATTATATTCACAACAGAAAAGTAGGGATTTAAGAACAAAATAAAATGAAATATTTAAAAAAATCAGATTTAAAACTTACATGTGAATCTTTACTAGCTAAATCCTGAGGTGAAAAGTATTTGTCTAGGAAAGTTTGTGAATTTAGTCAAGCAATTAGAAACTTGCAAGAATTAGAAACATATATCCACAGCTTAGTTTTTAGTCATTGAAGAAGTCAATAAAGTATTTCTCAATGTAACCTTATAAAATGGCTTGCAAATTTTTTTGCTTGCATTGTGAATATGGTGAGACGAATCTCCATCAACGTCAAGCAAGTGGGGAGATTATCTCTGCCGAATTCTTGTTTTTCACCCTGTTTTTGAGCCTCCCATGACACATTCTTTCCACTTAGCTTTCAAACAAGCAAAACAAATTCCTTCTTAGAAAAAAAGAATAAAATAAAAAGCAAAAAAAAACAAAAAAAACGGAAAGCTGCGTCACGAACTTTTTAGAGGCTTCGGCCCGACGTAATAACGGCCCAAAGCCGTGCCCCCCCCCCCCCACACACACACACTTAGCTTTCAAACATGCAAAACACATTCTTCCTTAGAAAAAAAAAGAAAGGAAAGAAACAGAGTTGCGTCACGAACTTTGTTCAGCGGCTTCGGGCCGACGTTATCCTAGCCGGGCGCCGTGCTTTCTTTCCACTAAGTTTTCAAACAAGCAGAACACATTCCTCCTCCTTAGAAAAAAACAAAAACAAAAAGGTTCGTCACGAACATGGTTCAGAGGCATCGGGCAGGCGCAATTCCGGGCAACAGCGAAAGCACGTCCGAACCAACGTAATTCCGGATCACGGCAAAAGAAGCACGTCCGAACCAACGTAATTCCGGATCACGGCAAAAGAAGCCCGCCAGGCCTACATTATTTCGGCGTGGCGCCATTCTTCCTTTCCACTTAGCTTTCAAACAAGCAAAACAAATTCTTTCTCTTCGGGGGGAGGGGGGGGGTAGAACGAATTTAAGAAAAGAAAGCTGCGTCACGAACTTTATTCAGATGCTTCAGGTCGACGTAATCCCGGGCCACGGCGAAAGAAGCACGACGGGCTTTTTTTTTGTTCACACTTTGAAACAAGCAAAACAAATTCCACCACCTGAGGAAAAAAAAAAAAAAAGACAAAGGGCTGTGTTACGAACTTTGTTCAGAGGCTTTTACGTCGATTATTTACAAAATCAGTAAAACTTTCTTAATAACAGCGAAAATCTGAATATCCATATTTTTTTTGTTAGTCACCCGTAATCCCGGGGGAAATCCGTAATAATTACGGAGATTCCGTATTTTTTGGCATACTCCGTAGGAAGAGGATTCAAGAGTGCTTCGATTCTCGAACGATCTCAGAAAAGCGGGAACGCATTCGGGTACATTTGCAAATTACAAGAGAGAGTTTCTGGCGATGACGTCACGGATAGAATTAAGCAGATAGTTTGACCCTGATAGAATGCAGAGTGGCGATTTCCCGCAAGACACGGAAAGGGCTGCGGTAGTTTCCCTAACGCACGAAGTAGGCGGAGCTTCCACCCTTTGCGCTGCGATGCTCAAGTGACTGACACCCCATCCATTGTTGACAGCAGTAAACGAATTGAGCTCCTGACTCCACCCTCCAACATTTCTTCTTGCCCCGCGTCTGCTCCAAAAACAACGCTTTAAGCTATAAAGCGCTTAGTTCTTTTACTCCACAAAAGCGGAATCGCGGAATTCCGCTTTTTTTTATTTTTCTATAAAACGACGACCCCCCCCCCCTAAAAAAATCCTGAAAATTTTCTCTTCATTTTTGCAATGACCTCGAGAATGACCAAAATGATGCCGAAAAAAGCGGAATTCCGCGAATTCGCGGAAGAATCTCATGTATGTTTAATACAGTCCTATTTTCAATGCCTAATTAAAAAACAAAACAAAAAAACATGCAGAATATTTCCACGATGACACAACTTACAATAAGGGAAAAGAAATTGAATCCATGAGTAATTATCACAACTGAAAAAAATCTGGTAGGGCATGCTTTAAGCTTTTCTGTTTATTTATCGTGAGAATTTGGTATAATTTTTATTCATGGTATCAACACTGTTTTATTATTTTGTCATACTTACAAGATCCCAAAAGCTAACATGTCCGTATTTGCTCCCAACACAAACTAATGTTTTACATACTAATGGATGAACTGCAAGAGAAAAAATTCTGGAAGGTGCAACCTTGGCAATTAATGATGGACCAGTCTTCATACCAGTGAAAAATGACGTATACCTATATGAATTGAACATATTAATCAGCACCGTGCATACAATGACAAGTCATAATATCATATTAAAAAAAAAAAACCTGCACATTTAATTTAGAGATCAGCCAGATGGCATGGAATACAAATCAAGTATAAAATGTTTAACCTCATTCACTTCTTTGATAACTATTACCTACCTTCACTAGTGGTCCAAATTTATGCAATTAACTTCTGGCATTTGACAATTCAATAAAATACAGTACACTGGACCACATATTAATCATTTACATTTGACAGAGGTTATTGCTCTTTCCACGTTTATAAGTGAGTCACGTAAAAATTCTCATTTGCCGCCACTGGGAATCAAACCCAGGGTCTCCCAGTTACGTACCGGATATGCATCCACTGCACCACAGCGACCTCGAATTCCTCCAGACTCACACACACTAACTGCCAAGCCAATTTGGCAGGTTGCTTCTGGAGCCCCGCACAACGCCTGGGATTCACCAAAAATGGTAAGCAGCAACTGAACAAATAATCAGAAGGCGAATGAATAATTAATAGACATTTGATGTGGACCAGGAACATCAAACAGAGGTCATCGCTCTTTCCATGTTTATAAGTGAGTCACGGAAAAATTCTCATTGGCCGCCACTGGGAATCGAACCCAAGGTCTTCCAGTTACGCGCCGGATATGCTTCCACTGCACCACAGCGACCTCAAATTCCTCCAGACTCGCACACACACTAACTGCCAAGCCAATTTGGCAGGTTGCTTCTGGAGCCCTGCACAATGCCGGGGATTCACCAAAGATGGTAAGCAGTAACTAAACAAATAATCAGAAGGCGAATGAATAATTAATACAGACATTTGACATGGGCCAGGAACATCAAACAGAGGTCAAACTCTGTTTGATATTCCTGTTCCACGTCAAATGTCTGTATTAATCATTTACATTTGGATTGAACAAGGTAGACACTTGTTTCTTTTTAGAATCTTACCTGCAAAAGTAAGTTGTGCGATGGAATACAGCAATAATTTTTCTAAGTATAAAATTAAGCGCACTAAAAGTAAAATAAAATCTGCTTAAAATCAATGAAATACTTCTTGAAGGTGAAATGCCATGACAAAACAAAGGAAGAAGTAAAAATGAAATGACAAACTCAGAAACAAATGATTCCAAATATTAAAAGAATGGACTAGCGCACTGTTCAGTTCGGTATATTTCTGCAATTCCTGTATGCTGTCCTCAAGGACAAACAGCTGCCTGCTGTCTTTCGTGCAGTCTTCTGTGAACTGACGTATATCCAAAGACCCCATTTCCCATCAAGCCTTGCCATCCAATTCTTCAATATCATCAGAACAGAAAGTTACCATCTGGTGTTTGAGCAATTAAGCAAACCCTGAATGCAGTATTTCATTGACATCGGATGTGATGTGTTGTTTTGTAATTTCTCCCCCCCCCTTTTCAGGCCGTTTTTCTCCTCAATGATTAGGGTTTCCCATGGGAGTTTGACACCACTGCTAATATTACGGCACTGAAATATGTTGATCCCAAAGGCCAGAACATGCAGAAAGTTTAAAAGTTTGAAAATATCCTAAAGATCTTCAACAACCTACTAATTTTTATGCTCGTGTTTTCAGCTTAAACTTTAGAACAAATGAAATCTAAAATGAAAACATTTCATGAACTGTTAAGGGCCTGATACATCTTTTCACATCTACATACCTAAATAGTGTTCAGGCCAAAGTGGTTCAAAGCACAAAATGAAAGAGTAAAGTAAATAAAAAAATAATTCACATTTGCATACCTGCCAACCAAAATTTTCCTAAACAAGAATATTACTTGCAAAAATCAAGAAGATTTCCCCAAAGATCAAGAAGATTTTCCCATAAAATCAAGATTTACCTTAAAATCAAGAAGATTTGTGACAGTACCAGAATTGTTAATTCGTGATTATCTACTATTAGGGGAGAGTGGTAATGTATGGGATGTGCTAGCAGTATATTTGATGATACTTGTTTTCAATTATTTTTCTGTATTAGTCACTCATAGATGGAGTTCAGAAATTGTGATGATTTTCAAGGTTTTGTACATTTTTTAAATTGAATGACGCAATTTTAGAAATAATTTGATTCCGTTTAAGCAATGGCAAGCCAGTGGCCTTTTTTTTTTTTATGCCCTTGGATGATAATTTTATCCATCGTGAATGCATGATATCTTTCACTATTTTAGATAAAAGATGAATAGTGTAACTTTGAGAATATGAATACTTTCAAACACCATGGCCATTCTCATAAACTCAAGAAATTAAAGGTGTGAAGGTTTTCTGGAGATTTTCTTAATGAGTCGTTTATTCAAATGCCCTCCCCTCCCCTCTCCCAATCCAGCACTTGTACATTATCCCATTTTGGTCTACAACCACATATTTGAATGAGTTGTGATAATGTACTGTTTTAATCTCTCTTCTCAATTGCTGCAAGATGTTCACAAAGGCTTTGTTTAAAAACCCTTGAAGTCTGTCCAGTATACTCCTCATTACAGTCTAAGAGAATTCCGTATATGATATATCTTCTCATATCTGTTTTTTTAGCACGTCTTGTTTTGTAAAAAACAGATTGTGCTTATGTTACCGGTTTGTCCGCCCGTCTGTACCCACGATATCTCTGCAACTATTAGTCCGATTTGAAAAATTCTTTTTGCATTGAAAAGCTTGAAATATACGAATGATGATCCTTCATTTCGTTTTTTTTTTATGATGTACAATTTCGTTGCTAGAGGGCGCAAATGCAGATGATGTCGAATTCAAAAATACGTTTTATTCCACATATTTGCTTCTAAACATCCGATTGAAAAAATTATTTTATCTTTCAATTCCATTTATGTCGAAGAATATTTTAGATATAGTGACTTTTTCATATTACGCATAGATTTTCCGCTAGGGGCGTAAATGTAAATTACATTTTCCCCGATAACTCTTCTCCTAAAACTACGATTTGAAAATTTTTTTCTTCAGCGAATGCACCTCCTGATGGAAAATCTTTTGCATATAATTTAAAATTTTTGGTAAAGAATACTTTGGCCAACATGGGCGTAAGTGTTAATTTTTGCTTCTGATGGTTGCCATAAAATCTGAGCTTCTAAAATATTGATTGAAAAAATTATTTCGTGGACTGATGCCACTCACATGATAAACCTTTCTGGAATATTTTTGTCTTCAAATATTCCCCAGTTTCTCTGCCAGGGGGCGTAGATGTATATCTTATTTTCGTCAATATCTCTGCTTCTAGGAGTCCGATTTAAAAAATCTTCTTTGCTGGATAGTGTTTTCGGTGTGACATACTTTTCATATAATTTCAAAATTTTCAAGTGATTCAAGACTTTCCGCTAGGGGGCGTTGAGGTAAATTGTGTTCCCCCTGTATCTCAGCTTCTAAATCTCCGATTTGAAAAATTCTTTCTACACCAGATACAGCTCCTGGTGGGAAATCGTTTGCACATAATTTCTAAGTTTTGTAAAAAACTGCTGCGGCCACCAGGGGGCGTAAATCTTAATTTCCGTTTCTGATGTATTTGCAGCAAAATATGAGCTTCTAAATTCTTGATTGAAAAAAAAAAAAAAACGTCGTTTGTAGACCGATAGTACTCATGTCGACAAACCTTTTAGAAACATTTTCTTCTTTTACCAGGGGGCGTAGATGTATATCTTATTTTTGTCAATATCTCTACCTCTAGGAGTCCAATTCGAAAAAAATCCTTCTTTGTTGGACAGTGTCTCCAGTGTGACATGTTACGTATCAAGTGGAATGGACTACCAACAACTTTAATATCTGGCTGTTTGCTTTTAATATAAGCTGCCACACCTTTGAAACGGCCAGTCATAGTGCTCCCATTGTCACAACAAAAAGATACACTATTATTCCACCCTATACCCAGTTTCATTAATTCAGAATCAATTAATTTAAATATTCCTTCTCCAGTATTATCAGAAGAATCTAATAATGAAAGCAAAATGGTTATGATTTGGCCCTTTTCACGAGCATAATAGCTAACAACTAGAGGATATATAGCTTTTTTGCCTTGATGTCATTGCTGCCATCAGTCGCTAATGCAAATGAATTATTTTTAAGTATATCACAAATCTTAGATTAGCTGGAATCCGCCATTGTGCGGATGATGGCACCTGTTTTTGTGCGCAAATCTTAGATTAGCTGGAATCCGCCATTGTGCGGATGATGGCACCTGTTTTTGTGCGCCCACTGCTGTATTTCTTAGCAATAATAGAGTCTGGAAACATTTTTGTGAACAATGGACCTGCAAGATCTGCAACCGAAATCGCAATATTATGTTCGATTAGAAAGCTTACAAAAAGACTTTTGGATCGCACAGTACTAAAATCATCATCTTTAGTATAAAATAATGAAACACTGTGATTTGAGGCTTTACTTTTCACAAATTCCACATGTTTTTTTATTGCAACGTGGCACTGACAATCATCACGTCCCCCGTGAACCACAGAAAAATTCAAAGTACATACCATCCAATACAATAGGCATATCAGTCTTTCTCTGATGATGCAACAATACAGGCCACTGTTTGGAATACACCTCTTTAAATTTCTGGTAATTCTTCAATTTTTTTGGTGGCACTGAAGCTGTTTTTTCATTCTGACGCTTTTTCAGGAAACGATCCATCTTCGTAAAAAAGAAATGTGCAATACAACAACCGTACACACTAATGAAGCGAACTTAGCATGTGCAAAATTCGAAGTCGATTCACTGACGCGGGCCTAACGTCCTGAGACAATGCGAGCAGAACAGGTAATGTTGCCAAACTACCACCAGTAACAATCAGTCTGATGCGTTTAGAATCCCCCAACGCTTGACCAGAGCGAACTCCAGCATGCGAACACGCATTGCGTAAACCTTCACTTACTACATGATCATACTGTTACACCAATTCCAGTTTATGACAAAGAACATTTATATATATCCTGGAATATTAGCAGAAACACTATTTTTGAAAAACAAAAGGAAACTTTGTAGACTTGTTGGTAGTTTCAACAAGGTTTCCGTAGTCAGACTGAATCCGTAGAAACTACGGACATTCCGTAGTAGTTGGCAGGTATGCAACTGTATTGAACAGTATTACAAAATGTTATGTTGATCCATTTATCATACACAGAATTTGTCATCATTAACTTGGATAGTTAATACCGTATTAATTGCTATTTTTATGCTTTCAAAATGTCAATAAGTTAAACAGAATCCTATGACAAGTGATTTGCTTCATGCTTATATCTAAAACAGAATCTGAAAATTTGTTAAAGTAATATGTTAAATTATCTCTGGAGTCAGTAAATACTGGCTCACATATGTATTTAATCAAACAAATGTTATATAATGTTAAATAAGGAAATTTTTTAACGATATAGATACAGTGGGGTTCCCAAACATCACTACCCTACCCTTTAACCAATTCTCTGTCCTTGTTTCATCAGTGCAACAAGCCCAAGGCTAAATGCTTCCAAACAAACTGTACTCTTCATGATGAAGCTCATTTTTCATACCACTAATTTTGGGGAGCAAAAAGAAGAATATTGGCAAGATAATAAGCACAAATTTGACAATGGTGAAAGATAATCTTTAAATTACACATTTGGCATCAGTCAACCCATTATAGAAAAATCAACTTAAAAGACATTTTAAACAAATAACCAGGCAGCTGTACTATTGATCCAAACATACTTTTGTCAAGTCATGAACTGTGTGTTTAAAAAGCAGCATTTCATAGATCAGATATTTTTCTGCTAGTAGAATGATGTACATTTATTTGTTAAGACAAAAAAAAAAAAAAAAAAAAAAAGAGAGCCACCCTGGTTTTCATTACTGCAGTAAAAACTGCTTATGGATCATGTATTTCTCCTAAAAGTTTCCACTCCCTGCAATTTGGACTGTTCAGCTATTTAATTTTTTTCATACGAGTTTTAATACAAGTCAAACAGCTATTAAATATGTTTGCTTATCTACTTTTTGGATGTATAAATAAATTTCTTCTAAAACCTTATATTGAAAATTATTACATGTTTAGATGCCAGAACTGATAGCAAATATAACAATTCAAACACAATTGTCAATTGTTTCCTGCAAAATAACTGCACAATTTTCATTGCCATATTACTACAGAAATTTTTAGGTTATGGCTTGTGTTAAAAAATAATAATAAATGAACCCCCCCCCCCCAAAAAAAAATATATAATTCTCTGCTCAAAAGCCATTGTGTGTGTTTTTTTAATTTTACAAACTGTTTCCCTTCCTATGACATAAAGGAGCTATATTCTTTTTCCATTCAAACCTACATTAATGTTTTCTTCTGCTTTATTTAACATTATTTGGGATACAGACCTGCTTCTAAAGTTGAGAAACATTAAGTGGAGCTTACGTTTTTTTCTTTTTCTAGTTTTCCACAAACACCAATAGGAATCCTGCAGTAAACGTAGAAAGTGCCTACACAGGTTGGAAGTAGCTTATGGTGGCCTTTAGACCCCCAAAACAACAGAAATAATAAACAAAATGCAGAACATTTTCATAAAAAAAAAGGTAATAGTGCAGAAAAGTGATTTCACATTTTCAGAAAAGTTTCCTGGTGAAATGCACTATTTTTTATTCCTTACAGTACTTTCTTTCTATATCAATCAATGGAATTAGATATTTTTGCTTTTTTATTGTCTAAATTCAAACTGAAAATCGTTTACTTACGTTTGTCCTTGCAGAAAAATTGCATAATTACTATGACCAGTACAGTTATTTTTTCACGGCAAAGTGGGAATTATTCACTGAAATTTACTTACGTAAATATTAAACTGGAGCACATCACTGCAACCAAAGTACATAATTACTGACATTTAACAATAACACTGGATAGAGAAAACGTCACGCAAGGAGGATTGGGGGTGGGGTGGGGTGGTGAGGGATATGATTGCCAGCGAAATGTTTGCTCTATCCGACTTTTGCTTTCCGAAATTCGAAATTTTCCTTTTATTTTCAAGCTGAAATACAGATATTTATGGAATAAAATTATATTTAACAACAATACTGGGCAGAAGAAACATTGTGAGGAAAAGAATTTACGATTATGGGGAAAATCTTCACTCCGTTTAACTTCCGTTTTTGAAAGTTTTGAAAGATGAAATACTGTCTCTCAGATGGAGAAGCCCCCCCCCCCCAAAACCAGCTTCTCTTCAGTTTTGCATCGATCTCGAGAACAACCATTTAAAATGATGACAGAAAAAGCAGAATTCCGCAAATCCACGAAAGAATCTCATGTATGAGTTAGAAGTGACTAAGAAATTGGGGGAGGGGGCAAATTTTATGGAAAATTAAATAAAAAAATTGATACTACGTTGCTCACTCTGCCATGAAACAAGTTAAAGGGGCATGGCAACAGCATGAATTCTACCACGGACAGATTAAATACCGATCTAGAAATTTAATTTTGTTTAATGAAAGGGGTGAAAACAATTGCTCTCTATTGATTAGTTTTGAAGAAGTTTGTATTAGAAATACGGAAACATGCATTTCATCAGAAAAAATTCTTAAAATGGACGAAGTCGCTTTTTCTCACTATACCAAAGATATTAAAAATGCGGAACATGATCAGAAGAAAACATCAAAAATAAAAATATATAATCTGGCAGAGAAATTAAAAAAGAAAAAAAAATAGGGAAACTTAGTCAGAAAAAATTAATATGCAGAAACGGAAAACGACATGGCATTCTCATTGCTGCTACAGCAGTAATTTTCAGTGTGATTATGAACATTTGTGAAATTTGTAGACTTTTTTCTAGTTTTTTCAATTGCTCCCTACCCTATCCTAATTTTTCGGTCTTTTCTTAAAACTTTTTCATTGCTGGAAAGAAACCAGTACTACTCCAGGACATTTCACCAAAATTCAAAAATCAAGAACTTGACAAGGCTTGGAAAAAAAGGGAAATTAAGTTTCAGAATTTTACCAAGATTCCAGGGGCCGTGCAAACTCTGTCACATAACCAGACACTTAAAACAACCAAAAAACAAAATAAACAATTAAACAAACAAACAAAAAACACTGGAAAATGTCACGATATTGAAAACACCCACGAAAAATTGCCGAAAATGTTTAGCTAGGGTTAGAACGTTGAAAACAAGCTTTACACAGAAGTTTAATGTCATTTCACTGAGCTTTTCGATTTCCATAGTAACTACGTAAAATCCATAGTACTTGGAATCTGAATATTTCTTTCCACTGCATGGTCTTAGTCAGTGTTAAGCAAAACTGAATGCACAGATAATTTACTGTACTGAAGTCGCAATGATGATGATGATTATGACGTGGCACGGCGGTTCTGTCGCTCATTGGCGCAGAACTCTCATCCCTGACAAAATATTTTCATAGAAATATGATTGTCATAGAATTACCATTACTCACTCATACCTGATAAATCATTTGCTACCAATATGTAATAAAATCACTAAACGATGCAACTAATTAGAAAGATTAACAAGGGATGAAATGAACACCTATTTTAATTAATAAAAATAAAACACTGCCTACCTGCTAAATGGGACTTGGTCAAAATTTATTTTCCCTTCAGTTAACATAGGTGCAGCTTTGACCAGTTCATCGAATCCATCATGTTCAGACTTGAACGTTTCTTCGAAAGTCAATGGATGATGGGGTTTCATAACCTGTACAACAGAAAAGCATTAGCCTACTATAAGTAAGATTGCTCTCAATACAACAAAACATATTAATTTCCCATTTACAGTCAAACCTAGATGTACTGCCACCTCTTGGGTCTGAACAGATGTATGTGCTCTATATAAAACATTCATACTGCCATATCCTTCGCATCCACCAATGGCATATTACAAAAACTGCCTTTTCCAACACAAACCACACTTGATATACTACCACTTGCAAGCTTTGTGAGAATTCCCTTCCTGTTTTTTTCTGACCCTGATTCAACTGTGGCAAACTTGAATGTTATTCAATCAAAGATGTAAATCAGCATCTTTTGACATCCAGAACATTCTTTGAAGTAAACTCACAGCATGAGGGAACTTTCAAACATGCTTGTTAAATTACATTATCCTGTGAAAATACTTGAATTGAAATCTAAAACATAAATGAAAACAGATCAGGTTTTTAAACAAACTAATTTATGTAAAACAATTTTGTGTAAAGCTATTAACTTTCACTTCATGAAGTTTTAGTACTGTAACATGAGTTTTTATTCATTTCCTTACAATTAAAATCGTAACTTTGTTTTGCTATCGAATCTACTTAATAGTGTGAAAGCAATGTACGCTGGCAGTAGATTATGTGTACAAGTGCATAGTGTTTTATCCAAATGGTTTCCTACTGGATCATGAGTCAGACAAGGTTGTGTAATGTCACCCTAGCTGTTTAATATATTTATGGATGCATGCATGCATGAGTGATGCCAAAATGGATAATACTGGTTTATGTCTTGGTAATACCTGTGAGTGCAGATTGCTCTACGCTGATGACACAGTTCTGCTGGCAGAAAGCAAAAGTGAGTTGCAGAGTATGTTGTCCCAGATGTACAAAGTTTGTATGAAATTCAAACCGAGTATAAATAAGGGAAAAACCAAAGTTATGGTTTTTGAGCGACAAACTCTTAGTACTGAAAGCAAAGTCTTGATGGCACAAAAATTGACCAGGTGAATGAGTTTGTATATTTAGGATGTTTGACAAAGAGAACAAATTAGATGGCAAAATTAGTAGCCAAGTGAATTCTTCATTGAAAGTCACAGCTACCTTAGGAGGATTTCACAGAAATGATGGGGTTGTAAGGAAGTCCTGAATGGCTGTATATGAAAGTGTAATTGTTCGTACTTTGGTGTACAGCAGTGAAAACTGGGTACTGCAGAAAAGAGAAAGGGGTCATTTGTGTGCTAGGGAGATGAATTATTAGGTGTGCAACTTAATTCTCGGCCATAGGCATGACACATTGACAGCAAATTATTAGCAAATCGAATACGTACCTAATCAGGGAAATAATCCCCGTCATATTGGATACATTTGAGCCATCGATCAGGGAGCTGCCGAATGCCACTGCGGAAAAATTAGGGCTGTTTCGAGTTGATAAAGTCATCAATACTTGTGTGGACCTCTTCGACAAAAGTGAAGTGCGTATTACTCAGGTCATGTTGCAGGGAGCGAAAAAGGTGATAATCTGACGAGGCCAAGTCCGGAGATTACGCTGGGTGGGACAAAATCTCCCATCCCAGGTCGGTGTTCATGTTTAAAGTTGTTTTTGTGGTGTGAGGATGTGCATTATCCTGAAGCAAGAGGACCGACCTTCTGCCCTTGCCGGTGTATGGCCTTTTCACCTCCATTGCGTCACTCACACGAATGAGTTGCTGACAATAATGCTCAGCATTGACTGTTTCACCAGGTTTGAGCAACTCATAGTGTACGACACTGCGGAGATCCCACCATATGCACAGCAATAACTTCCTGGCATGGATATTCGGTTTGGCGTAACTAGTGGTGGCTGACCTGGATAAACTCACAATTTGCTTAGGATTATCGTAGAGGAACCACTTTTCATCACCAGGTCAAAATCTTGGAGGAAATCCTTCTTGTTGAAACTGGAGAGCAAGGACACAGCAACATCTTAGCGCTTAGACTTGTTCGCAGCTGTGAGTTGGTGGGGCACCCAACGGCTCTCCATGTGAATCCGTCCAAGCTTGTGGAGGCTCTTTGCAATGGCTTGCCGTGTTACTCCGAGTTCCTGGGCGAGCTCTGACTGTGTGCGACAGGGATCCGCGTCCAACAGTTGTTCCAGTTCCTCATCGTCAACTTTCTGTGGCTGTCCCGGATGTTCTGCATCATGAAGATCGAAATTTCCCTGCTTAAAGCGCTGGAACCAATTCTTACACATACTGTAGGACACAGCAGCTTCGCCCAAGGCAGCACAGATCATTTGCTGTCCCTGCTTAAAGCGCTGGAACCAATTCTTACACATACTGTAGGACACAGCAGCTTCGCCCAAGGCAGCACAGATCATTTGCTGGGCTTCCGCGGCACTTTTTCAGCTGAAACGCGAACAGGAGGCAGTGCCTCAAATGTTGCTTCTCGAACGACATTGCTTTCACCGTCAACTTTCATCCCTTCTGTCACTACAGCTGTGAGCGGTTACAGTTGCCTGGAAAGCTGTTGGATGGTGCTGCAATCAGCCATTATTGCACATAGCTATTTGCTTTTGCCGACGTTCTATGATCGCTTGCAGTTAAGAGGTCGAGAATTAAGTTGCACACCTAATACTTATGGGGAGTTTGTGATAAGACACACTTTGATCATGTGAAGAATGAAGATGTGTAATGTGAGGCAAAATCTTGTAAGTAAGGTGCAGACAAATATTCTGAGGTGGTTTGGCAATGTTGAAGGAATGAGTGATGAGATGCTTAATAAAAACATTTTTCAGCCCAAGTGGCAAGAAATAAAGGATGGATGTTAATGAAGCTCGAGCTGTGAGATTGTTGAAAATGAAGACATTTAATACACCAACTTCAAGTAAATTTCAGTTCCATCAGGTAAATGTTTACTTGGCAGATGGTCTTTCTTTGAGGAGGTAACATTTGAACCTCAGATAACAGCTTAATTTAAACTTCTGCATTTAATGCACACCAGAAGCTTTCGAGGTTGGCAATCTTAGTGAGAGCGGAGTTTGCCTCCACTGAGCAACAATGGAACACATGACAGCAACAAGGGCCTCTGTGATTCTTGGAAATGGACATAATTTTAAGCTTCAGTACAAATTAGTGTTGAGGTACCAGCTAGTTCTGTGTGACATTGACCAAAAGATACCAACCCACTGGGTTTTGTTTCAGAATCCTTAGGTGGAATAATCAAGTGGAACCGTCAGAATGTCAGCTGTGGGTTAATCCCCCACACTGGTGTACAACTTTCCTGATTAAAAAACACAAAGAATTACTCTTACGGACTCTAGTGTAGGATATGGTGGACCTACCATACTTCAGAAGGATGGTCCACCATGGAAACGATACAGAAATGGCAAACGGTGTATGAGAAAGAGATCTCGGCTGAGTGAGTGTAAGATTGGTGTATGGAATACTAGATAAATAAATGAGAAGATGAATGAGGTGATTGAAGAAATTAATAAGTATAGATTGAATGTGCTGTGTGTAAGTGAAACTTTGAAGGGAATTGGGATAGAAGAAGTGAACGGAACAATGAGTGTATGGCCTGGAGTGTTGGATAATGTAAGAGGACAGGCTGCTGTAGGTGGATTTTAAGTAAAAAGATGAACAACAACTTGATTCACTATAGCTGCATAAGTGAGATAATTATTTGGATTTGTTTGAAAATGAAACTTCAAAGAATAGTAACTGTTGTAGTGTATGCTCCTTGTAACTTGGAACCTTCTGATAGGAAGGAAGATTTCTGGAATCAGATAAAAGCTGTTTTGAGCCAGTTTGGTGCTAAAGAAAAAGTTATAATAGCAGGGGATTTCAATGCTAGCGTAGGTGTGCAGAATGCAATTTCTGATAATGTTCTGGGTAAGTTTAATGATCATTGTGTGAATGATGATGGTGAGAGATTATTTGAACTCTGCATTGAGAATGGTTTGTGTCTACCAAATACATTTTTCAACCATATACTTGGGAAAATCGTACTCTGGGTCAAAAGGGTAATAGATTTTGTTGTTTACGATCAGCGTCCGAAACACTTAGTTGTTGACACTGGTGCGATGAGAGGTGCGGATGTTAGCCCTGATCATTACTTGGTAGTGTCACGAGTGAAACTGAATGCTGGTCAGAGGAAAAGGAATAGGAAGAGGCCTAGGATGGAAAGAATAAAGGTTGAAAAGCTCCTTGAAAATCATCAGTGTTACTCTAATTTACTCAGGGAACGACTGAAGGAGCTGAAGTCTTGTGAGAGGAATGTAGAAAAGAAGTGCGGATGTTTTAAGAACTGTGTTGTCACTGCCTCTAAAGAGGTCTGTGGCACCACAATAGTGGGCATCATTAGAGGTGATGCTTGGTGGAATAGTGAGATTGAAGAGGCAGTAAAGAGAAAAAAGAATGCATATTTGGGGATGTTGCAGTGTGAGGCAGCTAAGCTGTTTTGCAAAAGTAAGGCAAAAGACAGAAAGGAAAAGGTGGAAAGGCATGAACTGACATTTTGGAAAGATAGAAAAACTTTCTGGAAGTACATGAGACACAGGCAAAATAGGCAGTGTTAGAATTAGAAATAAATCTTCTACTGTCCCAGCGGACCACTGGAATTTGCAAACCACTGGTCTGTAAAAACATGATAAAAAAAATTTAAAGACATTTACAATATGCATTTTTGGATTTACTGTTAATTTGGCGAAGATTCCAAGTTGAACACTTCCAGCACGTGGATCCTTATCATTGGTTTTTAATTGGCCTCATTACTAAAATTCATTTAGTAACGAGGCCAATTAAAAACCAACGGGTGAAAACTGAAGTAGACCAGCAACTGAATGAAAAAACCCCCATGCCGCATCTACATAACAGAAATACGGGGAAAAACCAGGATTCACGTGCTGGAAGTGTTAAACTTGGAATCTTCGCCAAATTAACGGTAAGTCCAAAAATGCAATTGCATTAATGCACGTCAAAAAAAAAAAAAAAAAACTTTAATAGCGGACGTTTACTAAAGAAATCTAATATTAGAAGTACTTGAAAATTTACAATATGTGTAGAAAATAATGTATCATTTCAATGGAATTATAATTATCTCCATATTTGTTTTTAAACTTATCATTAGTTAGCAGCATGAAAAAACCATACAGCAAGGTAAAAAGAAAAAAATAGAAATTCATTTTTGAACTTGTGACAAATTAGAAAATGAAAAGCTTTCTGGCCATCCAGGCCTGTTAAAATCAATAGTTCAGTGGTCCAAAGGAAGTTTTACTGGTCAATGATTAGTGGACCACTGGGTAATTCGAGCGCTGAAAATTAGGGAAACAAAGTCTCAAGTTGTGTGAAGAATAGCATTTGAGAAATTATATGGGAGCCCAATGAGTTAAGCGAAAGATGGGGTGAATACTTTTGCAAGTTATTAGATCAATAGTGTTCTCCCTAGAGCCTTTTTACTGGGCGGCTTGCCCAGCTAATTTTCTCTGCTGCCCAACTAAATTTCCTTTAATGAACATTTTCACAATGCACATAATAGTTACAGTGGAAAATTATTCCCATGTACACCATAAATATTGATCAAAAGTGATGAAATCTGTGTTGCATATGATTTATTAGTAAGTACTCATTTTAGGGATGTAAGGTCAGGTGATGCGTAACATCACAGCCTCTCCTTGACAAATGTCAACCCCGCCTTCTCGTGGTGCATCCTGTTCCCACTAAAGGGGCTCTGACGACCGCAAATAGCGGTATAACTATACCATCGGGATCAGAGGAAATGCTATCCCACACTCACCAACCCGCTTGGCCAGCGTGGTGAGTTATGGCCAAACACCTCCAAAATGACTCTACAACTTAAATCTTGGCCCTCAGTCTCCGGCAGCTGGAATGTACCTGGCCAAGGCAGCGGCCAGTGCGACATGAAGGCAGAGGGTGCTAAGAATCCCCGGAGGACCGGACTAGGCTGCCATTTGATGCTGACCTTGGCTACCTACAACGGACGCTCCCTATCTTCTGATTCAAGGCTTCTTGAATTGGAAGAGGAACTACAAAGGATCAAGTGGGATATCGTGGGGCTGAGTGAGGTAAGGAGAAAAGGAGAAGATCTCATTGAACTGAAAAGTGGACATCTCTTCTATTATCGTGGGACAGATACTGGCAGAACTAGTGGTGTTGGATTTATAATAAACAAGAAACTGAAGGATAAAGTGGTAGAAGTTGAAAGTTCCTCGGACAGAGCTGCACGACTCGTTATCCAACTATCGAGAAGATACCAGGCTCAGATTATTCAAACTTATGCACCCACCACAAGTCATCCTGAAGAAGAAATTGAAGAATTTTATGAGGAAATTCGTCATCTAAATAATAAAGGTAAGCAGCACTTGAAGATAATTATGGGAGATTTCAATGCAAAAATAGGGCAACGGCAACGGCAACAGAATGAAACTTCAGTTGGTAAATTCGGTCACGGCAACAGAAACCAGCGTGGAAATACTCTCATTGAGTTTGCAGAGGCAGAAGGATTTTTCATCTTGAATTCCTTTTTCAAGAAAAAGCCACACAGGAAATGGACATGGAGACATCCAATTGGGACGACAAGTGAAATTGATTTTATTATGTGTAACAAAAAATTCGTCATCGAAGACTGCAGTGTGCTAAACAAGTTCAACACAGGTAGTGACCATAGACTGGTGAGATGTAAGATGCACCTCAACACTAAACTGGAACGTGGCAAGCTCATAAGACAAACAAAATGTATTGACATAACCAACCTTAAAAAACACCATAATACTTTCAAGTTGGAACTGAAGAACAGATTCTCTGCTTTAGAAGGCCTAACATCGGAAGAAGTGGATATTTCGGAAGTTAACAGAAAAGTAACCAAAGCTCTTATGGAAACAGCAACAAAATTAGCTGGGTCTAAGAACAAGTTGCATGTAAACAAATTATCAGGAAAAACCAAAATGTTGATGCAAAAAAGAAGAGAGATGAGGACAACTAAAGAAGATGTGACTTCCAAAGTGGAATATATAGAGCTATGCAAGACAGCACGAAAAAGTATCACTGAAGACGTAAGGAAATTCAACTGTGAGCTAGTGAGGAAAGCAATTGAAAACAACCAAAGCCTAAAGATAGCAAAGGGACATCTCAGTAAGGGAAGAAAACAGATTATGGCTCTGAGAAAAGAAGATGGTTCTATAACAAGAAATAGAGGCGAAATTTTGACAAGAGTGAAAGATTTCTACTCCAAATTATATGAAAGGGATGATACATGTACTCCAGACATCATGAAAGGTACCAGAGTTCTTCCAGTCCTCCCAGCAGAAGTTGCACATGCAATCAAGAACATGAAGCGGGGGAAAGCTCCAGGAGAAGATGGAATTACTATAGACATCATACAAGAAGCAAGTGGAGAAATTGAAACAGTACTCGCCCAAATTTTCACTCGATGCCTTAATGAAGGGAAGATTCCTGAGGATTGGAACAATGCTACAATGATCCTGCTACATAAAAAAGGTGACATTGAGGATCTCAGGAACTACAGACCTATCAGCCTCCTATCAGTAGTTTATAAAATCTTCACTAAAGTTCTTTCACACCGCTTGAAGGTAACACTGGACATGGCTCAACCGAGAGAACAAGCTGGATTCAGGAGTGGCTACAGCACAATAGATCATATCCACGTACTGAGAGAACTAATTGAAAGAGCGAGGGAATATGAACTTCCATTGTGCATGGCTTTTATCGATTATGAAAAAGCCTTTGATTCGGTGAAACCATCAGCAGTTACCACGGCTCTGAAATCCTGCGGTATTGAAGATGCATACATTAATATTATTAACAACATCTATGAAAATGCAAGTGCAAAGATTCGGCTGTTTGAAAATACAACACACATAAAAATTGGAAAGGGAGTGAGACAAGGTGACACCATATCTCCGAAGCTCTTTAATGCCACATTGGAAAATGTCTTTCAATCACTGAACTGGGAAAACAAAGGGATAAAGATTAATGGAGATTATCTAACCCACCTTCGTTTTGCTGATGACATAGTAATTTTTGCAACTACCCCATCAGAGCTGCAGAGTATGATCCAGGAACTTGCTGACAAGAGTAAAGAAGTGGGATTAAAAATGAACTTTCAGAAGACAAAAGTGATGTTCAATGCTTTTACAAGAAATGAAGATTTATCGATTGATGGAGAAAAACTGGAGATAACAGATACGTATGTTTATCTTGGACAGCAGATATCAAGTGAGGGTCACATTGATGAAGAAATTAATAGGCGTACAAAACTTGCCTGGAGAGCTTTTGGAAGAAACAGCATAATTTTCAAGAGCAATATGCCATTATGTCTTAAAAGAAAAGTGTTTGATCAATGCATCCTTCCAGTGCTTACGTATGGTGCAGAGACGTGGACCTTAACTAAAAGAGACATACAAAGGCTGCAGACAACTCAAAGATTCATGGAGAGGTGCATGCTTGGTATAACCAGGAGAGATAAGAAGAGGAACTCGTGGATCCGAAAAATGACGAGAGTGGAAGACATCATGATCAGAGTTAAATCCCTGAAATGGCAATGGGCTGGACATACTGCCAGAAGGACAGACCATAGATGGACAGCCGAAATTTTAGATTGGATTCCAAGGGACAGGAAAAGACCCAGAAAAAGACCACATGGGAGATGGGTGGATGAAATTCGTAAATATGCGGGAGTGACATGGAGGAGACTGGCACAAGACAGACCGTTGTGGAGGAAACTTGGGGAGACCTTCGTCCAGCAGTGGATTGATAATGGTTGACAATGATGATGATGATGACTCATTTTTTCATCATTTATGTACAATTTTCTAATGTTGTTTATCACGTTATGTTACATTAATGCCTGTACCACACTGCTAAACAAATTTTTAATTAGTATAATAATGTTAAGCAAAACAAAATACTTTTTTTTTTTGAATAAAGCTCATATTGAGAAATGGCTTCCTAGTTTAATTGAATTAATAATCTAAAGCAACTTATGGGAATTTACTAGGAAATGTTTTCATTTATAGCAAATTTTCGGAGAAAACTCTTCTCCTTCTTCAGGCTCTCTAGTTGTTGTCACTTTTTGCTTGTCACTATCATGGTTACGGTTTACCTTGACGGTTACGGTTAACCTTGACGGTTTAGGTTATTTTTCACCAAATCCTGCCAGATGTTAGGCAGGGAAAATCCTTTGCAGTCATTGATGATGGAATTTTGTTTTTTCTCAATCTCTATTCCTTCTTTCAGTTTTCTTTTTTTGGAAATTGCTTTGGAAACTGATTACTTTAAGGGAATTCCAATCCATGCTGTGCCCAGTTTCTCTAACATGCCTATCTAATCCAGTCTTGTTGGAGCAATTTTTTATAGCTGCTTTATGCTCAGCTATACGAGTTTCTAGTCTGCGACCTGTTTCACCTATGTAAGATAGTCCACAACTACAATTTACTTCATAAACTACTCCTTGCATTTTTAAAATATCTTCTTCTCTTTGAACTATTTTAGGAAAAAATTTTTTTTTAAAATATCTTCTTCTCTTTGAACTATTTTAGGGAAAAAATTTTTTTAACTTTGTTCTCTAAACTTGGAGCTAGCCTAATATTGTATTTTTTACTAATTCTCTTTAAAGCCTCAAATAAACCTTTGTGATAAGAAAAAAAAAAAAAAATTTCTTATCACAAAGGTTTATTTGAGGCTTTAAAGAGAATTAGTAAAAATACAATATTAGGCTAGCTCCAAGTTTAGAGAACAAAGTTAAAAATTTTTTCCTAAAATAGTTCAAAGAGAAGAAGATATTTTAAAAATGCAAGGAGTAGTTTATGAAGTAAATTGTAGTTGTGGACTATCTTACATAGGTGAAACAGGTCGCAGACTAGAAACTCGTATAGCTGAGCATAAAGCAGCTATAAAAAATTGCTCCAACAAGACTGGATTAGATAGGCATGTTAGAGAAACTGGGCACAGCATGGATTGGAATTCCCTTAAAGTAATCAGTTTCCAAAGCAATTTCCAAAAAAGAAAACTGAAAGAAGGAATAGAGATTGAGAAAAAACAAAATTCCATCATCAATGACTGCAAAGGATTTTCCCTGCCTAACATCTGGCAGGATTTGGTGAAAAATAACCTAAACCGTCAAGGTTAACCGTAATCGTCAAGGTAAACCGTAACCATGATAGTGACAAGCAAAAAGTGACAACAACTAGAGAGCCTGAAGAAGGAGAAGAGTTTTCTCCGAAAATTTGCTATAAATGAAAACATTTCCTAGTAAATTCCCATAAGTTGCTTTAGATTATTAACTTTTTTTTTTTTTTTTTACTGGGGAAAGGGTTGTTAATACCATCTACAGGGCTTGAAAAATACCATGCCTGAGATGCCAGGGGCATGTAAATTATTGGCCTAGACAGGTAAATAAAACATATAGTTGACCGGTCCGGGCAACTAAATTTTAAAATAATGAAGTTTGGAATAGAATTTCCTACTACAAGAAAAAAGACAGTCATGACATGTCATTTTTCTTTTCACTGCCAATCACTGGAAGTTGTATTACTGTAATGGAGTGACAAGGACAGAAGAGTATTACTTCTTTAATTATGTAATGCTGTAAACCAGAAATTGAAACCATATGTAGTTTTACTCCAAATGTTGTTTATAGTCAGCAACGGGATGCGTGCCATCTGATGGAACTAGCCTCCAGTGTTAAGTGACAAAGGGCGAAATCTTCAACGAAAGGAACGCGGCAGAATCACTAAATTTTTCAAATACCAATTTCATCATCATACCATTTTATATCAATATCAGCATCTTAAAACTTGAGATATACACATTTGTGCATTGAACATTTTGAATACAGACCCTTTAAACGGAAATGCAAAATATGGAAGAAAAGTTAATAATAGTTTTTAACTTTAAAAAAATGAGGGTTCCGATTTGTTATATTAAAAGTTAAGTTTTCCTGGGCATCCAGCTTTTACTACCTGGGCAGGTAAAATAATTTCTACACATGCCCAGCTGGGCAGGTAACTTTTCAGATATTTTTCAAGCCGTGGTTCAGCTAAAATTTCTTGCACCCAGCAGTAAAAAAAAAAAAAAAAAAAAAAATAATCTAGGGTGAACACTAATCAAGAAAGCAAAGGTGATTCCGACGCAGAAGCAGATGATGTCACAGTTAGAGATGGAAGCACAGGAGGGATCTCAAGAGAAGAAGTGTGTAAAGCTCTACAATCTTTTCAAAATGGTAGGGCTTCGAGAGTTGATGGCACCACTGCGGGAAAGTTAAAATATGGTGGTGACTCTGTACCTAACTTAGTTAACTGAAATTTGCCAATTGAGCTGGGAGTTAGGAATGGTCCCTCAGGATTGGAGGGATGCTATCATTGTTCACTTGTATAAGGGAAAAGGTGATCAGACTGACTGCAAGAACTATTGTGGTATTAGCTTACTGAGTGTGCCAGGGAAAGTGTTTGTTAAGGTCATTATTGAAAAGGCATGAGGTCTTACAAAAGAGAAAGTGTGGGATGTTCAAAGTGGTTTTATGCCTAGCAAAAGCGGCACTAACCACATTTTTGAATTATGCATGATGATCGAAAAGTATCTGGCTGTTGGTAATAAAGTTTTTGCTGCCTTCATAGATTTAGAGAAAGCTTATGACCAAGTAAATAGGATACTTCTGTGGAAGATATTGGATAAATAATGGTGTTACTGGGAATCTACTTAATAGTGTAAAAGCCATGTATGCTGGCAGTAGAGCTTGTGTATGAGTGAATGGTGTTTTATCAAAATGGTTTTCTATTGGTGCAGGAGTCAAGCAAGGTTGTGTAATGTCACCATGGCTGTTTAATATATTTATAGATACATGCATGTGTGATGCTAAGATGGACAATACTGGTTTATGTCTTGGTAATATCTGTGTGTGCAGATTGCTGTATGCTGAGGACATAGTCCTGTTGGCAGAGAGCAAAAGTGAGTTGCAGAGTATGTTGTCCCGGATGTACAAAGAAGTTATGGTTTTTGAGGAAGAAACTGTTGAGTACTGAATGCAAGATAAGTCTAAATGGCACAGTGATTGACCTGATGAATGAGTTTGTGTATTTAGGAAGCATGTTTGACAGAGAGGACAGATTAGATGGTGAAATTAGTAGGTGAGTGAATTCTTCATTGGAAGTCATAGCTGCTCTGGGAGGTTTTCATAGGAATGATGGATTCTTAAGAGAGCCCCGCATGGTTGTGTATGAAAGTGTAATTGTTCCTACTCTGATGTATGGCAGTGAAACCTGGGTACAACAGAAGAAACATAGAAATTGTTTGTGGGCGGGAGCAATGCGTTACTAACGGGGAGGTTTGTGGCAAGACACGTTCTGATCGTGTGAGGAATGAAGATGTGTTGCAGTTGTGTAATGTGAAGCAAAATGTTGTTAGCAAGGTGGAGACTAATATACTTCAGTGGTTTGGCCATGTTGAAAGAATGAGTGATGAGATGCTTACTAAGAATTTTTTTTAAGCCCAAGTGGTATGAAAGAAAGGCAGAGGAAGGCCAAGAAAGTCATGGGAGAATCAGATTCAGGAGTGTCTGCATAAGAAAAAAATTATGAGTATGAAGTATAGGTCTTGTGTACGTCATGTGATGGATGTCAGTGAAGCCTGAGTTGTGTGTCAAGATTGCTGTAAATGGATAAGTTTGATATGGCAACAGTAAGTAAATAATCAGTTATAAATTTACATGGTAGTTTGTATTTCTTAGTGGAGCTAATCTCTGATTCTCAGAGAACAACTCAGTGATATGCATGTATGCATGTATGTACGTATGCAGAAGCTTCAGAGATGGAAATGGACTACAGTGCCCATTAAGTTCACAACATGTAACTGTAATTTTTTTCTTCTATTTAACATGTTCTTAGTTTAATGCTAATTGTGATTTTTCATTAACCATAATTAACAGATTTGAGTGACTTAAAAATAATTTGCAAATTTGATGTAACAGCACAATGTAATGTAACAAACGATGTAGTACCTCAAGGGTTGACTGTATTTGTGAAGATCATATCTGCATTAACTTTGTCATGATAACAAAGCATGTTAAGAAACATTAGTCATTGTACTACATTTTTACAGGAACTACTCACAAAAAGAAGTTGGAACAAGATTTAATGAAAACTACCAAGAAACTATCGATGTTACATCTAGAATACTAAAATTTAATTTCACACACATACATTAAAATGTAGAAGTATATACAAACTATCCCACCAAGCATTTTTACATTCTTTATTTTTCCAATATGCTCTAAAAATCACATACAGATTATAGAACACTGAGAAAATAATTATGTCTTGGTGATATCAGTGTGTACAGATTGCTGTATGCTGATGACACCGTCCTGTTGGCAGAGAGCAAAAGTGAGTTGCAGAGTACGTTGTCCCGGATGTACGAAGTTTAGTACTGAATGTAATATATGTCTAAATAGCACAGTGATTGACCACGTGAATGAGTTTGTGTATTTAGGAAGCATGTTTGACAGAGAAAACAAATTGGATGGTGAAATTAGTAGGAGAGTGAATTCTTCATTGAAAGTCATGGCTGCTTTGGGAAGGTGTCACAGGAATGATAGGTTCTCAAAAGAGTCCTGCATGGCTGTGTATGAAAGTGTAATTCTTCCTACTCTGATGTATGGCAGTGAAACCTGGGTACAACAGAAGAAACATAGAAGTTGTTTGTGTGAGGGAGAAATGCATTACTTACGGGAGGGGGGGGCAAGACACATTCTGATCATGTGAGGAATGAAGATGTGTTGCAGTTGTATAATGTGAAGTAAAATGTTGTTAGCAAGGTGGAGACTAATATACTTTGGTGGTTTGGCCATGTTGAAAAATTGGGTGATGAGATGCTTACTAAGAAAATCTTTACAGCCCAAGTGGGAGGAAGGAAAGGTAGAGGAAGGCCAAGGAAGCCATGGGAGGATCAGATTCAGGAATGTCTGCATGAGAAAAAGATTATGAGTATGAAGTATAGAATATCTTGTGTACGGCATGTGATGGATGTCAGTGAAGTCCGAGTGGTGTGTCAACATCGCTGTAAATGGAGAAGTTTGATATGCAGAGATGGAAAGTTGCAAAACCATTTTTGGAGCAGCAAAGTGCCTTTTTGGAGCAGCAAAATGCGTTTTGGGAGCAGGTAAAATACATTTTTGGAGCAGCAAAATGCGTTTTTGGAACAGGGGAAATACATTTTTGGAGCAACAAAATACATTTTTGGTGTAAGAAAATATTTTTTAGAGCAGGTAAAATATTAGTAGATAGAACAAACTTTTAAGCAAAAAATGTTTTGGAAATAGATGCACCCTACTCAAATTTAAAACATCTTGCATTGAAATACACACACACATATATGCAAACATTTTAGTTTTCAAATAGATCAAAAAATTTGTAACCATAGCAGGATTCTATTATTAATCATTTATTTTACAAAAAAAAATTTAATTTTTCACTGCTTTTCTCAATATTTAATTGCTCACTTCTATTCTTTTCTCATTTTTTTAAGATAGTTAGCAATGTTTTGTTTTACTTCTTTTAATAGTATACTTTCTATTGCACTCATGTGTTGCCGTTTTTTTATGCCACATTCAATGTTCATCTCAGCATTGTTTAACATTTTATGAGGGAATCCAACTGCTGCAAATGTTCAGCATCTTTCCATTTCAAATCACCTTGCAAACATTCAATTTCTTCTCTTTTTTTGCTTTTTTGATGCATTTTTCCAGCACTAATCTGCTCTTGATATTTTTTTCAGGATTCTTTAAAGGCTGTCAGAAGTTTTTTGGTTACATTAATTTCACTCACATCTCCATTTAATCTTTTGACATGATTTTTGGGCTTCTTGCTCTCCGCACGACGCCTAAAATAATCGCGGCTGCCTTGCGACATGCTAAAATCGCAGCCACATGGCTTATAAAACGTGATTCAGCAAAACTTTAGATGCTTCATAAAAAGGCCATTCTTTACTATACATACCGTGATACACTTGACGATAAGTTTTATCTGACTTCGTTCTTTTTGTTGTCATAGCTGTTTCACTGCTATGTTTCTTTCGTTTTAATCTAAATTAACCATTTCCACTCAAATAACTTTTCACCCATACTCACACAGAACTCGCATTTTTTTTTCTTTTCTGCAGTAGAAGCCACAATTTAGCAGTGAAAGCTCAGCTTTAGCTCGCCAGCCCCGACATACGAGCTATAGAGGCATCATCAACGTGGCGGCTGACACCCGACTTATTCGGCAAAAAGAAATGTCTCGCGAGCGTCGAGTGCAAGCTATAGAGGCGTCATCAGCATGGAAGGTGCCACCCTACACAGGCGATATTCAGCGAAAAAGAAATGTCTTGCTAGCCCTGACCTACGAGCTACATAGGCGTAATGAGCACAAAGGATGACACCCGGCACGCAAGCTATTCGGCGAAAAAGAAATTACTTGTGAGCGCCAACATGCGAGCTATAGAGCCATCGTTGGCCATGGAGGGTGACACCCAACATATTTGGCGAAAAAGAAATGTCTCGCAAGCCCCGACATACGAGCTAAAGAGGCGTCATAGATGTGGCGGATGACACCCAACCTATTCGGCGAAAAAGAAATTCCTCGCGAACGCCGACATCCAAGCTACAGAGGCGTCGTAAGTGTGGCAGATAACACGCGACACACGAGCTATTGGGTGAAAACAAAATTCCTCACGAGCGTCGACATGCGAGCCATAGGGGCATCATCGGCATGGCGGGTAACACGCGACACGCATACAACATTTCTTTTTCTTTATCCAGTGAAAAAGAAATGTCTCGCATGCAGCTATAAGGGCGTCCTCGGCGTGGCGAGTGACACCCGACCTATTCGGCAAAAAAAAATGCCTCGCGAGCTATAGAGGCGTCATGGGCATGGAAGGTGCCCCCCGCATGTGCGATATTTGGCGAAACAGAAATGTCTCGCAAGCCTCGACCCACGAGCTATAGAGGCGTAATGAGCAAGGCGGGTGGCACCCGACACATAAGCTATTCGGCAAAAAAGAAATGTCTCGTGAGCCAACATACGAGATATAGAGGCATCAATGGCATGGAGGGTGACACTTGACACGCGAGATATTCGGCGAAAAGAAATGTCTCGCAAGCCTCGACATACGAGCTATAGAGGCGTCATAGACGTGGTGGATGACACCCGGCCTATTCGGCGAAAAAGAAATTCCTCGGGAGCGCCGACATCCGAGCTATAGAGGCGTCATAGGCATCGCAGATAACACCCGACCTATTCGGTGAAAACGAAATTCCTTGCGAGCGCCGACAGGCGAGCCATAGAGGCGTCGTCGGCATGGCGGGTGACACCCAACACGCAGATGACGTACGTTTCTTTTTCTTTATCCGGTGAAAAAGAAACGTTTCGCGAGCCTTGACATGCGAGCTATGGGGGCGTCATCGGCGTGCCGAGTGACACCCGACCTATTGGAGGAAAAAGAAATGTTTCGCGACCACCAACATGCGAGCTATGGGGGCGTCATCGGAGTGGCGGTTGAGGGATTCAGTGATTTCGTAATGTCGGGTGTCACCCGACAGTCGAGTGGAAAGGGTAAAAACGTTTGCACCGAAATTTTCACAAGCACAAAGCCACATGCAATCAATGTAAAGATTTAGTTGGCAAAAGACGCTGAGCTGAGTTCCCTCTCGACTTTTGCGCACGGTACTCTCAAATGGCTGTACGGGGAATCACGTGACAAGCTCCACCTCCGTTGGCGGGGAAAGTCAGAACATCGAAGGCGCATAAGGGACTATCTGTAAAGTGCGTTTCTTCGACCAAAAGACGGTGAAAAAATAGAAATTGCCCGCAGGGATCTAAGGAGGGCTTTTCCGTAGTTTTTTCGGGTGACTTCCGTAAAACCGTAAGATGGAGTGAAAATCTGTAAAAGTTTTCTTTTCTGAATACCTATGAATCCTTTAGAAACAGAACCATTGTATCCTGCCACGGGAGAGCCATTTTCAGTCGTCCTCAGCATCAACGAAATTGCTAATGGCTGACCTTACGCTGTATTTACGTAATCGCCCATTTCGCCCAGAATGAAATAACTGCACTATCCCAAAGAGCAGGGAACGACATGTAAACAATCTCAATTGCACAGCACTCCGAAAGACCGCCAAACTATCAGTAAACAATCTTCATCAGGATTTTATAACGTACAGCATCGTTTCTCCTACATACCACGTGATTAAAACTAAACTTCTCCTCCATAAGCGAAAACAATTTAATTTCCTACATCGCGAAATCGTTGTTTTTCGTCACTTTTGCCGAAAATACAACGAATTAGAAGGTAGGTGAAAAACATTCCGAAATTTTGGGATTGGCGGTACGGTACGTGTTGATTAAGCGTCGTTTTCACCAAATTACGTGTAGACCTTAAAAAAGCGTCATTCGATTCGATGTTTAAAACGGCATTTTTTGCCGTGAAAATGTTTTTTTCGCTCAGCAATTTTTGCTGTGGATTGTCGTTTCAGCGCAGTTGGGCGCAAATATAAATTTTTTTCGTAATTTGTAGCAGTTTGGCGCAAGATAATGAAATTGGCGCAAACTTTACATCACTGGATATGGCAACAGTAAGTAAAAATTATCTGTTAGTTAGTATTCTTTGTGGAGTTAACCTCTGAATCTCAGAGAACAGCTTAGTAGTATGTATGCATGTATGTATGTATGTATGAGAAAATGAAGCAATATAAATTTGCTATTAAAAGTACAACCATCAACATGAGATGGCTTTCAATGCCAATGACATACAGGCACATATATGTAGCAGCGGCTGCTCTGGCTTTTTTAAAGTTTTCGCCAACGCATTCGCCAAATGTATGCAGAAGTCACCAATTTTTTTTCCACCCTCCACTGGAATTATAAAAAACAAAGTGTTATAATAAGTCTTATGTCAGCAATTGCATCAATTTTCACATAATTGCTTTCTGTCTCACGTGCAATGTAAACAATGAATATTAGTTCAACCAGACTGTGCACAATCAAAAAGTGTTTATAGCATAGTAAAATCCATTTATCTACTGGTGTAAGATGTATATAGATTTGTCAAGCTTCCGCTCTCAACTGGGAGACTTTTTCAGTCAATAGGTAGACATACAATGTCTAGGCTTTTTCAAGGCAATAGGTAGACATACAATGTCTACCTATTGCCTTGAAAAAGCCTCCCAGTGGAAAGCAAAAGCTTGGCAAATCTATATACATCTTACACCAGTAAATAAATGCATTTTACCATACTATAAGCACTTTTTTAAAAAGTAAGTAGCATTCGAATTTCATTTTTCAAATAACAAATCAAATAAAAATTAAAGATTGTTTTTGCTCGGACATCATTAAGAAAGCTAATTTTTGCCAGAACTTTTTATCAATTGCCAAAATGATTTTTTTTTTTTATTATTCACGTATAGCAAAGAGTGCGATCAGCAGCGCGACTTCTGTGAGCATGACTACCCGATATTTTGGTATGTAAAAGTTCAGAATATATAAGATGTTTATTCCTAAACAAAATGAGGAATAAACTTATCGTTTTTTATGCAGTCATATTATGTCAAAATAATGCTTTGCAAGTCTTTTTTGCATTTTCTCCTATTGTTAGCTCGTACTGTCTGCTGAGAGTATGTTTCTTTTTTTCTTTTTTTTTCTTTACAAGACATGCTCTTAAAATGCACACAACTTCACTTCACAATGAGGAGAGCTTCAGATATTGTGGTGTTCAGTATGGGTTTGAAAGTGGTGTGCTTTTTCCTCACAATGCTAAAAATCCATTTAGTTGCTGCATTTGAATGACACACAACTAAAATTGATATCATTTTGGGATTAACCTTGTATTTAAATACTGTTGTTACAATCTTTTTAGGTCATCTTGGTGGCTGATTGGTTTGACATGCTAGCTTCTGGCTAGATATCTGCACTAGTCTCATGTTAAAATCTCAAATGAGGCATGAGTGACAGTGTTTTTCCTATTTCCCCAGCTCTTTTCCTTCCCTGGAACCAGGGGGATCAAAATTTGGGAAAGGGCAACTGCTTATAGCCCTTGTTGTTTTTGATGGTCGTTTACCCCCCCCTTTCATTTTTAGCTTTGATATTTTTGATTAAGTCTCCAAGTCACGTCATCAGCTCCAGAAATTAGTTCAACTCTGCCTCCAACTGTTCCTGTCCATTATACTAACACTCAGAAAAACTCAATAACGCAGAGCACAGAGAAAAATTAAACTTTAGCCTTTATTGCAACATCTACTACAGCATGTTTGAAAAAGCTATCTTCCAAAGGAAACTTTTCCAAAATATAGGTGTGTGCTGCAACATAGAAATTGCATATACAAGTACATAAAAACATTGCAATATCTACATGACTTAATTTTCCTTCCTTCACAAAACTCTTGTTTTAACACAAACGGCTAAATTTTCATCATTATTTTGCTTACTCCTTTTCCGAAAACAGGAAGATTTTATTTCTGTCTTATCACCTGATAATATCGTTGGCTTTACAAATCTTACTAAAAGCTTCAGGAGAAGTTCTATAAGTGTTCTTTGCAATTTATAGATATACAGGTTCCTTTTGGGAGAAGAAAAAAAACAACAAAAAAAAAAAAAACATTTACTTTGGTGAAAAGACACAGTGTTCTTCACACACAAAAAATTCAACCTGATACTATTAAGTTCCAAAGCTCCTCTTACACTCACAAACACAAAAAGACTTTTAGTGGTTTTCACTGTTCTAAATGTGATCAATGCAGTTAGCCAAAGCCCCAACCAACTTGTACACTTTTACATTCTGTGAAGTTTCCCATTTTGTCTATAAATTTGTTGGCATATTTTTAAAAACATGTTTTTCTCTTAAGAGCTCTTCCTAAAAATAAAAATATCAACAAAGAGCAAGTCTTTGCTGCTGTATGACAATTGACAGATGTTGCCACGCAAAAAATGCTGCAATACTTTTGAATTTGCCAAGCATTGAGCTAGCATTATCAGATCCAAATGCATACCTGCCAACACTGGGTAGAGCCTTGTCAGTAGTAAGTAGCATTATCGTGCGGCATACATAGACGCGCTATTTTACGAAACGATCCACTTCTTTGTGAAAAATAAATACACACCACAACAAAACATTACAACAAACAAGGACAGCAATTAAACAAACTTAACATTTGGAAGTACAAAGTTGATTCCCCTGGTGAGGGCATGATAGGTAACATTTCGAGATTCAAGTTCAAAACTACCACCAGTAAAAATCAGTCAGATGCGTTCAGAATTTCACACTTGACAGATGGGAAATCCAAGCAAGTGAATGTGCAGTGCGCAAACCTCCACTTACCATATAATCATACTGCCCTTGACATTGCAGTTTATGACAAGATGAGACCAAAGAAGGAAAAAAAAGCTGAACATTTTAACTGGGTGAAAAATCAAAGTCAACACAACACAAACTGACAGTAGTAGAATGCAGACTACTGTCAGTTTGTCTTTTGTTGACTCTGTAGCTGAACAGCATTCATTGCTTAAATTTTCTTTCTGCTATCTTTCTCTCCCTATTTTTCCATTGTGGCTTCTTCCCCCCCCCTTTTTATGCCCTCCGATCATAATTTCATCCATCATGCTGAAAGAACTTTCAGCCTGAGGACCATGAATGAGTGCATGATATCAAAGCTTTAATTTAACTATTTTAGATAAACGGTGTAACTTTGAGAATATTAATACTTTTGAACACCATGCATCAATTTTTACAAATATTCCAACTTTGTCACTTCCGTTTTGGGGAATTTCCACCGCCCTTATCAAGCTTGAATGCAAAAACTTATGGGAAAGGGGATATTTAACAACGCAGGAGAGCGGGAACATCACGCCGCGGCGGGGGAGGAGGCGGGTTACGGAAGAACTCTTTGCTCTGTCCGAATTCCGGTTTTGAAAATTCCCCCTATTTTCAAGCTGAAATATAAATATTTATGAAATAAAATGTTATTTAACAATAATACTGGACAGAGGCAACATCGCGAGAAAAAGAAATTACGATTATGAAAAAATCTGAACTCCGTTGAACTTCCGTTTCCGAAAGAAGTTTCATGAAAATGAATCCCCCACCCTCCCCCGACAAACACCCCCTCCCATCGCCACCAACTACCCAAAAAAAAAACTCGTTCACTTGTACATCGATTTCGCAAATGACCAAAATAATGACGAAAAAGGCGGCATTTCTCAAATTTGCGAAAGAAGATAACGAGGAAATTTTCGTAGCGTCTAACTTCCATTTTCGCAAATTGTTGCCTACAGTTTCAAGATGAAATACAAACATTTATGCAATAAAATGACATTTAACAAGACTACTGGACACAAAGACAACATCGAGAGAGAGAGAAATACGATTACGGCAAAAAATTTTACTCCGTTTAACTACCGTTTTCGGAAGTTTTGAAACACGAAATACCGTCAGCTGATGGAAAATGATCCCTATCCCCAAATTCTCTTTAGTTTTACACCGATTTAAAATGACATTTAACAAGAATATTGGACACAAACGCAACATCAGGAGAAAAAACTACGGTTAGGGCAAAATCTTTCACTCCGTTTAACTACGATTTTCGAAAGTTTTGAAACACGAAATGGTATTCCGTGTTATTTCGTAATAGCAAAAAAAAAAAAAAAAAAAAAAACGAGAATTCGTAGATTCCGTAGTCAAACAACTGAATCCGTAGAAACTACAGACATTCCGTAGTAGTTGGCAGGTATGCAAATGCAATGCAGTTATATCATTGTAATCATTTTCTCCCCAAATTCATCACTTACGGCATTAAAAATTCCTTCTCACAAGTGTTATCACTGCATGCTAATATAGAAATGAGCCAAGTTATTATTACACTAAGCCTTTCAAACGCATTTTGAATGCATTACTTGGGGGGTTGTGGCAAGACACAGTCCGACTGTGAGGAATGAAGATGTGTTGCAGTTGTGTGATGTGAAGCAAAATGTTGTCAGCTAGGTGGAGACTAATATGCTTCGGTGGTTTGGCCATGTTGAAAGAATGAGTGATGAGATGCTTACTAAGAAAATCTTTTTAGCCCAAGTGGCAGGAAGGAAAGGCAGAAGAAGGCCAAGGTAGACATGGGTGGATCAGATTCAGGAGTGTCTGCATGAGAAAAAGATTATGAGTATGAAGTATAAAAGATCTTGTGTACGGCGTGTAATGGATATCAGTGAAGCCCGAGTTGTATGTCAAGATCGCTGTAAATGGAGAAGTTTGATACGACAACAGTAAGTAAAAATATCTGGTGCTTGTATTTCTTTTTGGAGCTAACCTCTGAATCTCAGAGAACAACTTAGTGATATGTATGTATGTATGCCTTTCAAAATATGTGACTAACAGTGGATATAGTTTCTCACATCATCAGTCATTGCTTCAAGCAGTACTTACTGCAATGAATGAAATTTAAAGTAAAGTATAAGTAATTTCTTTTAAGTTGTTCAAGTCATTACTTATGATAATTGCTGTGGATTTTGTATGGCCACTACTATACTTTTGCACTTTACCTTCAAATTGGAAAACAATAGTGTACACAAAGGTTAGCATGACCTGCAACTGGTACCAGCAAATTTTGTTGAATCAAAAAATGAACAAAATAACTTTCAGCCCTAATTATTACTTCAGATATCACCATTTCTTGATGAAAAATATTTTGTCTTTTGATTTGCTTGGGCATATTCTAGTTAGTGTTATTTACAAAAAAAAAAAAAGTGACAACACTCATCATCTCTGCCATGGGCAATATTAACATACTTTGAACAATCACGTGAATTACTTTTTATGGTTGAAGATGAGAAAATCTAATTCATTATACATCTTTAAACTCCTAACTATTTTTGCAATTTTTTTAACTCCTGTGGCATATAAAGAAACAAGGAATAACACAAAGCTAGAAACTAAGTACATGTGAAGCCTGCTACAATTATTACCTGAAGCCACAAGAAAAATTTGATGACAAATGTCTAGAGAAAGCAATAAAACACTGCTATCAGTTAGTGCATATGAAACAAAGCTAAAACAGCTATCTGCTCAGATTGCTAGTTTCCTGTTACACAGCATGATAGCTACAACCATGAAACAAGATACTTGAAGATGCCCAAAAGATATTGAAAAAACATTGAAATTCCAATTAGTAGTTCTAATTCCGACTATTAGAGAGCTCTAATCATTCTACTATTCTCGTGACGATGATGGGCACAACACGTAACAATATTAATAATAAAGGTAACTTGATCACGCTAGTTACATTAAATGAAAACTTTTACAAAAAAGTTCTTAAGTTGGAAGCTTTCGACCTTATCTTAGGTCTTCATCACGCCAATGGAGGACTAAGATTGTTGCCAGATTCTACATTTGAATTTTTCTTATTTTTGTTGCCAAAACTAAGAATTGATCTCCAGATCATCGGAATGTAGAGAGGAGATTCGGAATTGCAAGTCATTGAGTTGAAAATAATTTCCAGGCTTTCACGGTAACGGAGGGCAAAACGATTGTCAAAAGAAGCAATTCGTTTTGCTTCGTTCCAGTGGGGAACTGCAGATGTGTCTTCCATTGTCAAAATAGACAAGGCAGTATTAGGATTAGCTTTCGAAACATCTTTTTTATGTTCTAAAATTCTATGGCTAATGCTCTTGTATGTGCTTCCAATGTATAAGTTATCCCCAGTAGAAGAAGAGATAGGAATGCAGTAAACTCCTGGGAGGTTCAGGCTTTCAACTTTGTCCCTATCCCTTTGTAGAAGTTTCAAGATGTTTGGGGTAGATTTAATGGCAAGATGGTAACCAAAACTTCTAAAAAGATTCTGTAACTTATAAGCATAAGAAGGATGGTAAGGAACAGAACCACAGAATTTCAGGTTTTCTTTCTTTTGAGGTAGGAGGCATTCAATTTTCGAATGGTTTTCATATTTCTTTATGAGGGAGTTGACTGTAAGAGCAGGGAAACCATGAGAGAGGGCTATTGTAGAAATTTTGGAGAGTTCTTCTTGAAGAGAAAGTTGGTCGTTGCAAATGATATGAGCCCTGTGGATGTAGGACTTCAATGCTGCAAGCTTGTAGAGATGCAGAATGAAAGATTTGTAGGGAATGATGTTAGTGGCCGCAGAAGGTTTACGATAGACGGAGCGAGTAATGGAGAGATCAGCGTTTTTGCATATAGATACATCCAGGAAATCAATTTTGTGGTTTACTTCCTTAGATATAGTGAGATTAATGGAAGGAAATTTTTCCGTAATGGAGTTGATCAGTGTCTGTAGTTCAGACTCGGTATGTGGCCAGCTAATGAAAATGTCGTCTACATATCTTAACCATAGGGAAGGTTGAAAAGGGTGTTGAGGAATGATGGAAACTTCAATATGTTGCATGTAGATTTCTGCAAGCAGAGGGGAAAGAGGTGAACCCATGGGGAGACCAGATTGTTGCCTATACACAATTTTGTTGAAAACAAAACAACTGTGTTGATGAATAGTGTGGAAACAATAATAAAGATCTTTGATTAGAGTACAGGGGGTTCAAAATGAAGAATCAATTTCTTCATGAGAAGCATGTAGGACTCAAAATATGGTACAGAGGGAAACAAAGATTCTACATCAAGAGTATACAGATTAACACTAAGAGAAAAGGAATTAGGAAGTTTGTGGATGAAGTTTGAAGTAGAGACAACAGTATGAGGATGGTTGGCTGCCAGGGATTTGCATTTGAGGACCAATCTCTTTTCAAGGTTTACTGCTGGAGAAAAAGAATATTCAACTAAACAATTGTTTTGTTTTCAACATAATTGTGCATAGGCAACAATCTGGTCTCCCCATGGGTTCACCTCTTTCCCCTCTGCTTGCAGAAATCTACATGCAACATATTGAAGTTTCCATCATTCCTCAACACCCTTTTCAACCTTTCCTATGGTTAAGATATGTAGACGACATTTTCATTAGCTGGTGGCCACATACCGAGTCTGAACTACAGACACTGATCAACTCCATTACGGAAAAATTTCCTTCCATTAATCTCACTATATCTAAGGAAGTAAACCACAAAATTAATTTCCTGGATGTATCTATATGCAAAAACGCTGATCTCTCCATTACTCGTTCCGTCGATCGTAAACCTTCTGCGGCCACTAACATCATTCCCTACAAATCTTTCACTCTGCATCTCTACAAGCTTGCAGCATCGAATTAATTATGCAACAACTAAGCATCAACAAAGAACTAAACTTGTCACAACTGAAAGAGCTAAAGAATACCTTATATTTCATCAAGGAAAACAACATCTTCCATTTTGAAGGAAATATATTTAATCAAACACAAGGTGGCCCTATGGGATCCCCATTATCTGCAATATACGCAGAAGTGATTATGGCATACCTTGAAAAAGAAATTATTCAAAATCTACCTGAAAAACCAATACTTTACGCTCGATATGTAGACGACATTATTATAATATCTAAACTTAACAAAGCCGAGCTAAAAGATCTAGCACAGCGGTTTAGCAAAATCTGTAACATCATAGAGCTAACTATTGAGTTTGAAAAGGATAATCGCCTAACATTCCTGGACATTCAACTAAAGAAAAACAAAAATAGCTTTGAATACTGTGTTTAGGAAAGCAACTTACATACCTGTACTGATACCATACTCGTCGCACCATCCAGTGATACATAAAAAAAAACAGCATAGTAAACTTGATACGGCGAGCGTACACACACACATCTAAACAACAGGCTAAAAAATCAAGAGCTAGGGTTCATCTCGAAAATATCACAAGAGTATGGGTACCCAAGCAAGCTAATTAATAAATGGATACATGAGAGTAAAAAGCATATGACTCAGAGTAAAGAAGGCCAAGAAGTGCACAACCAAAGGAAGATGAGGAATAAAAAATTGAAATACATTGGAGCTTTCCCATACTTGGAAGGAGTGAGTAAAGAAATCAATAGGCAATGTGCTAAATATGACTTTCAACTAGGAAGCTCAGTGCACACCGTGAAAAGTATGACTGTCAACAAAAAACAGAGGAAAAAATGCTAGAAGAATCAGGAACCTACGAAATTCCAATTGCACACATACCCTCAATATCGTACATTGGAAGTACGAAAAACAGATTAAAAAAAAAGACTTAAACAACACATATCTAACTGGCAAAAAAAAGAAGCCAAAACTGCTTTAGTGCAATTATGCATGGAAAACCAGACATTCCCAAAATTCGATGAAATTAAATTGCTAAAAAATAATAAAAAATCGGAAAGGCAAATGAGGAGGGAAGAAGCAATATTAATCTATAAAAATAAAGCAAGGGTATGTAACCAGAACGACCCTAGCACATTATCTGGCCTGTGGAAAGAACTAATAAGACATGAAAAACAACAACAAAAGAAAAACCGGCAAAAAAGACAAGAAAACCAGGATAGGAAAAGAAACTAAAAAAAAAAAAAATTGTTTTAATGAAACATAGATGGCGCCCGCCGGGCTTGATAACGAAATATATCCAAGAAAGTATATCCGACGAATGGCAACATGGAGTATCGGACTCCATTAGCGCGAAGTTAACCACGAACATCGGTGGTAAAGTCGCCACGCTCCTGAGGATGCCCAGAGTATGGGCGAAAATTTCGAGTATAAAGAACGGTAAAAATTGATGTGTTTGAATCCTAAGGCAAAGATCCAATGAGTATACCCAGCGAAAAGTGTGAGAAGTAAAGCTAGTCATCTCATACAACGGACTTTAGGACAATAACATCAACAAAGACTGGAAAACATGTGTGTGAAATGTTCCCATCGCTAGAAAGGAATGCCAAGGTAAGCATTATCCTCTAGAATATTGTACAAGTAACATTGAAATGTTGCAATATTGGAAACTTCCAAGAAACAATCCCCAAAATGTTTAATAAATAAATATTTCAATCTTGAACACATGAATGAGAACTTCATATAGATGCCAAATAACATTTCACTAAAATTTTCCATTTTTACTGCATATTCGATGTTTTCTAAACTCTATAGCAGACCAATGATTCCCGTGGTAACTACAGAGAATCTGTAGCACCTGGGAGTGTTTGTGAGCAATGATATTTTTATCATTACACATGAGGATAACTGTTGATGAAATTACAGTTTATGCACACATTACTCCTGACCGGTTCCGACAGTTCTTCTCAATAATTATTACTCCTTTTGAAAAAGTACACAGAAATGTACACAACAAACTATACTAAAATACTGTTCATGGTACACTTCCAATGGCTTAAAAAAGATTAACTGAATAAAAACACTAACAGTGCACCCTCTCAAACAAAAAACACTCACTAAATGGTGGACAGCTGATAGCTTCTGATAGCTTCTTCCATTCTGATAGCTGTAAAGCTATCAGAATGGCACAAAATGCACAATCTATAAAGTCATGGTGAACATCATTGTGATACCCTTTTAAATGCTAAAAACTTATTTTAAAGAACTTCAAATCTTTAAAAACTTTTCAATGAATGTAATACTTTTTCCGCAAACACATGTAATTCAGATTTGTTTTTTTACTCTCTCCCCTTTCCCATTTTTTATTTTGAAAATGCACATAACAATTCAAACATTCATATCAATAATTCTGAAGGCCTGATGTTTCATAAACAGTTACCTTATTCCATAACAGCTGAAAACTACCACAAAAATATTTGCATACTCTTCAGTCTTCATATCACACATGGTACATTAAGAATTGGTTAAGAAAGCTTCTAATCACCTAAAAAAAAAAAAAAAAATCCAAGAACTTTTGGAGGAACGTTCTGAAGTTTTGTGATGTTCCTGTGGCTTTACTTGGAAGAGTGAAAGCTATGTATACTGGCAGTAAAATGTGTGTGCATGTAAATGGTATTGTAAAAAATTGGTTTTCCAAGAGTAAAGCAGTGAGGTATGCAGAGATAGTAATATATGTTGGTTTCAGGAGCATGGCAGTGACTTGAAGGCGCTAAAATGACTCCTACAGTCCCCAGATCTTAACCCGATTAAACGCCTATGGGATGAAACTGAGAGAGCCATTCAGAAGAGATCCTCCTCCAGCAAACATTTGGAAATTGACAAACACCATGACATCCGCTTGGCCGAACACCCTGTAGAGCGATGCCAGCACCTCAATGAATCCATTCCACATTGAATGCAGGCTGTTTTGAATGCCAAGAGGAGCACAACACGTAATTAGGCAGGTGACTATAATGATTTGCTACTGTAGTGTATATGCTATAATGAATGACTATGCAGAAAATGTGATGTATTATTGATTTTTGGCATTTAACTTACAATTTATAGACTGCCTGACTCCCAGCTAAGGAAACAGTACTCAAGCAATTGCACCAAGAGTCATAAACTTCCTACAAGGCATTTAGTGGTCCAAATGTTGAACATCATATTTTGAATTCTGAAAGGAGTTGTGTGAAAAATTGCCTTTATTACAATACTCAGTGGTGCATCCCCAGGAATTCATTTGTTTGTTTGAGTAAAATTCTGACAGCCATGAGAAAGGTGCTGGCTTAAAGCCTAATGTCACAAGCTTGCGATTTCATGCAAATTTTAGAAGAATTGAAAAAATGCTGTATTGCTTCAGTGTGTATGCAGTCACTGTTATCAGTCATCCACTGTTGACTATGCTGATGCAACAAGGATACTATGAAGTCGACTTATGCTACAGAAAAGACATCCTATGCTTACCTGGGTGGGTCAAAAGCTCATTCCATTTCCTGCTAAAAAGTTTAATGATGCAAGAAAGTCATACTAGCTCACCTCATTCTGCAAAATACAGGCAGTTGTTTTACCCTTGCCAATGTTTTACCAGAGCCACGACACCACAGAGGTACCAAACAGCATTTTTATTTATGTACCACCCGACAGGTTTCAAGGGCACAAACTGATGCCAAATTTCACGCCTGCTACTGAAGTGAACTGATATCCTCCTAGGAAATGGGCAGAAGAGAAACAGGTGGTGGTCAGATGGGCCAGGATCTCCATGCCTTCCAATTTCTATAGCTTTCAGCATATCACTTAGAAGAAGTGACTTGGAGCACTATCCACTTGCAACAACAACTCCTGATATTGATGAATGCTAGGCAGCATTGTCACAGAGCATCTGGACCTGCTGGAGTTGTTCAACATAGAAGTTACCATCCACAGCCTGACCATCTGGCACGAGTTCCCATGCACAGGACTCACAATTTCACCATATCTGAAATACTTTTCTCAAAAACAGCCCTCTTTGAATTACTGGCTGCGCTTCCTGGTGTAAAATCCTATCCACTTTTCATTACGTGTGACAATGCATCACTGAGTGGCATGCCCCACCTACTGGGGTGTCAATTCATGGGGAATCATTTGATGGCACCTGGAGAAGAAACCAAGCAGGTGCAGGTGATAGACAATGATGGATTGGGAAGACCCCACCTCAGCTGCGAATTGTTGTGTACTGGTACCGGGTTCTGCTGTCACAGCTTTGACCAAGGTGTCTGTAAGACTGGCATCTTCAGTACTGAAATACTGGAAATATTTCTGTGCAGTGAAGCAGTCCACTGTTTCCTTGACTTCAACTGCACAGATCTCACTGCTGCTTCAATGTTTCACCTTTTTTTTTTTTTTGCAATAACACTGTAGGAACACCCAAACAGCATGTTTATTTACCTCTATTCTCTGCTCACCTGAAAACAATATGAGGGTCTGTACCAAATGCACATTGCTGCCCCAGTGGCGCAGTGGTCTAAGTGCTGGCCTTCTGACCATTATTCCGAATTCCAGTGAGTCATAGATGTTGTGTTTGTCTTATGGCACTGGCTCTCTCCCTTCCCTGGAACTAGTGACCCTAAATTAGGAATGGGCAACTTCTTATAGCCCATTCAGTTGCACACAGTGGTTGTTAAACCTCAAATTAAAAAAATGCACATCATCAGCTTCATGTGGTTTTTGTCACCATGGTATCCAGTAGACACTGCTGTCTGTTTTGCAAAGGAATGGAAGACCAACGTTATGTGTAACTCAAAATGGGACGAACTTCTGACTTGCTGTGGTAAATTTATATATTCTTTGGGAATTAATTATTTTCATCCAGCTTATGTTTGGCAAAAAAGCTGTTAATGCAACAAATGAGGTAGAATTTCTTCAAGGACTTGATAGTGATGGATTGAATAATCTACCACAATTCAGAGAAAAATCAAGTTTCTGGCATACTTTCTGAGAGGGGGGGGGTGGATTTCTCCAAAAGTATTATGGGGTTTCACAGAATGGAAATGCAAATCAATGTCTCAAATTTCAACTGAATTGTTTTAATATACCTTAATAGTTGTATGACTATTATTCTTACCATTTCTCACGTTATGAAAGTTTTCGAGTCGAGTGCTCTTTTGCCACGTCATTTCCGCTGTAATCTAATATTTTAGTGATGTGAAGTAAAAGTCCATAAAATCATTTTCAAAAAGAAGAAGCACTTACCCGTTATGGCACAATAGGGAAGAATCATTGTTGGTTCCTTTATTTAGTGATATCCTTTCGGTCATTTTAGAGTTGACTGTAGAGCTGCTGTTGTTTGTTGAATTAAAATTTCGTCGGTTTAAATGGACATTTGGAACCTGAGTCGAGTTTCGAACAATAATGAAAATTGGAGTTTAAAAGAGTCCCTGAATTTAAAAGACTATACACAGAATAATTAAAATCATTATCGTTACTTGCAGTCGTCAACTTATAAAATCGATCTGCAATCAAGCAACAGTTGTTGTAATACACTGAGTGACCACTTTATTATGACCACTCCCTCAGTACTTCGTTGGGCCACCTTTTGCCTTTAATACTACATCGATTCTTCGTAGCATAGACTTCGTGAGATGTTGATAGGTGGTTTGTGGAATCTGAGACCATGCTTGATGAATAGCACTTTCCAGGAGTGTGAGATTGCAGGGTTGTGGATCCAGCTGTCTAATAGCTTGTTCAACTTCAACCCACAAATTCTCAATGGGGTTGAGATCTGGAGATTGTGGGGGCCACCTAAGCAAAGTAAACTAACCGGCATGTTCCTGAAACAATCCTGTACAATACGAGCACTATGGAAGGATCTTGTTGAAAGTAGCCATCACCATTGGGATAAACTATCCACATGACAGGATGCACTTGGTCCCCAACGATGTTTAGATATGATGTGCCAGTCAGACGTTGATCAACACGAATTAAAGAGCCCAAAGCATGCCAGGAAAATATTCCCCAAACCATAATGTTGTCTCCACTAGCTTGAAGGGTTGTAGCAATGCATTTGGTGTCCATGCTTTCGTGCTGTTTCCGCCAAATTCTCACTCGGCCATCGGCATGGTGCAACTGAAAACATGATTCATCGGACCACATAATTTGTTTCCAATTATCGACTGTCCAATCCTTGTGCTCCTGTGCGAAGTGGAGACGTTTTCTCTTGTTAACTGCAGACAACAAAGCTGTTCGAACAGGCCTTCGGCTGCCATATCCCATCCGGTACAGTGTATGGCGAACAGTGCGTGCAGAGATCATTTGAGGGGATCCTTGATTAAGATGGTCTGTAATTTTCTGCACTGTTGCCTTTCTGTTGTCTGTTACCAGTTTGGACACACTCCGTTCCATCCGAGCAGTCACTAGCCAATGACGACCACACGTTGCACATAGAGACCCAGTTTTTGGCTGAAAGTCGTCTTTAAACACTTTAACAACAGCTGCTCTGGAACATTTCAAGAATGTGGCGGTTTCGGTGATACTCACTCCATGGCTCCGAGCTCCTACAATCATCCCACGTTGAAAGTCTGTCAAATCGCATTTTTTATACATCTCGTCATCCAAAAATCACTTCTACTACTGTCGCAAGCACTAAGCTTTCCCTTTTTATACTAGCCTTGTCCTCGGGCGGCAACAGCGTGCAGCCATATGTTATTTGCTTAAGACCGTCAGGTGGTTATAATAAAGTGGCCACTCAGTGTATAAGACCATTAGGTTAGCATATATTTTGGACAAAGAGCAGATAATTATTAGCAAAGAGCACCCGTAACACGAATAACAACCAGACTAGTTTCGATCCTTATTCTTCACGGTCATCTTCAGCGGAACTGCATTCGTTGTTCGATGTTGAGCTATGTTGGTACATCAGGCCGACTTCAACATCTCATTTATGACTCCACATTGACAAGTCACGTTTGTGTTCAAGTATATGTGTGCCCACGTGGCTATGTAGCATCTATCGAGTTGGTTGTCCATTACAGTTGTTACCTTAATTACTCATGTTTGAATTTCTTCTTGGTTGATATTTTACTTTTTTCTTTGTCTTTTCTTGTTCAATAAGGTATAAGGTATTTCCAAGGGTATGGGATTTCTTTAGGTGTAGAAGAATTACAGTTCTAACCTTGGGTCTTTTCAATTGCTACGGCCTCAGATCATATAATTTGATTATGTTTTCGATGTGCTGCCAGAATTTTGATATTTTCCCAATCAAGTACAAGTTCATTATCTATGCAGTGCTGTCTGTATAAGTGGAAGTTTTAGCTTCTTTTCTTGTCCAGTTATTAAAATGCTCATTCAGTCAAGCAGCAAATCTTTTTATGCTACCTATACAATATTTGTCGTATTTACCATCTTTAGGATCGATAGTCAGGATCCTGTATACACCAGCCCTATGTAACGGATTCTTACCATAATCATCAGTTGTTAATAAGCGTGAATTGTCAATAACTTTTTCAGCAATATCTAAGTTGTTATTCTGGCATTCTTTTTCAGAATACTACTAATGGGTGGTAAGTATGGAATGCTGCCACAGAACTATAATTTATTTTTGCAATATTTGTTATCTTTTTAGAATTTCTTTGTAAATTCTAAAAAAATTTTAATACAATGGATCAAAGATACTGCAACCTGTTTTGGATACTCAAGTAGTTTGATTGATTCAATATATTGGAACATCATCAAACAAAGAAATTCTAAAAAGATAACAAATATTGCAAAAATAAATTACAGTTCTGCAGCAGCATCCCATACTTACCACCCATTAGTAGTATTCTGAAAAAAAAAATGCCAGAATAACAACTTAGATATTGCTGAAAAAGTAATTGACAATTCATGCTTATTAACAACTGATGATTACGGCAAGAATCCATTACATAGGGCTGGTGTATACAGGATCCCGATTATTGATCCTAAAGATGGTAAATACGACAAATATTATATAGGTAGCACAAAAAGAAGATTTGCTGCTTGACTGAATGAGCATTTTAATAACTGGACAAGAAAAGAAGCTAAAGCTTCACTTATACAGCACTGCATAGATAATGAACTTGTACTTGATTGGGAAAATATCAAAATTCTGACAACACATCAAAAATATAATCAAATTATATGATCTGAGGCCGTAGCAATTGAAAAGGCCCAAGGTTAGAACTGTAATTCTTCTACACCTAAAGAAATCCCATACCCTTGGAAATACTTTATTGAACAAGAAAAGAAGAAGAAAAAAGTAAAAAATCAACCAAGAAGAAATTCGAACATGAGTAATTAAGGTAACAAAAATATTGTACAACCAACTCAATAGATAATACATAGCCACGTGGGCACACGTATACGTGAACACAAACTTGACTTGTCGACGTGGAGTCATAAATGAGACGTGGGAGTCGGCCTTATGTACCAACATAGCTCAACATCGAACAACGAATGTAGTACCGCTGAAGATGACCGTGAAGAATAGGGATCGAAACTAGTCTGGTTGTTATTTGTGCTATGGGTGCTCTTTGCTAATAATTTTCTGCTCTTGGTCCAAAATACATGCTAACCTAATGGTCTTATATTACAACAACTGTGACTTGATTGCAGATGATTTTATAAGTTGACGACTGTGAGTCACGATAATGATTTTAATTATTCTGTATATAGTCTTTTAAACTCGGGGACTCTTTTAAACTCCAATTTTCATTTTTATTTGAAACTTGATTCAGGTTCCAAACGTCCATTTAAACCGACAAAATTTTAATTCTACCAACAACAGCAGCTCTACAGTCAACTCTAAAATGACCAAAAGGATATCACTGAATAAAGGAACTAACAATGACTCTTCCGTATTGTGCCATAATGGGTAAGTGCTTCTTCTGTTTGAACATGATTTTATGGACTTTTACTTCACATCATTAAAATATTAGATTACAGCGGAAATTGCGTGGCAAAAGAGCACTCGATTCGAAAACTTTCATAACGTGTGAAACAGTAAGAATAATAGTCATACAACTATTAAGGTATATTATAGCCATGTAAAACAAATGGATAGTTAAGACTAACCATGTTATCTGATGAATTGTTTTAAGTCCCAACATCTTCAGCAAGGTTAAAAAGAGCATTTTATAAACCGTTTTTCTATAAATATCTCATAATAGTAACAGACTCAGAAACACTTTCATCCAAAGGGTCAAAGAAACAAATTTTTATCACACATAAAGCTAAAAGACAAAAATAAACGTCTAGAATTTTAGAAGTGTGACAAAACCAATTGGTTTCACGTAAATTTACGTTAGAAAATCGGATGTATTGATTTCAATGGTAAACTGATATGCTTAATTCAAAATTTTAAAATGTTTTATATTTATGCATGCAGATTTGCCCATTTTCAAGAATTGAAATCCATAAAAAATTCAGTGAACATTTAAGAGTCATTCTGTGTCAAATCAACCAATGAAATGTCCCTTTTCAAACTGACCTTTTTGATTTCCTTGAAATTTGGGGTGATTGTTAGGCATGTAGACTTATGCATAAAGCCCAAATTTTAGCTTCATCCTCCCATGGGGTTTCAAATTCCATGACCTTGAAAATTGGAAAATCACAACCTCTGGACAATCTTTGAGTAATTGTATCTTGTTACCTAATTGGGCTGGAAGGTTGAAATTTCTGTCTTTTTATAGCATTTTATATGAGCTTTTAAATCATGTGCTGAAAATATAAAAAATGTAGTTTGACCTTTTCAAGATCACACAAATAACATTTGACCTTAAATATTCTAAAAAACCTATAATTTTAAAATTTTGAAAAAAAAAATTGCATGACATTCTTAGACTTCTGTTTACTGTGTGCCAACTTTCAAGTTGGGACTGCAATGAGATCATTATGTACATAATATTTAACTGAAGTGAATCTCAACCGAAAATTCCCTAAAAGTGACGAAATGTTATTTCGCAAGTACTAGACAATTACAATAATTAACAAGTTTAACTCATTATATTAAATGTAGTAAGGTAGAAAGAGAAGATGAAAATACAGAAGCCACTTTAAGCATCTGTAGTAAGGTAGAAAGAGAAGATGAAAATACAGCAGCCACTTTAAGGAAAGAATTCTCAGACTGCGTCTCAAAATTTGTAAAAAAGCCAGTAAAAATTACTTACAATTTTGATAGAAGAGCCATTACTGACCTTAAAAAATTCAAAACCAATGATAAAGTTGTAGCACTGAAAGCAGATAAAAGCAAAGTTTTGGTATTGTTAGAAAAAAATAAGTATTGCAATAAAATGGAAGCTGAATTGAGCAAACCTTATTATGAAGAACTCACTGCTAACCCTATTGATCAAACTGTCAAAAATCTTAAGAAATTAATCAGCTCATTAAAAAGTAAAAATCAGCTAAATGAGCTCTTCAAAAGCTTCTCCAAAATCCAGTCAAGAGTTCCACAGATCTATAGTACAATAAAAATTCACAAAGAAGGTCATCCAATAAGATCTATTATAATAGACACTAGAAATTCACCACTCTCCAACATTAATTATTATTTACTTACTCACCTCAGAGATATTTTCCCTTCTCCTCCCTACCTTCTAAAAAATTCCATGCAGCTGAAAGGAAAACTAGACAACTTACCAGAATTAATGCATCCAGTAATGGCAAGCCTGGATATACAGGGTGTTCGGAAAGTCACTGTGCACCTAAGCTATGCACTTAGAAAAAATGTTCGAAGTGATCTCCACGAGCGTCGATACAGCGCTGAACCCGTTTCAGTTTATTTACAAACACTTGCTGCAGCTCTGCTTGTGAGATGTTTCTGATGAACGTAGTTATTGCAGTTTGTAATTGATCAAGCGTGCGTGGGTGATCACGATACACAGCAGATTTTGCTGCGCGCCACAGAAAAAAGTCTGGTGGAGTAAGGTCCGGGGAGCGAGGGGGCCATAGGTTTTTTGAGACGACACGTTCGCCGAAAACCTCATTCAGAAGTTTCATAGAGGTGTGAGCTGTGTGCGCAGTAGCGCCATCTTGTTGAAACCAGCTGTAGGTGATTTCGTCTTCTTCAAGGCGGCCGACGAAGTCGTGGAGTATGGAACAGTAACGTGCACTATTCACGGTGTCCTGAAAGAATAACGGCCCGACAATGCGCCGTCGGGATAGCGCAACCCACACTCTGATTTTCTGGTCATGCAAGGGTCGTTCCGACACAGCATGAGGAGTCTCTGTGGACCACAATCGTGTGTTTTGTGCGTTAACATACCCAGAGAGGTGGAACCACGCCTCATCTGTAAAGAAGGTGACATCAAGAACAGCAACAGTTTTCGTTTGAATAAAAATTGTCAAACCATTCACAGTACCGGAGTCGTTTTACGTGATCTGCCGGTTGAAATTGTTGTGCCGCTGTTACTTTGTATGGGTAGAGGTGCAATGATTCTCTCACCGCTTTTGCGCTGTCGCAAGCCCGATATTTTCCTCTTGCGCCAACTTGCGCAATGATTTTGTTGGACTCCGCAGCAGGGAGTCAGAGATGTTCATCAACTTCCCATCGGTAAGTTTAGTTGGTCTCCCGCTTCGTTTGGCGTCGAACACTGAGCCTGTCGCACGAAATTTCTCAATAAGTCGACGAACTGCACTACGATGAGGTACAGGTGTGTCTGGGAATTTGGCAGCAAATTGCTGCCGCACTAAATCAGTGTATTCATTGCCTTCTCGAAAGACGTATTCAACCAGAAACACACGTTCCGCAATTGAAAGAACCATAGTGCGAAAAACTGAACAACAACAGCGCACACGATAACTTCGATACTTACAGTAACAACGACTCGTCTCTGTTGACCTCTGGAACTCAACAGCTGCAATGCGGCAACCGACGCTTTGAGCAGCTTGCTGCACATGCGCAGTGAGCCCCATGGGTTCCCGCGATCGGCTGCGATTGGGAGAATCCACTTTATTACGTTCCGGTGGCACATACTGCACTTGATAACTGCGAAAACAAAACGGTAGCCTAGGTGCACAGTTACTTTCCGAACACCCTGTAGTATCTATGTATACCAACATTAGCCTGGACCTCCTGCTGTAATTCATTGCGGATGACCTAGCAGAAAAAATAGACTTCCATAATCACAATAGAGAAATACTCCTTCGCATATATGAACTGCTCCTGTTTTCTTTCAAGAATAATTTCTTCCAGTTTGGAAAGAAATATTACAGGCAAACTTCAGGATTTGCAAATGGGTTCTCCACTAGCACCTCTGCTTGCAAATTATTATGTAAATAAACTAGAGGCAAAAATCCTTATACAACCTTCAATATTTGCTCTCTATGTGAGATAAATGGATGATGTCCTAATTATAGTAGATACTGAGGACCAACCACTACCCTCTCAGATTCTTGCAGAATTTAACTCGCTAGAAAATACCTTGCAGTACACCCTGGAACTGGAAAAAGACCATAGCATCAATTTCCTTGATTTAACCTTGACCTCAAGAGAGGGGAGAACATTCACTCAGCTTTTTAGAAAACCCACTAACACAGGAAAGATGTTAGACTTCTACTCATTCTACCCTGATTATATTAAATCGAATACGGCGAGACAATTTTTGGAAAAAATTGAAGTCCTGGTCTCTTCAGATGCTCAAAAGATCTTCACAGAGTGGAATTAAAAGAAATATTGGCAGAAAACAATTACCCCTCCCTTATGTTGAGAAATTATTTAGACAAGTGCCAAAAAAGAAGCAGGAAATAAAGAACTTCAAATTCACCAGCAAAATTATGTACCACAAGGGACTTTTCGAAAAACTGAAGAGGATCGGAGCAAAATATAATATCAGGATTGCTCCAGATCTAAGTAACAAATTAAAGAAATTCCTGCCAGCTTTAAAGCAGAAAGAAATGGACATCCAACTGTAAGAAGGAGTAACATATTGCATCGACTGTAACTGCAGACTCAGCTATATAGGAGAAACGGGGAGAAGTATTAAAGTCCAAATGAAAGAACACCAAGCAGCTATTAGGAACATTAGTAACAAAACAGGGCTAGACAGACATATACAAGTTAGTGGACACTCCATAAATTGGGACTCAGTAAGAATAATCGCCCACCAGTCAAACTTAGTAAAGAGGAAACTAGAAGAAGGGATCGAAATAGCAAGAAGAAGAAGTACCACAATTAACGATAATTGCGGTTGGACTCTTCCAACTGAGTGGCAGCAACTACTCCAGTGACGTAGTCCTGATGACGAACTAGGCTTTAGTTAGAAAATTTGACCACCAACTTTTTTGAATAATAACCTCTATAAGACCTGTAAAAAAGTTAATTTCACAGTACAATATGAATAGAGGTGCCATAAATTCATTTACTATTATATTTATAAAATGCGAAGTTTAGCCATCATATGATGCAATAAATGCATCTTTAAATACATCCAATAAATGTATCTTTGCACTGCAGGTATCGTATGTGTGAGGGGCCTTAGGGGAAGGGAGTAAAAATGAAAGAGTGATGCTAAGATTAGATAATTAAAATGTGAATGTGTTTTTATGGCAAATTGTTTTTTTCTTTTTTTCTTAATAGTATACAATTACAAGTTCCCTGATTTTTCCAGGTTTTTAGCAAAAACATTCGTTTTCCTTAGGTTTTGCTGATTTTTTTTGGCACCAGGTTCTTCCCCTTGTATTTCAGTGCTTTCACAGGGTGGCATACAAACCCAGCTATTGTTTCTAAACTAGAAACACCTTGGGGTGTTACCAATAACAGGTTTAGTTTTTCAGTTTGCTTTTGACTTTCATTACCTAATCACAGCTTTGTTTACTTTCATTAGTCAAATACAACAGTTAGTTGCAGCCATCTCACACTTCTGGTTTCATTCTGTTACTTGTTACAGGAAGTCTTAATATGTTATGTTTTATGCTATGTTATGTTGTTGTTTTTTCTCTTTGTTTACTCTTCTGGTCTCAAAAGGTATTACACCAGTGATATAATGCATGTAACTAATTAGTTTCTTTTTTTTTTAAATAATGCAGGTATTTTTCTGAGGAAACTGCTGCTGAACCCCCTTCTTTAAGTGTTAAAATGTCACAGATTTAAGAGACCTTTGTTATAACTCTCTTCAAGAAAAGGGACACTATAATGTGAAAAAGAATATATGTCCTGTTCCTTAGAGTGGATGGTTAAACTTCCTATTCATAAAAACAATCTGACAAGTTACAAAAAAAAAATTTAAAAACCTAAATACGCCTGTGAGCTTTGAACTCCAGCTTTGACCATCCGCATGATACAAGTTATCATGCAGATGGTCAAAGCTGGAGCATGTACACTTCATCAACCTACAGTTGGAAAGTGTAGAAAACTTACTAACAGATCGGTAAAATAATTCATTGCTGGAGAAGAAACAGGTCGAATGAACATTGGACTTAGACAAGCCCAAAGCTGGAGCAGTTCATTTATGAGCAGAGCAAGCTTTAGTGTTTAAAATAACACAAAACAATAACCTAAAACGTGGGAAAACTACGGACAAATTTTGCACGCATAAACTCGTGTAGCTGGAAAGTAATTTATTCATAACTTGCACCTGCAGTATATTTTAAATGGATTGAGTTAACTAAAAATAAAAATAAAAGTTCTAATGGTGGGTGCAAAATCATCAGGAAAAAATCTTGAAGAAACGCTAAATCTGTAAAATTGACATTTTGCCCATAAAACAGTAAAACAAGAGTCGCATTTCTATAAATTTTATGAATAAATTGTAAAACCTGGTAGGTCTGTGTATGGCAAGAAAGGTAAAACCATTTGCAAAGAGTGAGAGTTGAGAAGAAATAGGAATTTTATCAACTCCAAACATAAAGCCAGGAAAGGTATTAAAACAGGAGACTGCTGATCTAGTGCAATATTTTTATGCCATGACTTTGTTGGCAGACCAATGCGCGGGAAAAAATTACTGCAATAACAGTACGAGCTAAAAAAAACAGATTTACAGACAAAGGGGGAGGGGGTCCTTGTTAAAAAATCTGAAAGATATTCACAAACACCTTAAGACCGCATACCCAGAGATAAAAATTGGCTTCTCAAAGTTTGTAGAACTGCATCCAAAAAACTTTAATCATTGTTTGGAGCAAGTAGTGCATACAGTAAAACATACATGCATCACAATTCATTAAAACTTAAAATATTTTAGGGTGTAAGATGACAAAATTAACTACTGAGCCATGAAGTCATTAATTACTATAACTACTGAAGTTAAACTCCATATCAACAGCTATAAAGACTGCATTGCAAGAGTTATATGCAATCCTTTACTTCCTGCATGATACTTCAGTAAATGCCTAACTATTGCCCAAGGATCAGATTTACTGAAAAGTTTCAGTATTGATCTTGTGGAAAAGAATAACATTGATGCTTAAGTAGTGGGTGTCTATTAACCAAACATCTCTTGAAACTGTGACAAAATCAGTAGAAGAGTTTGGAGATAAAAAAAATTTTCTTTTAAGACTAAAGGCATTGCTATATTATTTTTTTTATATCATTTTTAGTTCAAAAAATTATAGTTACAAAAGATTTACTGCTTAGCATATCATACAGATACCTTTTACTTGATGAATCCTCCCAATTTAAATAAGCTGTTTAACCCTAAAACACTTTCGGCTTTCATTACATCATTTTGTGGCCATTTTTGGTGAGAGTTCATTTCATTTTAATATTTTATCAACAATGATTGCATTGTGGACCCAACTTGAAAGCTGGCACACCAGTAAACAAAACTCGAAGAATGTCATGCAATTTTTTTCAAAATTTTTAAAATTACAGTTTTTTTTTTAATATTTGAGGTCAAAAGTTATTTCTGTGGCTTTGAAAAGGTCAACCTAATTTTTTTTTTATATTTTTCAGCACGACTTAAAAGCTCTTATAAAATACTATAAAAAGACACAAATTTCAACCTTCTAGCTCAATTAGATAAAGAGAAACAAACTCAAAGATTGTACGGAGGTAACTATTTTATAATTTCCAAGGTCATGTAATTTGAAACCCCGTGGGTGAACAGAGCTAAAATTTTAGATTTATGCATAAGTTTATATTCCTAACAGTTACACCAAACTTAAAGGAAATCAAAAAGGGGCAGGTTTTGAGCCTTGTTGATTTGACATGGAAATGACCCTTAATCGACATGTTCGATTGACTAATGTATCGCAAGTGACTAAAAGCTGATTTATTAAGCAAATATGTAAATTTTATCCATTTCATACGCTATAGTTCATATTTAACAGTATTTCACACTAATGGTGATTAAAATGCAATCAATAAATAAATATCTCATAATATGTACGCTCTCCCATTAGACTGCATATACAGATAAAAAATTTATTTTAACCATGAAATTATACGGCTGCAGAAACATTTTACTTACGAGAGTTTTTCACCTTAATGTTAGAATACCTTTATAAAATGCTACTTTAAAAAGTCTTGTACAAGGCTGGTATTTTTTGTTTCTCTCTCTTTTATAGCAGTTATCACCAATCATAATTCTACAGAGTTTTTACAGAATCTTTCTTGCTAGGCTGCGAGCAGAGAGGGTGGGGACACAGAAGCAGGTGAAATTGAAATCAAAATATAGAGGTGCTGTGGTCTTTTGAACCACCTATTCTCCCTTTGAAATGTTTTAGGTGATACCTAAATGGAACTAATCTAGCTAAGTGGGAAACAAAAACAAAAATATGTTGTTCCATAAAATAAAAATGAAAGAAGTAGAATTTACATAAATTTTATGAATAAACTGTAAAACTTGGCGGGAATGTGCACAATTTATAATTTTATATAATTTAAGGTAGTTTCATTTTAGTAAGACATACATACATATCACTAAGCTGTTCCCTGAGATTCAGAGGTTAGCTCCAAAAAGAACAACAAACTACCAGATAATTTTTACTTACTATTGCCATATTAAACTTCTCCATTTACAGCAATCTTGACATACAATTGGGGCTTCACTGGCATCCATCACACGCCATACACAAGATCTTCTATACTTCATACTCATAATTTGTTTCTCATGCAGACACTCCTGAATATGATCCTCCCATGACTTCCTTGGCCTTCCTTTACCTTTCCTTCCTACCACTTGAGCTAAAGAGATTTTCTAAGTAAGCGTCTCATTACTCATTTTTTCAACATGGCCAAACCACCTAAGCATATTAGTCCCCACCTTGCTAACAACATTTTGCTTCACATTATACAACTGCAACACATCTTCATTCCTCACACGATCAGAACGTGTCTTGCTACAAACCTCCCCGTTAGTAACGCATTGCTCTCGCACACAAACAATTTCTATGTTTCTTCAGTAGTACCCAGGTTTCACTGCCATACATCAGAGTAGGAACAATTACACTTTCATACACAGCCATGCGGGACTCTCTTAAGAATCCATCATTCCTGTGAAAACCTCCCAGAGCAGCCATGACTTTCAATGAAGAATTCACTCGCCTACTAATTTCATCATCCAATTTGTTCTCTCTGTCAAACATGCTTCCTAAATACACAAACTCGCTCACCTGGTCATTCAGTGTGCCATTTAGACTTACATTACATTCAGTGCTACCATTTCCTCTCTCAAAAGTCATTTTACTAATGCTACTACAAAATTTCAACAAAAGCCCATCATTCGAGGATACAGGACATCACTGCAATTAACTCATTTTATTTAAAACTGTAGTTTCATTTCATACTCTTTGTGGTAAATAGGATCATTTGCTGAACAAAGACGTGTTGTCAGGGTTCCCACTCTTTTTCTCCCATAAAAAAATAAGCACTTTTTAAGGACTTTTAAGCACCTATTGAAAAATTTTTAAGGACCTTGGCAATTACATGTGCACTAGCTTTATATACATATAGAAGAAAATGTATGTAAATACATTTTCTTCTATATGTGAGTGGTCACTTTATTATTACCACCTGAGAGTTTTAAGCAAATGAGCTATGGCTGCACCTAGTATAAAAAGGGAAAGCTTAGTGCTTGCGACAGTAGTAGAAGTGATTTTTGGGTGATGAGATGGGTAAAAAATGCGATTTGACGGACTTTCAACGAGGGATGATAGTAGGAGCTCGGAGCCATAGAGCGAGTATCACCGAAACCGCTGCATTCATGAAATGTTCCAGAACAGCTGTTGTTAAAGTGTTTGAAGACTGGACAGTCAGCCAAAAACTGGGTATCTACGTGCAATGTGTGGTCGTCATCGACTAGTGACTGCTCGGACGGAACGGAGAGTGTCCAGACTGGTAACAGACAACAGAAGGGCAACAGTGCAACAAATTACAGACCATCTTAATCAAGGATCCCCTAAAATTACCTCTGCACACACTGTTTGCCGTACACTGCATGCATCGGATGGGATATGGCAGCCGGCCTGTGTATGATCCCGTGTCAAATCAACCAGTCACTCAACCAGACCATTTCAGATTTCAATGAAACCTTCAGGGATCATTTTCCCTAGTGAATAAATGAGAACATATTTTTAAAAAAATTTTATCTCACTGAGTTTTCATGTAATTAATTTTTAAAATTTTGAAAAATTGGCATTTTTTGGCTTGCATAAACTTTTTCAATCTTGAATTTCTCAAGTTCTATAGGCCTAGAGTGTTGTTTGACTCCTCATTTTAAAGAGAATTTCATAAATTATAATTTGATATCAACTTGACTATGCTTGGTGAAAAAAAAATTTAATTAAAAAAAAAATTATGGTTTTTGTAATTTAAGCTTTAAATCCTGAAACTTTTAGAGTGGGATCTCAATGGGATCAGGAGTTATGGTACCAATGGTATTGTTTTAAATACCAGTTAGGGCTACATTGCTACCTTTAACTTTTGTAAGGTAAAAATTAAAAAAAAAAAAAAAATACATTAGCTGTAAGGTAACCAATTTACTTTGGGGTCTATTACAGATAATGATTTACTAAACCCTGCAACGGTAGCCCTAGTCAAAGAATTCCATCAAAATGATGTGGTGAGTTGTCAAATGCCTGGTAAAAAATACTTTGTTTCAGTCAAAAAAGATGGCATACGTGTACATGTTCAAAAGTATTTAATTCTAAGTACATTAAAATAAGCATATGTACTGTTTAAGGACCGTTGCCCTGAGCAGAGAATTGGAATTTCTAAATTTTGTGAGCTTCATCCCAAGCATTGTGTTCTTCCTGGGTCCAGTGGGACACATTCTGTGTGCATTTGCACAATACATCAGAATACCAAATTAATGATGGCTCAGTGTATAATACCTGAATTGACAAATGGTGAACTCCCGATTAAAACATACAAAGATGTAAAAAGCAATATAATTTGCAAAACGCCAACATCTAAATGTTACTTCGCAAATTGTGTTAATTGCCCAGGAAGTGATGATTAAAGGCTCGGTTTGAAGAAGCTTTTGAGCTCAATAGCATTGAAAATGTGAGTTTCAAACAATGGATGCAGATTGATAGCAAGTGTGTCTTGGTAACTATTATAAAACTGACAGAAGAGTTTTTGGATTATTTGTTTCAGAGTTTGCCAAAACTTTTAAGACACTCTTTCATTGCTACTCAACAGTCTTCCTATTTGCGACACTTGAAAGAAAATCTACCTCAAAACCAATGCATTGTACTTTGTGATTTTGCTGAAAATTATGCATTTATGCTTCAAGATTTTGCACAAGGCTTTCATTGGAACAATGCTCAAGCAACAATACATGTGTTTGTTATATACTACGTTGACAAGGAAAGCAAAAAGTTGGCGCACCTGAGCTTAGTTATTATTTCTGATTGTATGGTGCATGATACAGTTGCTGTTCATTTGTTTCAACGCCTCATTATCGACTTTCTTAAACAGAATCTGCCCCATAAACCCGAAAAGCTGAATTACTTTTCAGATGGAGCATCATCACAGTAAAAAAACAAATCAAACTTTCTCAATCTCTGCCATCATGAGATAGATTTTGGCATCAAGGTGGAATGGAACTTCTTTGCATCGTCACATGGAAAAAATGCATGTGATGGTGTTGGAGGAATTGTTAAACGATTAGTGGCATTGGCCAGTCTATGAATGGTCTACAATGACCAAATTATGACCCCTCACCAACTTGATGATTGGGCTAAAGACAATATTGTCAACATCAGTTTTTTGTATTCCACTACAGATGAATACGAGGCAGAGGAAAAGACCTTGAAGAGTAGATCTGAAACAGCAACAACAATAAAGAGTACTCAACAATTTCACAGTTACAGTCCTGTGAATGAGACTAGAGTTTTAGTGAAAAGCTACTCATTTTCAGAGGAATCATGTGTAGAAATAGTTTCAGCTGATGACACTGATGATGATCTGGACATTAATGACATTGTGGAATAACTTTTTTACGGGTCTTATAGAGGTTATTTTTCATGAAAGTTGGTTGTCAAATTTTCGAACTAAAGCCTAGTTCGTCATCAGGACTATGTCCCTGGAGTAGTTGCTGCCACTCAATTGGAAGAGTCCATCCACAATTATCGTTAATTGTGGTACTTCTTCTTCTTGCTATTTCGATCCCTTCTTCAAGTTTCCTCTTTACTAAGTTTGACTGGTGGGCGATTATTTTCACTGAGTCCCAATTTATGGAGTGTCCACTTGCTTGTATATGTCTGTCTAGCCCTGTTTTGTTCCCAATGTTCCTAATAGCTGCTTGGTGTTCTTTCATTCGGACCTTAAGGGAGAAGTATTAAGGTCCGAATGAAAGAACACCAAGCAGCTATTAGGAACATTGAGAACAAAACAGGGCTAGACAGACATATACAAGCAAGTGGACACTCCATAAATTGGGACTCAGTGAAAATAATCTCCCACCAGTCAAACTTAGTAAAGAGGAAACTTGAAGAAGGGATCGAAATAGCAAGAAGAAGAAGTACCACAATTAACGATAATTGTGGATGGACTCTTCCAATTGAGTGGCAGCAACTACTCCAGGGACATAGTCCTGATGACGAACTAGGCTTTAGTTCGAAAATTTGACAACCAACTTTCATGAAAAATAACCTCTATAAGACCCGTAAAAAAGTTATTCCACAATCACTATGAATAGAGGTGCCATAAATGCATTTACAACTAGGATTAATGACATTGTTGGCTTTGTTACATGCCAATACTCAGACAAGTGGTAGTTAGGTTGTGTGTTAGGAATAGAAGGAGATGAAGTAAAAATAAGTTTTTTGGAACCACATGGCCGTCATCGTCATCGTCAACCTTCTCCATCTTTCAAATACCCACAAGTTACTGACATACTAGTTGTGCATAAAAGTGAGGTTTTAACAAAAGTCGATCCTACAACAGCTACAGGAAGAGTTTATCGACTTACAGACTCAGAAACCAAAAAGGCAAACAAGAACTTATTTGTTAAATTAAAGAAGAACTAAGAGGCCGCTATTTTTGCGTAACTACAACTCTGAGTGCTAACTAAAAAAATTTTTATTAATTTTACCAGGTTAAACTTTTAGCCTGTTGGGACTGTCCTTCCCTTGTTTTATGTTTGACTATGTATTAGTATGATGTATTATGTAGATTTTAAAACTCAGTGTCTGTTATCATGTAAACACACTAAAAACGAGAATTATAAATCCATTATTATTTGTACATTAACTTTAAGTTTTTTGCCATAGCTCCTGATCCCATTGAGATCCCACTCTAAAAGTTTCAGGATTTAAAGCTTATAATATTACAAAAAACATATTTTTTCAAAATTTTTAAAAAACACTTTTAATAATCTTAATTTTTTTTTCGCCAAGCATAGTCAAGTTGCATATCAAATTAAAACTTTTGAAATTCTCTTTAAAATGTGGGATCAAACAACTCTCTAGGCCTTATAGAACTTGAGAAATTCAAGATTAAAAAAGTTTAAGCAAACCAAAAAATGCCCGATTTTTCAAAATTTAAAAAAATTATTACAGAAAAACCCAATGAGATAAAAACATTTTTTAAATATATTTTCATTTATATCATTAGGGAGAATGATCCCTGAAGGTTTGATTGAAATCTGAGATGGTCAGGTTGAATATGGAATTTTGTTGGTTGATTTGGCATGGAATGACACCTGTTCAAACACCTTTGCTGTCTGCAGTTAAAAAGAGAAAACGCCTCCAGTTCGTACAGGAGCACAAGGATTGGACAGTCAATAATTGGAAACAAATTATGTGGTCCGGTGAATCACGTTTTTAGTTGCACCATGCCGATGGCCGAATGAGAATTTGGCGGAAACAGCACGAAAGCATGGACCCCAAATGTATTGCTACAAACCTTGAAGCTGGTGGAGGCAACGTTATGGTTTGTGGAATGTTTTCCTGGCATGCTTTGGGCCCTTTAATTCGTGTTGATCAACGTCTGACTGGAATATCATATCTAAACATCGTTGCGGACCAAGTGCATCCTGTCATGTGGATGGTTTATCCCAATGGTGATGGCTACTTTCAACAAGATAATGCATCCTGCCATAGTGATCGTATTGTACAGGATTGGTTTCAGGAACATGTCGGTGAGTTTACTTTGCTTAGGTGGCCCCCACAATCTCCAGATCTCAACCCCATTGAGAATTTGTGGGATGAAGTTGAAAGAGCCATCAGACAGCTGGATACACAACCCTGCAACTCACACTCCTGGAAAGTGCTATTCATCAAACATGGTCTCAGATTCCACAAACCACCCATCAACATCTCGTGGAGTCCATGCCACGAAGAATCGACGCAGTATTAAAGGCGAAAGGTGGCCCAACGAAGTACTGAGGGGGTGGTCATAATAAAGTAGCCACTCAGTGTATAAAGACACCAACTTTTTTTCTCTCAGTGTCTAGGCTCCAAATATTAATTAGGTATAGCATTTCAAATGAACACAACCGATCGAAAGTTTATGGACAAACGTGGAAAAATTGAAAAAAAAAAAGTCCGAACAAAATTTAAAAAAAAAAGCACCTTTAAGCACTCCGAACAAAATAAAAAATAAGCACTTTTAAGTACTTTTTGCTCTTTTTAGGAAAATATAAGGACTTTTAAGCACCCATAAAATATATAAGCACTTTTTAAGGACTTTTAAGGATTTATAAGCACCATGGGAACCCTGGTTGTAGATGTGTAATGTGAAGCAAAATGTAGTAAATAGGATGGGGAAATATTCTGAAGTGGTTTGGCCATGCTGAGATGTCTGATAGATCAGCAGTAAATAATGTCAACATCTGCAACGCGGATTTGTATAATCTAGCTCCTAAGACATAAACTCCGAATTTCAGAGAATGGCTTGTTAATTTCATGTATGCATGTAAAAAAAAAAAATACTTACAAACTGATGCTCATATTCAAGTGTTGATAAATTATTAATGGCAAACATAGCACTAAGTCAATAATCATAATAAACTTAAAATACAGAGGGGGAAAAAAACACATACCTTTTCCTCCAGCTCTTTAGTCTGCTGCACCACTTTATTTTGCAAGAGTTGCCCGTCAGGGCTAATATTTAATAGTCGTGAACTTCGACGCAGTACAGTTATCTGAGGCTCTTTTCTACAACAGAATAAAAAAAAAAATCTTAGATATACTTTTTTTTTCTTTTCGAGGAAATTTTAGCAATAGACAGTATTTTTTACCTTGCCATCCCAAAAATCCCTTACTGACAACAGCCAGATAGATTTTTAATTTATTTCCAAAACTGTTTTGAGTTTTCAACTCTTAAGTACAGAAGAATTAATAAAAATATTAATTAATGATAAGAAACACGGCCAATCGTAAGATGAAACTAAAAACCTTGAACTCAGTGCTACATATATAAATAATGCATGCCATTTATGTATTATATTGTACACAGTCAAGTCACATTATTGTGACCACCAACTAATAACCAGAGTAACCGCCGTGTGTGGCAGCTAGACAGGCTGGGAGTGACTCAAAAAGGTGTTCACAAGTATGTGGAGCCATGCTGACTGCAGTGCATCTCACAGCTGCTGGAGGGTACGTGCTGAAGATTCCATAGAGCGAACAACACAACCGAGGTGGTCCCACAGATGCTCAATTGGGTTTAAGTCTAGGGAATTAGGGGGACAGAGAAGTACTTTCAAGTCTTCATCATGCTCTTCCAACCACTGTCGGACATATCTAGCTGTGCGATACGTTGCATTGTCATGCTGGAAGATCCCATCCACCCCAGGAAAGACTATCAGCATGTATGGGTGTACGACTGTACATGGTCTGCAAGGATGGATTCATAACGAATCCGGTCCATAGTGCCTTCCACAGGTATGAGTGGACCCAGAGAATGCCACGAAAACATTCCCCAGACCATAACACTGCCCCCACCAGCTTGTGTTCTTCCAGAGATAGTTGAAGAGTGTTTGTCCTACAATGTTTCTCGCCTTATACGCCAATGCCCATCCGTCCGATGAAGCAGAAAGCTTGACTCATCAGAGAAGGCAATCCTTTGCCAATCAGCAGAGGTCCAATTACAATACTGCCGTGAAAATGTAAGGCTTTTCTGCCGGTGCATCTTTGTTAGCATAGGTGCAGTGACCATCCGTCTGCATCCGAGCCCCATACACAGCAGTGTTCACTGAACTGTCATTTTAGACACTCTTCTGGTAGCCTCCTGGTTCATTCGGCCAGTGAGTTGCTCCACTGTAGCATGTCAAGCAGCCCTCATGCACCTTCGAAGCCAATGTTCACCTCTCACATCAATGGCATGTGGTGCTCCGCAGTTTTCACATCACTTATTCACAATGGTGCCATTTCTCCAATCACGATACACTTTAACCAGAGCAGCACACAAACAGTTCACAAACTGCGCTGTTTTAGAAATATTTCCACCCTTGGCCCAAAAGCCGATAATCATCCCTTTTTGCAAATCTGATAAGTCGCTCCTTTTATCCAAGACAGAGCAACGAGTGATATGTTTCCAGAATGCCTACAGCACACCTTATATACCCTCCACGGCAGATCACGACACATGCCTTCTTTCATTGTTTATGTGCTGTTGACTTCAAAAGTAGGAGGTGGTCGCAATAATGTCACTTGACTGTGTATAATGTAACATACAATATAGGTACACATTGTTTATATATTACACATACTGTACATTACATTAACTTGATACAACAACCAACCACTAGTGCCCATGAAATTTAACTTTGCACCATTTTTGTACCATCCCCAGCACCCAGTATGTTAGAAATCTTTTTAAATTGCATTTTTGAATTTTATATGTGATGTCAGTGCTTTCTCAAAAATTGAGAAATTCGACTTTAGAAATTGCAGTTTTGAAGCCAAATTTTGCACCTCAGAACGTTTAGGCGAACAACGGAAATCGGTTCAGCTATGTATGTGTAGGCCCGGCTGCCATCACATCCCACAGTGATTTTTGTTAATTCTGCCATAACATCCTACAGTGATTTTTGTTAATTCTGAAATTAGCTGAGGGCGATCTTAGTGAGAGATGAGTTCGCTTCCTCGGGGCACACCGTGGGAACAATGGCGCACATAACAGCAACAAGGGCCCCTGTGAATCTTGGAGAGGTGCCAGCTAGTTCGATGTGATGTTAGCAAAAAGACCCCATCTCACTGGGTTTTGTTCCAGAATCCTTAGGTTGAATAACCAACTGGAACCATCAGCTGTGGGCTAATCCCCCACACTGATATTCTTACCTGATTAAAAAGGCACACAGAAATATTAAAAATGATTCAAGTGTGAGATATGATAGACGTACCACAGTTGCGAAGGATGGTCCACCACGGAATCGACCTGGACTTTCTAAACAGCGTATGAGAAAGAGATATCGGCTGAGTGAGTGAAAGATTGGTGTATGAAATACTAGAGGTATAAATGGCAAGATGAATGAGGTGATTGAAGAGATGAATAAGTATACATTGGATGTGCTGTGTGTAAGTGAAACCAAAAAGAAGGAAATTGGGGTCGAAGAAGTGAATGGAACGGTGAATGTGTGGTCTGGAGTATTGGATAATGTGAGAGGACAGGCTGGTGTATGTGGGATTTTAAGTGAAAAAATGAAGAACAACTTGATTCACTATAGCTGCATAAGTGAGAGAATTCTCTGGATTCGTTTGAAAGTGAAATTTCAGATAATAGTAGTTGTTGTAGTGTATGCTCCTTGTGACTCAGAACCTTCTGATAGGAAGGAAGGTTTCTGGAATGAGCTAAAAGTTGCTTTGAGCCAGTTTGGTGCTAAAGAGAAAGTTATAATAGCAGGGGACTTCAATGCTAGAGTAGGTGTGCAGAATGCAATTTCTGATAATGTTCTGGGTAAGTTTAATGATTCTTGTGTGAATGCTAATGGTGAAAGATTAATTGAACTCTGCATTGAGAATGGTTTGTGTGTACAAATACGTTTTTCAACCACAAGTATATCCACACATCATCATCATCATTGTCAATTATTATCAATTCACTGCTGGACGAAGGTCTCTCCAAGCCTCTTCCACAATGATCTGTCTTGTGCCAGTCTCCTCCATGTTACTCCCGCATACTTTCGAATTTCATCCACCCATCTTCCACGTGGTCTTCTTCTGGGTCTTTTCCTGTTCCTTGGAATCCAATCTAAAATTCCGACTGTCCATCGATGGTATGTCCTTCTAGCAGTATGCCCAGCCCATTGCCATTTCAGGGATTTTACTCTGATAATGATTTCTTCTACTCTTGTCAGTTTTCTGATCCACGAGTTCCTCTTCTTATCTCTTCTGGTTACACCTAGCATGCACCTTTCCATGCTTCTTTGAGTTGTCTGCAGCCTTTGTATGTCTCTTTTAGTTAAGGTCCACGTCTCTGCGCCATACGTAAGCACTGGAAGGATGCATTGATCAAACACTTTTCTTTTAAGACATAATGGCATATTGCTTTTGAAAATTATGCTGTTTCTTCCAAAAGCTCTCCAGGCAAGTTTTGTACGCCGATTAATCTCGTCACCAATGTGACCCTCACCCGATATCTGCCGTCCAAGATAAACGTACGCATCTGTTATCTCCAGCTTTTCTCCATCAACCGATAAATCTTCATCCCTTGTAAAAGCACTGTACATCACTTTTGTCCTCTGAAAGTTCATTCCCAATCCCACCCCTCCACCCTTGTCAGCAAGCCCCTTTTCCACACTCTGCAGCCCCGATGGAGCAGTAGCAAAAATGACCACGTCATCAGCAAAACGAAGCTGAGCCAGATAATCTCCATCAACCTTTATCTCCCCATTTTCCCAGTTCAGTGACCGAAAGACACTTTCCAATGTGGCATTAAAGAGCTTGGGAGATATGGTGTCACCCTGTCCCACTCCCCTCCAATTTCTTTGTGTGCTGCATCCTCAAACAGCCAAATCCTTGCACCTGCACTCTCACAGATGTCACTAATAACATCAATGTATGCATCTCCAACCTCAAAGCCATTGTAATCGTCGATGGTCTCACTGAATCAAAGGCCCCTTCATAATCAATAAAAGCCACGCACAACGGAAGCCCACATTCCCCCGCTCTCTCAGCACGTGGACATGATCCACAGCGCTGCAACCACTCCTGAATCCACCCCCCACCACCACCACCACCCCCGGTTGAACCATGTCCAGTGCTACCCTCAAGCGGTGTGAAAGAACTTCAGTGAAGTTCCTATAAACCACTGATAGGAGGTCGACAGGTCTGTAGTTCTTGAGATCCTTAATGTCACCCATTCTATGCAGCAGGATCATCGCAGCACTGCTCCAATAATCAGGAATCCCCCTTCCCCTAAGGCACCGAGTGAAAACCTAGGTGAATACTGTTTCAATTTATCCACCCGCTTCTTGTATGATGTCTACAGTAATTCCATCTTCTCCCAAAAGAGTGTGATAGATTTTGTTGTCTATGATCAGCATCTGAAACACTTAGTTGCTGACACTCATGTGATGAGAGGTGCGGATGTTGGTTCTGATCATTACACAAGTAAAACTGAATGTTGGTTGGAAGAAAAGGAATAGGAAAAGGCCCAGGATGGAAAGAATAAAGGTTGAAAGGCTATCTGAATATCATCAGAGTTATTCTGACTTACTCAGAGAATGACTGAAGGAGCTGAAGTCTTGTGAGAGGGATGTAGAAAAGAAGTGGGAATGTTTTAAGAACTGTATTGTCACTGCTGCTGAAGAGGTCTGTGGCACCGCAAAAGTGGGTTTCAATAGAGGTGATGTTTGGTGGAATAGTGAGATTGAAGAGGCAGTAAAGAGAAAGATGGAAGCCAATTTGTGGATGCTGCAAGGTAGTGTTTCTGTGGATGAATATTGCTGTAAGAAGTGTGTTCACCAGAGTAAGGCAAAAGATAGGAAGGAAAAGGTGGAAAGGCATGAGTTGGCTTTCCGGAAAGATAGGAAGACTTTCTGGAAGTACATGAGAATCAAGAAAAACAGGGAAAACAAAGTTGTAAGCTGTGTTAAGAATAGGATCGGGGAAATGATATGGGAGCCCAATAAGTTAAGTGAAAGATGGGGTGAATACTTCTGTGAGTTATTAGATCAGGAAAGAAAAGGTGATTCAGAGGCAGAAGCAAACGATGTCACAGTGAAGGATGGAAGCACACGAGGGATCTCAAGAGAAGAGGTGTGTAAAGCTCTACAATCTCTTCAGAATGGTAAGGCTCCAGGAGTTGACACGGCATAACTGCCGAAATGTTGAAATATGGTGGTGACCCTGTAATTGTTTGGTTAACTGAAATTTGCCAGTTGTGCTGGGAGTTAGGAATGGTCCCTCGAGATTGGAAGGATGCTATAATTGTCCCCTTGTATAAGGGAAAAGGTTATCAGACTAACTGCAAGAACTATTGTGGTATGAACCTACTAAGTGTGACAGGGAAAGTGTTTGGTATGGTTGTTATTGAAAAAGCACGGGGTATTACATCAGAGAAAGTGTGGGATGTTCAGAGTGGTTTTATACCTGGTAAAAGCTGCACTATCCAAATATTTGCATTACGTATAATGATTGAAAAGTATCTGGCTGTTGGTAAGAAAGTTTTTTGCTGCCTTCATAGATTTAAAGAAAGCTTATGACCAAGTAAATAGGACACTTTCGTGGAAGGTATTGAATGAATATGGTGTTACAGGGAATCTACTTAACAGTGTAAAAGCCATGTATGCTGGCAGTAGAGCTTGCGTACGAGTGAATGGTGTTTTATCAAAATGGTTTTTTATTGGTGCAGGAGTCAGGCAAGGTTGTGTAATGTCACCATGGCTGTTTAATATATTTATGGATGCATGCATGCTTGATGCCAAAATAGATAATATTGGTTTATGTCTTGGTGATATCCGTGTGTGCAGATTGCTGTATGCTGATGACACTATCCTGTTGGCAGAGAGAAAAAGTGAGTTGCAGAGTATGTTGTCTCCGATGTACGAAGTTTGCATAAAATTCAAGCTGAGTATAAATAAGGGAAAAACCAAATTTATGGTTTTTGAGAGACGAAGTAGTAGTACTGAATGTAATATATGTCTAAATAGCACAGTGATTGACCACGTGAATGAGTTTGTGTATTTAGGAAGCATGTTTGACAGAGAAAACAAATTGGATGGTGAAATTAGTAGGAGAGTGAATTCTTCATTGAAAGTCATGGCTGCTTTGGGAAGGTGTCACAGGAATGATAGGTTCTCAAAAGAGTCCTGCATGGCTGTGTATGGAAGTGTAATTGTTTCTACTCTGCTGTATGGCAGTGAAACCTGGGTACAACAGAAGAAACACAGAAGTTGTTTGTGTGAGGGAGAAATGCGTTACTTACGGGAAGGGGGGGGCAAGACACATTCTGATCATGTGAGGAATGAAGATGTGTTGCAGTTGTATAATGTGAAGTAAAATGTTGTTAGCAAGGTGGAGACTAATATACTTTGGTGGTTTGGCCATGTTGAAAAATTGGGTGATGAGATGCTTACTAAGAAAATCTTTTCAGCCCAAGTGGGAGGAAGGAAAGGTAGAGGAAGGCCAAGGAAGCCATGGGAGGATCAGATTCAGGAGTCTGCATGAGAAAAAGATTATGAGTATGAAGAATAGAATATCTTGTGAATGGCATGTGATGGATGTCAGTGAAGCCCGAGTTGTATGTCAAAATCGCTGTAAATGGAGAAGTTTGATACGACAACAGTAAGTAAAAATTATCTGGCAGTTTGTATTTCTTTGTGCAGCTAACCTCTGAATATCAAAGAACAGCTTAGTGATATGTATGTATGCAGTTAGCTCAATGGATTCTTTGAATCTTATGAAATGAAATTATCTGATAAATATACAGTTGCTAAAATGATAAAAGTGGCCTTCCTCCAGAGTTTAAGCTGGTTCATAAAATGCTGTAGATAAAATGCTAAAATGGGGGGGGTATAGCAAAATGCTAAAGATAGTTAGCCACTTTTGCCACTCAGAAAATCGTAACCTCAACCGAATAGTTCACACAAACAACACTTTGGACATCAGTGCTTTATGGCCTTGGGGGAATGTCGTAGATATCACAGCTGACTCTGGTTTAAACTTCAACTTTGAAAGGGAGGAGGGGTCTAATCCCTCTAGCAGAGTTCATTCTAGGATTAAAAAAGAGCAGGGTGCAGACTTTGAAAAAGGGCACTTTTTTAACTGATAAGGGCTTAATTCTTTTTTATTTATTTAGTTATCTAAACAGAATAACATTACACATATTAATATGCAGAGGTTTAATTATTTGAAAAAGGACACATGTTTTTACTGGAGCTTTGAGAGAATTGTAAATGTTAGTGTTTAGTATATCAGTAGTAATTCCAGAGTAAGTACTCTTCAAGTAGTTTATTTTCATCAATATTGTGTTAGAAACACATACAGGAATGTTTTCAGTCTGAAGATCATATACACTGGTGTCCGAAGGTTAAGGACGGATCACATTTTTATCTAGAAATGAAAAAATTATGTCTGTAGCTAAATTTGGCAGTAAATTTATTGCCAGCCCTGAAGCAGAATCTTTTTCAGGAGTCTGCAACACAGAAAGGAAAAGCTAAAAACTGTCTGCAAGATAAAGGGATACCTAAATATTATTATATATATATATATATACATTTATAGTCAACCTAGCTTTTCCCTGATAAAAAAACAAAGATTTTATTTTATTCAGAATTTAAACATCTCTAAAATGCTTTTGAAAGTATAATTAATAGTAAATAACTTGAAATTCGTAGTGATTTATTTTTTTCTTTAATGTAGTTAATCGAAGAAACTTTCAACTCCCTCCTTTAAAGGATGTTATATACCTGATACACATTGTGCTTTTATTATTTCCTTCAGCAATTATGTTGTATTGGGGGCCTCATCAGCTGATGATTTAGACAGCTGTGTAAGAGTAATGATTATGTCAACTTTGGAAATGATAGTAATATATATATATAATTCAGAGATGCCAACCTGTTTCGGATATTTTCAGTAGTACTCGTACAAATTTTCAGTAGTTTTGGCCATTTTTCAGTAGTCATACCAAAAAGAATCATTTTAACCGAGGAAAACAACTCATTTAATTTAATTAGCATTTTTTTACTTACCGTATATACTCGCGTATAAGTCGAGAAATTTGGGACAAAATGAGAGCTTCAAAGTAATGGGGTCAACTTATACGCGGGGCCTAAAAAAATCGTAAGTCCAAAAGTTCTTCCCGTGAGGCAAAAGGCAATCCATCCCAAAACAAATAAAAATGCCGATGCGGTATTAATTACGAAATCGCAACCCTCCGAAAGAAAAAAAAAGAAAGAAAGAAAGAAAAAACACTGATGTGGTAGAATTACGAAATTGCGACCATCCAAATTTCTCGGCGCTTTGAAAAGTCTCCTCTCTCCTGGCTTTGCGTATCCACAGCGCAGTCACAGCAGCGCATAGAAAGCTTCGCCCTTTCGACTACCAGTTGAATGCGCTGACCTTCGAAGTAACGGAGCCATGCGACAGCCAGTGTTAGGTGTTGCTTGTTCTTAATCGCACATGTTTTTCTTGTTCTTAATCGCACGTGTCTCGCTTCTCCTATTATGAGTGACACGGATTGTGTAAAGAAACGGATGTCCTATAACGCAGGATTCAAGTTGAAAGTGGTTTCTTTTGCAGAAAATACCAACAACTGTGCTGCTTCACGTCAATTTGGCATTAACGAAAAACTGATTCGAGATTGGCGTAAAAAACTGGACTTGGTGAAAATCCCCAAATCGCAAAAGGCGCTGCGCCGTGGAACGACATCTTTCCCAGAGCTGGCAAGTGTCTTGAATGATTTGATTGTGGGCTGCAGACAAAATGGTTACATTGTAACGCGAACTGGTATACGTTTGCGAACAATGAAGCTCGCAAAAGATGAAAAGTTTGCAGCCGCAAATAACACTTTTCGTGCCTCACCAGGTTGGTGCACAAGGTTCATGAACCGCTATGGGTTGTGTCTACGCCAGCGCACCAAAATTGCACAAAAGTTACCTCGTGACCTCGAAGCAAAGATAATGGAATTTCAAAAGTATGTAATTCAAAAGAGAAAAGAGACTGCTTTAAAACTTTTCCAAATAGGGAACATGGATGAAACCGCCATGTGTTTCGACCTTCCTGGAAATAAGACGGTGAACCAAAAAGGCGAAAAAATATCTTGATCAAAATGACTGGCCACGAAAAATCCAGTTTCACGGTTGTTCTTTCCTGTTTGGCCGACGGCAGTAAGCTACTTCCGGTAATTATTTTCAAACGCAAAACTCTGCCGAAAAGCGTTGTCTTTCCGTCTGGTGTGCTCGTTCGTGCCCGTGAAAAAGGATGGATGAACAATTGACTGGTTAAAGAATGTGTGGAACAAAAGGCCAGGTGCACTTTTGAGGAAACCTTCTCTTTTGGTGTGGGATATGTTTGTTGCACACCGTTGTGCAAAAGCGAAAAAAACTGCAGAAAATTCAAAAACAACTCTTGCTGTCATCCCAGGTGGGTTGACATCTGTTCTTTAACCACTAGATGTCTGCCTTAATAAGCCCTTCAAGGACAATGTGTGGAGGTATTGGGCAGATTGGATAAGTTCGATTAGCCGACTGAAACCAAGGGCGGAAATCTAAAGAAGCCGGATATCGTTTTGATTGCGCGATGGGTCAGGGATGCTTGGGATGCGATACCTGCGGAAATGGTCGTGAAATCATTTGCATTATTAACAAACTTGATGGCACAGAGGATGATGAGATTTTTATGAGTGATGATGACAGTGATTCTGATGACACAGGCATAGATGGGAATACCGATGTTTATGATGACGCGCCGATGACGGAGAAAGACTTTTTTAAACTGTTTGGGCGAGTCTGACTCTGAATCGGATTTTGAAGGGTTCCGATGAAGTTTTTGGGTATGCAAATTAAATTTAGTATTATATATAATTTTTTTTTCGTTTTCAAATGTTTTTGAATAAATTCATTGAAATTTTTTTTTTCTCATTCCGGGATCGACTTATACGCGAGTTTCCGATTTCTTACGATTTTTTCCTCTGAAAGTGGGGGTCGACTTATACGCGAGTATATATGGTACTTATTTATTTATATACATGAAAATCTGTATCAAAATATTCCAAATTTTTCACATGAAAAAAATATACACCATGATTGATACATTTTTTTTTACACAACAAACAATTGATTAAACATCTTTCTTTAGTGATTTCGCTGTACAGGTGTTTTGCAGATTTGAGTTCCTCAGCAGAAAATCTTTTTTCATAACACACTTGCCCAGAGGAGAACATATTCATTTTTGCAATAAGAAGTGCTTCTACAGTTTCTAAACTTAAATTAGGTTGGAAACGGGCTTAATTTTTTTGCACTAAACTAAAAACTCTCTCACTCGCAGCATTCGAGTGTGGAACTACAAGTATTGCAAACATTACTTTCGAGAGAATAGTATACTTAACTGCTCCATTACAGCCTCTTAATTTTGAGATTTCTGACCAAGTGACATCTATTCTATCTGTTACTGCTATGGTCTCTAATCTGTCAAATTGATAACAAGGAATTCCACTTCCAGTATATCAAGTTCATTTTCAGTTATTATAAATGGAAGGTGTTTGACTATGTGTAATACAGAAATAAATGATGTTATGGCTCTAAGTGAAGGATCTACTGCTTCTGCATGTTTTAAGAATTAATCATAGATCAGTATCTTTTCTTGAATATAAGAACATTCTTCAATGTGAAATTTTCCGACAGATGTATAGAACTTAGAAAGTTCATTTTCGTTTAAAATGATTTCGCTTAAATACATTTTTGATTTTACTCCAATTACAAGTTGTGTCCTTTTCGATTTTTCTTTTTTGAAAAACTGTTATTTGAAAAATTAAGCTCAACATCGCCATCAGCTACGACAGTAGGTTTCACAAACCCCTTGGATGCCATGACAATTTTATCCATCATGCTGAAAGAACTTTCAGTTTAAAGACCATGAATGCATGATAGCTTTCACTATTTTAGATAAAAGGTCATGTAACTTGGAGAATATGAATGCTTTTGAATATCATGCGTCAATTCTTACAAATTTTTCAGCTTCGTCACTTTCGTTTTCGGACTCTCCCCCTTTATCAAGCTGAAATGCAAACCTTTTTTAGGGGAATATGTAAGAACACAGGATACACGTTTGGAACATCATTGGAAAAAAAAATTACAGTTATGGGAGAAACCTTTGCTACGTCCGATTTCCGTTTTCGGACATTTCCCTTCCATATTCAAGGTGAAATACAAATATTTACGAAATAAAATGAAATTTAACAACAATACTAGGCAGAGGAAACATTGCGTGAAAAATAAAATTACGATTACAGGAGAAATCTTCACTGTTTCCGAAAGTTTTGAAAGACGAAATTTCCGTTTTCGAAAGTTTCAGGCGGAAAGCATCCTTCACCACTACCAATTGCCCCAAAGTTTCTGTTCAGTTATGCATCGATCTTGAAGATAACCCAAATTACGACGAAAAAGCAGAAATTCCTCAAAGCCAAAGATAACACGGGAATTTTTGCGCCGTCGAATTTCCGTTTTCGGAAATTTCCCTTCCATTTTCAAAGTGAAATACGAAGATTTATGGAATAAAATTATGTATAACAACAATACTGGACAGAGGCAACATCGCAGGAAAACGAAATTACGATTACGGAAGAAATCTTTATTTCGTTCACTTCCGTTTTTGAAAGGCGAAATGCTGTCCCGATCAGCGTGTTTTTACGCATTGGTAAAATTTTTTGATGCATAGTTTTACGCGTTTTTCGATGTGTGTTTTTGCGCGTTGATGTGTATTTTATGTGTTTCTCGACGAGTATTTTTACGTGTTGATGCATACTTTACGCGCTTCATGATGTGTATTTCTACGAGTCGCGAAAAATTCTCGATACATATTTTTACGCGGATGGTAAAATTTCGATGCGTACTAAATGCGTAATTACGCATTTTGGCGAATTCTGCAATGAAATCCAAGCATACCTTTCTGCAACGCAAGAAAAAAATTCAAAATATTAATTACTGAAATTAATGGTAGACGCACGATTTAAAAAAAAAAAAAACCCTCCGATGCCAGGCAATGACACTCACATTCTGCACCAAACGATTTTCAACAGCTTGTCGCTGCACTGCGAAAGAGCTTCAGGCCGAACTCCGCCCACGTCCACCAAAGCATCCCCACAATGTTTCATGCTGGGGAGGGAGGGTTTTCTCTTAGAATGACTCAGCACAAGGCCACACTCATCGAGTGCCGGCCGATTGCGCTAAGATCCAAGCAGCTTTGAGAGGTAGAACTGGAAGTGCAGGCAGTATCGCAAGCAAGATGAATGACGGATCGTCAAGTGGCCGCCGTTGCGTTGGGAAGGGGAACAAGCAAAATAAAAATTAACAACTTCCGTTAATTTTCTGTAGAAAAATCACGGTTTTACGTATTCCGTAGTACAAGAGCTTTTTTCCGTAGGAACTACATAGATTCCGTAGTTGTTGGCATCTCTGTATAATTTCTAGTGCCCATATTTATTTTTGTTTGAAATCCTTCTTGTGAATTGACTTGCTTTGAGAAAAATGTTTTTTGAATTGACAGGCTTTGAGAAAAATTTCACTGTATTTGTGAAAATGTGGAGGGAGCATTTTCATTGATACGTAATTAAATCCCAAAAACTTATAAAATTAAAGTGAGAAACAAGGCACAAAAAAAAAAAAAAAAAAAAAATCCCGTTCCCCTGATCAATTTGAAATGAAATTATCAGGAAGTAAATAAAAAAGGGAAAAAATTGTGACTGTCAAGAGCTACTGGAATGCTGCATATTAATACTGCCATGGAAATGCAACAGGAGACATTAAAAATGTGTAGAAGTATGATTTTATTTTATTTTTAAATTCACCTGAATTTAACTAAGATGAAGTTTCTTTATCTCAAAGACTACAGTCTTGTGATGATTATATATAGATTAAGATAATACAAGATGAAGTTATCTATATAAGATGAAGTTATCTGGAAGAAGAAAAAAACTGCCACTGTCAACTTTCGGAATGCCATGGAAATAGAGAACAAAACATTACAAATGCTAAAAAATATGGCTCTTGAAAATAAAACAAACTAATATTCCTTTTTAATCTAACTGAAACAATGCTATCTGGAAACCAAAAACGGAAAATTTGCGACCATCAGCTCCTGAAATGCAGCATAAAACGCCCGTGAAAATGGAGTAGAGACGACAAAAAATGTGTAAAAACAATGATCTACAAAAAAAAAAAAAAAAACTTCACAAAACTAACTGAGGTGAAGGCATCTAAACGCCCGTGAAAATGGAGTAGAGACGACAAAAAATGGGTAAAAACAATGATCTACAAAAAAAAAAAAAAAAAACTTCACAAAACTAACTGAGGTGAAGGCATCTGGAAGCAAAAAAAAAAAAAAAGAAAAAAAAAGAAAAATTATGGGATGTCAAGTTCCAAAACACTCCGCGAAAACAGAAAAAAAGCGTTGAAAAGGCTCAAAAAATATTGCTCCTGTAAAAAAAAAAAAAAATTATCACATAAATTTAATTATCACAATGTTATACAGGTGCGAAAAAAGAAAAATTGCAGCCACTAGCTTCAGGGATGCAATGCAAGACAAACATGGTGAAAACGGAGAAGGAGCTTCCTAGCTCCATTATGGAAAGAAAGCAATGTTCCCGTCAAGTCAAAGTTATCTGTTTCTAAAACAAGGACGAAGAAGAAAATTCAAATAAAATTAAATAAAACAATTGCTACTTGATCTATTGATATAACTTCACATCTGGAAGCGGGATCCAACGTTAAAATCACGCAAAAATTTCCCATTTTTTGCTTAAAAATTGAAAGGAATGCTAAAAACATTGAATGTTGAAGAAATAGTCAGAAAAAACAGTCTGCACATTTTTCCAAAAAACTATGACGACAGGCGTCACCATGTTGCGCTATGTCTGTTCCTGGGGTTTAGTTGAGTAAATAGTTAAGAAAATTTTGGGGGGGTTTTGTTGTTTTTTTAATAAAACAATACAAACTTTTGAAACTTTCTGAAAGCAATCTGCAAGGGTTAAAGTAATCTTCTGTGCCCTCCGCAGCAGTGCTGTATTGACTGAAGATTATAATTAGAATACTGGTCACTAACTTCGGCAGGTTTAGGATGTTACAAATTTCCTGTAGGCCCGCTGGGAAGGGGAATAGGGCGAGAGTGCTTAGGAGTGGAGACAGAGTGAGTAGGGGGGAGTAGAGGGAACAAATACTGGTCACCTCCTTTGTCTGTCACCACCAGGTCCAATTTGTACTAACTTGTTCCTTCCCCCAGTAGTTCAGTGGGCAGGTCCTTTTGTCCTAAATCTCATTCTTCCTTCCTTCCTTCACTATAATCATAAAAAAACAGTGATTGTATCTTATTGGTTCCCATCTTCCAGGAATCTTAACCAACATAGGTGGTTATGACTTTCTGTACTTGGGGCAAAGCTAACCTGACTATGCAGTTAAAGCTACGGAGTGTGTACTTCTACTGCATAATATAGTTCCAGTTTAAAAATTCCTGATCATGCTTGAACTGAGACCTAAAAATGGGCATGGATATACAGATGTTCTAAATGTCATACGTACGTACTGTGATGTACTACAGAGGTGAAAGCATGTCAAGGCAACAAATCTGCAGCGAGATAATCTGTCTGCGTAGCTTAGTTGAGAGAGCGACTTACTCCGGAGTGAGGGGACACGGATTCCATGGTCAGCGCGGACAAACTTGTACATTATTTTGGTGCCCGAATTTCCAGGATGACCCGGCTGTTAAGTTTCTCTCAATGATGTGATGTTCTTTCCACACAGCGAGATAAGAAAAATGAGAATCCCTTCTTCAGTGCTTCAAAAAAAAAAAAAAAAATAGAATCAGTGTGACGTTACGTTCCACACACACCAAATTGTCTTGGATTTCTCAAATGCACGTTCTTTATCGGATGACTGCCTACAGTGACACATGGTCCCAACTGACCTGTGGGCCACGCCCGGCCCTCTTTCGGGAAGGGGGTGACGTGCCTGCCCCACAGCACGCACATGAGATAAAGGCAGATAGTAGTGAGGGCACATACCAGTGTAGAATAGTGGATAGCACTCGGTGCTCCGGAGCCGAGAGTTGTGGGTTCGAATCCTACCCCTGGCATAAAAATGATGGAGAAATTTACTTTGTCATATTACATAAAAAAAAACCGAAGATCCCAGTTTCGGTTGTGTTTCTAAAAATACAAATATTAGCATTTCGGCGATGTCATTGTCACTTCTGTTTTGCTTCATGGAGGCTATACAGTATAATTGGGGATATTTAGGCTATACAGTATACACTGGGGATATTTACTGTTAGACAGAGAAGAGAACTGTATTAGCCTAAGGGTAAGGCAGAGATAATGGCTTGTTCTTTTTTTTTTTGTGGTTACTGTTTTAAAATACTCATTCAGAAATCGTGTATCTGGTGGTCGGCAAGATTGAGAAGGTGTGAGGTTTGAAGGAGGACATCGTGATGGAAAGCTGGAAGTTTCCTTTTGTCTTGCCTTAAGTCACCTTCAGGGGGAAGGGTCCACGACACATGGCACCATATTAGTACACAGAGATATACTGAAACACAAGAGATATCTTGTTGGTAAATTGGTTGCACAGCATTAGCAGCGTAGTCAGGTTAGTTTTGCCCGAGTATAGACGTAGACTAGAGGTTAATACTGAGTTGGTGTGCTATTTTGATTTCCTGTATAGGATTGATTAGAGTACATCTGAGCGATGTGCAGTTTTCATTTTAGAGCGGCATTTTTAAAAACTAAATAACAATAGGGTGCATAATTTTAGCGTGAGGGCGGGCAGGGTGTGCCACCCAGCGAAAAACACCTAGAATGAACCCTGCCTCTATAATCTTACCTCACCCCACCCTTTACAGAGTACTCTTGAGTGTATGGAGGGGGAGAGGGCGAATGAGCCAAAAGGTGCTGTAGAAAAATACCTTAAGGATTAAGAAAATAACATTAGCGGAGTGTGAATCGCTGCTAGAATTTCGGAAACTTTAGTTTTTGCAAAAAAAGCAAAGTCAGAGCAGAATCTGCTGATGGGTTGATAATTAAATGGCTGGCACGATTTTGCTACAGACACTAATTTTTCTCTCACATTTTGGATTAACTCATTGCACTTCACGAAAATAGTGTGTGACCATAGCTTAGCCTCTGCCTTTCTTTCAGCATGCACAACAATCTTGAATTTGGAAAGACACTTTTGATTAATTTCCACTTCATAGCATTTTCAGAAATCACATGATGTTGAGGATTCCCAAATTCCTACATGAAACTTGAAAACCTGGGTTTCCGCTTTTAGAATATTACAGAAACCCATAATTCCAGACTACACCCGGACAACAAACCGGCCTGAAGAAAGCAGTATCATAAAATGAATGCTGACAAAATTTTAATTTGGAGGCTTAAAATAATTTTTCATGTAAACAAAAGAAGCACTAAAAATAAATATCAAAACTATAAAACATGCTTAAATTATGTAAGAAGTTTAATTTAAGGAATTACTCAAAGTAATCAAAATTGTGTACTGAATTGCCCAAAGTTCATGTATATATTTCTGAGGAATATTTCTTCCTTAATTTCTATAATTTAAGAACGCTTTCGTCTGACACCTTCAGTCTTCATCAGCCATATGACGGATGGTAGTGGTTGCCAGATCTGTAAAGTTGTATTCATTGTTTCTTTTTTAAATCTGATTTCAATATTAATGGAATGGTAAAAGGAGAATCAGAATTACAGTTCTTGGGGCTAAGAAAAATTCCAGACGATAGCATAACAAAAAAACGATTAACAAACATGGTGATTCGTTTGGTGTCGTTCCAAAGAGGTTCAGCAGAAGTGTCCTCCTAAGTTAGGGAGAAAAGATGCCAGTGAAGTTTCAGTGTATCCTTTATGGACATCAGTTTTGTACTCCATAAATGGCTGTTTATGCTATGATAAATGCTCCCAGTGTAGCAATTTTCACCAGAAGATGTTGAGATTAGGATAAGGTAAACTCCAGAAAGACTGGGAAATGGGTGGGTTACTTTGTCTATTATCCAGAATTAATTTGATGATACAAGGTTGGAACTGATGGGAGCTTAAGCATGTTTTAAAGTTTAAATACTTATTATTCACAGTTACGTGCATATGTCTGATTTTTTTCATATTAAGCACTAAAAAATGGCAGTATTGGGATGCACATTTCCATGCCTTCACTTGCAGAGAAGAGTGACTTGCACACATGTTGAGTCTTTTTCTCCCCAGCCAGAGTAACATAACTGGTTAATAGTCTTAATCTTTGCCACAACTGCAGGTACTTTTTAGCTGGATGAAAAATATTAGTTCAGTCTAGGTAGGTGCAAGGTTATCATACTCCTAAGAATACATTTCTTGAAAACATTTCTACATTGCAAATCACTAAAGCCCTAAATTAAAAAAGAAAGAGGCATTCCAAATTACTTCAAGGCCATTTTGGAAGTTTCCCTCATTGTAATGACTAAATTTTCATGACTTAATTTTTTTGTAAACTTCCATATTTGGCCTCAAATTTAAAAAACTTGCTTTTTTTATTTTCTCTAATACCTTAACTGATGCTGTCCACTTTGGGGTTCTAGCATTCCTGTCTTTACAAACTACAAACCCTAACATCTTAACAGCTACAGCTGTGCATTTTTAAACCTGTTCCACTCAACTTCAAAATGTTCTCTGATTTTTTTTTTTTTTTTTCTGGAAAGCAAGCACAACTTGAATATTATTCAATTTCTCAACTTTAATGCATCTTACCAATAGAGCAACTGATTCTAAAAACCAGATACCACCAAAAAGTTATCACAGCTGATCTCATTTAAGCCTAGTGTCCTTAATAACACTTCTTAGACTTCCATAAGTAAGATATTCAATTATACTTTTCCTCTTTCGGGCCTCTTCCCACTGAGAAAACTTGTGAAAATTCATCCATTCGTTACAGTTTCACATCTGTATACCCAAAAGTGGATGTTCAGGTTGGAGAGACATCACATGTACATGCAAAATGTGATAATGAAATATTTTTATGCTTAAATATGGTATCATTAGTAATGAGTTCATTCCCTAAATGTAAATCAATCATTTTCTTGACAGCCAATAATAAATTCAATTATAATTGAGTGCTATGAGTACATCTCTGTAAATTTTTCCAGTACAGGGTGATTCACTCAGTACTAAACACTTATTTTTTTTTAATTAACTCACGATTGCAAAGGCACATTTGAATGAAATTAATGTAAAACATACCTTGATCCATGACAAAAAGGAATGTCTTATAGAAGATGCTGGAACTGCCCACCGCCAGTGTCCACACACATATTTACCCGACTCACCATATTGCCGAATGTGCAATGTAGCATAGCAACGTCGATGGAAGCAATTTCATGTGTGATGTTGTCTTTCAGTTCCTCGATCGACTTTGGCTTGTTGGCACAAACTTTGTTTTTTAAAAGTCCCCAGAGAAAGAAATCTGGGGGTGTCAGGTTGGGAGACCTAGGCCAGCCACAGGCCTTTAAAGATAATCCTGTCCTGGAAAAAGCCGAGAGTTTCTGCCATGTTCTTATTGGAGTATGGCACGTTTCACCGTCCAATTGAAAGTAACCATCTGCAAGTTCCTGATCATCCAGCTGGTTCACAAACTCATTAGAGATTTCCAATTATCGGTCAGTATTCACCGTGTCTTTAAAAGATTGGTCCATTGATACGCCGTCGGGACACCACACACCGATTTTCAATGGATGCAATGGCTTTTCATAGATGGCGTCGGGATTATCACTGGCCCACACCCATGTATTTTGCAAGTTTACATAGCCAGATGAATGGAACCATGCTTCGTCAGTAAACCATGTTATGTCCAGCAGGGCGGGGTTTTCGGCGAAAAATTTGGCAAACAAACCATCGACAATGCACCAATTGCTTTGCGAAATTCGGTGGCTGTTAACTCGTTCACAGCTGTGACACGGTATGGCTTAATCTTCCCCTGTTTGGCTGCTCTTTAACATGTCGATTACGATTGTTCAGTCTCGTGAGATAACCGTCGAATAGATTTTCGTGGGGATGCCAGTAACCGCTGCTTCACATCCTCTATTGTGTCCTCCGCCATCTGGGGTCAACCACCAAGCTTTCTGCTCTCTCCAGCTTCTTCACCAATTTCAAAATGTTGGCTCTGGTGGGTAGTTTACACACACCAAATTTCTTCAGAAACTCCTTCTGACATTGTTTGAAGGAACCGGTTACCCAGTACTGACACACAATGAACACATGCTCTTCAATTGAGTACATCATCTTCATTCAACCTCCTCGCTTAAACTGTCTGTGGAGACATGCTTATTCCCCCACCATTACTAGACAGACGGCACATCAGTGTGGCACCACCCAGCTGCCAGGGAGACATTTTATTCGCAGGTAATGCTTGTCCACTGCTTCGTCAGGGAATAAAGAACCGCTCCGTTCGGGTTACACGCTCATTGTATATTCCCCATCTCATATATTTCACATAATAAGTGTTCAGTCCTGAGTGAATCACCCTATACTTAACCCTTTAAGTGGCCGATATACTGTACCTGAACCGAGAGTTGCCCAAATTTTCCTGCGTTTCTTAAACAGATGTGTTCTCATAGTGACCGGGTTATACGAACGCTACGGCAAAACAATTCCTTTCCCTGTTTCATAACAGGAGAAAAGACTATAAATCCGTCGCTGGTTGTAAGTGCTCCCTTACAGTCCTTAGTCTTACAGTATGTGGTCTGACTCCCTTATAGTCCTTTATTCTCTGTTCCATCACCCAAAGAATGATTCGGAAGGTGTATTCCCCCGGACAAGAACATCATGGCACAGGGTAGAAACAACAAGTTACTCAAACATCTTTTCTCTCCTTTGTTAGGTTTGTCACCCTTTTTATAACGTTCTTAGCTGAAAAGATAATCAGACAGGAAGGGTTAATGACAATCATACTCCTAATGATCACTTAGAATGCCAAATCTAAGGTAAAAGCGACGCTTTCTGATGCGATGGTTCACTCGTTTCTGTCGGCTTAGGCCCACTTCTAGACAGCGATATATTCTTTCGAGCCGATTTCAGACTATTCTGTTAACCCCGAGTTAATTCGTTCCAGCCGGTTAAAAGGTTAACAAAAGCATTTCAATAAATAAAGCATTCATAACAGTTGTCATAGACAACGGCACGAATACAGCCAAGAGAGATACCAAAGATGTACCTTAAAGAAGAATACAGTGCTTTGTATGCTTTTATTAGCAGATGAAACTATCCACACTGTGGTGGAAATGGAAAAAAATTAGGTTGGTGCAAAATTAATTGCAGTTTTTGTTATTTTAAATTTTGATGCCTATTTTGAAATTAACTTTTATTTAACTAAGTTAATGTAATATACCATTTTAAAGTGCAAAATTCGCTGTACTGATTTATACAAATGGTTATGTTTTTACTGTTTATTCTTGTGTACTTTAGAAGGCTGACAAATTAAAGATGGAAAAAAAGCAAATTTGAGAAATTTTTTGGAACGAGTTCAAAACGGGACATAAAAGCAGCAGGAACTGCTTGCAATATCAACCAAGTATTTGGCCAGGAGACCGTCAACAAATGTACAGCTCAACATTGGTTCCAAAAGTTTTGTAATGGAGATGCCTTGAAGATGAGGGTGGTCGTGGGCATCCTTCTGCGATTGATGACCACCAATTGTGGGCCATTATTGAAGTGGACCCATGCAAAACAACTTGAGAAGTTGCAGAACTAAATTTTGAACATTCAACAGTTTGCACCAAATTGGAAAATCAAAAAGCTAGACAAACACACGAGCTGAACGGAAATTTTAAAAATTGCCGTTACATAGTCTGCTCTGCATTTCCTTTGTGCAACAAAAACAATCCATTTCTTGATCACACAGCGACATGTGATGAAAAATGGATTCTACACAACAACCCACAGCATTCCATGCAGTGGCTGGACTAAGGTGAAGCACCAAAACAGTTCCTCAAACTGAAGCTGCACCAAAAGAAGGTTATGGTAACTGTTTGGTGGTCGGTAAATGGAATCATCCACTACAACTTCTTGATCCTGCGAAACCATCACAGCAAAGAAGTGCTGCCAGGGAATCAACAATATGCGCCAAGAACTGCAACGTCTACGTCGAACATTGGTCCATGGAAAAGGACCAATTCTTCTCCATGGCAGAAGCACAACCACATGTCTTGCAAATGACTGCTGAAATTGAACAAACTGGGCTACGAAACTCTACCTCGCCCAGTTTACACACCAGACCTCTCTCCAACCGACTACCACTTTTTCAAGCATTTTGACAACTGCAAGAAAAGGTTTTCAACAACCAAGCAGCAGCTCAAAATGCCTTTGAAGAATTAACTGATTCCAGAACTGCAGAATTGTATGCTACTGGAATAAACAGACTTGTTTCTTGTTGGCAAACATGCATAGATCCTAATGGTTCTTATTTCGATTAATAAATTTTATTCTAAATTGAGATACAGTCAAACTTGGTTAAGACGAGCTCGGGTATAACGAGGTCCCGGCTATAGCGAGTAAATGCCAGAAGAAGTTTGGTTTCATATGCAATTAGTGTTAAATTATCCTGCTTGTTACGAGTATCAACTCTGTTATAGCGAGCAAATTTGCAAGACTTACAGATTTTTTTTACACCCAGTAAAGATAACGCAGCATTGAAAGGTGGCCGTCTGTGTGTCACCTCCTCCGAGAGAAAAGCGGGGAGTGTTTAATGACGTCTTGCATTTCAGCCCAAGGGTAGGTGGGGGCGGCAGTTTGTGGGGGAAAGCTTCTTAGCCTTTCCTTTGCTACTGTTTACGGGAGGGTTCCTGGAATTCTCTTTCTCTCATTGGCTGCTATGGTCTAACCCCACACGCTTTCTTAGTGCTTTCAGTATTTCAACTTCGTACGGGACATATCGTAACCTTTTTTTAATAAGAAAGTCGCACGCAGCCCTACTCTTGCGACATCACTTCTGCTTTCCCTCCCCCTTTTTTATTAAGTGTGATATAGTGATCAAAATGGTTGGTGTTAAAAGAAAGGCTCTCTTCATCAGGGAGAAAATGGATATTATTCAGGAACTGCAAGAAAAATTTAGCTGTTTGCAAAAAGCATGGGCTTCCATTATCTACCGTATCTACATTGTGGAAGAACAAAGATGCAGTTTTGTTAGAATTTCAAAACAATCTTACAGATTGCAAAAAAATGAAAAAGTGTGAAAGAAATGATATTGATGAAGCTTTACTTTGTTGGTTTCAAGTTCAACGTGATGCTGGTTTTCCCATCAATGGACCGATTTTAAAAGCGCAAGCGGAAAAGTTTGCAGTACAGTTCGGTCATGAAAATTTTATAAGCAGTAATGGGTGGCTTGATCGCTTCAAGAACAGACACAATATTGTTTACGCAAAAATGTCAGGGGGATCAATGACTGTGGATACGGAATCTGCAAGTCTTTCTTTTCTTTCTTTCTTTTTTTTTAGGTTTAACGACCACCGTGAGCAACTCAATGGGCTATAAGCAGTCGCCTGTCCCTAATTTAGGGTCACTGGTTCCAGGGAAGGGAGAGAGCCAGTGCCGTAAGACAAACACAACATCCATGCCTCACCGGGATTCGAACCCGGACCCCTTACGGACGAATGATCAGAGGCCAACGCCTTAGACCACTGCGCCACCGGGGCGGCCAATCTGTAAGTCAAAGGCTAAAAGCGTTTGGCCCAGCTTCATTTCTGAATTCAGTGAGCAGAACATATTCAATGCTGATGAAACAGGCATTTTTTATAAGGTAACCCCTGACATGACTAACTCTTAAAGGCGAGAAATGCATTGCAGGTAAATTGACAAAGGATCGGCTAACCGTTCTAATTTGTGCGAACATGGCGGGAAATGAAAAAAGAAAAATATTGTTGATTGGCAAATCGTTAAAGCCTTGATGTTCTAATAATGTTCAGCATCTCTCAGTTGATTATAAAGCAAACAGAAAGGCGTAGATGACATCAGATATCTTTAGGGAGAACTTCATAAATTGGATCGTGAACTACGAAAGAAAAACAGAAACATTTTGCTGTTAATAGACAACTGCCCCGTACATCCCAAAGTAGAAAACTTGACAAATATCAAACTTGTGTTCCTACCACCAAACACAACATCAATTCTACAGCCTATGGACGAAGGTATTATTAGGAGCTTTAAGTGCCATTTTCTGAGATTTGCAACCGTACAATTAATCCAGAAAATGGAGAAGAAGCTAGAAATTAAGATTTCTGTATTGGACGCTGTTCGTCTTATGAGAGAAGCTTGGGATAGTGTCACTCCGACAACCATTAAAATTTGTTATAGGAAGGCTGGTCTTCTAAAGGAGGCTTTAGTAGAAAGCACTGAAGTGATTGATGACGATGATCTCCCCTTATCAAAATGGTTAAAAAGTAGAGATTTAAAAACCTTTAACAATTGCAATTCTTTTGATGATTTTATGGACATTGACGCTGCGGTCCTAACGACTGGAATTTTAACGGAGGAACAAATTGTGCAAAAAGTCATTGCGGTGAATGAAGAAACTGAAACCGACAGTGAAGGCGAAAACATTACAGAAACACAAGAAGTTGTGACTTACAATCAAGCACAAGATGCCTTGGATGTTTTGACTAGATTTTATTAAACTAATTCTGGGAATTAGTGTGTGTTCAGTGCATTATCAGTTGTTAAGCGTAATCTGATAGATTTTCGGTTGAAGTCAAGGACAACGCAGCTAAAATTAACCAATTTTTTTCATACGAAATAAAAAGAATATGTGCTTCGGGCAGATACTACTGTACCAGTGCTTAATTTTATCTAAGTACTGTATGGTACAAAAATTACAATACTGTATGATACATATTGTATTTCATGCAGTACCAGTATGTATGTAGTTTACATGTCCGTTATTCAAGAATTTCAACTTAATCTGCATCACATCGTACGTACTTACATATGTATGTACTACAGTATGTATAATGGTACGTATAGTTCTGTGTATAAGTAGTACTGTAGGTACGCATTTTTCAAGAATTCCACAACTAACGGAAATATTGTACGGTAATTTCAAACAAATGTAAATACTATGTATTTCTCAACATTAAACATTGTATGTACTATATTTGACAACAAAATTTATTTTTTGAATGATTTCCTTGATATTTTGGGTCTTTCCCGGATTATACGAGTAACGGCTATAACGAGCAATTTGTTCTATCCCAAACAGCTCGTCTTAACAGAGTTCGACTGTATACTGTTTTAAAGTTGATGGTTAGAATCCATAATTATTTTTGCACCGACCTAAACGAAATTCTCCTTAGTTCAAATAGTTTAAGTGGTTATTATGAACTAGCGGGGATGCCCGGCGTTTCCCGGGATAGACAAGGTTTGTTTTCAAGTAACGACGTAAATCGAACTATTAAAAATCCTACCATGATGAGCAACGTTCAAGTCGGGCCTCATGCTGTTCCAAGATCTCTGCCGCCCTAGATACACTGGCTCTTTCTCGCTGATCCACAAGTCTTCGATCACGTTGTTCGGTTGTCTCACTCTCTCGAAGTAATTTTACTTTCTTTGCTTTCGGCTGAACTTGTCAGATGGATTTGCATTTTTTTTTTTTTTTTTTTTTGGAGGTATTTTACCACACTTGATGAAAATTTTATTATAAAAATCACAATATATAATGGCCATTCTGAGTCCTAAAAACTCGAAATAGCAAATACACACAATAATGCACTTCCTGCACTCCACATTCAGCTTTCTAGAGTGCAGATATACAACCTGATCACACACAATGTGAAACAAAGTAGTTCACGATAATATACAGAATTTTTTTTTACTAATCTCGAAAACCAAACCCATTCGGATAATTCTTTTACCATTGGGAAGCTTACTTCTTTTCAGTGGACATAGACTATTTCTTTTATCTATACTAATACCAATACTAATCTTGTATTTAAATTTTATGTATGAAGAAGACCGTCTGTTTTAACTTTAACTTAACCTTGATGCTATTTGAGAGGACCATGCCCATTGGTGGGAATCTGTAGCTCCACCCATATTTGAGACTCCTGCACCAATTGTTGGGAGTCTAATGAAACCTAATCCTTACAAAGAAAATGCCATTGTAACATAAACAAAAAAAAAATACCTATGACAATATATATGTTCTGCGGGTGCGTTGTGTTTTCAAAAAGCGGACTCTTCCCCGTACGCCTGAATCGCGAAAGCTTGCGAGGAGGGTGGCGTCACCTGACGACCATTGCTCTGACACGCAGAGTAATACAGCAGCAGCCGACTTGCACCCAGTCTATAGCCCCGTAAAAACACATTTGACCCACTTAGGGATGGAATTTCTAAAAATCGTCCCACCTGTATTTTAATCTGGGTGATGAAGAGTATGTATGGCAATTTTGGTGCAAATCTATCAAATCATTTAGGAACGTACGCGGAACAAACATACAAATTTTCACTTTTATATATAGAGAGATAAAAAAAATTTTTGGTACCACCTGGAATAATTAAATGATGGAAAACTAGTCTATGGATTGGCTGTACAGTACAGTAAGTGTTGGAAGCTTGGTAAAACAAATTTTTCCTGGTCACAAAGCATATGAAAACGATGTCAGAAACAAAACATCTAATGGTGTTGAGTGGAGCCAAAGGTATGACGTATTGTAAACAATAATATTTTTATATCATATTCGTAATATGTGTTTTAGTTGTAATCGCATAGTATATACTGTGTGTGTGAGGGTCAATGAATGATAACAGCACTGTGTATGTGCTGTGACTAAATACAAATAAAGTATATATTAAGTTACCAGCACTAGAATGAAAACACCAACGTTTACCACAATAAAAGATTTATTATATACATCAACTATTATTTTGCAGAGCATTTGGCTCGGCATCATCAGGACAAATGGATGATCATCAACCTGATGATGCTGAGCCAAACGCTCTGCAAAACTATAGTTGATGCATAATAAACCTTTTATTGTGGTAAATATTGGTAATTTCATTCTATCTCAACACCACAAGTTCTGTAGTCACAAATTATATTTATATATTACCAGTACCAGGGATCATAGCATACTTCTGGAAAATTTTAGGTAAGAATTTTAGGAATTTTAGGAATTTTTAGAAAAATTTTAGGAAAATTTTAGGAGTGTATTTCAATAAAAACTAGATGTATATATTTGTATACATCTAGTAAAACAACTTTGTATACATTGTAAAGAGTTTGCTTCACACCCTTCAACCATATATACTGATAGACTGCGCATGACATCAAAATTTCTGGCTCCAACATAAAATCACATGACAACAGTCAAAAAGATGGGTTACACCTGCTGTGCTTATGGTTGCTCTGACCGATATAGTAAAGAAAGTTCTATGATTTTTCATGGGTAAGAAACGAATTAAATACCTAAGTCAATAAAGTTCAATTACTTAACCAGAAACTTGCAGCTATTGTTATAAAAATATAGTAACTTAAGAAAAAAAATGGAATGCATGTTCCAAATTCTTCGCAAATGTTCATCACATTATAAATCACAAAATGTAAACAACACGATCATGCATGTATATAGCTCATAAGTAAACTTACCTGAAGAGTTTTCATTATATATGAGGTGCATTCACATAATACACCGAAAACACTGAAGTTCTGCAGCGTAAATTAGTAATCATAACAGCATTTGTACACGAAATTTGGAGTCTGATGATGACGTGCCCAATGTTTGAGCCATGGCGGCTTTGATGCAGCTATTGCCAATGCGCAGTCCATTAGTATATATGGTCGAAGTTCACACCCAAATTTTTTGCATAACGTCTAATGTCTAAAGTTTAAGTATGATTTACTTCTAATGTTCAGTTCTTATCTTTTCACGTGTTGTTATCATATTCAAGTATATTTACCACATTCAAGTTTCACTTTGAACATTAATATGCTGTTGAACCAGAAGCAATTCACGATTTTCACAGTAAAGTTTTCAGGTTTCACATTAAACTATAATATCCTAAAAAGGTAATTGAAAACCAAGAACTATGTACAATTGTTCACTGAATTACTTTTTTCATATTATTGTTTTAACCTTTTCCTGATTAGCCTATCTTTTTCTGCTTCCACCACAACTAATTTACTTTCAGTTTTCTTTATTTCAGCTGAACCTTGTATGATCAAATTAGAGGCAACTGCTATTTCAACAGTATTTTGTTTTTCTACAGCTTTTCTCATTCTTTCTGTTCCCTCTTGAATTACTGCTAGGGAGGCTTCTTTATCTTTTTTAAGCCTATTTATTTCTGCATCATTTTCTTTTATTTTGTCATCAAACTCAGCTTTTCTTTTTTTCTCTAGCTTTATTTTCCCTCTCTTTCTTCGAAAATAAAAGCATAACAAACAGCGCGAAAACTAGCTCATAAATAGAATATTTGAAACACTCTCAATGTATGCACTCTCAATTATTAGGGATGGTAGAGGGGAAGGGAATAGAACTGTCCAAAATTAGCATGTTTTCGTTGCGCTAGGGCGCTTAAGCACGGCTGAATTCCTTCAGATACCCCCAATGTTCAAATGATTGAAATGTGCTGATGTTCATGGAATGAAATGGTTGATCAGCTATGATGACCGCATAAAAGTTCGGGGTGGGGGGGGGCTTTATTATTTTTATTTTTTTAGTTTATGCAACATTTTACATCACTCCAGTATTTATCTTGTCATCATCAACAATCGCAATGCAACTACCGCTTACGATTGCGGATATCAGCAACCGAAAATCTGCCATATCTCTAAGTGATATAACACACAGTATCCTGTTACAGTGTATTGTAATTGAAAAAAAGGATGTGGAAAAAAGAAACTTTCAGAAATTAAGATCATCAAGTCATGCGTTTCAAAAATCCGTTTTTCTTTATAACGTTTAAAAACATGTTTTTGCTTTTTTACCTGTAGTGTAAATAAAAAAACTATGTTTTTTTCTTTTTTTATGGAATCAGACGTCCGTATGTCTGATTGTCTTCATCTGAGTTCACACTTTAGCTACTGTGTACAAGTAGACCTATTTTTTCAGCTCAAAAATATGTAGTTTTGTATTTTGTATATATTCACAGTATAAGTCATTCCTTATTCCCACAGAACTGAATTCAGCATATGCAAAATGAAGATCATCAAGACCCGCCCAACACTATGTTTCTGATTGTCTGCTGTTTATATTCAAGAAATGCAAACATGGATCAATGGTGAATGCAGCAACTATGATTTTTATTTATTACCAAGAAAAAAAAAAAAAGAGCCGTGAAAGCTGTAAAGCTGAAACGGATATTTCTCTCGAAACCCCCCCCCCATGCACAAAAACATTTCAATTAAGATCAAACAGCAGGAGGACGCGTCCACACAACACAACCTTTGGAATTACCTGATGGAATGGCTTCTTTTCATTTGGCACATCACCATAAATCACCACCTGCAGCTCACTGAACTGTCAAGTTGCACCCTTCCTCCTTACTTTAACTATAATAGAAACTGTAAAAAAAAAAAAATGCTCCCCAATTTTCGACGAAATTAAATTACCAAATTTACGTCATGATGTTGCAATTTACTAAAATATGTTTGTTTATCTGCTGAATATTGCTTAAATCCATTGAAAACTTTTTAATTATAGATGATTTTTTTATTAAAACAGTAACTCAGACGTCTGAATAAAAACGTGTTTGTAATTCAAATAGAGTCCATATCATCACAGAAAAAAAATTTAAGGATCACTCTGTTTAAATAAACCATGGCATCTAAAAAAAATAATTCACTTGCTTTTCCCGTAATTTATAATTACTGTTTCTTTTTCTTCAATCCGATTATGCAACGTTTTTTTTTTTTTTTCATCTGCTAAAGTTCCTAACGGAATTTGGCGAAATTTGCACTAGAACTTTATTGTGATGTATCTTAACTACTGTAAAAATTTTACTGTGTTATTTTCAAAATTCAGAAAAATGGATTTCTGAAAATATTCTCCTAGTCCTTTTGTGCTGTGGAAGTGATAAACAGGTGTTTGCTTTCTTCCCAACCAAGGGCTTCAGATCAGCGCTCCCAGCTGTCAATCAACCGTTGCTATGGTAACACCCTTTCTGCTGGAGGCTCACTCTGTCCAAAGAGGCACACATACTTGTCTATAATAAAAATTACCAATGCTAACTTTTAAAGTTTTAAACCGATTCAACTGGAATTTTGGAAGTGAGCTTCTGTAATCCAATTACAGTGAATGTAAAAATTTCAGCCACTTTCGTGAAAAATTTGCAAAGATAGTTTTCTTATTTTTTATCATAAGTAGTGGAAGTCTCTTGAGGGGAGAGAGGGTGGCATGCACATAAACAAGAAGAAGATGAATGTGTTGTTCAGGCATACTCCTCACTGGTGGATGCCAGCTGACTTGGTACATACGCGACCCCCTGCAAATGCTAAATGCCTCTTCTTTCCCCTTCTGTTCTCAATTGTCGGACGGACATCAAGCTCCCCTTCGACCTACTAGTAATCATCCAATTTTATTGCACTGGAAGTAGTGCCTTTTTTTTTTCTTTTTTTCCCACCAGCCAAATTAGGATTTGGTGCACATCGGAAACCGCTGCCGGTGGTTTCTTTGAGAACAGAGAAAAGGAACTTTAAAAAATGAAGGGGTAACAGTAACACGATTTCCTAAAAGGGCATTTTTTAAGCACTAATTTCAAATTTCAAGGCTTTTCAAGACAGCATTAAAAAAACACCGTTTTCCAGGATATTCCAGGCCTTGAAAACGTAATCATGATTTTCCAGGACTTTCCAGGTTTTCAAGCACGCGTGCACACCCTGCGTAATGGTAAATTTATTGGCGTTAATAACGGTTGTGTTTTTAATAAATAAGCTTACGAAAATTTTAGGATGAATAGCAAATTTTAGGTATAATTTTAGGAATTTAAGGAGGGTCACAAAATATTAGGAATTTTAGGAATTTTAGGAGGAATGCGATCCCTGCAGTACTAGTTAATAGTCAATAGCAATACATTTAATAACACATGGTGCCAGGATGAATTACTTCAACCCTCCAGGAGTCTTCAAATTAGACAGAAATATTAGTGAAAATTGGCACAGATGGAGGTCGCAGTTTCAATTCTACAAGATGGCTATTGAAGCAGAAACTAAACCAAAAAACAGTAAAATGCTCTATATTTTTACTAGAATAATAGCTATATACTATACTCACTACTGTTTCACACGTTAGATACGTTCTATGCATTGTGTGCATATTTGCAGCAAAATCATCTTGGCATTTATATATCATATGACTAGGAATATTATTATAAGTTTCAATTATTATATTATCAAGGACTCACCTTGTATCGGTATTCCAGATTAGTAAGCTTCATCTTGTATCTTGAAAAATATGTATCTAGCGTGTCATTAGCCACGTAGAATCATCGTATTGCAAATAGGCCCAATTGAAATTTGCGACCAGGGTTTAAATTCAAATAAAGCACGACTATGGATATCATACAAAGAGTGTGAAAGAATTATATACAATGTAATTAAAAAACCTATACCATCAACAGGTATCGTCAATCTTTAAAAGAAGGAATGGATAAAATCTACGACATTACAAACAGACCTCAAATAAAATTTTCGTCCATTATTGAACAATGCCAGACAATCTCTGCAACACGCACACGACTCCACATAAACCACCGGACATGTTTCGGCACGACTGACTTTCTGCCATTATCAATGGTATGCATCCTGGATCAATGTTCAAAGTTTTTATATGTCTAGGTCACCTCGGCATCACCTCCGCTATAGTTGTTCCACGTCGACGTTTTCCGTCATCATTACATGTACGTGTATTCACGTGTGAGTCACATCCACGCCATCTATTGGACTAATTCCGGAATTGCTGTCGCTGTTTTTATTTCGTAAGTATATGTTATTTCTTTTATTTTCCTTTTTGTTGTTATATTTCGTATTATTTTCTTGTTGTATTAGATATTTCCATGGATACGGGATATCTTTCGGAGTAGACGTATTGCAATTGGATCTTTGGGTTTTCTCAATTGTTATAGCCTCAGACCACAAAATTTGATTATGTTTATTGTGGGAAGTTAAGATTTTACTATTTTCCCAATCTGGTATTAATTCATTTATCATACAATGTTGTATAAGTGATGTTTTTTCTTCTTTTTTAATCCAATTATTATAGTGCTCATTCAACCTCGTTTTAAACCTTCTTTTAGTACTACCGATGTAATATTTGTCCTGCTTATTTTCCTTTGGGTCTATTGTAGGAATCATGTATACACCTGCCTTATTTAGTGGATTTTTATTGTAACCACTGTTTGTCAGTAATTTAGAATTATCAGTAACTATTTCAGCAATTTCAATATTGTAATTCTGGCATTCTTTTCTTATAATATTGCTTAGTGGAGGTAAGTATGGTATACTTCCGTAAAATAACGTATTTCTTTTTGTTAATCCATTGTTGTGCCTCTGTATACCAGCTCTTCTTATTTTGCGATATAATGAATCTATCAAGCCAACAGGATATCCAAAACATTTAGCAGTGTCTTTAATCCACTTTATTTCCTCAATAAGTGCAATTTTCTTTGATGAATGTGTTATAGCTCTATTTATGAATGATCTGAACACTGAAATTTTATATCTCCATGGGTGACAGGATTCATTGGGAATTATAGCAGGAATGTAAGTAGGTTTTCGATATACACCAAATTCAATTTTATTTTGATGCCTAAATAAAGAAATGTCAAGAAAGTTAAGTTTGTTGTCAATTTCTTTTTCATACGTTACTTGAATAGTTGTGTACATACTATTGAAGTTGTTTATGAAGATATCCATATCATTTTCCGAGTGTGGCCAGCAAATCAATACATCATCAACATATCGTAAATACAGTATAGGTAAGTTACAAATAGATCTGTTATTGAATATTTTCTTTTCAATGTCTTGCATAATAACCTCCGCAAGCAAGCCAGATAATGGTGATCCCATTGGTGCGCCACATATTTGTCTATAAATTGTATTATTGTAAGTAAAGTAATTATTTTCTGTTATAAGCTTGAGTGCACATACAATGCTTTCAATTTTCGAAAATTCGATGTTTTCTTCTTCTAATCTTTTTTCAATTAGGTTAATAGCATCCATTGTGGGAGTATTTGGGTACAATGAGATGACATCCATACTGTACATCAAATATTCGACACCGTCAATAGCTTTAATCTTGTCAATTACTTTGGTTGAATTCTTCACTGTATATTTATGATTACAATAATATATTTTCAAGTGGTTATAAAGACTTTTTTCTAATCTGATTGTTGGGGCTTTATTTTTGTTAACAATGGGTCTAATTGACCTATCACATTTGTGGGTTTTTAGCTTGCCGAAAAATGTGAGGCACAGATGCAGCAACGGGAGGGTACGCATTCTTTTTAACATCATCTGGAAGTGACATATGGTTCTTTATATGTGCCATTCTACGCAAAATATTATCCGTAGGATCATTATTTACAGGAGTGGCCTTTAAATCATCAATAGCATCATTCATTTTTTGATAATAATCAGCTTGGTCCAGAATTATGAGCTGTTTAGATTTATCGGCTAACATGCATTTAATGCCAGGGTTATTTCGTAGTTCCAGCAAGGCTTGTCTTTCGTATTTAAGTCGAGCATCAGTTAAATTCTTTTTCATATGATCAATACATCTTACCATTTTAAAACGAGTAGCATCTTGTTTCTTTTTAGGAATTCTGCATATAATGTCTTCAATCTGAGGCAAGATATTTTCTAATTTTGGCACGGAAGCAGCACATGCAAATTTCATACCCTTGTTTAAAGCCTTTTCCTGCCATGTCGTAATTTGTTCACTTGAATAGTTGGTGAACATTACGTTTTGGTCGTTATTCTTCTTGTTGCTACTATATTGATATTTAGAGCTTACTAAACTTTCTATTTTAAAAAATGTTTAGTCCTACATGTAGTACGCAGTCTATCGATAGTGGCGAAGATTCTTATAATTTCTATTCTGATATTATTATGTTCCATGTACTTTGTGCATTCAGAATATTTTTCAAAACATTTTCTACTTAGGTAGTCTATGGACTTCTTTTTATCTCGTATTGTGGCCCTTAGTCGTTTAACTTCACACATTTTGATGATTTTCTTGTCGTGGAGCAGGACAAATATTACATCGGTAGTACTAAAAGAAGGTTTAAAACGAGGTTGAATGAGCACTATAATAATTGGATTAAAAAAGAAGAAAAACATCACTTATACAACATTGTATGATAAATGAATTAATACCAGATTGGGAAAATAGTAAAATCTTAACTTCCCACAATAAACATAATCAAATTTTGTGGTCTGAGGCTATAACGACTGAGAAAACCCAAAGATCCAATTGCAATACGTCTACTCCGAAAGATATCCCGTATCCATGGAAATATCTAATACTACAAGAAAATAATACGAAATATAACAACAAAAAGGAAAATAAAAGAAATAACATATACTTACGAAATAAAAACAGCGACAGCAATTCCGGAATTAACCCAATAGATGGCGTGGATGTGACTCACACGTGAATACACGTACATGTAATGATGACGGAAAATGTCGACGTGGAACAACTATAGCGGAGGTGATGCCGAGGTGACCTAGACATATAAAAACTTTGAACATTGATCCAGGATGCATACCATTGATAATGGCAGAAAGTCAGTCGTGCCGAAACATGTCCGGTGGTTTATGTGGAGTCGTGTGCGTGTTGCAGAGATTGTCTGGCATTGTTCAATAATGGACGAAAATTTTATTTGAGGTCTGTTTGTAATGTCGTAGATTTTATCCATTCCTTCTTTTAAAGATTGATGATACCTGTTGATGGTATAGGTTTTTTAATTACATTGTATATAATTCTTTCACACTCTCTTTGTATGATATCCAGAGTCGTGTTTTATTTGAATTTAAACCCTGGTCGCAAATTTCAATTGGGCCTATTTGCAATACGATGATTCTACGTGGCTAATGACACGCTAGATACATATTTTTCAAGATACAAGATGAAGCTTACTAATCGGGAATACCGATACAAGGTGAGTCCTTGATAATATAATAATTGAAACATAATAATATTCCTAGTCATATGATATATAAATGCCAAGATGATTTTGCTGCAAATATGCACACAACGCATAGAACGTATATAACGTGTGAAACAGTAGTGAGTATAGTATATAGCTATTATTCTATTATATAATACCACGTATTTTATTTTTGGTTATTTTACTAACCAAAATCAATTATTCTATATTTTTACACTCTATTGGGAAGAGTGTTCAAGATGTTTACTACCCATTCTGTTTAACAGAGGAAGAACAGAATAATTCTCAAGTACTATTTAAAAAAATTGAGAATTACTGTAACCTGGAAAAGAACATTACATATGAACATTATAAATTCAACTAATTGGATGAGTACTGTCTTCACACGATTTTAATGATATTAAAATATGAAATATATGTACAATTAAAATACACTAAAACACACTAGCACTTTCAGAGCGACAGTCGCCCCATCATCAGGTGTGACCGGATCTCCCAAACCATTCAGTATAAATATCTGTAGTGCGCCATAACTGCAATCGACGTAACAGAATTTTGCGACGTACACGCCACCTGTCCCGGCGGTTAAACCACGATCAGAGCGACACCACATCACAAATCGTAAACATGATTATAACTGCAACATTAAGTATTAAAGTCAAAAAAAGGAAGATAGTTCTGTGGATTGTCCAACACTTGTAGACAAATGACGTCTCCAAATATCAAGTAGATCCCAAGGGCAATTATCATTACAGCAACTTCGTTTGAACGCGGAAATGAACAAACTCTCAGTCACCAGTAGCATGTGTGTAGAGGCTGGGGTTATCAAAATTTTGGCATTGTTCCAATCAGGGATTAAATCTTCTGAATCAATGCACTTGGTAAGGGCTGTACAGATATGGCTTGCTTTTAAACTATATTTATGTTCCTGCAGCCTGAGGCACAGTTTCCGACGAGTGGAGCCTATGCAATAATTAATACTCTCATGCGAGTCATTGTCCAATAGTGGAATGCAATAAACACCCCACCTCTGTGAATCATCAATTCCTTGGCGGTCTTTCCTCAAAACAGATGATAGGTTGTTAACACCCACGCCAAAATGTAACCGGTTTCTGGAGCAAATTTTAGACATTAAAGTAGTAAAACCAGGTAGGAAATTCATTTTTCCAACAAACTTTTTAATAACATGTGGATCACCGACCAAAGTTGAAAGGTATGAATGAGGTAATTGATACCATCTTGCACAAGGAGTTACGTGTCAATCCAACGAAGTCCACAGTTTCTGCGTTTGGCAGGTTAAAGAAAGCTCATGAATTTCCTGAGGGCTTTGCGTCTGCGTTTACTCCACTCCCAGGTTACCGTGTACCTGATATGTTTGGTCGCATTAAATTGCATAAGGAGGGGTACCCGTTTCGTCCTCTAGTATCTGGCTATGTTAGCCCTACCAGACCTTTAGAAAAATGCCTTGGCCAATTATCTTGCCAAATTTACTGGGAGTTTGCTTTACTCGATCAAGAGTCCCGTTGAGGCTTTAGATAGGCTTAGGTTACTTCAGCCACACCCAGGGCCTCTCATTTTGGCGTCTTTAGATGTTGTAGTATTGTACCCTAATGTACCCATAGAGGCTACACATCAAATTATCGAGGCTAAACTTGCTGATACCCGCGTTCCCCCCCCTCGAAATTTTGGCTATTATGAATGCTTTGCGATTTGTTAAGCAGCATTCGTTTTTTAAATTCCAAAGCTGCATTTATCAGCAACTTGAAGGTTCCCCTCTTTCAGCAGTTCTCGCTGAGATCCTACTGCAGGATCTTGAGAACAAAGTTATTAGTGAATTTCCCCTTCCCCCGCTTTTATTTTTAAGGTACGTTGACGATATCTTGGTAGCGTGGCCTCACTCCCAAGATGATTTATTTTGTTTCGTCGACGTACTTTCTTCAAAGTATCCCACTATCAAGCTCACGGTACAACTTGACTCTAACTGTGAAATTCCTTTTCTAGATTTTTGTATTCACAGGCACCCAATCTCGAACCATTTATCTTTTTCGGTCTATCGTAAGCCTTCTGCCCCGGGTTCCTTAATCCCATTTGCCTCTTTTTCATCCAATGCAACATGAAGTTGCTGCACTTTACTCTTTGTTTCATAGAGCATTTACACACGCTTCCACCAGGTTTTTCTTTAATCAGGAAATCAATTACATTTTTGATTTAGCCCACTCGTTCGGCTATCCTCGACAGATTGCTTGTAAAATTTTTCGGCGAGTTTTTGCATCCCGTCGACCTCTGTCAACTTTGGTCGGTGATCCACATGTTATTAAAAAGTTTGTTGGAAAAATGGATTTCCTACCTGGTTTTACTACTTTAATGTCTAAAATTTGCTCTAGAAACCAGTTACATTTTGGAGTTGGTGTTAACAACCTATCATCTGTTTTGAGGAAAGACCGCCGAGGAATTGATGATTCACAGAGGTGGGGTGTTTATTGCATTCCACTATTGGACAATGACTCGCATGAGAGTATTAATTATTACATAGGCTCCACTCGTCGGAAACTGTGCCTCAGGCTGCAGGAACATAAATATAGTTTAAAAGCAAGCCATATCTGTACAGCCCTTACCAAGTGCATTGATTCAGAAGATTTAATCCCTGATTGGAACAATGCCAAAATTTTGATAACCCCAGCCTCTACACACATGCTACTGGTGACTGAGAGTTTGTTCATTTCCGCGTTCAAACGAAGTTGCTGTAATGATAATTGCCCTTGGGATCTACCTGATATTTGGAGACGTCATTTGTCTACAAGTGTTGGACAATCCACAGAACTATATTCCTGTTTTTGACTTTAATACTTAATGTTGCAGCTATAATCATGTTTACGATTTATGATGTGGTGTCGCTCTGATCGTGGTTTAACCGCCGGGACAGATGGCGCGTACGTCGCAAAATTCTGTTACGTCGATTGCAGTTATGGCGCACTACAGATATTTATACTGAATGGTTTGGGAGATCCGATCACACCTGATGATGTGGCGACTGTCGCTCTGAAAGTGCTAGTGTGTTTTAGTGTATTTTAATTGTACATATATTTCATATTTTAATATCATTAAAATCGTGTGAAGATGGTACTCATCCAATTGGTTCATGTGCACAAATGTTTTTCTGCATTTAATAAATTCAACTGTTGCAGCCAAAGGCACAGTTTTCCATTTAACAATTATCTAATAGAATTAAAAGTTATGACATCCACCTGTGAATTTGGGCAACTTAAAGATTCATTAATGAGAGATATAGAATTGTATGTGGTATATATTCGGAAGAATAAAGAGAACAATTGCTAAGAGAATCGTATTTAGCCTTAGAAAAAGCAATTGATGTGTGGTGGGCTAGTGAGATAAAAAAAAAAAAGATGCATGACAGTGATATTGTCAATGCCATTAAAAAGACTTTAAAAAGGCTAACACAATTAATTCCAAATACAAAATGAAAGAACATATAATAAATCTTGCAGCAAATGTGGTAAGCAGCACAAATTTCAAGATTGTCCTGCAGTTGAACAAAAATGTCACCTTCGTGCAAAAAAGAACTATTTTGCAAAAATGTGCCAAAATAATTAACTGCAGGAGATGATCATGTTTAGAGGATTTTAGGAAGGGAGTGTCTGACCCCAGGTCTTAAACAACCCTTAGAAATAGGAAGCCAGGAGATTTGGGCTAGAGTGCCCAATAGGAAAGTGACATGGAAGTGAAGTAGAAAGGGGGAGGAAGACGCCCTTATTTATTACCGGGCGGCCAGTACCCGGGGTCTGACGGCTTAACGTGTCCATCTGACGCATGGCGGGTTTTTAGTGGATCGAGCGTTCGTACCTGCCTAGGATCGAACCTGTGGTCCTTTCCGTGGCAGTCACGAACGTTGCCCACTAGGCCACCCGCGGCCCAACTGCAGGAGATAGCTAGTTTTAGCAGTAATATAGTGGAGAATGAGTTTGCATTAGATTCTGGTAACAGGGGAATTGAATGTTAATATGGAAATAAAGAAATTATTCCTTGAAAAATAGATACTGGAGCACAAGTCAATGTAATGCCATTACTATGCATAAAAAAATGTAACATAGAAATAAATAGAATCAAGCCCACAAAAGTTACATTAACAGGATATGGAGGCAATAAAATAGAAACTTTTGGGAAAATTTCTTTTCAACTAGATACAAAGGAATTTACAAAGAAGCAGATTTTCACATTACTAAAAGTCACAGTGACAAATCACTGACAGGTTTGCCTTATGTGAAAACTTTGAAATTGTTAAACTAAAACAAGATTATACTAATAACTTAGAGGGAATATTACGAGGAGTGTCCAGTAAGCATCCGGATTTTTACTTCTATCGATACAAAACCAAGTGTATGATTGTATATGTGAAACTATTATGACTACTTTCAGTAAGGCGCTGTAAAAGCAGAGCTGCTTGATACTAATGTTAGGTAATGCTGCCGATCAAAAACAATAGCGGCTACATTAAGTGTTCAGTTCGAGCAGCGAGCAGTAGTGAAATTTTTAACGAAAAAGGCATAAAAAGGCCATGAACATTATGAGAAGACTTTGGACAGTGCATGGTGATGTGGCTATGTCTCGTTCCAGTGTTTATGAAGTTCAAAGCTGGCCCCAAGAGAGCTTTGAAGATGAGGCATGGTCAGGTGGGCTTAAAACAGCGGTGACTGATGAAACGATTAAACGGGTTGACGACTTGATTAAAGGTGACAGACGCATTTGTGTTCAGCATATTGCCATGGAACTGGATATCAGTAAAAATTCTGTTGGACAAATTATTCATGAACATCTCAACTATAGAAACATCTGTGCCAGATGGGGTATCCCAAATGCTTACAGTGGTGCATAAATGCCAAAGGCTAGACATTTGCAATGAACTGGTACAGCGCTATGATGAGGAGGGTGACGCATTCCTGGGATGCACAATCACAAGTATGAGATATGAATTCATCAGTTCGAACCGGAGACAAAACGGCAAAGTAAGCAATGGCATTATTCAAATTTGCCCTGATCAAAGAAGTTCAAAGGTGGTTCTTTGGTATCCAAGGTCATGGCTACTGTCTTCTGGCACAAACACGATATCCCTCTCGTTGAGTACTTTGCAAAAAATGAAATAATCAAAAAGCACTTACTGAAGCAGAAACAATATATACACAAACAGAGAAAGAGCTCTTGGCTGTAGCCTATTGATGTTAAAGATTTCACCACTTTCTTATTTATTAAAGTGTATTTTTCCAATATTAAAGTGTATTTTTTTTGTTGGTCAATTATTTCAAGTGTCCTGCAAGTGTCAATAATGTACTGTGCAGTAATTTTACATTAAATGCATTGTACACTAATTTCACAAATTTCACTATTTGTTGCTTTTTATGACTAGATGCTGTACTTTTGCTTGTAACTTCACTTCTATTACTGGTAATAACATTCTGTAAAAATATATGAATTCAGCATAAATTTTTCTGTAAAATGATGTATAATATGTATTCCTCACTTTACCATTACACTGTATAAGCTGACTTCAAACATCAAACATTTGACTTTCAGTTTACTGGTGCAAGACTTTTGGCCACGATTGTAGTTAATAGCAATACACTTAATAACACAAAATGGATAGTTCCAGATTTTTTATTGAGGTGTAATTGTTCACAGCAGCCATCAGTGCAGCAGAATGTAGATGTATGTGAGGATGGTTTCCAAATTATTAGCTGAATTTACAAATAGCTATGTTTGCAGATCTAATTTTTTTTTTTTTTTTTAAATACACCATTTACACTTTTTTCTAAACAAAATTTCCTTTTAGCTCTAAATTTTCAAGGTGTCTACCATGCCACAAAAATCAAGGAAAGATCACAGAATTAAGTTGTAGGTCGCAGTAGGTCAATTTATACAGGGTGTTCAGTTAATGCGGCGACAAACTCAGAGGGTTGTTAGTAGACATCAAGAGGAACAAAAATTGAAATGGAACATTGTGTTGCAAACCATGTTTAGTCGGTGAAAATCGCAAAAATACGTATGCAGGTTCTGACGTCACGCGGGGACGACAAAAAGTACAATAATAACTACAAAAATATTTATTTGACAGCAAGTTTACAACACAGCTTGTGGTGCACAGTACAATGCTGGAAAGGGAACGATGAGAATGATGTGAACGAAATTATTACAGGTGTTGTTAAAAATTATTGCATTGTTGTGCACAGTACAATGCTGGAAAGGGAACGATGAGAATGATGTGAACGAAATTGTTACAGGTGTTGTTCGAAGTGGTGGCCGCGGAAGTCATTGCACAGTCTACAACGACGTAAAAACGATTCCCAGACACGATCGAAGATACTGGGTGTGCTATTGACGTCTGCCGCAGCGGCGATGATCTGCGCTATGAGATCCTCCGGTGTGTCCACAGGCGTCTCATAAACGAGTGATTTAAGGTGACCCCAGAGGAAGAAGTCCAACGGATTGAGATCCGCCGAACATGGAGGCCAAGCAACGGGTCCGGCGCGTCCAATCTACTTCCCTGGGTACGTAGCATCGAGGTAATTACGCACCTCGGGGGGGGGGAATGCGCTAAGGCACCATCATGCATGAACCAGATGCGTCGCTGCACTGCGGCCGGCACACTCTGCAGTAATTCCTGGAGGACGTGCTGCAGGAAAACAAGGTAAGTTGCACCATTCAGGCGTTCGGGCAGAAGGTACGGCCCCAAGAGATAATCACCACCTCCTTGGATATTGATGTTGGTACATCCGCTGTGCTAAGCATCCATTGCCATCTGCTCGACAGTAAATAAGATACATATCAGTGTATTCCTTGTTCGTGTAGTCAGCCATTACGATCCCCACTGAAACAGACAACTAACTGCTACACGTGCCTACCACCGCAATGGCGCTACCTTACATCGCCCGCAGCATGTGCTCCTACTCCAGCGCATGCGTTTTGCGACACTGCTTATGTCAGACATCGTGAGTGAACCCATGAACGTATTCAGCGATCAACTGACATCCACCTTCCCTCTCCTCTGGAGTCAGAGCCTGCATACATATTTTCGCGATTTTCACCGACTAAACGTGGTTTGCGACACCATGTTCCATTTCAATTTCCGTTCCTCTTCATTTCTACTAACAACCCTCTAAGTTTGTCGCCGCATTAACTGAACACCCTGTATATGTATTTAACACATTCAAGTTTTGTTTTTGATAGCAGTGCAAAAGAACAATTTCATATCTTCTAAGAATTTTTCCTTATGAGTTGCATGTTTTATTATTCCCAACAGTCTCTTCTAATTCAATCCACAGAACAAGCATTTTTTGTCCTTTTCTAAATCTTAAGCCCAATATGAGATTTCAAAGTCAATATTTAACCTGCATGTGATGGAATCATCATTTCAGTGTACCATAAAATTGTTTTCACAGCAGAATGAGCAACAGCTGTACTGCTCTATTAGTTGATTTTCACTTAAAATACCTGTTTTTTCATTCCTTAGTCCTTGCTATTACAAGAATACAGCTTTTTTTTTTTTCTTTTGTTTGCAGCAGAATAAAAGTTCAAAAATAGTATGGTGTTGCCCACTCAATTTGCTGAGAAAATGACTTTACATATAATGAAATGCAACAGCTCAGGGTTCTGATCTTGAACTTTAATTCCTTTTCAAAAGAAAAAAATAGTTTCACTTTTTATTTCTTGATATAACAAGAAGTGACTGAGGAATGGAAAAACATGCATTTTAAGTGAAACTAAGTTTCATCTAACCACCATATTTGTGGTAGAAGGTAAAAGATCAAATTTAGCCATTTCATTGTTCCACATTTAATCATAGTATACTTATTTTGTTATCACTAGGATCTCTTACATTCTAATAATTACCTATTTTATTAATTTTTTTAAAATATCTTATTGAATTGTTATCATGGTTTTGCAGCAAGTTTTCTGTTTCAATAGTTGTATATAACAGATATATATATATATATTTTTTTTTTTTTTTTTTTTAATACAAATCTTCTATCCATCACTGTGTTCATAACATGCATGTACACAACTGTGGCATTAACCACTGACTGCAACAAAAGTATCATCAGTATTGGGAAAATTCCATAGGAATGGAATCGTTCAAATTCTGAACTAAATGAAAGAGATTCAGAATAATACTGGATTTCAAATGTGTCCATAGAAAGAAATCCAACAATGCCATATTAGATGAATGTCTTAGCCTCTCGCAACCCACAAGCGTTTTTCTAGAGAAGCCTTTCAAAACACTTAATTTTTTTTTAACTCTGAATAAATGTCTTCTTCTCTAGTAGACTCTTTAAATAGAAAAATTCTCAATAGCTCTTTCCTTAACAGAAAAATCTCCAAGCACTACCCTAGCAAATATAGGCAACTGTAAGGTACCACACATGTCTATACATTTAATGAGCTGAAGTGAAAAACAACACGACAGCAGAAATCCAAGTCTTTTTTCAGCTGTGAAGCATAACTAGATATAGCATCAAAACCTTTTATTCAGTGGTAACTCCATGTTGATCTCAAAGTGTTTGTTTTAAATGCCTTTCAACATTACCTTTTCTGCAGACAGAAAGACATGTTGCACCATGAGCAAACATTTTACTTTGACAGCAAACACATATATATCCATGGCACATGCAAGACAAACTTTTATCAGGTGATGTATGAGAAGACAGACTCATTTTACAACAGTGTACTGAATTAATTTAGCTCCACTGCAGCTACAAAGTTGGGGACAGAGATTTTGGTTTCAAATTCCCTTTAAATACCAGCAGTTGCAGGTAGACCACCAAGAGGCTAAAATTGCTGGTGTGACAGGTTGAAGACTTCCTCTTCTTCAGTTATTTTGAAGTAATGTAATTAACACACAGACTGTGCTAACCACTTTTTAAAAATATTGCACATGGGGTAAAACAAGTGTATAGCTTCGAAGAAACCTGTCCAAACTTTGAGATTATCCAGAAATTTTCTACCATGCACTGCAATCATCAACTGGTAAAATCATAGGTAAGAAACTACACTAACTTACAAAAAAAAAAAAAAAAAACTGACCAAGGTGATGATATGCACTAGAATAAACATTTCACGACCATATCTGTAGAGCAAAATAAATTATCAAAACTATCCATCTCAAAGATTTTAACAAAGGATACATAATTCTTAAAAATTGTGTTCATAGATACACATCAAAATGAACCTTTTTTTGTTTTTCAGAGTCACCTTTTAACAAAAAACATATACCATTTATAACACTACTAAAAGCTTACTTCTTGTGTATTCGCTTTGGTTTTGCAGAAGTACTTGCTTCCTTGAAATCCTTTATCAACTAGAAATAAAAAGAAATATTTAATTCACATAATAAATTACAGCAAGTGCAAAAATATTAACTACAAAAATTAACTGCAAAATGTAAGGTCATTATCAAACAACTGAAAAATATAAAATAAACTATGCTGCACCACAAGCAAATAAAGAAAGAGCAATAGCTTATCAGAACTGTGTAACAAATACAATTGTATAGACATTTTACCTAACAACTTATGTAATCAAATTCAATTGAACTGAGAATTTTGAGCCAGATAAAATTACATTTTAAAACTTATTTAGCACACCAAAGTTGCACTTAAAATGAAAAATTTCCTGCACACGAACCACAAAACAATTTAATATAGTCAAGGGAACATGTGTGCATTTTGATTTGGCTGGAAAATTCTTTTAAAAAATGTTACACAAGTAAACATCGTATTTATTAAAAGCATGTGATCCAATTGTGTGTATTTTCATTGCTAACTCTGTTTAATCAATTTGAGATATTTAGTGCTGGACTTACTGTTTTTTAAGCTGTGAAATTCACACAAAAATGTGTGAAGCAGTAAATTAAAACAAGCACACTGAAAACCAAACAGCTTCACAAAAGTAGAAAAAAATGAAAAAAAAAAAACAGCAAAACAGATTTCATCAACTGTTAGTTCATTTACTGCTTTATCTCCTCACTACATCTCTATACACTGCTTGACATAGAAAATGCCACACCATGAACGAATGCATGAAATGAGATGAAACTTACAACACATGTAGACAATAAGGTGTGAAAGAAGAGATTTGGTTTCTGAAAAATTACATGAATGTGATGAATGAGGAGACATCGTGGTTCCTACAGCAGGGTCCAAAAATTTTTCCCGGATTATTTAAGAATTTTCTTGACTAATACACAACATTTTCCAGGTTTACATCTTTATCACCATACATAATATAAATACAATAGTTTATTAAAATAATTAATGTAGAAAGAAAAAATTACCTCAATACTTGTGAAACAGCTCAGATTGATTCATTATCACCCACTTGTTTTTTCACTGCACAGTGAGTCCATTATTGTTGCATTCTTATTTTACTTATAGTACATAGTATACAAAAAAAAATGTTATGTCGAATGACTTTTAGTTAACAGACTTGCACAACATTGACTGGAAATTTTCAATTGCAAACACTAAAAAAATTCACAGTTTTTAGCATTTTTCAGTAGTAATGAATAAAATTGAATTACACATTCTGTAACAAACAAATTGCCAGAGTAGCAAAATGACAGTGTAAATTCATAAAAAAGCAAATTTTTTACTTAAACAATTGTCCATAAGCTAAAGACTTTTTGAGGGAAACACTAAGCAGCACCAACATTTCTTTTCTAATTTTCCTTAACACATCTGCAATTCAATGGATCTTACAGTAAACATGTAGTAAGTGCCTACACGGATTTTGAAGTTGCTCGTGGTTGTCTTCAAACCACAAAACAACAAAAAGAATTAAATAAAACTAGGAACATTATTTGAGAAAAATGGTAGTGCACTAAACTGACTTCATATTTTTTTGAAAAATTTCCAAGTGAGATGTACCTTTTCTTATTCCTTACAGAACTTTCTTTGTACATACATTAATGGAACAAGCATTTTTGCTTTTAATGAGGCAAAATTTAAACAGAAAATCATTATTTAGCTGGTCCTTGCAAAAAATTTGCACTAATTCAATGGCCAGTACAGTCATGTAAAAGTTGGATCAACATTTATTGCTTTTTGTACTTTAATTATGCTGAAAACACATAATTTTCGATTACTTTTTGCTATATCTAGAAAACAATAGAACATTTTTCCTTTTGTTCAAAAAGAAATTCAAGTTCAACAGAATCAAAACTTTAACTTTCCATTGCCGATTTTCGTTTTTCGTAAAGTTGTTTTCTTTGCAGAATGAGCAAGTAGTAGTGTTTTTACCATGCCTTTTGTACCCCGTAGCAGAATCATGGCGACGGGCGATATACTACGCAGATTTATTTTGGTCCTGCAGACAAAAACGGTATCCCCAGAACCCTATTAAAACCATCTTGCAGATTCCTTATCATAGATGCAAGTTTTCGCCTTTTAAAATTTGTAAAAACGGAAGTTAGGCGTAGTGAGGATTTCTCCCGTAATCGTAATTTTTTTCTTACGAAGGACGACCTACATCGCAGAATTCTTTTGTAGTGCTTCCCGTAGCAGAATCACGGCGACAGCCAACATACACCGCAGATTTATTTTGTACTCATCCCCGTAGAAGAATCGTGGCGACGACTGACGTACGTCGTAGATTTATTTTGTACTCATCCCCGTAGCAGAATCACGGTGACGGCCGACGTGCATCGCAGATTTATTTTATACTCATCCCCGTAGAAGAATCGCAGCGATGGCCGACGTACATCTCAGGTTTATTTTGTACTCATCCTCGTAGCAGAATCACGGTGATGGCCGACGTATATCGTAGATTTATTTTGCACTCGTCCCCGTAGAAGATTTGCGGCGACATATATCGCAGATTTATTTTGTACTCATCTCCGTAGAAGAATCACGGCGATGAGCAACGTACATTGCAGGTATATTTTATACTCATTCTCGTAGCAAAATCGTGGCGACAGTTGACGTACATCGAAGATTCATTTTCTACTCATCCTCGTAGCAGAATCGCGGCGATGGCTGACACACATCGAAGATTCATTTTCTACTCATCCTCGTAGCAGAATCGCGGCGATGGCTGACACACATCGCAGATTTATTTTGGTTCTGCAGAAAGAAACGATATCCCCAGAACCTTATGAAACCATCTTGCAGACTCCCTATCATAGAGTCAAGTTTTCTGCCTTTTAAACTTTCCAAATACGGAAGTTAGGCAGAGTGAGAATTTCTCTCGTAATCGTAATTTTTTTTTCTCCCGACGTTCCCTCAATACTTGAAGAGAGAATTATCCAATATTGTTGTTAAGCATCATTTTATTGTATAAATATTTGTGTTTTGGTTTGAAAATGGATTCAACGATTTCTGAAAACAAAAATTTTAAGGAACCCAGTAATCCTGAATTATTTTTCCTCCGATATTCCCACAGCCCTGTATGGTAATTAAATATAATTTTATTAGATAAATGTTGGTATTTAAGATTGAAAATGGAGGAAAATTTTCTGAAAACCAAAGTTGTACAGAGCAAAAATTTCTCCCTCTAATAACAATCCATCTGCTGTGCTTCTGTATTATTGTTTAATCATCATTTAATTACATAAATGTTTGCACTTGAGATGGGAAATGAGAAAAATGTTCCAAAAATGGAAGTAGAACAGAGCAAAGATTTTCCCTCTTATGACAGATTTTTTCTATCTATGCCTCTGCACTTTATTGTTGTTAAATATCATTTTATTCCATAAATCTTTGTGTTTCAGCTTGAAAATATTGGCAAAATTCCAGATACAGAGGAACAGAATGTTCTTGATCCTAATTAACGTTGCAATTGCTGTAGTGCCTAGGTTAGACATTTTTTTAGGTAGAAAAATATGTCTGTGCAATTTTTACTGTTTTTTGCATTTAGTAGTTATCTTGCACAGTGACCACCCGCAGATTATTTTGCAGCACAATGATATCTGTCGCAGACTGACCAGGAACTTTCTGCTATGGGGCTTTTGTAAAAACGATCGTGTTTGTGTTATCAGTTTGTCCGCCAGTTCGTCTGTGGACATCATTTCTCTGCAAGTAATACTCCGATCTGAAAAATTCTTTTGCATTGGAAAGCTTGAAATGTGTGAATGATGATCCTTGCCTTCATGTTTTTCTGATGCAAAATTTCACTGATAGTCGGCATAAATGCGGATGTCGAATTCAAAAACACTTTATTGCATACATTTGCTTCTAAATATCCAATTGAAAAAATCTTTCTTCCATTCATTCATGCACATTTCATTTTCAAGTAATGCATACATTTTCCACTAGAGAGCGTAAAGTAAACTGTGTTTCCCCCAGTATCTCAGCTTCTAAATGTCCTATTTGAAAAATTCTTCCTACATCGGAAACAGCTCCTCATGGGAAATGTTTTGCATATAATTTCTCGTTTTTGGTAAGGAATGGTTTGGTCACCAGGGGCAATAAGTGTTTATTTCTGCTTCTGAAAACGTGATTGAAAAAATTCTTTCGTGGACTGATACCGCTCACCTGGGAAAACTTTTCAGAAGACTTTCTTCTTAAAATAATACACAGTTTTTCCGCCATGGGTAGATGTATATCACATTTTTGTCAATATCTTTGCTTCCAAGAGTCCAATTTGATTTTTTTTTTTTTTATTTGTTGAAGAGCATTTTTGCTGCGAAATCTTTCGTGGAACTTCAAAAGTGGTATGTAAATAGTAACTCTTAACTCAAGAATCTTTAATTATTATCTGGAAACCTTTACCCATTCAATACGATGTCGACACAGCCAGAACTGAGTTAACCCTAATAACTGGACATAATCGAAGTAGGGTACAACTTTTGACGAAATGGCTCTCGAGCTAACCCTAACAACTGGCCATATTGAAGCAAGATACACTTCAGACAAAGAAACTCTCAATAACTACTGACATTGAACTGAACACGCACTTCTGTGAGTAACATTTTTAGGACTTTTAACCGATTTATATCTTAATTGAATAATTTAATGCACCACCGCAGACTTTATATCTTAATTGAATAATTTAATGCACCACCGCAGACTTTATATCTTAATTGAATAATTTAATGCACACCACTTTACATAATGTGTAAAACCAAACTTACAGACGTCAAAGCGTCTTCCTGAGGAACCTTGTGGTCACGTAATGGTATGTGAACTTTATGATAGAATCACATGAGATATAATGTTTCTCATATAATTTTTTTTTTTTTTTTTTTTTTGTATAACAAGCACTGTGAGCATCTGAGACTATCTGCAGTCACCTGCATAATTTGAGGCCACCGAGTCAAATAATGGGACAGAGCCAGAACTACATGACAGACACACCATACATGCCCAACTGCCAACATTATCAAAAAAGCCAGTGTGCTTGGTCTTTTGTTTCCTGTACAGTAATTCTCCCTTTCTGGTTTGCTTCAGATTCCAAAGGCAGTTGGCAATGCTATTTATAAACATTTAGCCATCTGGCTACCTCAGACTGATACTGTCTGGCTTGAGCCTTCCTATTGTTCTGCACTTTATTTTCCCCTCGCAAACAATACCTTCTAAGTCTTTAGGCCTATCTAATAGATAGCTATTTTGGACTCCATTCAAGACTAACATAAAATGAAGCACATATACAAATGAGGAGCTTTTTCCACAGAACAGTTTTACATGTACAACTGTGCTTTATGCAAATTTTGACTGCAATTTGAAATCAGTATAGTTTGCATAAGATATTAGACTTTCGTTAATTCTTTTAAATTATTTAAAACGATATGTCACTTCTCAGATCCAGCGTATAACATATTGTTTCTTATTTGAAATGGACTTTTCAATATTAAATCACAAACTATTAGATCTATGCAAAACACCATTTTAGATACATATATATTCAAATATTATACTAAGAATTAGTCTTACTTCATTAAAGTTCATTGATGCAAAGAAAGCATTTTTTTCTTCGATATTTTTCCTGACCATTTTTTCATAATCACTAAGTTCCTCATGGTCTTCCTGAAAATACACAAAAAAGTTTGCACAATGAACTCTACAATGGAAAGATTCATGAAGTGTCAGACAATGAAAGTTAAGTTTAATGAAATTGTAATGATGTAACCATGATGACACATCTGGTGTGGTTTTAAGTAAGTTATCTTTTTTTCCCCCAGAAAAGTATAAACCAAAAAGGATGTTACCCATGATTTTTGCACATTGCACATGTTTTATAACTCTGTGCATATTTTTTCTTCTTAATCTACATACTGATTTTTTCATGTAAGCACCAGTATTAAACTTAGATTGTTTTTGAATCAAAGATAATACTTATTAAAAGGCCAGTAAAGGAAAACTATAATGAGACCATGGCTTCAGCCACTAGGGCTCTCGTCAGCCATCAAAATGTGTACATTGCTCCATTCTTGATCAGCTTTTGAATCTTTTATCACAGAGTTGTGGTCTTGTGTTGCCATCTCTCGTCTGGAATCTGTTGAATTTTTGGAATACTTTAATTGGTCGTTATTATTTTGTGAAAACAATGTGAGAAAATTATCCCATATTTTGCTAATTTTGTGGTATGGTCCTTGTTGCAAGCTTGAAAATTGGTTGAAATTTTGGTAGATTCATGATAATTTCGACAGATTTATAATATATGAGGTCCAATCAAAAAGTTCCGAGACTAGGCCGATATACAACAAAGTACTTATATTACTTAAGTCTGGCTATGATCTCCCTCAAAGTAGTCTCCTTGGGCAGCGATACACTGCTTCCAGCGTTTTTGCCGCTGTTGGAACACTCCCTGGAAGTCCTGTCCACAAATCGTGCCAAGCACCTTCTGCGATTCGCGCTAGATCTTGTCAATGGTTTCAAAACCATGACCCTTGAGCTTCAGCTTCATTTTCGGGAACAGAAAGAAGTCGCAGGGGGCCAAATCCAGCGAATAAGGCAGGTGAGGAAGGGTAGTCATGCTGTTGTGGCTGCAAAACTGGCATGCTGCTAACACTGTGAGTTGCTGCATTGCCGTGATGGAGAAGGAAATCGCCCCTGCAGCACGTTTCAGGTCGTTTGCGGTGAATGTCCTCCCTAAGACACCGCAGAACAGAACATCGCAGTAATAAATGGTGGTGACGGTCTGGCCCTGGTGGACAAATTCACGGTGCACAACCCCACGAATGTTGAAGAACACGATGATCATGCTTTTGGTTGCGCTCCGGACCTGTCAGGCCTTCTTCAGTCATGGAGATGCCGGGCTCTTCCGCTGCGACGACTGTTGTTTGGTCTCGGGGTCGTAACCGTAGACCCAAGTCTTGTCCCCAGTGATGACCCGCGACAGGAACGCTGGATCATTCACCATTTGCTGACGAAGATCTTGACAGAGTTCGATACGGAGTGCCTTCTCTTCAGCACAAACTTTGCAGCAATGCGCTGCATGTTCAAAAACGATGTCAGCATTTCTTGCACTGTTCTGTATGACACATTGACGACGATAGCAATGTCTTGAACGGTTCTCCGACAATCCTCATGCACCAGTTCCCTAATTTTGTCCACATTTTCGGGGGTTTTGCTCGTGGACAGTCGCCCAGACCTCTCGTTGTATTCCAGTGCCGTTCTGCAGCTCTTGAAGCGGGAGTGCCACTCAAAACACCTCGCACAACTCACTGCCACAAGCCTGCCGCAACATTTCATGCGTCTCCGTTCCCGATTTGCAGAGTTTGACACAGAATTTGATGTTCACTTGCTGCTCTAGTTTGCAGTCCATACTGAAATCACAGCTGTGTTCTGCACGTGGTCACCAAATATCGTGTAGCACAGCTTCCGATGTTCACAGAATGACACCACTTGGCACAATGACTCATGAAGGTCACTGCCCTCAACCGCTGCTCAAGCATCCGTGTACTGCCATCTGTTGGCGCGTTACTACCTAGCCTCGTAACTTTTTGATTGCACTACATATTAATGAAGGATTTACACCTGTTTGGAAAGAAGCAAAAGTCATTTCACATTACACAGGTTGGAAATGAACTCTTTTCTGTGAATCTATCGAAATTTCAGCCAATTTTCAAGCTTGCAACAAGGACCCATCCCTCAAAATTAACAAAATATGGGATAATTTTCTCACATCGTTCTCACAAAATATTAACAACCAATTAAAGTCTTCCAAAAATTCAACAGATTCCAGCTGGGAGATGGTAGCACAAGACTACAGTCCTATGATAAAACATTCAAAAGCTTATCGAGAACAGAGCAACGTACATGTTTTGATGGCTGATGAGAGCTCTAGTGGCTGAAACCATGGTCGCATTATAGTTTTCCTTTACTGGCATTTAAATAAAGTACCATCTTTGATTCGAAAACGATCTAAGTTAAAGTATAATGCAGTGATGGAAAGTTGCAAAATCATTTTTGGAGCAGGTAAAATACACTTTTGGAGCAGCAAAATGCGTTTTTGGAGCAGGTGAAATACATTTTTGGAGCAACAAAATGCATTTTTGCAGCAGATAAAATACATTTTTGGTGTAATAAAACATTTTTTAGAGCAGGTAAAATATTAGTAGATAGAACAAACTCTTAAGCAAAAAATGTTTTGGAAATAGATGCACCCTACTCAAATTTAAAACATCTTGCATTGAAATGCACACACACATATGCAAACATTTTAGTTTTCAAATAGATCAAAAAATTTGTAACCACAGCAGGATTCTATTATTAATCATTTATTTTACAAAAAATGCTTAATTTTTCGCTGCTTTTTTCAATATTTAATTGCTCACTTCTATTCTTTTCTCATTTTTAAAGATAGTTAGCAATGTTTTGTTTTGCTTCTTTTAACAGTATCTGTCCACTTTCTATTGCACTCATGTCCTTTTTTTATGCCACATTCAATGTTCATCACAGCATTGTTTAACATTTTATGAGGGAATCCAACTGCTGCAAGTATTCAGCTTCTTCCCATTTCAAATCACCTTGTGAGCATTAAATTCTTCTCTTTTTTTGCTTGTTTTGCTGCATTTTTCCAGCACTAATCTGCTCTTGATATTTTTTCCAGGATTCGTTATAAGCTGTCAGAAGTTTTTTGGTTACATTAATTTTACTCACATCTCCATTTAATCTTTTGACATGATTTTTGTGCTTCTTGCTCTCCGCACGACGCCTAAAATAATCGCGGCTGCCTTGCGACATGCTAAAATCGCAGCCACATGGCTTATAAAACGTGATTCAGCAAAACTTTTCATGCTTCATAAAAAGGCCATTCTTTACTATACATACCGTGATACACTTGACGATAAGTTTTATCTGACTTCGTTCTTTTTGTTGTCATAGCTGTTTCACTGCTATGTTTCTTTTGTTTTAATCTAAATTAACCATTTCCACTCAAATAACTTTTCACCCATACTCACACACAACTCGCATTTTTTTTTCTTTTTCTTTTCTGCAGTAGAGGCCACAACTTAGCAGTGAAAGCCCAGCTTTTTTTTTTTTTTTTTTTTGGGATGGAGGTTTAACGACCACCGTGAGCAACTCAGTGGGCTATAAGCAGTCGCCCGTCCCTAATTTAGGGTCACTGGTTCCAGGGAAGGGAGAGAGCCAGTGCCGTAAGACAAACACAACATCCATGCCTCACCGGGATTCGAACCCGGACCCCGTTCGGACGAATGATCAGAGGCCATCGCTTAGACCACTGCGCCACCGGGGCGGCGAAAGCCCAGCTTTAGCTCGCCAGCCCCGACATACGAGCTATAGAGGCATCATCAGCGTGGCGGCTGACACCCGACCTATTTGGCAAAAAAGAAATGTCTCGCGAGTCGACATGCGAGCTATACAGGCGTCATCAGCATGGAGGGTGACACCCCACCTATTAGTGAAAACGAAATTCCTCGCGAGCATCGACATGCGAGCCATAGAGGCGTCATCGGCATGTCAGGCGACACCCCACCTATTTGGTGAAAACGAAATTCCTCGTGAGCGCCGATGTGCGAGCCATAGAGGCGTCATCGGCATGGCGGGTGACACCGGAGCTATTCGGTGAAAACGAAATTCCTCGCAAGCCCCGATATACGAGCTATAGAGGCGTCATAGACGTGGCGGATGACACCCGACCTATGCTGCGAAAAAGAAATTCCTCTCGAGCGCCGACATCTGAGCTAAAGAGGTGTCATAGGCGTGGTAGATAACACCTGACACGCGAGCTATTCTGTGAAAACGAAATTACCCGCGAGCGCCGACATGCGAGCCATAGAGGCGTCATCGGCATGGCGGGTGACACCCAGATGACGTTTCTTTTTTTATCCGGTGAAAAAGATATGTCTCGTGAGCCCCGGCATGCGAGCTATAAAGGCGTCATCGGCGTGGCGAGTGACACCCGACCTATTCGACGAAAAAGAAATGTCTTGTGAGCACCGACATGCGAGCTATAAAGGCGTCATCGGCATGGATTGTGCCACCCAACACGTGCGATATTCGCTGAAAAAGAAATATCTCGCAAGCCCCGACCCACGAGCTATGGAGGCGTAATGAGCAGGGCGGATGACACCCGACACGCAAGCTATTCGGCAAAAACGGAATTCCCCGTGAGCGCCGACATCTGAGCTATAGAGGTGTCATAGGCGTCGCGGATAACACCCGACACGTGAGCTATTTGGTGAAAACGAAATTCCGTGCGAGCGCCGACGTGCGAGCCATAGGGGCGTCATCGGCATGACGGGTGACACCTGACACGCAGATGACGTTTGTTTTTCTTTATCCGGTGAAAAAGAAATGTCTCGCAAGCCCTGACATGCGAGCTATAGGGGGTCATCGGCGTGGCGGATGAGCTATTCGGCAATTTCGTAATGTCCTGTGTCACCCAACAGTCGAGCGGAAAGGGTTAAAACATTTGCAGCGAAACTGTCACAACCACAAAGCCACATGCAATCAATGTAAAGAGTTGGCAAAAGGGGCTGAGCTGAGTTCCCTCTCGACTTTGCGCACAGTACTCTCAAATGGCTGTATGGGGAACCACATGACAAACTCCGCCTCCGTTGGCGAGGGAAGTCAGAACATTGAGGGCGCATAAGGGACTATCTGTAAAGTGTTTTTTTTTCGACCAAACGACGGTAAAGGGCTTTTCCGTAGTTTTTCTGGGTGACTTCCGTAAAACTGTAAGATGGGGTGAAAATCCGTAAAAGTTGGCATCTCTGAATACCTATGAATCCTTTAGAAACAGAACCATTGTATCCTGCCATGGGAGAGCTATTTTCAGTCGCCCTCCGCGTCAACGAAATAGCTAATGACTGACCTTACGCTGTATTTATGTAATCGCACACCTCACCCGGAACGAATTAACTGCGCTATCCCAAAGAGCAGGGAATGAGATATAAACAATCTCAATTGCACAGCACTCCGAAAGACCACCAAACTATCAGTAAACAATCTCCATCAGGATTTCATAAGGTACAGCATCGTTTCTCCTACATACCACGTGATTACAACAAAACTCTTCCTCCTTAAGCAAAAACAACGAATTAGAAGGTAGGTGAAAAACATTCAGAAATTTTGGGATTGGCGGTATGGTACGTGTTGATTAAGCGTCGATTTCACCAAATTACGCGTAGATCTTAAAAAAGTGTCATTCGATTCAACATTTAAAATGGCATTTTTTGCCGTGAAAACATTTTTTTCGCTCGGCAATTTTTACTGTGGATTGCCATTTCGGCGCAGTTGGGCGCAAATATTAAATGTTTTCGTAATTTGTAGCAGTTTGGCGCAAGATAATGAAATTGGCGCAGTTCGGCACAATTGGCGCAAACTTTCCATCACTGTATAATGAAATGCCATTAGCAACTTTTGCTCTGATTTATTATATAACCAGTATTAAACTTTCACACAAAACTATGTCAAAAACTTGGAACTGTTAAAAGCATAAAAATATTTTTATACATTCTAATTTCAGTGACTCCCCACTGCTAATTGGGAAAATCTTTAAAATTTCCTTTTAAAAATGCTTAAACAGAAGATTGTCTCCCACTCCATTTTCACACTTGAGTAATCCTATAGTACTCATAGTAACCACAGTTTTTCTTCACTATATTACATTTATTATACGAAGTAGTTTCTTTACTTAAAATACACCACTTTATGAAAACTTGCAGTGATGATGTTAAATGAACAATTGACATGTTTCAGTTTTCCAATAACTCTTCATCAGAATCTACACTGTCTATCTGCCCATTCTCTGGACCCTGTGCTTAAAAGTTTGCAGTTTCCCTTCTGGATGGAGCCGCAAAAAGCTTCTGCACGCAACTTCCTTAATCAACTCACATTTACTACTTGCTTAAAAAATAATTTTTGCTCTGACCCAAGAGTTCTAAATACGCACCTCATTCTGAACAGATTATGAAAACAGATTTCATTCACACTTGAATATAAAAATAACTTCTAGCAATGTTGTGCTAATGCTACCACTTTACTGATAATATTAGATGAATTCCAGACTCTGGTTCAAAAGTCATTTGCCCAAAAACTAGACTGCAAGTGCAATTAGGTTTCGTTTCTCAGACTCGGTGGAAGATCAGCTGTAGTACAGACCATCTCTCTGAGAAGCAGTAGTAACAAATTATTATTTTATTTTATTTCATTGCTTAATGGCCCTCAGGAGAATCTAAGGCTACATATAAGCATTCACTCAACCACAGTTTAATTAAATCCACTGGTTCTTCTAGGGAGGGGAGAGAAAGTTAGCAATGTATGAAAATCACATCAAAAATGCTTTACCTTGAACTTAAACCTGGGACCCACATGATCCTGACCACCAAGACAGCCACAAATCTACCTTTATTCTATCCCACTGTGCACATGCTTCAGATTTCATTTTCTACATGCAGCTAACCACCACTCAGAAATAAAATATCCTCTCTGTGAAACACAAAGAGAACTGATAAGTAAGTATTCCAGCAGAAAATGCCATGTGAATCAATCTGAAGTAATCAGTTGTCTTATAAACCTTAAGAAACGGAAAAAAACTTTTTTTTTGCTGAAGTTATATTTTCTGCATATAATGTACCAGGCTTTACCAAAAAGCACCACCTTTGATGAACTACGATGAGAAATCATAATATCTCGCTACTCTTCTGTTCTTCACGTTTTTTAATGATCATTAAAAAACAAGAACAGAAGAGTAGAGAGATATTATGATGATTTCTCATCGTAGTTCATTATATAAGCCACGTAGTGACATTCATGTTGTTGGATTCTAACAATTTGAACCAATATAAGCACTACCTTTGCTCACCACTCACTTGATTTAAATACAACTAAGACTTTTGTATTCCATGGTATTCCTAATTGTCATTTCCTTTAATGTATATCCAAGAAGTGAGTTTTCAGAGTGACTGGAAAGTTAATGGTTGAACAAAGAGAGAATTATGCTAATGGAAAGCGATTTTCTATTACTTGTTTGGCAGTTGTAATCGCTCTGGAGAATACTGGCAGAATTTCACTTTCTGCTGTATAGAATCAAGGTCATCAATACAGTTTCAACTTTTCACTGCACTTAACATACTTAAATTTAACCCGTATGCCAACTGCATGGCTTAGGTTCACACAAATTTTCTCCATCTGTCCAATTTCTTCCAATCATAAAAACATCAGTATCAATAACAATCAGCCGAGTGGAAGACAGCTAATCAAATAACCCTGCTTTTGAAGCTCTTTCTCAACAGCTAGCAAGTACCGGTTAGTATGTCAAAGAAATGCAACTAGGAAAAGGAAGGAAGGTGGTGGGGATTAACCTTCCATTTACAATTAATTCAACATTTTAGTTTTCAGTGGATCCACCATCAAGAATTAAACTAACGTATTTGACATATCTCACTTTAGATGCTGGTTCATTTATTATCACTTCACTTTATCCATCAGTGCTCTTTGCTTCCCTTTCCATTAGCATAATTCTCTCTTAGTTCAACCATTAACTTCCCAGTCACCTCTGAAAACCCACTTCTTTCATTAAAGGAAATAACAACTAGGGATGCCATGGAAAAAATATCTGATATTGACTAGTTTATTGACAGCACAAAGAGTGATTATAGGAATAAATAATTTAATTATCAAATGATCACTGGCAAGTTTTATTTGAAGTATCAATAATAAATATTTACACTTCTGGAAAATAACATCAGAGATGATCCTCGCATGCTTGAGTGCAAATGGTGCTTCTAGTCTAGTGTATACCAAGTCAAAGAAGTGTCTATATTCCCTTGTGGTAATGATGAAACGCATATAGCATATTAAATCCATTTATTTTTGTGGTGTAGACAGCACAAAGATTTGCCAAGCTTTCGCACTCCACTGGGAGGCTTTTTCAAGGCAAAAATAAATAAATAAATAAATAAAATAAATGGATTTAATACGCTATATGCGTTTCATTATTATTCATGTCTGGTGTATTGAAAATAAAGTTTCCCTTGTGGTATGTCACTCCAAGCTTGTTCCACTTTAAGCTCTCAATTCAAAAACCGAAATGGCACATATTAAATTTGAATGCAGTCACCACTTTACACAACATTTAACTAGGAACATGTTTGGAAATCTCTCACACCAGAGTATGGCTTTCATACCTTGAAGAGCCAAAATAGTAATATTAGTGGTACAGTCGAAACTCGTTATAACAAAATTCAAGCGGGACAGAAAAAAATTTCTCACAATATATTTTTGTTAAAACATTACGAATTTTTTTGTTAAAATGTTAGTACGTACTACAGAAATTTATTATACACTATCTACCAACAAGTAATTAGACACCTGTGATAGCAAAGAAAAACAAAGTTTATTCACCTTTAATAGTTGGTGGAGCCTCCACAAGCGGCGATTACAGCTGCGACCCTCCGGGGCATACTCTCAACAAGGAGTTGTACGACGGCTAGCGGTAGTTTCTTCCACTTGGCTTGGAGAAGACAGGTCAGTTCCTTCACCGATTTCGGACGGTGGGGGCACCCCTTAAGTCGACGCTCCAACTCGTCCCAGAGGTGCTCGATGGGGTTAAGGTCCGGGCTCTGCGCAGGCCAGTCCATTCGATTAACCCCATTGTCACCATACCAAGCCATGGTGGACCTCGCAACATGACAGGTGGCATTATCATCCTGAAAGTAACATGGGTCCACCACGTAAAACTGCCACAACGTAGGAAGTGCATGGTCATCCAAAATGGTGCAGTAGGTCTCACCGTTGAGTCTACCAGGAATTGCGACCTAGGGTCCCGTGCCATACGAAACACCCCCATAGCATAATTCCACCGCCGCCGAACTTCATAGTTGGCACAATACATTCCGGCAGGAGGCGTTCTCCAGGCAGACGCCAAACACAGACCCTGACATCCAAACAGTAGAGGGTGAACCTTGATTTGTCGCTCCAGAGAACCTGTTTCCACTGTTCAACGGTTCACTGTCGACGTTCTTTGCACCACGTTAGCCGAGCAGCGCTATTGGACTTGGTGATCAAAGGCTTGTGGGCGGCAGCACGTCCATGATAACAGAGCAGATGGGCTTCCTTACGGATGGTATTCATTGAAAGAACACTCCCGGATGCCTGTTGAAATTCCTCGCGGATGTGGCCCATCGATTTGGTGCGGTTCTTCCGAATTTCTCTGGCCAGCACCCGTCGGTCTCTAACTCCCAGTTTTGTGGGTGTGCCGGGTCGAGGCACATTCCGACAGTCACCTCTCATCTTCCACTTGCCAATCACGTAGGACACTGTCGATATTGGGTACTTCAACTCGCTGGATATGTCATGTATGGATCGGCCATTTCTGTGATACCCGACAATTACACCTTTCTCGAAATCAGAGAGCTCCGAACTGCGTGGCATCTTGCATGCGACTGGTTGCGTTGTTGTTTCCCACACGATATTTAACTGCGGCGGCCGTGACATGTATCAGGACAGCAGATATCGTCGTTGCAGGGGTGTCCAATTACTTGACGATTATGGGCAAAACACGTAACAATATTAACAAAGAAAGGTGACTTGATCACGCTAGTTACGTTAACTAAAACTTTTACAAAAAGTTCGTAAGTTGGAAGCTTTCGACCTTATCTTAGGTCTTCATCACGCCAATGGAGGACTAAGATTGTTGCCAGATTCTACATTTGAATTTTTCCTATTTTTGTTGCCAAAACTTAGAATTGATCTCCAGATTAACAGAATGTAGAGAGGAGATTCGGAGTTGCAAGTCATTGAGTTGAAAATAATTTCTATGCTTTCACGGTAACGGAGGGCAAAATGATTGTCAAACGAAGCAATTCGTTTTGCTTCGTTCCAGTGGGGAACTGCAGATGTGTCTTCCATTGTCAAAATAGACAAGGCAGTGTTGGGATTGCCTTTCGAAACATCTTTTCTATGTTCTAAAATTCTATGGCTTATGCTCCTGTATGTGCTTCCAATGTATAAGTTATCCCCAGTAGAAGAAGAGATAGGAATGCAGTAAACTCCTGGGAGGTTCAGGCTTTCAACTTTGTCCCTATCCCTTTGTAGAAGTTTCAAGATGTTTGGGGTAGATTTAATGGCAAGATGGTAACCAAAACTTCTAAAAAGAATCTGTAACTTATAAGCATACGAAGGATGGTAAGGAACAGAACCACAGAATTTCAGGTCTTCTTTCTTGTGAGGAAGGAGGCATTCGATTTTCGAATGGTTTTCATATTTCTTTACGAGGAGTTGACTGTAACAGCAGGGAAACCATGAGAGAGGGCTATTGTAGAAATTTTGGAGAGTTCTTCTTGAAGAGAGAGTTGGCTGTTGCAAATGATATGAGCCCTGTGGATGTAGGACTTCAATGCTGCAAGCTTGTAGAGATGCAGGGTGCAAGATTTGTAGGGAATGATGTTAGTGGCTGCAGAAAATTGATTTCCTGGATGTATCTATCTGCAGAAACGCTGATCTCTCCATTACTCGTTCCGTCTATCGAAAACCTTCTGCAGCCACTAACATCATTCCCTACAAATCTTGCACCCTGCATCTCTACAAGCTTGCAGCATTGAAGTCCTACATCCACAGGGCTCATATCATTTGCAACAGCCAACTCTCTCTTCAAGAAGAACTCTCCAAAATTTCTACAATAGCCCTCTCTCATGGTTTCCCTGCTGTTACAGTCAACTCCCTTGTAAAGAAATATGAAAACCATTCGAAAATCGAATGCCTCCTTCCTCACAAGAAAGAAGACCTGAAATTCTGTGGTTCTGTTCCTTACCATCCTTCCTATGCTTATAAGTTACAGATTCTTTTTAGAAGTTTTGGTTACCATCTTGCCATTAAATCTACCCCAAACATCTTGAAACTTCTACAAAGGGATAGGGACAAAGTTGAAAGCCTGAACCTCCCAGGAGTTTACTGCATTCCTATCTCTTCTTCTACTGGGGATAACTTATACATTGGAAGCACATACAGGAGCATAAGCCATAGAATTTTAGAACATAGAAAAGATGTTTCGAAAGGCAATCCCAACACTGCCTTGTCTATTTTGACAATGGAAGACACATCTGCAGTTCCCCACTGGAACGAAGCAAAACGAATTGCTTCGTTTGACAATCGTTTTGCCCTCCGTTACCGTGAAAGCATAGAAATTATTTTCAACTCAATGACTTGCAACTCCGAATCTCCTCTCTAATTCCGTTAATCTGGAGATCAATTCTAAGTTTTGGCAACAAAAATAGGAAAAATTCAAATGTAGAATATGGCAACAATCTTAGTCCTCCATTGGCGTGATGAAGACCTAAGATAAGGTCGAAAGCTTCCAACTTACGAACTTTTTGTAAAAGTTTTAGTTAACGTAACTAGCGTGATCAAGTCACCTTTCTTTGTCCAATTACTTGTTGGTAGATAGTGTATATACAATGAAGTGCGAGAAAAACTGGTACAACAGACTGATACTTGGAAGGTCCCCCCACGGGAGGGCATGACTGCAGAAATATGACGGGGAATGGACTCCACTAGCTTCTGGAAATATGCTGTAAACAATGCACACCATACTTCCTGCAGAGCGTTCTACAATTCAGGTGTATTCCGAGGTCTTGGATTCCTGTGTTCGATAGCGCGTTGCATGGCATCCCAAATGTGTTCTATCACATTCAGATCTGGGGACTTGGGTGGAAATGGCAACACCCCAAACTCAGATGAATGCTCCTCTAACCATAATGTGGTGTCCAAACACTTGTGTGGAGGTGCATTGTCCTGTTGGAACAGGCCCAATCCATCAGCATGAATGCAGGACATGAATTGGTGTACCTCGTCAGAAAGGATGTGCACATAGCATTGGCCGGTAACAGACGTTTGTAGACGTACCAGGGGTCCTAGTGAAGTCCAGCTAAACACACCCCATACCATTACGGACCCATCACCAGCCGGTACAGTTCCCTGTTGACAGGCGGGATCCATGGCTTCATGGGGTTTGCGCCACACACGAATCCTTCCATCTGCCCGATACAGTTGGAAACGTGACTCATCAGACCAGGCTACTTGTTTCCAGTCATCAAGTGTCCAGTGGCGGTGTTGCCGTGCCCAAACGAGGTGCATAGCTCTGGGTCGTGCACCCATCAAGGGGACTCGAGTTGAGCGTCAGCTCCCAAAGCCCATATCACACAGGATACGTTGCACAGTCTGGACGCTGATGCTTGTCGAGGCTCCAGCATTGAATTCTGATGATACCTGCGAGAGTGTTGCACGCCCATCGCGTGAAATTATTCTTGACAGCCGATGATGGTCATGTTCATTCACCCAATGTCTTTTTACAGCCACACTGGTATCATAGGTTGGAGGTTTTTGCCAGAATTCTTGTAGTCACGATACACCCTTGCAATGGTCGTCCATGAAAATCCGAACTTTGTTTCTACCTCCGAAATAGTATGGCCCATCTCACGAGCGCCAACTATGACACTGCGTTGAAAATCGCTTAAATCGTTATTACTTGTCATTCTCATGCCAAAAACAGCTCTGACAGCTGGCAAGGATGTCTATCACTTTATATATGCACTGGCGGACGCAACCGAGTATGCACATAGGTGAAGTTGCTATGTATTTTGCATAAGCTTGTCTGTACCAGTTTTTCTGGCACTTCAGTGTATATAAGATTGCAATGCTGTAATTGCACAATAGTGGTCCCAGAAATAAGCAAAGGTAATTTATTTGCAATGGGAAGTTTCTCCTAAAGTAGCAATGAAATATATGATCTTTAATATATGAAATTACCTACTATATATGTATATTGTTACTTATATGTATGCACGTACATACTGCATTTATTTTACCCCCCCTCCATTATTAAGAATTTATCTATTTTATGCATCTTAATAAAATACTGCCATATGCTTCAAGAAATAATATACGTACATATTGGCATTATTTTTATTTTTAAAGTAGTGTAGTTAAAGCAATTTTTTTAGTTACATTTTGATGCAAAGTGTATTTCCATATGGCAAACTGTAAAACAGAGTTCAAACATACTATTGGGTTTTGAAGTACAATGTAACTAGTCTGTTTTCGTTTTTTTTTATTCAGTCTTTAGTTATAACTGTATTCATAACATTTAGATAGTTGTACTGCAAGTGTGGGTAACTATAAATGTGTTGCTTGGTGGAACTGTGAGATTAAAGAAGCAGTAAAGAGAAAGAAGGAAGCCTATTTGGGGATGTTGCAAGGTATAATTTCAGAGGCTGAATATCACTGTAAATAGCATGAGGCAGCAAAGCTCTAAGGCAAAAGATAGAAAAACTTTCTGGAAGAACATAAGACATGCAAAAAATTGGGGAAATAAATTTTTAAGTTGTGTGAAGAATAAGGTTGGTGAAATGACATGGGAGCCCAATGAGCTTAGTGAAAGGTGGAGTGAATATTTTTGCAAATTATTAGGTCATGGAAACAAAAGCAATAGAGGCAGAAGCAGATGATGTAGCAAAAGATGGAAGCACAGGTGGGGCCTCAAGAGAAGAGGTGTGTGTAAAGCTCTAAAATCTCTTCAAAATGGTAGGGCTTTAGGAGTAAAATGGCATGACTGCTGAGACGTTCAAATATGGTTGTGACTTTGTAATTGACTTGGTTAAGTGAAATCTGCCAGTTGTGCTGGGAGTTAGGAATGGTCCCTCAGGATTGGAGGGATGCTATCATTTTTTTCTTATGTAAGGGAAAAGGTGATTAAACTAAATACAAGAACCATTGTGGCATCAGCATATTAAATGTGCCAGGGAAGGTGTTTGGAAAGGTCAATATTGATAAGGTACAATGTCTACTTCAGAGAAAGTATGGGATGTACAGTGATTTTATGCCTGGGAAGTGCTGCACTAACCAAATTTTATGCATTGCATATGATGATTGAAAAGTAAGTATTTGTCTGTTGGTAAAAGTTTTTGCTGCCTTCATAGATTTAGACAGCTTATGACAGAGTAAATAGGATAGCTTTGTGGAAAGTACTGAATAAATACGGTATTACTGGGAATTTACTTAACAGCAGGGGTGTTAGGGCCTCTAACGTGTTTTGGAGCAATACTTGGAGCGGGAAAATTTGCATTTTGGAGCAGAACTAACACGGGTTTTGGAGCAGCTAATGATAGCATTTCTAATTATGTTTTAAGCTCATGCTGTGCTTTATAAGTTATGTTTATATACTGAATTACCATTATTTTATGAACTATGAAAAAATGTTGTATTTCATGCTTGCTGACATTTTACTGCTTCTCTTACGACTGTTAATTAGCATTTCTGTCATTCTACAGTGAGATAAATGGGAAAACAATTATACTAGTAAATATAAACAAGAACTCAAAGATCCGTTATTAGGCGTAGAAACTTAATTTATTTTGCAAGCTTTCGCTTCCAACAGGAAGCTTCGTCAGACAGCAGAAAAATAAAACAGAACAGAATCAGAGCATTTATGCTCTGATTCTGTTCTGTTTTGATTCTGTTCTGTGTCAAACAATCAAACAGGAGCTCGAGTGCTCACAAGCTAATAATGGCCGTGTTGCTCATACAGGCGCACTCGCTCTATACCTAGAATTCTGTTCCAAATTGGAGAGAGTTCCATCGTGATGTCAGTGTTGCAAGATTCATCCCAGGCAGCACACCCTTCCAATTTAACGTAGGCCCAACGCCGTGCCACTGTATTCTATTCCCAATCTGGTAGGCAAGACGTCTATGTTGAATGTTGACGTAAAGCCAACGATTTTCTAACTGATGAGCTATCAGAGGGCGTTTGGGTAATCCGATTACAGTCAAGCGCGAGAGAAAGCTTCAACCACAACCAGTTTCCCTGGGAGTCATCAACATGGAGGAAGACTACGCCTGGAGACGAAGCAACATGTGACCAACTTGATCTTGTTCCACCATTGCTGACAGAACGCATGCTAACTGGAAGTCTGGAACTCTCACGTAAGTAGAATGAATCTTATTAGACTTTTCTGCACGTTTTTATCATACAAGAATTCATTTTAAAATAGCTTTTGCTAAATTGTAATGGCATATTTTTATAGATGTTGCATTTGTATTGCTGCTTTATCTGCAATACAGAACTGAAGTTTGGAAGTTAATTACATCCTGTCTAAAACAATTAAAAAATCTGCTGTTGTTCATCCCATGGTTATTTTTTGTTACGTAAACAAAGCAAAAAACCTTGACCGCGTGGATGAGAGTTGTTTTGATTATCTGTTCACGATGTCAGAGCGAGCTGGAAAGTTACAAAATGTTATTAAATAGGTAAATTTGTTAACAATATAATTTCGCAGTGACGGTGAAGTGTGTTTAAACTATACTTACAGGCTAATTACAAATGCCGAATTAACTAGATTTTCCGCTCAGATTCGACATGTGAGTTTATGTAAGGGGCGATGAACATTCCCATAATTCAAAATTTAATATTCCAGTATTTCAGCACTGTGTTACCTCAAAAAATAGGTGTTCAGTAAAAAACTGCAAACGTAAACATTGCAGTAAATTTTAGGTTATGGTGTGAAGTGATTTCATTGTGTTCCTTTCTTCTCAAAGATTTCTCGTAATATTACCTCAGTTGGAGAGATTTACATTATTTTTATACTGTTAATGATAGTATAAATGTTGATATTTATTTTTCAGTGTTGTCACTAATATCAAAACCTTTGAATGAAAATTCATTTTTGCTGGTATTTTACAATACTTTACACTGACATTTGCTGTCTTTTTTTTTTTTTTTTTTTTTTTTTTTTGAAGGGCCAGATGTATTAAGTTTGATTAAGAGGTTACACTAGTTTTTCATGCATAGGTGGCCCGGATATATTGTAAAAATAACAATATTTTTTATAGTACATATCATTAAAAGTGATATGAAATTATGAAAACATCACAATTTTGCAACTGGATATAGTCAGAATATTTTGATTTGTGAAATATAAATTTTTCCTCTTAGAAATATTTATACCAAATAGTGGTCTTCATTTCTTATTTTCGAAGTGAGAATGCAGAGTATATTGATGTAAATATAAATATATAACAGCTGTATGGAGCAGATTTAAGCTAATGCAGATCCTTCAAAAAGGACAGTGAATTAAGCAAAACAGTGTGCCATTAAAAATGTTACACACTGTTGCTGATATAAAAAGATTCACTGCTGTGGTATATTTTGATAGAACAGTATAATTAATTGTGAAGATCTTCAAAAAGAAAAAAATATCTAAGTTTACTATTGTGAATTACTACTATGGTAATAATCATAAGGTTAAAATTACTACTATGCTAATCACTAACAGGTTTCGTTTTTGTTTTTGATTTTGTTTTTGCATGCATTTATAGCTACATATGCTTAACCATTCCAAAATTAGATTCTTAATGGATTCAATGACCAATGACTGTTTGTTAACATTATGAACTGTGATGCATTACTTATTTGCTTATTTTTGGTGTGCGTCGTGAGGGTGGGGTGGGGACCTGTCAAAATAAACATAATCAAAATATTTCTTGCCGAATGCTCTTTTTCTATTCTTTTCTGTTCAGCAGCCCTGATGGGGAGAAATATTTATCAGAGAAAAACTGAATCCTTTGAGTTATTACCCCTGAAATTTTCTGTAGCAAATTAATCTAAAAATTAGATTTCTGATACTTTGTTCTGGAAGTCAGTGTAAAGAATTTTCAAACATTTTCTCTGTAGCTTTTTTTATAATGTCATCAATGAAGTGTAGCAATTGAGGTTCTACAGAGCATATGAAAGGATCTGTACATTAATTAATGGAACCTGACTGCATTTAATGACTACAATGTGAATACAAAAGAAGCTAAATTTCAAAACCATTTTAATGGCACTTGTCTTTATGTGCATCAAATTGTAACAATCTGTATGTAACATCTTGTTACTGGTGAATACATATGCCACTTTCTTATATTATGATAATGAAGGCAAGAAATGAAATAATAGTGCGAGACATTTTGCTTTATTAAAATGCTACAAAAAGCTGTGCTGAAATTAGCTATGTATAAAATGTAAAGCACATTTTCTTTCCTTACACTTGTTCAGACTAAAGGAGTTTGAAAGCTTTATAATTTAATCCACTTGTTCCCATCATAGAATACTTGATTGTTATGTATTTTTCACTAATGCAATTAAAAGAAGCATCTAGGAAATAATGTGTTTCAGGGAAAACATTTAATGCTGCACCACTGGGCAAGTAGTCAGACACTGATTAATTGTTTATTGTATGAGCTGGGCTCAAGTTTGAGTCTCAGATGAGGCATCGGTGGTGTGTTTGTCTTTCAGCACTGGTTCTCTCTCCCTCTCCTAAAAGAAGTGGCCCAAAATTAGCCACGTAAAACTGTTTATAACCCTCAGAGTTATGTGGTTGTAACAAAACTCCAAAGCAAAACCAAAAACATACAGTAACATAATGTGTATCTCAAACCTGAAAGTGGCTAATTTTTCTTCTGTTTTATATGTACAGTTAATTTAATTTCTATATTAACTCTTATGACACCACATAATTATGCAAAATTTGCTTAAATGAAAATACTTTTATTTTTGCATATACTATAACAACACTTTTTGTCTTGTTCTACTCTGGCAATATGTTCTGTTGCTGAAGAATAGGAGTGATATGGTAATCAGTTTGGCATTGTTATAGTACCAAATATACCCATTATTAAGGGTGGATGCCTTCGTGGAGCCTAGCCATTACCTGCTTCATAATGTATAAGTACTTTACTAATTCTTGTTTTTCTGTTTCAAAATTTATTATGATTTTGCCATTTCATAATGTGTAAGTACTTTATGGTTTGTGACATGCTTCAAATTTATTCAGCTCTTTCTCTCACACTGAGATAATATTATTCATGATTATTTTTCCGTTTCAAAAACTGTAAAAAAATTACAATGATCAAGATGAGCAATGTTTCTGCTCATGAGTTCAGTAGAATAATTACTGTATTTCACAACAATGTAAGTTATATGAATTAAAATATGCACATTCCTTAGACAATGATAGTAATAACACCATAGTTCTCTAGGAAAATAATGCAGCAAATTTTTTTCTAGAGCCAATTTTGAATTTCTTATGAAAAAAAAAGTAGTGGATCTAGCAATTTCCATGTGGTGTATGTGATAAAAGGACAGAGAATCAAAATAAGCAATGTTTCAGATACTATAATATTTCAGGAGTGCAATTTAACTGAACTAATAAAGCTTCAGATATGTAAACAGAAAGCTTCACGTACTGTACTGAACAGAAGGCCTGCATGTACTGACAGTGTTCAGAAAGTAATGCCTCCATATTTATATGCAATCCCAGTGGCAAAGAATCAAATTGAAACAAAAGAACAAAGTTCAGATTTTCTACTTTAATTCAAATATTTTATTTTTCTACATAATTCCCCTCACGTTCAACATAGATACACAAACGTTTAATAAGTTTTTTAAACCCGTCTCTATAAAAATCTTCAGGTTCTCAGAACCATTTTCTCATAGCAGCTTAAACATCTTTGACACAGGTGAACTGAATTCATTTCAGATATCTCTTGAGAGCAGAAAACAACCAGAAGTTGGGCTGCCATAAATAGGGCTATATGTAGAGAGTTCAAGAACTTCGAACCCAATTTTCTGTATAGCCCCTGAAATGGAAGAACTGGTGTGTGGTTGTCATATTGCAGAATCTTTGGCACCCCCACCCCCCTACATGGTTTATTCTTTGCTTTAACTGTTTTTAAGAAGGGCACATATCTCTCAGATTTGATAATCGCACCTTTGACCACGTACTCCTGACGAATAATGCCTCTGCAGTCCCAGAACACAGTGAGCATGTACTTACCGGCAGAAATTTGAGTTTTGAATTTTTCGTTGGAGAAGAAGGTGGATCTCGGTATTCCAGCCGTTGATTTTTCAATTCTGTGTTATAATGGTGAAACCAACTGTCACCACCAGTCACAATGCTTTGGAGAAAATCACTGCCATATTTTTCATAGCAAGCAAGTAACCTTTGGCATGCTTCGTCTTGATTTCTTCATGTCAATCCTTAGGTCACGCAGTATCCAATGAGCATTGTATCCTAAAATGTTATCGATGTCATTGATGTTACCTACTAATGTTCAGTGTACCTGCTATGATTATCTGAGTTATTCTTCAATTTTCCCTGATGAGCTCATTGACCTTTCACCTATTCAAGTTGCGTTTACGGGCCTCCTACTTCATGGCTGATCCTTTACGGCCAACATTCCTCAACTGTCCTTTGATTTTCTTTCCCAGCGACAAACAGTGCTTATGTCCAAAGTTTCAGAACCATAAACTACCACTAATCTAGTCAGAATTTTTTTAGGAGGTACATTTTCATGAGTTAAAAACTATCTGATTGTTGTTTGACACCCACTGACACAGTTGAAAAGAATAATCAATTTTAAATGCAGTTAAATATGAACAAATAGGTGTACAGAGTTCTATTACTCAGTAAAATGAAGGCAATGACACAAAGAATTGTTGCTGTATGACTGGCTGCTGGACAATACACTTGGATTGCATCGTTACTTATTGAACACACCTCATAGTATTATGATGTTGCTATTGAGCCAATTCATTTGCACAGTTATGGGGGTGGGTGCAAAGTGAGGGGTTTTATTAACTTGACTGATTGAGAGGCAAGGACAAATTTTAAAAAAGTGGATTCAGTGGAGTGACAGGACTAGTAGCGCAGATATTTCTTGCATATTTCTTCTGTAAATACAATGAAAGGATGCTTTTGGCATGTGTGCCGCCCGGTGGTCAACGGGTCTAAGGCGCAACAGAACTAATATCTTTTTCAAAATTTGAATTTATATTATGAAGCTTTCAATTTTTTAATAAAGCAACAAGTATAGTATGCAGATTTTTTTCTGTTTGCAATTTTTTTAGATTCATCATCATCATTGTCAACCATTATCAATCCACTGCTGGACGAAGGTCTCCCCAAGTTTCCTCCACAACGGTCTGTCTTGTGCCAGTCTCCTCCATGTCACTCCCGCATACTTTCGAATTTCATCCACCCATCTTCCATGTGGTCTTCTTCTGGGTCTTTTCCTGTCCCTTGGAATCCAATCTAAAATTTCGGCTGTCCATTGATGGTCTGTCTTTCTGGCAGTATGTCCAGCCCATTGCCATTTCAGGGATTTAACTCTGATCATGATGTCTTCCACTTTCGTCATTTTTCGGATCCAAGAGTTCCTCTTCTTATCTCTCCTGGTTACACCAAGCATGCACCTCTCCCATGTTGCTTTGAGTTGTCTGCAGCCTTTGTATGTCTCTTTTAGTTAAGGTCCACGTCTCTGCACCATACGTAAGCACTGGAAGGATGCATTGATCAAACACTTTTCTTTTAAGACATAATGGCATATTGCTCTTGAAAATTATGCTGTTTCTTCCAACAGCTCTCCAGGCAAGTTTTGTACGCCGATTAATTTCTTCACCAATGTGACCCTCACTTGATATTTGCTGTCCAAGAAAAACGTATGTGTCTGTTATCTCCAGCTTTTCTCCATCAATCGATAAATCTTCATTTCTTGTAAAAGCATTGAACATCACTTTTGTCTTCTGAAAGTTCATTTTTAATCCCACTTCTTTACTATTGTCAGCAAGTTCCCGGATCATACTCTGCAGCTCTGATGGGGTAGTTGCAAAAATAACTATGTCATCAGCAAAACGAAGGTGGGTTAGATAATCTCCATTAATCTTTATCCCTTTGTTTTCCCAGTTCAGTGATTGAAAGACATTTTCCAATGTGGCATTAAAGAGCTTCGGAGATATGGTGTCACCTTGTCTCACTCCTTTTCCAATTTTTATGTGTGTTATATTTTCAAACAGCCAAATCTTTGCACTTGCGTTTTCATAGATGTTATTAATAATATTAATGTACGCATCTTCAATACTGCAGGATTTCAGAGCCATTGTAACTGCTGATGGTTTCACCGAATCACAGGCTTTTTCATAATCGATAAAAGCCATGCACAATGGAAGTTCATATTCCCTCGCTCTTTCAATTAGTTCTCTCAGTATGGGGATATGATCTATTGTGCTGTAGCCACTTCTGAATCCAGCTTGTTCTCTCGGTTGAGCCATGTCCATTGTCACCTTCAAGCGGTGTGAAAGAACTTTAGTGAAGATTTTATAAACCACTGATAGGTCTGTAGTTCCTGAGATCCTCAATGTCGCCTTTTTTATGTAGCAAGATCATTGTAGCGTTGTTCCAATCCTCAGGAATCTTCCCTTCATTAAGGCATCGAGTGAAAATTTGGGCGAGTACTGTTTCGATTTCTCCACTTGTTTCTTGTATGATGTCTACAGTAATTCTATCTTCTCCTGGAGCTTTTCCCCGCTTCATGTTCTTGATTGCATGTGCAACTTCTGCTGGGAGGACTGGAAGAACTCTGGTACTGGTACCTTTCACGATGTCTGGAGTACATGTATCATCCCTTTCATATAATTTGGAGTAGAAATCTTTCACTCTTGTCAAAATTTCGCCTCTATTTCTTGTTACAGAACCATCTTTTCTCAGTGCCATAATTTGTTTTCTTCCCTTACTGAGATGTCCCTTTGCTATCTTTAGGCTTTGGTTGTTTTCAATTGCTTTCCTTACTAGTTCACAGTTGAATTTCCTTACGTCTTCAGTGATACTTTTTCGTACTGTCTTGCATAGCTCTATATATTCCACTTTGGAAGTCACATCTTCTTTAGTTGTCCTTATCTCTCTTCTTTTTTGCATCAACATTTTGGTTTTTCCTGATAATTTGTTCACATGCAACTTGTTCTTAGACCCAGCTAATTTTGTTGCTGTTTCCATAAGAGCTTTGGTTACTTTTCTGTTAACTTCAGAAATATCCATTTCTTCTAATGTTAGGCCTTCTAAAGCAGAGAATCTGTTCTTCAGTTCCAACTTGAAGGTATTATGGTGTTTTTTAAGGTTGGTTATGTCAATACATTTTGTTTGTCTTATGAGCTTGCTACGTTCGAGTTTAGTGTTGAGGTGCATCTAACATCTTACCAATCTATGGTCACTACCTGTGTTGAACTTGTTTAGCACACTGCAGTCTTCTATGACGAATTTTTTGTTACACATACTAAAATCTATTTCACTTGTCGTCCCATTTGGATGTCTCCATGTCCATTTCCTGTGTGGCTTTTTCTTGAAAAAGGAGTTCAAGATGAAAAACCCTTGCAAACTCTAAGAGAGTATTTCCACGCTGGTTTCTGTTGCCGTGGCCGAATTTACCTACTGAAGTTTCATTCTGTTGCTGTTGCCCTATTTTTGCATTGAAATCTCCCATAATTATCTTTAAGTGCTGCTTACCTTTATTATTTAGATGACGAATTTCCTCATAAAATTCTTCAATTTCTTCTTCAGCATGACTTGTGGTGGGTGCATAAGTTTGAATAATCTGAGCCTGGTATCTTCTCGAGAGTTGGATAACGAGTCGTGCAGCTCTGTCAGAGAAACTTTCAACTTCTACAACTTTATCCTTCAGTTTCTTGTTTATTATAAATCCAACACCACTAGTTCTGCCAGTATCAGTCCCACGATAGTAGAAGAGATGTCCACTTTTCAGTTCAATGAGATCTTCTCCTTTTCTCCTTACCTCACTTAGCCCGACGATGTCCCACTTGATCCTTTGTAGTTCCTCTTCCAATTCAAGAAGCCTTGAATCAGAAGATAAGGAGCGTCCATTATACGTAGCCAAGGTCAGCATCAGATGGCAGCCTAGTCCAGTCCTCCGGGGATTCTTAGCACCCTCTGCCTTCATGTCGCACTGGCCGCTGCCTCGGCCAGGTACATTCCAGCTGCCGGAGACTGAGGGCCAAGATTTAAGTTGTGGAGTCATTTTGGAGGGGTTTGGCCATAACTCACCAAGCTGGCCAAGCGGGTTGGTGAGTGTGGGATAGCATTTCCTCTAATCCCGATGGTATAGTTATACTGCTATTGGCGGTCGTCAGAGCCCCTTTAGTGGGAACAGGGTGTACCACGAGAAGGCGGGGTTGACATTTGTCAAGGAGAGGCTGTGATGTTACGCATCACCTGACCTTACATTCCTTTTTAGATTACTTACAATAAAATCTGAATAATAAAGATGCTAATATCAATTTTTGGCTATATTGCCTCAAGAGTTACGTGTTCTACAGCAATAATTCAAGTTAAAGTTTTACAGTGCAACCCAAGATAGATACATGAGTGCTTACAGAGCAAGCATCAGAAATGCTTGTAGCCATGGCATTGATTTGCATTGGGGTGCTTATATATTTATTCACAAGTGTTTTTTATTGAATGCATTTCACCAGATGGTAAAGCTGAGATTTCTGAAGCAAAAACCTATTTTGAAATACAACCATTAATACGAATGTATAATATGTTCCATATCTTTAGTTGTGGATTTCACACTGAATTAATGAATTTCTAAGAAACAATGCAGTAATTTCGACAGATGATAGTCACAGTTCTTATGTATTTAGATAGATCATGGTTTTCTCTTTGTATCTCCTGAAGAAATGTGGTGGTGCTTGAAAATTTTGAGGTTTTGTTTACCCCTGGGCATGTGTGTCACGTGGAACAGAGGTTTCCTTGACAGGTGTTGCATTGTAAACTATCTGGTCACAGACTAAAGGATATGCATCTAAATCAACAGAGGGGGATTGACGATGCAAAATTAACTGCTAGGCGTAAAGGAATCTTATTACAATAAGAGACAAGAAATCTTGCAATGAAAGGAAATAAGATAATGTTTGTTGGTTACCAGCATTCCTTTCTCACTTTTATGAATTTTTTTTTGCACGTCTTTTGTAAAAAAAGATCATGCTTATGTTACTGGTTTGTCCGTCCGTCTGTACCCACAATATCTCTGCAACTATTAGTCCGGTTTGAAAAATTCGTTTTGCATTGGGAAGCTTCAAATACGCGAACGATGATCCTTCATTTCGTTTTTTTTTTTTTTTTTTTTTTTATTTTACGATGTGCAATTTCGCCGCTATACGGCGTAAATGCAGATGATGTCGATTTTAAAAATACGTTTTATTTTATATATTTGCTTCAACACATCTGATTGAAAAAATTATTTTATCTTTCGATTGCGTTTGTGTTGAAGAGTATTTCAGATATAGTTACTTTTTCAAATAACGCATAGATTTTTCGCTAGGGGCGTAAAAGTAAATTACATTTTTCCCGATAACTCTTCTTCTAGAACTCCCGATTTGAAACATTTTTTCTTCAGCGGATACACGTTCTAATGTAAACTCTTTTGCATATAATTTCAAATTTTTGGTAAAGAATACTTTGGACACCAGGGGGCGTAGTGTTAATTTTTGCTTCTGAAGTATTTGCCATAAAATATGAACTTCTAAAATATCGATTTCTGCTTCTGATGTACTTGAAACAACATCTGGGCTCCTGAAAACTCGACTAAATTTTTTTCTTGGACCGATACCGCTCATATGGAAAAACCTTTTGAGAATACTTTCTTCCTAAAATAATGCATGGTGTTCCCACGAAGGGATGTAAAGTCACATCTTATTTTTGTCGATATCTCTGTTTCTAAGAGTCCGATTTGAAAAATTCTTTCTGTGTTGGAGAGCGTTTCCGGTGCGAAATGTTTCTCATATAAATTCATGTTTTTATTAACGCACAAGTCTGCAACCAGAGGGCGTAAGCTCACGATTTTGTTTACAGCAATATCTGAGGGATTAAAAACTTGATTGAAAAACTTCTTTCTTCCGTCAGATACTATTGTTTTCCATAGCGGTTCCATTGACTTTGAATAGCTTTGATAAATTTAATTTGCGTCACAACGGATTCAAAAGACGTGCTCATTACACCCGAAAATTCGGTGTCATCTTTCTTGTTTTCAATTTTAATTAGTTTATTGGTAGTCAGCACTAATTTTTATTTTGCTAATCTTTTTTCAATTTTTTTTTTTTTTCCATTAGTGATGTTGGTTTTGCCTTACCAACCTGACCTTTTGAGGAGTTCTGTGCCATTTTATTTGTTTTTAGCTTGTGCAAATATCATAGTTAAGAAATATCAGTTATTACATTTTTTAAATAGCATTTAAAATGTCAGTTTTTTCTTGTGGGAGTGAAATTGATCATTATGTTAAAATGCAAGTGAAACTGTAGATTAGTTAAATCTACATTAAAGAAAAAAGTTCTATTTTGAATCTGGCCCTCTTAGGATTTTCATGAAACTTTACAGTTTTGTTGACGCACACAAGAGACAGTTGCATAGCGGAACTGCTGCAGATGACATTTTTTTCATTGAAAATTTTAAATATTTTTCCCCAATCTTAACCTGAATGTAACAGTTTTGGTTTAATACAAATTGCTTTAAAGAAAAGATTTTTTTTTTTTTTAATTCTGCACTTGGAACTAAGCTGTGTAGAGATAGTCTCTATGGCAGAATATTAAAGTTTATTACTCTCCTGATTTAGCTGTGAAGGTAGGATTTGTTATCACATATGTGCAAAACAAGGGTTGTTTCATCAAACTAAGAAATAACCTATGCACTTCACTACTACCAACGAGAAGAGGCATTACACGCAGATACTTGTGTTGCCTTGAGAGCCATGAGGACAAAGAGCAAAATGAGGAAGGCAATATGCAACGGGGTGGAAAGTTGCAAAGTAGAACCAGATATTTCCAATTGTCAGAGCGGAGACATAACGTACAAACCATAGACAAACAAACATGTAAGTGCCAAAGGGATTCGTGTGCCTGGGACACAGCCACTTAGTATCCAGTAGCAAGCGGACACTTCAGCAGTTTCTTTGGAATTGGTGTCATTTTTTTTTTTTACATAGGGTCTTAAATATATTGGGGGAGGGAGGGGGGCTAAAATTCCTGCTGCGGTACTGACAAGAGATGCTTGTATATCAAGTTTTGTTTTGCACCATAGTTTTAAAATTTACAGTGACAAAATCTTAAAGTTCAAAAGTTTGGCAAATTTTTGTTCCATATACACTGCCGGAAAGTGAAAAAAGAACACCAAGAAGGAATTGTCGGACGATCATGAAATTTACATATGTTAATGGGGTCGAGTTTACGTAGGTGTGATGTTAATTTCGGGACCAACCGGTGAGCGCTTACGCCACAGCACGGCATAATATGCAAATTATTGTCGGTGGTATTTAAGGAGTACGGCGAAGTGAATGTAATCAGTCGTCGGCGTACGGACACGAGCGAAGACCCTGAAGAAGCTGCCATGCCTGGACATGGAAGACGTGTACGATTTCAGCAGTTATCGGACTTTGAGCGAGGTCGTCCAGTTGGACTCCGCGAGGCCAGGTGGGCGTATCGCTGTATTGCGGAGCGAATTAGACGGCAAGTATCGGTGGTGGTACGATGGTGGCGTAGATGGTCCAAGGAACATTCCCACATGAGAAGATGTGGAACCGGGAGTCACAGACGGACTGATGAGCGGACCGATCGACGCATAAGAAGAGCCGCGTTGTCAAGCAGAACATCCACTACGATGCAAATCTGAGCTGCCGTTGCACCTGAGGTGACTGTGCGAACAATCCGCAACCGTCTACTGGATGCAGGACTATGTGCACGTGTGCCTCTGGCATGTGTACCTCTGACACCAGCCCACCGTCAGGAATGGCTGCAGTGACAATGGACAACGAGACAGTCAAATGAAATAAATGAGTGACTAAGGGACACTAATTGGTAAATTATGCTCAACTAAAAACGAAGTGAACATTTTGCGTGAATCGCATCCACTTCATAATAACTTTTAACAAAGGACGTTAATTTCGTATTTTTCCCCCACGCAGTCGACATTAGATTTATGCTTGGCACTAGAAATATGATTATAATATCATTCAACCACGAGAAACGCTGAAACTACATCAACATGTAGTGCAAAATGCATATTTTTCATTTTTTGAAGATTTTGCAATACACGGGAATTACGCAGAATTCGCATTACGGAATGTTTGATAGTTTATAGTAACACACACACACACACACACACCCCGTCCTTCTTATATTGCTGCTCATAGCAAAAAATAAAAAAATGTAACTAAACTGCTATAGTAAAACAGCTAGAGCTTAAAGAGATGCAATTTGCAGAGGAAAAAATACCAACTACCAAGTTATCCGATTGAGCTGGTCAGCCAGGAAAGCCGAGATCAACTGAAAGTTATCAAAAAATAAAGGTTTAGATTTTACTTACGAACATCATATGACGAATCAGTATGGACCTCAACATACTAATTTTTTGAATAAAGCTCATATTGAGAAATGGCTTCCTAGTTTAATTGAATTAATAATCTAAAGCAACTTATGGGAATTTACTAGGAAATTTTTTCATTTATAGCAAATTTTCGGAGAAAACTCTTCTCCTTCTTCAGGCTCTCTTGTTGTTGTCACTTTTTGCTTGTCACTATCATGGTTACGGTTTACCTTGACGGTTACGGTTAACCTTGACGGTTTAGGTTATTTTTCAACAAATCCTGCCAGATGTTAGGCAGGGAAAATCCTTTGCAGTCATTGATGATGGAATTTTGATTTTTCTCAATCTCTATTCCTTCTTTCAGTTTTCTTTTTTGGAAATTGCTTTGGAAACTGATTACTTTAAGGGAATTCCAATCCATGCTGTGCCCAGTTTCTCTAACATGCCTATCTAATCCAGTCTTGTTGGAGCAATTTTTTATAGCTGCTTTATGCTCAGCTATACGAGTTTCTAGTCTGCGACCTGTTTCACCTATGTAAGATAGTCCACAACTACAATTTACTTCATAAACTACTCCTTGCATTTTTTAAATATCTTCTTCTCTTTGAACTATTTTAGGGAAAAATTTTTTAACTTTGTTCTCTAAACTTGGAGCTAGCCTAATATTGTATTTTTTACTAATTCTCTTTAAAGCCTCAAATAAACCTTTGTGATAAGAAATTTTTCTAGTGAATTTTACTTCTTGCTTTTGTGGGTTCTTCGTACCATTAAAATTCAGAAGCTTCTCAATTTCTTCTTTAGGATAGTTATTTTCTGCAAGTATGACTTGAAGCTCTTCTTTATGGGCTTCTTTTTTATCTGCAGTAGAAACTATTTTATTAATTTTTTCTAAAAACTGACTTGCTACATTTTTCTTAATAGAAACTGGATGATACGAATTGAAATCCAGTAGTCTTTTAGTATTCATTGGTTTTTTATACCAACTAGTGAGGAATTTTTCATCTTCATAATAGATAGTAATATCTAAGAAGTTTATTCTTCTTTCTTTTTGAAGTTCAATAGTGAACTTAAGGGAATCATCTAATTCATTGAATGAGTCTAGAATTCTTTCTGGAACAATTTCTGAGCTATCTATTATAAATAAGATGTCATCCATGTATCTGCTATATAAGCAGAAGTATGAGGGTTGTACTAGTATCTTTTCTTCTAGTTTTCCCACATAATAGTTAGCTAAGAGTGGGGAGAGTGGGGAGCCCATTGCTAGCCCCGATTTTTGAATGAAAAAAGTTTTCCCAAATTGAAAGTAGTTGTTCTGCAAAGAGAAAGTAAGCATTTCAAAAATTCCTACTAATATGTTTTTTTCCTTGTTGTGAAAAACTATTAGGTCTGCCAAGTCTTCCGCTATAAAGTCTATAAGTTGATCTATATTAATGTGAGTATACATAGACACTATATCTAAACTACCCATAATAGGAGAATCTAATTTAGGAAGAAGTTCTAGTTTTTCTTTTAGCTGCATTGAGTTTTTAATCAAGTTAGGTGGCTCTTTTAAAAGATTCTGAAGGTGTGACTTTAAAAAATAGTTTAGATTTGAAAGAATAGAGTTTTTTGAGTCTATTATTGGTCTAATTGGTTGGTGTTCTTTATGCAGTTTGACTATACCATATATTTGAGGTAATCTGAACTGTAATTTTGAGAATTGTTTATAGTTTTCTGGAAGCTGGTTTTTCTTTTTTGAAGTGAAATAAGCTTAGAGACTTTTTTAATCAAATCTGGTAGTGGGTTTTTTTTTACTTCTTCATACATAGGTTTTTTTAGTTCTTCTTCCATCTTTTCTAGATAATCTTTCTTATCCATAATAGTAATCAACTTACTTTTGTCTGTTTTCACAGCAACTATACTTTCATTTTTTCTGAAATCTTTAAGAGCTTTTAATTGACTATTATCAAATTTTTTTGAGGTTTCCTTACTTGCTTCTGGAATTTTGTAAGGCTATTGTAGTAATCTTTTCTGAGGAGGTCTGCTTTAATTTGGTCCTCTTTTTCTAAAGTGCTGCAGATGCTTTCCAATTCAATTACCAATTTTTCTGGATTTATTTTTTCTTTGGATAGATTGAAATTACTTCCTTTATTTATCACTTGTAATAATTCTTGGCTAACTCCAGTAGCAGTGTTGTCCTTCACATGACTAAGAACTACAGTTTTTTTGTTTTTACTTGAATAGTTTTTCTTCAAAAAATTTTCTTCTTTAAGGTTCAGCTTTTTAACAAATTTCTTATTTTTGTTTCTTACTCCAATTTTTAGCCAGTCATCCAATTCTGCTTTTACTGTATCCCATGTATCTGCTATATATCTTATATAGCAGATACATGGATGACATCTTATTTATAATAGATAGCTCAGAAATTGTTCCAGAAAGAATTCTAGACTCATTCAATGAATTAGATGATTCCCTTAAGTTCACTATTGAACTTCAAAAAGAAAGAAGAATAAACTTCTTAGATATTACTATCTATTATGAAGATGAAAAATTCCTCACTAGTTGGTATAAAAAACCAATGAATACTAAAAGACTACTGGATTTCAATTCGTATCATCCAGTTTCTATTAAGAAAAATGTAGCAAGTCAGTTTTTAGAAAAAATTAATAAAATAGTTTCTACTGCAGATAAAAAAGAAGCCCATAAAGAAGAGCTTCAAGTCATACTTGCAGAAAATAACTATCCTAAAGAAGAAATTGAGAAGCTTCTGAATTTTAATGGTACGAAGAACCCACAAAAGCAAGAAGTAAAATTCACTAGAAAAATTTCTTATCACAAAGGTTTATTTGAGGCTTTAAAGAGAATTAGTAAAAAATACAATATTAGGCTAGCTCCAAGTTTAGAGAACAAAGTTAAAAAAATTTTCCCTAAAATAGTTCAAAGAGAAGAAGATATTTTAAAAATGCAAGGAGTAGTTTATGAAGTAAATTGTAGTTGTGGACTATCTTACATAGGTGAAACAGGTCGCAGACTAGAAACTCGTATAGCTGAGCATAAAGCAGCTATAAAAAATTGCTCCAACAAGACTGGATTAGATAGGCATGTTAGAGAAACTGGGCACAGCATGGATTGGAATTCCCTTAAAGTAATCTGTTTCCAAAGCAATTTCCAAAAAAGAAAACTGAAAGAAGGAATAGAGATTGAGAAAAATCAAAATTCCATCATCAATGACTGCAAAGGATTTTCCCTGCCTAACATCTGGCAGGATTTGTTGAAAAATAACCTAAACCGTCAAGGTTAACCGTAACTGTCAAGGTAAACCGTAACCATGATAGTGACAAGCAAAAAGTGACAACAACAAGAGAGCCTGAAGAAGGAGAAGAGTTTTCTCCGAAAATTTGCTATAAATGAAAAAATTTCCTAGTAAATTCCCATAAGTTGCTTTAGATTATTAATACTAATTTTGTTGATACCAGCGAAGACATCATGCAAATTATCATACGGACAGACCAATGTGGAACATATTACAATCTATGGTTGGAAAGCGTAGAAAACTTACTGACTACAAAGGACCAGCAAAATAAATCATTGCTGGAGAAGCACTCTCGGAAGAAGTGGATATTTCTGAAGTTAACAGAAAAGTAACCAAAGCTCTTATGAAAACAGCAACAAAATAAGCTGGGTCTAATAACAAGTTGCATGTGAACAAATTATCAGGAAAAACCAAAATGTTGATGCAAAAAAGAAGAGAGATGAGGACAACTAAAGAAGATGTGACTTCCAAAGTGGAATATATAGAGCTATGCAAGACAGTACGAAAAAGTATCACTGAAGACGTAAGAAAATTCAACTATGAACTAGTGAGGAAAGCAATTGAAAACAACCAAAGCCTAAAGATAGCAAAGGGACATCTCAGTAAGGGAAGAAAACAGATTATGGCACTGAGAAAAGAAGATGGTTCTGTAACAAGAAATAGAGGCAAAATTTTGACAAGAGTGAAAGATTTCTACTCCAAATTATATGAAAGGGATGATACATGTACTCCAGATATCATGAAAGGTACCAGAGTTCTTCCAGTTCTCCCAGCAGAAGTTGCACATGCAATCAAGAACATGAAGCGGGGGAAAGCTCCAGGAGAAGATGGAATTACTGTAGACATCATACAAGAAGCAAGTGGAGAAATCGAAACAGTACTCGCCCAAATTTTCACTCGATGCCTTAATGAAGGGAAGATTCCTGAGGATTGGAACAACGCTACAATGATCTTGCTACATAAAAAAGGCGACATTGAGGATCTCAGGAACTACAGACCTATCAGCCTCCTATCAGTGGTTTCTAAAATCTTCACTAAAGTTCTTTCACACCGTTTGAAGGTAACACTGGACATGGCTCAACCGAGAGAACAAGTTGGATTCAGGAGTGGCTAGAGCACAATAGATCATATCCACGCATTGAGAGAACTAATTGAAAGAGCGAGGGAATATGAACTTCCATTGTGCATGGCTTTTATCGATTAAGAAAAAGCCTTTGATTCGGTGAAACCATCAGCAGTTACAATGGCTCTGAAATCCTGTGGTATTGAAGATGCATACATTAATGTTATTAAAAACATCTATGAAAATGCAAGTGCAAAGATTCGGCTGTTTGAAAATACAACACACATAAAAATTGGAAAGGGAGTGAGACAAGGTGACACCATATCTCCGAAGCTCTTTAATGCCACATTGGAAAATGTCTTTCAATCACTGAACTGGGAAAACAAAGGGATAAAGATTAATGGAGATTAACTAACCCACCTTTGTTTTGCTGATGACGTAGTCATTTTGGCAACTACCCATCAGAGTATGATCCAGGAACTTGCTGACAAGAGTAAAGAAGTGGGATTAAAAATGAACTTTCAGAAGACAAAAGTGATGCTCGATGGTTTTACAAAAAATGAAGATTTATCGATTGATGGAGAAAAGCTGGAGGTAACAGACATGTACATTTATCTTGGACAGCAGGTATCAAGTGAGGGTCACATTGATGAAGAAATTAATCGGCGTACAAAACTTGCCTGGAGAGCTTTTGGAAGAAACAGCATAATTTTCAAGAGCAATATGCCATTATGTCTTAAAAGAAAAGTGTTTAATCAATGCATCCTTCCAGTGCTTACGTATGGGGCAGAGACGTGGACCTAAACTAAAAGAGACATACAAAGGCTGCAGACAACTCAAAGCAACATGGAGAGGTGCATGCTTGGTGTAACCAGGAGAGATAAGAAGAGGAACTCGTGGATCCGAAAAATGACAAGAGTGGAAGACATCATGATCAGAGTAAAATCCTTGAAATGGCAATGGGCTGAACATACTGCCAGAAGGACAGACCATCAATGGACAGCCGAAATTTTAGATTGGATTCCAAGGGACAGGAAAAGACCCAGAAGAAGACCACATGAGAGATGGGTGGATGAAATTCGAAAGTATGTGAGAGTGACATGGAAGAGACTGGCACAAGACAGACCGTTGTGGAGGAAACTTGGGGAGACCTTCATCCAGCAGTGGATTGATAATGGTTGACAATGATGATGATATACTCGCGTATAAACCGAGCCGCCTCCTAGTTTTGTTTTTTTTTGTTTTTTTTATTGATTGGATGTTTAACGACCATCGTGAGCACTCAATGGGCTATAAGCAGTCGCTCGTCCCTAATTTAGGGTCACTGGTTCCAGGGAAGGAAGAGAGCCAGTACTGTAAGACAAACAGGATTCGAACCCAGACCCCTTTCAGAGGAATCATCAGAGGCCATCGCTTAGATCACTACACCACCGGGGCGGTCACCCCCTAGTTCAACAGCTAGAAATTGGCAAAAAACCGGGACCTTCATATAAACCGACACTTTCACTGAAAAAAAAAAAAAGAATTTCTTCGAAAAACTTTTGGCTTTTATGCGAGTATATATGGTATTTATAATAAAATTTTAAGGTTTTACCGAAGTGTTAATTTAGTCATCTTGGGAGCAAACGTTGCCGTATGTGCTGCACATGCGTTAACAGCTGTAGCCCTATTAAACTGGGGATGCGTAGAAAACAGTCATTTTACGAGCCGATTCCAAAACGTTTAACCATTTGGTTACATAGGATAGAAATACTGTGTTTAAATTCACATTTTCATCCTACTATAATTTTTTATTATTCATTCACGTCTTCCAAATATTTTTTCTATTAGGTAAACATTTCATGAATTTAACAGTATCTACAGTGATTCACACTTTTTTAACAGTAAATTACTTACAAAAATTGTTTTCGCAAAGAAAAAATACTGCTCTTCCCAGTTTCTAAAAATACGAAAATACGATTAAAATAGTGCATATTTTTATTTTTTTCCCCCATAAACGAAGTTTCTCTGTTATGTCTTTGCTATCAAAAGTAAAGAAAAAAAAATGCAGTGCCGAAGACCCAGTGTTTTGTGTTTTCGCGCACTGCACAAAAGTTCGTTCTAGTAGCCCAATTGCGGGTGTCATAAATCTGAGGAAAGCTTGTTTATATTTTGCTTTTCTTTCTTTGTTTGAGGGATTGTCTCTGCAGTGGCCTGCCTGCATCTCTTGATGGTATTCAACCACTAACAACCTCCACCCCCTGGTCGAAGTTCATTCGAGTGAGTTAGTTCCCAGTAGCGGCACATAAACAAGCCAGCAGAGTGATCTTTACAGACTTCAAACCCTTGCTTCAATCCAGCAATACGGGCACCGAGAACCCGGCAGTTTATGGAACAGAAAGAAAAAAAATGCTTTGAAAAGGTTTACTGATCAGTGCGGAAATTTCAGAGGGGGAAAAAAAGCAATTACAGAAAACAAATTCAGCATATCAGCAGCACCACATACCTGCCACATATTTAAAAAGAAAAAAAAAAAAACTTTTGTCATCATAATAGCTGCGGCTGTTAACAATGAAATTGCGGTAATTCAATGAGAAAAGTTTTACTCGCCAATGACATTTCTTCACTCGCCAATGGCGAGCTGGCGACCGGAAATTTCGTGCCCTGTATGACCTATCAACCATGTTCACCTACTTAACATTGTGCAGGTTCTAAAGATATCTTGGCTTTCACAAGATAACAACTGTTTATTACATTTAAGTTTAAAGAAATGTGTTTATGAGGAATTTGAAAAATCTCACTCTTAGGTCTATTATGAATAGAAATCTGTTGCATTTCTGTTTCACACGTTTGTCCAATATAAAGAAGTAACACTCCGGAGTACTTTTTTTTTTTGTGAGTGTTACACACATCCATGATGAATACCTTACTAAGCCTTATGCTAAATGAACACCCCAAATTAAACCAAATTAAATACAGCCACTACAGCCATTATATCAAACCAGTGGCTGCATTTAATTTGGTTTAATTCGGGTGTTCATTTAGCATACGGCTTAGTAAGGTATTCATCATGGATGTGTCTAACACCCAAAAAAAGGACTCCGGAGTGTTACTTCTTTATATTGGTCAAACGTGTGAAACAGAAATGCTACACATTTCTATTCGTCATAGCCCCACGTAATACAGCATTAAGAACAGCTTGTTCTTGAGCTAAATACATAAATCTCACTCTATTCACAAACTGTGTACATTATTCCTTGGTTATTGATACAAAAAGTCTTTTAGGTAAAAAAGTTAATAACACCATTGGTCTAAGATAATAATAATAAGTTACTTTAGCTTTCATGAATGAACTGTATATGTTACCTCAATTACATACTTGACTGAGAAGTGTGCATTGTAAAACATTGCATCAATACAAGCACCTGTACCATAACACTTATTATTGTACCATTGAAGTATGTCATATTTAGTTATGTTTACTTAGCATTACTCATTAGACTTCCTGTATACTACCCGTTGGCATTTTCAGACTTGAAAGCAAAAGAATTAACGGGCGGGGAGGGGGCTCTTGCAAACTGTATGAATGAAAATCCATTATTTTTTTACCTTTCTTTTTTTTCAGTACTTTAAAATGCTTAGAAGTAGAGTTAAACCTGTAGTGTAGATGTGAATTGGTTTAATTTTACTTTCAAGCATTTTGTTATAATTAGGTTTCCTTATAACCAGCTGAAAATTATTTCCAGAAGCTCTTTTGTTTGTTTGTTTTGAGACCAGTCAAATGAATGGTAAGTAGCCTGGGAATTGTTGTAAAAATTTTTTGCTATAGCATGGTTTTACTGTATTTTAAGTAATCACAGTATGCTACATAGCAAAATATCACCTCCATATGCATCATTAAAAAACAATTTACTGCATTTGTTTAAACAAGAATGTGTAACATTTCTTGCTGCGCATATATACATGTAAAAATTTGTTAACTGTAAGTAGTTAATTTCTGACTCGTGTGTCTTTGTACAATCATGCTTTTTCATTCATATCCTAGAACATATGATACAGTATGAAAAAGAAAAAAACTACTTATACAATCGTGCTTTTTCATTCATACCCTAAAAAAAAAAAAAACTACATTGTAACATTTTCAAGTACAAAAATAGAGCTTAAATCATGAAGAGTGTAACATGCAAAACTACTCTTGACACTGGACATGTACCCATTCTTGCATTAAAAAGTTGGAGTGATGGCTGAGTGCTGTGTGATACATTGGCACAATGTTATAAACATGGTGGCTAAACGTCATAACAGTGGCCGCATGTTGTGTGTGTGATGGCTTAATGTTGTAGGAGATGTTGGCACATTATCCAAATGATGGTTTAACGTTCGGTGATACGCTGGCTCAATGTTATAAAGATGTTGGGCCATCGTTGTAACAGTGGCACAATGTTATCCAAATGATGGTATAACGTTGTGTGCTGTGTTGGCATAATGTTATTCCATAAATGGCTCAATGTTGTAAGAGTGGCTCAGTGTTGAAGGATTTATGTTGTATGAAACATTGGTTTAATGCTGGCACAATGTTATATCAACGTTCATTCTTGCGTTGGATCATTGCTGGCTAGTACACTGGGCCTACCAGAAGCTGGTAGTGGCCAGCCAGACATATTGAGGTAGGCCCACCGTAGTAACCGAACGTTTTGCCAACGTTTTGTGTTTTACATTGGGCCAATGTAAGTGTGCTGCCTGGGATGATGTGTCAGAATTTCGATAGTTTCGCGTACAGCCGTAGATCTTGGTGACGTTGGAATTCAGTCGCCGAAAAACTACCACTGCCCTACTCTCACCAAACTGTCATAATATGGAGGTCGAGAATCGGGCGGGAGTGTACGCCGTACCACTACAATACCTGGACTCATCTCAGAAAGTCTACCTCGGTATGACCAAGAGGTCATTCAAAGTCTGTATAAAAGAACACCAGCATGATGTGAGGAAAAGCAATCTGAGCACGGCTCTAGCTCGGGATGCCGCCAGCCTGGGAGCCTTACTCATTTGGTCTGATCTGCGCATGTTAGCCCCTTACAATAGACCAAGATCTACGGCTGTAGACAAAACTATCGAAATCCTGACGCACCATGAATTTTGCAACAGACATCACGATGGAACTCTCTCCAATTTGGAGCAGAATTCTAAGTATACAGCGAGCGCGCCCGTCATGAGCAACATGACTATTAGCTCGTGAGCACTCGAGCTCCTGTTTGATTGTTTGACATATTTGAATTGCATTTATGCTCTGATTCTATTCTGTTTTATTTTTCTGCTGCCTGACAAAGCTTCCCGATGGAAGCAAAAGCTTGCAAAATAAATTAAGTTTCTACGTCTAATAACAGATCTTTGAGTTCTTGTTTATATTTACTTTAGAGTGGCGTATTCGAAACCAATTCTCTTTACTCAGTAGTAACAATTATACTACTCATGGTTTATTGAAAACTACATGACCTGCAATATTTTAACTGTAACACATTAATATTAGGTATTTTCTTCTGAATGCATTTGTTTCACCATAACAAGAATAGGATACTGCCATGGCCAAGTAATGTTGCTGTTGTTACTGAATACTTATGAATATACATTTAGGAATAATAAATAATATGCAATGACTGTTTATTCTTTGGTTGGTTTTTAGAACATACAGTATTTTTCGAGATTAATATCATTCAGATGAAATACATTATTTCTGAAACCAACCAACCAGCAAGCCACGCGTACATTGTTAGCGTGTGCACTGCAAGCTCCCAAGGTTTTCCTAAGGAAAGCATACCGCTGACATGAAATGAAAACTAATTTAACATTTAATAACCAAATTATGATATCCCCTTTCAAGAGCTGTGCAACGATACTCTTCACACAATGTTTTTTATTCAGAAATTATCAACGGCAAACTTTCATTATTGCTGCGAACAATTAGAACTGGAACCAAAACTATAACAGTGAGATATAGTAAAGTTGGTTACACAAAAGCTGCTCTAACTGCTTAACGCCTGAGCAGTGATATTTTTTTGGGCATGGAATCCCCCCCCCTGTCCTACTATTTAGTAGTAGAGTCAGTTTATGACTTTTTTTTTTTTTTTTTGCAAGGTCCTGCATGTACGGACATTGGACATTAAGCAGATGACTGCAAGTTGGTAAGTGGTTCAATGCTCCTCCCATCTGGAAAAAAGAAAAATGCAATGGCAAAGATATTCTCCAAGTAAGACCAAAGGAGAAAAAGAAAACCTCCTGACAATTCTGCTTCCTGAATGTATAGGGCAAAATTCAGACTTTTAAGTAAGAACCAAAAGATTGGTATTCCTGGTAATTGATTACAAGTTATGCAATATAAACAATCCTTTTATTTATCCATAGCACTCAGAGTGATTTTAATTTACATACATAAGGCTGATGAAAAAAAAAATAAGAGCTGTACGTTTTAATTTGGTGAAAAATTAGAATGCGCAGTGAGAATGTCTGAATATTGTTCTTCATCAGCTCACTGAACCTCCAAGGTTCCTGATCACAAGCATAGCTCACCTCCACTCCCCCTGGCCTCCACTCGATCGGTCCAGTCCGTCACTCCAAGCTCCCCCAGGTCACGCCACACGCTGTCCCTTCATCGTTGTCGGGGTAGTCATCTTGGTCTCCTACCAGCTGGTATGAATCGATAAGCCTGTTTGACTCCACTGGAATCCTCCATTCCCTTGACATGGCCCAACCATTTAAGTCATGCAGCCTTTAATGCGCCAACAATCAGTGGTGACTTGTAGCTTTGATATAATTCCGTGTGTGTGGATATACTTGTGAATGAAAAACGTATTGCATACACACAAACCATTCTCTCCATCGAGAATGGTTTGTGTGTATCCAATACATTTTTCAATCGTAAGTATATCCACACATATACATACTTGGGAAAATCGTACTCTTGGTCAAAAGAGTGTAATAGATTTTGTTGTCTACGATCAGTGTCTGAAACACTTAGTTGTTGACACTTGTGATGAGAGGTGCGGATGTTGGTTCTGTCATTACTTGGTAGTGCCACGAGTGAAACTGAATGTTGGTTAGAGGAAAAGGAATGTCACAGTGAAGGATGAAAGCACAGGAGAGACATCAAAAGAAGAGATGTGTAAAGCTCTAAAATCTCTTCAGAATGGTTAGGCTCCAGGAGTTGATGGCATAACTGCCGTGATGTTGAAATATGGTGGTGTCTGTAATTGATTGATTAACTGAAATTTGCCAGTTGTGCTGGGAGTTAGGAACGGTCCCTCGGGATTGGAAGGATGCTATCATTGTTCCCTTGTAAAAAGGGAAAAGGTGATCAGACTGACTGCATGAACTATCATGGTATTAGCCTACTGAATGTGCCAAGAAAAGTGTTTGGTAAGGTCGTTATTGAAAAAGTACGGGGTATTACATCAGAGAAAGCGTGGGATGTTCAGAGTGGTTTTGTACCTGGTAAAGGCTGCACTAACGAAATTTTTGCGTTACGCATGATGATTGAAAAGTATATAGTTGTTGGCAAGAAAGTTTTAGCTGCCTTCATAGAGTTGGAGAAAGCTTACAACCAAGTAAATAGGACACTTTTGTGGAAGGTATTGAATGAATATGGTGTTACTGGGAATCTACTGAACAGTGTAAAAGCCATGTATACTGGCAGTAGAGCTTGTGTACAAGTGAATGATGTTTTATCAAAATGGTTTTCTATTGGTGAAGGAGTGAGGCAAGGTTGTGTAATGCCACCATGGCTGTTTAATATATTTATGGATGCGTGCATGCGTGATGCCAAAATAGATAATATTGGTTTATGTCTTGGTGATATCCGTGTGTGCAGATTGCTGTATGCTGATGACACTATCCTGTTGGCAGATAGAAAAAGTGAGTTGCAGAGTATGTTGTCTCAGATGTACGAAGTTTGCATAAAATTCAAGCTGAGTATAAATAAAGGAAAAACCAAAGTTATGGTTTTTGAGAGAGGAACTGGTAGTACTGAATGCAATATAAGTCTAAATGGCACAGTGATTGACTAGGCAAATGAGTTTGTGTATTTAGGAAGCATGTTTGACCAGAGAGAACAAATTGGATGATGAAATCAGTAGGTAAGTGAATTCTTCGTTGAAAATCATGGCTGCTTTGGGAGGTTTTCACATAAATGATGGGTTCTCAAGAGAGTCCTGCATGGCTGTGTATGAAAGTGTAATAGTTCCTACTCTGATGTATGGTAGTGAAATCTGGGTGCTACAGAAGAAACATAGAAGTCGTTTGTGTGCTAGAGAAATGTGTTACTTACGAGGGGTTTGCGGCAAGACACGTTCTGATTGTGTGAGAAATAAAAATTTGTTGCAGTTGTGTAATGTGAAATAAAATGTTGTTAGCAAGGTGGAGACTAATATGCTTCGGTGGTTTGGCCATGTTGAAAGAATGAGTGATGAGATGCTTATTAAGAAAATCTTTTTAGCCCAAGTGGCAGGAAGGAAAGGCAGAGGAAGGCCAAGGAAGTTGTGGGAGGATCAGATTCAGGAGTGTCTGCTTGAGAAAAGATTACGAGTATAAAGTATAGAAGATCTTGTGTACGATGTGTGATGGATGTCAGTGAAGCCTAAGTTGCATGTCAAGATGTATGTAAATGGAGAAGTTTGATACGGCAACAATAAGTAAAAATTATCTGGTAGTTTGTATTTCTTTGTGGAGCTAACCTCTGAATCTCAGAGAACAGCTTAGTAATATGTATGCATTATGTCTTCGTCTCCATACTCCACTTATATTGTCTCTAATGGGTCCAAAAATCTTTCTAAGTATTTTGTTTTTAACTTGTTGTAGCATATTATGGTCTGTGCTCCAAGTCTCAGCTTCATATAAAACTATGGGTCTAATGCAGGTTTTATAAAGTTCAATTTTAAGTCTGTGCGATAGCGTTTTAGAAGACAGAAGATGCTACATAGAAAAATAAGCTATATTTCCAGACCGTATTCTAGCCATTATTTCAGAACTGATTAAATTTTTATAATTTATAATTGACCCCAAGTATTTAAATGAGGTTACATTTTTAAAATTCATATTCTCAATCTGAAAATGTGGATCTGGTTTAGTATCACTTCTTGAGACCATCAGATATTCAGTTTTTTATTGATTAATTTGGAGTCCAATTTTTTCAGAAGTTACTTTTTATTTATTTTTTAAGTATTTTGTAAATCTTCAGGATTATTGCTAATTAGATCAAGGTCATCTGTGAGTCCCGGGATCATTGTTCTATCAGAATAATTTGAGGTTATTTCTCTGATACATTTCTTCAGAGCAAGGTTAAAAAGAATTGGTGAGAGAGCATCTCCCTGTCACAAACCAGTTGTGATACTTAATGCTTCTGATTTTGTTCCATTTGAGAGGGCAATGCCCCTACTCCCCTCCAGGCACAACTTTATCAGGTTTATCAATTTTTGTGGTAATCCAAACTCTTTTAGTATGTTCCACAAACTTTCTCTATGAATACAATCATAGGCTTTTTGAAAATCAATGAAAAGGTTATGTACAGGTTGATTGTATTCCCATTTCTTTTCCAGTATTTGTCTTAAAATGAAGAATTGGTCGATGGTAGATCTACTTTTTCGAAAACCTGCCTGGTACTCACCAACAAATGGGGCGATTCTTTTTAGTAAAATGTTTGATAGTATTTTATAGTATGCAGAGAGCAGAGATATCCCTCTGTAATTATGGCATTCCTTTTAAAATATCTCCTTTCTTAAATATTGGCAATATCAAGGAGTCTTTCCATTTTCCAGGTATTTCTTCTTTTCCCCAGATTAATATGAACAATTTATATAGCTTTTAAGCTAGACTGTCTCCTCCATTTTTAATTAATTCTGAGTCAATTCCATCCAAGTCTGAAGCTTTATTACTTTTTAGAAGCTCAATGCTTTCCCAGATTTCTTCAAATGTAGGAATTGTAGTTTCCACATCAAAAGTATATACATATGTCTCTGTTCAAAGGTTAATGCAGGTGTCTCATAGTTTAGTAGGTTGCTAAAGTACTCCTTCCATCTTTTAGCAATTGCCTCATTAGTAGATAGTAACTGATTCTTACTATTCTTGATTATGGTAGTTGGCATTTGGATTCCTGATTTTTGTTTTTTAACAACCTGGTAGAATTTTTCTGGTTTTTTGAAGAATATTGATTTTTAATTTCATTCAGCTGATCTTGCTGAAATTTCTGTTTTTGTTGTCTAACATCAACAAAAACTGAAATTTCAGCAAGATCAGCTGAATGAAATTAAAAATCAATATTCTTCAAAACTCCTTTCATTATATATTCTTTATAAAGATATTCTTTACATTATTTGCATCTGTTTAGATGCCTTACAGCTATCACTATATCTTTGTTCAACCTCATTGTCTAATGGGTTTTGAAGCTAATGCAATCTGTCACATTTCTTTTTATGAACAGCTTGTTCACAGCTGTCATCGAACCATTTGTTTTTCTCTGTTTTGAAATCCAATGGTATTTTCAGCTGTTTCTGTAATGCTAATCTTAATGTGGCTCCAGAGTTATTCAACATCTTGGCAACATCCCAATTCTTGAGTATTTAATTTTTGCTCTAGTTTCCTAATGCATTTATTTTTATCTTAAAATGAACTTAGTTTACTTATATTGTACCTCTTTTGTTTAATATTTCTCTCAAAAAAAGGACTTATTTAACTTGATTTTTAGCATGGCTGATACCAAGAAGTGATCAGTATCACACTCTACTCCCCTGTAACTTCTTATGGATTGAATACAATTTCTGAATCTTCAATTGATTAGGATGTGATCAATTTGGTTAAATGTTAAACTATCTGGTGATTTCCAAGTTTTTGTTTATAAATATTTTTTCCTCATAAAAGTTGTACTACTAAGTATCACATTTTTGAAGCCACCAGATGTAACAATCTAAGTCCAAAATACCATTTGAGACTTCGTGTAAACTTTGCTTACCTATAGTCGACCTGAATATATCCTCTTAAAATTTTTGCGTTAAAATCCCCAAGTAAAATAATATTGTTTTTTGGAGTATTATCAATTACTGTATTTCCCCGAAAGTAAGACCTAACCGGAAAATAAGCCCTAGCCTGATTTTTCCAGATGCTCGTAATATAAGCCCTACCCCAAAAAATAAGCCCCAGTTACGATGCGTAGTACTGTAATCAGCCAGCCTATCACTGTTAAAAAAAACTGAAGCGAGTGCCAAAATCACTGGAGGATACCCTGTTCATTAGTTTAATTTGCCTTGACTATCCAGAGTAAGACAGAAAGCCGACTGACTTTGAACTCAGCCGAGGATATGGTTTCTGTAATTATGGCACATGCGTTCACAGTTCGGTTCAGAGAGCTAGCGGGAGATGAAAAGAAGCCGTCTTTTGTTCGGCAGCTGTAACGTCCGGTTCCGAAAAGTGAATCCGATGTGGGAAACTTTACCGGTGAACGCAATCTTTGGCGGAAAAGTTATTCATCAACAGGCGGTGTTTTTAGAAATGGGGGGGGGGGGGGCACATGCAAACTCAAAGAAAAAGTAAGAAGTGTTCTAATTGCCTTCAATGGATTATGAAAGGGGTTTGTCCCTGTCCAAGTTATTGTGTTGGCAACGGTGACTGAAAGAATTCTTTAAAAATCAGAGAGTTAATATTTTGGGGCTGAACGTACATTCTTAACTGTCATCATTTTTGTTGCCACTCCTGTGTCGATTAACAATTAACACAGTCTTCAATTAACACTTGATTTAATGGGTGATTTAAAGGAAATAATATTTTGACCCCCAGACAAGACGAGTGCAAAAAGAAAGCTATTCCGTCGAGTACAAGAAAGGAATCGTGGAGGACTCCCGGGGCAAGAATCTTATGGCTTTCTGCAAAGAGAAGAAGTTGGATCTCCGAATGGTCCAAAAATAGCGAGGAGAGTACGATAACCTCAGTCAACAGGTTGACGAGGGAAATGCTAAGAAGCGCAAGTGTGGATCAGGTCAGCAACCATTATTTCCTGAGCTGGAAGACATCATCTGTGAATGGATTGCTGACAGGAGAGCAAAGACATTGGTTGTGCACAGGGCTGATATTCAAGCATTTGCCCTTGCAATGGCACCACAGTTAGAAATATCCCCAGAAGAATTCAAAGCATCACAACACTGGCTGGATGACTTCCTTCAGCGATATGAACTGTCTCTAAGAAGATTGACAATACTGTTTAAGCTGGAAGATACTGAAGTTATTAAACGTGCACTTGCATTCAAGTCCTATATTGATGGCATCGGCTTTTCTAAATACCAACTCTCGAACATGATTGCTATGGATGAAACTGCAGTGTTTATGGGCCAAGGATCTCAAACGACAATTGATCAGAGGGGTGACTCGTCAATCTACATTCCCTCCACTGGTTACGAAAGTGCATGTGTTACCTGTGTTTTGCCAATTTGTCTGGATGGGAAGAAAGCCGCACCTCTAATCATCACTAAGGGCAAGAAAGATAAGATTGAACGTGTTTCAGGCATTTATGTTCTTGAAACCAAAAAAGACTGGTGCACACAAGCAGTTATAAGGAAATGAGTTGATTTAATGCTGCCACTTGTTTTGCGAGGTTTCCAAAGAGGTCTGCTAGTCTGGGATTTAGCCAGCACTCACTGCGCTAAAGACGTGAAGAACTTCCTTGCAGAGAGAAGAATAGATCAAAAAATTATTCCCGCAGGAATCACTGCCTATCTCCAGACTCTTGATATTGCAGTAAACAAGCCATTCAAGAATCATTTGCGCATGGAAATCAATGACTACATTGAAAATAGAATGGAGAGAAATCAGCATGGAAACTTTGTGAAACCTAGCCTGCAAGGGGTCGTAACTTGGGTGAAGAATTCATGGATTAAAATCACTGACCGCTGTGCTGCCAATGCACTACAAGCAGGCTACATGGATAAGAAGTGTTCATTTAAGAAGAGCTTTATTGCTGGGCATGAGAGATTGGGGTCAATGGTTCTACAGGAAATGGAGTCGCAAGAAATTCAGGCCGGAATTCGGGGTTTGGAGAGTTATGACGATGTTCCAGAAGATGACATGACTATATTTGAATAAATGTAGATTTTTGTACATGAATAAATGTAGATGAAAAGAAAAAAGTTGGTAGTACATGAAAAAATAAGACATCTCCTGAAAATAAGCCCTAATGCACCTTTTGGAGCAAAAATTAATATAAGACCCGGTCTTATTTTCGGGGAAACACTGTATTTCTTTCAAAACCTCATAGAATTCATCTTTCGAGTCTTCACCTTCCATTTCAGTGGGCACATGTGTATTTAACAATGTGAGGTTAAACTAGTTTGCCTTGAAGCTTACTTTACTAATTCTTTCATCTAAGGCCTCAAAGTCCTTTAGAGAATCCCAGAGTTTTCTGTTAATTGCAAATCCAGTCCCCAATTTGTGTTTATTAGAGTTAATACCTCCACAGATAATCATGTAATCATCCTTCCTCATACTTCCCTCTCCTGTCCATCTAATCTCCTGAAGAGCAACATGATCAATTTTATATCTGTTAAGTTCACTAGACATTTCCTGTAGTGCATCAGATCTGTTATAGGCTTCGAACATTCCATGATCCAAACTGCAATCCATTATTCTGTGTCCTAGGTCAATTTCCATTTATGGCAATCCGGCAGCAAGGATTCTGTGCTTATCTCGTAACAGGAGAAAGTTTTACAAGAGCAGGTTGTTAGCCTTCTGCTTAACCCTGGACCCTTAATGTTTGAATATAATGCAGCATAAGCAAAACTGAATTGTTCACTGTAATTTATTTATGTAAATATTTAACTAGATCACACCACTGTATTCACAATATAAAATTACTGAATTCTAAACAAATAGAGTGGTTTTAAAAGACAAAGCTTCATAGGGTTTTTTTTTTTTTTTTTTTTCTGGTTTTGTTCTTGTACTTGTTAGATCAGCTCCAGTTTCCTCTTGCGAGCAAGCCCTGCTTTCTTCTTAGCAAGTTCCACAGCCATATTTGTCTTCATTGACTCTGCAATTGCACAGCATCCCCCCCCCTTCTGCTGATAGCTTTCTCCTACCATTTCTTTGTTACTTTTCTTTCTTTTTTCCCCTTTTTTTATGTCCTCAGATGACAATAATTTCATTTATCATGCTGAAAGAATTTTCAGCCTGAGAACCATGGATTCTGATATCAGAGCTTTCACTATTTTAGATAAATGGTGTAACATTCAGAGAATTAATGCTTTTTTGAACACCATGAATCAATTCTTACAAATTCCCAAACTTCGTCACTTCCGGTTTTGAAAATTCCCCCACCCTTTACAAGCTTAAATGTGCACACATTTAAGGGGATGGATGACATTTAACAACCACACAGGAGTAGGATCATCACAGAGAAAAACACACAAATATGGGAGAAATCTTCACTCTGTCAGACTTCTGTTTTTGGAAATTTATCCAACATTTTCAAGCTGAAATACAAATATTTATGGAACAAAATTATATCTAACAACAATACTGGGTAGAAAATACATCGCAAGAAAAAAAAAGTTATGACTACGAGAGAAATTTTGCCTATACCTACTTTCTGTTTTCGAAAGTTTTGAAGGATGAAATTCCGTCCACCGATGGAAAACGACCCCCTCACCACCAATCCTCCCAAAATTTCAGTTCAGTTGTGCATCGATCTCGTGCATGGTCCAAATGATAAAAAAGTTGGAATTCCCCAAATCCACATAAGAATCTCATGCCCGCAGATTACAAAGAAATGTTCACACCGCTTAACTTCCGTTTTCGGAAATTGTTGCCTACAGTTTCAAGCTGAAATACAGACATTTATGCAATAAAATTATATTTAACAACAATGCTGAACAGAAGCAACATATTGTAATTGCGGGAAAAATCTTCACTCTGTTTAACTTCCATTTCCAAAAGTTTAAAAAGACAAAACACCATCCCCTGACAGAATACAACCCCCTTCCCACCTGCTAATACCCCAAAAATGTATCTCCAGTTTTGCATTGATCTCGAGAATGACCAAAATAATGACAAAAAAAGGCAGAGTTTCACAAATCTGTAGAAGAATCTCATGTACGAATTAATTGTTGAATTGATTTCGAATGTCATAAGATTATGCTAAAATATGGATGATGTTATATCGGTATATCGATTATCGGCAAAATCAGTAGACTTTTGGCACAAAATTGGGGTAAATTTCATCAAAATCGTGATTTTGTAGCAGGATGGTGCAACAACAACGTTCTGGCACGAGCTGTGGCAGGTCTGGCAGCCCTGTAATAGTGTGAAAGCCATGTATGCTAGCAGTAGAGCACGTGTACAAGTGAATAGTGTTTTATCAAAGTTTTTTTTTTATTGGTGCAGGAGTCAGACAAGGTTGTGTAATGTCACCATGGCTATTTAATATATTTATGGATGCATGCATGCAAGATGCCAAAATGAATAATACTGGTTTATATCTTGGTAATTCCATGTGTGCAGATTACTGTATGTTGATGACACAGTCCTTTTGGAAGATAGCAAAAATGAGTTGCAGAGTATGTTATTTCGGATGTAAGAAGTTTGTATGAATTTCAAACTGAGTATAAATAAGGGGAAAACCAAAAGTTATGGTTTTTGAGTGAAAAACTGTTAGTACTGAATGCAAGGTAAGTCTACATGGTACAGAGATTGACCAGGTGAATGAGTTTGTATATTCAGGAAGCATGCTTGACATACAGAAAAAATTAGATGGTGAAATGGTAGACGAGTGAATTCTTTATGGAAAGTCATAGCTGCTCTAGGAGGATTTCACAGAAATGATGGGTTCTCAAGAAAGTCCCAAATGACTGTACATGAAAGTGTAAATTGTTCCTATGGCAGTGAAGCCTGGGTACTGCAGAAGAAACATAGCAGTCAGTGGGCTGGAGAGATACATTATTTACAGAAGAGGTGGGTGGCAAGAATGCTCCAATCATGTGAGGAACAAAGATGTGTTGCAGATGTGTAATGTGAGGCAAAATGTTGTAGGTAAGATTAAGACTAATATTTTCAGGTGGTTTGGCCATGTTGAAGGAATGAGTGATGAGGTGTTAATTAAGAGATTTTTTTAGTCCAAGTGGCAGGAAAGAAAGGTACAGGAAACTCAAGGAAATCCTGGAAAGACCTGATTCAGGAATGTCTGCATGATTCAATGTACTAACTTTCAACTTTTAAATGACAGCAGGGGAAAACAGTGTCTCACTTAAGTCATCAGATAAGCAAAAAGCAGTATGTTAGGGTCTTTTGCAACCAGAAACAAAGGAATTTCCAGAACAAGTTTTGCACAAGAAAAACTGCTTCAATGAATACACATAAAACATGACACTTAAATTTTGAGCTTAATGAATACATCTTTTGAATCAGAAAAATGTGTGGTAATATAAAATGCAATAATCATTGAACATTTATTCACATATTAAATATCATAACTAATGGTTTGTTCTAACAAAAGGTCTGTTCATCATATACAGATAACAACTCAATGCAAAAAGAACTTTCTGTCTGTCTTTTAGAAGTAGGTAGGTGACCTCAATAAAGAGGGCAGGTTCCCCTCCAAGGGATCCTCCACTAGGCAACATTAGAACACAACACCAACAGGGTAGTCTATGAACCTGAGAAGCTGACAGAAGTTTCAATATGAATATTGTTGCGGTTCGATGTGACATTGGTCAAAAGACTTCAACTCACTAAGTTTTGTTCCAGAACCCTATGGTAGAATGACCAACTGGAACTGTCAGCTGTGGGTGATCCCCTACACTGTGATGTACTTTACATGATTTTCAAGAATCAAAGAAAGAATTTAAAGGATTAAAGAGTGAGATATGGTGGACCTACTACACTTGAGAAGGATGGCCCACCATGGAAACAACCTGGAACTCATAAACAGGGTATGAGAAGATCTTGGCAGAGTGAGTGTAAGATTGGAGTATGAAATACTACAGGAATGCATGGAAAGATGAATAAGGTGATCAAAAGAAATGAACAAATAGATTGGATGAACTGCATGTAAGCAAAACTAAAAAGAAATCAAATGGGATACAAGAAGCGAATGAAATTGTGAATGTGTATTCTGGAGTGCTGGATGACTTACAAAAATAAGCTGGTGTAGGTGTGATTTTAAGTGAAAAGATGAAAAACTTGATTCACTATAGTTGCATAAGTGACAGAATTCTGTGGGTGCATCTGAAAGTGAAACCTCAGAAATTGTTGCAGTATGTGCTCCTTGTAACTCTGAATATTTTGATAGAAAAGATGATTTCTGAATTCAGCTAAAAGTTATTTTGAGCCAGTCTGGTGCTAAAGAGAAAGTTATTCTAGCAGATAATTTCAATGGTAGAATGTAGGTGTTCAGAATAAAATGTCTGATGAAGTTGTGGGCAAATTTAATGGTGCTAGTGTAAATGATAATGGAAAAAGATTAATTGAACTTTGCATTCAGAATGGTTTGTGTGCATCCAATATATTTTTCAACCACAAATATATCTGCACATATGCATGGAAGTATTGTACATTGAGATACAAATGTGCAATTGATTTTGTAGTTTACTATCAGCAGCTGAAACATTTAGTTGAGGATACTCATATGATGAAAGGTGCTAAAGTTGGGTCTGATCATTCCTGTGGAAAGGTAGAGTTACTGAGGCTGAATATCACTGCAAAATCATGAAGTGGCAAATATAAGGCAGAAGATAGCAAAGGCAAGGTGGAAAAGTAAGAATCAGCTTTTTGAATAGACATGAAATCCTTCTGGAAAGACACAATACATAGAAAGAACAGAGGAAATAAAGTTATAATTTGTGTGACAAATAGCATTAAAGAAATGACATGATAACTTGACGAGTTAAGTGAGCAAAGTTAGAGACATGGAAACATGATGAGCAGAGTCTGGATCAGTTTTGGACAGGAAGTGAAAATACTTCTCACATGATTTTCAAAAAGTATTTTGCGATTTCTAGAAGTAGCTAGCACCCCCTAGTTTTGCAAATGATGACCATAAAAATTCTCACTTCCAATTTCTTAATTCTATTAAAAATATATGGATTACAAGGAAATTTTTTAATTTTTGGACATGCAGTTATTTTAATAAGCATAGCAAAATTTTAAATTATTTAACAATTATTAAGGTTAAAAACATGCATCCTTATTTCTGTGGCAAAAATAAAAATCTGTGATATAGGTACATACAATTCTTCCTGCACATGTAATTTAATATTGCAACTGGTTGTAATTGAGAATGATCTCAGTCTCTCATATTTTTAATAAAAAATACAGTCTGCTTTGTCAAGTTCAGTTCTGTTCATTTGCTAGTAGCAGTCACTTATCTGCACACTGAGAATTAAAATCCATGGCATATTCACATTGTTCTTTCAATGGACATGCCAGAGTGTCATCAGTACGTTTTACTTTGATTTAGAGTTGTAATTATTTGACAAGGCTGTCTACAAATCTTCAGAACTCTTGAAAAAATGTTACCCCTCCCCCCCCATTTCATTTGGGCTTGCCTGCACATGTGCCCTACAGCCCTTCTGCAGCTCTGTGGTTCGTCGGGCTGGCAGAGCGGCGTACGAAACGAGGGAGGAATCACGTTATTGATTGCACAACTGTTGTATTGAACGGTCAAGGGAAAAAATAATAGTAATGATAGTAATTAGAAAAAAAAACTAGAGGTAAGTTTTGAAATTAGAATGGATAATTCTTGGAGCAGTAGAAATATGTCCCGATTTTTTTGTAGGAAGTAATTTTCGTTTTCAATGCGTGAAATACCCCTGTCCAGGCGTTAACACAATCTCTGGTCTGGATTATAAGTAACTGCATAATTTAGCCATTTTTGATGTTAGTGCATATAAATGCATGAGCCCCCCCCCCCCCCCCACACACACACACACGCATGCACACAATTCATATTTCAAGGAAAATTTCTTATACCTTTTTTTCTTTTTTCAAAAAAAAAGTTGTACAATCTGGTTAAGCAAGAAATAGCCAAAACTCAAAGAACTTCTAAGCTTGGCAGAAGTGCAAAGTATCAGCAGCCCAACAAAGCAAATTACAAAAATAATAAATTAACTTCCACCAGGGGCAGATTGGCCTACTGGTACATTTCCCAGTGAACCACTCGGGAAATGGCCCACTTTCTCGTATCCTTTTTGGATTGTTTGGAAAAAACGATTTTGGTACTCTTTTGAACAAGAATTGTTAACTTCATTTGAGCTTTACATAACCTGTCTAAAATGTCATTTGTCTTGAAAAACAAATTCGACATTTCCATGCATACATCCATCTATCCACCCACCCATCCATCCATCCATCCATATATATATACACTATATTGACCAGTTACCGGACACCCATTCAAAAGCAAATGAACGGATCCGCTACATTGTTAAGGTGAACAGGGTGAGGAGCTAAGGCGACCTTTGAAAAAAGTGAGAAAGGTAACAATTTTGTTTTAAAAAGGTGACTAAAAGGTGATTAAAAGAGACTTCTTGCCAATAGCATAAAACAACAAATATAGTTACAAAACAATATTTTTCTATTTTTTTTATACTCCTCTACCAAAAACGGACAGGTAAGATTATAATAAGTTTCTTTATTATGGTCCTGAATGGGGTATGGCCATTTTATTGTCATTATATAATTTTACAGAAAAAAAAATTACACAAAATTCTGAAAATCTAATGACGTACAAAAAACATTCTGAGGAAAAAAACTGTTTGGCTTACTGTTTTCTAGGCACCTCAGCCAAAAAATGATGTAATCATACTTGATTTTCTTTTCTCAAGGTTCTTCTGAATGATTTTTACTTCCTTTTCTCTCACTCTTTTTTCCGTTTGCATAAATTTTACTCCCTCGAGAGCCAGCCTTCAGCTAATTTTGCTCTCTTTAAATTGTTTTTTTATTCTTTCTTCTGTTTAGCCGAAGCTTCCAAAAAGAGCTCTTCTCCTGCCTCCTTAGTTTGTAGGTGTTCTTTTTTCTTGTCATTCAGAGCAGCAGTCTCACATTCGATTGACTTTTTTTTTCTCTTCCATCTTTTTCACATCTTCTTCATAATCCATTCTTTTTCGTTGCTCTTTTTGTTTTTCTTGTAATTCGATTTTCTTTTTCCTCTTACATTCTTCCATAAAGGCAGTGTACTTTGAATGTGCTTTTTGTCCTTACTTAATGAGTTTTGGATTAATGGGTGGGTCATTCCACATCACTTCATCCAGGCCATGTAACACACCATCTCTGATTTTGATAAAATTTGGCATGGAGGCATACTTCCCCAAGATATAGAAAATGACCAGATTTTAACTTCCTACACCTCATAGTTTCTGAGATACATAGATGCCAACCTCTAAAAGTAGTTTTCAGTAACCAACATGTTCATTTTTCAGTAATTTTCAGTAACAATTTCTTTTTTCAGTAATTTTCAGTAATCCAGTCTACAGTGGCAAATTTGGGTATTTAACACTGCAACAAATTTTAATCTGTCAGAACTATTAACAAAATAATAATAATACAATAAAAATAATTTGCTAGTGGGAAAATTTAATAAATACTGTCTACCAGAAAAATATAATAAATTACCTCCAGACATGAAGAAAAATTATTCCTTGGAATGTTGGCCAAATTATTATGATAAACTGGCTGTAGTTGCCATTTTGGCCTTCCTTAATTCAATTTGTGAAAACTTCTGATAGCATAGTACACTGTGTGCAATGCTATTTATTTTTTCTACTAATAAAGAAGACAGCACATGAGTACTTAAATTAGGTCTGAATTCATTCATGTTTTTTTTTACAATACTGAAAATTCTTTCTGTAGTTGCATTGCTATGAGGGACTATTAAAATCATTTTCATAATTTTGCTTAATGATTCATACTTCAACTGGCCACTTTCATTTTTCATTAAAGAAATTCTGTGCCACACTTCATCCATTCTCTCAGAAGTAACAGCACAGTTAAAATTTTCAAACTGGTAGTGAGCAAATTCAGATTCCACCTTATCAGATTCTTCTGGTTTCAAAACTGGAAACACATATATTGGAATGATGCAAAAGAAACACTTTGCCTTAATGCTACATCTGCATTTTCAGCATGACTCAGAAATTCATCATTAAGTGGAAATTTTCTTAAAATGTAATTGCAGCCTGCCTTGTAAAATTCCCTTACCTCAGAATAAAAAGTAGCCACCGTGTCTTCACTCAATTCTGCAGTTGTGCCTATATAAGATCTCGCTTTTGACCCAATTACGAGATCACAGTTTTCTTTTGATTTCTCCTTCTTTCAAAATTTCCATCTGCAAGAGATGTTGCTGTCACATTAAATGCCGATGGCTTGATAAATCGTACAAGCAATTCAGATAACAGACTATGAAGTTTTCTTTTTAATACATGCACAAGCGGAGCTTCCTGCTGCAAGAACACGTTAACAGATGTAAATTATGGAAGAGTAGCAGATAAAAAAAGACAATAAAGTTTAGATGAAGGATTTCCAATCATACTTGCAAGGTTCTTATACTGTGAATTAGCTTCTTCATTGTCACTGTTCTAAAATTCTGTCAATGGATTCCAAAAGTGATAACCAGCAAGTATTGACATGCTTTAGAATTTTGTGTGGTTTAGTACCACAAACAGCTTGACTCAGTTTTAGATTGTGTTTCCTCTTTGAACTTTTCTCCAAAAAAAAAAAGAACAACTGTATCAGAAACTACTCAACATTAAATCCTTTCAGTTGAGTAGCAGATTTCTGTGCAGCTAAATTTACTAAATGGCATGAACATCGCTGCACTATGATTGCAGGCTGAACCTTCTTTATGTGAGAAACAACACCTTTTACTTGACCTATCATAGTGTTAGCATTGTCACAAGAAAATGACACACAGTTGCTCCATGAGATATTTTTTTTAACAAACTCATTGTTCAAAACGTTGAATATTCCTTCACCTGTATTATTATTTGATTCAACCAATGATAACAAAACAGTTAAATTTTTCCCTATTTTTTCGTCAAAATATGTTATTGTAATGGGATACAGTTTATTTGCGTGAGCATCATTACTTCCGTCCGTAGATAGAGAAAAAGGATTTTTTTTAACTTCAGATACGATGTTACTTGTAGAAACACTGGCCATGTGCTGAATTAGTGCAGTAGCCTTGGTTCTTCCACATGAATATTTTTTTGCGATCGCTGAATCGGGAAACATGGCTTGAAATAACGGTTTAGCATGGTCAGCAGCTGCTATGGGTAAATTGTGTTCCACAATAAATGAAGTGAACATAAGTTCTGCATTTATTACACTGTTCTCCTTTGATGCAAACAAATCGCTCACTGACTGAACTTTCAACTCACTGAAAGATTTATGCTTTTTCGATTCTGCGTGTCTTCGGCAATCATCCCGCCCACCGTGCGCAATACTAAAATCGCATCTACAAATTCTGCAAAACACATGGTTCACAGAAACTTTTGATTTCTCAAAACAGGGCCAATCTCTATTGTAAGTTTCTAGAAAACACTGTTTCTTCTTCAACGACGAAGGTTTGTCTAAAGAACGCTTCATTCTAAATAAATGAAAGAAAACAGAAAAAAAAAAAAAAACTTCACAATTGCCTCACCCTTCCGTGATGTAACAGTACGGTAGCACGTGCAGCAGAGAGAACCAAAAAGCATCAAGAACAATAAAGCAGAAGCGCTGCCTACGAGGAACGAAAGCAACTGCCCTGGTTGCATGCAGGAGACGCGAAGTGCATCATGGGAGTTCGGAACGAATGCCTAAGCAGCGTCCGCACAGAGCTAAACTGCGTAGTTGCGTCTGGCAGGGGGAGAACCAATGGGAGCGGTGTCATGGAATGAAACACTGAGCCAGCATAGTGTGGTTGCTGCTCAGTCTACGGTAGATAAATTGCCAATTAAGATGCAGAAATCTATAATACACAGAATGTAGCATTTAATCCCCCCCCGAAAAACTTGAAAAACCAACAAAAATTTTTAAGTTGATAAAAATTTGCTTTCTATCTCAGAAAATTAAATCAAATGGCGATTTTCCATAATTTCAGCGGTGTTTCCATACTTCCGTAACACAGGGATCATAGCATACTTCTGGAAAATTTTAGGTAAGAATTTTAGGAATTTTAGGAATTTTTAGAAAAATTTTAGGAAAATTTTAGGAGTGTATTTCAATAAAAACTAGATGTATATTTGTATACATCTAGTAAAACAACTCTGTATACATTGTAAAGAGTTTGCTTCACACCCTTCAACCATATATACTGATAGACTGCGCATGACATCAAAATTTCTGGCTCCAACATAAAATCACATGACATCAGTCAAAAAGATGGGTTACACCTGCTGTGCTTATGGTTGCTCTGAGCGATATAGTAAAGGAAGTTCTATGATTTTTCATGGGTAAGAAACGAAATAAATACCTAAGTCAACAAAGTTCAATTACTTAGCCAGAAACTTGCAGCTATTGATATAAAAATATAGTAACTTAAGGAAAAAAAAATGGAATGCATGTTCCAAATTCTTTGCAAATGTTCATCACATTATAAATCACAAAATGTAAACAACCCGATCATGCATGTATATAGCTCATAAGTAAACTTACCTGAAGAGTTTTCATTATATATGAGGCGCATTCACAGAACACACCGAAAACACTGAAGTTCTGCAGCGTAAATTAGTAATCATAACAGCATTTTTACACGAAATTTGGAGTCTGATGATGACGTGCCCAATGTTGGAGCCATGGCGGCTTTGATGCAGCTATTGCCAATGCGCAGTCCATTAGTATATATGGTCGAAGTTCACACCCAAATTTTTTGCATAACGTCTAATGTCTAAAGTTTAAGTATGATTTACTTCTAATGTTCAGTTCTTATCTTTTCACGTGTTATTATCATATTCAAGTATATTTACCACATTCAAGTTTCACTTTGAACATTAATATGCTGTTGAACCAGAAGCAATTCACGATTTTCACAGTAAAGTTTTCAGGTTTCACATTAAATTATAATATCCTAAAAAGGTAATTGAAAACCAAGAACTATGTACAATTGTTCACTGAATTACTTTTTTCATATTATTGTTTTAACCTTTTCCTGATAAGCCTATCTTTTTCTGCTTCAACCACAACTAATTTACTTTCAGTTTTCTTTATTTCAGCTGAACCTTGTATGATCAAGTTAGAGGCAACTGCTATTTCAACAGTATTTTGTTTTTCTACAGCTTTTCTCATTCTTTCTGTTCCCTCTTGAATTACTGCTAGGGAGGCTTCTTTATCTTTTTTAAGCCTATTTATTTCTGCATCATTTTCTTTTATTTTGTCATCAAACTCAGCTTTTCTTTTTTTCTCTAGCTGCTTTTCCTTATTTTCCCTCTCTTTCTGCTTCCTTTCTTTTACCTTTTGTGATTCTTCTTCCTTCAGCTTATCAACATACTCTTTATAAAATTTATGTGAATCACGAACACTATTTAACAAATTTCTTGTTATGGGAACTTTACTTACACATCCATAGTGTTTAATGGCCCCTTTAACTATTCTTAATGATGTTATAGTTGAGTCTTTTAAGTTAGCCTTGTCCTTCCTTAACAGAGCAGTGTTAACCGAAAATCCCCTTTCTGCATCAGCATTACCATGAGATAAAACTAAAATTGACTTGATGAGTTTAGCAAGATTTGAGTATTTTTCTTTTCCGCTAGAGTCTTTAATACTAAATATATTACGCCAGTAATGATCAATCCGCACTGGAATATGCCCTTCCTCTGAAAATTTCACTAGTTCATCTAGAGTTGGCTTATCGCAATTTAAAAGTTTCCACTCTTCTCTTACTCTATCAATTTGTTCCTCAGAAAGATGCAAAACACTTGAAATTCTGGTTATTTCTGAAAGTCCTTCAGTGACTGAAAGTTGAGTTGACTCTTTCTTTGGTTCTTTTACCTTTAAAACTTCTATGTCTCTTAGCTTTTGATTGCAGAATGGCAAATTTGACTTTAAATATTTTGTGGTTGCAATTAGTGATGATCTTACATCTAAGAGAAATAATTTCTGCCTGGTCTCCTGAACATTCCTGAGGAGATTTTTGTCTTCATACAAACTTCTAACTCCCCTAGTTTTTTCCATGAATTTTTGTTTTCAAAATCTACATTCTTTAGGTCTTCTCCAAATTTCCCTGCAATAACATCATCTTGGATAAACTGAGCCATAACATTTCTCATTAAAGTATTTAAATCAGAATATAACTGGTGTATTTTTGGTTCTTCACTCTGATAACATAATGAAAACTTTTCAAAATTTTGGTGTGAAAATGAAATTAATGCTAAATAGCAAGGAGTTAGCTCATTTTTCAGGAAACAGTGAATTCTTTTATACCTTGCCGAATTGCGTAGTTGTTTTTCAAATATTTTTTGAGATGGCAAGAAGTTTAAAAAATATTCTGTAATATTTAGCCATTAATCTAAGAGCCTCTGGGCTACAGAACCAACGGTTAACCATCTGTTGCTGACATGACGCAAAAGAAATTTGGCTGTGACCAATGTTATATCCTCGACAGATTTATAATCCTCTCGTCTTGCAGCACTACTCTTTAAAAAGTAATGCATATCAGTAGCAAATTTGTCAAAATGTATATTTAAGCTTGTCAAAAAAATTTTAAATGCATTACTAACAACATGCAGGTTGCAAAAACCTAGTTCCAAAGATTTCTGGCCTGTTTCTTGTTTTACAACTTCATTGAATTTGCGTAAAAAGCACTTATTTACATTTGGGCTGTCCATGGATACACAAATAATTCTGTTCAACGAAATATTGAAGGATGATAACACATCAAGAATTTCTTTTAGCAAAATATCTGCTGTTGCATGACTCAGAAAAACGCTTGTTAGGTATCGGCAAGAAACTGAATTTATTTCTGAAGACCAGTACCTGAGATACACATCCAACTGCCGTTTCACTTGTGTATTTGTAGTTTCATCAAATGCTATAGTAACCTTTCCTGGGCTACTAGATGCAATGTCTTTTTTCAAATCCTTTTCAAAATATTTTGACAATCCATGTGATATCACATAAGCAACTTTTTTTCTTTAAGTTGCATTTTGGCTGCAATAGCAGAATCAGGAAACATTTCTTTGAAAAGTTCAACTGTTTCAGTGCATGAAACAAAAGACATATTGTCCTTAGCAACTTTCATGGCCCATAATGCTTCGGCTTTAGCCAACTGTAAATCATGACTCAGTAACTAATATTTGTTTTGGGCTGAAGAACCCGTCCTTCAAAGGCTTTCACAGGATGGACTTATTTTGAAATTTACTTTGAAATTTCTGCAAATGTTTTTTCCCTTTATGATGCACTTTTACTTGTGAAAAGCCACTATTAGAAATATTGAAAATTTCTGAACACAATATACACTTAGCAGAAAATATTGTTTCAGTTGCAGAACACCATTCTTTCAACTTCACTCCGTCCAATTCTTTGGCGAGCCACGCATCTTGAAATTTAGTTTTGTATTTAGGCATCTTAAACACTTGTATTACTAACCAGAAAATGAAAGGGAAGTACAAAAACACGTTCCAATATTGCAAAACCAGACAACTTCCCGAAGTTTGGCTGCGAGGATGTCAGAAGATAGAAAAAAAAAAAAAAAAAAGGAAGTCACCACTAGAGAACTGAACCTGCACACAGCACAGAGAACACCATAAAAGACGCAAAACCAGAAACTATCATACGCATCTCACGCAAGTTCAGTCAAAGCGAGTCGGAGCCGAGATACATTGCGCATCGAAGGTCGCTGTCGCCGACGCACGACCGAAGGTTAATGATCACGTGCTCTACTGCCTGCCACGATAACACTCAGCTACCATCCCATCGTCATTACCGGAGGTTACGGAAGGAGACCACATGTTTCCTCTTTGCTTCCACCCACCTGCGGTTTACAATAACAAAACATCAGCAGAAAGAGGAGGTTCCACGAGGCATGTCCAAAAATAAAGTACGATCTTCTGCGTGCCACGGAGTTCGTCTGCAAAGTGCAAACCAGGGGTGAAAATGACCCCTTCCCTTTTCTCTTAGATCTCTTGTTACTCTCGAAAACTGCTCGAAGGCACAAAAGTGGAGCGCCCGCCCCGAAGCAAGTGCATCTCGATGGCGTCATTTCCCCTCCCTTCAGCAGCACAGCATATAGGCTGTGTTTCTACAATAACAGGTCTTTTTACCTTACCGTAATGGTAAATTTATTGGCGTTAATAACGGTTGTATTTTTAATAAATAAGCTTACGAAAATTTTAGGAAGATTAGCAAATTTTAGGTATAATTTTAGGAATTTAAGGAGGGTCACAAAATATTAGGAATTTTAGGAGGAATGCGATCCCTGGTAACAGCAACCAAAAATCCGTAAAATTATGGAAAATCCGTACTACTTGGCATCTATGGTCAGATACAATGCTCTAAAGTTTCACTGAACATCATTCTCGCAAGTAGAGCGACAGAGTACCACTTTTCACAAAATGCTGCATAACTGTAGTGCTATTTAGTTTAGAAGAAAGAAATTTTGTACCCTTATGCAAAAGAGCTTCCAGAATAAGAAATAATTTTAAATTTCATTGAAAACACTGAATAAATAAATGAAATATAGTGGTAAAGTGAAAATTTAAGAAAAAAACTTGCTATTCTATATTAGGCTCTACAGCAAATAGCAGAGGTACGAGGGAGCTCTTTTTTAGTGTATATTGGTCTTTGACATACTGTATATTGTCACATAACAAGAAAAAAAAATAGTGGCTTTCAGCTTGCTTTTGGAAATATGTGCAAATATCTGAAATGTGTGTGGGGGGTTCCACTTCGTCAATTCAACCCCTTTTTTGTTTTATTAATTATAACTCATCTCTGACATTCAAGAAATTTCACAAAGAGATATAACAATAAGGACACAAAAATATAAAAAATTATGTTTTCTTACACCATATAGTTTCAGAAATGCCATATTAACCAATCTGACAAAATGGCTAGTTCAATTGTACCCCACAACAAGTTAGGTGAGCATATGCAACAAACTGCTTAGTCATACTCACCTATGGTACATAGATCTATTTTTTAATAATTTGTTTTGACTTGAAAAAAAGAAACACAAGCAAGTAGTTTTGCACTGTTCACAAATATTTACATTGATGTTTTTAATATGCCATTATCAACTCTTGAGGATGGAGTCCTTATAATTCAGCCACTTAGTCTGACAGATTTTCATGTCCAACTTGAAAAACACATATGTTCTACCAGAACTTATTGTCATGGGAGTGTCAATTAAACATAAAATGTGTCCAAATGGAATATTGCACTCATCTTTAAATGAAGGCCAGTAAAAAGAAACTGCAGGGCCATTTGGGTGCATAAATTTTACAGATGCATCACTTTCTTCATAATTGATTTTCTCTATTATTCCTAGAAACCAATTAGAATCATAGCAATGTGTATGTAACTGCCTTTGTATTCCTAGATTTTTACAGCAAAAATCATAAAGTAATTTTCATCCAAGCTTGTTCTCTTGGTTGCTATTTTAGATGTTGATAATGGAATAAAGCTGTGGAAACTCCGTGTATCAGGTATTGTTTGAACATGAGAAAATCTTACTTTGACACTCATTGCGCACAGCATTCATATCACTTTTCAAAATGAAACTCTATTTTCATGATATTTTTACGACAGTTAAGTCAAACATCTCCTGTGGAGTGGTTATTTGCACTTTCAGTAGACGTTGGAGACTTGCTTTTGCAGTGATTGGTTTGACAGTTCCACCTATGCCATCACAAAGAGACTTCCTGTTGCTGGTGGCAAAAAAAGACCATGAAGCTGTCACTGCAAAATCATTAATGTGATGACATAGATTTATAGTTTTTATAGTTTTTGTACTGAGCAACACAACCATCAGTAAAATAATGTACTTCTTTTACTTGTTGGTAGTTCTTTTTAAAGAAAGTTATTATTTCACTCTGAATCTTGTACACCATTGCAACATCATGATCACGATCATCAGAAATAAAACAGTGACTTAATGCAGAGGTCAAAGAGTCAGAAGTTGTTTTTTTTTTTTTTAAATAACAACAGGGTGAACTGTGCATGCATGGCAAGTCCAATGATACCATTGTGCTTCTTCCTGAACTACAAATGCATAATTTTCACTGAAGTCCATCAGTATAATGGTAGATTCTGGACCAATCATTCCATTCAACTTACTGAAAAATGAAGTGTGCTTTGGTAATGTATGAATGCAGAATGAGCTTCTCAATTTTTGGCACAAATAATTCAATGAATTCCTCAACTGAAGAAGAAAACTTTTGAAGCTCCATTCTGTCTGTAGACAACCATTGGTGATATTCGATTTCATCAGTGGGATCACAATTTCTGCAACAATAACTGATTCAGATTTGTACTTTTGGGACACCGAGCAACACCAAAGCATGCACTTTGAATCCTTACTGCTGCAGACAAGACTATTGACAAAGTCCTGATGTGATTCTTCAAAGTGTGCTGCACTAATCAAAAGTTAGATATTTTGATGTATAGTTGCACACACATACAGAATGGGTTCCAGAGGAGCCTGCAAGAATGCACCATTTTGGATGAAGAGAACAAAATTTAGAAAATCCTACTTTTTCACTAGTATGTCTTAGCTTAAATTGTTGATATAATTCTTTCAAATTGCACAGAATAAATCTTTTCTGAGCATGGACGTTTCTAGCACCACTTACTTTGTCCTTCATTCCTGGCATTTGCCTAGAATAGTTATCTTCATAAAATTCTATGATCTGTTTTATTGCATCTTGTGAAAGTTTCTTACCATGGCTGGGTTTGGGAACTGATATAATGCCTTTATCTTTTGCTAATTTTCTTGCCTGATGTACTGTGTATTCTGAAACTTCAAGCTGTTGTGCTACTTTTTTTCTGGACCATGATTGGGGAGCCATTGCTAATATCTGAATTGTTTTTATTTTTTTACAACTAACAGTAGGCATCTTTTCTTTCATTAAAGCAACAAGTTCATCCAAATCATGAGCTTTTAGTTTTAATTCATCTATGGAGTGTTCATCATCACTGTCCCTAGTAGAAGACTGGGCTGTAAAGCCATACTCCAGAACACAAGATATTTTACTCTGCATAGCTTACTTTGCTTGAAGAAGTTTCTTTTTCCATATGCTGGTTTACTATGAGATGGCAAGTAATGTAATTTTAATGGTGACAATTCTAAATCAGATAAACTTTCATTTACTTCTTCAGCAGCACATTCTTTAATAATAAAATTATCAGGGACCATTTCACTATAATCAGTCTCATTTAAAACTTCATCTTCTAAGGTTGTCCTAATTTAGATGATTTCCCATGACACTGAGGACATAATTTTTGACCTGGGCATACACTGATGTTTTTAGATTGCAGCTGTTGGGTTATTTGTATACTGACTTGATGCAGGAACCTCTTCAACAGGTTTTTTTCACATCATAGTCACCAAAAGGGTTGCAATAAGTTACTTGGTAGGTTTCATATTTCTTCAGATAATAACATTTGTGATGTAAACATACTGAGATTATATCTTTATGTGGAATATTAGGTCTTAAAGAAATAAGTTCCTTGTCAGCAACAGAAACTTCTTCACTACTAAGAAACCCTTTTGTCTTCACATAACTTGATTTATTGCATTCTGTATTAGTAAGTGATCCAACACTATACTGATCCATTATCTTTTTCCATTATTGAGGTTAACAAACTTGTCCCAAAGTCGGATTAACACAGAGCAGCCAATACACAAAAAAGAAAATATCAGAAGCAATATATTTCACAGCAAAATGTAAGAGACTTCTGGATAGCCTGCCCACAGTGAAATCAGCAAGAGCATCTGAACCATTGTGTTTTCTTAACTGGGAATGAGGAACTGAAACCTTATTTCTCTTTAGCTGGAGGGCATCCCTAGGAGAGTGAGGTGAGGAAAGAGAAATATTTTTCATTTGACCCTCATCTCAGCACGGGGAGTTTTACGATGACATAAAATTTACCCCATTTGAACTGGTGGTCAGTTTAGCACAGGATCAGGGATGAAGTCAAAACAAATTCTCATGACCTTAGGAATCATGCTGTATCCTTTGCTCTATGCCACGTTTTCTTTTAAAAAGTGCACTCTGACAAGTTGCAAATATTTCCTAGCGCCCATCCATTGCAAGCTTACTTTAGTGTATTATCCAGTCATGCACATATAAAAACTGTTTTTATCTTTCGTGGAAATGTTTCATTTGGGGAGGGGGGGGGTAAATTTCCAAAATTCTGTTTTAGGGAGATTTGTCAGAGTAATTTTTTTTCAGGAATTTTCGCAATCTGCAATAAGAGAATAACAGATATTTTGAAATGACTGAAAAACTTTGAAACCTCACCACACTTGTTCTTTGGTGCAGCTGAACTAGGCATATCGTCAAACTTGTTAATTTGGTATCTCTGAAACTATATGGTGTAAGAAAACATAATTTTTTATATTTTTGCGTCCTTGTTAGTTTTATCTCCTTGTGAAATTTCTTGAATGTCAGAGATGAATTATAATTAACAAAAAAAAAAGTGGTTGAATTGACGAAGTGGGACCCCACACGCATTTCAGATATTTGCACATATCTTCAAAAGCAAGCTGAAAGCCACTATTTGTTTTTCTTGTTATGTGACAGTATATATCAAAGACCAATATACATTAAAAAAGAGCTCCCTCATACCTCTGCTATTTGCTGTAGAGTCTAATATAGAATAGCAAATTTTTTTCTTAAATTTTCACTTTACCACTATATTTCATTTATTTATTCAGTGTTTTCAATGAAATTTGAAATGGTTTCTTATTCTGGAAGCTCTTTTGCATAAGAGTACAAAATTTCTTTCTTCTAAACTGAATAGCACTACAGTTATGCAGCATGTTGTAAAAAGTGGTACTTCGTCACTCTACGTGGGTGATTGGTGTTCAGTGAAACTTTGGAGCACTGTATCTCGGAAACTATGAAGTGAAGGAAGTTAAAATCTGGTCATTTTCTATATCTTGGTGAAGTATGCCTCCATGCCAAATTTCATCAAAATCTGAGTTGGTGGGTTACATTTCCCAAAAAAAAATGGATGAATTAATGTGAAATGACCCGGGTACAAAAAGAAAATTAGGATATTGTTTTAAGGCATCCCTTATAGTCAGTACATTGTTTAAAAAATCTTTCAGTCATTGCCAATTTATCTTCTCCTATTATATGCTTAGAAATGGAAAATTGTCTCTCTATGACAGCATTTCCATGTGACAAAGTAAGAACTGCCTTTATGACTTTTGCAACGTTTGGAAACTTTATACACTCACAGACAATGAAATTTGTGCACCAAGAAGGAAACATCGGATTGAACTGAAATTTTATGGACATAATAATACAGATGAATGATACACATGAGGGCAAAAACAGAGCTGCAGGACAATTACAGAGGGATCTGTGGCACACAGTCTGGTCATCTTCAATAGCGCGTCATGCCGCCTTGTGCAGTGATACATGCTACAATATGGTCCGGCATGGAGGCGAACAGACGCAGACTAGCCCACACATGTTGGACAGTGTGCTCCAAATCCCGGATAATGCGACACGGCGGAAGCCAGCGTTTCAACTGGTCCCCCACATTCTCGATAGGGAACATGTCCGAGAAGCGGGAAGGTCATGGAAGTGTCTGGACATGACGTAGGCAGTCCTGGGCAACCTGAACCGAGTGCGGGAAGGCATTATCCTGCTGGTATAGAGCCCATGGAATCCCAGCTAGGAATGGGAGCACATGGGGCTGTAGGTATCACCCACATACCGCTGGCCCGTCAGTGATCCACGTACCACTACTAGGGCTGATCGGCTATCATAGGCAATGCCTTCCCAGACCATAATGTCTGCAGTGGGGGAGGTGCGGCGCTCGATAGTGAGGTTGGGATTGTGCCATTGACCCGGGAATCTCCACACCTGCAACAATGATCATCTGTCCCCAAAATGAAGCGGCACTCATCACTAAACACCTGACATTACCAGTCTATGGCATTTCACGTTGCTTTGGCCTGGCACCACTGCAAACAGAGCAGGTGATATTCCAGTGTTAATGTGTTAATGGCAGCACACGTAAGGGGTGCTGGGATTGCAGATTCGCTTCCGCGAGAATTCAGGAAATGGTTCATGAGCACACAGGAGCAGCTACATCTGCTTGTATAGTGGACCGGGTCCCCGTGGGATCCGTTCGTGCCTGGTGCACGATCTTATCAATCCTCTCTACCGGTGATCCTCCTGGTCCGTCCGGAGCCGCTCCGCAGTGTGGCAGTGCTGTGACATGTCCATTGCCCCCCAACACAGTCGGACAGTATGGTCAGAATGATCTACGTGTCGGGCTATACAGCATGCCGTCCACCCTGCAGTTTTCTGCCCGATAATCAGACCTCTCTCAAAGTCTGTAAGTTGCGTGAATCGACGTCTCTGGCATCTACCTGGCATTCTTGTCCCTCTGTACTCTTGCTTGCGTCGGCCGGTGCCTTTCACTTTCATGGGGCATTGACTACACGCTGGTTTATAAGGCGGCCAGTTCATGCATGCAGCGCCACCACAGGGTGTGCAGTCATGTGCAATAGCCCCAAACGTGGATCATTTTCAAACCAGCATGCACCCTAGTTATTTGCAAAGTTTCACAGTTGTAAAATGTTTTCTTCTGGGTGCGCAAATTTCACTGTCCGCGAGTATATCTTTTGATAATGAGTCTCTTTTTGAGATGTGTTTCTGCCAGAAATCATCAACAGTTTTGTTTTCAAATGCTGTATCACCTTTTTCTAGTTGCAAAAATGTCCACTTATCTGGCAAATAATCAAGTTGAACATGAAATGGCATAATTTTTGGAACTTTCAGTATGTCTCTGCAGCTTTCATGGTTCATACGCTTTTTCAAACACAAAATTCAAGGACTTTCGGACTTTTTTTCCAAGACATACGATCCAAATGCTCTTACTTAAAATATAATGAAACCATAGGTCTGTTCAACCAGTAACCTACAACAAACAATTTCTTACATGCTTGGGCAAACTTAATACAGAATGCTAAAAATGTTGTCCACTGCAGCTAATCAGAAACTTAGAATCATGGATAAATACTGAAATACTAAAACTGTCACTGAAAATGTGACCATATTTAATATCTACAAAACTTTTGTATACTATACTACACTGATTTTGAGAAGCTTTTATTTTTCTACTTAGGCTTTAGTTCAATTATTGAAGCAAATTACACCATAAAATTCAAAAACACATAGGTATATGGGCATTACTCTTAAAATGTTTTCATATACCACACAACCAATACATAAAATACTATTTAAATTTAATTATTTTGAACTAATGCTTACATTGGAAATTTAAGAGTAAGGAAAAATGAAATATTTGGAACTTTTTCAAAGGACCAAAGGGATTGTTATTTCTTAAACACATAATCATGGGAGCAAGTATTTGTGTTACATTTGATTTAGGGAAGGAATTTTCAACATAATATTGATGCTGTAGCTATGTTTTAAATTTGTACTTGCCAGCAAACCAGGAATGCACAAAAATTTTCAACATGAAATGAAAGAGAATAATGGGAAAACCTTAAATACCAGGGCTGCGTACAATAGCATTTATTAGTGATCAAGGCAATTTGATTGAGCATGATTAGAAAACTAATTATAGAAGATGCAAAGTGATTAGTTTGCTCAGAAAATACTAAGAAACAATTAGATTTAAGTTTTTGATGTTAGAAAGCAATCTAATTTTATGGCAAATTTTTATATAAAGCATTCATTAGCTAATTTCTGTAAAGGTCAAAATAACCCACAAAACAAAACAAAAAATCAGCTACTTACTTCTACCAGTGGCTAAAAAGTATGTTACAAAATTAACAAATGGCGCAAAAAATATTTCATGCAACAAAAGGAAAGTATTAGAGACAAAAAGATTTTCAAATCAAACAATTAAAAGAAGAGATAGAGAAGGAAACATGATATAACTGCATGCCTCTTAGCTGAAGAATTTTGCACAATGGAAAATTTGAAAATCTTTATTATAGAGAATGGCATACAGTAAAAAAAGAAATTTCTCAATACAGTTTTTAGAGGCAGAGATAGGCTGCAAACGGAAGTGCATAAACACGACCCAGTGACAGAATTGTGAACCACAAACCTCCTCAAATACAAACCTAAAGTGTTCCTTCAGGTAAATGGTATCTGTTGTTAAAATATTTTTTTAAATCGGACATTTAGAAGTACAGATATGGAGAAAAATAGATTAAATATTTGTGCCCCTAGTGGCAAAATTGTGCATTATTTTGGGAAGAAAATACACACAAGGAGTTTTCATAGTTAGTAGTAATATGTTGAAAGAGAATATTTTTGAATCTGGTTATTAGTCCTGTAGATACTGCTGCAAACGGAAACGTGAGCTTACGCCCTCTAGTAGCACACTTGTGCATTAAGAAATATTTGAAATTATATGAGAAACATTTCACACCGAAAATGTTCTCCAACAAAGAAAGAATTCTCCAAATCATACTCCTAGAAACAGAGATATAGGCAAAAATAAGATATACGTGTATGCCCCTGGTGGAAAAATTATGCACTATTTAAGCAGCAGGTATTCTCAAAAATAATAATTATGCACTATTTAAGCAGGAAGGTATTCTTACAATAATAATATTTCAACTTCCAGCATTTTCTTTTGAAACTATATTGTTAAATTGTACATTTTCCCCTAATATGGCCAAAAAAAGGTTTGAAAAGGTGACAAAAAGTGACTGATTTTAAAAAAAGTGACAAAAAGTGACTGATTTTAAAAAAAGTGACAAAAAGTGACTGATTTTAAAAAAGGTGACAAAAGGTGACAGCTTCAAATGCTATAAAAACAAGCCAGCAGCTGACCGCGATCATATCGCACTGTGAGGTTGAGCGAAAATGTAGCTGCGGGAGAGAACTGATTGTGAGAAGGGAAAGATTATTGGGTGTTATATTAGTGAGTTGTCCATAAGAGAAACTGAGAGGCGTTTAAACATACCCAGGTCAACTTTTTTGGATGTACTGAATAAGTGGAAGACACATGGCATGCCTAAAGCAGCAAAATGTACCGGCAGACCAGAGAAAATCAGTGATAGAGGACATCGAAGCCACAGGATAGTTGTTACAGCTAATCGACAGAGTACTGCACAAGACCTCAGTGTACAGGTGAGTAAAAAAGCTGGAACCTCGATATGTACACGTCTCATTCGCAGAGAACTTCACTACAGGGTTACTGTGGTCTTGCGGCTTCTCATAAGGCTTTCATCTTCACTTGGAATGCTACTCGTCGTTTAGCATGGTGTAAAGAACATTTATCATGGATCGTAGATCAATGGAAACAGGTCCTACGGACTGATGAATCCAGATAACGATCCATCAGTCTTGTGGCCATGTGTGGGTATGGCAGTAGCTGGGGGAATGCTATTTATCACAGTGTACTGTTCCTATGGTCAAGTTTGGAGCTGGCAATGTACTCGTGTGGGGGTGTTTTTCGTGGTATGGTCCCGGCCCATTGGTTATCGTGGACAAACCTGTTAACCAGCACATCTACCTTGATATTCTGGACAATTATGCCCTACCAACTCTGCGGCAATACTATGGAACCGAGCTTTGTTGGTACCAGCTGGATAATGCACTGAGCCACAAAGCAAGGACTGTTATGGCGTGGTTTGACGATAATTCCGTATCATGTGTAAACTGGCCAGCACAGAGCCCTGATCTTAATCGCATAGAACACCTATGGGATGAATTAGAGCGCTGCATAAGAAGTTTGGAACCAAAGCCTACTGCTAAGCAACAGTTAGCGGCAGCATTATGTACTGAATAGAAGCACATACCTAAAATAAAAGCATGCCTCGAAGGGTCAGTGCATGCATTAAGGCCAAAGGTGGACAGACACCACACTAATGTATGTCAATAAATGCTATGTTGTGTTTCTCTTCTAGGTGTATGGTGACTTTTGTCAGTGTAGTGTATATACATGTTGGGCGTTTGCTCTAAAACGACAAAACAAAATTCTTTCTATTTCAGTGAAAACTTTCTCACTGGACTGAGCATGCTGTTATAAAGAAATTAAGCTAACTACGGTTAAATGTAGACAGTTTGACTTGGAACTAGATGGTCATTGGTAGACACCACCCTTTTTTGCAATCTTGGAGGAGGCACTAGTAACAATTTTGATTGTAAATCATCCGCACTCCCTTATCCACATACAAACATAAAAAAAAAAAACATAATTCTCCAACAGAGATGTTTCAAAATCCATGTCCCATCTACATTATTCTCACAAGAAACAACAATTTACCAGTACTGGTTCATGGATCAAAATGGCAGTTCGCAAGTCAAAATAATGGGTAGACTTTAAAAAGGCGTATATTCAAGGAGGTAGTACAAATACTGTTGTACAGTAGACGATCACCAAATAAATATAATTATCTGATAAAACACCTCATTTTGGGTATGGTTTGATAGATGATACATTCAATCATGAGTGGATTTTTTAAGTTCTTTCACCCTTAAATTGCCGTTCAAATTTATTCACGACTTAATTAGTTTTACAATGCATATTTCAACAGTTCTCTTTCATTCAAGAGTTAACAGAATTTTTTTTCATGAAATAATTTATGAGGTGCTCCTCGGTGGGTACATGTGTTTCTGTAGTGGACCACAAGACTAAAATTCCCGACCTGGTTTCGTTGATCCAATCCGCCCCTGCCTTTCATTACACATGGTAGCAAAAAATAAAGCATCAGAATTCTACTTTACAAGTCTCCAATGCAAGAGTTGGCATGATTTGATGTTTGATCCTCCTGCTGAAATTTGCTTGAAATCCCTACAAAAGCTAAGGCATAAATTATATGGATGTGTCCAAAAAAAGCAGCATACGACTTTTGGTTTGTTTTTAATTGGTTTTCAAAACTAGTAATTCCTTCATACCACATTTTGGCTATATCAAATAAACATAACAGATTTCTGGGTATGTGCATAACATTTCATCTGTGAACAACTCAATGTTTAATTGATAGTGAAAGTCAGCAACTAAAATGCCTAAAATTAAATCAAGTATGGAAGTTTTAATCAAAGCATGGATTTTCAATTACAGTATGGATTTAACTCCTGGTAAAAAAAATTGCATTGTGCAATTTGTGAAAAAATTAATTGCTTGTGAGAAAAGGTATTAAATCAATCAACACATAAAATCTGCCCTTCAAAATGTAAAAAACTACAGAAAAATAAGTACAAACATAGTAAAAACCACATTGGTTTCTGTCTTTCATCTGTCTTTCAAAGAAAAAAATGATTTTTAAGGTATTTCTGTAGGGCTATCTATGGTGAGAAGAAATCAATATTCCTCTCAATAAATAAACAACAAATATTTTTTGAAGAAATACTGTGGAAAACAAGATGTGTCACATGAATCAACCATCAAGAAAAATTGCTATATTATTTATAACGAGGTTCTTAATGAAATTTAACAAGATTTGGCCACAACAGTATTTGAATATGCAGGAGTGATATATAACTGGTTTGGTCCTGCTTATGTTAATCATTTGTCAAAATCCCAATAGTTTGTTGGAACCATTTGCTAAATTAAACATTCCTGTGAGAAGTACAAAGGCTCTTTTTCCTGTTTTGTATTTCTTTCAATTTTTTCCTACATTAGATCATATGAGTTTTTTGCCAGCCCAAGTTCTTCTGCTTCTTTTTTTTAGTATTAAAGGTTTAACGACCACCATGAGCAACTCATTGGGCTATAAGGAGTTGCCTGTCTCTAAAGGCCACGTGTTCCAAAGAAGAGAGAAAGCCAGCACGGTAAGACAAACACAACATCCATACCTCACCGGGATTCGAACCTGGACTCATCTCAGATGAATGATCAGAAGCTATCGCTTAGAGCACTGCGCCACCGGACCAGCCACGCAAGTTTTGCAGAGAATGTAAATCAATAGATATGTAAGCTTACAAACCTTGTACTTCCACTCACTCACATGAACTATCTCAAAGAGCACATTAAAAACATTTAACGACCACCGTGAGCAACTCATTGGGCTATAAGGAGTTGCCTGTCTCTAAAGGCCACGTGTTCCAAAGAAGAGAGAAAGCCAGCACGGTAAGACAAACACAACATCCACACCTCACCGGGATTCGAACCTGGACCCATCTCAGACGAATGATCAGAAGCCATCGCTTAGAGCACTGCACCACCGGACCAGCAGGCAAGTTTTGCAGAGAATGTGAATCAATAGATATGTAAGCTTACAAACCTTGTACTTCCACTCACTCACATAAACTATCTCAAAGAGCACAAAGAACACATTAAACGACCACCGTGAGCAACTCATTGGGCTATAAGGAGTTGCCTGTCTCTGAAGGCCACATGTTCCAAAGAAGAGAGAAAGCCAGCACGGTAAGACAAACACAACGTCCATACCTCACCGGGATTCGAACCTGGACCCATCTCAGATGAATGATCAGAAGCCATCGCTTAGAGCACTGCGCCACAGGACCAGCCACGCAAGTTTTGCAGAGAATGTAAATCAATAGATATGTAAGCTTACAAACCTTGTACTTCCACTCACTCACATGAACTATCTCAAAGAACACATTCTCACTCACACACAACAACAACAAAAAAACATATAAAACATTTTATGTAGACAGGGATATGAATTAAAAGACTTACCAACAGTTGTCTGCCTTTGCCACTAAAAGTTTTCTCTTTCTGAATGTTTGTACCACCTGAGCACATCATGCATGACCAGTCATTACTGTAAAATATATATATATATATATCACGTGTTGATAGTACTGATATTCTCAAAATTGCATATTTGTTCCAAAGCATGTACAAGTGTTTCATGCTTAAAAAATGACATGCTGCAATATACACTAAGCCAATCCCTTCTACTTCAACATCTAAAAATCTTTAAAAAATACCTTGAACCGCATATAAGCCGACCTTAAATTTCAAGATTTTGGAAGACATTTTATTTAAATGATTTATGCAAATTTTTGATATTATGTTCTGTAAAATCCTTCAAAGTATGATTCCCTATCAGAGATTTCAAATAATTCCAGTAACATCTATGACATTACTTATGCAGCATTTTTTGAAAGACCTTATAATCATTTCTGGGAGAATAGCGCCCAACAATTCTTTCACCCAAACGTAAAGTGGAATGAGTCCCACGCCTGATTGGTTGACGTGTTCCGCTGCTCAGACAGACAGGCATGATCCGGGCGAAACGCGCGTGCCATTGATACAAGATGAGAATGTCAGAAAAGGAACTTGTTGTTCGTGTGCTCCTACGCCATTATTGGAACGGTTGAACATGACAGGAAAATTGTAGTGTAGAAGGAGAGGGGACAGTGCACCCTGCAACAGCAAGAAAATGGTTCCAACATTTCCAATCTGGAGACACAGAGCTGATTGACAAACCAAAGTGTGGGAGACCAGTCACCACCAACACCGAAACCCTGCATCTAGCTGTTGAACAACACCTATCAAACAGCACCTGACGATTAGCAGAGGAGGTCCATGTATCACAAACCACTATCGTTCGCCACCTACACCAGCTCGGTTTTGACTGCAGACATCCACGAATGGTTCCCCAGGAGAGGAGCGTGTCACTCTGTGTCAAGAATTGCTGCAAAATTCATGTGACGACCGGTTTTGGCAGAGAATCGTAAAGAATGATGAGAAATGGGTTTTCCTGATACCGGAAATCAATGGCTGCGGCCAGGGGATGATGCTCAGGTAGTGGTTCAAGGAGGGCATTTTGAAGTGAAGACAATGTTGTGTGTATGGTGGAATTTCAAGGGTCCTGTCTACTGGGAGCTTGTCCCACTTGGTCAGGCCATCGATGGGAACCTGAAGACCGACCAGCTGCAACACATATATAGCGTTCTACATCAGCGCTACCCTGCAATAGTGAACCGAAAGAAGGTCCTCCTGCAATTCGACAATGCCCTATGTCATAGGTTACGGATTGTCTGCCAGAAAATTCAGGATTTGCATGGCATCGAAATCCTACCACACCCAGCCTATAGCTCGGATCATGCCCCTTCGGATTTTCACCTGTTTCGTTCCATGGCACACTTATTGGCCGGCAAACGGTACCATTCTTCACTGAGCTTTGCATCCAAGCCAGCTGCCTGGTATTGCAACAGCATTGCATCTTTTGCTGAATGTTGGCGAATGACCATAGACTCTGATGGATTATACAGGGTGATTGTAAACTCCTTCAACAAAACAAGAGGGGTGATAGTACACATCAAGACAAACAATATTTGCAATGGAACCTAGGGCCGCATTCCACTCCTAGTGCCAGAAAAGAGCACATTCAAAAAATGTCCAGCAGACACATGGCGTTTGAACCAGTGCATGAGAAGCACAAGATGCAAATCAGGTGCGCTGAACACGTGCGTAGATGATGAGGAGCAAGCATTTAAAAATGCAGCCAAACCCGTCCAGCGATATTACCGTGTGAACATCACATGAGAATGATTGTCTGGTGGGACCTTACCTCTTGCCAGAATGTCAGACCGGAGCGGCATACCATGTGTTCCTGGAGCAAGTGCTTCACGGTCTGTTGTAGGATGTTCCGCTCACCACACAGAGGGACATGTGGTTTATGCATGATGGGGCTCCAGCACACTTTGCCATTAAGGTCCGATACTTTCTAAATGCAACATATCCTGAGCGGTGGATTGGATTCTGTGGACCTGTGGCTCCCAGGACCTTAATCCACTAGACTTCTTCTTCTGGGGGCACATGAAAACATTGGTGTACAAGACACCCGTGGACTCCCTGGAAGATCTCGTCGCGTGAATCGCTGTTGCTGCGGACAAGATCAACACCACACTGGGAGTCTACGAGAGAGTGCGACAGTCCTTCAATCGCCGGTGTGGGATGTGCAACAACGCCCTCGGAAGCCAGTCTGAGCAGCTGCTTTGAGTCTTTCTCTGATGCGATTGTAATTGTGCAACTCATAAATTAGGTATGTCTCTTTGTTTTCACTGTTGAAGGCTCAACATGGATATGTAACTTTACTCTTTTCTGACACTAGGAGTGGAATGCAGCCCTAGGTTCGATTGCAAATATTGTTCATCTTGATGTGTGCTATCACCCCTCCAGGGTTCATACTCTTTTCTGTGGAAAAAAATAATAATAAGGACTTTCTAAGGACCTACACTTCAATTGATATTTTGCACCATTGGAATATCACTAGGTGTGTGTGTATGTATGTATATATACATATGTAAGGGATTAAACAGCACTATTGGCCATTTACCAGGCATTTGCCCCAAATATAAACTACTTTGCCTGCAAAGAACACAATGAAATACAAGCCGAAAAAAAGGACAAGCAGGAGACACAGCAACAATGAAGCAAGGTGAGTTGAGTAGAGCAGTAAACACTAGATATATCAGACCACATGAGACAACTAACACCATAAATTGTGAAGAGGTCAAACAGACCCCCCCTCCTCCACCTTTGACCTTCTGACCCCTGAAAAGACACACAACACAGATGTTGATCCCACTGGTAAGGTCACGCAAGGTAAAAAGCTGCAACGGGAAAAGTGTATGTTGAGTGTGGGGGGAGGGGGTTGAAGGGAGATCATTTCTAAAAACATTCCAGGACATTATCTCCCTTCAATGAGCTAGAAGAAAGTTCCCCTGGTGAACGGGTTAGCATATTTACAGACACACAAACAAAAACGGGGGCAGGGTTGCAATGCCCATTACTGCAGTACAAACACAAGACGAGGGAGGGGGAGGATTAAGCACTTGCTTTTAAAAATAAGAACTTTTAAGGGCCTTAGAAATGGAAATCAAAAATAAGGAGTTCTTAAGAACTTTTAAGGACCATACGAACCTTGCCCTCTTGTTTTGTTGAAGGAGTTTACAATCACCAGGTATTTTGCCGAATAGCCATACATGGTAAACATGTGGTACCGAACTGAACATTGTACCCCAAAACGCTGGAGAAATAGAAATACACTTGCCCAAGTTTTCACACGTGTCAATGAAAGGAAGATTCCTGATGATTGGAACAATGCTATAATGATCCTGCTACATAAATGAGGTGACACTGAAGATATCAGGAACTACAGGCTAATCAGCCTCCTCCTATCAGTGGCATATAAAATCTTCATTAAGGTTGTTTTTACATCGCTTGAAGCAGGGCGCAAAATTTGCGGTCGCCCAGTCGCGTCATCACCAGCAGCCCAGCGAGCCAACGAGAGCCTCTTCCGTGGGCTGCGTAGCGACAGCCAGGGGTCGTGCTGACGATCACCATCTTCGCAATTTGTGAAAATAAAATCGTTTTGGCAAATGAAAAACAGCTTTGGCAATTACCTTTTTGTACTGTTATAGCACTTTGGGCGATCAAAAAATTAACTCAGTAAGTAAATTAGCGAAAACTTTAGAAGAGCCAGCGGGGCCCCTGGCGACAGCCGATGCGAAGCTCGCTGAAAGGAACCCCAAAGCATTGTGGGAGGAAGCCTTTCTTTCCCGCAGTGCGTTAACTCATAGTGGGGATGGGTATACAGTGGATATTCATTCCCGAAACATTCACGCATCCGTAATATGGGTGGGAATTTTTTATATAACAGCGAAAACCACGATATCTTGCCAAAGAACCAAAGAATTCGCATCTTTCCCATTTGCAGCAGTTATTAGCACATCAATGAATAAATCGCCGTTCAATATATCAGTGATAGCTCACTAATTCAACATCGAGTAACCATAATATTTGTTAAAGTGCTTGATGTATTGTAAACCTCGATGCATTTGCACCAGTAACATTGAGGATAAGAACTCGATTTTCGGCAACGAAACATCGCAGAAAAACGGCAAAAAACGCTAATTCACGACATAGAAAGGTGATATTCCCTTTCTCATTATAAGAATACGAAAAAGAAAAATGATATTTCCTTTCTCTGTATAAGAATACGAAAAAGACAAATTCATTTATTTATCGCAGAAAAATTTCGAATTGATTGCGCTTGCAGTTTCAAACATTGGTCATGAACCTCAATTTTTTGGGGAGGGCGGGGAGGACTTATCGCTTCTTGTAACATCAAGGAAAAGAACTCTATTTTCGTCGATGAAACATCCAGCAAAACAGTGAAAAAGTCCATAATTCATGACCTAAGATTATATTTAAAAGAATGCAGCAAAGAGAAATTCATATTTCACGTAGAAAATATTCTTTTGCAGTTTCTTCTAACGTCGATTATCACTTGGAAAACATCGATTCTCAAAAACACTGATATTTTCCCCCATCTGAACTCCGATTAATCTTTGCTGCACTAGCAGGGATTCCGGGAAACGTATTTATGTACATATGAGGAAAAGGAGCATGGTGTTTGAGATGCTGACAATTCGCTTTATGGGGTATTGGGTTGTGGTGTATACCGACATTTTTTAAAATGTTATTTTAGTTACTTCTTTTCCTCCAGCACTCAAAATAATAGGCTTTTGATTACTTTCCTGGTTTAATACAACCTGGAGAACCGGTTATTATTATTACTATTATTTTCTGAGATCTCAGCTGTAGCACAATCGCAGAGTTGCATATATATACATGTATAAATATTTGCATACACAATAATTAAAACAGAAAACTTGCTGCAAATTCACTGTCTCTTGCACGTCACAGTGGTGTGATGGCGAGTGAAAAAATTTTTTGGCTAGTAGAATTAGACCTGAAATTTTGAGCCCTGGCTTGAAGTTAACACTGGACATGGCTCAACCGAGAGTACAAGCTGGATTCAAAAGTGGCTACAACACTATAAATCATATCCACATACTAAGAGAACTAACTGAAAGAACGAGGAAACATGAAATCCCATTATGTGTGGCTTTTATTGATTATAAAAACGCCTTTGATTCCCTGAAACCAACTGCAGTTATGATGGCTTAGAAATCCTTTGGTATTAAAGACAAATACATTATCATTAATAATGTCAATGAATATTCAAGACCAAAAGTTTGGATATTTCAAGAGTAAAGCACCAATAAAAATTGAAAACAGAGTGAGACAAGGTAACACCTTATTTCCCAAACTCTATAATGCCACACTTCAAAATGTCTTTCAATCATTGAACTGGGAAAACAAAGGGATAAAGATTAATGGAGATTAACTCACCTTCATTTTGCTAATGATTTAGTCATTTTTGCAACTATCCTTTCAGAGCTGTAGATTATGATCCAAAAACTTGGTGACAAGAGAGAAGAAGTGATATTAATAATGAACTTTCAGAAGACAAAACTGATGTACAACACTTTTACAAGTGATAATTTACTGACTGATGGGGGAAATCTGGAAGCAAACAGATATCTACATTTACCTTGGGCAAAAGATTTTCAGTGAGAGCCTAGCTACATTGATGAGAAATTAATCAGCATATAAAACTTGGTTGGAGAGCTTTTGGAAGAAACAGCGCAATTTTCAGGGTGCAATATACTATTATGTCTTAAAAGGAAAGTGTTTTCCAGTCCTTACGTACGGAGCAGAGACATGGACCTTAACTAAAAAATACATACAAAGGCTGTAGACAACTGAAAGAACCATGGAGATATGCATGCTTGGTGTAATCAGGAAAGATAAGAGATACTTATTGATCAACAAAATGAGAAGAGTGGAAGACATCATAAGGGCTTGAAAAATATCTGAAAAGTTACATGTCCAGTTGGGCATGTGCAAAAATTATTTACCGGCCCAGGTAGTAAAAGCTAGATGCCCAGGAAAATTTATCTTTTAAAATAAGTCAGAACCCTCATTTTTTAAGTTAAAAATATTATGAATTTTTTTACATGTTTTGCATTTCCATTTTAAGGGTCTGTATTTAAAATGTTCAATGCACAAAAGAGTGTACCTCATGTTTTAAGACGATGCTGAAATTGGTATGAAATGGTATACTGATGAAATTGGTATTTGAGAAATTCAGTGATTCTGACATGTTCTTTTCATTGAAATTTTTGCCCTTTGTCACTAAACACAGGAGGCAAGTTCCATCAGTGGCATGCATCCAGTCACTGACTATAAACAACATTCAGAGCAAAGTTACAATTGGTTCCAATATCTGGACCTGGAGAAGTGATATTCTTCAGTCCTTGGCATTCTATAACAACAACACAACTTCCAGTGATTAGCAGTGAAATGAAACACAACATGTGACACTGTCTTTTTTCTAGTAGTAGGGAATTTTATTCCAAACTCTTTTATTTTTAAATTCAAGCAACTAGACTGCTTTTTTACTTGCCTAGGCCAATAATTTCAGCCATGAAAGTGGGCAGTGATAGGAAAAGCTGAACTTCCATACGAGGGGGGGGGTAACAAAGTGTAAAATCTTGCATTTCACTCTCTAATGTATACAACCATCACATTTATGTACTGGTCACATAACATGCCTGCCAACTAAATAGATTTAATGTATGTATTTTGTTTCACGAAAATTAAATATATAATACAATATAATGTAAAGGGGGTAAAAAAGCTGATGAGGTCATATGCATAGAAAATCACTCACCTTAGTACAGAACAATGTCTTTAATCAAATGTCTTTATAAGATAACAATATTGTATGGAAATGAAATCTTGAAGGTTTGAAAAACTTCAGACATGTTTGTTGACAAATAACAAAAGTTTGATGAAGAATAAATGTTCATTCTTGATTTGACACAAAATTATTAATGAAGAAATATGAAAAATGCTTGCGAAAATGTTAGACATTTTGTAGATACCTAAATAATAAAAGTCATTCACAACTAATGAAATTTCATTATCTTAAGTTGTTTCTGTCCAACGATTTGTTCTAACCTTCTTTTATGAATTAGCCGACTAGTTTTCTTTCTCTTGAACCAATTCATTTGATTTTAATTTACTGCATAAGTTTTCAGAAACATTTAGCTCCTTTTGTCTTCCTTATTCTTGTAATTCTTTCTTATATTCTGAATATGATGATTTCATATTATGGCATAAATATCTATTTACAAGGTCAAGCAAATAATTGTTTTTCTTAAAAAATTCCGAGGCTGACTTATCCTGATTCAGTATCTTATATTTCATGGTTTGAACAGATGAAAATGTTTCAATTTTCATGTTGCTGGATTCTTTATCAAGTACACCATCATACTAAAGGAACTTTCCACCTGAGAGCTAGGAAAACAACTCAATAATGCCTTCACCATTTCTGAGAGGGCATTGAATTTGTTTAACTTAAAAAGTGCATGTTTTGGGATTTATTGAAATGTATTTATGTAAATATTAAACTGGAGCATATCACTGTATCCAAAGTATAAAATTACGGACATTTAACAACAGCATAGGGTAGAGGGAACGTCGCACGAGCGGGGATTACGATTGCCGATGGAATCTTCGCTCTGTCCGACTTCCGTTTTCAGACATTTTCCCTTCATTTTTCATGCTAAAATACAAATATATATGCATTAAAATGATATTTCATAACAATACTGGGCAGAAGAAACATCACGAGAAAAAGAAATTAGGATTATGGGAAAAAATTTCTGTTTCCGTGTCCCGTGATACAATTTTACGGGACACAGAAACGGCGCGGATTCCACCACGAACAGATTAAACACTGATCTAGAAATTTAATTTCATTTGATAAAAGGGAAAGGGATGAAAACGATTGCTCTCTTTTGATTAGTTTTGAAGAAGTATGTATTAGAAATAGGGTATCATGCATTACATTAGAAAAAATTCTTAAAAAAATACCAAGTCGCTCCTTTTTACTATTCCCGAAGATATTAAAAATGAGGAACATGCCAAGAAAACATCAAAAATAAAAATATAATCAGCCAGTGAGAGAGAGAGAAAGAAGGGCTGGGGGGAAACTTGGTCAAAAAAATTTAATATGAGGAAATGGAAAACGATGGGACATTTTCAACACACAAGAAACATTCCCGAAATTTCATGCCTGTAACATGGTCTTTTTCAAGCACTGATCATGATCACAGCAAAATTCCAGGTCACCGGATATACTGTTGGTTCATAAATCTGATGTTTTGTTAAAAGTTGACCCTATGACAGTGACTGGAAGAGTATATAATTCAACAATTACAGAGACAAAGAAGGCAAATCAAGCACTGGTATACAAGTGTGTCAAAATTTAAAAGAAAAGAAAACAACAACATTGTACATATAGAAGATAAAATTATTTTGTAAGTGTAAATATGCAAATTAAATGTTATACAGAATTATAAATTGAATTAGAGTGGAACACAGTTTCAAATCACTTGGATACTTATTTTCATTGTTTAACATTCACAATGTTTGAAAGAACATGTATGACATTTTACACAAACCAAATCAGGGCTTGAAAAATACCATGCCCGAGATGCCCGGGGCATGAAAATTATTGGTCTGGGCAGGTAAATAAAAATTGAGTTGCCCATTCCAGGCAACTAAATTTAAAAAATGAAAAAGTTTGGAATAGAATTTCCTACTAGGAAACAGACAGTCATTGCATGTTGTGTTTCATTTTACTGTTAAGCACCGCAAGTTGTATTATTGTTATGGAATACCACTTCTTTAATTATATTATGGTCTAGGTTCAAAAATTGGAAGCATATGTTGTTTTGCTCCAAATGTTGTTTAAAGTCAGCGACAGAATGCATGCCTCTGATGGTACTAACCTTTGGTGTTTAGCAGGGGTAGAAAAATATTCTGAAATCTGGTGGCCAGCTAAAGTTTTTGGTGGCCAGACATTGGACCAACGAGGGGAGGGGGGGGGTATATAATATCAAAAAGTCATGTACACTTTTGTCCAAAAAATAATGCTTTACCCTCAGCCTTTAGCTTATTTCTCACTGGAAAAAAAAACAGTACTCATTCATTTGTTTTTGGTTTTTGAAGATGGGGAGGGGGAGGGGCTCACAAATTCTTGAATTGCAGTAATTTTCGTCGTGGATAAACGAAGGAAATTATGGTAATTCAAGAACTGCGACCTTGGAATTAGCACATTTTTTTCTGCTTTCCTTCCTATAATCTGAGCCAGTATATAATTTGCAGACTGTGACATTCAGAAAAAAAAATCACCGTATAATCCGCACATCACAAATGTTGATCCAGAAGCCGAATTTCCTACAGAAAAGTCGGTCACACAGGCCCAGGAGTACAAAGAAATTAAAAAAAAAAAAAAAAAAAAAAAAAAAAAATGATTTTATTAAATAATGAAATTCATTTTTTTAAATATATTTTTACCTCCAGACAAATAAAACTTAATGGCGTGGCATCCATAGAGCACAAAATTTAATCACGCCGATGCAGCTGTAATTGCATTACACATTGCCAATGACGAAATGCTGATACAGAATATACCCGTTTATACCCGTGTGCAAATCAGAAGTTTTTAGAAAAAATCTGCTTTCAAGGTATCAAGGTAGGGGAGTGGGCTTACACAGGACAGTACAAAAGAGGGCTGGACTTCCATGAATTCTCCCGCGGAGTTTACCGACGGGTTTATTTACGTGTTGTTTTTTTGTTGTTTTTTTATTGGAGATTTAACAAATATCGTGAGCAACTCAATGGGCTATAAGCTGTCGCCCATCCCTAATTTAGGATCACTGGTTCCAGGGAAGGGAGAGAGCCAGTGCCGTAAGACAAACACAACATCCATGGCTAAATGAAATTCGAACCCGGACCCCTTTCGGACGAATTATCAAAGGCCATCGCTTAGACCACTGGGCAGCATTAACGTTTTAGTTAGAATGTGGGTTTTCGCTTGTCACTGCGCGCTAGTTTCTGACCTTTTGAAAAATATTGGATAATGATATAATCATATCGTCAGCTGTGCCCTCCACTTTAAGTTTAAATTCAGCAGTGTAACTGAAACGTTTCCTTTTCAAAGACATCATAAACAGCAATAAAGGAAAATAGCAACAGCAAAGACGTTGGTCAAAACGGCGAAGAATGAACTAAAACACAAGGCGCAGTGCACATGAGATCCAGAGCATGGAACTTTGAAAGGAGGCATGTATATGCAGCAAGACCTGTGCATACATTTTCATTGGCTGGTTGATGAAGAAAGGGCACAAGCGCACGCACGCACGCACACACACACACACACACACACACACACACACACACACACACACACACACACACACACACACACACACACACACACAGAGTGGTTTGTCTTTCTCAACAATACAAAGACAAAATGACTTCCGCGATCCCTCTTTACAGCTTTCCCGATCTTTCATTATGATACCCCTTCCCCTCCTCTTCGCACCATACAAACTCCTGAATTGAGAAACATTTTTCCGAGAGAGTTCCTTTCCCAATTACAGCCCCTTTCCTGCACAATTACACTGCAGATATTTTTTTTTTAAATAAAGGGCAGCAAAAGCGTTTTTCTCTTTTTAAATCGGCGTTTATCTGCACGAGACTGGCGTTTTCTGTGGCAGGCCGGACAACTTTTTTGGTCGCCCTGGGTGACCAGGCGACCACATTTTTCGACCCCTGGTGTTTAGTGATAAATTGCAAAAACTTCAACGAAAGGAACATGGCAGAATCACTAAATTTCTCAAATACCAATTTCATCATTTTGCCATTTCATTATGGGCTACACTCTCACAGTGAAACCAAATACTTCTGCAATAATGTGTCTGCTTAAAGACAGGGATCCTGTCTCACCCTTGGACGATCCTGGAGTTTATGCTATTCCCATTTCAACTTCCTCTGATCTCTCAGTGTATATTGGAAGCACATACCGAAGCATCAAAACAAGACTTGGTGAACACAAAAAAGATGTTTCCAATGGTCTTCCAAAGACAGCTTTATCTGTACTAACCCTTGAAGACACCTCTGCAGTTCCCCATTTGGAAAGAAACCAAAAACGTTGCCCGTTTCATCAACAAGGCATCTCTGCGTTTCCAAGAGAGCATTGAAATTTTGTTCACCAGAAACTGCAATTCAGAGACCCCTCACCAAATCCCATTTATTTGGATCTCTCTTCTAAAATCTGGCAACAATTCCAACACCCCAACTTCAAATTGTAGTTCTGGCAACCAGCCCATCGCGGGTGATCAAAGTTGTAGGATGACCGAAAGCTACCGCTAAACGAACCTTTTACCGTACATGACTGTGTGTGTTGCACTCGTTTTATGTTTATCTGCCATTTCATACCAATTTCAGCATCACTGTCTTAAAACTTGAGATACACGCTTTTGTGCATTGAGCATTTTGAATACAGGCCCTTAAAATGGAAATTTGAAACATGTAAAAAACTGTTATATTTTTTTACTTAAAAACAATGAGGGTTCTAATTTGTTACTTTAAAAGATAAATTTTCCTGGGCATCTAGCTTTTACTAACTAGGCAGGTAAATAATTTCTGCACCGGTAAGTACATCTGGTACATTTTAGTTGCATTGTTCTATGATTTTTTTTTATAGTGATATTGAGATTTAATTATGAAACTTTCAGGATATGTAGAAAATAATGTGCGTTAAACATACTTTTTTTCAGATTTTTTTAAAAACACTTGTTTTTTATATTAAAATTTTTGAATAACCTTGAAATTTTAAAATTTCTAATAGTGTCACGTGGCATATCAATGAAAGCCCAATTAAAGATCTTTAAAATGAGCCATTATCCATGAGCCTAGCTCTACTACAACCAAAGAAATAATTGGCAGTTTGATTTCACTCAGCAGATGAAATTTCATGGTGCTTTTGAAATTCTAAAATTCAATAACTAAAAAACGGATGCATTAAAAGTTCTCAAAAACGTCGTGTTTGTTTATATTTATGAACACTACAAATATAAGTTTTATGAAAATCAAAAATGGTCGGGTTGTGAGCCTGGTTGATTTGACATGGTGCCGCCCACCACCCCAAATTTTTGACTGGATACCAAGGGACAGGAAAACACAGAAGACTACCATGTGGGAGATGGGTAGATGAAATTCTAAAGCATGCTGGAGTGATATGAAGGACACTGGGTCAAGACAGACCATTATGAAAGAAACTTGGGGAGACTTACATCCAGTAGTGGACTGAAAATCAGGGTTAGTGCTAAGAAATTTAAAGTGTTAGCCAAAGTTTTAACAAATTAAAATGTCATTAGCCATATTTTAAAAATTTTAGCCAGTAGTGTAGTGGCAGTGTAAAAATTGTTACAAAAAAAAACACTAAATAAAGGCATATCAGAAATATATAAAATAAAACACAGAAAATAAAGTGCATGGAAAAAATCTGTGTATGCCAGGACTGTAGATAAAATGAAAAGAAAAGAAATCTGTCTGCACGATTTCTTCAGGAAACATGCTAAAATTTTTACATACACATAGTTGTCAAAGCGAACAATGACCACAAAAATGTGGACAGTGACCCTAAAAATTTCAAATAAATCAGTAAAAAAGATATTAAATTTGCTGTGAAAACTTTTATTTGGAATTCTGTCCATTTTAACCACAAAAAGAAGCCTAAATAAAAAATTGTGTGGCTAGTTTCTGTTTAACCAATCCACACAAAATTTAGGTGGATTACGGTTTAGCAATTTATGGTGCTGATAAAAAAATTTCACTCATTTTCAAGGAAAACTTGCTGAGATTCAGTTTTGTGTTTTTAAATCCTAGTCCACAGTAAGTTGCCAATCAAAATGAGACACTCATCACAAGCCTTCTGACCTGATGCTCTGGTGTGGAAGCCACTGCCGAGTGCTGGGCAACCCCAAGGGGAGTCGTCTGCTGACCCGCTTGTTATAAATTACAAAAGATTTTATTCCATCCCAATATTCCCCACCTCCAGCGGCTCTTATTCTCATCCACTCTCCCAAATCACTCTCAAGCAGCTGTGATAGGTCATTCACAGGTCTCCATGGAAATTGCACTGGGCAGCAACATTTTAAGCCTCACAGCTTTGGAAAATCAAACTTTGAAATCATATCAGCTGAAGTTTAGCCAAAAAAAAAAAAAAATTATCGTAAATTGTAGTTTACCTGAGAGTTAAAAATTTCCGAGGTTCATAAAATCCCTCACCCCCATTTTCACCCATTCTAATTTTTTTCGTCATTATTTCAGATTTAATTGCATTTGGAAACTTGAGAATGTTTAGTGTGAACCCCAGATAATTGTTAACAATGACAACGATTAACATATCATTCATTCTTAGCCTGAGCAAGTACGTATTATATTCCTTCCAGCATAAAATAAAAATAAAAAGTCTATCCGTAGTGCAATGAAGTACTGCTACTAAATTTTCTAGAAAGGAAAAAAAAGGCATTGACTATGATATAATAAAAATATACATTCACTGTGATATAATAAAAATAGCAAGAACTTACTCAGGAGCTGTGGACAAAACAGGAGTATGGCAGTTGAAGTGATATGACCTGGAGCATGTATCACAACAAAGAAGCTCACCACCATCATTACAAACAAAACACCATTCATCATTTGGACCATCCATACACTTCTTGAAATCTTTGAATCGTGGTGTAGATCTGCCACGTGAAATCTTCTTTTCAACTTTTTTAGCAGTACTTTCAATTTTCTCTTTTTCATCAAGATTATATGTTTCATTCATCTCAATGTCTTCTGATTTACATTTGTGAACTTCCAAGTGACACTGTTCAGCTGCTAATTTTAATTTGGCTTTGGCTTTTGTGTCAGGGATAAGTATTTTATCCAAAGTTGGAAGCTGCTTGTCAAAATCATCATTGCAAAGACAATTTTCATATATTTCTAAGACTGGACAAGTTGCATTAACCTTCTCTTGAGCACCTACTTCTATGTCAGACTGCTTGCCTGAAGATTTGTTTCTGGTTTTTCTGCCATCGCCAAGTATTGTGTCCATAAATGGAAAGGGTTTATCATAACCATCATTAATGCAGGTCTCACTTCTTGCCAGGGATGATAAAACACTCTGCACTTCCTCTGGACTGTCATCCTAGGAAATAAAAGCAGTGCAGATTAGTTTATGTGATTAGTACAGTGAAACTAATGTCAAATAACTACATACAACATCTCTAAAAAATAATAGGATTGAAATTAGGATACATTTCCAGATTTCATATTGAACTGGTGGTGGCAGGGGGAAGACTTGAAAGATGAAAAAAATTATCCTTTCCTGCTCAATTACATGAAACCAAAACGAACACATAAAGTAAATTTACTGGTTAAATCTTCAATGAAAGTAACTTATTACAACATAAAAATTCATCAAAACTGAACGAAGAAGAATTAAGAAAACTAACCAAATGTTACAGCTCTTTATACCCAACTATAGAACTCACAGTTGAAATAGAAAAAAATAATGCAATAGCCTTTTTTAAACTAATTGGACGTACAAGTTATCAAATCCACAGATAAGTTACTATACAGGGTTTATCGGAAAAGTTCTTTTGTTCCTGTTCTAATCCCGTACAATTCGGCACATCCTTATCCTCAAAAAATGCAATAGTCTAAAAACCTTAATTAAAAGAGCATATACACATTCTGAAAATAGTCAGTTCATCAATGAAGAAATCAAATTCATAAAAAAAATTGCAGGTAGCTTTGGTTATCCTAACCATTCAATAAAAAAATGGAACACAGAAGTAATAAAAAAATAAAAAATAATGCTGTAGTTAATAAAAAAGAAGTCAAATATCTAAATGGTTTTCCTTACATTAAAAGTACTACCAATGAAATTAATAATATTTGTAAAAAGCATAACATTCAAATTGGAGGAAAAGTAAATACCATCAAAAATATGGTAATCAAAAATAATGAAAAAATTAAAATGTTTGAAAAAGCAGGTGTTTACTCAATTCCTATTACTGAAAATCCTCCAATGGCATATATAGGAAAGTACCAAAAATAAACTTAAACACAGATTAAAACAACACGTAAAAAATTGGCAGAAAAAAGAAGAAAAAACAGCACTTATTCAATACTGTCTGGCTAACCAAAAATATCCTAAATTCATAAATATAAAAATCATTAAAAGCTGTAAATCCGAAAAACACCTCAGAATAGCAGAATCGGTAATGATTGAAAAAAAATAGGGCAAAAGTTTGCAACCATAATGACCCTAATATATTGAGAAACAGCTGGAGAAATTTAATTAAAATTGAGCAAAAAAATGAAAAAGTTCGAAAAATGAGATCAGTGACCAACAAGAGATGGCGCCACAACGCCCAAGAAGAAGCGATAGCCGATAACAGAAGCAGCCCGCGAGAACCACCGAAATGCCCAGCTGACACGGTCCATGCTAGTCGGAGCAAAACGTCCCCTAGATGACAGTAATGGATTATTACCGAAAGTACTCGGGTTATGAAAAATTATTGAAGTAAATGAGGAGGCGGCAAAGGAAAAAAACTCATTTAGTGACGAGGCCAGTTAAATACCAACGGAAAAAAAAAATGAAGTGGACCCACAACTAAATGAAAAACCCCCAGGCCGCATCCACATAACGGAAATAAGAATTGAAAGCCAAGCCGCACGTGCGGTAAGTGTTAATCGAACTTTACCAACAAAAGGGAAGTTCAAAAATGCAAATAAAAATTCAGTAATGACATTTAAGAATAATTTACATTCATAATTGTCAATAGTGAAGGGACACAGCTGAACTAAAATATTTTGTTTTCATTGTCTGAATGCTAAAATACCCCGTTAATAGACACATATCTTCATATTTTTGTTAACAATTTTCTTGTATACTGCATTTCTGACTTCTTTCGATATATGTTCAACAAATAAGTGACTGAATTAATCATGTGCAGGCAATTACCTAAGTCAACCTCATTTTTAACTAAAAATTCACATTCATAATTGACATAAAATAGTAGTCCATGTCTTTTACACAAACTGTATGCATAGCATTGAAGATATTGATCTGTTATCATCAGGGGTCGAAAAATGCGGTCGCCTGGTCGCCCAGGGCAACCAAAAAATTGTCTGGGCCACCCACCATAGGAAACATCACTAAAAAACATGTACTGTATTTTTTGTTGAATAATCCTCAAATTATTTGCTAAAAAAGTTAAAAATTTAGGTTCTGCAAATAAACACCGCTGATATAAAAAAAAAACAAAAAAAAAACGTTTTTGTGGCCCTTTGATTTTAAAAAAAAATCCGCAGGGTAATTGTGCAGGAGAGGAAGTATAATTGGAAAAGCAACTCGGAAAAAAAAAATTAAGTTCAGGATTTTCTACAGAGCGAAGAGGAGGGAGAAGGGGTGCCATAATGAAAGTCGGGGAAATTGTAGGGAGGGATGCCTTTGTTCAAAGTTCCATGTTCTCGTGTGTGCGCCTTGTGTTTAGTTCGTCCTTCGCCGTTTTGACCAAAGTCTTTGCTGCTGATATTTTCCTTCATTGCTATTTATGATGTCTTCAAAAAGGAAACTTTCAGTTACACTACCAAATTTAAACTTCAAGTGACTTTTAAACTTCAATAGTTCAAAAGGTCAGGAACTAGCGTGCAATGACACGCGAAAAGCCACAGTCTAAAATGTAAACAAACCGGTCGGTAAACTCCGTTGGAGAATTAAAAGGAATTTATTTATTCAATTTTTTTTTTTTTTTTAACTTTCGTATAATATGAACTGACGTAAAATCCGCAGACTGTGACATTCAGAAAAAAAATCATATAATCCGCACATAACAAATGTTGATCCAGCAGCGGAATTTCCGACAGAAAAGTCTGTTACATAAAGACCATAGAGTGCAAAAAAGTAAGAAAAAACTCTTATTAAATGAAGAAGTTCCTTTTTAAATTACTTTATTTAATAAGAAAAAAAAAATGTTCGAATTCCAGGGTCTGCAGATAATACAATGAAAAATACGGTAATTCAAGAATTTGCGAGCCCCAGAGAAAAAAACAAATGAGTACCGCTTTTTTTCCCCATGGAGAGAAAAGCAAAGCTGGCCACTATTAAAGCATTATTTTTTGGACAGAAGTGTACATAACTTTGATATTATATAACCAGGCTTGTAAGTGTGTGAAGGGGGGTTAACACACCCTGAGTCAGCAGTTTGCCCACCCTCGTATTTTTGGCGGTATATCATCATCATCATTATCGTCAACCATTATCAATCCACTGATGGACGAAAGTCTCTCCAAGCCTCTTCCACAACGGTCTGCCTTGTGCCAGTCTCCTCCATGTTACTCCCACATACTTTCGAATTTCATCCACCCATCTCCCATGTGGTCTTCTTCTGTGTCTTTTCCTGTCCCTTGGAATCCAATCTAAAATTTTGACTGTCCATTGATGGTCTGTTCTTCTGGCAGTATGTTCAGCCCATTGCCATTTCAAGGATTTTACTCTGATAATGATGTCTTCCGCTCTTGTCATTTTTCTGATCCACGAGTTCCTCTTCTTATCTCTCCTGGTTACACCAAGCATGCACCTCTTCATGTTCCTTTGAGTTGTCTGCAGTCTTTGGATGTCTCTTTTAGTTAAGGTCCATGTCTCTGCACCATACGTATGCACTGGAAGGATGCATTGATCAAACACTTTTCTTTTAAGACATAATGGCATATTGCTCTTGAAAATTATGCTGTTTCTTCCAAAAGCTCTCCAGGTAAGTTTTATATGCCGATTAATTTCTTCATCAATATGACGCACACTTGATATCTGCTGTCCAAGATAAACATACACATCTGCTACCTCCAGCTTTTCTCCATCAATCGATATATCTTCATTTCTTGCAAAAGCATTGTACATCACTTTTGTCTTCTGACAGTTCATTTTTAATCGCAATTCTTTACCCTTGTCACCAAGTTCCTGGATCATAGTCTGCAGCTCTGATGGGGTAGTTGCAAAATTGACTATGGCATCAGCAAAACGAAGATGAGTTATATAATCTCCATTAATCTTTATCCCTTTGTTTTTCCAGTTCAGTGAGTGAAAGACATTTTCCACTGTGGCATTAAAGAGCTTCGGACATATGGTGTCACCTTGTCTCGCTCCCTTTCCAATTTTTATGTGTGCTGTATTCTCAAACAGCCGAATCTTTGCACTTGCATTTTCATAGATGTTATTAATAATATAAATGTATGCATCTTCAATATCGCAGGATTTTAAAGCCATTGTAACTGCTGTTGGTTTCACTGAATCAAAGGCCTTTTCATAATCGATAAAAGCCATGCACAATGGAAGTTCATATTCCCTCGCTCTTTCAATTAGTTCTCTCAGTACATGGATATGATCTATATTGCTGTAGCCAGTCCTGAATACAGCTTGTTCTCTGGGTTGAGCCATGTCCAGTGTTACTTTCAAGCGGTGTGAAAGAACTTTAGTGAAGATTTTATAAACCACTGATAAGAGGCTGATAGGTCTGTAGTTCCTGAGATCTTCAATGTCACCTTTTTTATGTAGCAGGATCATTGTAGCGTTGTTACAATCCTCAGGAATCTTTCCTTCATTAAGACAGAGTGAAAACTTGGGCAAGTACTGTTTCAATTTCTCCACTTGCTTCTTGTATGATGTCTACAGTAATTCCATCTTCTCCTGGAGCTTTTCCCCGCTTCATGTTCTTGATTGCATGTGCAACTTTTGCTGGGAGGACTGAAAGAACTCTGGTACTGGTACTTTTCATGATGTCTGGACTACATGTATCATCCCTTTCATATAATTTGGAGTAGAAATATTTCACTCTTGTTAAAATTTCGCCTCTATTTCTTGTTACAGAACCATCTTCTTTTCTCAGTGCCATAATCTGTTTTCTTCCCTTACTGAGATGTCCCTATGCTATCTTTAGGCTTTGGTTGTTTTCAACTGCTTTCCTCACTAGTTCACAGTTGAATTTTCTTACGTCTTCAATGATACTTTTCCGTACTGTCTTGCATAGCTCTATATATTCCACTTTGGAAGTCACATCTTCTTTGGTTGTCCTCATCTATCTTCTTTTTGCATCAACATTTTTGTTTTTCCTGATAATTTGTTAACATGCAACTTGTTCTTAGACCCAGCTAATTTTGTTGCTGTTTTCATAAAAGCTTTGGTTATTTTTCTGTTAACTTCAGAGATGTATATATATTCAACATAATTGCTCACCCTGAAAAAATAGTCGCCCACCCACCTCTAGAATCCTGACTACGGGCCTGTATATTGGGGGACCAGAAAGAAATGTTTTTTGTGGGACTAAGTTTGGGGAGCAGTTGTGAGGTGTTTATGTATGTCCAACATAAAGTGTATGTACAAGTAAATGAACTATTTGTCTTTAACTTATGTAGGTGTTTTTGTCTTCCAGATTTGCAGAACAAAATGAGTGACATAAAACCTAAGGAGAGCCATGTTCATCTTTGTATGCTGTATAAATTTCCCAAGGGGAACAATGCAACCGTGGCCACGAATAACATTTGCACTGTTTATACGAATACATTAAATGTCTGCAAGTGCCAGCATTGGTTCTCCCAATTCTGATGCCCCTTGTGCAAGAAGGCATTAAGATGTTGAATTATTCCAACATCTTAATGCATCATGGTCTAGTGTTCAAGAGCACCTGCAACAGATAGGGAAGGTCTATAAACAAGGAGTTTGGGTCCCACACCAACTTTCACCTGACAACAAAGCCCAGTGTTCCACCATCTACAACTCTTTGCTCAGCCAACAGGAAAAGGATTTATTTTTTCAGCAAATTGTCACTGGAGATGAAAAGTGGATTTTTGACATGAACAACAAATGCAAAAACCAGTGGCTTTCTCCAGGTCATACACCAGCTCCTATGCCAAAACCAGGTTTACACCCCAAAAAAGGATTTGCTCTGTGTTTGGTGGACTACCGCTAGCATAGCTCAATTTGAGCTCTTGGAACCCAGACAGATTGTAATGACAGACCTTTATTGTCAACAACTGGACTGTTTAAAGTAAGCTCATATTGTAAAACTTCAAGCACTGGTCAACAGAAAAGGTGTCATCCTCCAACATGACAACATGACATCTCACACGATGTGGTGGACCAAGCAGACGACCCAAGATTTTGGCTGGGAAATTCTGCCCCATCCCCCTTACTCCCCTGACATTGCACCATCTGATTACCATTGGTTCAGATCTCTGCAGCACTTTTGTCAAAATGGGGTCTCAGACTTCTTTGCATCACAGCCAACGTATTTTTAATAAAGACGTCATTGAAAGTTTGGTCTCACGATGGGTAAGTGTGATCGATAATGATGGCAATTATATAATTGATTAAGAAATAAATTTCTTCTGTTAAAAACAGTGTTTCTCTTCTTTTCGAAAAACGACATTACTTTCCGGTCCCCCAGTATAACCCCCCCCCCCACACACACTTAACCCTGCAGATGGTCCATGTCTGGCCACTCACTAAAAAATTTAGCTGGACACCAGATTTCAGAATATTTTTCCACCCCTGGTTATCACGGAAGACTATTCACATCTTCCATAATTATTCTTTCAAACATTCATTATGTTTGTTTCTTGTCATTTTTTCCAATGACAAAAATATTTGATGAATGTTTAAAGGCATAATCATGGGGGATACAAATAATCTTTCATGATAAAAAATTACACAATTTTCATACTGAACTAATGTTTTGCCCATATAAGTATATTTGGGGTGAACAGAATTTATAATTGAAAATATACCGGTTACAAATAGTTAGGGATACTGTGGTTTCAAACGGAAGACATGATGATATGCAAATTTAGTGACCACTGGAGATCGGTTGTCACCATGAGTAGCTACATAATACGTAAATTAGCATCATGACAACAAAGCATGTGGCATGCGAGCTCCAATAAAAGTACCCGGCAAGAAGAGGAAAATGTGTCGTTTCCCCACTTGGTCCAAAAGAGTGCTGAATGTACTGCCTTCAGAGTGCAGCATTCGAATTACCCAGTAGTCCGCTGGCCTTTGGCTAGTAAAAATTCCATCGGACCACTGAAAATTTTATGTTACTGGCCCGGATGGCCAGTAAGTTGTTTTTTTTTTTTTTTTTCAGTTTGTTTTAGAATTTGTAAGTTTATAAAGAATTGAACCATAGATTTCAAAGAATCAAGGTTTCACTATGGCAGTTTTCAAATTTTTGAAATTCAGATATTCAACTCAAAAACTGAATATCAGAATTGCAAACCACACTTCTTTTTTGAATTTGGACTCAAAAATACAGGCTACTTTTTTGCTCAAGTGATGACTGCAGATTATGAATGGGTCTTTTATACTGTTTCCCAACTGGAGATTGAAGAACCATTTATGCTCTGACTTGGCTAAATTGTATTATTTCTGTCCACATGGGAGAACCTCCTGCCTTTCACACTGAAGCAAGGTATTCCACGAAGGTGGCTTTTGGTATGCTGCAAAGTGCTTCATAATCAGTGCACTATAAGAAGTGCACTGATAGTCCATTATATCAGTACCCTTACAATCAAGGTATCATCCTGGATACTAGCACCATGTACATACAAAATGTATTAGTATCTACAATCTTCGTAGTTCTAATTCTGATATCATCAGAAAACTACTGTCCTTTAAACGTGCATACGTTCATCATATTAGATATTTCAGCTAGATAATGCTGCTTACCTTTGCATTTCTAACTTGCTTGACTTTACATTTCTTGCACGTGGTCCGGTTGTCGCTGATGTTATCGTTCCAATCGTCCGTTTCAGGTATAGCTGTTCTTGGCGCTATTCTCGTTTAATGCAGGCTTGCTTCACTAAACTTCGATTAGGTTCCGTTAATACCAACTTTTACCGTTTTCTTTGCTCGAAATTTTTTCGCCCAACCTTTGGGCATCTTCAGGAGAGTGTCAATTTTGCACCTTTGCTTGTGGGTGCCTTCTCGCTTACTGGGGTTTGCCAATCCCCTTTGCCATTCTTCGTTCGTCTCGGATACGCAGCTTGATCGTTTCTACCCTGTCGCCATCTATGTTTCCTCTTTGGAATTTTTTTTTATTATTTTTATTTTTTTTTTTTATAATACGCTATCTTCTTTGTTTTCCTTTACTTTCTTCTATCTTTGTCTTTCCTCCTTTTCTGTTGTGTTTTTTTTTTTTTTGCTCTTTTTCTTGTCTAATAAGTTATTTCCATAGGTTAGACAACGTGCTCGGGTCATTCTGGTTACATACTCTACTTTTATTTTTATATATTAAAATTGCTTCTTCCATCCTCAATCGTTTTTCTGATTTTTTATTTCTTTTTAGCAATTTTAGTTCGTCGAATTTCGGGAACGTTTTGTTTTCTAAACAGAACGGTACTAGCGCCATTTTTGCCTCTTTTTTTTTTTGCCAGTTGGTGATATGTTGCTTCAGCCTTTTTTTTTTAATCTGTTTTTTGTGCTCCCTATGTATGATATTGGGGGGAGTGTGCTATTGGGATTTCGTACATTCCCGATTCTTCAAGCATTTTTTCCCCCGTTTGTTTGTTCACCGTCATATTCTTTAATGTGTTCACAGACATCCCTAGTTTTAGAACGTATTTCGCACATTGCTTGTTAACTTCTTGGCTGACACCTTCTATGTATGGTAAGACCCCTATGTATTTCACTTCCTTATCCATATTTCTTCTTCTTCGGCTTCCCTTCCTCTGATTCTTTATTTTATTCTTTGTTTCATTGATCCACTTTTTTATTAATTTATTTGGGTACTCATAATCTTGCGTGATCTTTAAGATGAATTCCAGTTCTTGGTTCTTAAGCCTATTATTAGAGGTGTGCGTGTATGCCCTCCTTATGAGGTTAATAACGCTATTTTTTTTATGCACGTTTGGATGGTGCGATGTGTATGGTATCATTACTGGTATATATGTATGTTTCTTGAATACTGAGTATTCAAACTTTTTTTTTTTTTACCATCACATCTAGGAATGACAGACCGTTGTCTACTTCATATTCTAGCGTTAGTTCAATTGATTTACATATTTCCGTGAACTTACGGGCCAGCTCTTGTAGCTCTGGTTTTTTTAGCTTAGAGATGATTATGATATCATCTACATACCTTGCGTACATTATTGGTTTTTCTTGCATGGTTTGTATGATTTTTTCATCTAAGTACATCATCGCAACTTCTGCGTATATGGCTGATAGCGGTGATCCCATCGGGCCTCCCTGCGTTTGTTTGTATATATTATTTCCAAATTTGAAAATGTTGTTCTCTTTGATGAAATATAGGGTTGTTTTTAGTTCGTTCATTTGGGTCATGTTTAGCTCTTTTCTGCTTTTGAGTTGTTCCATAATTATCTCGATGGCCAGTCCTACCGGTGTGTTTGGGTATAACGCTTTCACGTCCATTGACGCCATCGTTACATTTTCCAGGTTTCGATTAATTACCTTGAGCCTTTCGATGAACATGTAGCTGTTCTTCAGCGTACATTGGCTCTTTTTTATCTTTGTGGATAGATATTTGTAGATCTTTTTTTCCAGGTTAATGAGGGGTGAGTTTTTTTTCAACAGAATAAGTCTGAGTGGGGTATTTTCTTTGTGCGTTTTAATCTTTGAGAAAATAGCGGGCATCCCCGCTCCCATTGGTGGGTTTGCTTTTTAATTTCTTCAGGTAAGGTGCTATGGTTTCTTAGGTTTGCAAGAAAAGCTAGCTGCTTGTCAGTTGGGTCTTTGCTCTTTCACATTGTAACTCGGAAATCGCAGTTTGCATCTTGTAATTATAATCTGTGTCCAAGATTACAATTTGACCGGTTTTGTCGGCTTCGCAAAATTTGATCGACACGTCTTTGCTTGAGGATGAAAGAAGCAATTTTAATATATAAAAATAAAAATAGAGTATATAACCAGAACGACCCGAGCACGTTGTCTAACCTATGGAAAAAACTTATTAGACAAGAAAAAGAGAAAAAAAAAACACAACAGAAAAGGAGGAAAGACAAAGATAGAAGAAAGTAAAGGAAAACAAACAAGATAGCGTATTACATAAAAAAAATTAAAAAAATAATATCCAAAGAGGAAACATATATGGCGACAGAGAAGAAACGATTAAGCTGCGTATCCGAGACGAACAAAGAATGGCAATGGGGATTAGCAAACCCCAGTAAGCGAGAAAGCACCCACAAGCAAAGGTGCAAAATCGCCACGCTCCTGAAGATGCCCAAAGGTTGGGCAAAAAATTTCGAGCAAAGAGAACGGTAAAAGTTGGTATTAACGGAACCTAATCGAAGTTTAGTGAAGCAAACCTGCATTAAACGAGAATAGCGCCAAGAACAGCTATACCTGAAACGGACGATTGGAACGATAACATCAGCGACAACCGGACCACGTGCAAGAAATGTAAAGTCAAGCAAGATAGAAATGCAAAGGTAAGCAGCATTATCTAGCTGAAATATCTAATATGATGAACATATGCACGTTTAAAGGACAGTAGTTTTCTGATGCTATCAGAATTAGAACTACGAAGATTGTATTTTATCGATAAACATGCATTAGAATCGGCCACATGTGGAACTACGATATGCGCTTGATCATGAAGTATTGAAGCTTGCTAACAAAGAATGAACTAGGCATTATTAGGATGCTTAAAAAAAAGAAAATCAAATTAGCTAAAGAAGAGATCCAAATAAACTTCTTAACAAATTGCAGGGACCTAAACATTATACCGAAATACTTAAGGATCTCCAATAAACCAATACATGGGAAGGACAAGAAGCTACTAAAAACGTGTCAGAAAAAAAGGCTTAATGCTGAAATCGTGAGCAAACGAAGACAAATGTACAAAAATCACATAGAGTGCTATAAATTGTGGAACAAAATACAGAATGTTGAACACAAAAATTTCACGAGCATGTGAAAAACATTTATTATCGACAACATTTTAACGGAATGTAATGAAATAACAGAAGGACAGATTAAGGCAGCAGAGTTATCTACAACGGAGAAACTTAATGCGCTGGTAGACGAAATGGAGGTTAAAACCGAAAGAAAAACCGAATACCCTGTTTTTTTTAACCAATCATCCAGAGAGCTAACATACAGCGAAAAAGCGGTGTTACAAAGGGGAAAGAGATATGCATTCCCGCAAAAACACCTAGGACAGAAGAATACATTCCAATTTTGGAAAGTATCGTACAGAAGGTACCACCAGGACAGGCTAGCGACATGAGGTTCAAACTGTTCAGGATAATGCTTAAAGAATATAAATGTAAGCAAAAACGAACTACAAACTCGATAAGCTGAAATACGACAGACAACAGCTAATTAACCTGAGCAAAGACGTGTCGATCAAATTTTGCGAAGCCGACAAAACCGGGTAAATCGTAATCTTGGACACAGAAGATTATAATTACAAGATGCAAACTACGATTTCCGAGTTACAATGTGAAAGAACAGACAAAGACCCAACTGACAAGCAGCTAGCTTTTCTTGCAAACCTAAGAAACCATAGCACCTTACCTGAAGAAATTAAAAAAGCAAACCCACCAATGGGAGCGGGGATGCCCGCTATTTTCTCAAAGATTAAAACGCACAAAGAAAATACCCCACTCAGACTTATTCTGTCGGAAAAAAACTCGCCCCTCATTAACCTGGAAAAAAAGATCTACAAATATCTATCCACAAAGATAAAAAAGAGCCAATGTACGCTGAAGAACAGCTACATGTTCATCGAAAGGCTCAAGGTAATTAATCGAAACCTGGAAAATGTAACGATGGCTTCAATGGACGTGAAAGCATTATACCCAAACACACCGGTAGAACTGGCCATCGAGATAATTATGGAACAACTCAAAAACAGAAAAGAGCTAAACATGACCCAAATGAACGAACTAAAAACAACCCTATATTTCATCAAAGAGAACAACATTTTCAAATTTGGAAATAATATATACAAGCAAACGCAGGGAGGCCCGATGGGATCACCGCTATCAGCCATATACGCAGAAGTTGCAATGACGTACTTAGAAGAAAAAATCATACAAACCATGCAAGAAAAAACCAATAATGTACGCAAGGTATGTAGAGGATATCATAATCATCTCTAAGCTCAAAAAAACGGAGCTACAAGAGCTGGCTCGTAAGTTCACGGAAATATGTAAATCAATTGAACTAACGCTAGAATATGAAGTAGATAACGGTCAGCCATTCCTAGATGTGATGGTAAAAAAAAACAAAAATAAGTTTGAATACTCAGTATTCAGGAAACATACATATATACCAGTAATGATACCATACACATCGCACCATCCAAACGTGCATAAAAAAAAATAGCGTTATTAACCTCATAAGGAGGGCATACACGCACACCTCTAATAATAGGCTTAAGAACCAAGAACTGGAATTCATCTTAAAGATCGTGCATGATTATGAGTACCCAAATAAATTAATAAAAAAGTGGATCAATGAAACAAAGAATAAAATAAAGAATCAGAGGAAGGGAAGCCGAAGAGGAAGAAATATGGATAAGGAAGTGAAATACATAGGGGCCTTACCATACATAGAAGGTGTCAGCCAAGAAGTTAACAAGCAATGTGCGAAATACGATCTGAAACTAGGGATGTCTGTGAACACATTAAAGAATATGACGGTGAACAAAAAAATGGGGGAAAAAATGCTTGAAGAATCGGGAACGTACCAAATCCCAATAGCACACTCCCCCCCCAATATCATACATAGGGAGCACAAAAAACAGGTTAAAAAAAGGCTGAAGCAACATATCACCAACTGGCAAAAAAAAAAAAAGGCAAAAATGGCGCTAGTACAGTTCTGTTTAGAAAACAAAACATTCCCGAAATTCGACGAACTAAAATTGCTAAAAAGAAATAAAAAATCAGAAAAACGATTGAGGATGGAAGAAGCAATTTTAATATATAAAAATAAAAATAGAGTATATAACCAGAACGACCCGAGCACGTTGTCTAACCTATGGAAATAACTTATCAGACAAGAAAAAGAGCAAAAAAAAAAACACAACAGAAAAGGAGGAAAGACAAAGATAGAAGAAAGTAAAGGAAAACAAACAAGATAGCGTATTATAAAAAAAAAAATTAAAAAAAAAATGTCCAAAGAGGAAACATAGATGGCAACAGGGTAGAAACGATCAAGCTGCGTATCTGAGATGAACGAAGAATGGCAACAGGGATTAGCGAAGAATGGCAACAGGGATGTAAGCAAGAAGGCACCCACAAGCAAAGGTGCGAAATTGCCACGCTCCTGAAGATGCCCAAAGATTGGGCGAAAAATTTCGAGCAAAGAAAACGGTAAAAGTTGGTATTAACGGAACCTAATCGAAGTTTAGTGAAGCAAACCTGCATTAAATGAGAATAGCACCAAGAACAGCTATACCTGAAACAGACGATTGGAACGATAACATCAGCGACAACCGGACCATGTGCAAGAAATGTAAAGTCAAGCAAGATAGAAATGCAAAGGTAAGCAGCATTATCTAGCTGAAATATCTAGTATAAGTATCTTTGCCATTCCTAGACCAGTAAAAATGAGTGAACTACCAAATTTTGGTATACACTGGTCAGGAGTTTCTTTTCAAATTTCTGCACTGCGTAGCATGTTTGGTGTTCTATTTATTAGTACTATTTTCATGTGTACACACACATTTTCTGTTCTAAATTTCCAGTATACTACCCCAATGAAAATGAAACGTTATTTTCTATATATACTGTAAACGTGTACTTTCTTTTTTTTTGCACGGACCAGTGGACATTTTTTCGGACCAGTGATTTGGAAATTCTAGTGGTCCGATGGGCCGTAGAAGATTTAATTTCTAATTCTGACACTGGAATTGGATTAGCCAAACCTGAAATGATGTCCAGATGACATTTAATCATTGACAACAGAAATACAGCTGTTGGCATGTTACAAGCAGATCGATGTGGCTGCTGCTTTAGGAATTTCGCGAAGTGCAATCAAGTTGGCTACACACAAGATTTCGACGGCATGGAAATGTTGCAGATCTGCCCAGGAGTGGTCACTCAAGGATAATTACCAGAAGGCAAGATCACTACCTGACAATAAGTGCTAGGAGAAAGCCTAGTATAATCAGTAGTCAACTCTGGGAATCACCTCAAGCAGCTTCTGTTATCACAGTATGTACTCAAATGTCTTTATGAATAGAGTATGGACTCAGAGCAAGGAGGCCGCTGAGATGTATAGAACTGACATCAGCTCACTGTCATCAAAGATGTCTCTGAGTCAAACAGTACATGTTATGGAATACAGACTGGCACCCTGTACTTTTCTTAGACGAACCCTGATTTGTTCTTCATCGTAATACTCAACAAGGGCACGCATGGAGGATATATGGTAAACGAATGCAAGCACACTACTTACAGTATGTCCATCCTTACCAGTGGCAGGAGTGTGTTTGGTCTGGGCTGAGACTAAGTGTCTTGGCGCGTGAAGCACTGGCTCATCCTGCCTATTCCCCGGACTTGTCCCCGAGAGACTATCATCTGTTTCATCGCTTGGATAAATTCCTGTCCGGGAAACAGTTCATGACAGATGAGGTTAAACGTGTAGTTGATGACTTCTTCAGGTCAAAGCCGCAAGACTTTTTTCGTTCCGGGATCATGGTCTTGCCGGACAGATGGCAACTATGTGTCGATGCCAAGGGGGATTATTTTGCCTAAGTAAGTTGCCCTACTTTTCCGTTCTCGCTGTCCATGTGTGTTGGTCCTTTGCCAGGCATTTCATTCGCACCAACCTAATACTCATTTCTTTTTTATCACAATTTATTCCAACACAGACCCCAGGTATTTAACTGTTTTTAATTATTTTAGCATGTCCTTGGGGGGAATGGGTCATACTTATATTATGCCTGTCCATACTTCTGCAACTACTGGTCCAATTTGAAAAATTCTTTTGCATTAGAAAACCTGAACTACGAAAACAATGATCCTTGCCTTTGGGGTGTTTTACCAATGCATAACTTTACCATAAGGGGGAACAAATGCAGATATTATCATATTCAAAATATACTTTATTCCATAGCATTGCTTCTAAAATTCATACTGAAACAATTATTTCTTTCTTTCAATACCTTTAACAGTAGGCTATTACACATACAGTTTCTTCAAATAATGCAGTTTACCTGCTACGGGGCATAAATGTATATTGCATTTTTCTCAATATATCTGCCTCTTAAAGTGTGACTTTATAAATTTGTTTTGCATTGGACAGAGTTTCTGCGGTGAAGAATATTTTACAAATAATTTCTACTTTTTGACAGAGCACAAATTGGCCACCAGAGGGCATAAGCACTTATTTCTATTTCTAATACGTTGGCAGCAGCATATGTTTTTCTAAGAACTAAATTAAAACAGCTCTACTTTTGGTCAGGTACTACTCACGAAGAAAACATTTTGAGCGTAATTCTTAATTAACATAACCCACAGATTCTCTGCTAGGGGGCATAAATGCATATTTTATTTTTCTTACGATCTTCTAACACTCCAATTTGAAAAATCATTTTCTCATCAGTGTTCCTTGCAAAGAAAAATTTGCATATAATTTTCTAATTTTTCATAGCACAGTTTTCTATAAAGTGCTTACTTACGGAACTTAAAATTTAGGATATTGAACAGATGGCAACACATTACCTACAGACTTCTACTGAGACATGATGAGATGTGGGTAATAGAGACCATGCCCTTCTTCACTTAATCAAAATGAGGTCACTTCGAATAAGAGACTGCAGTTTCTATGATTTAGGCATGGAACCGCCGTTGCTTGAAAACCGTGACTCATGTCACCAAAAGCACTTGCAGAATGCTGGATTGCACCAGGTTTGACGTCGGCCTTTCCCTTAGTAGTATTTTTGAAGCTCTTTAATTGTTCAAAATTGGTATCATAGAATTTTTATCATTCAAAGTGTTTTAAACCTTCCTTTTTAAGCTATTCAAGACTTGTGGTTTCAAAGTATTTTACTTCGTTTAACTTGTAAATACTGTTATTTTAGTATTAAATGTAAAGTTAAAATTTAGCGGGGAGGGGCCGACTATTTTTCAGAGTTGATACGTACTGCATATGTGTACATATGATAGGTAAGTTAAAACCCAGGGCTTGACAAATCCCAGGCACCTAGAAAACTGGCACTGGCGTCCGAATTTTTATTTTCTTCCAGATTTCGTGATTTTCAGAAGATACTGTAATTTTTGTCTTATAATCATCAGGTTATCTCTTAAAAAGTTATAAATTTTGGTTCTGTGGATAATACACCTGTAATAGGGGTGGTGGCAGGGACATTTCTTCAGCATTTTAAAAGATTCGTGTGGTAATTGTCGGGAGACGTAGTGTTATTGGAAAAGTACCAAAAATGCAGTAACAGAAATAATGTAACACAATTCGGAGATAGAGGACCGCAAAGAGATTGAAGAAACGTTGTTGTTTTTTTCACTTACGAACATTCTGACAGAAAATATGATGCAACGAAAGCAGTACTATTTGCGCTCACGGAAGCCTACATGCTGTGAGAAGCCTGCAGAGCTCTTCCATGGCACATAATTATTTTGTGAATCACATTCGCTATTTTTGCTGAGCTAATCGTATTAGTTATGGTTTCTGTTCGCTATTCAGTAGAAACATTTTCAGAAAAGAGACAAATACAACATATGGATTGCCGTAATTTCTATGAATTTTCTAGGTCTAAGTAATGAACTACAGCAATGCTGCAAAAGCCAGGAATTTTAGTTCTTTACTTACTTAAAAGTAACAGAGGAAAAACTTAAAAATGACAGGTTTTTTTTTAATAAAACAAACATTTCTTTCTTACTGTACTTCAATGGACTTCTGAGTCGGTCGTCCTGTGAATCACGGCTTTTCTGTTAGAAATTACGGTTCAGATCAACATGATTATAGCAAATTGTATGACTATCTTTTTTTCTCCAGATTTTCATGGTCATGCATTATTCCACCACCAAGGATTATACGTACTAAAGGAAAATAAAATTGTTTTTCTCAGAACTTCACGATCTACAGATTATACTCCGCCGCAAATTATGAGTCAGATTTTTTTTTCACGGTCTGTGGATTACACGCGGATGCTGATCTTACAAAGGAATTTCCTTTCTGAACTTTATAGTCTGCAGATCATACGAAAAAAATATGGTACTGGGAATTAACATGTACAAAATTTAACTTCCACAAATAGTGTTAAATACACTGCTGGCCACCCAAAATGCAACACCAAGAAGGAAGCATCAGATTGGCCTGAAATTCACAGCGTGCGTCGCTCGTGAGAGGACATGCAAACGATTAGCATTGCAGGGCATATGCAAATTATGTGCGCCCAGCACGCCACCGAGAAGCACTATAAGAAGGGTGCAGAGAAGGCGGGGTGTAAGTAGTGGAAGTGTGTTGTGCTGCCGGACCTGTGCGTGGGAAGCTTCCTGATGCCTTGTCGCAGAATACGGCAGTCATTCCAGCACGTTTCGGAGTTCGACAGAGGATGAATGCACCAAGACATCGGTGCCTGTGTGGGACGACATCCAGCCACAGTGAGGCGAGTATGGATTCAGTGGGTGCAGGACGGACGGACCGACGAGAGCGAATGCCGCAGCCGCTGCACACCACCGAACGAGAGGACCGGCATGTTGTGCGGCGGGCATTGACGGCTCACCACACCACATCACGAACGTTAGCGCAGGAATTAGGGTGTGTTGCGCAACAACCTGTGTCACCACGTACCGTTCGACGTTGTCTGCAGGAGCGGGGACTTGTCGCACGGCGCCCATTGCTCCGATTACCATTGCCGTTACACCACTGCCGTGTGCGGTGGCAGTGGGCCGTTGAACACCGCACCTGGACTACGGAATGGCACGACATTGTCTTCTCCGACGAATCCCGCTTCTGCCTGCAACACCACGATGGTCGGACCACATGTGGCGGCACCGCTGCGAGAGACTGTACGACACCTGCATTATGCATCGCCATACCAGTCCGTCACTTGACGTTATCGTTTGGGGCGCAATTGGATATGACACCAGCACCCCTCTGGTACGCATCGCCGGTACACTTAACAGCCACCGCTACATCTCCGACGTTTTGGAGCCTGTAGTCCTCCCTTACCTGCAGGACCTGCCAGCAGCCACGTTTAAACAGGACAATGCGCACAAGCACGTGGCACGCATCGTGCAACAATTCTTCATGGGCCACCAGGTGTCACTGCTACCGTGGCCCACCCGTTCTCCCGATATGTCGCCCACCCATCGAACACGTCTGGTCGCTGATCGGCAACCAAGTGGCATGGCAAGCAACACCCACAACTACACCTGATGAACTGTGGCAACGTGTGGAAGCAGCCTGGACTGACATACCCCAAGCCCACATCCAAAGCCTCTTTTGTTTGATGCCGCAGCGTGTGGAGGCCGTTATTGCCAGCCATGGGGGCCACACGAACTTTTGATGTCTGCGTGTTCCGCAAGTCGCACGGGCCTGTAAGCTCAATCATTCCATCTTTGTATCTGTTGTTATGTGTCCAGTAAATCTGGCTTTGCTATCTCGTGTCCTTCTTGGTGTTGCATTTTGGGTGGCCAGCTGTGTATAATAAAATCAAAATCTGAACTTTTATTTTTTTTTGAGAGCAGCAACTGGAAGAATGGGAAACAAAAATAATGCAACAAATTGGAACTTTATTTTGTAATAAGTGGTTCATTGGTAAAACGAAAAATTTGATGACAAATATAGTTTATCACTTTTCGTTCCAGCATCATCACCACACATGATATTCATACTTTATTCTTTGAAATTTTACTTCGTTTCACCTGGCTCCTAAATTTTGGGAGCTGACTCCTAGATCTGGAACATATTTGTTGAGCCCTGTTAAAACCTATGGTACAACTCTTAAATATTTGTAGTTGCATCTGTGTATCAAAACACCCAACTAAAAAATTTCTTTTTCAGTCAGATACCACTCACCACAAAAACATTTTACATGTATTCTCAGTACAAAATAATATGCAATTTACTGAGCATGCAAATGCATATTCCTTTTTTTTTTTTCTATATCTCTCCAGCTGATGCTGGATCATGCCTTACTTCATGAAACATATGTCTCTTATATCCTCTGTAGACTGGTCCCTACTCCTCTTCATCTTACTACTACTTTCTTTTTACTTCTTCCCCCAATGCTATTAGGAGTATTCGAGGGCTAGGTATGAATCTTTCCGATTTATCTTATTTTCTATCTTAAGCAGTGGAAGTCTGCTACTCTCCCATGTTTGGGACCATATCATAATGGTTTCTTGAGGAAGGCAACAGAAAACCACCTCAGTATTATTTCCAAGAAATATGGTACAGTCAGCAAGAAAGGAATTTACCAAATAAAGACCATAAGAAAAAGAAAATATAACTGGATAGGACATGTGTTAAGAGGGGACAGCCTATTGAAATGAATGACAGAAGGGAAAATTGAAGGAAAGCAACCAAGAGGAAGGAGATAACAAATGATGCTTGATGATATAATGGGCACAGGTGGCAATCAAGAAATGAAGGAGGAAACACGGGACAGAGGAAACTGGAGGAAGAGAACTTGCTGAGAGACCATAGGACCTGTCAAGTGACAGAACACTAATGACGATGATCTCTCCTTCTAAACACATCATCTTCTTCTTCTAATGCTGCCTTATGGCATTTGTGACTACCAGTTTGTGTCTCTCTCTATCATGCACTGTGTGTAGAATTTGTGCAGTTGTCAGACCAAGCCAGCTTTTAATATTGTCCATACCCATAATTTTCTTCCTGCCAGGTCTTCTTTTCCCTTCTACTTTACCTTCTAAAATGATTTGTAGCAGGCTGTATTTGTTGTTATTCCTTGCTGTGTGTCCTTGGTATTTACACTTCCATTCAATGATTATTTTTTTAAAACTCTTGGGCAGTGTTCATATCATGCAGGACTTGGATGTTTGTTATCTTGTCAGTCCAAGAGATTCTCAACATTCGTCGGTATAGCCATATTTCAAATGTTTGTAGCTTCTTGATTGCTGTTGATGTTAATGTCCACGCTTCTACTCCATACAGCAGTATTGGCGATATGTAGCATTTAAGTGTTCTCAACTTGAGCTTGTTTCTTAAACTCCGGTCAGCTATGAGTGACTTCCATTTCATGAATGCACTTCTACCTTGTTCAATACGACTCTTTATTTCCACCTCGTGTTTTAGCTGTCCTAAACACATACATTTGAAAAATTCTTTTAACATCTGATAGCATTCATTTCATAGAACATTCTACAGAGGGCGAGTCGAAAGTTTTGCAATATTTGGATCACTTTATATTTTCAAACGTACTTTTACGATGAAAGCTGACTAGCATTCAAAGTATAGGCCATCGCATTGAACTTATCTTTAGCCATTTGTCTGCCAGTTCGATTCCGTGGCGGTACCAGTTCTTGTCCTTCGAGGGGAAGAATTCCTTCACCCCAGCTGCCACCTCCTCCTGGTTGTTAAGTGCCACCCACGAAGGAAGTGGGCCATGGACTGGAACAAGTAATAACCTCACGAGGCAAGGTATGGACTATATGCTGGGTGTGGCATCAGTTCAATGCCCTCAAGTTCCTGGAGTTTTACCGGGGTTGTTCGAGTGGTATGAGGCCGAGCATTATCATGCTGTAGGAGAGCGCGTTTCCTGTTCACCAGTGCCGGGTACTTCTCCTCCAAAACAGCATACATCCGCTCCAGCTTTTCACAGTAGAAGTGTTGGCATTGATGATCCGACCGTCATGAACAATTTCATAATGAATTAACCCCTCAAAATTCCACCAGATGTGGAGCATCACCTTGTGCTTAAAGCGTCCACATTTGGCAACAGGTTCAGGAAGCTGGCCCGGTCTCAACCACTGCCATTGTGTGTTAGGATTACGGAAATAGACCCACTTTTCATCGCACATAACAATTCTCTTGATGAAATGTACATCGCGCTGGTTTTCCAGGAGTTTCATGCACACTTCCACTCGGCAGTTTGCTTCAGCTGGCATCAGTTCATGAGGGACAATGCAGCAGCGTCTGTAGACCTTGCCGAGGTCCTGAAGGTGACGAACTATGGTGGTCTGTGATATGCCCAGCTCGCCTGATAATCTTTGAGTGCTGGTTGTCGGATTTGCCCCTACCACCTGGCGCACAGCCTCCGAATCTACGGTTCGCGGACTACCTGACCTTGGCTGATCGTCAAGGTTTTTGTCACCTGAGCGGAATTTGTTTAACCATCTGGTTGTGGTGCTGTGTGGTCCATGGAGCCTTCGCCTTTCGCATGACAAATGTTTCGTGTTGCTTAAGCAGTGTCATGGCAGAGTTCAAACTCGTGAAGCAAAAGTTCCCTAATTAGCCACTTGTGGATGTTCATCTTTTAGGCATCCCAACCACAGACTGAACAACAACATGCAATGCTGTTCATAGCAACGACTACCACTTCATATCCCTTTGGAGTGACTGCAGTGCACGACTTGAACTAGTTTGAACACATGACATACCCACCACAGTACATGCGTTATGCAAATATTGCAAAACTTTCAACTCACCCTCTATACATATACTCAGGGATCATAGCATACTTCTGGAAAATTTTAGGCAGGAATTTTAGGAATTTTTAGAAAAATTTTAGGAAAATTTTAGGAGTGTATTTCAATAAAAACTAGATGTATATTTGTATACATCTAGTAAAACAACTTTGTATACATTGTAAAGAGTTTGCTTCACACCCTTCAACCATATATACTAATAGACTGCGCAGAACATCAAAATTTCTGGCTCCAACATAAAATCACATGACATCAGTCAAAAAGATGGGTTACACCTGCTGTGCTTATGGTTGCTCTGAGCGATACAGTAAAGGAAGTTCTATGATTTTTCATGGGTAAGAAACGAATTAAATACCTAAGTCAATAAAGTTCAATTACTTAACCAGAAACTTGCAGCTATTGATATAAAAATATAATAACTTAAGAAAAAAAATGGAATGCATGTTCCAAATTCTTCGCAAATGTTCATCACATTATAAATCACGAAATGTAAACAACCCGATCATGCATGTATATAGCTCATAAGTAAACTTACCTGAAGAGTTTTCATTATATATGAGGCGCATTCACATAATACACCGAAAACACTGAAGTTCTGCAGCGTAAATTAGTAATCATAACAGCATTTTTACACGAAATTTGGAGTCTGATGATGACGTGCCCAATGTTTGAGCCATGGCGGCTTTGATGCAGCTATTGCCAATGCGCAGTCCATTAGTATATATGGTCGAAGTTCACACCCAAATTTTTTGCATAACGTCTAATGTCTAAAGTTTAAGTATGATTTACTTCTAATGTTCAGTTCTTATCTTTTCACGTGTTATTATCATATTCAAGTATATTTACCACATTCAAGTTTCACTTTGAACATTAATATGCTGTTGAACCAGAAGCAATTCACGATTTTCACAGTAAAGTTTTCAGGTTTCACATTAAATTATAATATCCTAAAAAGGTAATTGAAAACCAAGAACTATGTACAATTGTTCACTGAATTACTTTTTTCATATTATTGTTTTAACCTTTTCCTGATAAGCCTATCTTTTTCTGCTTCCACCACAACTAATTTACTTTCAGTTTTCTTTATTTCAGCTGAACCTTGTATGATCAAGTTAGAGGCAACTGCTAATTTCAACAGTATTTTGTTTTTCTACAGCTTTTCTCATTCTTTCTGTTCCCTCTTGAATTACTGCTAGGGAGGATTCTTTATCTTTTTTAAGCCTATTTATTTCTGCATCATTTTCTTTTATTTTGTCATCAAACTCAGCTTTTCTTTTTTTCTCTAGCTGCTTTTCCTTATTTTCCCTCTCTTTCTGCTTCCTTTCTTTTACCTTTTTTGATTCTTCTTCCTTCAGCTTATCAACATACTCTTTATAAAATTTATGTGAATCACAAACACTATTTAACAAATTTCTTGTTATGGGAACTTTACTTACACATCCATAGTGTTTAATGGCCCCTTTAACTATTCTTAATGATGTTATAGTTGAGTCTTTTAAGTTAGCCTTGTCCTTCCTTAACAGAGCAGTGTTAACCAAAAATCCCCTTTCTGCATCAGCATTACCATGAGGTAAAACTAAAATTGACTTGATGAGTTTAGCAAGATTTGAGTATTTTTCTTTTCCGCTAGAGTCTTTAATACTAAATATATTACCCCAGTAATGATCGATCCGCACTGGAATATGCGCTTCCTCTGAAAATTTCACTAGTTCATCTAGAGTTGGCTTATCGCAATTTAAAAGTTTCCACTCTTCTCTTACTCTATCAATTTGTTCCTCAGAAAGATGCAAAACACTTGAAATTCTGGTTATTTCCGAAAGTCCTTCAGTGGCTGAAAGTTGAGTTGACTCTTTCTTTGGTTCTTTTACCTTTAAAACTTCTATGTCTCTTAGCTTTTGATTGCAGAATGGCAAATTTGACTTTAAATATTTTGTGGTTGCAATTAGTGATGATCTTACATCTAAGAGAAATAATTTCTGCCTGGTCTCCTGAACATTCCTGAGGAGATTTTTTGTCTTCATACAAACTTCTAACTCCCCTAGTTTTTTCCATGAATTTTTGTTTTCAAAATCTACATTCTTTAGGTCTTCTCCAAATTTCCCTGCAATAACATCATCTTGGATAAACTGAGCCATAACATTCCTCATTAAAGTATTTAAATCAGAATATAACTGTGTATTTTTGGTTCTTCACTCTGATAACATAATGAAAACTTTTCAAAATTTTGGTGTGAAAATGAAATTAATGCTAAATAGCAAGGAGTTAGCTCATTTTTCAGGAAACAGTGAATTCTTTTATAACTTGCTGAATTGCGTAGTTGTTTTTCAAATATTTTTTGAGATGGCAAGAAGTTTAAAAAATATTCTGTAATATTTAGCCATTGATCCAAGAGCCTCTGGGCTACAGAACCAACGGTTAACCATCTGTTGCTGACATGACGCAAAAGAAATTTGGCTGTGACCAATGTTATATCCTCGATAGATTTATAATGCTCTCGTCTTGCAGCACTACTCTTTAAAAAGTAATGCATATCAGTAGCAAATCCGTCAAAATCTATATTTAAGTTTGTCAAAAAATTTTTAAATGCATTACTAACAACAAGCAGGTTGCAAAAACCTAGTTCCAAAGATTTCTGGCCTGTTTCTTGTTTTACAACTTCATTGAATTTGCGTAAAAAGCACTTATTTACATTTGGGCTGTCCATGAATACACAAATAATTCTGTTCAACGAAATATTGAAGGATGATAACACATCAAGAATTTCTTTTAGCAAAATATCTGCTGTTGCATGACCCAGAAAAACGCTTGTTAGGTATCGGCAAGAAACTGAATTTATTTCTGAAGACCAGTACCTGAGATACACATCCAACTGCCGTTTCACTTGGGTATTTGTAGTTTCATCAAATGCTATAGTAACCTTTCCTGGGCTACTAGATGCAATGTCTTTTTTCAAATCCTCTTCAAAATATTTTGACAATCCATGTGATATCACATAAGCAACTTTTTTTCTTTAAGTTGCATTTTGGCTGCAATAGCAGAATCAGGAAACATTTCTTTGAAAAGTTCAACTGTTTCAGTGCATGAAACAAAAGACATATTGTCCTTAGCAACTTTCATGGCCCATAATGCTTCGGCATTAGCCAACTGTAAATCATGACTCAGTACTTCACTAATATTTGTTTTGGGCTGAAGATCCCGTCCTCCAAAGGCTTTCAAGGATGGACTTATTTTGAAATTTATTTTGGAATTTCTACAAATGTTTTTTCCCTTTATGATGCGCTTTTACTTGTGAAAAGCCACTATTAGAAATATTGAAAATTTCTGAACACAATATACACTTAGCAGAAAATATTGTTTCAGTTGCAGAACACCATTCTTTCAACTTCACTCCGTCCAATTCTTTGGCGAGCCACGCATCTTGAAATTTCGTTTTGGATTTAGGCATCTTAAACACTTGTATTACTAACCAGAAAATGAAAGGGAAGTACAAAAACACGTTCCAATATTGCAAAACCAGACAACTTCCCAAAGTTTGGCTGCGAGGATGTCAAAAGATAGAAAAAAAAAAAAAAAGCAAGTCACCACTAGAGAACTGAACATGCACACAGCACAGAGAACACTATAAAAGACGCAAAACCAGAAACTATCATACGCATCTCACGCAAGTTCAGTCAAAGTGAGTCGGAGCCGAGATATATTGCGCATCGAAGGTCGCTGTCGCCGACGCACGATCGAAGGTCAATGATCACATGCTCTACTGCCTGCCACGATAACACTCATTCCCTTAGATCTCTTGTTACTCTCGAAAACTGTCCGAAGGCACAAAAGTGGAGCGCCCGCCCCGAAGCAAGTGCATCTCGATGACGTCATTTTCCCTCCTTCAGCAGCACAGCATATAGGCTGTGTTTCTACAATAACAGGTCTTTTTACCTTACCGTAATGGTAAATTTATTGGCGTTAATAACGGTTGTATTTTTAATAAATAAGCCTACGAAAATTTTAGGAAGAATAGCAAATTTTAGGTATAATTTTAGGAATTTAAGGAGGGTCACAAAATATTAGGAATTTTAGGAATTTTAGGAGGAATGCAATCCCTGTATAATACTCTTAAATTAATTTTTTTTAAAGCACAGTTATGATATTAGGTGGTATCAGGGGTCGCGCTGCTGATCACCATCTTCGCAATTTGCGGGGGAAAAATCGTTTTGGCGATGGAAAAAGAGCTTTGGCAATTACATTTTTGTACTGTTATAACAGGCAATAAACAACTGAATTTGGCGAAAACTTTTGAAAAGCTAGCGCAACCCCTGGGTGGTATTAATTAGTGTGTATTTCTGTTAGCAATGTTATCTCTGCACTAAAAAGCCCTATTCACAAAATTATTTTTGTGCTGAATATCATTTGCTGTGGTACAGATTGTGAAAACTATCCTCTTTTTAAATAATGTGCAGTTTTATAAGGGAATGTGTATATATAAAAACATTTGTCTTGCTATCTCTGCTTCCAACGGTCATATTTGAAAAACAGCTTTTCCCAGTGCATAGCTCCCACAATAAGGAATATTTTGCACATATTTATACATTTTCTTTAATGTACTGCCCTGCTGCTAGGGGATGTCACAACATACTTCTGTTTGCAATAGCATCTCCAATTCTAGAAATCCCTTCTTTGTACACATAGATACCCTTTTTCACTATAAAGAATATTTTAAACCTATACTTCCTTCTTCAAATGTGCAGCTTTCCTACTAGTGGTCATAAGGTTATATCATGTTTTCCTTCATATTTCTTTTTGTAATTGTTCAATTTGAAAAATTTGGTCCACACCAAATATCATTAGGGGAAGATATTCTGCATATTATGAAAAATTTTCATAGCAAACATTATTGCCACTAGTGGCATATTTCTGTTTGCAATACATTTGTGGTGTTATCTACGAGTCTTAAAATCTGACTGAAAAAGAATTTTTTTGGTGAGATAGTGCTCAATACCGAAAGCACTTTATGCATATTTCTAGTTCAAAATAATGCAGTTTTCCTGCTAGAGGGCATAAATGTATAAGATCATTCAATATCAAATCAACAAGGCTCACCAACCTGACACAGCATGGAACCATTAAGGTGTTTTAGTATGAGTCAGCTCTCATTAGTCATTCCCAGGTATCAGAGCTAATAATAGAACTCCTGTTCAGTTCAGGGTTAGACACGGTGGGCCCAGTTCAAAGAAGCCCACCAGGTTTTTTCGGGCTGGGTCCAGTTGAAAAAACCCACCAAAAAACTCACCTAGGTTTTTTCAAAAATAAATTCTATTTTTTCTTCTACAATATTCCAAATTTAATCAGCACCCAACAAAAGATTTTTTTTTCGCAATTAATAACAGTAGGAATAATGACTAGATTCTCTTTCTTGCCTTCTCAAAGGTGATGGTTGACCGATTTTATTATTTAGCAACACTAAACAAACATTTCAGATCAGCTGACAAAGCAACTGATCTGAAAAAAGAAAATTAAAAACAATAATCCTGAAAATAAAAACTGGTTGCAAATAAATAACTTTCCACCTATAAAGAATAACTATTGAATAGACCAACATTACCTATTCATACCATAGAATAACAAAAATACAGAAACAGAATATAACATACTTAACTTTTAACTAAAATATTATCTTTAAATAAAATTTGCCCAAGATATTATTTGTGTGTGGCATATAAACTGCATTGGTTTTCGACTATTTACAAAGATCGCTTAAAAATTAAACAATGGTACAGATAATAAAGTATTTTTGCTTTCTGTTTTACTAGAGCCTCAGAAGCAGTCTGAAATTATCATAGTTTCATGACTCTCACAATTTTCAAATATTTTCAAACCTCTGAGTTTTTCTGTGAAACAGCCACATTTAAAATAATTAACGTAATCTCAGGGGTTTTAGCCAGAAATGAAACTACCAATCTACAAGAAATTTTGATCCATGCTGTGATCTTAAAAATGTATAAACTGAACAAGTTTTGTGACTTTCTATACCCCAAGCCTATTTTGTAACTTATTCCAAACTAGTTGAAACATAGAGAAAATTCTCTCAATGGAGGCAGATGATGCTGGTGCTGAATGTAGGCATACAAAGTTAGAAAATCCTGCAAGCAATTTTGAATTTGAACTCTTTTCAGACTTTTTGACATGACTTGCCATCCTTTTATGCAAGAAAACTGGCTGATCACACTTTCTTTCATCATTGATGTTAGTTTACAGCCTGTATTATTAGTTTTGAAAGCCATTACACCAAGTAAATGACACGGTCGTATCAGAATATGACCACCTACCTAATAATGGGATGACAGCGGCGAGATTGCGTGGTATGGACTCACTGAGGCCCTGGAAGGTTGCCCGAGGCACATGTGCTCATTCGGACTGCAGCAGAGCATGGAGGTTCTGGAGATGACGTGGTTGTGGGTCGGCACACCGAACTTGTCAATCTAAATAGTCTCATAAGTGCTCTAGGGGATTGAGGTTGGGCAATTTCACCAACAAAGGGAAAGCGGAGACATCACTGTGGTGTTCCTGGAACCAGTCACCAGTCATGCACCGCCTTAGCGACATGACAGGGTGTATTGTCCTTTGGATACCATCACCACTAGAGTAAACGTCCAATGTGAAGGGACACATGTGGTCTGTAAAAATGGACAGGTAGCCATTGGCGTTCAGGGACCCATCCAGTAGTAACAGCAATCCCATGGACGACATACAAGGAAAACATCCCTCGGACATGCACACTGCCGCCGCTGGCCTGTACTTGACCAACAAGCCTATCTGGGTGTTGGTTCTCGTGTGTCTGATGCAGTGTCCACCATCGCTCGTCACTTCTGTGAAGTAGAAACCTCGATTTGTCGGTGAAGGCAACCTTTTTTCCACTGTCCAATGACGGTAGTCCCATGCAAATTGCAGACATGATTGCTGATGACCCTGGGTTAACATGGGTGTCTTGACTCAGCATCGGCTCCGGAGACAAATGCATAACAGGGTTCACTTTGCTGTTATCTGGGGCACGTACTTGGGTACCCCAGCATTCATTTGCATGGTCAATTTCTGCGCTGTTGCATGTAGATTGCCCTTTACAAGTTGACGGAGGTGACATTCTCCTCTCGGGTTGATGACCTTTGGAGCTCCACAGTTATGTCGAGAGGTACTCGGTGTGCTTGCGGTCCAATCTTGGTACACCCTTACTGAAGCACCTCACGAACAGCCCCCAAAGTCTGCTGTTTCTTAGATGCTTTCACCCTTGGCACGGTAACCAATGACCATTCTTTTGAACATCCATCAAAACACTACATCTGCCCATTGTGCTCACAATACGCACTATGACTCATCTGTCCTGGCCAGCCACTTATAACTCTGTGTGGTTGACCTTGTCATGCGCACTGTGTGACACACCTGGGTGGGTACACAGTGATTTCGGGGGTGGTCATATTATTCGACTCTGTAATCAGGGGAAAATTTGGATATCCACTCTTCTGCAATACTCTCCTATCCTTGGTTAAGTTTCTGACCTCTGCATTTTGGATCCATGAGGTTTGCTAGAAAATGTTGTGCAAGAATTGCTTGTTCAAACCTTTTTTTTTTTTTTTAATCTAAATGGTAGGGCTGCAGGATTTCTTCTTGTAGTAAATCCAGCTATATTTCAACAGCAACTGAAACACATGTGTCTCTCTCTGAAGTGTGTCCAGTGTGCTAGCTACAACGGATAACTGCTTTTCCAGATGCATAGCTTCACAGTAATGCCCATTTTATCCAAGATTTTTTAAATAGATTGATCAAATTCCTAATATATGCTCTTAAGATATTTCTCTATATTTGTGATAATTAGCCATAAATGTTTTAACATAACCAGGATGAAAGTTGCACCTTGTTTCGTTAGGTAGTTGTGGCATTAAGCCAGGCGTTTTTTTCAACCATCCACGTGGTTGATGTCGGCCTATGTTACAAAAATATTTTTGCACCGTCGTCATCTGCTTTAAAATAGTCTTTGGGGAAACAACTTTTTCTAACACATTCAATAGATGTGCTGAGCATCCATATGTTATGAGAGTTGGATATTTTTCATTTAAAATTTTCCACATTTTTATCATTTTGTTTTTGCTCTCAGTTTACAACAGCAAAAACAGGCTTTCCAAACTTTTGTTCACACTCCTTTATGATCACCTTTAATTTAGAAGCACAATGTTTTGCTGTTTTCTTTTCTGATCCAGTATCATCAGCATACAGCAAAGAACTTTCTGTTCCGGTATGGACACTAATAGCTTGGACTGGCTGATTCTTCACACTGCACCAACCATCTATGGTGAGAGTCAAACTGCCTAATTTTATTTTTCTGAAAGCTGAGATTCAGTTTCTTCTGTTTTCCACCAATGGATTTTGCTGAGGGTGGTTGATGTCCAGGTCTCAGTGTTTCAATCATAATTTTAAACTGATCCAATTCTACTGCATTGAATGGTATGTTAACAGCATATAAAAAAAAAAAAATAGAAAGAAAGAAAATAGTCACTGTTTTATCAAGAGATTTTTTTAAAGGCCCTTTTGTGCTTTTAAGACAGAATTTGCCCATTGATTGTCGCTTCTTTGTTTTTCCACAACAGTACTCGAAAAAGCCCGATGAAACCTGAAAAAAGACCATAAAAAAAACCCAAAAAAACGAAAAAACCCAACTAGGCAGGGTTTTTTCCAACCCTGGTTTAGTTGTGCAAATGTCATCAAGTATGCCGCTCGTTTCTTCTGATTTTTCTATTCCTCGATAATTCAGTAAGCTGTGTAACTTAATAAGATGATAGAGTGAAAAGAGTTGACTGGTCACCGAGAAAGCAACATAAAATACTAACTTTGTGTGAAGAAAGCTACACTTTTAATGAAATCATAAGAATCATAAGTGGAAATCTAACCAAAGAAGGTATTTCTGAACTGCACAATAGGTATCAGCACAGACTCAGTCAATTCAAAACCAAACTGGTAAAGGTAGAAAAAGGTGCACAACAGCATGTGGTGATAGAAGAATTAAAAGACTGTGTTCAAGGGCTCTATTTCAACCGGTAGTTAGTAGCAAATTGCTAGCAAGCAAATGCATTTTGCTAGTGACAAAAAGTGGTTCTAGAAAAAATTGCTAACGGAAAAATTTTGAATGTTTTAGTGTGAACTGTAAAGTGCCACTGCATTGCGTGTGTGGAATATTTTAGACATTTACAAAAAGGAACAACTGCTTTCTGGAAACGAATGTTTTTTGAGAAGTACAAACATTATAAAAACATTTTGGCACTAGCTAGTAGAAATATCCAGTATATTTCCTTTATCTAGTTTTGCATGTGAGGTTGGGTTCAGTTTCATGAAGAGAATCCAGGGTGATTGGAGGGGCAGTTTAAACTTACAAGCATTGAATGCTCTCATGAGTACTGAGGTTAAAGGTCTGTCTGAAGACAAGTTTGACCCCAGGCCTGCTGTTTTAAAGTGGTATGATGAAAAGAACCAAAACCCAGATCGTAAACCATACAGAAAATAACTTAAGAATTTGAATATAGTGTTCTTGAATTTTGTGAATAAAGTTAAATAAAAAAAAAGTTTTTTTAAATATTTGTATTCGAATTAAATTGTTAGAATTAATCTGGCAGGTCATGAAAAGGTGAGTTATATCTAAATATTTGTAATCTTGCATTACAATGCAAGATTACAAATATTAGTTACAGGGGTGAAATCAAAATTTGTCATGATTGACTAATGGAGGGAGACATGTTAAAGTTTATTTTGTGTAATGTTAAACTTCCACTAGTAGATAATGCAATTTGCTAGTAAAAAATAAGGCCAATAGCAAGTGCTGCTACTGAAAAAAAAACGAAATCAAGGCCTGCTGTGTTCAGTGACAGAAGAAAATCATCTGAGTCACTTAGATCGTAGTGGAAATGAAGACAGCACATAGTCGCACACTTTGATAAAGTATTTCCGAACTGAGACGGAAAATTCTTCTTTTTCATTTAGTGCCAATGTACTATTTCAGTAGTTTCACTTCCTATGGCCAGATCAGCGTCATCTTTTCGATTATCCCGATCAAAACATTCTATATTTAACAAAGACGGGGAATTTGCAACTAAACCAGGTCTTATAAATCGGATTAGCAATTCACGGAAAAATTTCTCAAGATCAGCTTTCAACTTGTGAATTCTTGGCTCTTCGCATTGCAACAGTAAGCTATATTTATCAAAGAGAGTGATGACATTTTTGATGAACAAACCATAGGCATGGCATAATGCAGAGCTTAAAGAAAGGAAAATGTGTTCATGTCGTTGCAAAGACTTGTTTATAAATATTTCTTTAACAGTGCTTGTGTAAAGAACTCCATTCGTATCCCACTTTTGTTCAGCCATATGGGCTGAACTGTTCCTTTTTCGTACTGTTCTTTTTCTTTTTTTGTGGTCTTGGGAGCAAAAAAAGAAAAAAGGAACAGTACCTTTTTTTCTTTTTTTTGCTCCCAAGACCACAGGTGTTGTACTGTGAGACTCAGCTGATTTCTTTTTACAAGGGGGATGTAGATTGTGCGAGGCTCTTCTTTTTAAAACAGAAATTGAAAGTTGTTGAGATGTTAAATCTACAGGATTTTTAACCTTCGGAATCGTAAAGCCACCTAAACGTGAGGAAAGTTTTGGTCCTTTCCTATTGCTGTTGCATTCTTCTTTGAAATAAAACATAAGGCATCTCCATTGCTGTAAAACCCGGTCTAAGCATTTACCAAGGGATACCCAACTCATACAGCAGTGTTTAAGAATTTTTTGTGATTACACATTACGACAAGCTTGAAATTTCCTAAGTTTATTTTTTCTCTTTACACTTTTCTGCAGAAAATAATAAATGTCAATCAAAAGTTCATCAATTTGAAAAGGTAATGTTGCAGACCCCTTTTCAGCAGCCAAATTTAACAGATGGCAAACACAACCCAACACAATAAGATTAGGCTGCTCTTTTTTCAGAAATGCCACTACACCATTTTTTCTCCCCACCATAATAGGAGCATTATCACAGGATAAAGCAAGACAATTCATCCACAGAATATCAAGATGCTGAAATTCTTTAGACACAAGTTCGGCAATATTTTCACCCGTTGAACTGGTTTCCAGGCATGGCAAAGAGAGCAGCATACATCTCACTTGCTTGCAATCATTATCAAAGTATGTTACCATAATTAGATAAAGTTGATCGTCAGCATCATTACTGCCATCAGTTGTGACAGAAAATGGTCTGCTTTTATAGCACACAGTAGATTTCTTGAATGATATTCGGCCATACCCAGATTTTTGCATTACGCGCGATGATTGAAAAGTATCTGGCTGCTGGGAAGAAAGTTTTTACTGCCTTCATAGATTTAGAACAAGGTTACGACCGAGTGAATAGGACACTTTTGTGGAAGGTATTGAATGAATATGATGTTACTGGGAATCTACTCAATAGTGTAAAAGCCATGTATGCGGGTAGTAGAGCTTGTGTACGAGTGAATGGTGTTTTATCAAAATGGTTTTCTATTGGTGAAGGAGTTAGACAAGGTTGTGTAATGAATGTCACCATGGCTGTTTAATATATTTATGGACGCATGCATGCGTGATACCAAAATAGATAATAGTGGTTTATGTCTTGGTGATATCCGTGTGTGCAGATTGCTGTATGCTGATGACACTGTCCTGTTGGCAGAGAGCAAAAGTGAGTTGCAGAGTATGTTGACTCAGATGCACAAAGTTTGCATGAAATTCAAATTAAGTATAAATAAGGGAAAAACCAAAGTTATGGTGTTTGAGAGAGGAATGGGTAGCACTGAATGTAATGTAAGTATAAATGGCACTGTGATTGACCAGGTGAGTGAGTTTGTGTATTTAGGAAGCATGTTTGACAGAGATAACAAGTTGGATGGTGAAATCAGTAAGCGAGTGAATTCTTCTTTGAAAGTCATAGCTGCTCTGGGAAGTTTTCACAGGAATGATGGGTTCTCTAGAGAGTCCCGCATGGCTGTGTATGAAACTGTAATTGTTCCTACTCTGATGTATGGCAGTGAAACCTGGGTACTGCAGAAGAAACATAGGAGTCGTTTGTGTGCTGGAGAAATGCGTTACTTACGTGGGGTTTGTGGCAAGACACGGTCCGATTGTGTGAGGAATGAAGATGTGTTGCAGTTGTGTGATGTGAAAAATGTTGTTAGCAAGGTGGAGACCAATATGCTTTGGTGGTTTGGCCATGTTGAAAGAATGAGTTATGAAATGCTTACTAAGAAAATCTTTTAGCCCAAGTGGCAGGAAGGAAAGGCAGAGGAAGGCCAAGGAAGACATGGGTGGATCAGATTCAGGAGTGTCTGCATGAGAAAAGATTATGAGTATGAAGTATAAAAGATCTTGTGTACCGCGTGTAATGGATATCAGTGAAGCACAAGTTGTATGTCAAGATTGCTGTAAATGGAGAAGTTTGATACAACAACAGTTAGTAAAAATATCTGGTAGTTTGTATTTCTTTTTGGAGCTAACCTCTGAATCTCAGAGAACAGCTTAGTGATATGTATGTATGTATGTATGTATGTATGTATGTATGTATGTATGTATTTGGCCATTTCTTGAACAATATATGAAGTTTTAGTCCTGCCACATGCATATTTTTTTTACTTCTGGGGTGTTAGGAAACATAGCTGACAACAATTGGGAAACATGATCAGCTGCTGCTAGTGGTATGTTGTGCTCTAACAAAAATCCGGAAAACAGAACTTCTGCGCAAATCATTTGAAAATCATTCGGCACCGAAACAAAGTGATCCAAGTTGCACACACTTTTTGAGCTATCGTGGTTTTTTACGTGCTTGTTAAATCCAACATGTGCAACAATGTCTCCGCGACCAGCGTGAGAAACAGAAAAATCAGTATTATACCAAGTGCAATACGCATTAAACTCACCCTTACGTGATGGTTTTATAAAGTCAAATTCTTCGGAGTATTTCTTCAAAAATTTTTGGTCCCGACGTTTAGGTCCCATTCTGGGGCTGTGAACTGAAATAATAAGTAATAACTTGCAACAAAACTTTTTTGGTTTCAAATATCAAACAAAGTATGGCATCAGCATTCAACCTGAGCCTTAGCAAACAAACGACTTTCCACTCCCACGAGGCAAACACAAGGCTTAGCATGAGCAGGGCTCTAGATACAAGGGCTGAATCATACGGCAGATTTCAGTTGTCCCCGGAAGTTGCGGCTGGTGACGTAGCTGGGATGCATCACTGAGTGTTAGGAATCGCTTTATTCTGTGCGGGTAACTCTGATGATAAATACAACTACTGAGCTGCCGAATATGAAACAAAATTGTGAAATGATTTAAAGAAACAAAAGTAGTGAAGCAGAATATATCATTGATTGTTTCCTCTTTTACATATATATGTATTACTTCCATCAAACGCAAAAATAATGCTTTTTTGTTAATAACAAAACCTCGGCTGCTGTAATTTTTGTGAAACGTTTCGGATATTCAGGTGTCCATTTCGACTTTTACCCTCTACAAGAGGTTACCTGTGTTTTTGTAAGTATGTTTCAAAGCATTTGTCATTTTTTCTTTCAATTTTTGATTTTTCATATTTTGTTTTTTTAGCTTAATTTTCAGTTCACTGATTTGTTTCAATAAAAGCCGGCGCGAACAATTTCATCTTCTGGCTCTGCTAGAAAAGCTCTTTAATTTAAAATATCCCCTTTTTTTTTTTTTTTTTTTTTTCCAGAAAGTTATTGATAATTGTCTTTTTTTGTTATTGATAATTTGTCATTTAAAAAAAAAAAAAAATTTTGGAGCATATCTCATTTCACGCAGCTGAAATGTTTATGAAACGTTTCGGATATTCAGGAGTCCATTTAATTCGACTTTTACCCTCTACAAGAGAGGTTACCTGTGTTTTTGTAAGTATGTTTCGAAAGCATTTGTCATTTTTTTTTTCCAATTTTTGATTTTTCGTATTTTGTTTTTTTACCCTAATTTTCAGTTCTTTGATTTTTTTCAATAAAAGCTGGCACAAACGATTTCATCTCCTGGCTTTGTTAGAAAAGCTCTTTAAAATATCCTTCCTGCTTCCAGAAAGTTTAGCTCTTTTTCCGTTATTGACAATTTGTCTTTTAAAAAATTTACTTTTTTTTTTTTTTTTGAACATATCACATTTCACGCAGAAAGTTGTCTTTTCATCTGATGCAGGTTGAATTGGGGCCACATTTTCTACAAAAGACCTTTTTTTGGGACTAAGATTTTTAAGTCTATCAAAAGCATCATGCAGTATTTTTCTTATTCTTTGTCTTTCACCTCTTGCAGTGACATTTTCAACATTTGATCTCGGTAAATTGACTGTTGGTATAGCCGACGATTTCAATATATTTTTCACTGGATAAGCAAGCAGGCGAATCATCATATCGTCTTCGTACTTACTATCTAAAAAGTGCTCACTGCAAATTCTGGCATTTTTCAAATTAAACAAATCTGCTTTACAACACCTGTTAACCCAGTTTTTGGTAACTACTGGGTCGTTTCTAGGGAAGCAGTGAAAACTTGTGTTTCGTCCTTTCGTATTCCCGCAGGTATTTTGGCACGTAGCAACAGCGCAAGAAGCCATTGTAGGAAAACGATGTGCTAAAAAAATTAAATAAAAAAATTTTATGTCAGAAATACAACCTAATAAACAGCAGATAACTAATGTGAATGCAACAAACGTGGGTTAACAGCATCCACCGAGCGCTTTACGTCGCGCACTGACAAGTGACATGCATCCCTGTGACATCACTGAGCGGCACAGGCGAGGACCACTTCAACGACCAGAAAGACAAAGGGATGAGCCAGCCCTTGTTTCTTTCTAAGCCCTGCTGCACGAGTGCCATGCTCAGCAATGACCTTTGGCTCAGCCAACCGGAGCTCCGAGCCAGCAGCGCCATGGATGTGACGCCATAAACCAGTACTTACTTCAACTTTCCAAGCCTCTGACTGTCTTGCTATCATCGTGCTTGATCAACGCTGGGCATACGACCTTGGCGCTCAAATGCTGTGGATTAACAGATCATTTGTTTCCATTCGCTACCAATTCCCACAGCCAGCGTTGACGCTGGATAAAAATGATGGCTGATAACATTGAGAGAGAAAAAAAAATACATAATAAAAGAAAAAAAAATAAGAAAATCACAAAACCGGATTTTTTGTGAAAAATCGGATTACCGGAAAATATTTTTAAAACCGGACAGAATCTCGTAAACCGGGACACTTGGTAGCTATGAAGAAGCAACAATCAATGAGTAAATTCTGCCCTAAAACCACAAAAGGGCAAAAGGAATCTCTTGATAAAACAGTGGCTGATTTTTTTTATCCTGCTAACATACCATTCAATGCAGCAGAATTGGATCCATTTAAAATTATGATCGAAACACTGAGACCTGGATATCAACCACAATCGGCGAAAGCCACTGGTGGAAAATTGTTTGATACTGCAGCAGAAGAAATTGACATTTAATCTTCCTTCCCTCCAAGTTTCTTTGGTTTTTTACAGACGTTTCTGGCCTCATGATTTTAGTCAAGGCCTGTTTCTCAATGTATAGAAGGATTATTCAAACATTTTTGCCAGGTTCCTCATACTGCTTTCAGGTTTCTCATACTATAGCCAGTTACAAAACTGAAATATTTTCATTTCAGTTTACTAACTGGCTACATACTAAAATCAAGATGCCAGAAACATTTGTAAGAAACCAAAGAAACTCAAGAGGGAAGGAAGATTAAATGAAAATTTCTTCAACTGGAACTAGAACCAAATAAATGTATCTGGGTAAAGTCTTGAGTAAGTCATTTAATACCTGTTAAGAAGAAATTGATTCTTAGCTTTCAGAAAAAATAAAATCAGGCAGTTTGACTCTCACCATAGATGGCTGGTGTAGTATGAAGAATGAGCCAGTCCAAGCTATTCATGTCCATATCGGGACAGAAAGTTTTTTGCTGTATGCTGATGATACTGGATTAGAAAAGAAAACAGTAAAATATTGTGCTTCTAAATAAGGGTGGCCATAAAGGAATGCAAAGAAAAATTAAAGTTTGGAAAACTTGTTTTTGCTGTTGTAACTGACAGCAAAAACAAAACATGTGGAAAATTTTAAATGAAAAATATCCAATTTTCATAACATATGGATACTCAGCACATCTGTTGAATTTGGTAGAAAAAGATGTTTTCCAAAGACGTTTTAAAGCAGATTGCAGAGGTGCAAAAATATTTTTGTAACATAGTCCTACATCAACTACATGGATGGTTCAAAGAAAAGCCTGGCTTAATGCCATAACTACCTAATGAAACAAGGTGCAACTCTCATCCTGAATGTGTTAAAACATTTGTGGCCAATTATCATAAATACAGAGAAATGTCTTTAGGGCATATTGAGGAATTTGATCAATCTATTTAAAAAATCTTGGGTAACGTGGGCATTTACCATGAGGCTATGAATCTGGAAAAGCAGTTATCCATTGCTACTAGCACACTGGACACACTTCGGAGAAACACAATGTCCGTTTCAGTTGCTGTTGAAATATGGCTAGATTTACTACAAGAAGAAATCCTGCACCCTAACATCTAGATTTTCAAAAAGGTTTGAACAAGCAATTCTTGCACAACATTTTCTAGCAAACCTCATGGATCCAAAATACAAAGGTCAGAAAAATAACCAAGAACAGGAAAGTATTGATACAACAGGAGAGATAGATAAGCCATAGTGCGTAACGTGAGCACAATGGGCAGAGATAGTGATTTGATAGACATACGAAACGGAATGATTATCAGTTACCGCGCCAAGGGTGAAAGCATCTCAGATACAGCAGAATTTGTGGACTATTCACGAGGAGTGTAGTAAGGGTGCACCAAGAATGGACCCCTGGCATGGGGAGTATCTTCCGACATCGTAACTGTGGAGCCCGAAAGGTCATCGGCCCCAGAGGAGAAAGTCGCCTCCATCGACTAGTAAAAAGACGATTGACCCACAACTGTGCAGCAAATGACCACGCAAATGAATGCTAGGGCACTCAGATATGTGTTCCCGATAACAGTAGAGAACCCTGTTAAGCATGGGTCTCCGGAGTCGATGCTGCGTCAAGGCGCCCATGTTAACAAAAGTCCATCGGCCATGACCCTGCAATTTGCATGGGACTACTGTCACTGGACAGTGGAAGAGTGGAAAAAAGTTGCCTTGTCTGACGAATCGAGGTTTCTTCTCTACAGAAGTGACGAGCAGTGGTGGACATGGCATTAGGCACATGAGAACCAACACCCAGACAGGCTTGTCGGTCAAGTACAGGCCAACAGTAGCAGTGAGCATGTCTGGGGAATGTTTTCCTGTTATGCCCTAAGACCGTCAGGACCGTTGAATGGGTCCTTGAATGCTAATGGCTACCTGTTCATTCTCGCTGATTACATGCATCCCTTCACACTGGACGTTTACCCTGGAGGTGATGGTGTCTAAACGACAATGTGCCCTGCCATGTAGATAAGGGGGTGCACGATTGGTTCCAGGAACATGACAAAGATGTCTCCATTCTCCCTTGAGAGGCAAAATCAGCTATCCTCAACCTCCATGCTCTGCTTGCAGTCCGAACGGGAACATGTGCTTTGGGCAACCTACCAGGGCTTCATTGCGTCCATGCCATGGCTTCTTGCCACTATCATCTGGGCAAAGGGTGGTTATTTCCATTATTAGGTAGGTGGTCATACACTGGTGTGCAAAAATTAAGGACGAAAAGGAGCAGGGGTGATTGTGAGGTGACACAAGAAACCCTGAAACTCTCAGCTCAGTGCCAATATACATACAATGTATAAAACGCACATATAAACTAGCTACACAACAAATAGGCCCTAGTGCTTGTGCAGTTAAACTTCGCATCTTTTTTTGTACCCAATTTTCTTTCACTGTGCAATATCCTTCAGGCATTGCATCTTTAAAATCAAATTTTGCACTTCATATTATATGTTAATTGAGCAGTCTATGTAGATCAGTTTTACTTGAACTTGAAGCCTACAGTGGATTCCATTCAATTTCTAAAAGTAGTTACACACCGAATCTAAAATAATCAAATTATTTGAATTTTCAAAATAATGAAAAGAAGCCTTCCTTTCAGCAGGCTGTTATCTTGAGAGCTTGTTTGATAACAAAAGAATCGCACAAGGTGTCACAAATCGTCTACATTCACCATTTGCACGGACATGCAGTGTTTTTAATCAAACACTGTAATTCCCAAAGAAAATGGAACCTGAAATTTAGTTACCATTTTGTAGCATTTTTAGAAATGAAATGTCCGAAGCATCTCAAATTCTTCTGAAACTTAAAAACCCGGATTTACGGGTTTGGAATGTGACAAAAACTCGGAATTCCGGGCTACACCCGGATTACAAACAGGTCTGGAGGAGAAATTAGCATAACAGCAGAACGAGCAAGCAGAACGGACCGAAAGACCACTCAGGAGATAGACTAGGGTCCGGTACGGTAAGGCATGCGCATATATGCAACATGACGGGGGTGGGGTAGGGGGTCGGAAGGGTATAAAACACACGGACAGTGTACGCTCAGCAATTCGGTGAAAACTATTGCACGGGGTACATCGGTTTGAACGACGTCGAGTTGCTGCCACCATGTGATATGGCCAACAGGCAAAACAGGCAATCCAGTAGACAACATCTGGATGACTTTACCCGAGGTCACATCATTGAGAAGTTGGAACAAGGTCGAAGTGTGACTAGTGTGGCCGAGGAGTTTGGGATCGCTCACAGCATCATCTCATGAGCTTGGAGAGCATTTCAAACAACAGGAACAGCTGTCCGAGAGTTTAGCAGTGGTCGTCCAAGAGTAACCACGGCGGCAGACGACCGGTATATTGTCCTACAGGCGAGAAGAGGCAGACAGCGGGAGAAATCACAAGGCACGTGCAACAGACAACTGGACGTCCGTTATCGCGTTTTACCGTGGCCAGGAAGCTGCACAAAGGTGGTCTATTTACACGACGACCAGTATGGTGTGTGCCATTAACGCCTGCTCATCGGAGACAGCGGTTTCTGTGGTGCCAGGAACACAAGAACTGAACACATCAGCAATGGGGTCGAGTTCTCTTTACGGATGAGAGCCTATTTAGTCTGACAAGCAATTCCGGACGTATACACATCTGGAGAGAGCAGGGAACATGCAATCACACCTCCAACATCATCGAAAGGGACCGGTTTGGAGCTGGCGGAGTTCTCGTTTGGGGCGGTATGCTTGGTAGCCCTGACCTCCACATCTTCCAAGGAGGTTCAGTCACTGGTGTCCGCTATTGTACCGAGGTTCTCCTGCCTCACGTGCATCTGTTTAGAGGTGTTGTGGGTCCTGAGTTCCTCTTCATGGACAACAACACTACACCTCATCGTACAGTGGCTGTCGCAGAGCTGTTGGAGAGTGAAGATATTCAACGCATGGATTAGCCCGCAAGGTCCCCGAACCTAAATACAATCAAACACGTGTGGGACCTTCTCAGGAGATGCTTGGCAGCACGTCACCAGCCGCCAGCAACGATTCTGCAAATGCGGTTGGTGCTACAAGAGGAATGGGCCGCGATGCCTTGACAACCTCGTCCTCAGCATGGACAGACGTTGTAAATCCTGCAACGCAGTCAGGGGTGATCATATCCCCTACTAAAAACTGGATTTTTCTTGGCAGCCGCCTGTCACATGGACGTTTCTGTCTTCTGTCCAGTTGTACTACCTTTTCAATAAAGTGCCTTTGCATCCTTTGAATTCCTTGTTTGGACGGTTTTGCTCGCTTGTCCCATATTCTTACATCTTGGGGATTTTATGGCATGATTTGAGTTGATGTGGAGCACTTCTGCACGACGTTACGTTCGAAAAACCGCCTCGTCCTTAATTTTTGCACACCAGTGTATTATTCTGATACGACTGTGTATTTGCCTGGTGTAATGGCTTCCAAAATTAATGACACAGACTATTACCTAACATTAATGATTAAAGAAAGTGCCATCAGCCAGTTTTTTTCCATAAAATGGTGGCAAATCATGGCAAAAAAGTCTGAAAAGGGTTTAAATTCAAAATTGCCTGCAGGATTTTGTGAATTTTTTGTATGCCCACATTCAGTACCAGCTTCATCTGCCTCCATTGAGAGAATTTTCTCTATGTTTCAACTAGTTTGCAATAAGTTACCAAATAGGCTTGGGATAGAGAAAGCCACGAAACTTGTTCAGTTTATACATTTTTAAGATCACAGCATGGATCAAAATTTCTCGTAGATTAGTAGTTTCGTTTCTGGCTAAAACCCCTGAGATTACGTTAATTATTTTAAATGTGGCTGTTTCACAGAAAAACTCAGAGGTTTGAAAATATTTGAAAATTGTGTGGGTCGTGAAACTGTGATAATTTCAGCCTGGTTTTCAGGTTCTAGTAAGATACAAAGCAAAAATACTTTATTCTCTGTACATTGTTTCATTTTTAAGCAATCTTTGTAAATAATCAAAAACCATTACAGTTTACATGCTGCACATAAATATCTCCAGCAAATTTTATTTAAAGATAATATTTCAGTTAGAAGCTCAGTATGTTATATTCTGTTTCTCTATTGTTTTTTCTATAGTTCGAATAGATAATGATAATGTTGGTCTATTCTATAGTTATTCTTTATAGGTGGAAAGCTATTTATATGCAACCATTTATTATTTTCAGGATTACTGTTTAATTTTCTTATTTCAGAATAGTTGCTTTGTCAGCTGATCTGAAATGTTTGTTTTGTGTTGCTAAATAATAAAATTGGTAAACCATCACCTTTGAGAAGGTAAGAAAGTGAATCTAGTCATTATTCCTAAAAGAAAATATTTTATTGGGTGCTGATTAAATTTAGAATATTGTTGAAGCAAAATTAGAATCTAATTTGGAAAAAACCCAGGTGGATTTTTTCATGGGTTTTTCAACTGGGCCCCACCCAAAAAACCCCGGTGAGTTTTTTCAAACTGGGCCCACCCTGGCGAACCCTGCTAATACGCACATGAATGAAATGATAATACCCAATATGCACATGAATAAAATGGCAATGCTAATATGAGCAATATTAAAGCAGGAATTTTCAAAATGTAAGATATATGAGACCCATGATTGTAACTTTTTGCTTTTGAAATTCCTTTTTCTTTCAAAACTTTTTAAAGCAGATTGGTTAAAAATTCCATATACAAAGCAACAGATCTTTAAAAAACCTGTGTGAAACAACTCAACAAATAAACATGAATTGTTACACATGAGAAGTAAAGATTAAAATTAGCGGTCGCCACTCGCCACGTGGCGACTGAATAAAATAAAATGTCCAGTCGAAAAAGTGATTTTAGTCGTCACGCTCGAAAATTTGCCTTTTTTCATTGCTGAAGAATTAATTTGCATTTTTAAAACGCTCCTGTTATAGGAAATGTATTTTCAAATCATCCAACTCGTGCGCGTTTGAAAAACAGCCCTTTCCTCCGCAAATAAGTGAGTACGATCTATTTATAGATTCACTCTTCAAGAACGGGGGCGGCTGTTTGTTTTTCCACTTAAGTTGGTGCACAAAGTAACCATATCAGGAATGGACACCTGTGGCTTTGGATGGAACTGTGGCATCACAACTCGTCTTCAGCAGCTCGTTTTTTGAAGTTTGGTTGCTCTGAAAATGCAGGATTTTCCATTGCTTAGGCACTTCTTGTTTATCATCAAATAAAATGGGCAAGCATTTTCCCTTTTGTTTACAAAAGGAAATTAAAGGAAGAAAATTGGGACTTCACTTTCCGCGCCGCGTGCCGTCTTTCAATATACGCAAAATAGTGTTTCCTTTGCACGTGTGAAGTTGGCTTTAAACAAAATAAAAAAACAAACTCTTGTCTGCCCCTTAATACAGTAAAATGTTATTAAGGAATGGGTAAACACAAGTTTTTCAGCAAAATTATATATCAAAAATCAGTACTGTATTGTTCACTTTGCCGTGATAGTCATTTTTACTGGTCACGGAAAAAGACCGATTCCATCACGGGCGGAATAAGTACCGATTTTGAAATTTAATTTAGCTTTAAAAAAGCGTAAAATAAAAAAACACTTTCCGTATTGATTGCTTTCGAAGAACAGTTGGTTAGAAATAACAAAAACTGCGCTTCACTAGAAAAAACTTTTAAAATACGAAATTCTTCTTTTTCACTATTTACTGAAGCTATTAAAAACGAGAAACATAATCAGAAAAAATATAACATAAGAATATAACCAGAAAGTGAAAAGAAAGTGCATCTTGGGGTAGGAAAAATTCAAAATTTAGAAAACTACGGAACATTTTTCATCCAAGTTAAAACAATCATTTTCAGTCGACGAACGGCATGAAAGATGCTCAAATTATATCGGACAAATGTCACGACATTAAAAACATCCAATAAACAGTCCCAAAAATGTTTGATGAATGTCAGAATTTTGAAAACATGAAAATTAACTTTGAACAAATGATTGAATAACATTATTTCATAGATTTTTTTATTTCCATTGTATATTTGATGTTTCCCATATTCCGTAGTGATCGACGATTTCCATAGTGACTATGGTGAATTCGTAGCATTTGGAAGATCTGAGGTGGGCAAACAGGAAAAAATGACAAATCATTAAAATTCCACCAAAACAACGTTTTCTGAAGGGGGAAAAAACCGACAACCAGATTTTTTATTTCCGTAGTATATTCAATGTTTCCCGTACTTCGCAGCGATCTACGATTTCCGTAGTGACTGTGGTGAATTCGTAGCATTTGGAAGATCTGAGGTGGTCAAACAGGAAAAAATGACATCATTAAAATTCTACCCCCCCTCCAACCAACAACAACCAGATTTTCTATTTCCGTAGTATATTCAATGTTTCCCGTACTCCGCAGCGATCGACGATTTTCGTAGTGACTAAGGGGAATTGGTAGTATTTGGAAGGTCTGTGGTGGGCAAACAGGAAAAATTACAAATCATTAAAAATCTACCAAAACTGAACGTGTTCTGGGGGGGGGGGAGCTGACACTGAGTTCGAAAACCGGACAGAATCTGATGGAAGCAGGATACTCAGCAAGTGTTCTTATTTCGTCATGACTATTTTTTCAACACCTGTGAAGGTTTATCAATATTTTTAATGTAATATTTATTAGAACAACCCAGGAAATTACTGAATATTTTCTGTTAGTGGTCAGGAATCATTGCGAGTCTGTAAAATAAAGTGACCAAGTTGGTATCACATTTCTCCCAATCTCAGCTATACCAAAAATGATTCTGCTATATAATATGAAATTCGTTTTTGAAAGCTATACAGCCAGTTTTCATTTTGACACCAAGAAGAACCTAACCAAAAATAAATGGAATGAAAAGAAAAATTTAGCAGAAATGAAACAGCTTCGAAACATAATGTCTGAGCATTTTTGACCATCAATAACTCACTAAAAACTGCTAGAGAAACTAAAAACAAGCAATTTTTAGTACATGAAGGTCATAGCACAAATTGTTGAAATACTTAATATTGCTGACTGTTATGCCAAGCAATGCAGAAGTTAAGAGAATGCAAACATTGTGGGCAATGCTCTTGATGACAAGACAAAGCTCATGCAAAGAATGACTTTGGAAAATACAGCAAATTAAATAAAGTAAGCAAAAGTAAGTACTACTTGACCCATCCACTGCTATAAATTTATGGTGGAGAGATTGAGATTTTTTTTTTTTTTTTTTTGTGAACATAGCGAGAGACCAAATAAAAAGGATTAAATTATCTTTCCAATAAAAACTGTTGAAAATTTGGTTGATGTGGTTGAAGAAATATATAACTTTTAAGATTATATTTATTCATTCAATTGCACTGGACAGACAGTGAGCCCTTGTAACTACTAAGCTAAAATTTAACTATGTCTAAATAAATGAAAGGTATTCAGTGTAGTGATAAATGTGTATACAACACAAAATAGCCGTAAGGAAAGTGGCCACTAGATTTTGTCCACCCACTGGCCAATGGCCACTCGAAAAAATCACCAATTTTAATCTTTAATGAGAAGCATATTTTACAACTGAAAAGAACTTTTGTCATGACTAAAAATTTATGATTATCACTGAATTGCACATTACATTCAGACACAACATTTTAAAATAATTTTGCAGTACCTGTACTGTAACTTACTCTAAACCAATCATAATTGTAGTTACATTTTATTAAAAGTATCAGGGCTTAAAATTCAGGGTAGGATGGCAAGATTCCTGCCAAAAATAAAACTCTTAGGAGGGAGTCTCCCATCTTACAAAATTTTAAGAAAAAAACAACAACCTGTTAATAGAAATTGCAACAAAAAAAGAAAAAAACATGCAATCACAATGAAATTTATGGGAGTGATTAGATATGGTACAAGCTGCAAACAATCACAGTTACGTACTGGTTTGTGGTGAGGAAGGCCAAAAAATTAGTAATAAGTAAATCCACCATGGGCAGTGATAACCGACCTTACACGCCGTAGGATCTAATGAAACAGAGTTTGGATGGTCATCTGTGGTACTGCATTCCATTCTGCTTCTACGCGCATCCACAATTCATTGGCTGTGACAGGTGGCAAGGCCATACAAGCCAGTCGTTGTGCGATAACACCACAGACATTCCCCATACGCAACAAGTCTGGCGAGCAAGCACGCCACGGAAGGCAAGCGACTAGATGCAGAAATGCCAATCTGTTTCAGATATTTTCAGTAGTACTCGTACAAATTTTCAGTAGTTTGGCCATTTTTCAGAAGTCATACCAAAAAGAATAATTTTAACTGAGGAAAACATGCTGCTACTCATTCAATTAGTATTTTTTTACTTATTCCATGGTTCATACGCTTTTTCAATCACAAAATTCCAGGACTTTTCCAGGACATTTCCAGGACTTTTGGATTTTTTTCCAGGACATACGATCTTGGACGCTCTTACTTTATATTTTAAGTATACTTAGAATCACGGATAAATGAAACCATAGGTCTGTTCAACCTGTAACCTACAACAAACAACTTCTTACAAGATCGGGCAAACTTAATGCAGAATTATTAACTATATGTCAACAAAATAGTTTCCATATTATTTACTGTTTCGCACGTTACTAGAAATTTGAGCACGGGAAAAATGTCAATATAATAAAAAATTCTTTATTTCAACTTGTCACTTATATTCCTTTTTGTTGTTCCTTATGATCGTTTAGAATTTCATTATATGAAGATTTACAAATTTTATATGAAAAAATGTTTTTATATGTACAGTCATATGCATCATAAGTTGTCAAAGTCCTCCAATATGAAGAGACAATAGGTATTAAATGATTAACATTATTCCAGTTTTTAACTTATGATTTATGAAAATTATACAATAGAAAAACCTTCGAACCTCTTGATAATGATGCGCAGAATCAGCAATAAGTCATCTTGTTATCGAATATGGCACGATTTTGTTTTATATGACTGTACATATAAAAACATTTTTTCATATAAAATTTGTAAATCTTCATATAATGAAATTCTAAACAATCATAAGGAACAACAAAAAGGAATATAAGTGACAAGTTGAAATAAAGATTTTTTTATTATATTGACATTTTTCCCGTGCTCAAATTTCTAGTAACGTGCGAAACAGTAAATAATATGGAAACTATTTTGTTGACATATAGTTAATAATTTTATAAACCACGTAATAATTTCGACAAATGTTGAATTAATATAATTAATGCAGAATGCTAAAAATGTTGTCCACTGCAACTAATCAGAAACTTAGAATCACGGATAAATACTGAAATACCAAAACTGTCACTGAAAATGTGACCAGATTTAATATCTACTAAACTTTTGTATACTATACTACACTGATTTTGAGAAACTTATTTTTTTACTTTGGCTTTAGTTCAATTATTGAAGCAAATTACAGATTAATAAAACAACAACATAAAACTCAAAAATACATAGGTAGGCATTACTCTTAAAATGCTTTAATATACCACACAATCAATACATAAAATATTATTTATATTTAACTATTTTGAAATAATGCTTACATTGGAAATTTAAGGGTAAGGAAAGGTGAAATATTTGGAACTTTTTCAAAGGACCAAAGAGATTGTTATTTCTTAAACACATAATCATGGGAGCAAGTATTTGTGTTACATTTGATTTAGGGAAGGAATTTTCAACATAATATTGACGCTGTAGCTATGTTTTAAATTTGTACTTGCCAGCAAACAAAGTATGACAAAAATTTCCAACATGAAATGAAAGAGAATAATGGGAAAACCTTAAATACCAGGGCTGTGTACAACTGCATTTATTAGTGATCAAGGCAATTTAACTGGGCATGATTAGAAAACCAATTATAGAAGATGCAAAGTGATTAGTTTGCTCATAAAATATTAAGAAACAACTAAATTTAAGTTTCTGATGTTACAAAGCAATCTAATTTTATAGCAAATTTTTATATAAAGCATTCATTAGCAAATTTCAGTAAAGGTCAAAATAACCCAAAAAAAAAAAAATCATTTACTTACTTCTAAAAGTGGTATGTTACAAAAATTAACAAATGGTGCAAAAAAGTTTCACATAGCAGAAGGAAGGTATTAGAGACAAAAAGATTTTTAAATCAAACAATTAAAAGAGATAGAGAAGGAAATATGATATAACTGTATGCCTTTTAGCGGAAGAATTTTTCACAATGGAAAAGCTGAAAATCTTTATTATAGAGAATGGCATACAGTAAAAAAGAAATTTCTCAATAGAGTTTTTAGAGGCAGAGATAGGCTGCAAAAGGAAGTGCACAACACGACCCAGTGCCAGAATTGTGAACCACAAACCTCCTCAAATACAAACCTAAAGTGTTCCATAAGGTAAATAGTATCTGTTGTTAAAAGAATTTTTTAAATCGGACATTTAAAAAAACAGATATTGAGAAAAAATAGATTAAATATTTGTGCCTCCTAGCGGGGAAATTGTGCATTATTTTGGGAAGAAAAATACACACAAGGAGTTTTCATAATTAGTAGTATCTGGTCGAAGGAGAATATTTTTCAATCGGGTTATTAGTCCCGTAGATATTGCTGCAAACGGAAATGTGAGTTTAAGTCCTCTAATGGTGCACTTGTGCATTAAGAAATACTTGAAATTATACGAGAAACATTTCGCACCAAAAATGTTCTCCAACAAAAAAAGAATTTTTCAAATCATACTCCTAGAAACAGAGATATAGGCAAAAATAAGATATATGTGTATGCCCCTGGTGGAAAAATTATGCACTATTTAAGCAGGAGGTATTCTCAAAAAGTTTTTGGAGGTGAGCGACATCGGCCCACTGAGGAATTTTTTCCACTGAGTTTCGAGCTCAGATTTTATTGCAAATACATCAGAAGCAAAAATAAACTTACACTCCCTGGTAGCCAAACCAATCTTTACCAAAAATGAGAAATTATATGCAAAACATTTCCCCTCAAGAGCTGTATCCAACACAGGAATAATTTTTCAAATCAGACTTTTAGAAGCAGAGATATTAGGAAAATCGCGATTTACTGTTACACCCCCAAGCAGAAAATTTATGCATTATTTGAAAAAGGGACTGTAACTAAAATAGTCTTCGATATAAATGTTGTCGAAAGGAAGAATTTTTTCAATTGGCTATTTAGAAGCAAATGTACAAAATAAAATGAATTTTAAATTCGATACGATTTTTATGCGCATTCTAGCGGCGAGAGAATCGGGGAAAAAAAAACAAAAAAACGGAACAAATGGATTATCATTCTCATGTTTTAAGCTTCCCAATACAAAAAGAATTTTACAAATAGAACTAATAATTGCAGAAATATGGTTTTCCCAGTCAGACAGACAAAGTGTAACATAAACACGACGCCGAAAGATGCTAATAATGCAGCTTCAGTTTTCCTAACAGACCAAAAAAACAACAGCCCCCTTCCCCTGCATTTTACTGAGGGGGGGGGGTTGTCAGGTACATAAGTTATGTCAGTAGAAAAATCCTCAACTACAGACATCGTGCAGGGACAAAAAGACTGGAATGGATAAAATTCCAGGACATGTAGCAGAATTTTAGGACATGTCCAGGACTTTTCCAGGACGCATACGAACCATGTTAGTCATTTATATACGTGAAAATCTGTATCAAATGGAAAATAATATACACCATGACTGATACATTTTTTTAACACAACAAAAAATTGATTAAACAGCTTTCTTTAGTGATATGGCTGTACATTGTTTAGCAGATTTCAGTTCCTCAGCAGAAAATATTTTTTCATAACACACTTGCCCAGAGAAGAACATATTCATTTATGCAATAAGAAGTGCTTCGACAGTTTCTAAACCTAAATTAGGTTGGAAATGGGCTTGATTTTTTTGCACTAAACTAAAAACTCTCTCACTCGCAGCATTCGAGTGTGGAACTACAAGTATTGCAAACATTACTTTTGAGAGAATAGTATATTTAACAGCTCCATTACTGCCTCTTAAGCTTGAGATTTCTGACCAAGTGACATCTATCTGTTTCTGCTATGGTCTCTAATTTGTCAACTTGATAACAAGCAATTCCACTTCCAGTACATCAAGTTCATTTTCAGTTATTATAAATGAAAACACTTAACTATGTATAATACAGAAGTAAACGATGCTCTGGCTAGGATCTGCTACTTCTGCATGTTTTAAGAATTCATCATAGATCAGTATCTTTTTTTGAATATAAGAACATCTTTCCACATAAAACTTTCTGACAGATGTATAGAACTTAGAAAGTTCATTTTCGTTTAAAATGATTTCACTTAAATATGTTCTTGTTTTTACTCCAATTACCACTTTTGTGTCCTCTTTCTGACTTTTCTTTTTGAAAAACTTATTTGAAAAATTAAGCTCAACATCACCATCAGCTACGACAGCAGGCTTCATGAATACATGATAGCTTTCACTATTTTATATAAAAGATAGTTTAACTTGGAGAATATGAATGCTTTTGAATATCATGCATCAATTCTTATAAATTTTTCAGCTTTGTCACTTTCGTTTTTGGACTCTCCCCTATTTACCAAGCTGAAATGCAAACCTTTTTTGGGAGAATATTTAAGAACACAGAATACACGTTCAGAACATCGTTAGGAAAAAAAATTGCAGTTACGGGAGAAATCTTTGCTACGTCCGATTTCCGTTTTTGGACATTTCCCTTCCATTTTCAAGATGAAATATAAATATTTATGAAATAAAATAAAATTTAACAACAATACTAGGCAGAGAAAACATCACATGAAAAATAAAATTACGATTACGAGAGAAATCTTCACTGTTTCCGAAAGTTTCACAAGACGAAATTTCCGTTTTCGAAAGTTTCAGGCGGAAAGCATCTTTCACCACTACCAATTGCCCCAAAATTTCTGTTCAGTTATGCATCGATCTCGAGGATAACCCAAATTACGACGAAAAAGGAGAAATTCCTCGAAGCCTTGGCACTCTCTTGCCTGAAGATTACACAGGAATTTTTGTGCCGTCAAATTTCCGTTTTAGGAAATTTTCCCTCCATTTTCAAAGTGAAATACAAATATTTATGGAATAAAATGATAAATAACAACAATACTGGACAGAAGCAACATTGCAGGAAAACGAAATTACAATTACAGAAGAAATCTTTATTTCGTTCACTTCCGTTTTTGAAAGGCGAAATGCTGTCACGATGCGTATTTTTACGCGTTGGTAAAATTCTTCGATGCATGTTTCTACGCGTTGATTTGTACTTTTACGCGTTTCCCGACGTGTATATCTATGCGTCGTAAAAATTCCCGATGCATATTTTTACACGTTGGTAAAATTTCGATGCATAAACACACTTTTCGATTTTGGTGAACTCTGCAATTACGCATTTGGCGAACTCTGCACATAAGAACAAAATCCAAGCATACTTTTGTGCAACGCAAGAAAAAAACTTCAAAATATTATTTACTGACATGAATGACCGACGCACGCATAAAAAACACAAACTCCGATGCCAGGCAATGACGCTCACGTTCTGCTCCAAACGATATTCAAGAGCTTGTCGCTGCGCTGCGAAGTGGCTTCAGGCCAAACTCCACACACGTCCATCAATGCGAGCTATGCTCAACGTCCCCAGAATGCTGCATGCTGGGGAGGGAGGGTTACCACTTCGAATGACTCAGCGCAAGGCCACAATCATCGAGTGCCGGTCGCTCGCTGATGTGTCTTGCTTTGCGATGCAGGCAGCATCGCAAGCAAGACGAATGATGGATTGTCAAGTGGCCCTCTTTGCGTTGGGAAGGGGAACAAACAAAATAAAAATTTACAACTTCTGTTAATTTTCCGTATTCCGTAGAACAAGAGCTATTTCCATAGGAACTACGGAGATTCCGTAGTAGTTGGCATCTCTGTTGATGCACACAGAGAACGTCTTGGACAGTACGAGCAACATGGCGTCGGGCATTGTCTTGTTGGAAGACGGCTCCCCAAATCATCTGGAGGAAGGGTAGAAGTTCAGCTTCCAACACTTTCCGTGAAGTAGCATTTGCTGTTCAATGTGCCGTGATGCGTAGTAGGTGAGTGTGTGAATGAAACGCAAAAGCACTGCACAATGCAGCCTTCCAGATGCTGTTCACCACGATATCTGAGAACAAGGATTTGCCCATCATGGTGCATTAGATTGAATTTGGACTTGTCCAAAAGCGCAATATGCCCCCATTCAGCACTACAGTTTCGACGTTCACGGCACCACTGCAATCACTGGCTCTTATGGTTCAGAGTTAAGGGAAGTTGCACCACTGAACGGTAAGCAACAAGGCCTCTGCAGCTATCAGTGATAAACAGTGCCTGCAGACATCGAACGATGTGTGACCATCCTCCATCACCTCTTACAAACTTCGTAAAGTGTTTGTATGGTTGTCTCATCCTCCTACATGGCATGATTACATGAACAACTGCATGCAATCAAGTTTAGCGATAGCAAGTTTAAAAACCTACTCTCTATTCCCCTTCTTTTATACCCCCTGGTGTGACATTTCTGATGGCGTTGCGCACGCCTAGCATTTGCATTAGGGCTGAAATTGTAATCATTTGCATCTCCCATGATGCCCTATCCACCCTGCAAATTTTGTGCAAATCCGAGCATTTCTTCATGGCATTGCAATTTCTATTAACAGCCGGTATATATATATATATAATCTTGGGTCTGTTTTTGGACTTATGGCAAAAATCAAGCATTAAAAACGCATCCCTTTTTGCATGCGTTAGAAACAGACCATTCAGAATTATGAAAATTGCAACAGAATATGTCGTTCATGTCAGAAATATAATCAGTTTATGGCTACATGAATTGGCTTCCATTCATAGCAGCATGAACAGTTCATTTTACATATTCCCAACTGTTACAAATCAAGCATAAATTTCTTCCTCAGATTTGTGGAACTCCATTTTTTCGTCATCAATTGGGTTAACCTTGAGATCAATGCAAAACGGAAGATAATTTTTTTTGTAGAATTACACACACACACACACACACACACACACAGTGCATGTATGTCATTTTCAGTCTAGGCACGGTACTCCATTTTTCAAAATTTTCAAAAAAGAAAGTTAAACAGAGTGAAAATTTTTTCCCGCAATCGTAATTTCATTTTATTGTTTATTGCATAAACGTTGGTATTTCAGCTAGACGCTGTAGACAACAATTTCTGGAAACAGAAGTTCAACGGAGCAAAAATTTCCCCGTAAACTTCAGCACAAGTGTCTTCCACGGATTTGAGGAATTCTTCCTTTGCTGTCATCATTTGCGTCATTCACAAAAGAGATGCAAAACTGAAGAGAATTTGATGGGGGGGTGCTGGAATTCCGTTTTTCAAATCTTTTGAAAACGGAAGATAGAGTGCAGATGAAATTTCACTCGCAATCGTAATTATTTTTCTTGCGATGTTCCCTCTGTTTAGTATTATTGTAAAATATAATTTAGTCAATGACTGATTGTGTTTCAGCTTGAAAATGGAGGAAAGATTTCTAATAATGGAAGTAAGACAGAATGAAGATTTTTCCACAATCATGAGTTTTTTGCAATATTCCCACTGTTCTTTATTATTGTTAAATGTTATCCCCACCCACACCACCTCCCATCCCATTAATAGTTGCAAAGTGAAAATCTGGACATTTCTCATATCAGAGTCTCGATTATGTGAACGGCACACATCTTGCGGTATTCAAGACATATTTTTTTTTTTTGTAATTGAAGGAAAACAAGTTCAAAAATAATAAATTAGTTGGTCCTTATAATGCTAAAACTTGCACATGACAATGTCAAATCAAGGTTTATTTCATCTTTAGTGAATGAGATGGGCTGCAGATTTCCTTCCTGCACAAAGGGAACGCTTTTTGAAGTTTGAGTGTATGGAATCTGTGTGTGCATGAATCTATAAAACAATACAGACAACACAACACAAGTTTCAGTACAGTCTTTCAAAAGCCTTGCAGACCAGTTTTGTTTTATTCCAAAAATTAATGAATGAAGCAGCAGTTATGGAATTTCACTATTCAGACATAGCTGTAAAGAATAAAGAGTCATCATCATCATCATCATCATCATTGTCAACCATTATCAATCCACTGCTGGATGAAGGTCTCTCTCCAAGCCTCTTTCACAACGGTCTGTCTTGTGCAGTCTCCTCCATGTTGCTCCCGCATACTTTCGAATTTCATCCACCCATCTCCCAAGTGGTCTTCTTCTAGGTCTTTTCCTGTCCCTTGGAATCCAATCTAAAATTTCGGTTGTCCATCGATGATCTGTCCTTCTGGCAGTATGTCCAGCCCATTGCCATTTCAGGGATTTAACTCTGATCATGATTTCTTCTGCTCTTGTCATTTTTCCGATCCACGAGTTCCTCTTCTTATCTCTCCTGGTTACAATAAGCATGCACCTCTCCATGCTTCTTTGAGTTGTCTGCAGCCTTTGTATGTCTCTTTTAGTTAAGGTCCACGTCTCTGCACCATACATAAGCACTGGAAGGATGCATTGATCAAACACTTTTATTTTAAGACATAATGGCATATTGCTCTTGAAAATTATGCTGTTTCTTCCAAAAGCTCAACCATCTGCACACATTTCCATTAATGTTAAAATTTCTGCAAGTGGTTCTTGTGTTGCCTTTAACAAATGAGTCATGTGAATGTGGCTTTAGCACACAAAACAGAATTAGTCACAATTTGGAGATTCTAAGCAACAAAAATCTTAATGCATATTTCTAAAATTGGGCTAGATAAATTCCCAGAAAACCAGCTGAACACAGTTTGATAACTGTGGCAAGGAATGAAAGACATACACAAATAATTTAGGTGCAATTTTATGATATCAATGTACCGCAAAACTAATAACTGTTTTTGTAAAATGAATCATCGTAATGTGTTATTAGATTGAATGGTAGTACTTTTTTTTATCTAATCCATCTGTTTGTTTTAAAAACCAGGTACAGCCTATGTTTGAAAAATTACTACTGTTTTCCCAGAGTATTTAATTGATATCACAACTTAAATAGTATTTAGATATTGATATCATGACTTAATAAGTCACATATTCGAAACTCCCGACTCAAAATTTTCAATTCCTTTCATTTACAAACACAGGTGGGGAGACTCCATCCCGTTTTAAATTTGAATTTTAAGTCCTGAGTATAATAAACTTCTAAAAACTCACTTTATCTTGTTTACCAACATGGGAATTCACAGGAGCGATATTTTCATCATATTCGTCATCTTTAAAAGCAACTATTTTTTCTTCTGAATCTGTTTTTTGTCTTTTAGAGGTTTACTGTCAAGTGCTAGTTCTTGAAGAACAACTTCGCATGATTTTGTGACTTCTTTCGAAGAAACTTGTCTTTTGGAGTCACCCTTCCTGCTTCTACTGTTCTCCATGTCAAGGCAAGTGGACCAACAAGAAATGAGACACCTTGAGTTAAGAGAAAAAGAAAAGGTAATATTGCAAGCAAATAAAATTCAGCTCTCAGAACTTCTATAGATGAATTTGCAGTTTGAAAAATATTTTTACTCACAAACAGCAAATGCACAGACAAAAATTAAATCACCATTTATGTTCATTCTCCAAGATGATGGAAGGCTCATTACAGTAAGACTTTCATCCGATACCACCACCATTCATGACAATGTTTGTCACCAGCATGATTTAACTCTTGGCATTGTGAAAACTTAAGCTTGGAAACTTGAGAATAGTGATACAGTGAGTTAGTATGGTATCCACATATTTATATGCAATACTGAAATTAATGGACGATATTCATAATTGCTATGAAAAGAGTGCAAAATGAATTCAAGACTTTAGTTAGCTTTCTGCAAAACTTGACAAAGATGTTTCTGATACACCAGCCTTGAGATTCTATGGTACTAAATGGATGAAACATGCCCTTGTCCAGAGGTTGATCCAGGCAGCATTTGATACTACTGAACAGTAGCTTCACAAAAATATTTTTCGTTCACATGGTATCTTTACCAAAGCACTTTGAACTGTAACAGTATTTTCACAAAAATATCTTTAACTGTAATGATAACTACACAGAATATTTTCAAAAAACTTTTATTTTAACGAAAATATTTCGGCATAAAAGGCATATTAATAATGTTTTTAATTAATGTGTCCCCCTCCCCATTCAGACAGTTGTTTATTATGCTGTGAATACAAAACAGGTAGTTGGTTGATCCAGGTTTTTAAAGATACTAATTTTTGTGAAATTCTGCCTATTCTCATAAAATGTTGCCAAGTTTTGTGAGAATTTACCTATTTTGTGCAATATGCCTTTTTTTTCAACTTTGCCAAAAATGTAAAAAAAAAAACTCAAAACTACACTAAGGTTCAAAGTGGAGTGTATTTATTTATGGACAAAACTGTGATTATCAGATCATGATTTGCAAAATGCTAATACCCAGATACAAGAGTTGTAAAAACAACTGGTCTTGGCAAGTAAATAAAAAATAGTTGCCTGACTTAGTATGTGGAGAAAAAAGGTAAGCCTGACTGCCTTTATTTATGCTAAAAAAAAAAATTAAAAAAAGCTCATTAGTTCAACATGACAATATTCAAGATGCCTCCTTATGCTAAATTATTTTTGTTATAGTAAAAAGTTAAATTTTATTGAAAATACTTTGTGAAGATATCATTACAGCTCAAAATATTTTTGTGCAGATACCATTAGAGCTAAAAATGTTTTTATGAAGCTACAGCTCGACAATATGAAATGCCACCTGAATTGACCCCTGGTGTAGAAAGTTTTTTCTTCCTCAACATACCCGGTCAGGCAACTGTATTTCTTATTTACACGCCCAGACCAATCAATTTGGTGACCCTTGCACCTAGGTAATGGTTTATTTTTTTATTTTTTTATGCTACTATTTGGAGGTTTAACAACAATCATGAGCAACTCAGTGAGCTATAACCAGTCACCCATCCCTAAATTAGGGTCAATGGTTCCAGGGAACAGAGAAAGCCAGTGCCACAAGACAGACGCGCCATTCATACTTTACCCAGGATTTGAACCTGGATCCATTGCAGATAAAGCCAGGACTTACAGGCTCCAACCCTGAATGGAAATTTTCAGCAATAAACACTGAAAAAATCCATAGTTTTTAGCGTACTTCAGTAGTAATGAATAAAATTGTATTAACGCACTCTGCAACAAACAAATTGTCTGGGCAGCAAAATGACAGTGTAAATTCATGAAAAAGCGAATTTATACAAACAATTGCCATAAATTGAAGACTTTTTGAGGGAAACACGAAGTGGCACAAACATTTTTTTTTTTCAATTTTCTTCAAAAATCAATCTACTTCAAGGGAACCTTACGGTATACATAGTAACCGCCTAAATAGATTTGAAGATGCCCATAGTTGTCTTCAAACCACAAAGCAGAAAAAGATTTGAGTGAGTGAGTGAGAGTGAGAGAGAGAGAGAGAGAGAGAGAGAGAGAGAGAGAATGTGATTCGTCGAAAAACGGTAACAGTTCACAAAAGTAACTTCATATTATTTTTTTCAAAAATTTCCAAGAGAAATGTATTTTTTCTTATTCCTTATAGTACTTTCTTTGCACATCAATCAACGGAACAAGCATTTCTGCTTTTTAATAAGACAAAATTTAAACAGAAAATCGTTATTTATCTGAGCCTAGCTAAAAATTGCACTATTTCCATGACACCAGTACAGTTGTTTTCATGCCAAAGTGAGGATCGGAATTATCGCTTTTTAAACTTTTAATTGCGCTGAAAACACATGGTTTTCATTTACTTTATGCAAAATTACCATTTTTCCTTTTGTTTAAAAATAAATTCAATTTCAAAATGGGAACTTGAACTGTCAGTAGCCAACTTTCGTTCCCTGTTAAGTCATTTTCTCTGCAGTATAAGAAAGTAGTAGCATTTTTTAACTTTGATTTTGCTTTAGGGTTATTCCATGGGAAATCATCAAAGGCTGGTTGCTTGACCATTTTTTTTTATTCTCACCATAGTTAGTAAGCACACCAAAACAATTTTTAGTCTTTTTTACACTCATTGTCAAAAAATCTGCGCACCAAGAAGAAGGTGTTGGATTCAAATGAGATTTTAATAGTGAGATGGTACATATCAAGGACAGGAGTGATTACAATATCACAGCAGCAGGATGACTTCCCGCGGACATACGGCACACATTCTGATCAGCATCAGTACCACGTTGGACCACCTCGTGCTCGGATACATGTGGTGATATGGTCTGGCATGGAGTCAAAGAGACACTGTATCTTATCCTGGAACAAATTGGCTCGCACTTCTTGCAACTGACACACTAAATCACGAACACTAGGCCATGGGGAAAGCTGGGGTCTCATCTGGTCCCGATGAGGTAAGCAAAAAAGTGCTATCAGGTCACGTTCCAGATACACTAACAGCAACAGAACCACGAAACTTTGTAGGCATGTAGTGCCATGACCGAATTTTTGCACCTTGTCTCCCTTTTTTTAAATTTTGATTTAGTTTACAAGAAATTAAATTTTTAAATTTCATTAAATTTTCTATTTTGCAATGGGATCCATTTAAAAAAACGGTTATATGGCAAACTATAAATCATAACGCATTGCAATTTTTACAGCATAAACTTACAACTATCGTCCCTTTTTCTACAAAAAAAATTTACGAAAAAGTCATTTTCTGATTTTTAAGCATTTTTTAAAGATGCAAAGGAAAGAAACGAACGGCTTGTCTGTCTTCACGATAACCACAGAGGAATGTTCTGGTCCCGTGACCTACTGCCATGGTGACGCAGAGAATTTGTTATGCATATGTTTTGTTGGTAAAGCTATCTCAGTTGTTTAAGGTGGACGTAAGGTAATTTTGCTTCCTATACTTCCAATGGAAAAACTTTTATACACATTTCCTTCACAATTAGTGTGTTCCCAAGAATAAAAATTTGAACATCGATTAAAATAACTTCATATTATAACTTGGAATGCTTAATATTTTTTAAAACATAACCATAATTTTATTAAAAATCAATAACTTTTCCTTTGGTGGTGTTGAAACCAGAAAAAGGATGGTGCGACCTGTACTTTGATGATGTCAGTAGACAAACAAATGTTGAATTGCATAATTATGGTTATGTTTTAGAAAATATTAAGTATTCCAAGTTAAAAGAATTCTTGAAATCGTGATCACACGCGTAAGTTACGTTGAAAAATTAAGAGCGGGACGTTTCGGTAGTGACTTCTACCTTCATCAGCCATGGAATGAGACATGTGGTAAAAGTGTCAGTTGTTGCCAGATTTCAAAATCGCTTTCAAAATAATAGGGATGTTAAAAGGTGTTATTTGGAAAGTGATTTTGAAATCTGGCAACAACTGACACTTTTATCACATGTCTCATTCCATGGCTGATGAAGGTAGAAGTCACTACCGAAATGTCCCGCTCTTAATTTTTCAACGTAACTTACGCGTGTGATCACGATTTCAAGAATTATTTTAATGTTTTGTGTGTTACGTGTTTTCCTGCCAATTCTTCTCACTATGATTCTAAGTTATAAAATGAAGCTATTTTAATCGATGTTAAGGTGGACGACAAGTAATTTGTTACATATACACAGTGCGTCAAAGAATTTTTAAGACTGGTAATAGATTTCAGCCTATGGTGGCGCCACAGTGTAATCGCAAATGTGTTATAAACCGTGACCATCTACTTGCTTTCTGCCAAAAGTACTGCGCAGTTGTTAAAGTAACTCAAACGAAACGGGCGTTCATTAGAGAAGTAAAATTTTTTTCATGTTGAATTATTAAGATGGAACAAAGGGCTGTTATTAAATTTAACGCAAAACTTGGTAAAAATGCCTCGGAAACGTACCAAATGATGAAACAAGTTTACGGTGAGTTTTGTTTAAGTAGACCAAATGTTTTTCTGTGGCACAAACGTTTTTTGGACGGAAGAGATACGCTAGAAGATGATAAGCATACTGGAAGACCAAGTTCATCTAGGACACCTGAGATTATTGAAAAAGTGTGTGATTTCGTGGCAAACAATCGATGTGCGTCACTAAGAATGATGGAAGTCCTTAAACATCAACAAAGAAACGATTCGAACCATTCTGCATGAACATTTGGGCAAAACAAAAGTCTGTGCTAAATTTGTTCCACACACGTTAACCAATGAACAAAAATCAAGGAGAAGTGCACATTGCAGAGACATCATTTTAGCTGCTGAAAATGATCCAAACTTCTTAAAATTGATTGTCAAAGGTGATGAAACATGGTGTTTTTAATATGATCCTAAAACAAAATGACAAAGTGTGGAATGGAAGTCAAAAAACTCACCACAAACCAAAAAAACAAGAAAAGTTCCATCGAAAATCAAAACAACGCTCATTACATTCTTCGATAGTAAAAGTATTATCCACAAAGAATTTGTTCCAAGTGGACAAACAATTACTGGTGAGTTTTATTTAAATGTTTTGAGGCGTTTGATGGGCAGAATTTGTCGCATTCGTCCAGAATATCGGGATGAAAACAGTTGGTGTTTGTTGCACGATAATGCACCCAGTCACACCTCACTTCTTGTTTGTAGATTTTTGGCAAAAAATAACGTTTGTGTGTTGAATCATCCACCGTATTCGCCTGATTTAGCACCCTGCGACTTTTCTTTGTTCCCCAAACTTAAAATGACGTTAAAAGGGTGTTATTTTGATGATATTTCGACCATACAAACAGCTTCGACGTGTGCTTTGGAGGCAATTCCGCAAAGTGAACTGGAACAGGAATTCGAGTCGTTATTAAATCACTGTAACAAGTGTATTGAAGCCGGAGGAACTTGTTTTGAATAACAAACCAAAGAAAATTATAATTTCTTGTTTCTACTTCATTTTACAGACCCAGTCTTAAAAATTCTTTGACGCACTGTGTACTTCCAATGGAAAAACTTCTGTACACATTTTCTTCACAATTAATGCGTTCCCAAGTATGAAAATTTGAACATCGATTAAAATAGCTTTTTTATAACTTGGAATACTTAATATTTTCTAAAGCATAACCATAATTATGCAATCAAACATTTGTTTGCCTACTAACGTCATCAAAGAACAGGTCGCGCCATCTTTTTTCCGGACAGTTAATGCATTCCCAAGGATGAAAATTTGAACATCGATCAAACTAGCTTCATTTTATAACTTGGAATACTTCATATTTTCTAAAACATAACCATAATTATGTAATCCAACATTTGTCTACTCACGTCGTTAAAGTACAGGTCGTGCCATCTTTTTTCTGGTTCTAACACCACCAAAGGAAAAGTTATTGATTTTTTATACAATTATGGTTATGTTTTAGAAAGTATTAAGTATTCCAAGTTATATTATGAAGTTATTTTAATCAATGTTTAAATTTTCATCCTTGGGAACACAATAATTACGAAGGAAATGTGTACAAAAGTTTTTCCATTATAGGAAGCAAAATTACTTGACGTCCACCTTAACAGTTTTTCCATTATAGGAAGCAAAATTACTTGACGTCCACCTTAACGGTTTAGCATAACGGTTCACAAAAATGCTTTTTGGACCACTTTTGGTTTCCTTAGTGGTAAATTTAGTAAGTGCTATAAGTTCAAACGACAAAAGTTCGACCTTCCAAAAATTAATGACAGTAAAAAAACTCTGAAATTTCGAAATAACAAACCTTATTTGCTTAGAAATGCAATAAAAATTGAAATTTATATGAATTTTCCAGTTTTTATTTCATGTGATATACTTGGAGATCGGGCTGCAGGGCCTGAGTGCTACTCTGGAAATGAGCATAGCGCGCCTAGAGGAGCAGCCCCTAGTTACGGTAAAAAAAACCACTGCTGCAAAATTTTTACGAAGGTTTTTAATTATGTGTGTACACTTGCAATGAATAACAGCCTAAAAGCATCTTTTACTGACTTTTTGCGAGTGCTTTTTTTTTACCAGAGTTTAAATACTCATAATTCTGAACCATTACGCTGAACAACAAAATGAAATTCATACTACTGATAGGACATCAATAGATAATTTTACGGAAAAAGTTTTGTGCTTTTGGTAGGTGTTCCTTTCAAGAATTGTCCTTGAAATATGTAATTTTTACAATTTTGGGAATGAGTGTTTCTTTGTTTTGTTTTTTAGCAGAGTTTAAGTACTCAGACTTCTCAAACCATGCTGAACCACAAAATGAAATTCATATCATTGATAGGATACTGATAGGTGAGTTTACAGGGAAATTGTCAAATTTTTTGTAGGTTACACAACCTTTCAAGATATTTGGCCTTGAAATATGCAATTCTGGGAATAAGAATGTTTCTTTACCAGAGTTTAAGTACTCATAGCTCTGAAAACACACTAAACCACAAAATGAAATTCACACCACTGATAGTCAATCAACAGGTGAGTTTACAGAAAAATTGTCAAATTTTTTGCAGGTCTCCCTTTTAAGATATTTGACCTTGAAGTACGTCATTTTTGCACATTTGGAGTTTAAAAAAATTAGGAAGAGATTTAAAACGTGGAATTTTTTTCCTGATGGGCTAAAAGCTGGCTTTCCATAGTTGGTCAGAAAAAAATTCAGTTTGTGGTTTTCAGCCCTACCTCAAAAAAATGGTGATTAAATCCTATCGGGCACTCTAGCCCAAATCTCCTAGCTTCCTATTTCTAAGGGTTGTTTAAGACTTGGGGTCAGATACTCCCTTCCTCAAATCTTCTACATATGATCTGATCTGATACACTGAGTCACTGACGGACAAGTGTTTCATGGTCTGGAGGCACTGTTGTCACCGTCACCGACTGCGATTTTGACACTGATACTTCTCTGGAACCGTCACCATTGTCACTGAAACTTAAAAGTCACCGTCAAACCCATCTCTACAGACTACAATATAATAAAGCTGCACTCAGCAAAGATAAGTTAGTCACGGGTAGTTGATGATGCAGCGTAACGCCCACAGTCAAACTCAATGCTCGGTTCAAACGCATTAAAAATAATACAGCGTGGGAAAAAAAGAAAAAAAAAAAAAACCAGGGCACAGATAATCAAGAGTTTGCTGTATTCCTGACTTTCTGGACTTGGAAACATTTTTTGAGAAAAGTAGTAGTTCTATTAAAATTATTTCCTTTGAATTTTTAGAGGAATGAACGTTCAATTGGTGTAGTGCACGATACAATAACCACTCATGAACTATTGCTTGATACAGAAATTAAGCACAAAATGTGTGTTTGGGCTTAGGAAAGATGATATAAAGCAAAACAGCTTAACCATCCTCTCTCGTTTTTTTTTTTTTTTTTTTTGTTGTTGTTGTTGTTGTTGTTGTTGTTGTTGCTGTTGTTTTTCAAAAATAATACATTTCCCCTCCAAAACTGTTTCCAATGTTTTAAGTCTACCTCTCTCCCCTCCGCCGTGCTTGATGTCTTCTTATAATTTTGTTTAACTATCGTCGAATAATATATATAGATATAAAATATACATAAGTATTACAGGGTGTTTCCCAAAGTCACGGCTCCCTTCAATAACTCAAGAATGAATTGGAACAGAAAAACAGGGTCAACGGATATTAATAAGGTATGATATGATCTATAATTCAGCGGAGAAAAACAAATTTGAATGACCCCCCCCAGGCTCCCCTGATCAGGAGGCTCGGGGGGGGGGGGCTATCTCACAAACAAAGCAAATTAGGAAAAACTTTCCAATTACAAAGTTATATACAGCGTGTTTACCTTAGTGTAAATCCGCAGAAAAATTTCTAATAGCTCTCCAGGTTCGGGCTGTGCCCTCTCGAGCTATTGCACATCTACAAGGAAAAGTTGTTTTGGTTAGTTAGTTAGTTAGTTAATTGATTTTTGTGGCGCAAGGGCCATGTATGGCCAAAGAGCGCCAGACACAGAACTATCAGTTAAAGATTTTTAAAAGCGGGGTGAAATGATTAAGAGCAGACAGGCTTGGTAAAAGTTAGAAAGGAGAATGATGAAAGTTGTGAAGACTAGTTAGTTAATTAAGTTTATATATAAATTTATAAATTTACTATTATAATTATTATAAAACTTTTTTTTTTAAATAAGTTTTAAAACGTTAATCTGTTTTAAAAAGGAAAATACTGCGAAAGTGTCGCAGTGGTCGCCCAAAAGCTTTTGAAGCGTAGCTGCGCCCTCGTTCAGCAGATGAGACTGAAAATAGTGAAACCGATGATACGAAAACAAACACAACTGCACAAAACATGAGAGATGGTGAGTAAACAGTCGCATGTCTCACACACCGGGGCAGTGTCGCCACACAGCAAATAGCTATGCGTGAAGCGACAATGCCCAATGCGGAGACGCACAAGAACAACTTCTTCCCAACGGTTCCGGCGACACGATGATTTCCAGACTCCAAGGTTAGGTTTTATACGGTGCAGTTTATTCTCCACCTGTTGGTCCCACAGACTTCGCCACGTTCGTCTGATATGATCGTGAACAAGAAAGCGAAAATCACGGTGGAACAGTGGCAAGGGTGTGACGACCAAAGAGGAGGCAGATCTAGCAGCAGCATCAGCAGACTCGTTCACTGGGATCCCAACATGCCCAGGAATCCAGCAGAACCGAATCTGGACATCAGCCTAGAGCAAAGAACGAAGAAGTCTCCGTACGGTAAAAAGAAGTGGGTGGCCAGTGAAATCCAAAGATGACAATGATTGCACAACACTCAAAGAATCAGTGTACACAATAGCACGCTGATGAGAGCTCGACTGCACGTGAACAAGTGCAAGATACACAGCATGCATCTCCGCCGAAAACACCGTGGTTTCAGTAGGAATGCGGGCAACAGAAACTTCGTCAACGCAGATGGCGGCGGATCCAACAACACCAGCCGCCTTAGATCCATCGGTGAAAACAGGAATAAAGTCTGCATTGACGTAACGGTGTTCAGCGAAGAGCTGCTGGTACACTGATGTAGGGGTTGAGGACTTGTCAAAAGATGTAAAGCTGGTATCAACCATGACACCAAGAGGATGCCATGGGGGATCCTCAAAGGCCCTGGTCTCTCCGAGTGACAAGTCGAGCCCTGCATCACGAGCTACGGCCGCCATGCGAAGACCGAAGGTTCGAATGCACGAGGGACGGATCTCGAACAAACAAGCATGCTGGGGATGAAAAACTGCATCGTATAAAGGATGGTCTGAGAGAGATTTAAGTTTCAGGTAAAATTGAAGAGACAGCTGCAGACGGCGTAAATGAAGCGGCGGTTCGTTCGCGTCGGCATAAAGGCTGGGAATGGGTGACGTGCGAAATGCTCCCGTACAAAGACGCAGCGCTTGATGGTGGATGGTATCCAACGGCCGGACGTGCAGAGCCATACACCATACAGCCATAATCCAGCTTAGACCGAATGAGAGAATGGTAAATACGGAACAAGGAAGTCCACATAAATGGTAGCCGAAACCGCTGGAGGAAGATTTTTGAGCAGACAGTTTATGCGGAGGATGAACAGAGTCACCGAAAGAATTCTGCCTTGAGGGACACCTTGTTCTTGATGGAAAAAGGCAGAGAGTGTCGTACCCAGGCGCACCTGGAACACGCGGTTACGAAGGAAGCTGACAATGAATGTTGGGAGGTTTCCACGCAACCCATTTTCGTGGAGGTCACGGAGGATACTGTGACGCCACGCTCTATCGTAAGCTTTTTCGATGTCAAAAAATACAGACACCAGGTGCTGCCTACGTACAAACGCCTCACAAACAGACGTCTCAAGGAGCCGGAGATGGTCAGGAGCTGAACGATGACGGCGGAAGCCGCTTTGTGATGGAGACAGTATTCGATGTTCTTCTAGAAAATAAATTAGCCGGGAATTAACCATTTGTTCAAGGATTTTGCACAGACAGCTAGTGAGGGCAATTGGCCGATAACTAGAGGGAGACTTGGGGTCTTTGCCAGGCTTAGGAAAAGGTAAGACAAAAGCTCTTCGCCAAGAGTCCTGGAAACTGTGCTCCAACCAAATGTGGTTGAAAAGCACTAACAGATTCTCGAGAGACGACTGCGAGAGATGACGGATCATGTCATAGTGGATGCCGTCGGGACCGACAGATGTTGCACCGGACCGATACAGAGCCACCCGTAGTTCAACCATGCTGAAGGGGGAGTTATACTCAGTGTTATAAAAAGGCGCAAAGGAGATTTTCTGGCGTTCCGCGGTTGTTTTAATCCTCTGAAAGGACGGGAGATGCGCCTGAGAACTAGAAACTGAGGCAAACGCTTCGCCCAAGCAATCCACAATCTCCTCAACTTCAGCATACGTGCAGCCGTTATTCTCAAGAATTGAAATTTGGCGGGAACTATAGTTTCCCCGGATTTTACGAATTTTTTCCCAAACAGTTTTTGAACTGGCACATGAATTGATAGATGAAACGTACTTCATCCAAGACTCCCTCTTGCTTCGTCGACGCACCAACCGAGCGTAAGATTTTGCTCTTTTAAATTTAACAAGATTAGCATCGGTTGGATAACGCCGAAAAGTACACCAGGCCTTATGTTGAACTCTCCTAGCCGCTGCGCAATCAGGGTTCCACCAAGGCTTCGGACGTCTTGGGAGCGTTGTTGTTGTCTTTGGGATAGAGAGATCCGCTGCCTGAATGATACACGTTGTGACATCAGTAACAGCTGCGTCAATTGACCCCCGGGTCAGAATGGCAAAAAATATCACTGCGGACGATGTGAAGACCTCCCACTTGGCACGATCCATCTTCCAACGAGGAGGGCGGGAGGCAGAAGATGGCACGCTCACATTACACCTAAGTAGAATTGGGAAGTGGTCGCTTCCATGGAGGTCGTTACACACCCTCCACGACCAGTCGGCCATAACCGATGGTTGACCCAAAAATAAATCGATCGCACTGAAACTTTGTGTAGGCTCGTGGAAATAAGTGTCAGCACTGGTGTTAAACAGGCACAAAGAGGTTGAGGAAAGAAGAGATTCGATCCTACGGCCTCGTGTGTCTGTTCTGACACTACCCCACAATGGATTATGAGCATTGAAGTCACCCAGAAGAAGAGCAGGTGACGGCAGCTGCTCAACCAAGCTCTCAAGAACGGACACGCTCACGTCCTCATCCGGCGGCAGATAGACGCTGCAAACAGTTAGAGGCACAGGCATGGAGATACGCACCGCAACGGCTTGTAAAGATGTTGAGACCGCAACGGGAGAAACTGGAACACTGTGGGGGACAAGGATGGCAACTTCCCCGCAAGCTACATCTCCTGAAACATTATCTTTCCGAAATGCACTGTAGCCTCGAACTGAAAGCAGGGAAAAGTTGTTTTACCCACAAATCTTGAAATGTTTCTGCCTTTTCCCGAGCTTCGTAAGAAAAAGCATCTGACGGGGATGATTTTTTTCGTCAGTGAAACTAAGGGTTCGAACCCCCCCCTCCCCCGCGACTTCTTTCGCTTTTCGCCAAGAACCTGTAAAGTCACCTAAACTTTGCACAAAATGCCGCTGTGTAGTAAATTTTGGGTTTCAGTTTACGTATCTAGAACTTTTGAAGAAAATCTTGGAAATTATGGTCCTAATCTATCCCTGAAATAAATTATAGCCTATGGTAACTCCCCTTCAGGAGCTCAACAAATACAAAAATCAACAGATATTTTGGGGGAAAGCAACTCACAGTAAGAGACCCTTGCAGTAGTGATTGATCTATCAGGACAAAACAAAGTAGATGATTTTTTTTTTGCCACCAATTTGATAGCTGAATTCAACCAAGCAGTTATTCTCACTTGTCACAGTAGCTTGTAGTCAAAAATCATGCTGAACTGTATAAACTTGCCCTTTTAATGTAGTACCTCATTCTAATATGAGTAACAGTGGGGAAAGATCACGTGTAAATCATTCACAAAATTCAAAATGTTCGCCATCAGCTACAACACGTTTGAATTCTACGAAGTACAGTTTCTGCCAATTCACGCAGCTGACGCGAAGGAATACTCCTACAGGCATTAATCATTCATTGTTTCAAAACATTCTGATCATCGGGTGGTGTTGCATAAACTTGGGATTTCAAATGGCCCCAAAAATAAAAATCCATTGGTGTTAAGTCCGGTGACCTGGGTGGCCATTCTACGTTCCTGCCGTATCCTATAATCCTCTCCTTGAAAGTTTGTTTGAGGAAATTTTGAACAGGCAATACTTTATGTGCTGGGGCTCCATCATGTTGAAACCACATAAGAGATGGCTTTAAGCGGAAGACCACAAAAAAATCAGACACAAAAGACACCCACCAGCTCTAAGAAAAATTGACGGCACTACTAGAATCCTGAGTTTTTATAAGGTTTAAGTTTAACTGAACAAATATGCACATACGAGTCTGCTTTTGTTCTGATGAGCATCTTTTTTCAGATCCGAATGTTCCTGCAATCCAGTTTAAAACACGATAATTTTGAGTTAATTGCTAACCGATATTCTTTATTCATTACAATCCGAACTCTGTTTTTTTAACTAGTTTGTAAGAATATCCTGGATAATTTCTGTTATTAATGATAGCGTATCGCTGTAATCCGCACATTAGGAAAAAATAATGATAAGTTGGTTATTTTAATATGAGGAATTTTAAAATTGTTGTTTATGTCACTAGCTGCAGTATGGAATTCGTGTGTGCAGGTGAACACATACTGTTTCTTTTTTTGTTTTCAGTCCTTTCCTACCGGTTGACCCATTCCATGAAAACATTCTCGAGGGAAATGCGCATTTACTTGATATTTTTTTCAAACCCCTGATACATCAAGACTTTCGAGGGATTTGATACAGAGTGGGTGATTGGCCTAGAGATCGGCATAATTCAACTTCGGTACAAATGTTTTTCTTGATAATGTAACAAGGTAAGTAAAAGAGCATGGTCTGCTACGGTAAATTTTAACTGTGCTATATTTCACAAATTTCAAATTCAAGAACCCATATTTCCTGATGTCAGAGGTCAAGAAATGCCAATAACAGCACACGACTGTAGCACGAGTCTTTGCATCTGCTAATTCTACAGCCTACATGGACTATGTAAGAAGCCAGGGGGTATTTAAATGGGGGGCAAAGAGGATTCCCCTTTAGCCCCCTTAACTTACATTTGAAAATGTGCATTAATGTTTTCTTTATTTTTTATTAAATTTTATTTTATTCTGGTGGATTTCAAAACTTCCATTTTTTGCCAGAACCCCGAAAAAGAATTCTATACGCCCATGTAATAAGGGCAACACAGTCCAAATGATTGCTTAAAACTACAAGCAGCTGGTATGGAGCTGTTTGTAGTTTTAGGCATTGGATAGACTAAATATCTGTTGATTTTTGTATTTGTTGAGCTCCTGAAGTTTTAGGCATTGGATAGACTAAATAACTGTTGATTTGTGTATTTGTTGAGCTCCTGTATTTGTTGTCTTTGCATCTGCTAGTTGTTGGATGGGTCACCATAGGCAATAATTTATTTCGGGGATTCGGGGATAGATTAGGACCAAAATTTCGATTTACTTCTAAAGTTCTAGATACATAAACTGAATCCCTAAATTTACTACACAGCGGCAGTTTGCACAAAGTTTAGGTGACTTTACAGCTTCTTGGCAAAAAGCAAGAGAAGTCGGGGGTGGAGGGTGGGGGGCTTTTGAACCCTTAGTTTCGCCAACGAAAAAATCATCTTCCTCAGATGCCTTTTCTTACGAAGCTCAGGAAAAGGCAGAAACATTTCAAGATTTGCGGGGAAAACAACTTTTCCTTGTAGATGTACAATAATAGCTCAAGAGGGCACAGCATGAACCTGGAGAGCTATTAGAAATTTTTCTGCGGATTTACACTAAGGTAAGCACGCTGTATATAACTTTGTAATTGGAAATTTTTTCCTAACTTGCTTTGTTTACGAGATAGCTCCCCGAGCTCCCTGATCATGGGGGCCATTCACATATCCCTTAAATAGATCATATCATCCCTTATTAATACTCATTGACCCTGTTTTTTTGTTCCAATTCATTCATGAGTTATTGAAGTGAGCCGCAACTTTGGGAAACACCCTGTATATATACATCAAATTGCTTCTCTACAAAATTTGGTTTTAGATATTTTTCATAACATATGTTGTTGGATGGGTCTTTGTCTCACCAACATTTTACTCCACGAGCCGCCACTGCTCCTCAATCTCTATCGTTTTCTCTACTCCAATTTTAAATAGACAAAGTCATTGCTATTTCCATGTTTTTCTTTAATTAAAACACAGCAACTGAAAATTGTTTTCCGGACACTCTGATTGAACCCCAGATCTCTCAATAACTAGACGAGTGTGTTCTTAAGGATTGACACTACTGCCCCAGATCATAGCCACACAGTGAAATACACAAGCTTGAGGCAATTTGCATAACGCAAGCGGATCAGTAGAAAGACGAGGCGTATGCAAATTTCCGAAATGTGATGTCGTAGGTTACATGACAGCACTGAAATGGATATAAGCAGCATCTCGCAGCAAGGCAGGAAACGGAAAGTGAAAGTGTGCAGCGTTGAAAAGAGGTTCGAGCGGTTTGTTATTGTGTTGCAGACAAGAAAATGTCCACGCACAGACATTTATATGACTTTACATGTGGTCAAATAATCGGAAAGCTGGAGGAGGGGCAAACCATAACGAGTGTCGCCGACAAGTTCAGTGTGACCCATAGCATTGTTTCACATGCATGGAAGACCTTCCAAACGACAGGAACAGCTGTTAGAAAGGTTGGCCACGGAAAACAACGGCAAGAGATGACCAATATATGGTCCTACAGACCAAACATGATCGACGCCAGACAGCGGGCAATATCGCGAAGCAACTGCAGATGACCATAGGACGCACCGTATCACTGTTCACCATTGCCAGATGTCTACATAAAGGTGGACTATTTGCTCGACAACCTGAATGTTGCATTCCGTTAAAACCTACCCATTGGAGACATTGATTACAATGGTGTAAGGACCACAAGGATTGGACCATAGAGCAATGGGGTATGGTACTTTTGACGAGTCATTTCAGTACCACAAGAGATTCTGGACGTTAGCTGACCAGGAGATAGGTGGAAACACGTTATCGAATGGCTAAAATTACTGAAAGAGATCAGTATGGCGGTGTTGGTGTGCTCGTCTGGGAAGGCATTACGCTGAATGGTTGCACTGAGCTCCACTTTTTCGAAGCAAGTTCCGTAAGCGCAAACCACTACAGCAACAAGGTGCTCCTTCCCCATGTACACCTATTCCGAGGTGTCATTGCCTGGTTCTGAGTTTTTGTTTATGGACGATTACGCGAGACACCATAGTACATGTGCAGTAGATGAGCTGTTGGAAAGTGAGGATATCACTCGTATGGATTGGCCCGCATACTCCCCGGATCTAAATCCCATAGAACATGTGTGGGACGCTCTGGGGAGATGTCTTGCGGCACGCCCACATCCGCTGGAAAATGTCCATCAGTTGAAACGTGCACTACGAGAGGAATATACAAAGTTTCCCCAAGGGCTCATCGAAAGCCTCGTGTTAAGTATGGCCAGACGCTGCAGCGCAGTCATTACTGTTAGGGGACATCATATTCCTTACTGACGACCACCTCTTTCGCTGTAATTCATCTGTGGAAACAATGGTTCGGTACCACGGTGTGTACTGCTTTACGGTCATCTCTTAATAAAATCCCAGTGTACACTTTTGAGTTCATTTTTGCAAGTGTTTGTTCATTCGCCCATTTGGTACATACTGAGGTCTCTGTGGTATGACATTCATCTATCCAGGCTGCTTCATTGCAAAGCTACGGTAAAAAAACCTAACGGTCCTTAAGTTTTGCACGCCAGTGTATAAATTTTGAATTTTATATCTGTATTACATGGTTTTTCGATATAAAACATTTTACTGTTATTATAAACGATGTTAAACAGTACTGATTTGAACACCTCCACATTGGTATGAATTCCACAAAAACTGTTGCCCTACATGATCCATCAAACAGCATAAGAATAAAAATATATATCATTCCTTTCCCTCTCTTCCATTTTTTACGCTTTCCAACCATAGGTTACATGCTCCAGCTTTGTTCGTCTGTCTATCCACACGATAACTTGCATAAAAATGGTTCAATTTTGATGAAATTTTATGTGCAGATGTGTGATTGTCTATTAACTGAAAACACCAAAAGCTGTTCCGAGATACACATAAATAAAACTAATGTGACAAACGCAAAAATCAAAAATTATTATAGCTAATTTTATTATAGACCCTTTCCATCTCAATTCAGGCAGAGGGTGTCAGTTGACCACCTCCAATTTTTTTACAAAATTATGGTAGCTACTCCTAATAGAGGTATATAATACTGCAAAAGGATTTCTTATTAAAAAAATTTTGGTTGAGCTACAGCATTTTGAAAAGAGGCAAAAAATACACCTGTGATGAAAATAATGTGAAACACCAAATTTTTAAATGTACACTGCTCCTGTACTATAACAGGTAGAGACTAAAATTTATTTTTATTTTGAAGCTATTGAACTGGCCTTTATGTCCACAGAAAACGATCAAAGGAATGTTGCTAGATGGCAAAAAAGTCTATATTTATTACAAAAAATTTAAAATGTCCACAAATTTAGGATTTCTTTTTTTTTTTTTTTTTTGAAGAAAAAGACTTTTTAGGTGGGTAAGTGTGCCAACCTGCACTCCTACTAGGGTTGTCTTAGCAGTAATTTATTTTTATCCTGTGATGCATGCAACTCATAAAATTAATTTTTAAAATATACAAAATTTCAAAAAATCAACATTTTTTAATTGCAATATCTCAAAAACTCAATTTTTTAAAATTCTGAAATTTTGTCCAAATAATGTCCTAATGGTAGGTAGTTAACTGGGGGAATCAGGTTACTGGATTTTTGCCTTGAAATTTTCCTACAAATTTTTGAAAATGCACTTGTCTCCTGCTCAAACCTCACGGTTGGGTTATTATTATAAAAAAAAAAAAACTTCGAAAGATATTTCTGAAAAGTTTACCTGAGTATATATTCCAAATTGCAGTGACAATCTATATTTTAAAGTCATTTTTATGATTTTTAATAATTGTCACCTATGTACATGTTTAATTTGTTTTTTAAATCCATAGTCTATACACATACAATGCATTATCTCAGTTGCAATTAAGATTAAATTTCTATTTACATAAGAAAAAAGACCTCAAAAAACAAAATTATCAGCTTACCATCATAACTACAAATTATTCAAACTGAGAAAAGCTACTGAAATTTTTTATTAATTTCCTTCTCATCAAAGATATGAAGCCGTGCAGAACGTCCAACAGGAGTTGGGGCATTCACCTTTAGAAGTTCATTTTTTAAGGGCACTGGATGCTTGTCTGTTTTCTTGCCACAAAAAACCTCTGGCTGGTCCATGTACTCCATGAGGGTGCATGAAAGATACTGTTATGTCCTCTAATTCTTTAGATATGTTTGTAATTTGTCCCATCCATCTACCAGTTATCGTCATAAATGCATCCTATAAATTCTCCTATTTGAAAATCATTCACAGAAAAAGAATTATTTTTTGTTGGCTTAAAAAATTGCACTGCTTTATGTGGGTGCCGGACTGTTCTGGCCATTGATGGTTTATTTCCTTGTACTAACCAGGAATGTTGTGACTGTATTCCAACAATAGATTTTACTGTATCCCACTCTTCTACTTTGCTGGTTCGATAGGATTGAATTATATAAGTTGTGAGGAGTAGATGTTTAGCATTTGGGATCAAGGGGCAAACAGTTTCAACAAATGAAGGTGCATCTCTTATAGCTTATGAAGCTTCTTTCTGTAAGTTGAATTTAGTAGCAAAATGTTCGCACAGGCCACCCACACCATCACATGAATTCTTGCATTGGCTTGTGGCTCAGAAAATCCACTGCCTTGTTACATTTGGGTTCCCTTTTCTTAAGTTCATAGAACTGATATTTGTTCTTGAAGTGCCCGGCTGCTCCATCTGAGATGCAAACAATTGTTTTAAATTCTTCCAAAGAACAAGTCTTAGCAATTTCACTTTTTATGAACAGAATGGCACACACAGCATGTGCTGTGTCATGGCTTATATCATTGCATGCTACCACAAAAGACTTACGTAGTCTCATTTGGAAAGTACGCAATGCATGTAAAGAGTGAGATCTGGACATTGTTTACCAGTAGTAACTTTACACTTCATCAGGTAGAATTACAGATCAGTTCTGAGCAAAGTCAAAGTGCAACACCAACAGTGGATTATGTGCTGCAGACTGTTTAGCCTCTGCTATCCCATTTCTCTAGATCCGCTCATTATAAATTACGGAAGAGTTTCTTCCCTCTCGATATCCTCCACCTTCAGTAGCTCTTATTTTCATCGACTCCCCCAATGACTCTCAGGCAGCCTTAATACACTGGCGTGCAAAAATTAAGGACGAGACGGTTTTTCAAATGTAACGGCGTGCAGAAGTGCTCCACATTGACTCAAATCATACCATAATATCCCCAAGATGTAAGAATACGGGACATGGGACAAGTGAGCAAAACCATCCAAACAAGGAATCCAAAGGATACAAAGGCACTTTATTGAAAAGGTAGATTCGAGCTCAACTGGACAGAAGACAGAAACGTCCATGTGACAGGCGGCTGCCAAGAAAAATCCAGTCTTTAGTAGGGGATATGATCACCCCTGACTGTGTTGCAGGATTTACGTCTGTCCATGCTGAGGACGAGGTTGTCAAGTAGCTGTAGCGGCATCGTGGCCCATTACTCTTGTAGCGCCAATCGCAGCTGCAGAATTGTTGCTGGCGGCTGGTGACGTACTGCCATGAGTCTCCCGAGAAGGTCCCACACGTGTTCGAATGTATTTAGGTCCGGGGACCTTGCGGGTCAATCCATGCGTTGAATATCTTCACTCTCCAACAGCTCTGCAACAGCCACTGTATGATGAGGTGTAGCGTTGTCGTCCATGAAGAGGAACTCAGGACCCACAGCACCTCTAAACAGACGCACGTGAGGCAGGAGAACCTCGGTACAATAGCGGACAGCAGTGACTGAAACTCCTTGGAAGATGTGGAGGTCAGTACGGCTACCAAGCATGATACTGCCATAAACGAGAACTCCGCCACCTCACTGGTCCCGTTCGATGATGTTGGAGGTGTGATTGCGTGCTCCCTGCTCTCTCCAGATATGTATACGTCCAGAATCGCTCGTCAGACTAAATCGGCTCTCATCCGTAAAGAGAACTCTACCCCATTGCTGATGTGTCCAGTTCTTGTGTTCCTGGCACCACAGAAACCGCCGTCTCCGATGAGCAGGCGTTAATGGCACACACCGTACTGGTCGTCGTGCAAATAGACCACCTTTGTGCAGACTCCTGGCGATGGTAAAACGCGATAACGGACGTCCAGTTGTCTGCTGTTTGTCTCTTCTCGCCTGTAGGACAATATACCGGTCGTTTGCCGTAGTGGTTGCTCGTGGACGACCACTGCTAAACTCTCGGACAGGTGTTCCTGTCGTTTGAAATGCTCTCCAAGCTCGTGAAACCATGCTGTGAGCGATCCAGAACTCCTCGGCCACACTAGTCACAATTCGACCTTCTTCCAACTTCCCAATGACGCGACCTCGAGTAAAGTCAACCAGATGTCGTCTACTGGACTGCCTGTTGGCCATATCCTACGGTGGCAGCAACTCGATGCCGTTCAAACCGAAGTACACCGTGCAATAGCTTTCACCGAATCGCTGAGCGTACACTGCTCGTGTGCTTTATACCCATTCGACCCTCGACCCCCATCATGTTGCATATATGTATGTGCATGCCTTACCGTAACGGACCCGAGTCTATCTCCTGAGTGGTCTTTCGGTCCGTTCTGCCTGCTCGATCCGTTGTTATGCTAATTTTTCCTCTCCGTCCTTAATTTTTGCACACCAGCGTAGATACTTCACAGTACTCCATAAAAATTGCACCAGGCAGTACCATTTTCAGTGCCACAGCTTTGGAAAATCAAACTTTGAAATAATATCAGCTGCAGTTTAGCCCAGAAATTACCGCAAAAGTGCAGTTTACCCATGAGTAAAAAATTGCCTAAGTTTCATCAAATCATTCACCACCATTTTCACTGTTACTAATTTTTTCTCGCCATCTTTGGATTTAGTCACATTTCGCGACTTGGTGAATGCTTAGTGCGAGCACTGCCGGAAATTGTCTACTCCTGCTATTAAAAATTCACTAAATAATGTTTACAGTTCTAATTTTTTCACTGAATTCAAAAATTTGAAAAAAAGGTGCCATTTTTCAAAAATTGAAAAAAACAGAAATTGAAAAAAAAGTGTCATTTTCAAAAATATGTAAGAAAATTTCAAGGCAAAAATCCAGTAACCTGACTTTCCCAGTAAACTACCTACCATTAAGGACATTATTTGGACAAAATTTCAGAATTTTTAAAAATGGGGTTTTTGAGATACAATTCAAAAAATGTTGAATTTTTGAAATTTTGTATATTTTAGAAATTAATTTTATGAGTTACAAGCATCACAGGATAAAAATAAAATTACTGCTAAGACAACCCTAGTAGGGGTGCAGGTTGGCACACTTACCCATCTGATAAGTCTTTTTCTCAACAAAAGAAAAAAATCCTAAATTTGTGGAAAATTAAAAAAAATTGTAAAAAATATTTTTTTGGCATCTGGCAACATTCGTCTGACCAATTTCTGTGAATTTGAAGAAAGGCCAATTCAATAGTTTCAAAATAAAAAAATTTGAGTCTCTACCTGTTGTAGTTCAGGAGCAGTGTGCACTAAAAAATTTGGCGTTTCACATGATTTTCGTCACGGGTGTATTTTTTGCCTATTTTCAAAATGCTGTAGCTTGACCAAAAAAATTTTTATGAAAAATCCTTTCACAGTACTTTTATATCTCTATTAGGAGTAGGTACCATAATTTTTTCAAAAAATTAGAGGTGGTCAACTGACACATGTTGGTCACACCTGCCTGAATTGAGATGGAAATGGTGTGTGTGTGTGTGGGTGTGTGTTTGTGTCTGTTTAAGCAAGTAAAATTAAATGCAAAAATAGCAATACTGAACTATTAAAGTATTTTACTTAACCAACTATATTTTTAAGTGCAAATTTCCTTGCCAACATTAAGATTTAATAAAAGTATACATCATTTCCTATTTTTCCCCGCACAGTATCCCATTTATTAAATCAACTTTTAAATTAATCGATAATATTTAGCAGTGACAGATGTCCTTACTCTTTCAAGAATGTGGATGGGTAGGGTGGCCTCATCTTGTGCTGTGTCTAGGGCCCGATTCTGTGTAAATCGGGCCCTGATCTCGGCAAGGTGTCGTGCATTCTTTCTTCCACTTAGCTTTCAAACAAGAAAAACAAATTCCTCCCTCTTAGAAAAAAAAATAGGAAAGAAACAAAGAGCAGCGTCACGAACTTTGTTTAAGAGGATTTCGGCCTGGGCCATGGTTTCTTTCTAAGTGGAAAGAAACCATGGCCCAGCACTATGGTTTCTTTCCACTTAGCTTAAAAACAAGCAAAACAAATTCTCCTCCTCGGATATTAAAAAAAAAAAAAAAAAGAAAGAAAGAAAGAAAGGGAACAAAGAGCTATGTCACGAACTTTTTTTCAGGGGCTTCGGGCCGATGTAATACCGGGACACTGCGAAAGAAGCACGCCGGGCCGATGTAATTACGGCCCGGTGCTTAGCTTTCTTTCCACTTAGCTTTCAAACAAGCAAAGCAAATTCCTCCTCCTCGGGAAAAAAAAAAAAAAGAAAAGAAAAGAAACAAAGAGCTGCATCACGAACTGTTTTTAGAGGCTTCCGTCCGAAGTAATTCCAGCCCGGCGCCGTGCAGTCCAAGGTTATCCTTGATGCATTCCTCCCGCTTAGCTTTCAAACAAGCAAACAGAATTCCTCCTCCTCGGAAAGAAAGAAAAGGAAAAATAAGAAAGAAACAAAGTGCTGCGTCAACAACTTTGTTCAGAGGCTTTAGGCCGATGTAATCACGCAACGACGAAAGAAACACGCCGGGCCGACGTAATCCCGGCCCGGTGCAAGCAGTGCTTTCTTTCCACTTATTTTTTAAACAAGAAAAACAAATTCCTCCTTCTCAGAAAAAATTAAATAAGGAGCAACGTCACAAATTTTGTTCAGAGGCTTTTACATTGATTAATTACGAAACCAGTAAAACATTCTAAAAACAGCAAAAATCTGAATTTCTGTAATTTTTCGTTAGTCACCCGTAATTTCGTAATCCCGGTGGAGGGGGGTCTGCAACGGTTGGCATATCTGGACGCATATGACACTTTTGCTCGCCAGTGAGAGAAAAGGTTCGTAACATAAATGTCCAATCACATGTGAACAGAACTTTTCTTTGCTTACGATGGCTCAGCTGATCTCTCAACTGATTTTGCCCCCCAGCAAATAAATAAAGCAAAAGGCAGTGGAAAGGACGGAGGTGAACTGAAACAGCGGAGTGTTACCCCTCACAACTGAAATATCGCCACCTACCCAACAAATATTTCCCTCCCTTTTGCCCCAATTTTTTTCCCCCAACATATCAACAATCACATACATGCAAATGACAAGTTTAGCGGATTTCCGTTTTTTCTAAAAAGTGAATGCACAGAATTCCGCTAATTAGCAGGAGAATCACATGCCTGATGTGGTAGGGGACAACCTGAGGACGAACCCTATTGAAAATGGGCGAAATGGGATCAAAGGTCAGCATATAGGAGTGAGGTAATTCCATCGCCCTTATGTGTCATAACTTATGTAAAACTGCTTCGATTGCAACAAAACTTTATCATGTTGTTCTGGAGGTATACTGAACCGGTTCTTTTGAATATCATTGAAATGGGGTCAAATGTCAGGGCACAGGAGCAAGATTTATTCCACAGCCATTATCCTCATAACTTCAGTAGTGATTTCTGGTATGTTGGAAAGCGTATCATAATCAATGCATTGCATGATTTTACTAACTTGTCTTAATTAAAGGACTGACTTCATCATGCTTAAACAAAATAGAAAACTCTCCTGCTTTTCTTATAAGAACAAAATAATTTTCAGAAATTTCAAGACAAGTGTTTTCCAATAAGGGTGGTATTTTGTCACTTTTTTCTTCACATGCTGCACAAGCGAGTAGTTTAATCCGTGTCACAGAAATCATACTGGACAAGCAAGGTGTGTTTAACCCACGTTCTAGCATCTCAGGAATTCAGGCAATAATTAAAGTAGAAAGTCATATTTTGTTTTATCAGAAGCAATTTTAAATGACAGGAAATAAAAAAAAAAAAAAAAAAAAAAAAAAAAAAAAGGAGCATTAATTTGATTCCTCATTACGGACATAAGCAGAAAGGATGAAAAGTGAGGGGGCGAATGGCGAATATGATGTTTCACCCCTGTACACAAATAAGTGCAGGGTAGTTGCCCCCTCTGCCATCGAGGTTCCAGCGCCGCTCAGAACAAATGAATTGGTAAATAGTATGCAGAAACCACACAAGTCCAAAAATTTTCGAAAATTACTTTATTGCAGAAATGGACTTGTTTAGAGTCGACACCTAAGTTGTGAAGAAACCACACGAGTCCATGGCTTCATGTAGTATAACAGGGCAGTGAAAAAAGCGTTGGGTGTAGGAACCAAGAGTCACTGGCTTATGTGGTTGCTGCGCTCAACAACTGTAGATGGACTGACTCCGCACTTCGCTAATTCACACGAAATCATTCCAGATAATCCTACGTCTCTCCTCTGTATGTTGTGTTTTGTATTGTACCATCTTGGCCGTCGTCATTTAGTGCACAAGTGTTAATTTAGCGCGCACTGTGAGTGGAAATATTAGTGACAGCGATTCGGATTGTGTGTCTGCAAAAGGGAAATGAAATGATGAAAACTACTGCTGAAACATCATTAGATTGTCAAAAGTTAAAGGTGTGCACAGTGTAACATGCAAATTGGCATGGCAATACAGTTATGGTTTATCGGATTCGAGGTTTAACAACCACCATGAGCGACTCAATGGGCTATAAGCTATCGCCCGTCCCTAATTTAGGGTCACTGGTTCCAGGGAAGGGAAAGAGCCAGTGCCGTAGGACAAATCCATGCCTCACCGGGATTCGAACCCGGACTCCTTTCAGATGAATGATCAGACGATGTCGCTTAGACCACTGCGCCACTGGGGCAGCAATCTTCTCCTATTTCCACGTCAAATCAACCAAAAAATACGATTTGACACCCATGATCTCAGATTTTGATGAAACTTGGCATGTTTGTTCTTTTTATGGATTTAAGTAAGCATACAAAATATTTTTGCTCTATCTCAAACGGTGTAAGTTTTACAGCCTGTTAAAATTTTTGGAATTTCACGTCTTTTATCGATCGGGTGGAGGAAACGCAATTTGTTTTTTCATAGAAAATGAATTATATCTTCCTTATTTACCAACCAATGTTGATGAAAATGTTTATGAGTTTACATTAATATTAATGTAAACTCATAAAAATTTTCATAAGGAATCCAGAAAAAAATTAATTAAACCAGAAAAAAATTAAGGAATCCAGAAAAAAATTAATTAAACCAGCAAGTACACATGGTCAAGAAAAAAATCCAAAAGTAAGTTGATTACTATTATGGATAAGAAAGATTATCTAGAAAAGATGGAAGAAGAACTAAAAAAAACCTATGTATGAAGAAGTAAAAGAAAACCCACTACCAGATTTGATTAAAAGTCTCTAAGCTTATTTCACTTCAAAAAAGAAAAACCAGCTTCCAGAAAACTATAAACAATTCTCAAAATTACAGTTCAGATTACCTCAAATATATGGAATAGTCAAACTGCATAAAGAACACCAACCAATTAGTCCAATAATAGACTCAAAAAACTCTATTCTTTCAAATCTAAACTATTTTTTAAAGTCACACCTTCAGAATCTTTTAAAAGAGCCACCTAACTTGATAAAAAACTCAATGCAGCTAAAAGAAAAACTAGAACTTCTTCCTAAATTAGATTCTCCTATTATGGGTAGTTTAGATATAGTGTCTATGTATACTCACATTAATATAGATCAACTTATAGACTTTATAGCGGAAGACTTGGCAGACCTAATAGTTTTTCACAACAAGGAAAAAAACAAATTAGTAGGAATTTTTGAAATGCTTACTTTCTCTTTGCAGAATAACTACTTTCAATTTGGGAAAACTTTTTTCATTCAAAAATCGGGGCTAGCAATGGGCTCCCCACTCTCCCCACTCTTAGCTAACTATTATGTGGGAAAACTAGAAGAAAAGATACTAGTACAACCCACATACTTCTGCTTATATAGCAGATACATGGATGACATCTTATTTATAATAGATAGCTCAGAAATCGTTCCAGAAAGAATTCTAGACTCATTCAATGAATTAGATGATTCCCTTAAGTTCACTATTGAACTTCAAAAAGAAAGAAGAATAAACTTCTTAGATATTACTATCTATTATAAAGATGAAAAATTCCTCACTAGTTGGTATAAAAAACCAATGAATACTAAAAGACTACTGGATTTCAATTCATATCATCCAGTTTCTATTAAGAAAAATGTAGCAAGTCAGTTTTTAGAAAAAATTAATAAAATAGTTTCTACTGCAGATAAAAAAGAAGCCCAAAAAGAAGAGCTTAAAGTCATACTTGCAGAGAATAACTATCCTAAAGAAGAAATTGAGAAGCTTCTGAATTTTAATGGTACGAAGAACCCACAAAAGCAACAAGTAAAATTCACTAGAAAAATTTCTTATCACAAAGATTTATTTGAGGCTTTAAAGAGAATTAGTAAAAAATACAATATTAGGCTAGCTCCAAGTTTAGAGAACAAAGTTAAAAATTTTTTCCCTAAAATAGTTCAAAGAGAAGAAGATATTTTAAAAATGCAAGGAGTAGTTTATGAAGTAAATTGTAGTTGTGGACTATCTTACATAGGTGAAACAGGTCGCAGACTAGAAACTCGTATAGCTGAGCATAAAGCAGCTATAAAAAATTGCTCCAACAAGACTGGATTAGATAGGCATGTTAGAGAAACTGGGCACAGCATGGATTGGAATTCCCTTAAAGTAATCAGTTTCCAAAGCAATTTCCAAAAAAGAAAACTGAAAGAAGGAATAGAGATTGAGAAAAATCAAAATTCCATCATCAATGACTGCAAAGGATTTTCCCTGCCTAACATCTGGCAGGATTTGTTGAAAAATAACCTAAACCGTCAAGGTTAACCGTAACCGTCAAGGTAAACCGTAACCGTGATAGTGACAAGTAAAAAGTGACAACAACAAGACAGCCTGAAGAAGGAGAAGAGTTTTCTCCGAAAATTTGCTATTAATGAAAAAATTTCCTAGTAAAATCCCATAAGTTGCTTTAGATTATTAATCCTAAAATGTTATTTTGAAAATTTTTCAAATGAAACACGGAGTTCCACGCTAAGTGGAATATCATCAAAAGGGAAAAGGATAATAAAAAAAAAAATTTTAATTCTTGTTCTAAAAGATATGCTCTACCACATGAAAAAATAAAATGAATGTTTTTTTCACTCCATTGTTTTTTACTTCATAGACAAAAACAATTTTAAAATTCATGTGTTCGCTTGCAGTGTGTTAAATTAATATTTCCTTTTGTTTAAATACAGCCTTTTTGCTTTAAAAACTATGAAAAGTAACCACTATTGTGTAATGCAGCCAAGACTACAAACTTAGCTTGAAGAAACATGATTTTAAAACACATAACTAATAAAGTAAAAATTTTAATTACAAAGTTAGGCACATATTTACAATGTTTGTTGGAATGGAAAATGTATTGTTACAAAACTCATCATTAAAAATATTTCAAATTGTAGGTCATTGTTTATTTAATTTCCTCCAGTGTTTTCAAAACTTGATTAACATGTATCATACGTTCTTGAGAGAATTGGCAAGTTCTTCCAGTCATTGTTTTTGGGGGTTCCACGATTGCAATGACATGAAGGATGGGTACCGCACATGCATCTTCCCTCTTGGGCCAGAAAAACGATAGTGATGGTCCATGAGGATGTAAAAACTTTACAGTGACATCTGCATTCACCTCACTCACCATACCAAAATACCATAAGTTGTCATATATACGAGCGATAAAACATCCAGGATATAAATCTTCTATTTTCACAAATAAAGTATGCTGCTTGTTACATAAGTTGAAAGTGAGAGCTGGTTTTTCATCACTGCTGATTCTTCTAGCCTCAATCATTCCCAAGTCACCTATTGGCTGAAAGCTGTGAAACGATCTTGTTCCTGAAAGAGTTTGAACATCTTTGATGTGACTTTTCAAAGACAGGCGAGTTGAATCAACCGCTTCTTTAGAAATAAGTTGGAAGTTAATATTTGTAATGTTCATTTTGCAAAACTCGAAAAGTTCATTAGTTGTTATAATTTGTCTGTCCAGATGACGTTGAAGACTTTCCTTCCTAGCTAAACGTTTTACAGTACTCCCTATTCCGTCACATTCTGTTTTACCGTGACTAGTTGCAAAAAATGACCCCTAGGCTTTGAGTTGAAAGTCTTTCTAATGCAGACACAGATTCATGAAGTTGTATTTATTTTTATATTGCCCAGCACATCCATCACTGAAGTAGTGGATGTTTGTTATATGTGGGTAGTTCTCTTTCAGAAAGGCAGTTACAGTTTTTTAGATCTCATATACCATACTCACGTCATGTTTAAGGTCATTAGATATGATACAAAGAGGCAGGGGTGCAGAAAATGTTCAGGGCCCAATATTTCCCCAGAACACATTTTTTTTTTTTTTTCTGAAATTTCCCCCAGAACCGTAGCGGATTTTCATACAAGTTTAGACGATTATTAGAGTACATGTTGATGATCAAGAACTATCTTTAAAGCCTATTACTTAAAAATTTTATAAAAACAAACAAAACAAAACAAAAGCAACTAATATTTATTCCAATGAATAACTAGCTCTTTTTTTTTTTCACGGAAAAAAATTGTCCTTCTTTCTTTTCCTTTTTTTTTTTTTTTTACGCACGAAAGATTTAGTGCTCCAGGTGAATCCCCCCCCCCTCTAGCAGGTGAAAGTTTAAGGCGAGACACGAATAGGTGAATCAAGAATTCTTTCTTTGCCTAAAATGGCGGAACCCATTAACTTTCGACGCAAGAGGGACAGGCGAAACAAGAGTACGCAAATCAAGAAGTTTGCTCCAGGTGAATCCCTCCCCTCTAGCAGGTGAAAGTTTTAGGCGAGACAGGAGCAGGCGAATCAAGAAGTAACCCGGGGCAGAGAGGCTGAAAAATAAACAGCTAAAAAATTATGTAATTAACTATAATTTATTTCATTCTAGCATTCCAGGCATCTAATTGTGCCAGAGAATTTTACCAAATGAAATTTAAATTTGACCTAAATCCTTTGCAAAATGCATGGGTCATTCGCTTTAAAATATCCGGAACCCCCAATAATTTTTCAAATCGGCGCCTACGACACATTGGCTGCCATTATTATTTTTTTCTGTTGTAGGTTTAACGATCCCCTAGATCAACTGAGTGGGCTATAAGCAGTTGCCCGTCCCTAATTTAGGGTCACTGGTTCCAGGGAAGGGCGAGAGCCAGCGCCATGAGACAAACACAACATCCGTGTCTCAACCAGGATTCGAACCTGGACTCATCTCGGACGAATGATCAGAAGCCATCGCTTAGACCACTGTGCCACTGGAGTGGCCCATTAGTTTCGGAAACGTTTATTAGCGTGACTAGTGGTTCCGTCGTACTTGTTACTCGCGCCACGTTGTCTCCGCCTTGGCATTAGTAATGTCGTTTAGGCTCGGTGAATCATTTGCAAGCGCAAGTTCGCAGTACGTCACAGCCCTCATAACCTCTTGTATTCATCTAAAAACTATGTACAAGAAACCTTCACACACGTAACTCACTCGAAGAAAACTCCGTAGTGACTTTTAAGAACATGCGTCATTGCTGTGACTTCAGTGTGTATATATAGAGGACGCACCGGACTGAGACAATCTGTCTGAAGATGGGAACAAGGTGTCCCGAAAGATCTCACGGATTGTGAAGTCGTATGACTTTTATTAAAAGTTCTTAAAAATCACTACGGAGTTTTCTTTGAGTGAGTTACGTGTGTGAAGGTTTCTTGTACATAGTTTTTAGTTTTATCAGCACGTAAACTTCAGTTCATTTATTCTTGTATTCATAACGACACATTTTTTCAAAATGATTACCGTGAAGTAAATTACTCCTATTTTTCACGCTATATTCTTTGTTAATAAGTCCATTTTTCATTTTATTATTACTACCATTATTTTACCCTCCGGGCAAAATTTTCTCCAGAGTTGCCTTAATTTCCCCGAACCTTGTTCGCGCGTTCAGACATATTCTGCACCCCTGCAAAGAGGTAAAATCAGTTTTTCATTGCTTGCATCCTTGCAGTGGATCATGACAGGATGAATAGTGCATGAATCGGAGGTCCGGTGGTAACCTTAAGTCTCTTCTTGTATTATGAAAGCATAGTTTTCACTAAAATCCATTGAGATAACAGCTGTATTTGAGGAAGCTGTTCCCTTTAAATTAAAAAAATGAAGCTTGTGATTTGGCAATGTATGAATGAGGTATTAACTTGTTCAGTTTTTCTACTAACTTATCAATAAACTCACCAACCGAGCTCGAGCAACATATCATTTCAGTTCGATCAGTCGAAACCCACCGACTGTACTTGACAGGGTCTTCTTCATCATCGTAGTCGGGTCATTCACACCACGACACCCATGATCTCAGATTTTGATGAAACTTGGCATGTTTGTTCCTTTTATGGATTTAAGTAAGCATACAAAATATTTTTGCTCTATCTCAAACGGTTTAGGTTTTACAGCCTGTTAAAGTTTTTGGAATTTCACGTTTTTTTTTATCGATCGGGCGGAGGAAACGCAATTTGTTCTTTTATAGAAAATAAATTACATATTCCTTATTTACCAACCAATGTTGATGAAAATTTTTATGAGTATACGTTAATATGAAAGGAATCCAGAAAATAATTAATTAAACCAGCAAGTACCTACACATGGTCAAGAAAAAATCCTGAAATGTTATTTTGAAAAATTTTTAAATGAAATACGGAGTTTCACACTAAGTGGAATATCATCGAAAAGGAAAAGGTAATCAAAAGAAAAAAATTTAATCCTTGTTCTAAAAGATATGCCTAACACATAAAAAAATAAAATGAATGGTTTTTTTCACTCCATTATTTTTTCTGACCTTCAAAAATAGAAATCACTTGACTCACTCACTTTCTTGAAATCATTAAATTAAAATTTTAGTAAAATTATATAAAAATGTGAACCAAAAATGTCACATGTCAACCAATTTAAAATTAAAAAGAGCTTTAAAATAAAACACAAAAAATTATACTAAAAAATCTGGTGGTACATGATTAAAATAATAGTAGATTTAATAATGTTAATTAGGCTTGTACAGAAAAATACATAAAATGTTATAAAATAGTTATCCAAAATCATATCTAAATTGAAATTTAGAAATAAGATAACTGATTTCCTTGTTTTTAACAATTAGGCCTAATTAATAGAAAATTACATTACAATTTAATTTAGTTTTAAAAACTAGTTCTAAACTCTGATAGTCAACTCACTAGTAACTGCTATTTCAAGAAATCTTATATAAGCAATCAAACCATTCAAGCTGTAACAAGACCATTAAGTGGTGCCCTGTCTACTGAGCAGGCACACTTGTTTAGACAAGTCAAGTCATGTTTGTCATGTCTACACAAGGCTGAACTGGATGGAGAAAAGGCTATAACATTAACGTTGAAGACAATAGACTTTTGATGAATTGGCCAGTGGGCATTAGGGACAATTTCAGTCGTTAGATGGCACTGCGTCCGAAGGTATAAACAACTCAGTTTGCATGTTGTTTGAATTGCTGGATTGTGTATGTTCATCGTTTTTTCTTGTGTTTCTTTTAAAAAACCTGACAGTTTTAAAACCAAACTGTTGTTTTCACAGCAAAATCTAAAACATTTTTCAAAATGGTTTACTGTTGTGTGCCGATGTGCACATCTTCTGAGAAGAAAAACGTGGGACTTTCATTCCACGAGTTCTCCTTAGATCAGAACCTAATGCAACTGTTGCTGAAAGCAATATCTCGTCAGGATTTTTCTCCAAATGACAAGTCACCTTCAACTGTTGTCTGTGGTAAGCATTTTCATTCTGATAATTACGTACCTAATTCAGTTTTAGAAAAAAACCTCAGCTATATAAACTCATATTAAGTAAAACAGTGGGTAAATGTGTAGATTTGAGTTTTAAATTATTTCGTCGGAAAAATGTTAGTACCTGGGAAAAGTGCAACGTACAGATTTTAGAGTATGGAAATTAATGGCAAATGGTGCAGAAATTTCCTGTTTCAAATGTCTTTTAAAGATTTTTATCATAATATTTATGTGTAAGTGCAATGCAGTGACTATTACGATAAAACTCTTTAAAAGACATTTAAAACAGGAAATTTCGGCACCATTTGCCATTAATTTCCATACTCTAAAATCTGACGAAATAATTTAAGATGCTAATCTACACATTTACCAAAATCTCAGCCCTAGGTCGTTGAAGAATAAAGGAGGAATGAGATTTACACATCAATTACACTAGTTCCTACTGAAAAATTGTCTTGCCCAAGTACTATGAATTCATTAATCTGTTCACGTGAAAGTGAATAAAAATAAAATCTCAAATGTAAATAATCATACGGAATCAGTTTGTTTATGAGAACTATGTCAATAGATGGTGCTGCGTCCTAACTCATCTTTTCTGTTCTCGCTGTTTTTGCTTAATGTTACAGCTTGATAGGATCCAGTTCAGCCTTGGTCTACACAAGTGAGCCTGCTCAGCAGACAGAACCTGGCATCCACTAGTCAGTCAGTCACAGGCTATTGCCAGTGTAACATGCATGATTGGTGGTTATGTTTTACAGTTTTTTATCTGATTTAGTTTTTTTACTGGACTGTGCTGGATTTTGTTGTACTGTAACTGTTTGGTTAACAACTAAGTGTGTGCAATTTTGCTTAGTACCTAATATTAATTATATTTTGAAAAGAATCTATTGTGGAATTAACTTTTTTACGGGTCTTATGAAAGTTGGTTGTCAAATTTTTGAACTAAAGCCTAGTTCGTCATCAGGACTACATCACTGAAGTAGTTGCTGCCACTCAGTTGGAAGAGTCCAACCACAATTATCGTTAATTGTGATACTTCTTCTTCTTGCTATTTCGATCCCTTCTTCTAGTTTCCTCTTTACTAAGTTTGACTGGTGGGCGATTATTTTTACTGAGTCCCAATTTATGGAGTGTCCACTTGCTTGTATGTCTGTCTAGCCCTGTTCTGTTACTAATGTTCCTAATAGCTGCTGTAACTGCGGACTCAGCTATATAGGAGAAACAGGAAGAAGTATTAAAGTCCGAATGAAAGAACACTAAGCAGCTATTAAGAACATTAGTAACAGAACAGGGCTAGACAGACATATACAAGCAAGTGGACACGCCATAAATTGGGTCTCAGTAAAAATAATCGCCCACCAGTCAAACTTAGTAAAGGGGAAACTAGAAGAATGGATCGAAATAGCAAGAAGAAGAAGTACCACAATTAACGATAATTGCGGTTGGACTCTTCCACCAACTGAGTGGCAGCAACTACTCCAGTGACGTAGTCCTGATGACGAACTAGGCTTTAGTTTGAAAATTTGACAACCAACTTTTTTGAATAATAACCTCTATAAGACCCATAAAAAGTTAATTCCACAGTACACTATGAATAGAGGTGCCATAAATTCATTTACAACAAGAATCTATTGTTAATAAGTATTTTTTGATTGTTGGAAAAATGGAGAAGTGCAATGTGGGGGAAGTTACTGACAGTGATTGTCATTTGTTGAACTATGTCAAGAAAAAAGAAATACAAACTATTGAAAAACTGTCTGAAACTGATTTAACTCTTTAAAAATTGAGAACGGAATCAAGTTATGAGTTAAAAACTATTTGTCTTCATCATCAAAGTGTGTTTTTGAAAAGTATGAATTTTTACAAAAGATATGTTGTGACCCTTTTAAAAAACATAAAACTTCAATTAAAAAAACACTTTGTGTTGTAATTATAGAACAGAGTAGGCTAATTTTATCAATGGGCTACAAAGTGAAACCAGGACAAAAATGTTGTGCATTTTGCAGGAACAAGCTACTTAAAATCAAACAAACTGATGAGAGTAATGTTGAAAGTGGCTTAAATGCACAAGACGAGGAAGTTGATGATGAGGGATTAACTCTTGATGAACTACTCCAATTACAAAAGAAGTGTGATTGATCAACTAAATTCTTCATTCCATGAAATCGGGTGTTCCCCAATGAAATTACATGCACTTGGAGAACATAGCAGATCATCTTACAGTAAAAAAAAATTACAGAGAGTACATGAAAATGTAAAAAGAAAAATTCAAACTGTTCTTGAAGTTGATTTGCCTCTGGCAAAAAATGAGGAAGAAAATGACTTGGAAAAAAGTGTGATAAAAAAATCTGAAGATTTGGACAAGCTCGTAGATATAATTAAAAATGAATTAAGTGGTACATCAAGAAACAAACAGATTCAAATGCTGACAATTCCAGCTTCATTAATGTGGTCTAGATGAAAAATAAAAGAGACTTTCAACGCATCTGATTATTCTGTTTGTAAGGCTCAAAAACTGTTCAAAGACAAGGGTTTTTTAGCAGAACCAGATCGTAGACGTGGGAAAAAGTTTAGTCCTGAAACTATTGAATTGGTAAAAACGTTTTATCAGTGATGAGGAAAATAAGTATACGACAGAAAAAGTTTGATTTTATGTAATCTTAGTGAGCTATACTCAAATTTTAAATGGGAATACCCTGACTTGAAAATAGGTTTTTCAAAATTTTGTTCTCCGAGACTTAAGTGGTGTGTTTTGGCTGATGCCAGTGGCACACACTTAGTGTGTGTATGCACAATACATCAAAATGTTATTTTATTGATTCACGGAGCAGGTATTGAAGAGGATTACAAAGAAATTATGTCATATATTGTTTGTGAAGGGGCAGGAAGAGAATGTATGCTGAGGCATTGTAACAAGTGCCCATCAAAAGATAACCTTGTCCAGTTTTTACAGTCCAAATTTGAGGTATGCTTCCTCAGGAAAACAGAGGCAAAAATCCTTAAAAACACGTAATAAGTCCCGAAACTTGTTCTATGATTCATCAGCACATGAATTATTCCCCACTAAGCTTACCTATTATGCCACAAAACAAATTAAATATTTCGACGAGCGGCTTGATGTGAAGCAAATGCACGCAATGTTAAAAACCTGAATCCCGATTTAAACATTAAATACGAATTTTACCTTGATTATTACAATAACAATTTTGGATTACAATTCAGTCAACCAGAAGTTGACACTTGTAATTAAATGTGAGGAACTGGAAACAAAAAATAGGGACCTTTCATTAGCAGATTCTGTGAAATGAGCAGCAGAAGTGGAGCTACAGGTTCACAAACAAACAGCGAAGAAGTTTTACAGCAAACTCCAGAACGTCACCGAACAATGTTCTGAACATGATGATACCATTGATTTATCATTTGATTTTATGCAGATTTTGCCTCTCCCAAAAATCCCTGTCAACTGTGGGTGAAATCCTTTGGCATAAAAAAACCTAAAAACATCCAAGTTTGAAATGTTTTTATACCATGAGAGGGAAGCTTACATGGGGGCAAACGAGGTCTGCAGTTTTTTGGCAAAATATCTCAACGACTTTATCTCTCCAGCAGTGAAAAACCTGTACCTTTTTTCTGATGGTTGTACGGGACAGAATCAAAATCACACAATTAGATTTTGCCTCGCTTTGACTAATTCAGGGCGTTTTGACAAAATTATTCGTTGTTTCCCGATTCAAGGTCATTCCTTTTCCCCTAATGTTAAGAGATTTTGGGGTGATCAAGAAAAAGATCAAAAAATACGATCGGGTGTGCATCCCACTGGAGTACAAAAATCTGGTTGAACAAGCCAGAAGCAAATTTCATGCGACTACATTAAACTCGTTGGACGTTATAAATTTTGATGGGTGGTGAAAACCGATATACAAAAAATATCCAATTGCTGTGGAATTGCATGGGAAGGCAATCCCTCAACAGCTAAAGGTGAAATTAGCACCAACATGGTACATGGAATTCTGTTACTGTACACAGAATGGAATCGTGACTATTTACAACTTTATTGATGGTTTATTAAAATATGTGTTTAACCTCAGGAAACCTCGTCAATCACACCCTGAACCAATCAGCTTGCCTACTACTCCTTGCTACACATCCAGAAAAGTTCGTATAAATAGGTAAAAAATGGAAGTCATCAAAAAAGGGAAGGAGTACATACCACAGGAATTTCGTGGTTTTTATGAACTATTCTCAAGGCCTGTCAGACACTGCTGTTGAAAATGAACTTTCTTGACAAAAAATAATTTCACACTTACTGTAACATATTTTACAAGTCAGTTATGTTTTAGATGTTTTTTTGTAATTTTTTTCAATGTCAAAATGAGGTGAATTGAGAGTTTTGTTGATTTTTAAAAAAAAAAAACATGATTATTTCTAATGGAAAAAACGTTTGGGTTTCACTATCCTGGAGTTATTCATTGAGTGCAGAAACAACATAAGTTCAATCTGGTTTTTGAATATGTACACAAATGCGTGCAATGGGAATCAACGAAACATTATCAGATTATGTTTCTGCAGTGTAACTTCAATTACTGAGCACAAGAAGCCCCATGAAATCAGGGGTTTGAAGTACTCATACAGTTTTATTGCTCTCCTGTAAAATTTTAAAAATAGGACTCAGGTGGTTTTTGCACTCACCGATTCAAATATCCACTAACGTAATTGCATAAACATTAAACCTGTAACTATACCTACTGTTAAAAAATGAATTAACTTACTTTAAAAACTCACCTTGCTTCTAGCCCCCAAAATCACTCACAGCACAAAACACGTTTCTACAGTACACGAACCTTTACCGCCAAAAATGAGAGACTAGTTTGTTTGTTTTTTGTTTTTTTTTTAAGATGGGATCTGAGGCCTATGGGAGATGGTAAGTTCTCAAGGCTTGGATCATGGCTTGGGTACCCAAGGTTGGTTCTTTTCTTTGATGGATTTAGGAAATCAATGTAGGAAATATAAGATTTCTGAAGCCGATCAGTTATGATATCCCTCCGCCGCTCAGCGTGCTTGGGTTTGCTGCTTGGTACACTCTTGGTCGTGTCTGCCATAGGAAAGCATTGAAAATTTGTGATTTTTAGCAGCTCATATTTTTTGTTAAACTGGTTTGTCAGCGTAAATTTTTTTCTGGGTTTGACAGCTTACTTTAGCTTGTACATATTTAGTTTCCATGGGATCCTGCGTGGCATTCAGCTGTGCAAATAAATTTAAAAAGAAAATACCAGGTATGTCATTCATTCCACCGGTTAGTATCACTTTATTTTCGGTTTACTAGGTTCAATTAAGTTCTTTGAGAGCCGCCCCGGTGGCGTAGTGGTCTAAGGCGTTGGCCTCTGATCATTCGTCCGAAAGGGGTCCGGGATTCGAATCCCGGTGAGGCATGGATGTTGTGTTTGTCTTACGGCACTGGCTCTCTCCCTTCCCTGGAACCAGTGACCCTAAATTAGGGACGGGCTATTGCTTATAGCCCATTGAGTTGCTCACGGTGGTCGTTAAACCTCAAAAAAAAAAAAAAAAAAAAGTTCTTTGAGATTCAATCGTCGATTGCAATTTACTGTGAATGGATACTGTATATTTTGCTGTGATTTTCTTTCTTTTAGCATATTGTGTAATGTTCTAAATTTGTAGCAAAATTAAAGAAGTCGCTATGTTTACGTAGGTTATACAGAGTTGTTTACGAAAGTTGTAGCAAATTTTTCTGGAATAGTGGTTATGTAATCGGAGGGGTATTCATAACTGAACCACGTTTAAAAGGATGTTCAATATAACTACATTATTACGATAATCGTCTTTGAATTATTAATAACCCACCTATAATTATGACAGTGTTCATATCCAAAAACTTTCCGCCGCCCCGGTGGCGCAGTGGTCTAAGCGATGGCCTCTGATCATTCGTCCGAATGGGGTCCGGGTTCGAATCCCGGTGAGGCATGGATGTTGTGTTTGTCTTACGGCACTGGCTCTCTCCCTTCCCTGGAACCAGTGACCTTAAATTAGGGACGGGCGACTGCTTGTAGCCCATTGAGTTGCTCACGGTGGTCGTCGTTATACCTCCAATCACAAAAAAAAAAAAAAAAAACTTTCCACTATAAACAACAACGATGGGGGTTAGGAATTAGCTACATTTACCAAAAGTTCATCTATTTCTTTTTTCCTGATTTAGAGCTTGACCATTATACTAAATTGCAAATTTGACCATAGCTAGTAAATATAATAATCATTTTAAACTAATAGAAAATGTGCTTTTGATAGTGTGCTACAAGATCAGTTAATAGAACTGGAGCTCCTTTATTTAAAACTGAACTTCACATTACAAATATAGATTCTCTGGATTAACAGAGGACATTAAAACAGTAACTTTTGCATGTGAGACACTGCAGTCACTGTTTCTTGGAATTGTATGACAACGCAAAACATCACTGTTAATACACTGCTGGCGGAAAGTGAGAAAAGAACACCAAGAAGGAATTGGCGGACGATCATGAAATTTACATATGTTAATTGGGTCTAGTTTACGTATGTGTGATGTTCATTTCGGGACCCACCGGTGAGCGCTTACGACACCACACGGCATAATATGCAAATTATCGTCGGTGGTATTTAAGGAGTAGGGCGCCGCCCCGGTGGCGCAGTGGTCTAAGCGATGGCTTCTGATCATTCGCACGGAAGGGGTCCGGGTTCGAATCCCGGTGAGGCATGGATGTTGTGTTTGTCTTACGGCACTGGCTCTCTCCCTTCCCTGGAACCAGTGACCCTAAATTAGGGACGGGCGACTGCTTATAGCCCATTGAGTTGCTCACGGTGGTCGTTAAACAAACCTCCAATCAAAAGAAAAAAAGGAGTACGGCGAAGTGTATGTAATCAGTAGTCGGCGTATGGACACGTGCGAAGACTCTGAAGAAGCTGCAATTCCTGGACATGGAAGACGTGTACGATTTCAGCAGTTATCGGAATTTGAGCGAGGTCGTTTAGTCGGACTCCGCGAGGCCGGGTGGTCGTATCGTCGTATTGCGGAGCAAATTAGACGGGAAGTATCGGTGGTGGTACGATGTTGGCGTAGATGGTCCGAGGAACATTCCCACACAAGAAGACGTGGAACCGGGAGTCACAGACGGACTAATGAGCGGACCGATCGACGCATAAGAAGAGCGGCGTTGTCAAGCAGAACATCCACTGCGACGCAAATCCGAGCTGCCGTTGCACCTGAGGTGACTGTGCGAACAATCCGCAACCGTCTACTGGATGTAGGACTACGTGCACGTGTGCCTCTGTTATGTGTACCTCTGACTCCATCCCACCGTCAGGAACGGCTGCAGTGGTGTCGCCAACGTCTGCACTGGAGAACGCAATGGTGATCTGTCGTGTTCAGCGATGAAAGCAGATTCTGCTTGGGAGCCTCCGATGGGCGTATGCGTGTTCGCAGACGCACGGGGGAGCGTCTCCACCCTTCTTGCATCCGCCAGCGACACACAGGGCCTACACCTGGTCTCCTGGTGTAGGAAGCGATCAGCTATCACGCCCGTACACAACTAGTGTTTGTACCGGGTATGTTAAACAGCACCTCTTACATCAACATTATTCAGCCAGTTGTTGTGCCATTTGTGAGATCGGTCCGTCGTGGTGTTTTCCAGCAAGATAACGCACGCCCACACACGGCACGTGCAACACAACATGCACTTCAGGGTGTGAGACAACTTCCATGGTTCCATGGACTGCACGTTCACCGGATTTGTCCCCCATTGAGCACGTGTGGGATTTTATGGGACAACGACTTATCCGGTCTCCACGGCCAGCCACGACCATCCCCGATTTACGCGTCTAGGTTGAGGATGCTTGGAACTCAATACCCCAAACTTACATCCAACATCTGTACGACAGACTCCATGCCAGAATTGCACAATGTGACGCAGTTCATGGCGGTTCAACCTCGTACTAACCATGTTACATGGAAATGTAATTTTTCAGTTTACCAGCAAATACAGCTGCATTTTGCCATAATGTTTTGATCACGTTATCCTCTGTATTCCGTTATTATGCTGTATAAATTTCGTTGGTATCAGACGTCTCCTTCTTGGTGTTCGTTTTTCACTTTCCGCCAGTGTATCTCCTGATTCAACTTAAAACCACTTCGTATGTGAAACATAAAATGATGGTGATACTAAACACAGTGTCATATATTGTCATATTCTCCGGTATTCTTATATAGCTAATTTGTAGATGAATAAAGGTGGAGCAGATCGTGCTGATTGGCAACGGTTGGCTGGTGTGAAATTGGCTCTCCTGTTTCTAATCGGTGAACCCCGTAGGCTTATACAGGTAGGATACCGTGTATTTTTTTGTTTGTTTGGAGGTTTAACGACCACCGTGAGCAACTCAATGGGCTATAAGCAGTCGCCCGTCCCTAATTTAGGGTCACTGGTTCCAGGGAAGGGAGAGAGCCAGTGCCGTAAGACAAACACAACATCCATGACTCACCGGGATTCGAACCCGGACCCCATTCGGACGAATGATCAGAGGCCATCGCTTAGACCACTGCGCCACCGTGGCGGCCAGTGTATTTTGGTTGTGTCGTCGTTGGCGAAAGCGTTCTTGTTTCGTTGAATTTTTGAGACAGCGGCTTGTCTCAAAAATTCAACGTTTCTTTGCCTGCTAAAGTTTTGTGGGCGGTTGGTTCTTCCCATATTCAAGGTAGGATATTTTTCTTTGCATGCTCTTGTTTGCAGGGCCGGATGGAGATCTTACGGGGTCCAGAGCAAAATTTTATTCTGGGCCCTAAAAATAAATCTCATATTTTAATAAAGTCGTTTCTGAAATTTATCGTTCGTGAGGAAGACACACGAACACTACTGTAAAGACGAAACGATTATCTCAAAGAAGTATTTGCTTTAAGCTTAAGAAAAAGACCATAATATGGACTGAAAGTTCAGAGAGAGAGAGAGCGAGAGGAAAGAGAGAGAAAGAGAGAGAGAGAGAGAGAGAGAGAGGAAAGAGAGAGAGAGAGAGAGAGAGAGAGAGAGAGAGAGAGACAGAAAGAGAGACAGGGGAAGAAAGAAAGAGAGAAAATGAGAGGGATTTTGACTCTTATAACAGCTTATTCACAAAATGATAAAAAAATACCTGCTTAGCGAATATTTTCTCATTTCGAATATTTTTGTATAGGAAATACACTGACGGAAAAAAATCCCAACACCAAGAAGGGGTTGTGTTAGATAAATGACAGTTGGTAGTCGGTGAGAGTACATCTCTAAGATGACGTCTATGAAAATTTCGCGCTCGGCGCATACGTGTGGCGCTAGCAGCACCCCTCGGAACATGCAAAGCAGGTTTGCTGTAAATACGCGCTATAACGTTCGTGAGCGTTAGTTATCGTTGAGATTCGACGTAGTGTGTTGATGTTAGTCACGAATGCCTTTAAGAAGACGAAGAAGCCATTATCAACAGCTCACGGAGTTTGAACGAGGTCGTGTAATAAGGCTACGAGAAGGTGGATTTTCTTCCCGCAATATTACAGAACGACTTGGCAGGAATGTAGGCACTGTGCATGATTGTTGGCAGCAGTGGTCAAGGGAAGGTACTGCTTCAAGAAGACCGGGTTTCAGCCGGCCACGTGGCACTACTGAGAAGGAAAACCGCCGTGTACGGCGTATGGCCGTGGCGCATCGTACTGCGTCTGCGGCACCAATTCGAGCTGCAGTTGCCACCAACGTGACACAAAGAACTGTTAAAAATCGGTTACTTGAAGGACAGCTCCGAGCCAGACGCCCTGTAGCGTGAATTCCGCTTACTCCAAACCACTGCCGTTTGCGACGTCAGTGGTGTCGAGCGAGCTCATTGGAGGACGGAGTGGAGATCTGTTGTGTTTTCTGATGAAAGTCGGTTCTGCCTGGGTGCCAGTGATGGCCGTTTGTTGGTTAGAAGGAGGCCAGGTGAGCGCCTGCAACCAACCTGTCAGCGGCCGAGACACACTGGACCTACACCTGGAGTTATGGTCTGGGGAGCAATTTCCTATGACAGCAGGCGCACTCTCGTGGTTATCCCACGCACCCTGACGGCACAGTTGTACGTCGGTCTGGTGATTCAACTTGTTGTGCTGCCATTCATGAACAGCATTCCAGGGGGTGTTTTCCAACAGGATAACGCTCGCCCGCATACCTCTGTTGTAACCCAACATGCTGTACAGAGTGTCGACATGTTGCCGTGGCCTGCTAGATCACCAGATCTTTCTCCAATCGAGCACGTATGGGACATCATTGGACGACAACTCCAGCGTCACCCCCAACCAGCATTAACCGTCAATGTATCGACCGACCAAGTGCAACAGGCATGGAACTCCATCCCACAAACTGACATCCAGCACCTGTACGACACAATGCATGAACGTTTGCGTGCTTGCATTCAACAGTCGGGCGGTTGCACCGGTTATTAATGTATCAGCATTTCACATTTAAAATGGCCCTTCTCGCGCTTACATTAAGCTGAGATCTTGAAACCCTAATCGATTAAATATGTTACCTATACAAATGTATTGCCGCCATTTCATTCCTCTACAACTATTTTTCGAGGTGTTGGGATTTTTTTCCGTCAGTGTATAATATGGATCCTTCTAAAATAAATTAGTATAAACAGTTTTCCCCCTGATACATGTTTAGTGATTGATTTTTAATGCACAGTGTAGTAACTGACAAATTAGTGACTTTCTAAACTTTTATACGCGTTCATATATGAAAGTTGCCTTTTTTTTTTCAATTTCTTGTAATATTGGAAAAGTAGCCTCCATGTGTAGTCCGAAAGTAACATGGATATTGTTCTTTTTATTTCCTTAAATTTATCAGGTTTTCACACAAATTGTTGGATATATAAAAATAGTGTACCACAAAATGATGAAATTTAATTTGTTATTTCATGAATGCGGAAAAGATTAAGGGCCGCCCAGGTGGCGCAGTGGTCTAAGCGATGGCCTCTGATCATTCGTCCGAAAGGGGTCCGGGTTCGAATCCCGGAGAGGCATGAATGTTGTGTTTGTCTTACGGCACTGGCTCTCTCCCTTCCCTAGAACCAGTGACCCTAAATTAGGGACGGGCGACTGCTTATAGCCCATTGAGTTGCTCAAGGTGGTCGTTAAACCTCCAACCAAAAAAAAAAAAAAAAGATTAAGGTGGTTACAAAAATAATTTCGAATCCGCAAATCTCGTATTAAAAAATGGGGAGATTGGAAACAAACAAAAAACTTCAAAAATATATTTTTATGGGTCTTGGGCCCCAAAAGTTAAAAAAATATATACAGTTACATTTTTTTACCGAAAATTATTTTGTTTTCTAAACTGCGAGGCCCCTAAAGGCGCGGGGCCCGGGGCGACAGTCCCGGTTGCTCCTATGGTCCAGCCGGCCCTGCTTGTTTGTTGTGGTCAGTTGATTCGGGGTGGGCCCTAGCTCCGGCTGAAAGGATGCATTCTTCACCGGGTGATGAGCTTCCTCAGCTGGGTGGTTTGCTAGTAACAGTTAATGATTTTGTTCGATTCAATGGTCTCCTCAGGAATTGCTGCGTAGGACATTTGCGAGCGAAGTGACTCTTGAAATACTTCTTTCCGCGACTTCTGGGAAGCTACCCAGAGTCCGCCCCATGTTGTTGAAGAGATTCTTCATGGACAATATTTCAATGCATGACTCGATTTCAGACGCTCAGCTTTTACGTTCGGGTGACTTATTGGTGCGTTCCTCGAATCTCATTTGCTTGCTGGAAATTTGTCAACTTTCTAATTTTCTTCAGGTACCTGTCAAAACTCAGGTCCTCTCTAATCTTATGACAACGAAGTTTTTAGTTCGAGATGTGGACATTGAAGCCCCTGTAGATGAGATTGCTACGGAATTGTTGGACCGTGGTGTGAACTGTCTTCGTGTTGTTCGGTTCCGACGTTCAGTAAATTCCTCGAGGGTCCCTACTTCTTCGGTCCTAGTGGAGGAACTGCATGGGCTTTACTAACCGTGACACTATCTATCTGTGTTATTCCAGATATGCGGTCAGACCCTTCTTGGATTCGCCTAGGCAGTGTAAAAGTTGTTAGCGTTATGGACATCTATCAGCCTGTCGTAGTGCCGCTCGCTGTTCTTGTTGTGGTGAAGGACATGAGTCTTCGGTATGCTCGGCGTCGAGCTTCCAGTGCGTATTGTGCGAGGGCTCTCATCCTGCTGCTGACACGAACTGCCTAATTTACCTCCAAGAAAAGCGGATCCTAGATATTATGGCTTCGAAGCATCTCAGCTATCCTGAAGCTCGGGACTCTGTGCGTTAACTCCACCAGACCTCATATGCGGCGGCGACACAGGCTCAACATCCGTGTGCTTGCTCCTCTGCCTTCCCTCAGCTTCTGGACATCATCTCCAAACTCACCAGTAGATTGGACTCATTGACGAATCTTCTTTCACCTCCTTCCCTACATGCCGGTCCCACCTCAACCGCTGCACAGGTGCAAGGCTGAAGTTTTGCAGAATCCTCCCACTACAGTTGCAGCGAGCTCAGCTTCTTCAGTGCCTGCTGAGCAACCTCCTGACACTGGCCAAAGCGCCGATTAATTCCTGTCATGCGAAGAATCTGTGGTTCCGTATGTGGAGTCTGCTGCGGAATCCGTCAAACTTTCTCACTCCAGAACCTTCTTGTGTCCTCCATGCGCCATGCCTTTCTCTTTTCGTCCAGCCTTGCTGTTTCACCTGAACGCTCATCGTGACGACGGTAAGTTTCTTTGTAGCCTCTGTTCCAAGCGGTTCAAGACGGCATCCGGCCTCGCAGAGCACTTTCCTCTTCATGAATAGTTGGTCGCTGGTCCAATGGAATGCGCAGACTCTTCGCTCGAAAAGACCTTATTTCACCGACAGTTCTATTTTTGCTACAGATACGATCTTGACTATCCAAGAATCCTGGCTACCTCCTGGTATCTCTTTTTCCCTCTCAGCCCGTGCGGTGTATAGAAGTGATCGGGGGAAGGGTCGGTGGGTGGCCTCCTTACTGCAACCAGGTCGGATATCTCTTTCAGATTGGTGGACATCTTCGGCTCGGATTCGAACGAACAGCTTCTTGCTACGGATATCTTCTCTGGCGACACCACGATTAGGATTATTAATTTATACATTCCCTCCCCTCCCCTCTCGGCGCTCTTACTTGGACGGATCGAACAACTGCTCACTGATTGTTGTATGGTGGTTGGGGATTTCAACATTCATCACCCTAGCTGGGGTTCTGCTTCTCCGAGCCGGGGAGGTACTGAGTTCGTGGACTGGCTTTGCTCACATGATCTTTGTCTCCTAAACTCGGGGGCCTCTACCTTTTGCAGAGAGTCAAGTTGCTCTGTCTTGGACCTCACCTTGTGCTTTCCTCAGCTGGTTCTGTACTGCTCCTGGTCAGTGGATAGTGACCTCTACGGTAGCATCCATCATTCTGTCATTATAACATTGGCAGCAGGGATGTTTGGCTCCCCTCTCCCTCCTTCACTGGGTCTGCAGCCAGTTGCTTGGTCAGTGGCTTGGCCATCCATCCAGAAGATTATCCGAGGTGAACTTCCTTCCACTCCTGACGGTGCCGCTCTGATCCTGGACCGGATTTCCCAGATTCTCCATGCTTCTCGTCGACCCAGCGGTCAGCGTCGACGTTGGTCTCCCTGGTGGGACTTTGATTGTGCTCAGCGGCTTCGCAAGAAACGCCGCCTCCTTCGCTATGCCACGTCGTCCGGCTGCCTCTTCGCTTGGACGTTATATCGGCAGGAAGAACGGAGTCTTCGCCACCTCCTCACACTTAAGAAACGTGCCTACTGGAAGGCACAATGCAAAGACACCTCGAGGCCAGGCTTCGTTTTCTCCATCTTCTGCCGTCTGAAATCTCATGTTGGATCGAGCCCGGATCTCCTGCTTCTTCGGATTAACGATTCCCTTGTTGCTGATCCGGTGGATCAGGCTTCGGCGTTTGGTGATCTCTTTTCCACAGCCTCAGGCTGTTCGATGCACTCCATTTCTATTGACCATGATGAATCTTCCCTAGTGGTGGATGCGTTACTTACAGCCGGCGAAGTTGCCAGGGCTATTAATGGATCGCCCCGACGCTGTGCACCCGGTCCCGATGGATGTACTTATGAACTGGTGAGACGTATATGGAGGTGGAATTCGTCATGGCTGGTTGACCTCCTTAACCTCTTTTGGTCTGCCGGCGTTCACCCTTTATGCTGGAAGGAGACCTGGGTGATCCCAATAAAGAAGCCTAACAAATCTGCTCATGACTTATCATCATACCGAATGATCACTCTCAGATCGGTTTTTTCGAAGATTTTGGAGAAAGTCCTGGTCTCTCGCCTCACAGACTTCATTCTCTCTCATCAGCGGATCAGCAAGCTGCAGTTCGCATTTTTGCCAGAACGTTGCACATCGGCGTGCCTTCTGTCGATCCAACGTCATCTTCTGGCGGCTCGAGTTAGACATAATTATGTTTTTCTGGTGTCTTTGGACCTTCAGGTGGCATACGATTCGGTCTGTCATTCTGCTCTCCTGAGTAAATTGGCGTCTCTGGGTGTTCGTGGAAGTCTTCTCCGTTGGTTGGCTGACTACCTTGCTTGGCGCAGATTTCGCGTTCGTTGGCGGGGAACGGTGGCATCCTCCTTTCCTAATTGTCGGGGTGTTCCTCAGGGTAGCTCCATTTCGCCTATAATTTTTAACTTATACATTGATGATGTGGTTGATTGCTGTCATCCGAATGTGCATTTGTTTTTATTTGCAGACGACATTTTTATTGTTTCCTATAGTCCCAACCGGGCGGCGGCACTTAGCTACATGCAATCCACTTTGGATTCCATTGCTCAGTGGGCATCTTCCTGGGATTTACGTCTCTCTCCTTCTAAAAGTTTCGCGGTTGACTTCTCTCGTAAGCGCCGGTCGCCGGCCCCTCCTTTCCAGCTGGGCTCCGACTCAGTGGCCTGGCAGTCCTCCATCAAAATTTTAGGGGTCTGGTTTAACTCCTCCCTGACTTGGTCTTCCCACCTCACGCACGTCAAGAAGTCAGTCTTCCCAGCCTTCTCTGCTGTTAAAGTTGTTTGTCATCGCCGGTGGGGTTTTGCCTTCCTCAACGCTCTTGCCTTTGTCGTTGCTGTGATTTGGCCAATTCTGGAATGTGCAGCTCCGGTCCAGCTCGCATCCCCCACTTATCTCTGCGACGTTCTAGAAGTTCTGCTCAACCATGCACTCCGTGCAGCCATTCACCTCCCTCGTTCGACGCCTGTTGCGGTCTTGTGTGCTGAATGTGGAGTCGTTAGCGTCCGATTTTTGTAGCGCCACCTGTCGATGGGTCAGCGTTCGCCTATCGCTAATCTTCTTCTGGAAGAGGACGCCTTGTCATTCTACGTTTGGAGATCCCATGGCTTTCCCCTTGGAATCGTGCTCAGTCGCTTCCGACAGGAGCCACTTTTCGTCAACAGCGATCTTCTTCAGGCTCTGCCGTCCCCTTCTGTTTCGTCTGCACCCTGCTACTCGATTATCTGTCTGGGTCTCTTTTTTCAGTGCCAATATCTGCATCCGATGCTTCTCAGACATCGCTTTGGGGTGTTCTTGGCCCAGTACTCAACGTCGCACCACATCATTGCAACTGACGCTTCGAAGATTAACTCCTCGGTGGCGATCGGGCATTTTTTTCCACGGAACAATTCCAGCCGTTCGTTCTCCTTGACTATTTCCTCAGTGTTCTCGGTTGAAGCGTGGGACCTAATAACAGCGCTTTAATTTGCTCCCGGCCCGTGCGGTGGCCTCTTGCTGCTTATTGATAGTTGTTCTGTTCTACAGGCTTTGTTGGCATTAAATCGCAAATGCAAATCTCAAGACATTATCGTTCTTCTGCATGACTTTCTTCAACGACTCCGCTCTTTTTACGAGGACATTGTGCTCATTTCGTGCCCGGCTCATGTTGGTCTACCAGCGAATGAGGCCGCTGACGCTCGCGCCCGACGGGGCCATGCTGAGGGCCTGGCCTCCCCCCCGCACCCAGTTACAGCCTCCGACGCTGCTTGGCACAGTGGTAACATGATAATATCCGCTTCTGATTCAGCCTGGCTTTCGTCCGGGTGGGCAGAGCGATATCCGTCCATCAGCTTCCGTCACAGATGGCTTAGCGAACATTGTTATCGAAGTTCCTCAGCGGTCATAATTCAGAAATTACGCACTGACATGGCACCTTTAAACAGCTACCTCTTTCTGATTCGGAAACGTTCTTCCCCGATGTGCTTCTGTGGCTCCGGGCCTGAGACTGTTCCTCACTTCCTCCTCTCTTGTCCTGCGCACAGCGCATATCGGAGGGTTTGTTTTGGAGTGACAACCCCTCCTTCCACTACTTCCGTCTCTGCTCAAACATATTCCTTGTTGGACATTCGAGACGCTTCCGTGGCAAAACGTAAAGTTCGGGCCTTGGAGAAATTTATAACTCTCTCAAGACGCTTCTCCTTTTGAACGCTCCATTTCTAACCTTCCTTCTCATGAGCGTGTTATATGATGGACTTTTGTGATGCTGCCGTGGCTTCAAGTGCTGGTCGCAAGGAGGTTCACTTCCCTGGCTGGTCGTGCATCTTCGAGATTCTTAGTGATCAGGAGACATTTTCGCTATTACCGCATAGCCAACTAATTGCTGTGAGACACAAACATCAGTCTATATGCCTCATCGTCTTCTATAAAAAAAAAGGAATAAAGGTGATTGGCAACACCCATCATCTCGGTGGTTGTTGTGATCTGTAATGGCTGTTTGTCTTACTGATTGATAACTAAGATGTTATTACCTGGTGTCAGAATTGTGGGATCGTGAATGTTGTAGTGTTATGACTAATTTGAGGCAACTCTGTTGAGTTTATAGTTCAAGTAACATGGATTCTGCTAACGTTCGTCTTTTTTTTTGAAGGTATAACGACCACCGTGAGCAACTCAATGGGCTATAAGCAGTCGCCCGTCCCTAATTTAGGGTCACTGGTTCCAGGGAAGGGAGAGAGCCAGTGCCGTAAGACAAACACAACATCCGTGCCTCACCGGGATTTGAACCCGGACCCCTTTCTAACGAATGATCAGAGGCCATCGCTTAGACCACTGCGCCACCGGGGCGGCCGTTCGTCTTCCTCAAGAGTTGAAAGTAACTGCTGACAACATGGCCGCAAAATAGAAAACAATCATTCGAATTTTATGCAGTTGCTACGCAACTTTTTGAGAGACCACCACAGGTGATTTGGTGATGCAACGTTTTGAGAGACCACCACAGGTGATTCTTAGTGATCAGGAGACATTTTCGCTATTACCGCATAGCCAACTAGTTGCTGTGAGACACAAAGCTCAGTCTATAGGCCTCATCGTCTACTATAAAAAAAAAAAGGAATAAAGGTGATTGGTAACACCCATCATTTTTTTTTTTTGATTGGAGGTTTTTTTTTTTTTTTTTTTTTTTGATTGGAGGTTTAACGACCACCGTGAGCAACTCAATGGGCTATAAGCAGTCGCCCGTCCCTAATTTAGGGTCACTGGTTCCAGGGAAGGGAGAGAGCCAGTGCCGTAAGACAAACACAACATCCATGCCTCACCGGGATTCGAACCCGGACCCCTTACGGACGAATGATCAGAGGCCAGCGCCTTAGACCACTGCGCCACCGGGGCGGCACACCCATCATTTCGGTGGTTGTTGTGATCTGTAATGGCTTTTTCTCTTACTGATTGATAACTAAGATGTTATTACATGGCGTCAGAATTGTGGGATCGTGTATGTTGCAGTGTTATGACTAATTTGAGGCAACTGTTGAGTTTATAGTTAAAGAACATGGATTCTGCTAACGTTCGTCTTTTTTTTTGAAGGTATAACGACCACCGTGAGCAACTCAATAGGCTATAAGCAGTCGCCCGTCCCTAATTTAGGGTCACTGGTTCCAGGGAAGGGAGAGAGCCAGTGCCGTAAGACAAACACAACATCCATGCCTCACCGGGATTTGAACCCGGACCCCTTTCTAACGAATGATCAGAGGCTATCGCTTAGACCACTGCGCCACCAGGGCGGCCGTTCGTCTTCCTCAAGAGTTGAAAGTAACTGCTGACAACATGGCCGCAAAATGGAAAACAATCATTCGAATTTTATGCAGTTGCTACGCAACTTTTTGAGAGACTACCACAGGTGCAAGCCGCTACTTTCAGTCAGCAATAGGAACTTCGGCAACTATGATTTTCAATACTTTTAATTTGTTTTAGGCGGCGCAGAGCGATGTAGCTGTGATTAAAAAAAGATTTGATGATTGCTTTGCCCCAAAACCAAATGAGACGTATGTAGGCTACTTATTTTTTACTTGTGTGCAGGGTGAGCAAGAGAATTTCGATTCTTACTTAACTAAACTTCGAACAAAAATTATTAATTGTGCTTTTGGTAATTTACAAGATGATTTGTTGCGTGACAAGATTGTGCGTGCTGTTCTTTCAGATAAAGTTCGTGAATTATTATTAGCTGAGGGAGAGTTGGCATTGAATAAAGCGATTGATATATGCAGAGCTAGTGAACGGGATTCGAATCAACTTTAGGAAATGAGGGCAGTGATGAATAAAGATAAAGAAGTCCTTTCGTTAAGAATAAACAAACAAGAAAGATGACACCGAATTTTCGGGTGTAATAAGCACGTCTTTTGAATCCGTTCTGACGCAAATTAAATTTATCAAAGCTATTCAAAGTCAATGGAACCGGTATGGAAAACAATAGTATCTGACGGAAGAAAGAAGTTTTTCAATCGGGTCTTTAATCTCTCAGATATTGCTGTAAACGAAATCGTGAGCTTACGAACTCTTAGAAACAGAATTATCGACAAAAATAAGATGTGACTTTACGTCCTTTGGTAGGAAAACCATGCACAACTTTAGGAAGAAAGTATTCACAAAAGGTTTATCCATATGAGCTGTATCGGTCCAAGAAAAAAAATTTAGTTGAGTTTTCAGGAACCTAGATTTTGCTACAAATACATCAGAAGTAGAAATTAACACTTATAATCCCTGGTGGCCAACCCATTCTTTCCTAAACATTAGAAATTACGTGAAAAATATTTTCCATAAGGTCTTGTATGCGATACAGGAAGAATTTTTCAAATCGGAGTTTTAGGAGCAGATAACGCAATTCACCATTGTGCGCCCTAGCGGAAAGTGTATGATTTACTTGAAAATTTTGAATTTATAGGAAAAACATTTCGCATCGGAAACACTATCCAACAAAGAAGGAATTTTTCAAATCGGACTTTTAGAAGTAGAGATATTGACAAAAATAAGATATACATCTACGCCCCTGGCATAGAAACCATGCATTATTTCAAGAAGAAAATGTTCCTAAAATGTTTGTCGACATGAGTAGTATCGGTCCACAAAAGACTTTTTTTTAATCGAGATTTCAGAAGCTCATATTTTTCTGCAAATGCATCAGAAGCGGAAATTAAGACTTACGCCACCTGGTGGCCAAACAATTTTTTACAAAAATTTGAAATTACGTGCAATCGATTTCCCACCAGGAGCTGTATCCGGTGCAGAAAGAATTTTTCAGATCAGAGATTTAGAAGCAGAGATATAGGGGAAAACGCAATTTACCTTTACGCCCCCTAGCGTAAAGTCTATGAATTACTTGAAAATTTTGAATTTATAGGAAAAACATGTCACACTATAAACACTATCCAACAAAGAAGGAATTTTTCAAATCGTACTCCCAGAAGTCGAGATTTTGACAAAAAATAAGATATACATCTACGCCCTCTGGCGTAGAAACCGTGCACTATTATAAGAAGAAAATGTTTCTAAAAAGGTTTGTCGGCATGAGTAGTATCGATCTACAAACGACGTTATTTTCAATCGAGAATTTAGAAGCTCATATTTTGCTGCAAATACATCAGAAGCGGAAATTAAGGTTTACGCCCCCTGGTGGCCAAACTATTTTTTTTACAAAAATTAGAAATCATGTGCAAACGATTTCCGATCAGGAGCTATATCCGGTGCAGAAAGAATTTTTCAGATCGGAGATTTAGAAGCGGAGATATAGGGGAAAACGCAATTTACCTTTACGCGCCCTAGCGGAAAGTCTATGAATTACTTGAAAATTTTGAAATTATAGGAAAAACATGCCACATGGAAAACACTATACAACAAAGAAGGAATTTTTCAAATCGGACTCCTAGAAGTCGACATATTGACAAAAATAAGATATACACCTACGCCCCATGGCGGAGAAACTGTGGAATATTTTAGGAAAAAAATATTCCGAAAAGGTTTATCGATGTGAGTGGCATCAGTCCACGAAAGAATTTTTTCAAAAGCCGCCCCGGTGGCGCAGTGGTCTAAGGCGCTGGCCTTTGATCATTCGTCCGTAAGGGGTCTGGGTTCGAATCCCGGTCAGGCATGGATGTTGTGTTTGTCTTACGGCACTGGCTCTCTCCCTTCCCTGGAACCAGTGACCCTAAATTAGGGACGGGCGACTGCTTATAGCCCATTGAGTTGCTCACGGTGGTCGTTAAACCTCCAATCAAAAAAAAAAAAATCGATATTTCAGAAGCTCAGATTTTATGGCAAATACACCAGAAGCGAAAATTAACACTTACGCCCTTGGTGGCCAAAGTATTCTTTACCAAAAATTCGAAATTGTATGCAAAAGATTGTGCATCAGGAGATGTATCTGCTGAAAAAAATATTTCAAATCGGAGTTTTAGAAGAAGAGTTATCGGAAAAAATACAATTTACTTTTACGCCCCCCAGCGTAAAATCTATGCGTAATTTGAAGAAGAAACTATATCCAAATACTCTACGACATAAATGGAATCGAAAGATAAATAATTTTTTTCAATCGGATGTTTAGAAGCAAACATGTGGAATAAAACGTATTTTTGAATTCGACATCATCTGCAGTTACGCTAGCGGCGAATCATCATTGGCATATTTCAAGCTTTCGAATGCAAAAATAATTTTTTAAATCGGACTAATAGTTGCACAGATACCGTGGGTACAGACGGACGGACGGACGGACGGACAAACCGATAACATAAGCACGATCTTTTTTACAAATAACGTGCTAAAAAAAGGGTTCCTACAGAATTCAATTGCTCAGAAATACGCGAAGGATCGAAGTCCACAGTGGACATCAAAGCGAAGGGAGTGTGTTGGCGAGTGGTTTCGTGCACCAATTTCGGAAGTGTCCTGCTTTCAGCGTGACGTGTAATTACTGTTCCAAGAAGGGACACTATGCGTGCCAATGCAAAGCTAATATGAAAACCCTTAGTGACGAAATAAGGAAGTTCATGAGATTAGCAAATCTGATAGTGATTTGGAGGACATTACTACATATACCTGTGGTACTTTACAAATCAGTGAAGTGATTAATTTCTCAAGTAATTACCTAGGTAAATTGTATACAAAAGTGCTATTTGATAAAGGAATTTGCGCTAATTTTAGGATTGACACTGGTGCAGAAGGGAAAGTCATAACTGCAGAATTGGTCAGACAACTATCGGTGAAAATTTCAAATTGCCGCCCCGGTGGCGCAGTGGTCTAAGGCGCTGGCCTCTGATCATTCGTCCGTAAGGGGTCCGGGTTCGAATCCCGGTCAGGCATGGATGTTGTGTTTGTCTTACGGCACTGGCTCTCTCCCTTCCCTGGAACCAGTGACTCTAAATTAGGGACGGGCGACTGCTTATAGCCCATTGAGTTGCTCACGGTGGTCGTTAAATTTCAAATCAAAAAAAAAAAAAAAGAATTAAAATTCACAAGTTAAACGACTGAGGTCTTTTATTAATACTGTGACGATCCCCCCTCTCATAATTAATTGGCGATAGGCGTGGCTAATTAACGGTAATTGAAACTTGATTGGGGGTTTTAATTAACAGAGAGTTATAATTTAAACACTTGCGAGGAGCGGTATATAAAGAAAAGATCTGCTGGCACCTTGAATTCAAGTGGCGATTTGCAGGTGTTTGCCACGAGAACAAAGAGCCCATAAACGGAAATGGGACGGGTCAGAGTTTTAAAGCTATTTCCCATGACTCAAAGGTGTTTGGACGGCAAAAGCGTTTAAAGCTTTTGTCTGTGCCGCGTGCGAAACAATGGGAAAGCTCTTGGACTTGAAGAGCGGTTTATAATAAATATGTCGCGGTTTCAAGTGTTAGAATTCACCGCTTACCAACGTTTTGGGGGACGAGAGACTGTTGTTGAGAGTGACAGAGTCCGATTGAGAGCCGAGAGAATGAGGAAGGATTTTGTCTCGCGCTAGAACAAATGCTTGCCCTCTGCGTGCTCTTGCGTTCTGAGCATAAGAAGTGAAGCCAGCTGAAAACATAAGCTGAGGACTAACTAGCACCAGATCTGCCTGGGGACTTTCTTCACCTTGCCGGACCATCGACACCTGCCGTAAGGAGCTATTTCAGGTGAAATGCAGACAGAGAAATAATAAATACGGAATATCCTCGCTCATCGAGAGAGAGAGAGAGAGGAGAAACGCCAGCCTCGGGAACCACGGAGGAGCCCAGCCCCCCTGCAGAGAGAGCTCTGAAGAAACTGATAGCCTCTTCGTGTTCAAAGCGGGGAGAAAAATTTTGTGTGTGTGTCTGATTACGTACCTCCATTGACCGGGGAACGACATCGTTTTAGCCACAGCAAAGAATGAGCGGTGATGGAAGTTAAGATCAAACTACCCGTAGTGCCAACATATTAGTGGATGTGAGTGAGTGTTGTGTTTTTTTTTTTTTTGGTGTCATCAATACTGTGGATACTCAAGGACCTATGTAAGTACTTTTTTACCAGTATTTTATTTGCGGCCCATTGTGAACGAACAGACGTTTCGTTAGGACATATTTTCTGAAACACCGGAAAGGGCCAAAGCTGGCCGGAAATTATAACTTTCTTAATTAGATGAAGAATCCGGTGTAATTCATGCATATATCTATTAAATCCCTGTTTTAATTGTTATACTGTGCCTCCATTGGTTTATTGGTGTACTGTGTCGGCTAATTGGCTAACGAGGTATTGGCGGATACAGTGATTCGAATCGCAGTCCGGAAAATAATTGGGCATCCTGACATCTAAGGCCCAAAGGTCGCAACAAAAGTGGTGATCAGCAGTGGGATCCGTATTGTATACCTCAGAAACACAGTGCAACCAGAGCACAGTATTTATGCCAACTTTTGCAACTTGCATAATAAGTTGAGCTCAAAGTTTCAAAAATGGAAGGGATTACAAAAATATTAGATGAACTGAAAGATGAACTCAGAAATGGACTGAAAACTTCCAAAAAAAGTTTTGAGCAGCAGCTCAAACAACGACAAGAAAGTTTTGAGCAAAGCTTACAACAGCAGAAAGAAAGTCATGAGCAGCAGACAGGCAGCATAAATCAGCTGATAGCTAGAATTGGGGGTATGAGGAAAAATTTGATAAAAGAATAAAAGGTACCAACTTGCGTATCGATCAGTTGGAAATTGGGCAGGTAAAATGCGTAGACGAAATAGAACAATGTACCCAAAATTTAGAGAGCGTTCGTAACTTGTGCGAGACTGAATGTAGAAATGTAAAGGAAAAACTTTCTGGGAATTTAATGGTACTAAGTTAGAACAAACTAAATTTTATAGGGATATAGAGAAAAGGGTACAACATTGTGAGGCAATAATAAATTCGTCGGAATTTAAGTCACCGGGGGTGATGAGCGAAGCTTTGAGTAGGCCGACCCGAATTAAACCAGGCGCATTTGACGGAAAGACTAGCTGGGTAGTATACAGGACCCAGTTCGAAATGGTTTCGAGTGTGAACGGCTGGAGCGAAAGGGAGAAAGCATGCGCGCTTGCGGCATCATTGAGGATGCAGCTGCTGATATCCTACAAACTTTGTCGAAAGAGAGCCGTTTAAAATATTCCTGTCTCGTCGCTGCCCTGGAACTCAGATTTGGGGAGGAACATTTAAAGCAACTCCGTGTTTTTCAGTTGAAAAATCGCAGGCAGGAGGTCAACGAGTCACTTCAAGAGCTCGCGACCGACATCGATCGGATGACAAGGCTTGCGTATGGGCAATGTACGTCGGATATACAGGACACGATGGCGCAGCAACATTTTGTGGAAGCGATTTCTGATCCAGACATTCAGCATTCAGTGCTCATGGCGGATTGTGACTCACTTAAGTCAGCCGTCTTACATGCAATGAAATTTGACTCATCGCGCCATTCTAGGAGTCCTAGAAAAACAGTTCGTATGGCGACTACAGCAGAAAGTCCGATCAATGTATCAGTCGAAGCTAAACTCGAAGAGCTTTTGGATCTCCTACGCAGAGATGTTAAACATCGTTCTGTTACGTCTCCTGGCCGGGGAAGAAGTGATACGCCGTCTAAAAAAGTGGAGTGCTGGTATTATAGATTAAGAGGGCATCGCATTTTCGAATGTAGAAAACGGTTGAGAGAGGAAAAAAGTCGAATAAACAGGTTTCGGAAAACCCTCAGAAGTCAGTTTCGAAGGGCGAGAACTGATGCGGCAAAAGCAGCCCCGTACGGTGAAAGCGCACGTCACAGGTCTTTCTGGGGATTACAGTGGTTTAAGAGTTGAGGGGATGATAAATAAAACTAAATGCCAATTTGTGCTGGATACTGGGGCGGATATTACATTACTCCGTCCGGATGTTTCCGAGCAAATTAAGGAACCAGCAGATTGTTTGAAGGGTGAGCAACGGGTTGAGATTCAAACTGTGAATGGTGATGGTTTAGTTGCTCTTGGAACCGCAGGCGTCGACATATGAATTGGAAATAAATGCTGCAGACACACGGCAGTGATTGCTGATATCGTTGAAAAATGCATCCTGGGCCTCGATTTTCTTAGTGAGAACGGATATGTTTTGGACCAAGAATGGAACCCTGAAGACGGAACATGAGGAAATGGTTCTCATGAGGAGTCAACATGGGCACCTGAGGTCGCAAAGGGTCACAGTCTTCGCAAAAGAAAAGTGTGTTTTACCAGCAAAAAGTGAAACAATTCTGGCAGGATGTTTGCCTGAGCTTTCACTAGAATTTCCGATGGCAGTATGCGAAATGTCAGAAATTTGCCCGTTACCGAAAAATGTACTTGTAGCGAGAGCGCTGGTAAAAACAGCACATTGCATCCCCGTAAGAATAGCTAACCTGGGTGGCGTCGATGTGAAGATAAAGGAAGGGTTAGCACTTTGTTCCTTGAATCCTGTAATTTCGGCGCGTAGCCGCAGAGTAAGGATCCCACCCGACTCGCGCGTTGGAGGGAGCGGCGAAGTACCGGAGCATCTGCGTGACCTCGCAAGGGAGGCCACGGCGAGCCTGAGTACGTGTCAGCTTGGAGAGTGGACCGAGATGATATGCGAATTCGCCGATGTTTTTTCCGCAGGCGAGGATGATTATGGACGAACCAATGTCGTTTTCCATAAAATAGATACGGAAAATAGTGCTCCAATTAAGCAACCGCCTAGACGTTTACCTTTAGCTAAACGAGCAAAAGTGGAAGAGATGTTGAGAAATATGGAGAAGCAAGGAGTTGTAGAACCTTCATTTAGCCCGTGGGCGTCACCAGTTGTTTTAGTCTCTAAGCCTGACGGTACGACTAGATTTTGTTTAGACTACAGGAAACTCAATGAAGTAACTCGTAAGGATTCCTACCCATTACCTAGGATAGATGACACTTTGGATCATTTGGCTGGATCTGAGTGGTTCTCAACGCTAGATCTAAAAAGTGGCTATTGGCAGGTGGGTATGCATCCAGATGATAAAGAGAAAACTGCCTTCGCGACAGGTAATGGTTTGTGTCAATTTTGGGTAATGCCCTTTGTATTGTGTAATGCCCCCGCCACATTTGAACGTTTAATGGAAACTGTACTTCCAGGTTTACCGTTTGACATCTGCATGGTTTATCTGGATGACATAATTGTGTGTGGTACTACTTTTGCTAAGCATTTGAATAATTTGAGAGTCGTTTTTACTAGGCTCCGTGAAGCTGGATTAAAATTGAATGCGAAATAATTTAGATTTTTGCAAAAGGAAGTAAGTACCTAGGACATGTAATTTCTGCAGATGGCATAGGGACAGACTCTGAAAAGATTGTGGCTGTCAAAGAATGGCCACCGCCAACGAATGTTCGGGAGGTGAGAAGTTTCCTTGGGTTATGTTCCTATTACCGGAAATTTAACAGAGGTTTTTCGCAGATAGCCCGACCATTGCATCGGTTAACTGAGGCGAAAGTTCCCTTTGAGTGGAATGAAGAGTGTCAACGAGCCTTCGCGACACTAAAGGAAGCTCTGATATCAGCGCCGATATTGGCTTATTCCAAAGCGGAATTATCATTCATCCTTGATGTCGATGCTAGTGAAACTGGAGTAGGTGGAGTTTTACCTCAGGTTCAGAATGAACAGGAAAAAGTCATAGCGTACTTTAGTAAATCTCTTTCTAAGCTGGAACGGAACTCCTGTGTTACTAGAAAAGAATTATTGGCTATGGTAAAAGGTATAGAACATTTCCATCATTATTTGTTCGGTAGAAAATTCTTGTTGCGAACCGATCATGGCGCTTTGCTTTGGTTGTTTAACTTTAGAAATCCGGAGGGACAGGTAGCCAGGTGGATAGAACGTTTACAAACTTATGATTTCCAGGTACAACATCGGAAGGGAAATGCCCATAAGAATGCGGATGCTTTGTCAAGAAGACCCTGTCCGCCGCAATGCAAATTCTGCCTACGCCCAGAGAGCAATGATCTGCAGCCGGGGACACAAGCGGTGCGCCAGGCGATAATTCCCGCGACCCCGACTGTACGAGATCCGCTGAGTCCGGATGAGATGCAAAAAGCGCAGGAAGCGGACGAAGATGTTGGACGTCTGGTCCGATGGAAGCAAGAGTCTTCCGACCGTCCTCGGTGGGCGACGGTTGCAGCGTACGGACAGATTTTGAAAAGTTATTGGGCGCAATGGGATTCTCTTGTGGTTAGAGATGGAATTTTGTACAGAGAATTGGAAAATTCTAGGAATGATTCGCTACAAATTCAACTGGTGGTTCCAAAATCTTTGGTGAAAGATGTGTTGAAACAAATGTATGATAGCCCGACTGGTGGACATTTTGGTGTCAGAAAAACTCTCGCGAAAGTCCGGGAACGATGTTACTGGGTAAATGGTAGGACGGATGTAGAGGATTGGTGCAGACAGTGTCACTTATGCGCGTCCAAGAAAGGCCCAATGACACGATGTCGCGGCTGAATGCAAGTGTATAATGTGGGAGCACCGTTCGAAAGGGTAGCCATTGATGTAATGGGACCGTTTCCTAAGTCGGAGGATGGCAACAGATATTTCTTGGTAGTTATGGATTATTTCACGAAATGGCCGGAGGTCTTTCCTATGGAAAATCAGGAAGCAGTTGCTGTTGCCGAAATTCTTGTCAGTAGATTGGTGAGCTCTCATGGGGTTCCTCTTGAATTGCATTCCGACCAGGGGCGGAACTTTGAGTCTAAAGTGTTCCAAGAAATGTGTAATTTACTCGGCATTAAAAAGACTCGAACTACGCCACTTCATCCTCAGAGTGACGGAATGTGTGAAAGGTTCATACGCACCTTGGGACAGCAGCTTTCATTATTTGTTAGTGATAACCAGAACTACGCCACTTCATCCTCAGAGTGACGGAATGTGTGAAAGGTTCATACGCACCTTGGGACAGCAGCTTTCATTATTTGTTAGTGATAACCAGAAAGATTAGAACAAGCTTGTTCCGCTATTTTTGTTGGTGTACCGAGCTTCGGTGCATGAAACCACAGGGAATACCCCGAGTATGATGTTGTATGGGCGAGAATTACGTCTCCCCTGTGATTTGGTGTTTGGAAGGCCGGAACCAATTGCCCAGGATTCTAGCACATATGTCACAGAGCTTACCAGGAGATTGGAGAAGGTACATAGTTTTGCTAGGAAGAATATTAGAATAGCTACTGAACGAATGAAGACCAGATATGACGTGCAGGCTGCGGGGAAAGTGTTTAAGGAGGAAGACTTAGTCTGGCTCTATAACCCAGGTCGGCGAAAGGGAAAGTCACCCAAATTACAGCGCACGTGGGAAGGTCCTTATGTAGTAAAGAAAAGAATAAACGATGTTCTTTACAAAGTACAGTACAATAATAGACCAGTTAGAGTCATACACCTCGATAGCTAGACCGTATAGGGCAGGAAATACCGAATCATAAACGTTTGAAGGATGAGTTTCTCAGGTGATTGGTTAGTTTCTCGTTGGTTGACTTGTTGATGTGAAAGGGTGAGAAGCGGAGAGCCTGAGAACATGGAATGAATTTGTTGGTTGTAATAATTTTGTATAGTGTACTCGGTGTTGTGTTCTATTGGTGAAAATATTTTAATATTGCAATATGTCGTGTGTCTGTCGTGGTAGTGAAACTGTGTAATGTAAATTAATTATGTAGTGTCGTATTCGTGTACTGCCCTTGGGCGTGGCAGTGTAAATAATTATGTAGGTATGCATGGTATGTGGGCGTTCCCTTAGATTCGTTAGAAAAGGGGATGTGTCCGGGGAATGTCAAGGACCAATTCAAGGCGATTGTTTTGAGTAAGGGTAGAGACGATGATAGGCACAAGGAAAAAGGGGTACTGATGAGTTCTTATCTAGGGTAGGCAGTTCCGGGTGGTGAAATCGCTGCGAATCACAGGCAGTTTATTTGCACTCGGGACGAGTTGCATTTTAAGAAGGGGGCGATGTGACGATCCCCCTCGCATAATTAATTAGCGAGAGGCGTGGCTAATTAACGGTAATTGAAACTTGATTGGGGTTTTTAATTAACAGAGAGTAATAATTTAAACACTTGCGAGGGACGGTATATAAAGAAAAGATCTGCTGGCACTTTGAATTCAAGTGGCGAGTTGCAGGTGTTTGCCACGAGAACAAAGAGCCCATAAACGGAAATGGGACGGGTCAGAGTTTTAAAGCTATTCCCCATGACTCAAAAGTGTTTGGACGGCAAAAGCATTTAAAGCTTTTGTCTGTGCCGCGCGCGAAACAATGGGAAAGCTCTTGGACTTGAAGAGCGGTTTATAATAAATATGTCGCGGTTTCAAGTGTTAGAATTCACCGCTTACCAACGTTTTGGGGGACGGGAGACTGTTGTTGAGAGTGACAGAGTCCGATTGAGAGCCGAGAGAATGAGGAAGGATTTTGTCTCGCGCTAGAACAAATGCTTGCCCTCTGCGTGCTCTTGCGTTCTGAGCATAAGAAGTGAAGCCAGCTGAAAACATAAGCTGAGGACTAACTAGCACCAGATCTGCCTGGGGACTTTCTTCACCTTGCCGGACCATCGACACCTGCCGTAAGGAGCTATTTCAGGTGAAATGCAGACAGAGAAATAATAAATACGGAATATCCTCGCTCATCGAGAGAGAGAGAGGAGAAACGCCAGCCTCGGGAACCACGGAGGAGCCCAGCCCCCTGCAGAGAGAGCTCTGAAGAAACTGATAGCCTCTTCGTGTTCAAAGCGGGGAGAAAAATCTTGTGTGTGTGTCTGATTACGTACCTCCAGTGACCGGGGAACGACATCGTTTTAGCCACAGCAAAGAATGAGCGGTGATGGAAGTTAAGATCAAACTACCCGTAGTGCCAACATATTAGTGAATGTGAGTGAGTGTTGTGTTTTTTTTTGGTGTCATCAATACTGTGGATACTCAAGGACCTATGTAAGTACTTTTTTACCAGTATTTTATTTGCGGCCCATTGTGAACGAACAGACGTTTCGTTAGGACATATTTTCTGAAACACCGAAAAGGGCCAAAGCTGGCCGGAAATTATAACTTTCTTAATCAGATGAAGAATCCGGTGTAATTTATGCATATATCTATTAAATCCCTGTTTTAATTGTTATACTGTGCCTCCATTGGTTTATTGGTGTACTGTGTCGGCTAATTGGCTAACGAGGTATTGGCGGATACAGTGATTCGAATCGCAGTCCGGAAAATAATTGGGCATCCTGACATCTAAGGTCCAAAGGTCGCAACAAAAGTGGTGATCAGCAGTGGGATCCGTATTGTATACCTCAGAAACACAGTGCAACCGGAGCACAGTATTTATGCCAACTTTTGCAACGTTAAGAAACAAGACAAAATTTGTTTGTGTTTAGACCCTACTGATCTAAATAAGGATATTAAAAGATGTTACTTTCCACTCAAAACTGTGAAAGATATAGCTGCTAGAGTAAAAACAGCAAAATATTTTACCCTACTTGATGCAAAAAAGGGTTTTTGGTAATTACGTGTAACAAAACGTATTTCGGATTACTTGCCGGTAATACACCCTGGGGTCGATACTCATTTTTCAGAGTGCCTTTTGGACTTGCTTCGGCACCCGAAGTTTTCCAACAGGTTATGGTGTCAATATTGAAGGGCATTGGCAATACTGAATGCTCATTGGATGATATTCTGATCTGGGCAAACACGCTCAAGGAGTTACGTAGTTTAACATCGAAGGTCATTGATCGTGTTTTAAAGAGTGGAATTCGGTTGAATAAAGACAAGTGTGAATTTGAGAAAACAAGAGTTAAGTTCTTAGGTCACATTTTTACACCAAGTGGAATAGAAATTGACCGATCCAAGGTTGAGGCCATTGGAAAATTAAAAGTACCTACTTGTGTTACTGAGTTGCAGAGATTTATGGGTACGACTAATTATGTTTCTAAATTCATACCTAATTATTCAAGTATTTCAGAACCCATGCGCAGACTTCTACAGAAATATATCATATGGGAGTGGTCTCTGACCAAGAAAAAGCCTTTTGTAAGTTAAAAGAATCTCTTCAAAATACTCCACATATGGCTTATTATGATGTAAACAAGCCAGTGGTTGTTTCTGTGGATGCCAGTTCTCATGCAGTTGGTACTGTACTTCTCCAAGATGATAGACCGGTAGCATATTCTTCCAAAGCATTAACATCTGCACAACAGCGTTATCCTCAAATTGAGAAAGAAGCCTTTGCCATTCGTCACGGGTGCAAAACATTTCATGACTATATTTATGGCAAGTCTGTTACCATTGAAACGGATCACAAACCTTTAGAAGTCATCGCGAAGAAACCCTTACATACAGCTCCACCTAGATTACAGCGATTCATTTTTGATGTGCTTCAGTGTTCGCCGAAAAGAATATTTAAACGTGGTACTGGTATTCCAATCCCTGAAGCTCTAAGTCGTGACTGTAGTGTGGAATCTTTGGAAACAGCTGGTTTTTTGAAACATTACTCGATAGACAGCTGGTTTTTTGAAACATTACTCGATAGACAGCTGGTTTTTTGAAACTTCTCTCATTAACATTTTAAGAACTGATTGCAGCAACTAATTCAGATGAAGAATTACAACTCAAGAGAGTTATCCTTGAAGGTTGGCCACCAACAACAAAGGAAGTGCCTGTTCCTTTACACAAGTATTGGAATTATCGAGAAGAATTATCTGTATACGAAAATCTGTTGTTCAAGGCTGAATGACTGTTTATTCCTAGAGTACTTCAACCTAAATATCTCAAACTTATCTATCAGGGTCATCTGGGTACTAACCTTTCCTTACATCGTGCAAGAGAAATAATATTTTGGCATGGAATGTCTAAAGAGATTGGACTATTTGTTCAAAAATGTCCAACGCGTCAACAAACTACTCGTGCTCCTAACACAGAACCATTGCTGATGAAACCTATTCCCTGTTTTCCATGGCAACGAATAGCATCAGATTTATTTGACTTCACGGGTGACCATTATTGCCTTGTAGTTGATAGTTACTCCAGATATTTTGATTTAAAAAAACTAAGTCAGTCAACGCCTCAAGCTGTGGTTAAGTATTTAAAAGTTACTTTTGCCACTCATGGTATTCCTGATATCTTAGAAACTGACAATGGTCCACAGTATAACTCTGAGGCATTTCGTAATTTCACAAGAGACTGGAAGATACAACATGTAACGTACCAGGAGATGTGACGCCAGAAGGACGCACACGACATAAAGGCAGATAGGAATCAGAATAAAATGTCCGCGTAGCTCAACTGGTAGAGTGACTTATTCCGGAATGAGGGGATTCTGGTTCGAATCCTGGCGTGGACAGAAATGACGGAGAAATTCACTTCGTTATAAACATCTCACATCCAGTCCTCATTATCCCAAGTCAAATGGTTTTGCAGAACGGTATGTGCAAATCGCTAAGCTAATGTTAAAGCGTGCTGATCTAGAACCATCTGACTTGTATCTGACACTATTGAACTGGAGGAATACTCCTCGCGGTGACCTACCTTCTCCAGCTCAACGTCAATTTGGACGTCCTACACGAGCAATGATCCCGTTACATCCTCTGGTACGTTTTTCTCGGGTGTCAACTTCTGCTCGCCTCCAGTTCTTCAGAGAGAACCAACGTATAAATGCCACAACTGGTACTCATAACCAAGCACCATCATTGGTACAGGGTCAATCTATAAAACTTAAAACGGCACATCGCAAGTGGATTCCTGCTACTGTATCTGCGAAGCTTGATACTCCTCGCTCCTATTTAGTTACCACTCAGGATGGCACCATCCTTCGACGCAATGCAGAGTGTATTCGTTCAACAAAAGATCTATTCACGTCGAAAAAGCCTGTAGTTGAGAGTCCACCAGTTTTGTCTCTCCTGGAGAACTCTCAAAACTATGATACACCTATGATTACTATACCCAATTCTAATCGGTTGCTCCTTCCTCAGAACTCTCCAACTAAAGATAAACATCATGTTACTATACCTGAATCACAATTACCATCTCGTTTTTCTCAGTGCATTGGCACACCTACTAAGTTGTCTAATTCTGTGACCACTCGTTTCGGACGAAAAATTCATCCACCTGATAAACTAAATCTTAAAAAAAGAAAAACAAGAAAAAGAAAGATGCCATTGTTGTGGTCATATTCTCCGGTATTCTTATATAGCTAATTTGTAGATGAATAAAGGTGATTGGCAACACCCATCATCCCGGTGGTTGTTGTGATCAGTAATGGTTGTTTGTCTTACTGAGTGATAACTAAAATGTTATTACACACAGTAGATGAGAAAAGTGAATATTGAAACACAAAGGGTGCACAGATATTTAAAGGATTAAAAAAAGAATAGAAGAGACAAATGAACAAGGAAACATTTGAAAGTGACCGAACATGAGTACCTTACGGTGAAGATTTGCACTTCTGGCTCCTCTCAAGCTATGACCCTGCAAACATATGTACGCACATTTTAATTTTTGAAGAAATATTCTCATAATACATGAAAATACATTAGAATTATTAACACAGCAACCATACATCTCTAAATTGCCTGTATTTCCTGTTCATTCCAGAAATAGATTTGATTCTGTTCGGCCACCCCATTTCTAGTCATTGCACATTTTTAGTATTCTAAAACTTCATGTTCTATTATTCATTTTACAGAGCAGTAAACATTTTAGGATCATCAGTTACTTTGATATTCCATAAATAAGCTATCAGTCAAATATATTTCATTCACTTTGGGTACCAAATGTTTTCTTTACCTGATTTAGTTGCTATTCTATAAAGCATGTATATGTTCTGAGATTAAACATTGTTTTCATGCATTTTAACTCTCTCATGAATAATCTGCTTTCTCTGTCTAATATTAATTACAGCATATATGCTCTAATTAAACTTTCCCCTTTCGGTTCTCTGTTGATACTTAAAGTCCTTCTTATTACCTTTTCTTCCTTTACATCATATCTTACTTTTTTTTTTTTTGGTAAAATCAGTGAGATGTAGCTAAAAGGTCATTCCTTGCACAGTAGGTGTGGCATGTGCGTTTTGTCTATCGAGCTTATGATCTGTCTCCGTGTTATCAACAGATTGTAATTTCTTCAAAGATGAAGTATTTGTGGTAGCTGAAACATTCAAATATTTATTGTGGTTTATTTGCTCACAGTTAATGTGATTAGCTAAGTGTAATTAACCTGTACTGTTTTGCACATCAGTGTAAATATCATGTACCCAATAATTTGATAATTGTTACAGATTTCTTTTATTGTATATATATATATATATATATATATATATATATATATATATATATATATTTATATTGTTTAGTATTCTTGTTGTGTATCCATGCATCCCCCACCCTTCATTTTTTGTTTTCCCATTAGGACTGAAGGACTAAGCCTTTTAAGAGAAAAGACACTCATACCTGGTGTGGCACCCATCGTATGTGAAGGAAAGCATTTTGCTGCTGCTAGCGAAGGGTACTGAAGATGAGATTTAACTATTGAAATAAGTGTTTTGTATTGGGTTTACATATAAATTTCCACACAAACATTTGTCTTTAATGATCTGAATTGCAGCAGTAAGCTAAGTTCCAGCTACAAATACTGTTGAGTAAGCTTTTCTTTTCTCGCATATATAAAAATGACTTCAAGAAGTTTAATATGTATGAAGGCATCAACTCATAATAATATTTCTTCATGTTCTAACTAGCTCATTCTCTTTTGTCTTGTGTAACTAGAGGTTTATTGAACCCCCATTAGGAAATGATAGCCCTGACATATTTTCTACAGCTTACAATGTATATAATGGGTGTGAAATGTAGCTCACAGCTAGGCTTTTTGATGACAGAAATGGGGGGAAATCTTGAATTCAGCTGAAGTAAAAATAATACAGCATAAAATTATAAAGATATTAATTGCAATATATATAAATGTATAGTTATGGTAAACAAATAAATTACTTGAGTGAAAACTTTATTACTTAACTAATCAGATGAAATAGGCTGTCATAAGAAGTTCTAGCTTAAAAGGTCAGCATTATTTTTGGGAAATCAGATTTTGGTACTGGAGATGTTACATGGATAACAGTGAACTAAAGATGATTTAGTATCTGATGGCAGAAAATTTGCACTTCTATATTTCCCATACACTTCTGATTAGTAAAGCTATTAACTTATTACATTATGAATGTGCCTCTGTTAATAGTGATGTGTATTGCAATGGCTCTGAAATCCTGTGGTATTGAAGATGCATACATTAATATTATTAATAACATCTATGAAAATGCAAGTGCAAAGATTCTGCTGTTTGAAAATACAACACACATAAAAATTGGAAAAGGAGTGAGACAAGGTGACACCATATCTCCGAAGCTCTTTAATGCCACATTGGAAAATGTCTTTCAATCACTGAACTGGGAAAACAAAGGGATAAAGATTAATGGAGATTATCTAACCCACCTTCGTTTTGCTGATGACATAGTCATTTTTGCAATTACCCCATCAGAGCTACAGAGTATGATCCAGGAACTTGCTGACAAGAGTAAAGAAGTGGGATTAAAAATGAACTTTCAGAAGACAAAAGTGATGTACAATGCTTTTACAAGAAATGAAGATTTATCGATTGATGGAGAAAAGCTGGAGATAACAGACACGTACGTTTATCTTGGACAGCAGATATCAAATGAGGGTCACATTGGTGAAGAAATTAATCGGCGTACAAAACTTGCCTGGAGAGCTTTTGGAAGAAACAGCATAATTTTCAAGAGCAATATGCCATTATGTCTTAAAAGAAAAGTGTTTGATCAATGCATCCTTCCAGTGCTTACGTATGGTGCAGAGACGTGGACCTTAGCTAAAAGAGACATACAAAGGCTGCAGACAACTCAAAGTAGCATGGAGAGGTGCATGCTTGGTGTAACCAGGAGAGATAAGAAGAGGAACACGTGGATCCGAAAAATGACAAGAGTGGAAGACATCATGATCAGAGTTAAATCCCTGAAATGGCAATGGGCTGGACATACTGCCAGAAGAACAGACCATCGATGGACAGCCGAAATTTTAGATTGGATTCCAAGGGACAGGAAAAGACCCAGAAGAAGACCACACGGAAGATGGGTGGATGAAATTCGAAAGTATGCGGGAGTGACATGGAGGAGACTGGCACAAGACAGACCGTTGTGGAGGAAACTTGGGGAGACCTTCGTCCAGCAGTGGATTGATAATGGTTGACAATGATGATGATGATGATTAGAAGTATAATATTTTGAATGCAGTTGGATTTATTTTAAAAGAGATCTTACAGTAGGAATTATTTCTGCTGCTTATGTAAATCTGTTTTTATCAAGTCAGATTTCCTTTACTATCAGCAGGACTTGTAAATCCTATTTCCACAAACTAATAAATTGTATATTTTCTAGAAATATTTTGAAACCGCACCCTTTAGATACCTCCATCCTCCTCCCCCGAAAAAAAATTCCCTTTCTATTAAGGCCTGTAGTTTTAAAATTATTTACATTCATACCTTTGAAGCCCACCACAGTTCGAACCAAACCAGTTGGAATTTCCTACCTACATTAGAAGAAACTAAAATCAGTCAAGTGCTTAAAGCAATTATAAAAAATAAAATGAAGACACAGTAATGTCATATTTTGAGTCTGATTTTTTAAATTTCTTTGAACAAGCTCACATTTTCCCAATTTTTTCTATAAAAGCTTGGAAATAAAATCTAGATATTTCATGAATTTTTTTAATAGATATTTTTATAATAGATATTTCATGCTTTCGTTGTAAATGCAACTGTATGTTAGTGAATTGTTAGTCGTTATTTTGATTGACGGAATAAAATTTAAGCAAATTAAGAAGGTAGTGTAGAACACGCTAAGTTACGTATAAAAGTTTAATGTAAATATATTTATATATATATGTCTTGCCAAAAAATTCAAGATTATCACTAATTACCACCCCTTCAATATCTCATCCACTGCTGAATTCATCTCTAGACTTCCAAACTCCATTGATGGTCATGCAAGTATGTTTACCCTGGACGTTGAATCACTTTTTTCTTCTGTGCCTCAATTTGAAGCACACCTGCTACTCATTCATAAATTCAAAGAACAATTCCTCATGGACGGCACTTTAACCAACGATTTGTATGATTGCCTGTATTCTCTTCGTCAACACAGTTTCTTCGTTTTTAATAATCAATGCTATCAACAAAACCAAGGTGTACCGATGGGGTCACCTCTTTCCCCACTTTTGGCTGAAGTATACCTGCAAAATATTGAGCAGTCAATAGAGATGCAACATGACCAACAACCTACCTTATGGCTCCGTTATATCGACGATATTTTTGTCATCTGGCCTCATCCTAAAGAAAGATCTATTGCAACTCACAAATTTAATCACTGAAAAATTCCCGTCCATTAGATTCACTATTAATGAAGAAATTGATGGCAAGATAAATTTCTTGGATGTCAGCATCTCAAAATGTAATAATCTCCTTTCCACTTCTGTCTACCGAAAACCAGTTTCTACCAATAGCATTATTTCTTTCAATTCTCATACCTTCTACCAACACAAACTGTCAGCCCTCAAGTCTCTCATTCATCGAGTTCATTTGGTTTGTAACACTGAAGTTAATCTAACAAATGAATTAGCAAACATCCGCTTGATCGCTACTCAACATGGCTTTCCTTCTCTCCTGGTTTCTAAATTAATTCAAAATGCAAAGAAAAAACCAGTTGTTGCTCTTCAACCTGTTTCACCAAAAAAGGAACTAACGTTTGCTGGCTCAATCCCTTACCACGAACCTTCTGCTTACAAACTCATCAGTATTTTCAAAAGAGAAGGATATAGACTTGCCATTCGTTCTTCCCCTTCAATTTCTGTTATACTTCTTAATGACAGAGACTCAAGACCTCCGCTTTCATCGCCTGGAGTGTATGAAATTCCGATCAAGACTAACGTTGGATTAACCGCGTACATAGGAAGTTCATTCCGGAAAATTCTCTCAAGACTTCAGGAACACAAATCTGATGTGAAATTTGGAAAACCATCATCTGCTTTATCTCTTCTTACCATGGCTGACACTTCTGCTATTCCACTTTGGTCTGATACTAAAAAGTTGGCCCCCTTCCAAAATCGGTATGCTCTGAGGTTTAGAGGAAGTTTGGAAATTTTATTTTCAAAAAATTGCAACTCTAAGCTCCCCATTTTCGTTCCTTACATCTAGAAATCCCTCATTGCATCACGTTGCCCGGAGTTACCATTACAAAATTTACCTTTCCAATCTGGCAACGTAAACCAATCGTAGTCGCCAACGAGATTGGTAGTCGCACTGATGAAGGCCATAGTAATGGCTGAAATATATTTGCATTAAACTTTTATGCGGCAGCAGGCCGCATAAAAGTTTAACGGCAGCGCCTCTCAATTTTAAATCAAGATTTCACGGAATTTTTAGAACTATTCAACGTTTCTAGCATAATTATCATTGAACCTATCAGCACTTTGGGCAGTAAAGTTAAGTTACTCTTTTGAATATTTTGGTTTTCAGACTTTTCTAGGTATAGAAATGGTAGAAAAAAATTCAAGCAGACAATATTCCAGAGCTTTATTTTGATTTTTGGCTTTTCTAGGCATCCGGACCTCAATCAGCATGCCAATTTTCAGATCTGTAGGTCATTTAGAAGTAATTCGCGAAAAATTCAAGCAGACAATGTTCTAATGCCGCCATTTTTTTAAATTTTTTTTTGGTTTTCAGATATTTCTAGGTATCCGGACCTTAGACCTCTCAGCTTGCTAATTTTCAGATCTCTAAGTCATGTTCAACCATGGTCAACTATTCGCCAAAAAAAAAAAAAAAAAATCAATCAGGCAGTGTTCCAAAACCATCATTTTGGTTTTTCTTTCCGTTTTCGAACATTTGTGGGTATCCGGACATTAAGACGTATCATCATGCAAATTTTCAGATTTCTAGGTCATTTAGAAGTGATCAAACAATTCCCGAAACAAATCAAGGCAGCAGAGTTTCAAAGCCGCCATTTTGATTTTCTTGGTTTTCGGATATTTCTTGGTATACGGACATTAAGACCTATTAGCATACCAATTTTCAGATCTCTTGGTCACTTCGAAGTAGTCGAACAAAAACACTTGCATTTTCTGGTTTTCGCACTTCACTTTATATACGGTCGAGTCACATTATTGTGACCACCAGCTAATATCCAGAGTAACCGCCGTGTGCAACCCGGATAGCAGCTAGACGGGCTGGGAGTGACTCAATAAGGTGCTGAAAGGTGTTCACAGGCATGTGGAGCCATGCTGACTGCATTGCATCTGACAGCTTCTGGAGGGTGCGTGGTGGAGGATCCATAGAGAGAACAACACGATCGAGGTGGTCCCACAGATGCTCAATTGGGTTTAAATCTGGGGAATTAGCGGGCCAAGGAAGTACTTTGAAGTCGTCATCGTGCTCTTCCAACCACTCTTGGACATTTCCAGCTGTGTGACATGTCACATTATCGTGCTGGAAGATCCCATCCGCCCCAGAGAAGACAATCAGCATGTATGGGTGTACGTCGTCTGCAAGGATGGATTCATAACGAATTCGGCCCTTAGTGCCTTTCGCAGGTATGAGTGGACCCAGAAAATACATCGAAAACATTACCCAGACCATAACACTGCCTCCATCAGCCTGAGTTCTTCCAGCAATGGTTGAAGAGTGTTTGTTCTCCAATGTTTCTCGCCTCATACGCCAACGTCCATCCGTTCGATGAAGCAGAAAACGTGCCTTATCGGAGAAGGCAATCCTTTGCCAATCAGCGGAGGTCCAATTCCAATGCTGTCGTGCAAATGTAAGCGTTTTCTGCCGATGCACCTTCGTTAGCATAGGTGCAGTGACCATCCGTCTGCATCGGAGCTCCATCCGCAGAAGGGCCCGCTGAACTGTCGTTTTAGACACACTTCCGGTAGCCTCCTGGTTCATTCGGCCTGTGAGTTGCTCCCCTGTAGCGTGTTGATAGGCCGCACCTTCGAAGCCAACGTTAACCTCTCACATCAATGGTTCGTGGAGCTCAGTAGTTTCCACGTCGCTTATTCGCAATGGTGCCTTTCTCCAATCACGATACACTTTAAACACAGCAGCACGCGAACAATTCACAATGTGCGTTGTTTCAGAAACACTACCACCCTTGGTCCGAAAGCCGGTAATCATCCCTCCTTGGAAATCTGACAAATCGCTCATTTTATCAAAGACAGCAACGAGTGACATGTCTTCAGATTGATGAAATGATCATATGTAGAAGATTTTAGGAAGGGAGTTTCTAACCCCAGGTCTTAAACAACCCTTAGAAATAAGGAAGCTAGGAAATTTGGGTTATAGTGCCCGATAGGAAAGTGACACGGAAGCGAAGTAGAAAGGGGGAGGAAGACGCCCTTATTTGTTACCGGGAGGCCAGTACCCGGGGTCTGACGGCTTAACGTTCCCATCGGACGCACGGCGGATATTTAGTGGATCGAACGTTCGTACCTGCCTGGGATCGAACCTGAGGTCCTTTCCCCGGCAGTCACGAACGTTACCCACTAGGCCACCCGCGGCCCATGTCTTCAGATTGACCTACAGCACACCTTATATATCCTCCAAGCCAGCTCACGACACGTGCCTTCTTTCATTGGCTACGCGCTTTTGACATCAAAAGTAGGAGGTGGTCACAATAACGTGATTCGACTGTGTATATCGTGTACTTCCAGTTCCATGCGTAAGAATTGGAAGGATACATTGATTAGATCCTTTCCTTTCAAGACATAATGGTATGTTTTTAAGAGCAATATTCCATTATGTCTTAAAAGAAAAGTGTTTAATCAATGCACCCTTCCAGTTCTTACATACGGAGCAGAAACATAGACCTTAACTAAAAAATATATATATATATAAAAAGGCTGCAAATAACTGAAAGAAGCATGGAGAAATGTATGTTCCGTGTGACCAGTAAAGATTAGATGAGGAACTCGTGGATAAGGAAAATGTCACAAGCGGCAGACATCATGATCAGAATAAAATCCCTGAAATGGCAATAGGCTGGACATGTTGCCAGAAGGACGGAACACCGATGGACAACCGAAATTTTAGATTGGATACCAAGGGACAGAAATAGATACAGAAGAAGACCACAGGAAAGATGGACGGATGAAATTTTTTTTTTTTTTTTAATTTTTTGATTGGAGGTTTAACGACCACCGGGAGCAACTCAATGGGCTATAAGCAGTCGCCCGTCCCTAATTTAGGGTCACTGGTTCCAGGGAAGGGAAAGAGCCAGTGCCGTAAGACAAACACAACATCCATGCCTCACCGGGATTCGAACCCGGACCCCTTACGGACGAATGATCAGAGGCCAACGCCTTAGACCACTGCGCCACCGGGGCGGCGGATGAAATTCGAAAGCATGCCGGAGTGGCATGGAAGAGAGTGGCTTAAGACAGACAGTTGTGGAAGAAACTTGGGAAGACCTTCATCCAGCAGTGGATGGATAATGGTTAATAATGATGATGATATATTATATATACCGCATATACTACATGATCAAAAGTATCCGGACACAATTTTTGTGAAGAGGATTTGGCCATATGCGTCACAGCCATGGCCCATCCAGGTACAAAAAGGCGTACGTGGCCCCGTAAAGATCATAGACAAGCATTAACAGTAGGATGGGCCGTACAGTGGATCTCAGTAACTTTCAACTTGGTACGTTCATCGGATGCCATTTTAGCAACAAGTCAGTTTGTGACGTTCCTGCCCCGCAAGACGTACATGAGATAAAGACGGAGCACATGAGAGTGTAGTAAATCGTATAGCACTCGGAGCTCCGGAGCCGAGAGTTGTGGGTTCGAATCCCACCCTTGGCATAAAATGATGGAGAAATTTACTTCGCCATATGTTCGGGAAATTTCTGCCCTGCTGCATCTGTGTCGATCAACTGCAACTGATTTTATTGTAAAGTGGAAACTCGTAGGACAAACAACAGCGCAATCACATCGTAATGGGCAGGGTAAAATAAAAGAGCGAGGCCGCCGAATGTTGAAGCAGGCGATTTGACAAAATCGCCTGTCCTCGATTGCAGCACTCACCACCGAGTTCTAAAATGCTGATGGAAGAAATGACAGCACCGTAGCGGACCGTCTACAGCTGAAGGGAATGGATTTCCGTGGACAGGGAACATCACATAAGACTAAAATTAGCAAACTCGACGCCAAGTGCTGGTTAGAGTGGTGAAAAGCCCGGCTCCGGGGAACTCTGGAGCATTGTAAATGCGCTGTCGGGGGAAATCAATCACGCTTCACCATCTGACAGTCCGACGGACGCGTCTGGGTATAGAGGACGCCATGTGAACGTTACGGGCCCGATTGTGTTGTGCCAACTATGAAGTTTGGTGGAGGAAACTTCATTTTCTGGGGCTGTTTTTCATGCTTTGGGTTGGGACCTCTAGTTCCAGTGCTCGGGAATTTTAACGCTGTGGCCTATAACAATATTCTCGACAATTCTGTGCTTCCAACCTTATCGGAACGGTTCGGTGAAGACCAACATAACAATGTTCCCGTCCACAAAGCCAGGTCCTTGCAAGAACGGTTTGATGATGTGGGTGTGGAAGAACTCGACTGGTCTGCTCAGAGCCCCTATATGAACCCCATGCAACACATTTGGGATGAATTGGAACGTCCACTGCAAGCCAGGACGAACAGGCCCGACATCGGTCTCTGATCTGACTAATGCGTTTGTGGCAGAATGGAAGGCAATTCTCGCAGGAATGTATCAAACTCTAGCGGAAAGCCTTCCCAGCAAAGTGGAGGCAGTGATAGTAGCCATGGGTGAACTAATTCGACTCGATATTATCTCCGCTCCTATTACTAGGAGATCGTGGATAGGCAAGTTTCATGATACTTTTGAGCAGATAGTGTATTATCCTGGGCAAACGCTAGACAACTGTTTATATATTACCTGAGATATCTAATCCATTTATGCCGTTATGGATCACTGGGCGAACTACGTTTGATAAGGACGAAGCAACCATTGGGTAGTGTTAAGAAAATAAAGAATTTATTTTCTTAACACTACCCAATGGTTGCTTAATTACATAATGTAACAAGAAAGATAACACCGAATTTATTGTTGTAATGAGCGCGTCTTTTTACTCTTACCAACACGAGTAAAATATTTCAAAGTTATTCGCAGTCAATGGAACGCACTACAAAAAAAAAAAAAAAAAATCACCTGCATTTTAATAATCGATAAAACATCTAGAAACAGATATAGTTTCTTCTCCCCCCACCCCGCCCACAAGCGGCTCAAAAGTCTATTACGAAGATTAACAAATTGTGCTCAAAAAATTTCTCTTATCATAGACAAAACCGTTTTTAAATCAAACAGAAGAACAGATATAAAGGAAACCATGATCTAATTTTACGTCCCCTAACAGAAGAATTTTGAGTAATGAAAAAGAACAAAATATGAGAAAAGTATTTTTTCGCAGCAAAAGCTACATTAAAGAAAAAATAATTCGAAATACGTCTCTTGGAAGCAGAGATATGTCGCCTTGGCGGCGCCATGGTCTAAGCGTTGGCTCATTCGTCTCAGATGGGTCCGGCTTCGAATCCCAGTAAGGCATGGATGTTGTGTCTGTTTTACAGCACTGGCTCTCTCCCTTCCCTGGAACCAGTGACCTTAAATTAGGGACGGACGACTGCGTATAGCCCATCGACTTGCTCACGGTGGTCGTTAAATACCCATCCAACAAAAAAAAAAAAAAAAAAAAAAAGGAGGAGGAGGAGAAGCAGCCGATATAGCGAGAACAAGGTTTTGACATTTCTGCTCCCTAGCGGGTAAACTTTGCACTATTTCATATATATAATACACCCCATCCTTACTGGAACAAACCGCGTACAGTAAAAAAAGAAATTTCTCAAAAGGATTTTTAGAAGCGGAGATATAGCATCAAACAAAAGTACACACTAACACCATCTAGCGTCAGAATTGCGAACTGTAAAGCCCCACGAGTAGAGGCAAAGTGTTCTACAAAGTAATGAGTATACGGGGTTCAAAGAATTTTTAAATCGTACTTTTAAAAGCAGAGATATTAACAAAAACTGATAAGACATTCGTTCCCCCAGCGGGAAAATTATGTGCTATTTTTGACAGTAAATGTACACAAATGTTTTGGAAGTTAGTAGCAGCTGACCCTAAAAAGGATTTTTTCAATCAGGTTTTCAGAAGCGCGGATGTTGCTGCTAATATGCTGCAAACGGAAACATGCACTTATACTCTCAAGTGGCACACTTGTGGTTAAGAAAAATTTGAACGCTCTACGACAAAGAAAAACAAAATTCAAATCGGACTGTTAGAAGCAGAGATATCGACAAAAATAAGATATTCATCTACGTCTCCGGCGGAAAAAATATGCAGTACTTCAAGCCAAAGATATTCTCAGAAAGCTTGCCGTGGTGAGTAGTATCTGACAGCGAAATAAGTTTCTAAATCTAGCTTTCAGAAGCGCAGATATTGCTGCAAATATATTACAAACAAAAATATACATTTACGCCTCCTAAATATTCTTTAGAAAAATGCAAAATTATAAGCCAAACATTTCCCACCAGAAGCTTTATCCTACGCCAAAAGAATCTTTCAAATCGGACTTTTAGAAGCAGAGATATCAGGGAAATCGCAATTTAACTTTACGTTCCCTAGAGGAAAAAATATGCATTACTTGAAAACGAAACTGTTCCCAAAATAGTCTTTGTTATAAATGGTAACGAACGGAAGAAAGAATGACTCAAATCGGACGTTTATAAGCAATTACATTGAATAAAATGTATTTTAAAGTCGATAGCATCTGGGATTACGCCCTCTGGTGGTGAAGTTATGCATGGTAGAAAACCCGGAAAGCAAGAATAATCGTTATCACATTTCAAGCTTCCCAATACAAAAAGAATTTTTCAAATCGTACTAATAGTTGTAGAGATATGGTGTCCACAGACGGACGGACGGGCGAACAAAGTTATAATATCAGCACGATCTTTTTTTACAAAAACCGTGTTAAAAAGGTACGTTTTTTTTTCATCTCAGAGACGCTCTTACAAAACTTCATTCTAACCCATAAAGCAATCAGTGGCTTTAAAAACCATTTCTTCTGATAATTAAAATAAAAAAGGGGTAATTTTTAAATTTCATTGTATATTAACTTATTAAATTTGTATTACTATTGTAGCACAAATATTTGAACTGAGAAAAGCATCACAGGCCAAGATCATACGCGATAACACAGGAATTGAAGAAATGCAAAGACAAGCACTTCTTCTTCCAAGAGAAAGGTAGGTGACAGTTCATCCTTACAGAACCTAAACCTTACCAGTAGTCAGTGTGGCAGTACTGTAAAACGAAACTCAGTAGACAAAATTCTAATGTTCATTCGGTGGCAACGCCAGCCGCTCAGCACTGGGTGAGCTATTAGAGGAGGGTGATCACAAATTTCGGAGTGTATGGCTAAAATTTTGAAAAACAATTCCGTTAATGTGAGTTTTACCAGATGCTGATAATGTTATCCCTAATAAAAATAAATTTTCAAGAGAATACTGTACATAGTACGAATATTTCTTCAATACATGTAGTATGAGAACCATGGATATATACGAATCTCCATAGCAAGTTACTATTTCTTCGCAATTTTAGTTTAATTAGGTCGGGTTTTTTTATTTGATAACTTTCTTTATGAAGTTTAGTTTGCAACCTGATAAAGAACATGCAGTATATATACACTATCTACCAACAAGTAATTGGACACCTGTGATAACAAAGGAAAACGAAGTTTATTCACCTTCAATAGTTGGTGGAGCCTCCACGAGCGGCGATTACAGCTGCGACCCTCCGGGGCATACTCTCAACCAGGCATTGTACGACGGCTAGCGGTATTTTCTTCCACTCGGCTTGGAAAAGACAGGTCAGTTCCTTCACCGATTTCGGACGGTGGGGGCACCCCTTAAGTCGACGCTCCAACTCGTCCCAGAGGTGTTCGATAGGGTTAAGGTCCGGGCTCTGCGCAGGCCAGTCCATTCGATTAACCCCAATGTCACCATACCAAGCCATGGTGGACCTCGCAACATGGCAGGTGGCATTATCATCCTGAAAGTAACACGGGTCCACCCCGTAAAACTGCCACAACGTAGGAAGCGCATGGTCATCCAAAATGGTGCAGTAGGTCTCGGCGTTGAGTCTACCAGGAATTGCGACCAAGGGTCCCGTGCCATACCAGGAGAAACACCCCCATAGCATAATTCCACCGCCGCCGAACTTCACAGTTGGCACAATACATTCCGGCAGGAGGCGTTCTCCAGGCAGACGCCAAACACAGACCCTGCCATCCAAACGGTAGAGGGTGAACCTTGATTCGTCGCTCCAGAGAACCTGTTTCCACTTTTCAACGGTCCACTGTCGACGTTCTTTGCACCACGTCAGCCGAGCAGCGCTATTGGACTTGGTGATCAAAGGCTTGTGGGCGGCAGCACGTCCATGATAATCGAGCAGATGGGCTTCCTTACGGATGGTATTCATCGAAAGAACACTCCCGGATGCCTGTTGAAACTCCTCCCGGATGTGGCCCATCGATTTGGTGCGGTTCTTCCGAATTTTTCTGGCCAGCACCCGTCGGTCTCTAACGCCCAGTTTTGTGGGTCTGCCGGGTCGGGGCACATTCCGACAGTCACCTCTCATTTTCCACTTGCCAATCACGTAGGCCACTGTCGATTTTAGGTACTTCAACTCGATGGATATGTCACGTATGGATCGGCCATTTCTGTGATACCCGACGATTACACCTTTCTCGAAATCAGAGAGCTCCGAACTGCGTGGTGTCTTGCATGCGACTGGTTGCGTTGTTGTTTCCCACACGATATTTAACGGCGGCGGCCGTGACGTGTATCAGGACCGCAGATATCGTCGACTGCAGGGGTGTCCAATTACTTGTTGGTAGATAGTGTATATACACTGAAGAGCAATTGAATTAGAGATACCTGTCTAGTAACGTGTAGCACCACCTATCGCCCGGATAACGGCGGCGATTCGTCTCGGCATGGACTGGACAAGACACCGGAAGCGTTGGGAAGTCATACGGATCCACGACCCCAGAACAAGCTCCCATCAGTTCACGAAGATTTGATGGAGGAGGTCAGAGCCTCAAACATCTCTCTCGATGGCATCCCAGATGTGTTCGATGGGATTGAGGTCAGGTGACTTAGCTGGCCAAGGAAGCGGGGTCATGTCAGTGGAGTTTTAATGCAACCATTCGGATACAATTCGGGAGCGATGGCACGGTGCATTGTCTTGTTGCAGGATGAGGTCCCCAGTGGGATGTTGAAGACGCACAAACAGGAGCGAATGGTCGTCCAAGATATCCCGGTAACGTTAACCTCTGAGGGACGATGTCAGACGTACCAGGGGTCCCATTTCAGTTCGCGTAAACAGTCCCCAGATGAGAATGCCACCCCCACCAGCTTGAAGAGTACCCTGCTGGCAAGAAGGATCCATCGCTTCATGTGGGTTGCGCCGTACTCGTATCCTTCCATCCGCATGTACCAACGTGAATTTCGACTCATCAGTCCAGGAAATATTTTTCCACATGTCTAGGGTCCAGTGGCGATGTTCCCGCGCCCATGCTAATATTTGCACCCTGTGATGTGCGGTCAGCAGCGGTACCCTCGTGGGACGATGGCTTCTGTACCCCATAGCGAGGAGATGGTTCTGGATGGTGTGGCTGCTTACACGTTTTTGTGAACCAGCGTTAAATTGCCGAGTGATTTCTTGCACTGTGGCCCGTCTATCCGCCGTTACAATGCGAGTTAGCCGACGATGACCCCGCTCATCCACACGCTGTTGTCCACGGCAGTTGGCACTTGCAAGGATGGTTTTACCGGGTTCGATGTACTCACGGTGCACCCGTGACACATTGGCTCGTGAAAATCTCCGTGCCTGCACGACTTCCGAGATGGAGTGACCCATTCGTCGGGCCCCGACAATTTGCCCACAATCAAATGCGCTTAGATCCTTCGTCTTATCCATACTGCGTCCGACTCTTACTGATTCCCGTCGCATCACTCCTTATATTGTCGGATCGCTGCATACGTCATGTCGTTTCCGTTTACAGGGCTGCCCACAGCGCCACATTTGCATAACGCCAGCTGTCTCTAATTCAATTGCTCTTCAGTGTATATCTCTGTTTCTTTCTCTCTCTCTCTCTCTCTCTTCCACCAAAATTAACAAAGAATTCGTTTTATACAACAAAATTTCAGTGAATTCGAAAAATTCACATACATTTATCCAAGTTTCATAGAATCTTAGTTGGCTGTACCCGACGTATATTCCAACAGCTTAAATATTCTTTTAAAGGGTGGGTAGGGGGGGGGGGTGCACTCAAAGAAAAGTTGGGAGGGCTGAATGAAGCACCCCACCCGTAGCTTCACACCCGTGTTCATTACATTCGTAGCAATAAATTTGCGAAAATTTCATGCTTCGAACTCTCGTTACATTCCTTTTACTCAAAATGATTTCAAATGTTAGATCATTAAACTATAAATACTGTATGTATGTAAATAAAAGTATGTATGAAAAATATCTACACGCTTTCAGACAAAAGTTTGTCGCCAACGAAATGTTACATTATGTATGTATTGTATATGAAGGCGCAGTAGGAAAATAGTTCTTTTAAAATAACATTTCCAGAGGAATGTTAGGCCAAAGGAATTTTGAACTGTCCAGAGCATATCTTCAAAACCCAAAATTTCTGACCATTCGTTCGAAAAGTGTCCAGGTTCGAATACCGGTGAGGCATGGATATTGTGTTTATCTAAGACACTGGCTCTCCCCCTTCCTTTAACCACTGGCCCTAAATTAAGGATGGGCGACTGCTTATAGCCCGTTTAGAAAAAAAAAGGGCTGAAATGTTCAACTTTCTGTTTTGTTCTAGCATGCTTGTGGAGAAAAAACAGACTGACATCTGTTTCTATTTTGGAGGGAAGCGGGAGGTTAATGACAGCCGTGAGCAGCTCAATGAGCTATATAAGCAGTCACCCCTCCCTAACTAGGAGCCAGCCGCGGATGGCTTAGTGGTTAGCGAGTCAGACTATCGATGCAAGGTCCTCAGGTTTGAATCTGGGCTGATCTTTCAGAGATGGTGTGATTTACTAACAATCGCTGAATATATCCATCGGACGAGCACGTTAAGTGACGGCCCCCAGGCTGGACCAACTGGTTAAATGGGTGTCCTTTCCTATGCCCCCCTCCCCTGAAATTCTCGCACCCCTCTGTGTGCAACATCGTACTTGTATGGTGGCGCCATCTACTGTACTCTGATCTCACTACAAACTGTTCTGTCAAAGTCGCTAGACTTGCTCTCATTCCTTCCGTTTCTGTGTCCTGCACAAAAGGCGATCTCGCTGTAGGTGGCTGTGACCTAAACTCTACTCACTGTGGACGGAAGTCCTACAAGAAAATGACAAAATAACTAGGAGCCACTTGCTGTCACCTTTTCCGCAATGCCTGTTTGCTGGGATAAATGGGAGCACATTAATCTTCGCTACTGTTGATTCTCCAATAAATCATGACATTCATCAAAGAAGGTTTCGTGATTCATCTGAACGAATGTTCCCCGTTTTTGAAAAGATATCGGTGAACTGCTAGAGGGATTTGCTTTTGTATCCTGGACACCACCTAAGACTTTACTTCTGCAAGGGATGGATTTATACGGTGGTCCCAAATAAAAGCTCTTCGACTGAATACTTTTTGAATAGAGTTCGTATTTCATAACAGATGTTCCTACATACACGAGGCGCATGCAAAAAGTAATTAGCAACATCAATATATCTAAATACTTACAAAAACATTAATACTATTAATAGCATCTATCAAAATGCAAATGTAAAGCTTCGAGGACACAGCATTTATAAAAATCTGAAAGGGAGAGAAACAAGGCGGCACCGTGTTACTTAAGTTCTTCAATCTTGCATTGCAGAATATATTCCCATCATTGAACCCGGAGGACAAGGAGATAAACATTAATGGAGATTATTTAACTCACCTCCGGTTTGCTGACGATATAATCATTTTTAGAAATACCCCATCAGAGGTGTGGTGCACGATCGAGGAACTTGCTGACACGAGTAAAGAAATGGGCTTAAAAACAAACTTAGAGAAAGCAAAATTGATGCTTTTACAAGAATTGTAGACTCAGCGATTGATGGAGTAAATCTAGAAGTAATCGATGGTTATACATACTTTGGAAAATAGATATAAAGCAAATGTCACATCGAAGAAGAAATTAAAGGCGAATAAAACTTGGCTGGAGATCATTTGGAAGGAACATTACAATTTTCAAGTGCAATTTACTATTATATATTAAAAGAAAAGTCTTTAATCAATGCATCCTTCCGGTTCTTACTTATGGATCAGGGACATGAACCTTAACAAAAAAAAAAAAAAAAAAAAAAAAAACCCAGGTAGGCTCAGTTCCGATTGAGCCGTCAGTTTGGAGCGTAAGACTACGACTTGCAGATCGGAGAGTTGAAATGAGCTAGTGGAGTATGGTTTCAAAGCGTTTGTTTAATTTAGAAAATTAATTTAAAAAAGTAGCTTACATAATTTTTACAAATAATGCTGGATACATTGCGAACACAAAGCATATTGATACACAAATTACCCAACGTGGTGCTCTGTCTCCTTGAGCTTCATACATTCCTCATCATTCGCTCTTGCTTCTCGTTTGGATTGTTTTCTACTTTTGCTTCTGCGAATTCCGCGGCATTGTCAAAAATGTTAACCCGTTCAGTCATACTCCCTATAAAAATATCAGACCTTACGCTTCATTCCTTTTCTTACTGCGATGAAAAACCTTTAGTAACATAATTTTGCACATGAATGTAGTGCGAAGAAGATAATGATGATAGCTTACAAACAGCCACTTAGGATTTTTCAGTTTTCTCTATCGTGTTCTCTCGTTTCAAAGCCGGAAGTATTACGCTACATCTTTTGTCCAACCATTTCATGTCTGCTTTGTATACTGACTTCTATTCTACGCTGCCCACTATTAAACTTTTACGGTTGTCTTACTTTCTTGTAATCCCATTTTTCTAATTTTTTTAATGTGTTTCACGCTGGTACAGATAACCGAAACAGAATTAAGATTTCAAAAATTACGCAGGGGGACGAGAGACATAAGCTATACACCTATGAGCCATTACATTATGACCACCCATCTAATAAGCTGTAGGACGTCCTTTATTCAGCAAAACAGAGGCCACTCGGCGACGCATCGATTCAATGAGGTGGCGATAGGTATCCTGGGGTATCTGGTATCACAATGTCAACAGCAGGTCCTCCAGTTTCCCTACATATTGCGGTGGTGGTAATTTTGCGTGAACCCGCTTTTCCAAGTCAAACCACAAATGTTTGATTGGGTTCATGTCAGGTACATTTGGATACCACGGGATTAACAGAAAATCCCTAGCATGTTCCTCGAACTACTCTATGACTATTGTGGCGTCAGTGTGGCATGGCGCATTATCCTGTTGATAATGGCCATCGCCAGCAGAGAACACAGTTACCGTGAATGAGTGAACTTGGTTTGCACCGATGTTCAGATACCTGACAGCTCCCGGGAATTGTGCTATTGGGATAATGGGGCCTAAAGTGTCCCCAAAAAACATCGCTCTCCCTGGAATAAGTCCCGATTTACAGATGGGCGACTGCTTACAGACCTAAGAGTTGCTCATAGTGGTCGTTAAATCTTGAAACAAACCATAAACGCAGACGTGCCACAAGCCCGAAGAAAGTGCCAAAAAGCACATTAAAGATCCATCTTTAATGTGCAAAGATTTTTTTAATTTTCTTTTGTGCTTTATCATGGGACATCTTCATTGACTTTTTGCTTTTGTATTTTCTACGAGGAGCAATGTAGTAGCATGAAGTTCTATGCTAAAGAAGCAGGCTTATCTTTCGAGCGTTTGGGCCATGTCTCTGAATGCCAACTTTGTCAAACGTTTTTCATAACCGATTATGTGAAAACAAAGGTAGGTAGTTGCACTCATATCCAAAAATTAAGGATCAACTACAAAAGGCTAAATTTCGGACTCGCAAGTCATTGGTTGCTGGTAAAAACATTTTCACGTCATCAAAATAAGTATATGTGAGAGTGTTTGGTCATGTGCCAACTGTAAGGAATCACGTGACCGATATGTACTACCGATCGGTGATGAAAGCTGAAGCCGGAGCAGGAAGAAATCGTTTGTTTTGTAGGTGTTGAAACGTGGATCTATCTTTTTTTGTTGTTAAGGCGACTTGTAGTACATCTCAAAGAATTTATCTGCTTGATTTTACCCGTGGGAGAATTGTTGGTAAACTGGAAGAAGAGCGGACAACGAAAGACGTAGCGAAGAAGTTCGGAATTGTTCAGAGCGCAGTATTACACATCTGGAAACAATTATCAGAACATGGAATAGCCACCAAAAAGTTCAGTAGTGATCGTCTACGAAAAACTACTTCATCACGTGATGGTTATCTTGTTGTAACCGCTAAAAGATACTAACTGCTGGAAAGTTAGAAAACAGCTGGAATAAGCACACCTTCGAAAATATCACGTCAAACCGCGTCAAGGCGTTTGAATTATATTGGATTGTATGCCCGAAAACCTATACAGCGTATTCCATTGACTTCAGCACGCAAAACAACTCGCTATTGATGGTATAGTGAACATTCCACATGGAGTGAAGAGCAACGGGCTAATGTTTTATTCATAAACGAAGCAGGTTTCGTTTATCGTCTGACTCCAGGCGGAAATACGTCTCGCGGGAACCCCTCACTGACAATTCAGCCTAAAACATCGTAAAAATTGATCATTACAGGTGTGGTGGAAAACGGTCTGATCTGGGATTATAATCAATGAGGGTACAGGGCTTCTAGTGCTGGAGAAAGGGTCAATGGATGTCCAGCGTTATTGGGAGGAGGTCATTTTAGAGTATGTAAGGCTGTTTCGTGGTGCCGTGGAAAATTATTTGATTTTTATGGACGATAACACCCGTCCTCATCGATCATCATTCATGTGTTGATGAACTGTTGAAGAGCAACGAGTTAGACTGAATTGACTGGCCTGCTACTCCCCCAGATCTCAATCCAATCGAAAATGCTTGGGATACTCTGGGAAGGCAAGGCGCAGTCCTGAACGCGATTCCTCACCTCACACTAAATAAGGCCTGTTGATGGCGCTGAAAGAAGAATGAAGAAACCTCCCTCAGGATCTTCTGGACAATTTCGGGAAAAGCATGGCCCACCCATGCCAATCATGCATTGCAGTCAGGAGTGGGCGTATACCCTAATAAAACGATCCACGAAAAATTATTTATTTTTTTCTTTCAATTTTATTTATTGTGAGGCAATGTCAGAAAATGGTATGTTTTGTTCTTTTATCGATTTTCTCTATTAATAAGCACAAATTCATGCTTATTTATGTGTGTACGCGTCCCTTTCATCTCTGTTTACTCCTTATTAAAATATTTTATCCACATCCTGTTGGAGTAAAATTATGCTAAGGAAATAAATGAACCTTAAATTTTGGATATCAGTGTGATTTCCCTAGAAAATTCAGCCTCAGTCTATATTTAACGTCACATAAATTGTTTCTTCAAATTCTGTGAAACCGTTAGCCAAGCTTATAGGAATTTCCTTCAGCTTCAGATATTCTAAAAATCAAAGAACGCCAATAAAATCAAAACAACGCAACTCAAACATGTTAATGAACTGCATTTTAGTTAGTGTGTTTCCCCCGGTGTTGAGCAACCATCACAAGCAACTCTAAGGGCTACAAGCGGTAGGGGACGGAAAGCGTAAGGGCTACAAGCGCGAAAGGGGACCGGAAAGCGTCAGGGGTCAGGTCATGCCTCATCCAGGGCTTGAGTCAGGGTCCAAATCGGACAACTGGCCTGAAACCTATGTTCTCACCAGTTTGGCACTCAGGCCCACCTCGGACGACTAGCCAGAAACGTACGCTCTGAACGTCAGGCCGCCGGAGCCCATCTGAGTTGGAAACGTATTTTATTTGAAGTACCCGCCTTTCATTTTTCAGTCAGTGCACAATGTCTAGAAATATGAGAAGTATTTGCTAAGTTGAATCAGATTGTATACAACAAGCGAAATATTTTAAATATCCATTTCCGACATTTATTAAAATATAATAAATAAAGAATGACTTAAATAAATAATGAAAATATTTACCAAAATCGCTCTCCTTTACTGGTCTTTCCCAAACGATTAAACGGAACTCTGCACTTAAAGAACAGAAAAGTTTGTTATCTCTCAATGTATTTCTTTTAGGAATGATTTCCGTCATGTCTTTCACAAAGTGTTCCTTCCATTCGTGTAAGCTAATGACATATTGAGGTAAAAACTTGTGATTTATGTCTTTTGTCCGAAGTACTAATTTACAAGTTTTTGCTAATGCGGTAATCATCTATAACGAGCCCATTACCTTTGGAAAAGACCTTAAAATATTCTCATAATATTGCACATGCGCCGCCAAGTTGTGTGTTACACTTGGCTAAACTACTTACAGTGTAAAAGACCATATTTGTTGGTGGTGAATTTCGAACCCACATTTTCTTTCGCCGGTGTCAGATATTCTATCACTTGAACTACACCGACTTTGGCTTATCGCTGCAACTGGCCGTCTTGACACTTTTTTTTATTAGAGGTTTAACGACCACCGTGAGTAAGTCAGTGGGCTATAAGCAGTCGCCCGTCCCTAATTTGGGGCTAATGGTTCCAGGGAAGGGAGCGAGCCAGCGCCATAAGACAAACACAGCAACCATGCCTCACCGGGATTCGAACCCGGACTCATCTTAGGGCTCACCCCTCCTTTGTTTACCGGCTAGATTTTTGTGACGTCACGTCTTTGTTTACGGGCCATGGTTTTGTGACGTCACGCTAAGCGACGAACTTGAGCCGCATCGAGAAGGTTACAGCACTACGTTTCTGGGCATTCAGTCCTACTTAATGCTTGAAGGAAGAGCTTAAATAAAGTCCATATTTTAGTTTTCTGCAAATTATTTTATGACATAGCAGTTCCACCGAAATTTAAAATTAAAAAAAAAAAAAAAAGGCAGAAAGAAAATTGCGTCTGTTTTACCTTTCTCAGGAATTACGCTTTCATAGCTATTTCTGTTGGGTACGAGTATAAACGATTATACCGAAAAGCTCTGTTAACGCAGTTTTAAACAGACGCAGAAAATAACTGAAATGAAATTTATTAGTATGTTTACGTACTGTTACATTGCAATTTGCATCTGTAAAAGAAAAGCCGGCGAAAAAATTAATAAAACAGCCTCTAAAATTGCGTTTTTAGACCTTAACTTTTTCTGATCAAATAACATTGCTCTCATCCAAAAAATAAATTTGAAGACGCAAACTGTTTCTAAATTAATACTGAGCACGCATTTGAAAACGAAAGTCACACACACACACACACACACACACACACACACACACAAATGCTAATAATGCTACTACAGTCTACATTTTATGTGCGGTTTTAACAACCTTAGCCTCCTCCCTCCTCTAGTCTATTTTGAAACTGAAGAAATTAGGAATTGGAGATAATATTTTCTCACTATTTATCTGCATAATGTTGCAGGGTATACAGATATAAATAAAAAAGTTTTGAGACTGCAACTAGACTAAATTAATACTGAGAATGTATAGCTCTCAGCACAATGTACATAAGTTTATCTTCCGTTTATTTATTAATCTTGTACTGATTTCGCCCCCCATGGTTGTGTTAGAAAATGCATGCTTGATAATTTTTTCCCCACACATGAAATGAAGATTGAAAATAGGCAAATATGAAGGTTGAAATTTATTTATTTGTGTGGGGTGTAGGGTAGAATTAGACTGGAACTAGGACTTAGTTCCCCTGTAATTATGATTATCAAATGTCTTTGCCAAAATTTGGAGATATTCCCGTTGTTAGTGAGGCACACAGGAACACCAGAATCATTAAATAGCTGCTGCAAACATAGAATATTTTGTTTTCCCTGACCTGTTATTTAAGTAGTCATTTTTCAACTTTGAGTAGTAATTTAAAAATATATTTTAAAATGCAGGAGCGTACTTGAGTTCCAGTTCAAATTTAGTTTGATTACATTTTGAACATTTTCCGTTTACCGATTCAACTCTTCAACCTTCTTAGCCACTGATTTTTTTAACACAAATTTTACATTTTGTACATGGAGTAACTGCTCACAATCATCAGTCAAGAGGAATTTAAATAATTTGAAGTAAATAATGAATACGTTCAAAATGTCTTCAGCTACCCGTAGACAGGCTCGTCGCTTAGCGTGACGTCACAAGCAAGTTCTTAATCCGGTAGCCACGCCCATAAAGATAGAGAGCAGGAGAAGTAGTTCCGGCGGCCCGACTCATCTCGGACGAATGATCAGAAGCCACAGCTTTGACCACTGCGCCACCAGGACGGCCGTCATGACATATGCGTCACCACATATTGAGCATACAGTAACATATATTTTGAACACTAGCCTCTAGGCTCGTTTCCAGAGTAGCACTCGGGCCCTGCAGCCCTATCTCCAAGTATATCACATGATATAAAAACTGGAAAATTCATATAAATTTCACTTTTTATTGCATGTCTAAGCAAATAAGGCTTGTTATTCCGAAATTTCAGTTTTTTTACTGTCGTTAATTTTTGGAAGGTCGAACTTTTGTCGTTTGAACTTATAGCACTTACTAAATTTACCACTAAGGAAAACAAAAGCGGTCCAGAAAGCATTTCCGTAAACCGTAAACCGTTAAAGTGGACGTCAAGTAATTTTGCTTCCTATACTTCCAATGGAAAAACTTCTGTACACATTTCTTTACAATTAATGCGTTCCCAAGGATGAAAATTTGAACGTCGATTAAAATAGCTTCATTTTATAACTTGGAATACTTAATATTTTGTAAAACATAACCATAATTATGCAATCCAACATTTGTCTACTGACGTCATCAAAGTATAGGTCGCGCCATCTTTTTTCTGGACAATTAATGCGTTCCCAAGGATGAAAATTTGAACAACGATTAAGATAGCTTTACCAACAAAACATATGCATAACAAATTCTCTGCGTCACCATGGCAGCAGGTCACGGGACCAGAACGTTCCTCTGGTGGTTATCGTGAAGACAGACAAGCTGTTCGTTTCTTTCCTTCACATCTTTAAAAAATGCTTAAAAATCAGAAAATAACTTTTTCTTAATTTTTTTTTTTTTTGTGAAAAAGGGACGATAGTTGTAAGTTTATGCTGTAAAAATTGCAATGCGTTATGATTTATAGTTTGCCATATATCCGTTTTTATTAAATAGATCCCATAGCGAAATAGAGAATTTTGTGAAATTTAGAAATTTAATTTCTCGTACACTCAATTGAAATTCCAAAAAAGGGCGACGAGGTGCAAAATTTCGGTCATGGCACTACATGCCTACAAAGTTTCGTGGTTCTGTTGCTGTTAGTGTGTCCGGAACGCGACCTGATAGCACTTTTTCGCTTACCTTAACTTTGAAATACAATAGCTCTTGAAGTATCGCTAGAATTGAGAAACGATTTATTTCAGCGTGTTCTGCAAACAATTCTCTACAAACGATGTAAATTTCATATTTTTGTTTTCAATACGTTTTGCGCTGCGAGCTAGAAAATCAAGAGTGCCGCGAAATTTCTAAAACAGCGGCACCAGCTTTTTTAGCACGACTTTTGTAAAAAAAGATCGTGCTTCTGTTATCGGTCTGTCCGTCCGTCTGTACCCACGGTATCTCTGAAACTATCAGTCTGATTTGAAAAATTCTTTTTGCATTCGGAAGCTTAAAATATGCAAATTATGATCCTTTATTTCGTTTTTTTTACGATGCATAATTTTGCCGCTAGGGGGCGTAAATGCAGATTATGTCGAATTCAAAATTACGTTTTAATCCACATATTTGCTTCTAAACATCTGATTGAAAAAATTCTTTTATTTTTCGATTCCATTTATATCGAAGAGTGTTTTAGATATAGTTTCATTTTCAACTTACTCATAGATCTTCCGCTAGGGGGCGTAAAAGTAAATTACATTTTTTCCAATAACTCTTCGCCTAAAACTCCGATTTAAAAAATCTTTTCTTCAGCGGATACATCTCTTAATGTAAAATCTTTTGCATATAATTTCGAATTTTTGGTAAAGAATACTTTGGCCACCAGGGGGCGTAAGTGTTAATTTTTGCTTCTGATGTTTTTGCCATAATATCTGAGCTTCTAAAATATCGATTGAAAAAATTCTTTCGTGGACTGATGCCACTCACATCGATAAACCTTTTCGGAATATTTTCTTCCTAAAATATCGCACAGTTTCTCCGCCAGGGGGCGTAGATGTATATCTTATTTTTGTCAATATCTCTACTTCAAGGAGTCCGATTTGAAAAAATTCTTCTTTGTTGGATAGTGTTTTCCGTGTGACATGTTTTTCACATAATTTCAAAATTTTCAAGTAATTCATAGACTTTCCGCTAGGAGGCGTAAAGGTAAATGGCGTTTCGCCCTATATCTCTGCTTCTAAATCTCCTGATTTGAAAAATTCTTTCTGCACCGGGTACAGCTCCTGATGGGAAATCGTTTGCACATTATTTCTTAGGAGGCGTAAATCTTAATTTCCGCTTCTGATGTCATCATCATCATTGTCAACCATTATCAATCCACTGCTGGACGAAGGTCTCCCCAAGTTTCCTCCACAACGGTCTGTCTTGTGCCAGTCTCCTCCATGTCACTCCCGCATATTTACGAATTTCATCCACCCATCTCCCATGTGGTCTTTTCCTGGGTCTTTTTCTAAATTCTCGATTAAAAAAAACATCGTTTGTAGACCGATACTACTCATGTCAACAAACCATTTAGGAACATTTTCTTCTTAAAATAGTGCATGGTGTCTACGCCAGGGGGCGTAGATGTATATCTTATTTTTGTCAATATCTCAGCTTCTAGGGGTTCGATTTGAAAAATTCCTTTTTTGTTGGATAGTGTTTTCCTGTATGACATGTGCTTCACATAATTTCAAAATTTTCAAGTAATTCATAGACTTTCCGCTAGGGGGCGTAAAGGTAAATTGCGTTTCGCCCTATATCTCTGCTTCTAAATCTCCGATTTGAAAAATTCTTTCTGCACCGGATACAACTCCTGATGGGAAAGTCGTTTGCACATAATTTCTAATTTTTGTAAAAAAAAAAAAAAAAAAAAAAAATGGTTTGGCAACCAGGGGGCGAAAACCTTAATTTCCGCTTCTGATGTATTTGCAGCAAAATATGAGTTTCTAAATTCTCAATTGAAAAACGTCGTTTGTAGACCGAACTACTCGTGTCTACAAATCTTTTAGAAACATTTTCTTCTTAAAATAGCGCATGGTTTCTGCGCCAGGGGGCGTAGACGTATATCTTATTTTTGTCAATATCTCGACTTCTAGGAGTCCGATTTAAAAATGTCCTTCTTTGTTGGATAGTGTTTCTAGTGTGACATGTTTTTCCTAATAATTCAAAAATTTCAAGTAATTCATAGACGTTCCGCTAGGGGGCATAAAGGTAAATTGCGTTTCGCCCTATATTCTAAATCTCCGATTTGAAAAATTCTTTCTGCACCGGATACAGCTCCTGATGGGAAATCCTTTGCACATAATTTCTAATTTTTGTACAAAAATGGTATGGCCACCAGGTGACGTAAATCTTAATTTCCAATTCTGATGTATTTGCAGCAAAATATGAGCTTCTAAAATCTCGATTGAAAAAAGGTTTCTTGTACCGATGCTACTCATGTCGACAAACCTTTTGGAACACTTTCTTCTTGAAATAATACATGGTTTCTACGCCAGGGGGCATAGATGTATATCTTATTTTTGTCAATATCTGTACTTCTAAAAGTCCAATTTGAAAAATTCCTTCGTTGTTGGATAGTGTTTCCGATGCGAAATGTTTTTCCTATAAATTCAAAATTTTCACTTAAATCATTTAAGACTTTCCGCTAGGGCGTATAAAGGTAAATTGCGTTTTCTGCTCCTAAAACTCCGATTTGAAAAATTCTTCCTGTATCGCATACAAGACCTGATGGAAAATATTTTTCACATAATTTCTTATGTTTTGTAAAGAATGATTTGGCCACCAGGTGTCGTAAGTGTTAATTTCTGCTTCTGATGTATTTGTAGCAAAATCTGGGCTCCTGAAAACTCGACTAATTTTTTTTTCTTATATTCGATACCGCTCATGTGGATAAATATTTTGAGAATACTTTCTTCCTAACATAATGCATGATTTTCCCACCAGGGGACGTAAAGTCACATCTCATTTTCGTCGATAACTCTGTTTCTAAGAGTTCGTAAGCTCACGATTCCGTTTACAGCAATATCTGAGGGATTAAAGACCCGATTGAAAAACTTCTTTCTTCCGTCAGATACTATTGTTTTCCATACCGTTTCCATTGCCTTTGAATAGCTTTGATAAATTTAATTTGCGTCAGAACGGATTCAAAAGACGTGCTTATTACACCCGAAAATTCGGTGTCATCTCTCTTGTTGTTGTTTTTTTAGAATAGAGAGATTACCTCATATTGAGGTGTAGTCCTTCGAATTGCTTTTCAGTGGCAGATTTAGTTACCAGGGCCCTGAACACCTCATTGCCCGAGATTCTTCCAAAACAACGGTTTTTTTACCTTACATTCTCGACCCACCATTTTTTACTTTCCGGCACATGTAATCACAAAAAGATTCAACCCGAGATTTCAACAGAAATATATACATTTTAGGCTCAGCCGAACATGATTTGCCTATTTTCATGGTTGTGTTCGTGCGTGTGTAGTTCGTTAAAAACTATTATAGCTATCAAGACGAAATTTGATATTTAGAGTTTTTATGATACCTTAAAATGCTGTTCAAATTTTTGGTACAAATTGGGGAACTAGAAGTGACCTATCATTTTTAATTTTTTTTTCTTTTTATATTACTTATAATCTATGAAACCTATCGGTATGCAATTTAGTATCGAGAAAATTTATCAAAAACTCATAGGGTGATTAGATATTCGGTTGAAATCAGGGAACACGATATGGGCGTTCCCCAGAGAAATTTTTCTTCCGTTTTCAATTTATATAATTCAATATCTTTGATACCTGTTCACATTAAATGCAACAATTTGGGACTTTTATCAAGAGATGACAGGTTGATGACATTTCTCCTCAAATTGAAGGACCGAAAGTGGAAGTTTCCCTCAGTAATTTCATAGCTGAGCGGTGGTACCACCAATTTAATAAGCTGACTGACAGTTCCTCTAAAGATCTTGAACAAACATGAAATAGACTGGCGTACATATCTCGTAAAGCTAGCTTTTCCAGTGCCATTTCACTCGTATGGTAACAATCTTGTTAATTGCCACTTAAACTAGATTCAATAAAGAAAAGGAAACTTCATGGGGAAGATGGGTGGACTGGTCATATTTAATACTAATTAAAAAGCAGTGTTTCCAGAAATAACACCCTCTCTGAGCTGCGTTGTAATGCGGTATTAAGTGATATTACTTTAAATGGTGATTTCCAGTCACCCTGCATTTAAGTTAGTAAATTAATACTCGTAGACGCCATGATTTAAGTTCAGAAGAATCATGCTTTCAAAACTCAGAAAAAGAGATTTATCACCTATTCTGCGCTTTTACACTGCTGGTCACCCAAAATGCAACACCAAGAAGGAAGCATCCGATTCGCCTGAAATTCGCAGCATGCGTCGCCCACGAGAGGACATGCAAACGATTAGCATTGAAGGGCATACGCAAATCATATGCGCCCGGCACGCCACCGAGAAACACTATAAGAAGGGTATACAGAAGGCTGGGTGTAAGTAGTGGAAGAGTGTTGTGCTGCCGGACCTGTGCGTGGGAAGCTTCTTGATGTCACGTCGCAGAATACGGCAGTAATTCCAGCACGTTTCGGAGTTCGACAGAGGAACGAATAGTAGCTTACCGCGACAGCGGTTTATCGTACCGAGACATCGGCGTCCGCGTGCGACGACATCCAGCCACAGTGAGGCGAGTATGGATTCAGTGGGCGCAGGAGGGACGGACGGACCGACGCGAGCGATTGCTGCTGCCGCGGCACACCACCGAACGAGAGGACCGGCATGTTGTGCAGCGGACGTTGACGGCTCGTACCGCCACATCACGAACGTTAGCGCAGGAATTAGGGTGTGTTGCGTAACAACCTGTATCAGCACGTACCGTTCATGACGTCGTCTGCAGGAGCGGGGACTTGTCGCACGGCGCACCATTGCTCCGATTACCGTTGACGTTACAACACCGGCGAGTGCGACGGCAGTGGGCCGTTGAGCGCCGCACCTGGACTACGGAATGGCACGACATTGTCTTCTCCGACGAATCCCGCTTCTGCCTGCAATACCACGATGGTCGGATCAGCGTGTGGCGGCAAGAGACTGTATGACGCCTGCATTATGCATCGCCATACCGGTCCGTCGCCTGGCGTTATGGTTTGGGGCACAATTGGATATGACACCCGCACCCCTCTGGTACGCATCGCCGGTACCTTCAACAGCCACCGCTACATCTCCGACGTTTTGGAGCCTGTAGTCCTCCCTTACCAGCATCACCTACCAGCAGCCACGTGTTAACAGAACAATGCACGTCCGCAAGTGGCACGCATCGTGCAACAATTCTTTACGGCCCACCAGGTGTCACTGCTGCCGTTGCCCGCCTGTTCTCCCGATATGTCGCCCATCGAACACATCTGGTCGTTGATCGGCAACCGAGTGGCCCGGCAAGCACCACCCGCGGCTACGCCTGATGAACTGTGGCAACTTGTGGAAGCAGCCTGGACCGATATACCCCAAGCCCACATCCAAAGAATCTTTCGTTCGATGCCGCTGCGTGTAGCGGCCGTTATTTCCAGCCATGGGGGCCACACGAACTGTTGATGTCTGCGTGTTCCGCAAGTCGAACGGGCCTGTAAGCTCAATCGTTTCATCTTTGCATCTGTTGTGATGTGTCCAGTAAATCTGGCTTTGTGTTCTGGTGTCCTTCATGGTGTTGCATTTTGGGTGGCCAGCAGTGTATCTTCAGAAGCAAAAAGAACTTCTTTTCATCAAGCGTTATATTACTACGTTCAAAAAGTTCCCGAACTTTTTATATTAAAAAAGAATATGTACAGATAATACCTGTTTATGCGGTGTTTCCTTAGAAGTAGTTACCCTGTGCAACTATGTATTTTTGCCAGCGCTCATACAAAAATTTAAATGCAGATTGCAAGCCTTCTTTTGCCACATCCTCCAGTGCCTCCATCGCAGCTCGTTGCACTTCTTCGAAACTTGAGAAGCGTCGCTCCTTAAGCAAATTCATCATTCGGGGAAAAAGGAAAAAGTCACACGGGGCAAGGTCATGCGAATAAGCTGGTTGTGGAAGAACTGGAATGTGATGTTTGGACAGGTAATCGGACACCAGGAGGGATCTGTGAGCCGGCGCATTATCGTGATGGAACACCCACGAGTTGGTCTTCCAAAGATCGGGTCGCTTGCGTCTCAACGATTCTCGGAGACGTTTCAGGACGTTGACGTACTCTTCTTTAGTGACTGTGCGACCATGTTGAAGGAATTCTTTGCGTACGACCCCCTTGCAATCGAAAAAAACAAAACTATAAACAAAGCCTTTCCTTTAGAGGCTGACCGCTCCAAAGGAAAGGTCTAAGGTCGTCCTGACCTCTCATCATCCTCGATACTCTGTCGCCCGTTTTCGAATCGTCGATGCTACTCATAAACTCTAGTTCGACTCATTGTACTCTTACCATACACTGACAATCATTTGAAAAGTCTCAGCGAAAGATTTTCCGAGCAGAACACAAAATTTTACACTTGAACGCTGTTCTAAATTCGAAATCGTTGTCCTCGTGACGGAGAGCCTCGAATGCCTGTAATCACGAACTACGCACATACGCTGTACATGTTGGATCTGGATCAAACCGGTTCTCACTGGTCGGTCACATCATGCTCTTCGCTTGCTCAGCGGGGAATGACGTAATTCATTAACATTTGGCAAAATATTCAAAAAGTTCCGGAACTATTTGTACGTAGTAGAACAGTATTTAAGACCCTGCAACTTGACGGGCTCCGCGCCTGGGCTTAGTGGGCTTCCCTATAAATCCGCCCCTGTTGCTGTTACCTCCGTTGTAAAATGAGTAATTTTAATTTCACAGCTTTATGACGTACACTTTAAATTAACTTTCACTTTTAGTTGTTTTCTCTATGTAAATTTGAGTTCATTCTCTTTTAGCGTGTTCAACCTTAACGTTATATCTTCTCGCTCATGGAATGACGTTGGCAACAATTCTGAGGTCAGAGAGCGTGACGTATGCATGTGACAGATACGAACTAGAGATATAGTCATTTGGCAAAACTTAAAGACCACCTGTTGGAATTAGATATTTCTGCCAAGTGCGTCAGCTACTGACTGTATAACTCAATTCCTGTCGGTGTTGCATAATCCTACAACGTGCAGCACTTGATATAGTTGGGGGAAGCATGTGAGCGTCAGTTTGCTTCTGGTATTCATGCTGAGAGGTTTGGTACGTATTTTCTATACAGCGAAAAATGAGCAAAAAAATCGTCATTAAGTCAGAGGGCGCAAATAATGACTTTATAGCATGAAGGATACTCCGAACGTGACATAAGCAGAAAAGTGAATGTGAGCAAGACTGCTATTCATAATGCGATCATGAAATATCGAGAAACAGGTAAATTTAGCTACACAAAGAGACAAGTGGACGTCGAAGGAAAACAACCCGAAGTGAAGACAATGTCATAAGGCGAATTGTTATGCGTTATCTGAGGAGTTCGTGCAAGAAATTCAAGGCATTTCTACATTCAAAAGGATCTGATATTAGTATCAACACTGTTTCCTGACGTCTTACAAAGATTTTGGATAAAAGTCTTATAAACCTGCACAAAAACTTAGACTAACCTCTGTCATGAAGCAGAAGAGACTCCAGTTTGCGAAGCGTCATCAATCGTTGACGGCTGAAAATTGGAACCAAGTTCTTTTTCCGATGAATCAACTGTGCGTCAATTTGAATCACGTGAAGCACATGTTCGACGACCAAAAAGGCAAAAGGTTTGATGAAAAATACACCGTTAGCACCGTGAGACATTCGCCTAGACTGATGACATGAGGTGCTATGTCAGCATCCGCTACTGCTTCATTATCCTTTTTGCCGACAGGTACTACCATGACTGATCCTTTTTATGTGGAAATGTTACGTGAGAAGCTTTTAACTCATATGCAAGTGCACAGATGCACAATCTTTATGCATGATGGTGCTTCATGCCACAGATCAAAGACAGTAAATGACTACCTGCAGAGGAAAAACATAACTGTGCTTGACTGGCCCGGTAATACACTGCTGGCCACCCAAAATGCAACACCAAGAAGGAAGCATCCGATTGGCCTGAAATTCGCAGTATGCGTCGCCCGCGAGAGGACATGCAAACGATTAGCATTGTAGGGCATATGCAAATCATGTGAGCCCGGCACGCTACCGAGAAGCACTATAAGAAGGGTGCAAAGAAGGCGGGGTGTAAGTAGTGGAAGTGTGTTGTGCTGCCGGACCTGTGCGTGGGAAGCTTCTTGATGTCACGTCGCAGAATACGGCAGTAATTCCAGCACGTTTCGGAGTTCGACAGAGGACGAATAGTGTCTTATCGCGACAGCGGTTTATCATACCGAGACATCGGCACCCGCGTGCGACGACATCCAGCCACAGTGAGGCGAGTATGGATTCGGTGGATGCAGGAGAGACGGACGGACCGACGCGAGCGATTGCCGCACCCGCGGCACACCACCGAACGAGAGGACCGGAATGTTGTGCAGCGGGCATTGACGGCTCGCACCGCCACATCACGAACGTTAGCGCAGGAATTAGGGTGTATTGCGCAACAACCTGTGTCAGCACGTACAGTTCGACGTCGTCTGCAGGAGCGGAGACTTGTCGCACGGCGCCCATTGCTCCGATTGCCATTGATGTTACACCACCGGCGAGTGTGGCGGCAGTGGGCCGTTGAGCGCCGCACCTGGACTACGGAATGGCACGACATTGTCTTCTCCGACGAATCCCGCTTCTTCCTGCAACACCACGATGGTCGGATCCGTGTGTTGCGGCACCGCGGCGGGAGACTGTATGACTCCTGCATTATGCATCGCCATACCGGTCCGTCGCCTTTGGTTTGGAACGCAATTTGATATGACACCCGCACCCCTCTGGTACGCATGGCCGGTACACTCAACAGCCACCGATACATCTCTGACGTTTTGGAGCCTATAGTCCTCCCTTACCTGCAGGACCTGCCAGCGGCCACGTTTTAACAGGACAATGCGCGCCCGCACGTGGCACGCACCGTGCAACAATTCTTCACGGCCCACCAGGTGTTACAGCTGCCGTGGCCCGCCTGTTCTCTCGATATGTCGCCCATCGAACACGTTTGGTCGCTGATCGGCAACCGAGTGGCCCGGCAAGCACCACCCGCGGCTACGCCTGATGAACTGTGGCAACTTGTGGAAGCAGCCTGGACCGATATACCCCAAGCCCACATCCATAGCCTCTTTCGTTCGATGCCGCTGCGTGTAGCGGCCGTTATTTCCAGCCACGGGGGCCACACGAACTGTTGATGTCTGCGTGTTCCGCAAGTCACACGGGCCTGTAAGCTCAATCATTTCATCTTTGTATCTGTCGTTATGTGTCCAGTAAATCTAGCGTTGCTATCTCGTGTCCCTCTTTGTGTTGCATTTTGGGTGGCCAGCAGTGTAGTCTCGACCTTAACCCCATCGAAAATTCGTCGACCGTTTTAAAAGACAAGGTATCAGGAAAATAGCCATCAAATTCCCAAACTTTGATTGACGCGATAAAGTACGTGCGGTGCAAAGACATTTCAAATCACAACTGCAAATGTCACATCGTATTATGTATGCCACATCGTATTCTGTCCGTAGTATGCCACATCGTATTCTGTCCGTTATAAAAAAACAAAGGTGACCACACAAAGTACTGCTTTCTGTGTTTTTGTGTTCTGAAGAATGTAAGTATTCATATGTGGTGTCATTTTTTCAAATACAATGGTGGAAATGGAAAGTGATACACCGGGAAGGAATTAGTGGAATTGCATGAAACTTGCTAGATAGGTAAAGAGTCCGAACCTCAATAAATGAAACCAAAATGATGTAAATCATCTCAAGTTTATTGCTGTTCGGCACATGTTTCAGTTCGAAGTGTGCCCACCATGAGCAGCTCTACACTCTTGGATCTTTGCCGGCATGGAATCAATAAGTGTACGGATGTAGTATTGGGGTATGCCTCTCCAAGCTTGCATAGCGTGTTCAGTCAATTCTTGTACAGTTTGCGCTGGGTGGCGACGTGTCGTAATGCGTCCACCCATGGCATCCCAGACATGCTTTATGGGGGACAAATCTGGGGAGCGCGGAGGACAATCCATGATCGTGACACCTTGCAAGGCTTGTCTTGTGATGGTCTCGGTGTGTGGACGGGCATTATCCTGTTGGAAGAGACCATTTGGGATGGTGGTAATGAAGGGTATGACAACAAGTTGTATCACCCTGTCCACATATTGGAAAGCAATCATGGTGCCTTCAAGAACCACCAACAGAGTCCTGCTGTCATAACTGATGGCCCCCTAAACCATGACACCAGGGGTTGGAACTCAGTTCAGCTCTGAAATCACAACAGGGTTGGCCCTTTCTCCAAAACGCCGCCGGATATGTTGTCGGTTATCACTTTGGCCCAGACAGAATTGGGATTCGTCGCTGAATACAACTGTACGCCATTCACGTGTCCAGTTGAGTCTAGCATTACACCAGGTGAGCCGTTGTTGGCTTACACCAGGTGAGCCGCAACTGCCAGTTGGACAATTTGAAAGTAGTCACGTAGTATCGTTCTCCTTCGTGGACCTGTGCCAGATCTGATAGTACTCACGCCTTCCCGCGTCCACTGTGTCACCACTCTCCGTACTGACATGGCACTACGGCCCGTTCGTCGGCTGATTTCACAATACGAAGGCTCCATTTCAGACATGCCAATGATGCGACCTCTCTCCAAGTCCAACATGTGGGTGTATGGAGTTCTCACTCTACGACGTGGCATAGCTGGTTACTGGCAACATGTGGACGAAAAAACGACCTTGTTACATCACACAGTTGACGACTTATGAATGAAAGAACATAGCAATTTTGCATAACAAACTGGCACGTAATTTACATATCACTACATCTACTGCTTTCACTTTTTAGTCATTCAATACCCGTCCTACGGAGATACTTTGGTTCAAGTTTCATGCAATTCCACCAATTCCTTCTGGGTGTATCCCTTTCCATTTCCACCAGTGTATCTTTGACTAGTAATTAGTTGTTCCTTTGAAAATCTTTATTTTCAATAAATTAACAGGTGGTCTAAAACTTTTGCAAATGACTGTATGTTATGTTGAAGGAGCAGCCGAAGTGTGTGGTGGAAGCTGTGGTAAGCCGAAGCTGTGTTTACTTGAAGTTTGCGTATTCGAACTGTGTTGTTATGCGTACTATGAGTGTTTGGAGTAATGAAGTTTTCTGCTTTCTATAAACTGACGTTAATCACTGTTGAAAGCTTAATACTACTGTGATTAGTTCCTCACGTATTTTGGAATGTTGGAGCAAAGTGCTCACACGATGAAGATGGAATAAAAAAAAGTTAACAGTAAGTTTTTCTGAAACTTTATTTCAGTGACTTCGAGAAAAAGAGTGTAAAGAAGAGGTAGTATTCTCAAAATCTTAAGAAGTATTCTTCAGGATACAAATAGTGAAGAACGCTAGAGGTTTCAAAGAAACGCAATATACAGGAATGTTCTTGCACTTACCTTTTTTCATTAACTTCCATTCCAGATGTCTTCTTTTCTGGATTCTCTTCTCCGCTTTAATGAAAGCTTTTTCTATATCTTCTTCTCGAATTTTAGGAAGTTTTGCTGCCTGCGATTCACAAGCTCTCTCCGGACAGGGTTCGAAACAAAATGCTACAAACAAGCAGGTGTTCATGACAAATAAAAGAGCCAACGCCCACCATCCTCCGCTGGAAAAACTGGTAAAATCAGAAACAGAAAATGAGAAATTGTCTTCTGAATTTAAAAAAGGTTCACATTATATAGGACAACTGTATAGACTATGGTATCTGTACTCGCTGAGAAAATATGTCCCAGAACATGGATTGACGGCCACAGTAAGGTGTTCACGTAAATTTACTTATTTCAGGAAGCATTTCTATGTAACCAGATATTACTCTGCGACAAGACAGAAGACTTGAAAAATCAGCAGCGTAGTAGGTTCTAGAATATTCTCAATGTATTCCATTAAGAATCATCAAAGGCTTCTAAAACACTCCAAATAGCATTCCTGCTCAATGCCATTCGCAGAGAACAAATATGCACTCGATGGACATGAAATATGACCACCTGAATAAGAGATAAAAGTTGACAGTGCCGTTAGAAGAAAACTATCCTGGGAGAGTACAGCTGTCAGTTTGTGTTCGACGGTGACAGACAGACACGTAGAGCTCCGTTAATACACACTAAAGTGCCAAAAAAACTCGGATACCTCTCAAATACTGAGTTGGTCCTCCTCGCGATAAGATAACGGCAGTAATACGACTGGGCATGGACTCCACGAGTTCTCTGTAGTACTGTGGAGACAGTGCACACCATGCTTCCTGAAGAGCGTCTCATAATTTCGTAATATTCGACAGTGAAGGATTCCTGGCATTGATGGCACGTTGAACAGCATCCCATATGTGTTCGATTGCGTTTAAATCCGACGAATAAGGAGGCCAAGTCAGGGTGTCAAACTCCGTGGAATGTTCTTCCAGCCATAATCGGGCGACTTTGGACGTGTGCGGTGGCGAATTATCGTACTGAAAGAGGTCGTATCAGCCGGAGTGCTTGCATCATATGAACGGGCGCACATGATCCCACGGAGGGTTACGTAACCTCCATCAGTCACAGAGGTCCGCAGACGTATGAGGGATTCTAATGAGCGTTTTCAGAAAACACCTAACACCAGTGGTGGAAATGGGCCGGAACGCACCGGAACGCCGATCCGGGAGCGAAACCCCGCGTTCCGGAAGCAAAACCCTGCGCTCCGTTATCGACACCAAAAGAAAGGGAGCATTTGATTTTCATAAAACATTTCGTAATGCATTATACATTTCAATTAATAACACCATCTTGTATTAATTGTTCGTCGTTTCATTTTTTTTTATTTTCCTCTAATAAAGCTCACTCGCCATTTGTGTAGGTACTACCAGAGTTGTAGCTGTAGTTCTCAAAAATTTTTCTCTTCGCCGTCTGGCGTTTTTCTTTGCGATTTCCCGCCATGGTGACGACTGCGACGCCGCTTAATTCCACGATGAGTGCGAAGTGTTTGCGTGAGAGCGAAGGTCATGACAGGAGCTGATTGCTCGATGACCTTGCAACCTCTCTCCGCTCAATGCATAAAATGACTTCGCAGTTCCTGTAACCTAGCAACGAGCTTAATTACTGCACTCTACACATGCTGTCCCTTCAACTTCAGCTCCTGTCGTGGTAGGACGTGACTTTTTGACGGATATTGTAGTCGTTGTTTTAAGTTTTCATTTGTTCTTGTGTGAGAAAAGAAAACAACTGAAAATAATGAAAAGAATACTAACAGATTTCTTTGGGGGAAAAAGACGAGTCAAAAGGAAAAAAAAACAGAACTCGGGAATTTGGAAATCTCCCCCCCCCATCCCCTGTTCAAGGTCGGACTCCGTGTGAAATATTACCAAGAAAATCGCCGAAAATACAACAGTCAAAGGAAATCACTGCATCAGGAAGTTCATTAGAAGAATCTGAATCTCGGCAAAGCTCAACAAATTGCAAACCCGAGTGTTGGACTGAGGATCAAAGTAAGTATTTTTTGAAAGAGTACTCTTGGCTTGTTTTAAAAAAATGGGTGTTTCGGATGTACCGTCTGTAAAACCGCCGGGAATATGAACGTTTGAAAATTTTTAACAGGTGCAAGGCTTTCTAAGGAGTGGATAGATTGCATAGTTAGATCTACGGCTGACGATAAGAAGCAAAATACGGCTCTAAGGAAAAAATAAAGGAGCACAGAGAAAGTCACGCTCATAAAGAAGCTTCTAAAATGAACGCAAAACGTTCTGAAGGCGTCTTTGAAAATATTGTTGAAAAAATAAATAAAAATAAAGTGGACAATACGTACAAAATATTCAATACCGCATACTTCATTGCAAAGAACAATAGACCTTTTGTCGATTTTCCTGGTTTGATTGATCTTCAAAATAAAAACGGCACTGAGATGGGGAGGATATTGCAGTCTAGGAAGACATGTACGGATATTTGCGATTCTATAGGAAATGACATGCGTAAAAAGCTCTGTGAAGAAATAGTCTCCCAAAATATAAAATTCGGTATCTTGGTTGATGAGTGTACAACTGTAAGCCGACTCTCAGTACTCATAATCTGCATAAGAATGTCCATAGATCCGGATGATATAAATGCCCAAACTCTATTTTTTGTCTTGGTTGAATTACACGATTTGAAAGCAACAGCAATAACTGAATCGATTATGAACTGCTTGGTGAAGTGCTTTCCAATAGAGTTTATATTAAAAATAATCTGATATCTTTCACTTCCGACGGAGCTGCAAACTTCGCAGGTTCCATATCTGGTGTGGCTCAACAGCTTAAAAAAAAAAAAAAATCCCGAACTTATTATACAGCACTGTGCAAATCATAAGTTAGAACTTGCTGTCGGGGACGTGATTAAAGAGGTTTATGGCATACAGAGTTTTAAATCGTTTTGCGATAAATTATACTCTTTGTATCACTCTTCACCAAAGTTGCATCACTGTGCTGAAGAAATTGCAGTTCTGTTTTCTTCAATCGGGAGAGTTCTTGGAATAAGATGGGTCGCATCTAGTGAGCGAACAGTATCTGCTGTCTGGAATATGTTTCCAGATTTGGCTTTGCATTTTAAAGCTGCATCTACTGATGCTTCAAGGGATAGTAAAGAAAGAAACGTGTTTCCTGGCTTATTGAAAAGACTTACGAGCACATGCTTCCTGAAAAATTTGGCACTAATGAAAACCGCCTTAAAGGAACTTAGTTCATTGTCACTGCGTCTTCAAGGAAATACTGTATCGGTACCAGAAGCACATTCGCATATTTCCCTTACAGTGAAAGTTTTCCAAGGTTTAGCTGATGGTGGTTTTGACGAGTTTTATTCAGTAGCATCAGATGCCGTAAAAAATATGTTCAAAAGGGTGGACTTACATTCAAGGGGATATAAATCTGACGGGAAAATAAACCGTGTTCAGTTTTTTCAGAGTGTTGCCAACAATTTATCTGCCAGATTATTCAGCAGCGAGGACATTGTAAAGCAACTTCAGGTTTTGTATCCGTCTTTTTGGCCGACCGACATAGATATTTTATATGCAGAAGGAGATGTTCTAAGTTTATACCGAATATTCGGATTGGAGGAAGAAAGGAAAATCATTGAAGAGTTCAGACATTTCAAGGAAACCAAAAAAGTTTCACATCATTTAAAAGTCTTATTAAAATCTGTTGCTGCGGTTGCTATATCAACAGCTGAGTGTGAAAAAGGTTTTAGCACCATGAATTTGATAATAACTGATTTAAGAAACGCTTTAAACGTTACACACGCCAGCAACCTCATGTTCATAAAAATAAACGGACCTCCTTCAAAGATCTTCAATCCCGAGCCGTACGTACGGAAATGGTTGAGTGACGGAAGGAGAAATGCAGATTTTTTGGCTTGCAGAGAACGCGAAGAAAAGATGCAAGAAGACTTGTTGAAACAAAACTTTGGAGATTATTTTAGGAGATTATTTTTTTTTCAAATCGAAGTTATAATAGATATTGCAGCTAAATAAATGGATATTTCAGACAAAGCAGAATTTCCTTATTTTGTCACCCCATATACAGTAGTTACTTACATATCTCTGCCTCAAACACGAGCTGACGTTTTTTCTCCGATGTTTGTTATTTGAGGACACCTCCAAAAAGGGTGATACCTTTAATTGCACCGGCACACATTCGCCTGGTCTTTCTAATAAGAAACGTACTTCTGAATAAAGAAAACAGCTCTGACTTTAGTAGCTAAATGCGACTATTTCATTTTAAAGTTTAATAACGAAATTTCCTTATATAGTTTTATGTGTACAGCAAATGGGTTTGCGAATATTAAATTTTTAATGCATTCGCTTGTACCGTTGTAGTGTTGTCGCCAAAATCCGTCAAAACTGCGTTAAACCTTTTTGACGAATTCTGACTATGGAGTCAGAAATAGACAAAACGTTGCGACGCCATTTTGACGAGTTTGGGCGACAACACTACAAGTTGTACGTTGCGTTCCGGCAGCGAAAAATTCCCATTTCCACCACTGCCTAACACCATAACAGAGTCACCGCCGCCCTGCACTGTTCCTATTCAGGATATGTTGCCTCGTGGGGCTGTCGCCACACGGAGTAGGCTATCTGCCCGAAACAGTTGGTACTGCAATTCATCGGACGAGGCTACATGTTCCCAGTAATCTTGAGAATGTAACAGCAGAGAACAGTAAACAGAAGAATTGGAAGTATGCTGCTCGAGGTAAGTAATATCCCTCCACAATTGTTTACACAGCCCAAACGTAATGATCTTGTGCAAGGTCTTAACTCACCGAAAGAAAATACTGAGCTCCTTGGTTCTCAACTCAAATTAAAAATATTTTATCACCAGGACCACAGTTTTCATCATACAGGCATATGAACGAAAGTTAGTCCAATGTTTTCTGAGGAGGAGTCTTTGGCACGTATATTATTATAACATAATTGAAATAATGAAATTCATACCCCCGGCTGAATGGAGTTTATTCATTGACTCTTCTAAAAGAAGCTTCAAAGGTCTTACGTAATGCGAATGTATGTGTATTAAAATCTCAGTGGCACATTCTGCGAATTTAAAAAAAACAACATGTGAGTGTCTTAAGTTTCTGTTAATTAGGGTGAAATATGAGGAACAAGGGTGGTTCTGTGTGAATATTTTTCACCTTCCACGACACAAATTTCTCTCGCTGCAGCTGCAACGCCTAACTTTTGTTTAATGAAAATTCGTAACAGCACTTGGATCATGTATTTCTCGTCTATGGCACAGCAGAAAATTTTCGAATAATCCATAGTAGCGTGTGCTCCTTTTTATACCAATTGGACGATACCGGTTTGCGGTCATGCGTTATTCTTATCTGCATAACACATGCGCACCGAGTAATTGCCAGACACAGGACGACTCTTCAAAATGACAATGTCTTTTGAATGACCATAATAGTTTTTGTTTGTTTGTTTGGAGGTTTAACAACCACTGTGAGCAACTCGATGGGCTATAAGCAGTCGCCCGTCCCTAATTTAACGCCACTGGTTCCAGAGAAGGGAGACAGCCAGTGCCGTAAGAAAAACACATTCATGTCTCACAGGATTCGAACTCGGACCCTACTCGTACGAATGGTCAGAAGCCAACGCTTAGGCCACTACGCCACGAAGGTAGACCTAACAGTTTATTGATCTTTAACGGAATGTACTCGTTCTTTACAACTGCATTCTGAATAGGATTTGAAAATTAGAATTAAGGTTCATTAATTTCCCGTCTGTCAATACCTACAGTTTAAGGCATACAGGGTAACAGAAAAATTTCGAAGATACCAAATAATTTAACTGATACCTTTTCAAAACCCATGTGATGAAGCAAGAAATGCCGCCCCGGTGGCGCAGTGGTCTAAACGATGGCCTCTGATCATTCGTCCGAACGGGGTCCGGGTTCGAATCCCGGTGAGGCATGGGTGTTGTGTTTGTCTTACGGCCCTGGCTCTCTCCCTTCCCTGGAACCAGTGACCCTAAATTAGGGACGGGCGTCTGCTTATAGCCCATTGAGTTGCTCACGGTGGTCCTTAAACCACCAATCCAAAAAAAAAAAAAAAAAAAGCAAGAAACAATGCGAGGAAAAAAAAAATAATAACGAAGACAAAAAATAGATAAATAAAAAAGGTAAAAAAAATACAAATTCAATTGGAAAAATAACAGAGCTAAAAAACCCCTCCGCATATACACCGATTAGCCAAAACATTAAAACCACTTACCTAACGTTATGTAGGTCCTCCTTTCCCCCTAAAAAGGAACTCATTCGATTTGGCATAGATTCAGCGATATGCTGGTACGTGTCTTTTTAGCACGTCTTTTGTAAAAAAAGATCATGCTCATGTTACCGGTTTGTCTGTCCGTCCGTCTCTACCCACGATATCTCTGCAACTATTAGTCTGATTTGAATTTTTTTTATTGCATTGGGAAGCTTGAATTATACGAATGATGATCCCTCATTTCGGTTTTTTTTGCGATTTACAGTTTCGCCGCTAGAGGGCGTAAATGCAGATGATGTCGAATTCAAAAATACGTTTTATTCCACATATTTGCTTCTAAACATCCGATTGAAAAAATGTTTTTATCTTTCGATTCCATTTATGTCGAAGAGTATTTTAGATATAGTTACTTTTTCAAATTACGCATAGATTTTCCGCTAGGGGCGTAAACGTAAATTACATTTTTCCTGATAACTCTACTTCTAGAACTCCGATTTGAAAATTTTTTTCTTCAGCGGATACACCTCCTGATGGGAAATCTTTTGCATATAATTTTAAATTTTTGGTAAAGAATAATTTGGCCACCAGGGGGCGTAAGTGTTAATTTTTGCTTCTGATGTATTTGCCATACAATCGGAGCTTCTAAAATATCGACTGAAAAATTATTTCGCAGACTAATGCCACTCACATCGATAAACCTTTTCGGAATATTTTCTTAAAATATTCCACAGTTTCTCCGCCAGGGGGACGTGGATGTATATCTTATTTTTGACAGGTTGTCTGGGTTTGCACATGCCTGCAAAGAATTTGTTGAGTTGTACTTTGTGAACGCTGAAAATCACCGGATTGAACCAGATTTTTCTTTATATTTTATATTTTTGGTATTAAGCCCCTCCCCCCCCCCACCCCGGACCGGTTTCCACAGTTTGCATATGCTCGCACAGAATTTGTTGAGTTGTAATTTATATACCCTGAAATTATTTTGTTGAGTTGTAGATTATAAACATTTGTTATAAAGAATTAAATTAAATATCTCAATTAAGAAAATATGAAATTACGGAAACTTTATGTGACTCATACAACCAACCTCTGTTGACGTGGCCACAAATCGGTCAAAAACGCAATTTTTATACGACCCTTTAAAAATGTTGTGGCCAGCTCTTCAGGTGCCAGTTCTCCGCTTTGTCTTTGGCCTGAAAATCATGGAAATGTCTAAATTTCTTATTGAAAATGAAATAATAAAACAAAAATGTTTTGTGAACAATAGTTACTCAAGTAGTGAGAAATATGGCCAAAAGATATTTGTTTATTCAGAACAATTTTATGACACTGTTATTGCAATGTGGCCAGTTCTCTGGTGACCAAGTGGTGGCCAGTTCTTCGTACCCGGTAATATGTATATCATCGTACATGACGAAACTTTTTTTTCCGGTAAAACGGACATTTGTGTAAACTGACACAGAAGAATTTGACTTTTTAGATTATCAGCAGCAGCATCTGAACTAAAGTTTTATAGATTTTTTTCATTCAGTTTTATACGAGACAATTGTGTTTTATGAAAACTCTTGATTTACAGGAAACAGAAAATGATGTTGCTGAAGGATTTACTTCATGTAAGTGTGAATAAAAATTAAAAAGCATTCTCGTACAAGGGGCGGCAAATCTGGGCTTGCACCCGGGCGGTAAATGTCCTTGGTGAGCCCCTGATTCACATACTCTAAAACGTAAATTTTCCAGTCCTTGCTCCTAGTATCAATTTATAAGATACATAAGACAAATAAAAAATTCTGATATCACGTCCATCATCCTCAATCACTGCTGGATGAAAGTCCCCAAAGTACCTTCCACAAATCTAACTTAAACCATTCTCTTTTGTCACTCTGTCATGCTTTTGAATCTCATCTACCAATCTTCCACGTGGTCCTCTTCTTAGTCTTTTCCTGTCCCTTGATATCCAATCTAGTACTTAAGTTGTCCAATGGTGGTCAGTTCTTCTAGCCCATTGCAGCTTGAGGGTCTTTGCTTTGATCATAATTTCATCAACTTTTGCTACACTGGCGTGCAAAAATTAAGAACGAGACGGTTTTTCGAATGTAGCAACACACCAGTTTTGCAGCCGCAACAGCATGACTACCCTTCCTCACCCACCTTACTCGCCAGATTTGGTCTCCTGCAGGGAAGGAACATTGGTTCATTCACCACCTGTTCAAGAAAATCTTGACAGAATTCGACATGGAGCGCCTTCTTTTCGGGGTTCAGAATCTTTGGCACAAACTTTGCAGCAATGCGGTACATATTCAAAAACGAGGTCAGAATTTCTTGCACTCTTCCGTATGACACGTTGACGATGATAGCAATGTCTTGGATGACTTTCCGATGATCCTCATGCACCAATTCCCTAATGGTCCGGTCAAAATAGGGCTTTCAGATGAAATAAATATGAAAATTTTGAAACTTGTCACACTTGTTTATAGGTATTTAGTGAAGATTATACTAAAAGTTCTGACGAATCAGAGCTCTAGCCGCCATCTTGAAAAATAGGTACGGTTTTTCGGTTTTCCGTGAATATCTTGAAAATGGTTGGTCGTAGCCCAAAAATACTATTTACAAAATTGAAGCTTACAAAATTTCCTACAAAAAAGGTTAGATTCACTTTTTTTGTATCTCTAATACGAAAACGAAAAGAAAAACCAAACTGAGGAGCGACTCAGAATCGTGAAAACTCCGGCAGCAATAATAAGGCAGGATATCCAGTCTCAAGTGTATGATGAAACCACCTACCCTCCTGGTGATAACTACCTGAAGGACGCGAGTAGTTGCGTTCCCACAACCCTACTTACTTTCCTGGAGGACGTGACAATGAAGAAGACAAAAGACACTGAAAAGACAAATAGTTCCATTTCACACTCCATCATCTCTGCTGTGTGACCACGGTCTTTCATGTCCCCCATATTAAACAGCCTTGGCCTACTTCTATACAGGAAATACGGCTCCAAAAACTTGATAAACCTTATATCTAGTTTGGGATTCTGTTCATTATACTATGAAGCTCAACAGCTGAAAATCTCAGCCATTTTTCACGCTCAACGTGGCATGAATGGGTCATTCAGTCAGTTCGTGTTCGACAACGTTGACTTCAATGTCTGCATGATCAATGGATTAAATACCTTTCATGCTATGGGTGGCATTAGATGTATTAACCCAGCAAGTTCAGTCGAAAGAGGAACAGAAATATCAAGATTAACCAAGATGCCAAGCTCAAAGACATGTGAAGAACTTGGAGTTCTTCGACCGGAATACTTCCAGTGGAAGAATGGAGCACCTGCTATAGAGACTTTCCTCAACTTGCACCGCTACCATTCATTCACAAAGTCGGTATCCAACGTCAGAATTGTTGCGCTGCTACCAACGGAAGGAGCAGTGAAACAGCACTCCTTCCGCGTGTACCACCAGGTGCAGCTATGGCTGGGGAATCAACTACCTCTCGAACTCTGGGGATGGGAACACAAGCAGAATCGGCTCATGCCAGTGACAACCAAAGAACCTCTCGTACCTGAGGCAGTTCTAAACCTCATATTATGTATGTGCACCACTGGCGGTGGTGCAGAAAAGCTGCAATTAATTGCACCACCATATGTCACAACTGCCATGGCGAATGCCTAAATGACATCAGTGTAATCCTGGAAGAGGACGACGAGGAAGCCGACGACTTGGAACGATTTCCTAAGACCAGCGATGAGGATGACCCAAGACCATCTACGTCAGCTGTTGATGAACCAGTCTCAGGACCCTCCCGTCCCAGGAAAAAAACAGAGAACCATGTAAATTATATGAGAACCAAATGTAATGTACATCAATTTTAATTTCAATCCATTTTTAATCATTCAATCATGTATCCAATAAATCAATAATGGTATCAGTAAATCAATACTGTAATATATTATAAATCACTAATGAATCCGGTTTAGTTTACATTTTTGTTTTTTCATCATATTTACCTGCCATTACCACCCTTTAACATTCATAAAGGTAGGTGTTCGGCTCTGTGTTGTGATGGTCACATTAGATAGCGATAGCTTGTAATGTAAACATACAGCTAGCTATATCTATTGACCTGCTGGAGTAAATAAAATAAGTAAGATACCCATTTTGAAGGGAATTTGATGCTCTACAATAGTGCTTAAGAACTCTTCTAAAAAAACCCGACAGTTCAGAAGCTATGAGCTTATTTGTATGAAAAACTGTAGCGATAACGTAGGAATCAGAAGAAAAGTACATTGACACCCGATTATCTCAGAAACTGTTAGAGATACAAAAAAAGCGAATCCAACCTTTTTTTGTAGAAAATTTTGTAAGCTTCAATTTCGTAAATCATATTTTTAGGCTACGGCCAACCGTTTTCGAGATATTCACGGAAAACCGAAAAAACTTACCTATTTTTCAAGATGGTGGCTAAAGCTCACCTCTGATTTGTCAAGACTTTTGGTATAATCTTCACTAGGTACCTATTAACAAGTATGACAAGTGTCAAAACTTTCATATTTATTTCTTATATTTGCCCATTTTCAGCCTTCGTTGACTGGGCTATAATTTTGTCCACATTTTCGGGGGTTTTGCTCGTGGACGGTCGCTCTGACCTCTTGTCGTCTTCCAGTGCCGTTCTGCCGCTTTTGAAGCTCGAGTGCCACTCAAAATACCTCGCACGACTCATTGCTTCATTGCCATAAGCCTGACGCAACATTTCATGCATCTCCGTTCCCGATTTCCCGAGTTTGACGCAGAATTTGATGTTCTCTCGCTGCTCTAATTTGCAGTCCATAGTGAAATCGCAGCTGTGATCTGCACGTGGTCACCAAATATCGTTTAGCACAGCTCCCGATGTTCACAGAACGACGCCACTCGGCACAATAACTCGTGAAGTTCACTGCCATCGACCGCTGCTCGCGCATCCGCGTATACTGCCATCTGTTGGCGCGCTACGTACCTAGTCTCATGTGGTCTTCTTCTCGGTCTTTTCCTCCCCTTGGAATCCAGTCTAGAATTTCGGTTGTCCATCGGTGGTCCGTTCTTCTGGCACCATGTCCAGCCCATTGCCATTTCAGGGATTTTACTCTGATCGTGATGTCTTCCACTCTTGTCATTCTTCTTATCCATGAGCTCCTCTTCTCATCTCTCCTGGTTACACCAAGCATACATCCTCCATGCTTCTTACAGTCGTCTGCAGTCTTTGTATGTCTTTTTTTAGTTAAGGCACACGTGTTTTCTCCGTAAGTATAAGCACTGGAAAGATCCATTGATTAAACACTTTTCTTTTAAGACATAATGGCATATTGCTTTTAAAAATTGTACTGTTTCTTCCAAAAGCTTGCCAACGAAATACATACACAGATGAACCATTTACATTATGACCACCACCCCCAGCCTAGAGAAATGCGCGCGCCTGGAGACCGAACGATGGCGCAGGTGAAGTTCACAGAGCAGTACATATACAATCCGAGGACCGGCTTTCGGTTAGTAGAGTGTTCGGAGTCAGAATGGAACAATAACGTCTTCCAGTAAGTGCACCTTAAAAAGAATAGAGGAGCGAAAATTGTGTTTCTCTATATCCCACACCATACAGTAACAGACAATTTTCTTTGATGACAAGCATCTCTTGTCTGCTAAGAATTATCTAGAGCCCAAAAATGAAAATTGTATTTGTTTGACCCTCACGAGAGAAACACGCCTCATCAGTCCACAACATTTCATGCAGAAAAAAAAATTCAGCATCATTTTTTCTAGAATGAAATTGTATCAATCCAGGCTTCGTTCCCTATCACCTACATACAAAGCCTGCTGAAAATGGACATAGTATGGGTGCAAACCATACTGATTCAAATTTGTCAAAATTCTGGCATTGAAAAGGCTGCATGCTAAGCTCATTTCTCTGGTACTGATCTATGGCTTAAAAGAGCATAAGCAATAACATCTTTATCATGTACCTGCGCACCAGATCCTTGAAATCTGCCAGTGAGTGGGCGAGGATTCACAGTGCCTTTTGTTTGTAAACGCAGAGCAACACTTCTTATAGTAGAATTTGGACACAGCAAATCAGGGAAACGTTCTGTATAATTCTCTACAGAGCGAGCGTTGAACCGACATTTTCCCAAAATTTAATATAATTTCATAATATTCAACGAGCAAAATAGCTTTCCATTAACAAGATTTGTTATCAGCATACAACTTCGAATCAACTAACGTTTTTACCTTTTCATAAGCCAGGTAACGCAAAGAGTGTTCAGAGACTAACAAAAGGGAGAAATGACTTAAAACGCTTGTAGACTAACGATATGAGTGAAATCAAAAGACGCATTGTACTTCGTTGATAAAGGTACTTCGCAAATGGACTTTCACTTCCGCAAACCTCATTCTCAGAATAAAAAATAACTTTGCACGTTCATATAGTGGGCGCAAATTAACAAGCATTTGCATAAGGAAGCCACACGTCCACAAAAGACACCAGCTCTAAGAGAAATCGACGGCAGTGAGGGAATCCTGTATTCTTATAAGGTTTAACTAAACAAATATGCACATAAGAGTATGCTATTGTTCTGATAAGAATATTTTTTTCAGATCTCAACGTTTCTGCAATCCAGTTTGAAGCATCGATAATTTTGCGTTAATTTGTAGCCACTATTATTTATTCATTACAGTCCAAACTATGTTTATTTAACTAGCTTGTAAGAATATGGTTTATTTCTGTTATTAATGATAGCTTACCGCTGTCATTAGCACATTAGGAAAGATAATGACAGGTTGAATATTTTAATGTGAAAAATTTGAAAACTTTCTTATGCCACTAGCTGCAGTACGGAATTATGTATGCAAGTGAACACATACTTTCTTTTGCTGTTTTTTTCAATCCTTCCTTACCTGTTGACACATTCCACGAAAACTTTATCGAGGAAAATGTACATTTACATGATTTTCTTTAAAGTCCTAATACATCAAGGCTTCAGAGGTATTTCATGCAGGGTGGGTACCTGGCCCGTTGAACACGCTCAGGAATAAAAGCACGTGACCTATTGTACACGCTACAGGAATCGCCATAAGAGTAAGGCCATAATTCAACTTCAGTACAAAGATTTTTCTAGATAGGTAACGACGTCAGGGGAAAAGCATGGGCAAATTTTAACTGCGCCATATTATATAAATTTCGAATTGCCATGTTTTCTGATGTCAGAGGACAAGAAATGCCAATAACATTACGCAACAGTAGCACGAGTCTTTGCATCTCCTAATGCTACAGCTATCATGGACTATGTAACAAGGTAGGGGTGTATTTAGAAGGGGTAAGGACATTCCCACCTAGCCCCCCTCAACTTACATAAAAAAATTCTCTTCTATTTTTCATTAACTTTTATTTTATTATTTTATAGATTTTAAAACTTCCCATTTCTCGTCGCTCCTACCCCCTTCTCCCCAAAACAAATTCTATATACACCCCTGCAACAAGAACACACTCCAAATGATTGCCTAAAATTACAGGCAGCTGCTATGGATACAGTAAATGTCAGTCGATTTTGATATTTGTTGAGCTCTTGGAGAGGCAAACATAGGCAATAATTTATTTCATTTATTTCAGGGATTCTTAGGGCCATAATTTCCAAGATTAACTTCTAAATGTCTAGATTCACAAGTTGAACTCTAAATTTATTGCACAGCGGGGATTTTGCGAAAAACTTGCGAGTTTACAGCTTCTTGGTGAAAACTGGGGAAAGTCGAACGGGGAGGCTTATTTCAGTGAGGGGTGCTTTCGAATCCTTAACTTCACCAACGAAAATCATCCCCTCAGATGCCCTTTCCTCTGAAGCTCAGGAAAAGGCAGAAACATTTCAAGATTTGCAGGAAAAACAACTTTTTCCTGTACGTATGTTATAGTTCAAGAGGGCACAGCCCAAACTTTGAGAGTTATTGAAAAAATTTCAGCGGATTTACACTAAGGAAAGAACGCTGTACAACTTTGTAATTGGAAATTTTTTCCGAACTTTCTTCGTTTATGAGATAGTTCGCCGGGCCCCTCAATCAGGGGGGGGGGCTTATGGGAGTCATTCATATATCCCTTCAATAGATGATCATATCATCTCTTATTAATACCTGTTGACTGTGTTTTTCTGTTCCAATTCATTTTCGTGCAATTAAACTGAGCCGCGACTTTTGGAAACACCATGTATATACAGGGTAAGTCAAAAGTCGCAGGACACCATTGTATTTCAGAAACGGCAGGGAAAATGAAATATATGAATACTCCAGAAAAGAATCGGTGAGGAGGGCCTATCTTTTAGGCTATTTCCGGAACATGGCCGCCATCTTGAAATCCACCATATTAGATCAAGGTCAAAATTTTCAAATGGTAAGGGGGTCGGTCATGTTGCATATCAAACAAGACCAGAATTTCTTCAGAAATGTATTGCCATAAGCAGACTTGACATATGTGCTGTGGTTCACAAGTTATGAACAAATAAAGTTGAAATAACCATTGGTTGTTGCAGGTAGTTGAAGATGGCACTGACGAAACAGGAAAGGATTGAAGTGATCCTAATGTCTGGGGAACGCAGCTGCCGACTTCAACAACCGACACCCAGAAAGATCACCAATTTCACACAGCATTGTCACATACCTGATATCCAAATTCCGAGAAACTGGGAGTGTGGACGACAAGCCACCTAGTGGTTGGCCGAAAACTGCTATGGACGATGAAACCTCAACAATGGTCTTGGCATCCTTTGCAAAGAGTCTACAACGTAGACGTCTCGCAGCAGAGTGTGGTATCAGCCATTATACGGATTCTTCACACCGCTCACTGGCATCCGCTCAAGATACAGATGCAGCATGCAGCAAGTATCAGAGGATGACCCTGATAGACGTGTCGAGTTCTGCACCTGGGCTTTAGACCAACATCAACGGGATCCCTCATTCGCACAGGGCATTTTGTTCAGTGACGAGGCCAATTTTTATGTCAGTGTTGAGGTTAACCGTCAGAGCCACACGTACTGGAGTGACAGGAACCCTCACTGGACGGAACCATCAAACGTAGTTGGTAATGTAAAGATTATGGTGTGGTGTGGAATATGGGGCATTCGTGTAATCGGACCCATTTTCATCGACAATAACCTAAATGCTCAGCGCTACCTGGAAATACTACAGGAAACAATGTTCCCTTCCCTTCTGAATGAAGATGGAAGTTTCACCTGTTATTCCCAACAAGAACGGAGCAACTGTTCGTCAATGGCTAGATTCAATTTCCTGGTCATTGGATGAGCAGGTGTGGTCCTGTGGAAAGGCCATCCAGATTCTCCGACCTCACACCACTCGACTTTTATCTGTAGGGTCATCTGAAACACCTGGTGTACGCTGAGAAAATAAGCGACAAACACCACCTTCAGCAACGTATCCTGGAGGCCTGTAACCATATTTCTCTCGATATTCTCGTCCGGGTGCATAACGACTGCAGCAAGCGCCTTCAGCTCTGTGTTCAGCAACAGGGACAACACACTAAACACATCAAATAGCTGCGCATCACAGGGTACCTTAGAGGTTGTTATTTCAACTTTCTGTGTTGATAACTTGCGAAACACAACACATATGTCAAATCTGATTACAACAATCAATTGCTGAGAAAATAATTCTGGTCTTGTTTGATATGCAACATGACCCCCTCACCATCTGACTTTGATCCAGTATGGAGGATTTCAAGATGGCAGCCATGTTCCAGAAATAGCCTAAAGATAGGCCTTCGCCGATTCTTTGCTGGAGTATTCAGATATTTCATTTTCTCTCCCGTTTCTGAAATACAAGTTGTCCAGCGACTTTTGACGCACCGTGTACATATATATACTGTGTGTATATATATATATATATATATATATATATACATACATATATATTTATAGGTAGGTAGAAAAACACTGGCGTGCAAAAGTTAAGGACGAGACGGTTTTTCGAATGTAACGTCCTGCAGAAGTGCTCTACATCGACTCAAATCATACCATAAGATCCCCAAGATGTAAGAATATGGGACAAGCGAGCAAAACCGTCCAAACAAGGAATCCAAAGGATACAAAGGCACTTTATTGAAAAGGTAGATTCGAGCACAACTGGACAGAAGACAGAAACGTCCATGTGACAGGCGGCTGCCAAGAAAAATCCAGTCTTTAGTAGGGGATATGATCACCCCTGACTGCGTTGCAGGATTTACGTCTGACCATGCTAAGGACGAGGTTGTCAGGGAGCTGTTGAGGCATCGCGGCCCATTCCTCTTGTAGCGCCAATCGCAGCTGCGGAATCGTTGCTGGCGGCTGGGGACGTGCTGCCAAGCGTCTCCCGAGAAGGTCCCACACGTGTTCGATTGGATTTAGGTCCGGGGACCTTGCGAGCCAATCCATGCATTGAATATCTCCACTCTCCAACAGCTAATGTAGGAAGAGGAATGGCGTTGTCGTCCATGAAGAGGAACTCAGGACCCACAGCACCTCTAAACAGACGCACGTGAGGCAGGAGAACCTCGGTACAATAGCGGACACCAGTGACCAAATATCCTTGGAAGATGTGGTCAGTACGGCTACTAAGCATGATTCCGCCTCAAACGAGAACTCCGCCACCTCCAAACCGGTCTCTTTCGATGATGTTGGAGATGTGATTGCGTGTTCCCTGCTCTCTCCAGATGTGTATACGTCCAGAATCACTCGTCAGACTAAATCGGCTCTCATCCGTAAAGAGAACTCGACCCCATTGCTGATGTGTCCAGTTCTTGTGTTCTTGGCACCACAGAAACCGCCGTCTCCCATGAGCAGGCGCCACGGTAAAATGCGATAACGGACGTCCAGTTGTCTGTTGCATGTGCCTTGCGATTTTTTCCGCTGTCTTTTCTCGCCTGTAGGACAATATACCAGTCGTCCGCCGCCGTGGTTCCTCGTAGACGACCACTGCTAAACTCTCGGACAGCTGTTCCTGTGGTTTGAAATGCTCTCCAAGCTCGTGAAACGATGCTGTGAGCGATCCCGCACTCCTCGACCACACTTCGACTTTCTTCCAACTTCCCAATGACGCGACCTCGGGTAAAGTCATCCATGTGTCGTCTACTGGATTGCCTGTTGGCCATATCACACGGTGGCAGCAACTCGACGTCGTTCAAACCGATGTACACCGTTCAATAGCTTTCACCGAATTTCTGAGCGTACACCGTCCGTGTGCTTTATACCCTTCTGACACTCCCCCCCTCTACGTCATGCTGCATATATGCGCATGCCCTACCGTACCGGACCTTAGTCTATCTCCTGAGTGGTCTTTCGGTCCGTTCTGCCTGCTCGTTCCGCTGTTATGCTAATTTCTCCTCTTCGTCCTTAATTTTTGCACCAGCGGGCTAATAAAAAAATGAAATCACAAAAATTAAACGGTAAAAATATTTCTTTTTAAAGCTGAAATTTCCTTACTTAGGGTTCCTTTTCCAGCCAAACTTCGAGATGAGAGTTGAAGCAGAGTATCAATCGAACATGTATGCAGTCTTGGTGACATGCATCACGTTGTGATACTGTCTTTTCGTTTTATTGTCGAAAGAAATCGAGATATCAGTCAAAATTATTTACACACTTTCCCTTACTTGCGAAGATACATGCTATTTACCATTTGAACTTGAAAACCTTATCAAGAAAATAAAACAAACTTATTTACTTCACTACCACTTAAGTTATCTTTTTTTAACAGCTGCAATACCTAACGATAAAATTTCTCTCCAGCTTTTTATTCTAACGAAGACGCAGCTGCTGTCTTCACATGCATATAAGTGGTAATTGATTAATGACTGTTCTTTACTGACAATCACGAAGTGGTTTTCGAAAAATTATTTCTCTTTGATTAAAGAAAACCCCCTCAAAAATAAGGCAACTAAATTTCAATTCTGAATGAAAGCTAATACAGATATCACTTGTACTCACTTGTCCTACTCGTATTTAATCGAACTATCATTACACGGAATTTTCTGCCCTCCCTGTTCACACAGTAGCACGGTTTTACGGGGGTAAAAAGTTACGGAAAATTAATTCCTTTCTCCCTCTCATTTTAGCAGCACAGAACACAAACCTGCCACATGCAATGAGCGCTCTATTCTAGTAATTTGTTCTCCGTTCTATAGCCCCAAACATGATAGCGACACAGACATCATGCTAATGGGTAGAAACCAGTCATTCAAACATTTCCTCTCTTCTTCCTTAGGCTCATCGCTATTATCATAGCTCTTTTAGCAGGTAATCAGACAGAAAGGAATAATGTCAGTCATCCCCCTAAATGGCCATCCTCAATAACAAATAGCTAAAGGGGAAAAGCAACGCTTTCTGATGCGCAGATTCACTCATTCCAACCGCATTTGTCCCGCTTCTTAGACAACGAATGCATTCGATCGAGCTTATTTCAACCCATTTTGCTACCCCAGAGTGATTTCAACGGGTTCAAGTGCAAAATCTACGTACAACAGTGCGGATATTTCAGCTGCTAATCTACCGAGGTCGTTAACCCCCACCCCAAGAAAATTTTATATCGTTGAGGAAAATGGAGTAATTTTACGTAGCTTAAGGCATCCTGATTGAAGAGTACTGAATACTAACTGCGAAAGAACATTTTAGAAAAGGAGATAAGGGCTTAGTTTGCAACTTGGGTTCCTACGCGATACCGTATCCTTAACGTACCCTCCGAAGTGATGCTAGTGTTTCACGGCGGCAACCAACCTTGGAGACAAGTTTCTGGGTCGGGCGTTCTAGCAAAACCCCCTAAAGATTAAGAAAGCCTCCGAACTGGTCTGTGACGTCAGAGCTAGTGGGCCGACCGACTCGAGCTCTCCGCTCGTGAAAACGCCGACGAAGAACCGCGGTGTTTACGAAGAGAAATAATTTCTCGAGTGCGGTACCAGACAATTTGCGCACACAACAATAAATCGACCGTTTTTTTTTCCTCTTTATTTTTTGTCCTTAGATAACATCAAAAGATTACATCCTTAGCTTTCATTTTTTTCCCCTCAGTTTCCAGCAATGATATCCGTAAATCGGGGAATTCAAAAGTTTTGCTCTTGTGCTGGGAAATGATTTCATGAAAATTTTCCTTTAGTTTTCAATTTGGCTAAAGGAGCAAAAAAAAAAAAGTTTTTTCCCGCATAACGTGAAAAACCCATCATTTTACGTTAAGCATTTTTGCAACTACGATCTTTTGAAGTGCGTTAATGGCAAATTGGTAGGACTGTATGAACATAACCACTTCACTTAAAACTTTTAGAAATTCCCTTCGCGTTCGATTTATTAAAATGAAAGAAAAAAAGAAAAGACTTTTTCGTAATTACGTAACGAGCGCGAAAGCAAAATTTCCGATTTATTGAAAATACGGTAAGATGTGTGCTCAAACTTGCAACTATTTCTAGAAGGTAAAAAAATAAATAAAAATAAAAATCATTCAGGAAAAAGTTCTTTGTGAAATGAACATGGAATATATTAATTCCAGACTTTCGGATACATTCGTTGGACATTCCAATAAGCTTTTCTTTGGGCTAGCCTTCGAAATGTACAGAACTACTTGATGCGCTGATAATTATCAGCGCATCAAGTAGTTCTGTAAGTAGTATATAGGGGGTACTATGGCACACCCCAAAATCACATAAAAACCTCAAAATCAGGCATTTTTTGATTTTTCAGACCTCAATAATCACGAACATTTTAAGGCTTTTTATGATCAAAAACACCATATTTTCATTAAAAATCATTGATTTTTGGGCATAAAATAGTCAAAAACATCAGATTTTTGAAAATTGAAGTTTTTACTCTGTTTTTTCATAAAAACAGACATCATAAAAACACACATTTTTGATGATATTTGACGACTTTTTGAACAATTGCAATCATTTTGAGCTTTGAATAGCTTTGAAAGTGATGAAATGATGGATTTAGTGATCAATAGAAAAGTTGTAAAACAAACTACTTTGCAAAGTCCTTTTTAAAAATGCATTAAAAAAAGGGGTACCCAAAATGGATACCCCTTATAGAAGATTAAAAATTTAGGAAGATAAAAAGTGTAGGAAGATTAAAGTTCTAATTCAAATGGAATTAAAAGTATGTTATTTTTTCAATTTCTAAGTAAGGTTTAAAAATGTTTAATTCTAAATAAGACATGACTTGTATGCTTAATTCATCATTCTTTTTTCCTGATGCAAAGAGTATTAAAGGTTTATCTGTGTAGGCATCACTATTAAATAATATATTCTCGCCAAGTGTAATTAAAACTTCTGATTTCCCATTAGTATAATTAGGACGTAAATAAAATGTAATTTTCATATCCATATTTTCACTCAGTTTCATATTTCTGTCAAGGAGATTGCTACTAAATTTCATAAAAACGACTGTTTCCCAGTAACGCATAGCACCAAGAGTATTATATGCTTTTTTATCTTCTTGAATTGTTGCATAACATTTTTGATTATCCACGTAATTTTTATTAACTGCGTCATACATATCCTGAGGAGATGGAATATTCACTAGTCTTTTATTTTGAACATCAAACTTTTCATCTTTTAAAATTAAAACATTGTTTTCTAAATACCTCTTATTCACTGCATTCTTATCTGCTGTAGGATCAGCAACATTTCCTATTCTTTTACCTTTTGCATTAATTACATTCCCATCTTGAATATGTAAATACTTTTGATCCAAATTACTTAATTCGCCTTTAAGTACAGCATCTAAATCTCTTATTCTTACAGCAGTTTCTTGAACAAAATCTGAAAAACTACCATTAATATTTTTTTCTATTTCACTTTTAACTTCCAGATTATTCTCTCTCATTTGTTTTAAAACATATTCTCTTGTAGTAACATCCTGTTCATCTATAGGTTCTTTACAATTTTTTAAATTTTTTCTTCCATATCATAATTACCATCATCTGTTAATTTAAATCCATTTCCAGGAGGTCCAGATGGTCCAATTCCAAATTCTTCATAAGACGAACCAAAAGGGTACCAATTCATTTATTTAATCTAAAGTTTTCAAAGTTTTAAATTCCTTATTAGCCATATTAAGTGATCCTCTTTTTGTTTCATTCACGATGAAATAAAATCTATATGGTTTACCTGGATTTGATCCTAATCTCCAGTTAAATTCTAGTCTTAAATTCGAAATATTAGTATACTCTGGATGATTAGATAAATTAAAATAAAAGATTGGATACAATCTCGCATAATTTACATAACTTATAAGACATCCACTTTCAGTATTATGAGTATTTAATCCAGCTGCTAATAATTCAGAATAACATCTATTATAATCTAACTGCCCATCTTTAAAATTCGTTTTATAAATTTCTTCTGGAACTTTTTTATTATTACATAATATCCAGCATTCAAGGAGATCTAAATTATCAAAAACCATATTGTTCTGATTTTGATTGCTTTCTTTTTCTACATACTGTGGAATGACAAGAACACTTAACACCTCATCAGATGTAGTTCTTATATGACATGCACCACTTGATGTTGTTTGCTGATTACTTTTCTCAATTGAAGCAGAACACCAAGTAATTTCAATAGGTGTAGAATTCAAAGCTATACTTTTAAATTCAGCCTCAATGGATGGGTACAACTCTACATAAGGTAACCATAATTGAAAATCAGATATAATAACTTTATAATTGGGATTTGCAACATCTGTGTATAACATATCATTATGACTATTTCTTTGAAATTCAAATGTAACTTTTATATCAGAAATTAATCTTCTAAAATCGTTGAGGAACCCAAACAGTTGTCTTAAAGGAATCCAAAATTTTATTACATTACTGTTTTTTGTTAAAAGCCATCTCTGTCTAAATCCTTTATTATAAGAGGCATTTTCTTTTAATTTGATATCTGATCCTTTCTTTACATCTTTATTAGGATCATCTATTACTATTTTATCTTTATCAGCTGATTCTGATGTATCAACATAATACATCATATTTGTAGCCTCTGAAGTGGAATAATCTTTTGTGAAATTTATAAGTCCATTAATTTGATGAATTAATGAAGCACATTCAATATTAGAATCAGTTTGTTCTTTTCCTATAGTTAATGAAGCGGATCTAAACAGATTCCCACCATTTACAAATGTAACATTATCAGTTCCTATAGTATCATTATTATTTTTTACTATTTTACTTTCTAAGCATATATAACCGTTACTATATAATATAGGTGAATTTGTATCTTTAATAGTAAACTTATATTGATCAGATTCTTTTACATTAGTACTATCTTCATTATGTTTTATGTATTCATACTTAGCAATTTTATTACTATAATAATCTGGAATAGCTTTTAAGTCCCAAAGTTTTTCCATTTATTAGGATAAAAAACTCATTTATACCATTTCAAACCAGATCCATCCTGAATTTTCGTTTTAGCTAATATATCATTAACAGTTACAGGAGGTTTAGATAATATATTTTCAAGTTTATTTTGAATAACTTTTTTAGCTTTATCTTCAATTGCTGTTTTACCTAAAACTTCTAATATTTTTTTCCAAAAGTTTTAATTCCTTCAGTGAAGATATTACCACCATATCGTTTTGCATATAATCTATGTTTGTTATAATTCATTTATTAGTTTAAAATTAATCTATATAAAACTCTCATATTATTCAAGTCTATCAGTTCATTATCTTGATTCGTGATATACATTCGAATTCTATGAATATAATTTCGTCTATTAATGGGTAAAAATAAAGGATTTATTTCATCAATTTTTATTAAACTACCAGGAGGATTAGATGGCGTAAAGGAATACAAAATATCTGAATTAATATTATTATATAGAGTCCCTATAATTACATCACAATGAATGTGTATGTCATCAACTCCTCTAGAAATGTTTGCCATATATTTTCCTTCTTGATGATTATCTTCATATATTTCTGATTCAAATCCTAAAATTTCATGTAATTTACTCTCTCTAAGATCAATTTTATATTCATCTTTTAATTCAATTATAAAGCGCTGTGTAGCGAAATTAGCTTTAAATTTAATTGGTGGTTCATCTCCAAATCGTTTTATTAAAAGTTATTTAATTCCCTTAATGTGTAATTTCCATTATCTAAAGTTATTTCATGCCATAAACTACCATCAAAATACTTAAATGTATTATTTTCTTCATCAATATTGTTCCATGAAACCCACATAGACATAGATTTTAAAGCTATTTTTGAATTTTCATTAACAGGAATAGGAGGGACATATTCAATTGTAAAATCTTCTGATTTCTCAAAATTTTTGAATCTAAAATTAACATTTATTAAGCACAAAATCTTCATTATAACCACTTGGTTCTTGGGTAAAAGAATATAAAACTTCAACAGGTGATTTACCTTTATTCCTTTGAGTTATGTATTTCATACAATAAAAACCACATTTAACAGATGTTGGTTCTTGTAAAAAACTCGAATTATATCTAATTCCTTTATTAGATGTTTCAAGATATTTTACAATATTTTTAGGTATGAAAATGTTATTCAATTTAATGTCTTTATATTTATATTCTCCAAATGGATCAAAATATTCCACAAAATTATATTTAGGATCATTATAATAACAGACCCAATGAGTCCCAGGTCCTGTAGATATATCTAAATTAATAATTCCACTTTCAAATTTCTTAATCTTTTTAGGTAATAAATCTGATGTAAATACACCTCTGAATCCTTTTACATCTTTCATATTTTGTTCTATCGTTTTATTGGATATACCTCGTAATTCTGAAGAACTCCCTTTCCAGAATGTTTTTTTTTAAGGTGTGAACCTTTCGGTTTACAACCTGATCCAGTTACTTTACTTAAAGCTTTATTCACACCAAAACTAGCAGCACCAGATAAAGCACCAGTACCAAGAGCAGCTAAGATAGGGATCAAAAAGGGTAAAATACCTCCGTTTTTCTTTAATTGTGTCTTACTTATAGTTATTCGTTTACCATTTTTAATTTGAGTAATTTGAGTTTTTGTTAAATACATATCATGATTAGCACTTTTAGTTTTATCAATTTGCAATGTAATTTCTTCACCTTTCTTAACTGCTGATTTTAATTTGTTTTTCTGACCTTCACTCAAATAAATTCTTGATACAATATAATTACTCATTTATTAAGATAGAAACTTTGAATAATATTGTTTTACTTGCTCATTAGTCATTTTTACCCTCTTTCAATAATAAATCTAGTATTTGAACTACTTGGTTATATACTTTCTTATTTTTAGTTCCCTTACATATTTTATCTGTTAATTTATCTAAAATATTAAGACCCTCACAGATATAGTAATTCCCCATTTTGAGAGCTTCTAATGCTCTAATATATTTTCGCACCTCAGCCATTTTATAATCGAAACGATCAATTTTTTTCTCTAATTTTTCTTTTTTTCTTCATCTTTAGCATTATTAAGTGCTTTTACTTGAGGACCTTTTAGACGTCCGATTTCACTGATTTTTTCATTTGCTTGTTTTATTTTTTCATCAATCTCTTCATCAGACTTATTAACTAATTCTGAAGGTAAATCAAATCCTAACTTTTTTTTAATAACTGATACATTCAAGTTTTTGTTTAAGTTAATTTTATGAATTCCTGCTTCTCTCTCATACATTTCTTTAGCATCTGAAATAGGTTCTTCAACATCTTCTAAGGCAGGAAATCTTGAAGATTCTGCAATTGGTTGAAATGAAAGTTCTTCAATTGCATCTTGAATAGCTTTTAAATTTTCTTTTCTAGATACATCTTGATATTCTAATTTTTCAACTATAGGTTTATGAAATTTTGTGATTGCCTCTTCATATCCTAAATCTTCTAATTGCTTTTCCTTATTTCGTTTTCTTAGTTCAGCATTTACTTTTGCTAATTTTAATAAATCTTGTATCACTTTACTCATTTATTTAACTGAAAATTTGCTTCCAAGCAAATTATTTTACTTCCAAGCAAATTATTTTACTTCCAAGCAAATTATTTTACTTATATAAATGGAAGATTTTGAACAAATTGAAGAATATTTATCTTTTGCTGAAATGGCATTATATCTAGCTGAATGTTATTTATCTCAAGGAATACCAGCTGAAGACTTATTATTTGAAGCTGAAATGTTTATTGAAGATGCTGAATTTCTATTAAATAAATATGATTAAGCCTTGCAGCATTAAACTAAAAGATTATTCAGAACCAGAAGAATTTATAGATCCAAATCAAAATCCAATATTACCTATTCATCCTTTTAAACTTTTAATAACAGGATCTTCAGGATGTGGAAAAACAAATTTACTATTAAATTTAATATATGATCATTTAAATTTTGATGCATTATTCATATGTGCAAAAGATATTAACGAACCTAAATACTCTAAATTAAAAGAAAATTACTCAGTGTTTGATGATATAGAAGAGGAAGACATTTTAAAAATAAAGGGAAAGAATAAAAATAAGTTATTAAAATTATTTAAAAAGTTTAAGAAAGAAACATTATTTAGTTCAGACATAAATGAATTTATTACTGTAGATGACTTAGATCCTTCATTAAAAAATCTAGTTATTTTTGATGACTGTGTAAAAGAAAAAGATCAAAACGAAATTGAAAAATTTTTTATAAGAGGAAGGAAGAAAAATGCATCCATTATTTATTTATCACAGACCTATTATTCAACACCTATTGATATAAGAAAAAACTGTGATTACTTTATATTTTTTAAACTTCAGCACAGAGAAATTAAACAAATTATTAGAGAAATTGATGGTGATTTTAATATAGATCCTTATCAAAAAAGTATTAAAAAACCTTATGATTTCTTCATGTTAGATTTGAAAAATCCTCATATGAGATACAGACATAACTTTGATCCTATATAAATGGAAGAATATTTAGAAAAGAAAATGTATGTATACAGAAAAAGTTTTAATTACTATAATAAAATTAGTATATCACTATCAGTAGGCAAATTTATATTTAGTGCTTCAGGTTTATCAGCTTTTGCATTTATTCCTTTAGCAGCACTTTCTTTAGGAGCAGGAGTCATTGAAGTTGTTGATAAAACTCTAAATATTTCAGAAAGAAAAGAAGAATATAAACAAGCTTACAAATTTTATAAACAGATATTAAATTTAATAAACGCTAATTCAATTTCAGAACAGGATGCTTACGTTAGAGAAGAGGATTTTATAAAAAATATGAAGTATTTTCCTTTAGAGAAATATGTAAAACAAACGCAACTAAATGGTTATAGATATGTAAAATAGATTTACAGATAAATAAATGGAATTACAAGGAGGTGATATAGTAGGATGGTTACAAGATAAATTAAATCCACCTGAAATGCATATACCTGGTTACCAGTATTGTGGTCCATTTACAAAATTAGAAAAGAGATTAAAAAGAGGTGATCCAGGAATTAACAGAGTTGATAAAGCTTGTAAAAAACATGATGTAGCTTATAGTAAAACTAAAGATACTAAACAGAGACATATTGCTGATCAAGAACTCTTAAACGATTTAGATTCAATTGAAAATACTACAAGTGGATTCTATCCATTAGGAGAGAAACAAGCTAGAGCTGTTATAAAACCAATTATAAAAGCAAAGAAAACATTTGGTTTAGGAATTTCATCCTATATGTATTGCTTAAAGTGCAAACAGAAAACTGAAACTAAAGATATTCAAGAAACAGTAGCTAAAAATGGAAGACCGATGGCAAAAGGAAAGTGTAAAGTTTGTGGATCTAAAAAGAGTGTTTTTTTAAAAATGTAGACCTTAAAAATATTTATTATACACCAGAAACTGGTTATTGTGGTATTAATGAATTACAAAGAAAAACTAAATTACCCAGGAAAGATATAGAAGAGTTTTTACATGAACAAGATGTATATACAAAACATAAACCACTTATTCATAGATTTAAAAGAAGAAGAATTTATGTTTCTCATGTCAATGACCAATTTCAAGCTGACCTTATAGATATGCAAGAATTTAAATCCTTTAATAATGACACAAATTATATTTTATCAGTGATTGATATATTCAGTAAATATGCTTGGACAATTCCGATTAAAAGAAAAACAGGTGAAGAGGTAACTAGAGCATTTAAAAAAATATTTAAAGAAAGAAAACCAGAAAAACTTCAAACAGATAAGGGTACAGAGTTTATAAATAAACAAACTCAAAAGTTATTCAAGGATGAAAATATTCACTGGTTTACAACTGAGAATATTGAGATTAAATGTGCTGTTATTGAAAGATTCAATAGAACTTTAAAGACTAAAATGTGGAAGTATTTCACAGCAAATAATACTAGAAAGTGGTTAAATGTACTAGACAAATTAATTAAGAATTATAATAATTCTTATCATAGATCCATTAAAATGACACCTATAGAAGCAAGTAAGGAAGAAAATGAATTAAAAGTTTATAATAATTTGTATAAAGAAAAAGAGAAAAATAAACCAAAATATCAAAAAAGGAGATAAAATAAGAATTTCAAAATATAAAAGAGAATTTAAGAAAGGTTATCTTCCAACATTTACAGAAGAAATATTTATAATTTCCGATATATTGAACACAGATCCTCCGACATATAAAATAAAAGATTTAAATAATGAAGAAATTACAGGAACATTTTATGAAAAGGAACTGGTTAAATATGATAAGAAAGATGAGGTTTATAAGATTGAAAAAAATTATTAGAAAGAAAGGAAATAAATACTTAGTTAAATGGTTGGGATATCCTGATGAATTTAACAGTTGGGTTGTAATTTGAAATTTTTGCAAAACGCCCCTTCGGAGGAGGGTCTATGCTTTATTTTTTTTTATTTTATTTGTACCTGGCCAGCCAGGTACGTATGGGCGTTTTAGACCCTCCACCTGTTGTTATTCACACTCTACCATCAGATGTTATTCACGCACACGCTCTACCATGAACCAAACTTATTTTCAAAGTTTGAACAGGGAGCCATTCTACCGTATCAAGTTTCGAACCTGAGACCTTTTGCATGCATGCCTGACTCGCTACCACTCGGCCAACACAGGCCGATGAATTCTTGCTTGAAACATATATTTACGTTTCAAGCAATAGAAAATTGGCGATGATCCAAAGTTGTTACGTAACGAAGAATTGCTTCTTTCCGAGGACACGTATCGCGCGCCGCGGAGAGTATTTTGGCAGCTGTTCAACTCTGGTTATGTAAACATTTTCGCTCGCAGCTTATCAGTAATGACTACATCTAAGCAAGAAAGAGATTTAATTGCTTGTGCTACCATCTATATGTGAAAGAAAAAACTGTATTTCAGTATTTAAAGATATAATTTCTTAGGCAGGAATTATTAACGATTTAAAATAAGATATACGTGAAAAAGTATTTAATAACATGATATCTAATAAATGGCTTCATTAAAAGATGTATGTTATGAACAAATCAAAGATAATTACTGGTATGGTCTATTTGGAGATTTTAAAATTATAATAGATAAAAATACTGGATACTTTAATGCTACAAAATTATGCAAACAAGGTGGTAAAAAATTTAAAAAATGGTTAGAGAATAAACAATCTCAAGAATTAATAAAATATTATAAAAATTGTGGTGGCCCGAATTCGGGCCGCCATAAAAATGATCAAATGTATGAAATAAGAGAAGGAACAGGTAAGAATATTATTAATGGAACATATGTTAAGCAGGAATTAATTTTAAATATATCTTGTTGGGTTTCAAACGATTTTTATGATAAAGTTAACAAGATTGTTAAAGACTATTACATTAAAAAATTCAATGATAAATACAAGAATGATAATGAAAAATTAAATAAGAAATTAAATAAGATAAAAAAGAAAATGGAAAAATTAAAACTTGAAAATGAAAAATATAAAGAAGTAGAAGAGGATATAACACCTAAAACTGCTAATTCTAAAAAGCTTCATATGTTTACTATCATACAGAAAAATAAAGAAAACTCTGATTATCCTTATTATGTAATCAGATGTCAAAGAGATAAAATGAATAAAACTATTGGTAATTTAAAAATAAAGTATCCAGATTTAAATACAGTATATGAAATAAAATATAATCCTAATTCTATTAATTTATTTAACAGAGTTAAAGAAAATATATCATACATAGAAACTAAATTTAATCATCTTAATATTGTTAATGATCATACTATTGATAATTTAAAAGAGGCTATTAAAAGAATAACTAAGTTCTAAAAAGTTTTTAATAAAATGATATCTAATAAATGGAAAATGATATTGAAGAAGCGAATTACTTTTCTTATTCATCTTCAGAAGAAGAACAAATTGAAATTCCTGAAAATTTTAAAAAAGTAATGAAACAAATAAAAAGAATGAAATATGATGAAGAGGAAGACTGTTATTATATAGATTATAATAAATATTTAAAAAGTAGATATGTTAGTAGAATAAGATATTTTAATCAGTTTAAAAGAAAAAATAACCTTAAATTTAATAAGGAAGCAGAAGATTTATTTTTAAAATTATTGGATTTTATGTACTATGAGAAAAATTTAAAATATGTATATTTTATTAAAAAAATTTGTGACTATTATAATATATCAAATGATATTAAAATTAATATAAATCCAAAAAATGAAAAGATCTGGGAAGACTTTAAAGCAGCAAGCTTTTCAGCTTAAAGCAAAGTATTTATAAATTTGTTTCCTAATAAATGGAAGACAAAACATGCACAAGTTGTAAACAAACAAAACCTATTGATGAATTTTACATTCATCGTCGTTATGGTAGAGTTGATCGTCAGCATATTTGCAAATATTGTCAAACTTATACTCTATATAGGAAACTGGTTTGTGATTGTGGAAGAGAATATACTTATGCTCATTATCAAAGACATTTAAGAAGTTCTTTACATAAACGTCTTTTGAAAATCTGTTTATAAAAATACCTGCCTATAAATAGTTACAAATTTTTTTCCTTATAAATGGAAAAGTCTTTGAAGCCTATTATTGTGCATCTTAAAAGTGCTCTGAATGCTATTAGTGTTCAGAAACTTAGAAATGCTTTAAAAAGATTAAATATCAGAAAACGAAATGTAAAAAAAGATGATTTAATTAAATCGTTGATAAAATATATTAGAAAGACAGGTGATTATAAGTCTGTTTTAGTAGATATCCTTGGATTAGATACATCAGAACATTTAGATAGAAAAAGAAAAATATTTATTAATCATCCAGAGAGAAGAAATAGAATTAAAAAATTATTTGATTCTTTTAACTTAAAATTCAAAGATAACAAACTGAAACCAAGAAAAGAAAAGAAAATTAAAACAGATGTAAATCTTGAAAAATTATTTAAACCTGATTATGAAATTATTGAAACAAAAGGAAAATATATTAAAAAATATATGGTACATAGAAAGAATTATAGAGTAGCTGGAGTAAACATTAAACCTGAACAATATTTCAATATTTTACAACATATATTTAGAAAAGCAATTGGTAAAATTCAAGGTAAAGTAGATATAATTGTATATAATCCTAAACTGAATAAACCATTTCATGATAAAATGATGTATACTAAGGATGCCTATGAGCTATATATTTATAAATTATCTGATCAAATTGAATATAAGGAATTAGAAATAACTGATTGTATATTTGATTTTAATGTAATTGAATTACCTTCAGGAGGTAAACATATAAAGATAATTAATGATGAAACAATAGAAAATAAAAGAAGTATCTGTCAGATAAAAAATGATGATAACATATGTTTAGCTAGATCAATTGTAACTGCTCTATCTATTCAAAATCCTAAGCTATTATGTGATAAATTGAATCATAATGAATTATCAAAAAATGATATTAGATACATCAAAATGGGTAGAGTTTTACAAAAATCATTAGCTGTAAAATTACATGAACTATGCAATATTCCATTAGAAATATGTTGCTTAGAAGAGGTTAAAATATTTGAAGAATTCTTAGATATTCAGATAAATATATTTTGCAGAGAGAATTTTAATGAACGTATATATAGTGGTAAATATAAATTTACATGTATTTACATATTGAAAAATAGAAATCATTTCGATGTAATTACTTCTGTTAAAGGATTTTTAGGAAAAGAGAATTACTGTGATTATTGTCAAATAAGCTATAAAAGATCAGATCAACACAGATGTCCTCTCAAATGTGATAGATGTTTTAAAACAGATAGTAACTGTAATGGTGAAGAGATATTTTGTAAAAAATGTAATCGATTATTTAAAGGTGAGGAGTGTTTTGATAACCACAAAAGAAAAAAATAAGAAAGGTGTTAGTGTATGTAAATGTCTATGGAAATGTTTAAAATGTAAAAGAATTATTAATCGATATGAGAGAAAACCCAAAGAGCATGTATGTGGTGAAAAGAGATGTAAAAATTGTTGGAAATATGTATTACATGATCATAAATGCTATATGAAACGTAAAGATGCTAAAGGTGGTAAATGTGAAAATGATTGTCCTAAGTTAACAAGAAATCGAAAAGATTGGTGTGAAAAATGTAGATATGAATATACTGAGAAATATATATTCTTTGATGTTGAAACTAAACAAGAAACAGGAACTCATGAAGTTAATCTAGTTGTATGTCAAATGTGTGATGGTAGTGAAAAGATATTTGAAAATGAAAATGATTTTTGTAATTGGTTATTTCAACAAAAACATTTTGGATATACTGTACTAGCTCATTATGGTAAAGGCTTTGATTTTCAATTTTTAGCTAAATACTGTTTTAAAAACAAAATAGAAGTGTTTACTATATATAATGGAAATAAACTCAATTATATGCAGGCATCTGGATATAATATAAGATTCATAGATTCAATCAATTTTACTATGATTCCATTAAGAGATTTTCCAAAAACATTTGGGTTAGAAGAGATGGCAAAAGGTTATTTTCCTCATTATTTTAATAAAGAATGTAATCAAAATTATATAGGTAAATACCCTGAAAAACATTACTATGGATGTGATTCTATGAAATCTGAAGAGAGAAATGAATTCTTAAAATGGTATGAAACTGTTAAAAACGATACGTTTGATTTTCAAAAAGAATTTGTTAAATACTGTAGATCAGATGTAGATATTTTAAGAAGAGGATGTTTAGAATTGAGAAGATTATTCTTAGAAATCGCAAATATCGATCCATTTAAATATGTAACTCTAGCAGGTGTATGCATGAGTATTTATAGAGATAAATTCTTAAAAAAAGGTACAATTGCCATAGATGATGATACAATTCAAAAAGACAAATATAGTAAAAAATCAATTGCTTGGTTAGATTATCTGTCTAAAAAGAATAATATCAATATTCAACATGCATTAAATGGTGGAGAGAAAAAATTAAAATTAGGTAAGAAAATTTATAAAGTAGATGGATTTTATGAAAACACAGTGTTTCAATTTCATGGATGTCACTGGCATGGATGTAATAGATGTTATAGAGAATCAACTATAAATGAACAGAATCAGATATGTATGAAAGACTTATATAAAAGAACTAAGAGGATTCAAAAGAAGATTTTAAAAGCTGGATATGAATTAATTGTTATATGGGAATGTGATTTTAATAATAATAAAGAAATTAAAAAATATATAAAAAATGAATGGAATAGAGATTTCGTGGAACCTTTAAATCCTAGAGATGCATTTTATGGGGGTAGGTGTGAGCCTACTAAATTGAAATATGAATTTAAAAATAATGAAAAAGGTAGATATATTGATGTATGTTCACTGTATCCAACTGTAAATTACTTTGATAATTATCCAATTGGTCATCCTGTTAAGATATTTAATCCTGAAAAATTTGATAAAGAATGGTATGGTTTCATCAAATGTAAGGTCTTACCACCTAGAAATTTATATCATCCAGTGTTGCCAATTAAAGATGAAAAATTGATGTTTGCTCTTTGTAAATCATGTTCTAAAACTATCAAATGTAATCACTTTAAAACTGTTGTAGATAAAAAGAAATGTAAAGAATGCTTTGAAATTAGAAATAAGGAGTGTAGTCATAAAAGAGACGAAAGATGTTTCACTAGTACATGGACTACTGATGAAATGAATTTAGCAATTAAAAAAAGATATAAAATTTTAAGAATATATGAGGTTTGGAATTTTGAAAATAAAACTGATGAACTATTTAGAGATTACGTTAAAATGTTTTTGAAAATCAAATTAGAAACAGATGATAAATGGTCTGAAAACTTTAAAAGTGAAAAAGAATATAAGAAGACAGTTTACAAGAAATTAGATATAAAATTAGAAAAAATAGAAAAAAATCCAGGAATGAGATTTATAAGTAAGATATGTTTGAACTCATTATGGGGTAAGTTTGGACAGAGAAAAAATATGAAACAGACTAAATACGTAATGGATTTAGATGAATTTTATAAAATTATATTAGATGATAATCTCAAAGAATTAAATATGATATTTATGAATGATGACTGTGTAGAAATGACTTATAAAATGAAAGATGAATATGTTAAAAATAACTTCAATACTAACGTTTATATAGCAGCTTTCACCACTAGTTCTGCTAGAATTAGATTATATAAAATGCTTGATAAATTACGTGAAAAAGTGATTTATAAAGACACAGATAGTGTTGTGTATATAGATGATGGAACTAATAAAATCAAAACAGGATGCATGTTAGGAGAATGGACAGATGAATTGGGAGAGGACAAATATATGAAATCCTGGATAGCTGGTGCACCAAAAGACTATGGATACATACTAAATGATGGAACTGTAAAAGGTAAAGTTAAAGGATTTAAAATGAGCTATGAGAATGAAAATATTTTGAATTTCAATGATAGAATGAAAGTAATAACAGGTGAAACAGATTACTTAGAAATATCAAATAATCAGTTTAAGATACAAAAAGATAGAAATATAGCTGTAGATACACTGAACAAGAAATACATGTTTGGATTTGATAAAAGAAGAATTCTAGATGATTTGAATACTGTACCTTTTGGATATGTATTTAAAAAAAGTGAGTAAATATAAACAATGAATGATATAATTGTGATTATAAATATTCAAGGATTTGTGCTCCCAAATCGTAAGATAGCAAGAGAGATAAGTTGGGTACACTCAAAACTGAATATTGGTGAAACAATATCAGTGTTCACACCTGACTGCAAATTAGATGAACAAGAATTGAATATCGTACGTAAGTGTGTTTTAGATGTGCATGGACTGAGATTTAAAAGATATCCAAATAGCAAAGAACTATGGATTAATAATTGTGAGGTAAAGAACTATATTAAAAACCTGTACCATATTTATGGTGGTACATTTGCATATAAAGGAGGAGTAATGGAAAAAGAGATGCTTGAAGATATTCCATCTGTTGATTTAGATATACCTAAATGTCCAAGAGTTTTAGGCCCCGGATGCTCTATGTATAGATGTATGCATTATAAGAATTATATTTCAAAAAATGAAAACTTATAAATGGATTTAATGGGTGACCTTAGAGCTCTATACTGTTCTTCAGATAAAAAATATAGTAACGAAATATCTCAATTCGCTCATTTTTGTGATGACTTGATTCATATGTATAGAGATAATTACAAGTTTTCAGATATTCTAACTATAGTTTATAAATATTTAAAAAAGATAAAAAGAATAATTGAAAAAAAAAGAAAAAAACGAGGAAATTAAAAACAAAGGATTAGAAATTTTAAATGAGTTTGTAAGTTATTGTAATTTACAGTTCTCATCACATGTATTCAAAAGCCTTTAAAAAAATAAAACCTTATAAATGGATGAGTTCAATAGCATCAGATTATTTACAGAAACACAGAAATTAAAAGATTTGAATCCTGGAGATTATAAATTGATGTCACTGAAAAAAATCCAAACGAAATTCGGAGATACAACTATTGCAAAAATAGAAGTCAATGATGAAGAAAAAGAATATTATCTTAGAAAATGTCACGGAAAACTATCTGACAGTGCAATTAAAAAAAAAATTAATAAAGGTAATTATATATTCAGATTCAGAGGTAAAATTGATAATCTATATTATGATTATGAATTAATAAAAACTTAAAAAAACGAATTCTATTAAAATGAAAGTTCACTTCGATCCTAATGTCATATATGTAGGAAATGAAAAGGTATATGGGAAACATATGCAGTTGATTGAGAGAGGTTCAAAAGAAGAATTACCGAAACAGAAAATAAAATTATCTTTAAAGAGAAATGAAGTACTACATAACAAAACCTTATATTATTGAATTCGTTTAAATCTTTGTAATATTTTTAATTAAATCTTGAATTTGTTTAATCTTCCTAAATTTTTAATCTTCCTATAAGGGGTATCCATTTTGGGTACCCCTTTTTTTAATGCATTTTTAAAAAGGACTTTGCAAAGTAGTTTGTTTTACAACTTTTCTATTGATCACTAAATCCATCATTTCATCACTTTCAAAGCTATTCAAAGCTCAAAATGATTGCAATTGTTCAAAAAAGTCGTCAAATATCATCAAAAATGTGTGTTTTTATGATGTCTGTTTTTATGAAAAAACAGAGTAAAAACTTCAATTTTCAAAAATCTGATGTTTTTGACTATTTTATGCCCAAAAATCAATTATTTTTAATGAAAATAAGGTGTTTTTGATCATAAAAAGCCTTAAAATGTTCGTGATTATTGAGGTCTGAAAAATAAAAAAATGCCTGATTTTGAGGTTTTTATGTGATTTTGGGGTGTGCCATAGTACCCCCTATATACTATTTCGTGCGAATTCTTGTTTTAATTAGGACTCTGATACACAGCAATTTTATGAAGAAAAATGACATTTGTTTTACGGAAATGAAATGTTGATTAATAAATAACGTAATAATTTATTGCCAGTTCCTTTGCCTGATTAACCTTAGTACTTGATATACATCTTTTTTTTTTCCTCTCAATCTGAACAGTACTAACTACAAATTTTGTAAAGAAAAATAACTATTACTTTCTGGAAATGAAATGTTTAATGGTAATTAATACCATTATTTAAACGACAATAAATAATGAGCTGATAATCGGAAGGCTAGCCCTTAAATTTTACTCCGTCAATAAAAAAAAAAAAAAAAACGAGTAACAATTCACTAAATTATAATTGTATTTACAATGAAAGCAGAAAATGCTGTCATGTAAACTTAACTAACATTTGAATTCACGGTGGGTTCAAAATTCTCCATTGGTACGGAAGAAATCCTCCTCCTTCGAAAGCTTTCACTTTTAGGAAAGCTGAAAAACAATGGTTTTTGGATGTGCTTTGTAATTAGATCTATATAAAGGCACTCAATATTTTCCAAGCATGTTGTATAAAGAAGCTAATATCGGCATTCCCTTTACGTTTGCCCTCTCTGGAGAGTGGGATTGCGATGGCCCTTTGACCGTGACGTCACACCCCTTCGTAGTTCGCGCGCTAGGGCTTTCTCTCCAGGGGGTTTTGGTTCTAGCCACTAGGGAGCCACATGTTTAAACTTCCATTGAGCGATTTTTATATCGCTAAACAGCCGGAGGGGGGGGGGGTAAAACAATAAAAAAAAGTTGTGGTGTTTATATTAATACGTATCTCTGTCACTGCACACACATGTGGAATCCATTTTTTTCGGAGTTTAACTACTACCCTGAGCATCTAACACTGTAAGCAGTTTCCAGTTCTTAATTTAGAGCCACTGATTTCATGTAAGGCAGGGAGTTAGCACAGTAGGACACCTATGCATGCCTCATCCGTGACTCTAAGCCGAGCCCAACCCCTGACAATTAATTAACCAGAAGCTCCGACCACTCTTTCAACGGGCCAGTCTAAAACCTGTCATCCGGAATTTGAATGAAATAATAGAATGTGCAAGCAGGGGCGCACACACGGGGTGGGTCCGGACCCCCCCCCCCCAATTTTAAAATACCTCATTTCGACTACGGCGAAATTAAAAGAAAAATCTTTCTGCACATGTTTATAGAAACGAGCTGGCTGTGGTGTGATTGTATCAATCACAGAAATCAGAGTGCTCTTTTGCCTTAGGCATGCTGCACCTGTTTTGGATGGCTGACGATGGCAAGTATTAAAGCAGGGAATTAGTGAAACCCCAGAGTGTTTGAGGGACCAGGAATCCATCACTCTTCCAGTTTCTCGTGTTCCCATAACCTTTTCCAGGAAATTTCTCCATGGCTCGGGCTTCAGTTACAAATGGGCGGTCCCCCTCCGAGGGGGTTACACAAGATAAAGGCCTGGATGTAAACACACTATTTTCTGTTAGGGCCGCGGATGGCCTAGTGGTCAGCGTTCGTGGCTGCCTTGGAGAAGACCTCGGGTTCGATCCCAGCAGGTACAAACGTTCGAACCACTAAATATCCGCTGTCGTCGGATGGGCACGTTAAACCGTTGGACCCCGGGTACTTGCCCCCGGTAATAAATAAGGGCGTCTTCCTCCCCCTTTCTACTTCGCTTCCGTGTGACTTTCCTATCGGGCACTCTAGTCCAAATCTCCTAGCTTCCTACTTCTAAGGGTTGTTTAAGACCTGGGGTCAGACACTTCCTTCCTAAAATCCTCTACATATGATCTGATCTGACTATTTTCTGTTAAGAAGGTCTGCGTCTGTCCTTGATATTTGTATCTGTTGATTTCCATTCGTTTAGGACATGAGAGACTAACTTCCTGAATTTGTCATTTTTCGAGGGAGCAGCAGCTTGCTTATCAAGATCGTCAGTGCAGTGCAAGTTCTGCTCTTAGTTTAATTAACAAAATGCCTTCAACATGAGAAAAATGTGTGACATAGAAAAGTGTGTGTATTAGATTTTTCAGTTATTGAAGTTTTGGAAGAAATGAATGCTAATTCTTTGACGATTTTTAACGAGATTTTTCAAAGAGCAATTCAATTGGTTTCGCTTGCAGGAGAAGAAAAAATAAAAATACCAAGATGTACAGCTGGAAAGCGGTCATTTTATCGCAATAATGTTCCTGCAGCATCTCCAGAGGAATATTACAGGCGAGCTTTGTTTCTACCATTTATCGGTAGTATGGTGACACAGGTTAAGCAAAGGCTCCAGAAACATAACATCTTAGCAGAATTCTCATCCATAATGTCTGAAATGTACGATGAGGACATAGAAAATAGTTTTCTTAAACTGGTGGAATTCTATTCAGTAGAAGGCAGTAAAGATACTGTGCTTGGTGAACTTAAAGTGTGGAAACATTCTATAAAAAATAAGGAATTCACTTCTGCATTTGAAGTGTTCATTTCTCGTGATGGGGATTTTTACCCCCGAATTAAACGCCTTCTAAAAATTTTGTGTACACTTCCCATCACCACTTGTACAAATGAAAGATCGTTTTCGACTCTGAGAAGACTCAAAAGCCGTCTCAGGAACAGTACGAAAAATGATCGGTTAAATGGACTTGCATTATTGAATACGAGCAATGTAAATGTCTCTGTAGAAATGGTAATGGACAAATTAAGCAAAAAACCAAGGCGGCTTGATTTCGCAATCTAATGGGTATTCATATCACAATATAAACGCAGTTTTTACAGAAAGAAATCATACTTTCAAAAGCTATAGCGGAAATACGTTTTTAATAATTAAAGAAAAAATAATAGAATGGAATTATAGAAAACATATTGCATAATTTTTGTTACTTACTCAAAGATGAACAGCTAATAAGAATTTTTAAACAAATTGTGAATGACTTTTTCTAACCGAACTGTGAATGACTGTTTTACTCAGAAGTATGCTTCATTGTAAACTCATGGATTATTCAGTTTTAGATTTATTCAATTCCCTCTCTGAAAAGGTAGCTCGACAACTGTAATCGTTTTCAAAGTTCGATGAGAAATACTTAAGTGAGTTAAATATTATTGTTTACTTAACTTTTTTGTTTTCCATTGATAATGTGTCTGCTCTTTAACAGTGTAATGAACAGTGCTGTCAGGGCAAGCATATAATTTATATATGTTATTTAAAGTGAGCTTAGATGAAAATGTTTTTGCATTACAGTAAGAGAAGCGATTTAAACTTTATTTTTCTGTACGTCTGGTCTTACATAAATATTAATGGATATATTAATGCACATTTAATTTAGCAGACTTATTCAAAAGAGTAAGGTTTTTTAACCTGCGAACACATCAGTGCTGATTTATGCTAACAAAAAGAATACACATACATGTATATATATAATCCATATGTATATGTGTGTGTGCCCAATTTCTTGTTTCATTTGTCCCGTGCATTTTTTTGTCGGACACCCCCTACCCTTGAGGAAATTCTGTGTGCAAGGTATTATTCTTTGCGGTTTTAAGTTTCTCACCTAACTAACCTTAGCAAACTAACATATCACCCATATGAAATCGATTTTGCATTGTATCAAATACATCCCAAAAACCAGCCACTTATTTTTTAATCTGGAAGCTGAAATTTTTACATACCTTTCCCCTTTTCATTCCTGAATTAAACATGTTCCACTACACTGTTTTCTGATGTGAATAGTCGAGTTTAACACTATCAGTAACTTTGACCCGGTAGGTAAAGTTAACTTCTGAAAGCAAAATTAACTACCGGATCAAAGTTATTGTTAAACTCTACTTACTGAAGTTGACGAAATTCGTGCCAATAACACTAATTACTAGAATGCCGTCGTTGCACGATATAAGATGAAATTCAAATTTAACCACTTACAACGAACTCAGCGCACAACTCGAGCAACGCTAACCCCCCCCTTTCCCTACGTCTAACATAAGATCTTTAGAGCTTTGTGCTAACTTTATGCCTCTTTCAGGCATTCCTGAATGTGGTTTTTTTCCCCCTGCCAACTGGGCTGAATAAGCTCTTTATAAAGTTAGCACCTCATCACTTATTCTTTAAACATACCCAAACCACTTACGGATATTTGCTTCACATTACAAACCTCCAATTCACACATTAGAACGAGACTAGCCACAATCGGTACATAAGTAACGTACCATACGAACGACTGCTGGTGGCACACGTACAACTTCGCGCACAGCCATTCGAGACCTTCTTGGGCAACCTATTAGTCCTGCGAAATCTTCCTGAAGCAGTGATTGTGATGATTTCCAAATCCGAATTCACTCACCCACTGATTTTGCTGTTCTGCTTTCTCTGTCAAACCTGCTTCTTCTAGTTCACAAAATCGTTCACAACGTCTAACGCTCAAACAAGTCTAATTCGGTAATAACAGTTCCTCGTTCAACAACTATGATGCTATTTTTTTTCTATTTATTCTCAATTTTAATTTCATACACACTTTATTCATCCTGGGAAAAAACATACCTGTAACTCACTCTCAGACAACACGACTGTCATTAACACATAGAAAACTTACTACATACATGGAAATTCATAAGATATGAATTAGTGTTATTTTGGCATCACACATGCATTCATAAATATACTAAATAGCCATAGAGACATTGCACAACATTGGAAAACAGCACAATGAAATTACATAGCTTTCACAAACCCAAATAAATTCCCAGTTACAAGACTTCCCACAAATATATACATGTAGCTAAACCTTTCTTAACCAGAGACAAATACCACTCAGTTAAATGTAATTTAAAAATTTGTTTCGTACAGCTCTTACATTGCATAAAACCACATCTTTTCTGTTAAACCTCAAATCTTAACAAAAATGACCATTTCACATCTTACTCAGCAAGTGATGACATGACAGACTTTACATTAGTCAGTGTTTACCTTTTTCCACATACAAAGGAACAACCATGCTTCAACATAAAAGGTGTTGCAACATTCTACTCTAGAGGGGGTGGGGGTCATTTTAAAGAGAATTTACAACTTTACAAACCTTTTCTCAGAGATTCTAGCTGTTTCCTTATCTCTATGTAGCATATCTGCTTCACTCCAATTTCATCTTTGCTTTCCTATTCCGATAACTCAAAGAAGTATTCAACATTTCTTTCACTTACCTCATTAAGCTCCCATGTCATCTCTTTCTCCCTCTCTCCCTGTAATCCCGTTCTTCACGCTACTTTAAGTTTCTCTTCCCTCATTTTTTGTACTTCTTATGTATGAATATTCTTGTTTTTCTCCCATCTCCCAAAAAAGCCACTTCTACCATATCTTTCTTACATTTTGCCTGCAAACAGGCTATGTGCTTCACACTTTTCAGAGTGGTATTCATCCTTAGTGACTACCTGATAAGCTCCCCATATATGATTCTTCCTTCCTGACGGCTTCTTAAATCTCACTGTTTTACCACGCATCACCTTTAATGCTACCCACCATTGCAGTACTGAAAACCTCTACAGAGACACTGACACAACATGGATCTTACAACATGCCCACTTTTTTCCTTTTTTTGATATTCAGTCTCATACACATTTAACTCAGTCAGTCATTTACTGAGAACATCATAGAATTGCTGATTATCTTTTTCTATACTTTTCTGAAATTACATACATGTAAATTATTTATAAATTGTATAACACTGAATTAAAGCATCCCAAATAATTTCCAAAAATTTCTTTTCCTTTATTTATTTATTTTTTCCTGGAGAAGGAAGGGCGCTTGTATTTCTACAAAAAAATGTGTGAAAATCATTTTACACGATTTCAAATTAAAAATGCCCATGCATTTTGTACACATTTTTTCTAAATTAAAACTCAAAGCAAACATGTACTCCCATCTCAAATGGGTTAACTCTTTCTACTGACACTCTAAAAATACCTATTTCTTTGCAATAGTTTTTAATGCTGGAATTAAAACAAATTAAATAAACCTTCTTGCAACATTTTTTTTTTCATTTTACCAAAGAAGAAACCAAAAATGTCTCAGATGTAATATTAAGGGATTGACAAGTTGAGATATTTATGAATCCATTGAGACCAACCATTAAGTGATGAAAAGTAATTTCACTGACCCAAAGAACAAGGATGATTACACACTATTATGGAAATTCACACATACAATGAAACAGTAGTCATATCAAATTCAAAACAATGTAGGTTTTATTTATCAATAAGCTCTTTTGTGAAGCTTCACACAGAAATATTTGTCATGCATGAGTCATTGTTGCAGTTCAGTTTGGATGACATTTACTCATACACAATACAATATATATTTAAAGAGTGTATGATCAAATATGTGCATGCTGCCTAAAAAAATCACCATAATTTCTCTTCTGCATTTGTACAAATTTACAATGAAGTTTACAGAAATCGTATCCTGAATTCATTAAGCAATCCAGGACCTTACTAACTGTACATCATATTTTCTTTCTCATGCCCTAGAAAACTTTTCAGAACTCAGCCACGGAAATGTTTTTTTACACAGTGCATATTTAAACTCACAAATCTAATATGACAAAGCAGCTGCTATACATAGAGGTATGTATGAATTTTTAATGAAAAAGTTAAACTTATTCCTTTTATCTTTTGAAGGCACTTATTGGGAAGGTATAAAAACTACAACTTCACCCATTTTTTTCAATTATGCGACCATATAAAAGTCATTTGTTCAGAGCATCTGCAGTCGACCCATTTTCATGGGAAGAACAAAAACAAATTTAGAAGTCCATAAAAGAAAAAGCTAACAACAAAAACTCCAGCTATAAATTACCTCATAACTTTTTCGTCCAGTATTTTGACATAGGACTACGTCTAACTCTGCGGATAGTATGGTGAGACTTGTGGCAGACCACCTGTGACAAAAATAGGTCCCAATTGAAATCATTATAGCGTTAAAAATACATGCCACACACCAATCGTGCTAGCATATTTGTAAACAGAATGGAGTCCAATTCGCGTACTGCACAAAACAACGTGCGCGTGTCGCGCCCTGTGCGCTGGGAAGATGATGCAATATTTCTGGGTGTGCCGCTGCGTTTAGACTCAGTCTATCTCGGCAACCGTGAGCACAAAACGACTGTGCGTGGTATAGTTTTAAAGCTCTTGACGAGATCTATTCAAATATATGAAGAACATTTTGCATTGGTTTGAACTAAAAAAAATTTTAATTGTTTTTGTGTGAACAGGTTAACATTTTTGACAATGCCGCAGAATGAACGCAAGCAACAGTGCAGAAAATCAAAACGGGAGGCAAGATCAAGTGATGAGGAATGTAAGAAGCCCAAGAAGACAGAGTACCATGTTGGGTAATTCGTGTATTGATCTGCTTTGTGTTCGCAATGTATCCAGCATTATTTGTAAAAATTATGTAAGCTACTTTTCATATCATAGACCTGTGTTGGCTACAACAAATTAAATAAGCCCTTAACTCTCCGATCTGCAAGCTGTAGTCCTACGTTCCAAACTGATGGCTCAATCAGAACTGAGCCTACTTGTATTTTTAAAAAGTTTGTGGACAAGGAGTATCTGCAATTTTATTAATATTGGGTAGAATTTTTGAAAACCAGACATTTTCTTTGCTAGGCCCACAAACCTTAACACCACTATTATTGCAGTGGTTTCAGTTAACCTACATGATTGTTTCAGAAGATTTTTCTTCAAAATTTGAATTTTTAATTTCCTTTTAATGATATTTGTCTGGTAACTAATGATTTTTAAGTGATTTAGTTCTCTCACATTCATTCCTGACCCATTTTTATTAGCAGTATTTCTAATTGTTGGCTTACATTCTGCCAAACAAGTTTTCAGTTGTTGACCATTTTCTCCTAAGTAAATGACTCCAGAGCTGAATTCAAATACTATAAATAATACCTTGTTTAAGTATTAGGTCTCACATTCTGTTTAATGTGTGAGGGTACACATTATCTTTATTTCACTGTTAAGACCTTGATACAAGTCTTACACAGAACTTTACACTAATATCTTGACAGATTAAAAATTTTACATCATGTCACAATTTTTATAAATTTTTTGTGTTTATGCACAATACTTATTATAGCAAGTTTGCTATGATTAAGCTAAGAAAATACAACACTGTTCTGTTGTAAAAATCAATATTATAATTGTTGTAAGCAAACATAATAAGTAACATGTTTGTATAACACAGATGTTACATAACCAAATACTGTATGTACATAACCAAATATTGTTTGTATTTCCTATAGATAGCAATAGTGTCTCAGAGAGCATAGTAGCGAAACTGAACAGATCTAGAAGCTACCTTTGGGGGAGGGGGTGCTCTGGTCTAAAAAAGTCATTAGTAGAGAGACTTTATGGAAGTGACAGACAAACACACACACAAACTGGCAGAGCTGTCTCTCCTTGGCATTGCATGGCTTTTTAAAAACTTTTTCCAACAAAACAATTGTGTTAAATTTTTAAATGAATTTCCTGTTTAGCGAGAAAACAAGCTCCATGCTTTTTAAATATCAAGTCTGGATGGAATTGCCCAAAATAAATTTGAGTCCTTCAATTTGGACTACATGATTTAACAGAAAAATTTACAGCTTGAATCGCCAAATCATTCCTAAGCAATATGACCAGTAATTCCTCTTTAAAATATTCATTTATTTTTTCACAATGCACGACTTTGGAAGTTTGTGGAAATATTGCTTTAAACAAAGCATACCCATTGCTTTTCATGATCAGTCAAAATCTCTTTTCCCTTCTGCTCTCAGATTCCTCTGTTTCTGAAACCCCAGTTTTTTTTTGTTTTTTGTTTTTGTTCTTTCTGTAGCTAGAGCAGAACTTTGGTCTCCAAATTTTAATTGTTAAATTTTTTTACGAAAATCTGTGTATTACTATAATTTTACAAAAATAAATTCACCATTTATTATCTTGGCCATTTAAAAAGGAAAAGCCTGTTGTGTGTGTGTCGGGGGGGGGGGGGGGGATGATCACCCAAGTCACCACTGCTGGATCTGCTACTGTCACATAACAGCTGTTTTAGTTACAGAGAGACAGCTAGAGTGTAAGCATGTGTGCAATCGATCTGTGTTTAATGAGATCATCTTTTTACCTTCTGTGTTTTACCTATTATTGTACTGTTACAATGCTGAAGCAAAGGAAGTGTCTGAATCACCCTGACAGCTTCTGCTACGTTTCGTATGTTTACAACAAAAACTCAGAGGAAGAAAATATACAGTATTACTAATGTGCATATCCTTTGCACTTGAGTTGCAAGATTGGCAATGATGACCAAAACTGGGCTCTGCGTGTGTGTGCTGTATCATCTACACAACGAATCTGAGGATGTGTCTGACTGGGAAACTCAAAGGCATGCCACCTTTTGCTTTACCAATAGTGTGGCGAGAACTGTGTCACCACATTGACAATTACTATTTCTGTATGACGGAATATTGGATGTCGAAAAAAAAAAAAAAGCAAGAAGAACAGCATCAAGTATCAGAACATATTGTTTGTAATGAGTCGCTTGTTCTACATAGTGATTACCTACCAGTACCACTTCTCCCAAAATCATGGGATGAAGGAACCAGTTATGAAGACAGTACAGATGATTGAGTTGTGAACTCTGCTGGGCCTCTCATTTCTACAGATTTGGACTACCACCCAAAAAAAGATAACACACCACATTTAATTAATTAAAAAGATTTGAATGGTTTACTTCATGACCTAAATTTCACCAAAGAACAAGCTGAAATCCTTGGTTTCAAGTTGCAGAAGTAAAAATTACTTGAAGGTGAAACTGAAATAACAGTATATCAACAGTGCAGTGAAATATATTTCATTAAACACTAAACTATAATTTTTTATGGGTATTCCTAAAAAACTTTTTTGAATTTTAATTGTAAATTTTTTGAGAAAACTTTTTTCCTTCAGGCTGTTACTTGTAACTCTTTTTTTCTCACCATTACTATTGTGGTTATGGTTAACCTTGATGGCTATTTTCCCCATATCTAGCCAGATTTTAAACAGTGAAAAATCTTTTCAGTCACTAATGACAATGAAATTCTGATGTTTCTCAATTTCAAGTCCTTCATTTCATTTTCTTTTTAGGAAGTTATTTTGAAAATTCATGACTTTTAGGGAATCCCAGTCCACGCTGTAACCAGTTTATTTAATGTGCCTATTTAAACCTGTCTTGTTGCAGCAATTTTTTATAACTACTTTATGTTCTGCTATTCAAGTTTCTATTCTGTGACCTGTCTCAACTATGTATGATAGTCCACAACATTTTACTTCCTAGATTATTCCTTGCATTTTTTAAATATTATCATTCCTTTAACCTTGTTTTCTAAATTTGGAGTTAGTCTAATATTATATACTTCTTGCTCATCCTCTTCTACGATTCAAATAAACCTTTGTGATAAGTAATTTTTTGAGTGAATATTTCTTGCTCTTTTTTGTTTTTGTTTTTTGTTTTTTTTATTTGGGGGTTTAACAATTACTGTGAGCAACTTGTTAGGCTATAAGCAGTTGTCCATCCCTAATTTAAGGTCATTAGTTCCAAGAAAGGGAGAGAGCTAGGCACCATAAGACAAACACAACATCCATGCCTCACCAGGATTTGAACCCAGATTTCTTGCTTTTGAGATTTCTTCTTGACTAAATTATTTAGAATATTTTCCATTTCAAATTTTGGGTAGTTATTTTCTGCAAGGATGTCTTTAAGTTCTTCTTTGTGGGGATGTTTTTCATCTCAGCATCGTTTTGAACATTGTTGTGGCTCTGTCATGCTTTTTTGGAGAGTTTGGGGTCTTCCACTGTTTTTGGGGTCATACCCACAAAACCCAGAATTCATCAGACTCCTTAAAGTGATCAAACATCAATCCCACGCAATTACCCAGAAATTAGAGGAATCCCTGTAAATTTACAAGACACAAGGTGGCAAACATCAACGACCATGCTGGATGGAAAATCCACCAGGCTTGGGTCACCAGACCTGTGGAACTTGTAAGACGCAAGAACTCCTGAAGATGATCTAGTGTATAGATCGAAAATTTGAGAGGTAATGTACCTTAATAAATTTATCCTCGATAATTCCTGTTAAAAATTTATAATACTGAAAGTAATACGAGGAAGCCATGACGTCCTTAATTACCAGTTATGATAGTTTTTACAAAGTTTTGGTCATTTTTGATGCACTCAAGCAGGTCACTAGCATCTGAAACAAAGGCCTCTTTCTACTCAGCTGAGAGCAATTTTGGGACAAATTTGGATTAGACACATCTCATACCCAAATCATGAGTAAGAATTGACTGAACTGAACTGGAACTAATGTTGAAGTCTTCACATAACAAATAAATAGTGATTTGGTGTCTTTCCTGCACAGCTGTGCACACAAGTTCGACACTGTTTTCACTTTTGTTGGTTGTGGGCCTCCCACACCGTTCATTGCTCTCAACACTTTCATGACAATCTTTAAAACGTTTATACCACTTAAACTTGTACAAAATTCATGCAATCCTCCTTATAGACTTTCCATAACTTTAAGTATGTGTTTTTGCAAGTTTCACCAAGTTTTAAACAAAATCTGACGCAAATTTCGTTGATCAATTTTTTACAACATGACAAATGCAATTAACAGCTTCACACACATAAGAACAAAGCACTACTGTAAAAAAACTGAATGAGAAGGGGAGACGTGACTCACAGAACATGCAAAGTAGGTTCCAAGGTCAAAATCTGCCAAATTGCTTCTTGCTGTGTCCCATGATTTTGAACTTATGCAACCAGACTGGATAATTTCGATCACACCTAATATATTTTATTATGGAGAGGACTGTATATGTTTATGTAAAGATATTAATGGTCTTTTGATAGAACTAGGCATTGAACGTAATTCTAATGAATGGTACATATTTATTGATGCATTGAAATTAGGATTGAAAGCACTTCTGCTGAATAATGGAAATAAGTATCCATCAGTTTCTCTAATTCATACTAGAGTCTTGAAAAAAACATGTGAAAATCTAAGATTCTGAGTGCAGTGAAGTAGTATGAGTACACTTAGTCTGTCTGTGGTGATCTTAAACAATTGGAATTATTGCAGGTCTGAAGAGAGGTTTCACAAAACTCTTTTGCTTTCTATGTTTGTGGGACACTTGGGCAATGGCAGCATTATATTTTACAGCACTGCAGGAAAACAAATATTTATCCTGAAGAAGTAATGTAAAATTTGTTGCACTGGTTGAACCAGTGAAGGTTCTTCTTCCACTTTTACATAAAGTCTGGTTTAATGAAGAGTTCCATTAAGGCCATAGCTAAAGTAGCTAAACACAAAAGAAGTGGATTTACCTACCTGTGATGATGTAAAAATATTGAAGACAGGGAAAATGGAAAAATCCAAAATGGGAGGTGGAACGCCATTTTTTCTTTGTAGGAAGAAAAATTACTTCAGTTTGGCCATATTGTGTGACCAGGGTACCACGGAGAGAAGGGGGAAGGAAATTCTTTCCATGGTGAATTCCACGCTGAGGCAGGAGTTCACAAAACATGGGGATGTCTTTCTAGCGCAGATAGTTTCAAGCAGCTAGAGACAGCTGAGGAGGGAAGAGAGATTTACCACATGGCCTCTTGCTCCGAAGATGTGCGCATACGGGATTGGCTGTGCGCAGACCCAGCTGCAGAGAGTTTAAGTGGGAAAAAGTTGTAACGAACTTTGAGGACACTTTTTGCTTGAATAGGAAGAGGACGGTCGTTTTGTAGTCGTCGCTCGAGATGTATGTACGCTAGTCGGCTACAGCTGACTAGAGAGTTAATTAGGTGCCTACCTGCGGGTTAAGGCCACTAGAGTATATACATTGCATTACCTGTGGGTAATTGGGTAATAATACTAATCATATGCCAGACTGCAGTCTGCCAAAGAAATCCTCCACCTGAGAAATCCAGCCACCAGTGAAGAGCATATAATTGTTATGTATAAATAACTTCTTGATGCTATGCGCACACTCATAGTGCAAAGACTGGACTGTGAATGAACTATGATCGTGCTGTAGTGTCGACCTGCTCGAGATCAAGAACCGTTTTTATCATGTGACATGTATCTTCATCATACTCGTCACTAAGCTATAAATAAAGGAATTTATATAGTGTAACCACTGCTAAGCTCTGTACTCTACAAGTCATCTTTTCTTTCACAATGCCTCTGAGGAGCAACACAAGAGCTTAAGTTGACCGGGACAGAAATATCCTGGTCTGGTGGCAGCTAATTACCATAAGTAAGTATATTAAATATATGTATAAGAATTACACCCCACACGCAAATATGACAGTGGTTGTCAGCGGTGAGATAAAGTTCTAGAAGGAACAGACGAAAGAAACACAAAAGAGCTGGACAGAAAAAAAAAAAAAAAAAGATGAGAGGGAGAGGCGATCCATTGACCCACCAGCGCCGAGAACAAGCAAAAAGCCAGCAAAGAAGGGAAAAAAAAAGACAATTATCAGCCCAAAGCCAGCGGAATCGGCCGACCCTCCTCAACGAAGGTTCCAAGGAAGCAGCGACCCTCCCGACAGGAAACAAGAAAGAACGCCGTGGATGGGGAGATACCTGCGACACCCCCCCCCCGACTCCTACAGCTGGAAACGCCCGTAGTGAGTGTGTGTGACTTGCCTAAGGGAAAAATCGTCCTGATCTGTGAACTGAGTACTAAATCTGGGAAGCAATTAACACCCAGTTGAAAGTGCAAAGGAGTATGAAGTCTGTGAACACAGAACAGTCAGGTACCGTACAAGATTATCTATTTAACTGTGTTAAGACAGCAAGAAAAAAAAAAGAGAAACTCACACAATTGCTTACTCTAAGTACATTGCATGTAAAAAAAAAAAAAAAAACCCCACACACACAATACAAACACAGTAGAACTCGGGTGGAGAGATATAAATCAGTAAATGGGGTTTTTACATTAAGAATAAAAGAAAAGCCTAAAAGTGTTTGTAACAATAGTTTTTGGAAGGGAAGATTTATTCAAAGTGTATATAAGGATAGAATTTTGGAATGGAAGTTTAAACTTTATACAAAAATAGTAACTAAAAGGGTATGTAATGAAAGCTTTTGAAATGGAAGATTTATCAAAAGTGTATCTAAGGATAGTATTTTGGAAAGGAAGTTTAAACTGAATAAAAGCATCATAACTAGAAACTAAGCAAAATGGGAAACAGGTACAGAAGCTTCGCAATTAAAGATTTAAGACAAGAATGTAACATAAGGATCATAGATCCTAAGAGAAAGAGTAGGCAACAATTAATTGAGATATTAATTGAATCAGATCGAAGGGGAAGAGAGCAGCTATACAGAGACACTAGAAAATAGTGAAAGTCGGGAAGAAGGAATAGCCAACACTAGCGCAATGAGTAGGAATAATCAGGATGAGAGAGAGTATGAGATACAACTCCAAAAACTAGACCTAGAGACAAAGATGCAAGAGGTAGAAATGCTAAAATTAAAATTGGCTCTACAAGAGTTAGGCAAAAGCTCAGAAGCTACTGGCTATGAGAACCACTCTCAGATACCATTGCCCAGTTATGGAGATATTATCAGAAAATTCTCCGAAACCTTTGATGAGATGGATAGTTATCTCAGTTAGTTCACAAAAATAAGCACATCTCTTGGAATACCTCGATCCAAGTGGTCAGCACTCCTGATCCCAAGACTATCATCACGCGGAGCTAGTGTAATCCATTCAGTGGGTGAGGATGAGGTACAAAATTTCGATAAATTGCAAGAAAATTTATTGAAGGAGTACAGAATCACCCCGGAGAAATATCGAGTGATGTTCCGTAATTTCTGTAAAGGGAAACATCAGACATATCACCAGTATGATGTGAGGTTGACAGAATTACTGGATAAGTGGTTAGCAGGAGCAAAAGTGGAAGGTAGTTATGAAGGATTAAAGAGTGTATTGCTGTTAGAGCAATTATACTCGATGGTCGGTGAGTCAGTGAAAATTTATATCAAGGATAATGAGCCGGAAACATTTGATGAAGCCATCAAACTAACAGATAGATATGTCGAGGCCAGAGAACGACAGTATGGGCCAGGAAACCAGAAATCTCAACTAGGGAAAGGGTTTTTTAATCCAGAGAAAAAAACTCCAGGTTCGAGATCGGAAGCAGAGTCACACTCTAGGTGATACAACAGGTGCAATCACTAAAATTAGGTGTTACCTCTGTGGAAAGATAGGGCACAAGTCGTTTGCCTGCAAGACAAACAAGGACAAAGCAAGCTTGAGTCGTTCACAAGGGGAGAATAGTGGGAAGGACAGAGCAGGACCAAGCAAGCAGAGTTCCCAAGCTCTGAGGGAAAAATCACCTTCTATGATGTGTTCAACAATCAGGTCAATTTGGGCAATCCCATAATCAAGCTTTGGACCATACTTAGGGGAAGCAACACTGAATGGGGAGACGCTATGTACATTACAAGATACAGGGTCATACATCTCACTCATTAAGATTAGTAATGTTCCCACAGGCACCCAAACAGGAGAAAAAGTAACAGTGTACCCAGTGACTGGTAGTAAACAAGACCTAGACGTGGCAAGAATAGCAGTAGAGGTGAATAATGAGGTGAAGACCCATGAATTTGCAGTCGTGGAAGATATCCCGTGGGATATTATAATTGGAAATGATTGGGATGCACCAGAAGAGAAAATAGAGCATAAGAGTATGAAGGAAGGGGAGACAGAGGAGAAACCAGAGAAGGAGGAGGATCGGAAAGAGTGAGAGAGGTAGGAGTATTGAGAAAAATTTAGGGGTTTCTGAAGGAAGCAAGAACATTGAGGAAAACAGAGTTAATAGCCCAGGCGTAGAAAACTGGCACCAGAGGGAATGTGGAATACTAACTCGTGGAATGATAAGAGCCCAGGAAATGAGAGATAGAGATCAAGAAAGCGACAGGCACCAGGATCTGGAATTGAGCAGTCAGAGTTTGAGTCAACAAAATATGGAACAGGAGGTAGAAAATAGAGACCTGGAAGAGATAATGGAGAGTGAAGAAAGATTATATCAGATCTTCACAACCGAAGAGTTCAGTAGAGCTTAAAAAAGAGGATGATAGTCTAAAGAATGTTTGGACAAAGCTTGAGGCAACTGTTCCAGGGGATGAGACGTCTTCATATTTTAAGGTGGAGAGAGACTTGTTGAAAAGAGTTTATAAAGACAAGAAGAAACAGGAAGTGGTCGTACAGTTAGTAGTTCCCAGGACTTGTAGGAAAAAAATATTACAAATTGCTCATGGTTTACCCATATCAGGTCACTTAGGATAAAAAAGACTATGGACATGGTACTTAAGAACTTCTATTGGCCAGGCATCTATAGAGACATAGCAGAGTATATAAGTTCATGTCCAGAGTGTCAATTTGTTAAGAAACATGGAGATCATGCTCGTAGCAAACTCCAACCCTTACCCGTCATAGAGGAGCCATTTTCATGTGTATCAATTGATTTAGTTGGTCCTTTCCATACCAGTAATTCAGGCATGAGATATGCCGTGATTATGATGGACCATGCAAGCAGATACTCAGACGCTAGGGCATTAGCAACCATCGAGGCCAAAGAGGTAGTCACTGCATTAATTGGCATGCTCTCACATGTTGGCTTCCAAAAGGAGATTTTATCGGACCAAGGGAAGCAGTTCACCTGTAAATTGACCCAACAATTGTGGGCACAATTAGGTGTGAAGCCTCTATTCTTGAGTCCATACCATCCTCAGGGCAATGGGCTCGTGGAATGCTATGTCAGCACATTAAAATCAATGTTGAAGAGAGTCAGTCAAGACAACCCTGATGAGTGGGATAAGATGCTGCCTTATGTGTTGTTCGGATGTCGAGAGGTTCCCCCCATGCTAGTACAGGGCTCTCACCATTTGAATAAATTTTTGGCCATAACGTGAGAGGATCATTGGATTTACTGAGAGGTAAAATTGATGAATCTGAAGAAGAGAGAGAGAGTCGAAATTCTGGAATATGTGGACAAGGTTAACTGGAGCTTGGAGAAAGGCTTGTCGTTAGCTCATGAAAATTTGGCGAATGCCCAAACAAAGCAAGCACAATGGTACGACAAAAAAGCTAAGACTAGGGAATTTGAAGTAGGAGAAGAAGTCTTAGTGCTCACTCTTAACAAGAAGAGAGCTATGCAGGTGGAATGGGAGGGACCATTTCCAGTACTTCACCGATGTAGGAGAAGAGAGACCTTGCCCGAGAACTTATCATGTCAACATGTTGAAAAAGTTTCATCGGAGAAATCCAACTGTTAGCAATGTGTGCTTTGGGTTAGAAGATGCAGGTGAAGAAATTGGGTTGGATATACCAGACATAACCTTCAGGAAGGCTAAAGGAAATTCTAAGAAGCTAAACCTTGGAGAAAATCTCTCGGAAGCTCAGAGAAAAACATTAGGCACGTTGTTAGAAAAATTTCAGGACATGCTGTCTGAGATTCCAGGACACACCGATGTCATCACACATGAGATTGAGCTTCTAGATGACACCCCTATCAAGTGTAAACCTTATAGGGTAAATAAGGAAAAAAAGAACTCATTGAGCTAGAAATCGACAAGATGTTAGAGATGGGAGTCATACAGGAGAGCAAGAGTCCATATGCTGTACCTGTAGTGCTTGTACCCAAAAAGGATGGAAGCGCAAGATTCTGCGTAAACTACAAAAAACTGAATTCCATCACGAAACAGAGATGCATTTCCCACACCCAACTTGGAAGAACTAGTCAGTGGATTGCACACGTGCAACTACTTGACCAAGTTAGACATGACGAAGGGCTATTGGCAAGTAAATCTCACAGAGAGAGAGCGCCAAGGAGTGTAGTGCTTTCACCACTACAGATAAGCTCTATGAGTTCACAGTAATGCCTTTTGGACTAAAGAACAGTCCTGCCACATACTTGAGGCTGATGTCTAAGGTATTACAGGGGACCGATGAATTCGCAAAATGCTATGTGGATGACATAGTCATATACAGCAAAAACTGGGAAGAGCACTTGCAGCACATAGAAGTGGTACTGACAAAACTCAAAGGAGCAGGGCTTACAGTGAATCCCAGGAAAAGTGAGTTTGGGAATGCCAGCATTAACTACCTAGGATTCCATGTAGGACCTGATGGGATAACCCCAGAGGAGTCAAGAATTCACAGAATCTGTACTTGGCCTCACCCACTCACAAAAAAAGATGTGAGGGCATTTTTAGGAGTAACGGGATATTATAGGAAATTTATCCCTCAGTACGCAGACATATCCAGTGCTTTAGTGGAAACGCTCAGGAAAAAAAACCCAGACCGAATTAAGTGGACAGAAGAGTGTGAGAGGGCTTTTAGAATCCTGAAATCAAAATTAGTCGAAGGTGGTGTACTCAAATGCTTTGATCCTTCTAAGGATACACTGGTACAGACTGACGCAAGTGGAGTTGGCCTAGGAGCTGTACTTAGCCTACAAGATAAGAATGGTGAAGAACCCCCGTAGCTTATCTGAGTAGGAAATTGACCGAGACTGAGTAGCGTTATTCCACTATAAAGAAGGAAATGTTAGCGGTGGTCTGGGCAATTGAAAAGTTGAAGCCTTACTTAGACTCAAGGCCATTTGTTTTAATTAATGACCACAATCCTTTAGTGTGGCTAGATCACATAAAGGACAAGAACATGAAGTTGATGAGATGGTCGCTGTACTTGCAGGAGTACAACTTCTCCATACAGTATAAACCAGGAGCCAAGCATGGAAATGCCGACGGATTGTCAAGGAGGATGTAAATAGAGAACTGTAGTTATATTAATCAGTAGCAATAGTGTTCAGAAGTATCAGTATAGTGTTAGTGAAGAGTGTAATTTAATCATAAGTATCAGTGTAGTGTTAGTGAATAAGTGTAAAGTAATCATGTATCAGTGTAGTACTAGTGGATAGTGTAAATAATCAAGTTTTAGTGTAGTGTTAGTAAACAGTGTAGCATGGTTGTGTTTGCACAGGATTTGAATCGTATCCATCATAGTGAATCATAGGAGCATGTAACTGCAGACCAGTGCAGGAGAGTACTTTAAGAGCAATGGTGATCACAGAGCTATCATATAGCAACATTCAGGAATTAATGTTAGGCTACAGGAGTAATGTTCTCACATGCAGTACCTCATCATGATTAGTTCAGTAGAGGATAGAGGTGGTACACTGAAGTGACCGGTTTCTTGTCAGGCGGCACTTGAAAAGAAACAGTCATCAAGCTTGGGAGGGAGGACTGTGATGATGTAAAAATATTGAAGACAGGGAAAATGGAAAAATCCAAAATGGGAGGTGGAACGCCATTTTTTCCCTGTAGGAAGAAAAATGACTTCAGGTCGGCCATATTGTGTGCCCAGGGTCCCACGGAGAGGAGAAGGGGGAAGGAAATTCTTTCCATGGTGAATTCCACGCTGAGGCAGGAGTTCACAGAACATGGGGATGTCTTCCTAGTGCAGAAAGTTTCAAGCAGCTAGAGACAGTTGAGGAGGGAAGAGAGATTTACCACATGGCCTCTTGCTCCGAAGATGTGTGCTTACGGGATTGGCTGTGCGCATACCGGGCTGCATGGAGTTTCAGCGGGAAAAAGTTGTAACAAACTTTGAGGATAGTCGTCGCTCGAGATGTACGTACGCTAGTCAGCTGCGGCGGACTAGAGTTAATTAGGTGCCTACCTGCGGATTAAGGTCACTAGAGTATATACATTGCATTACCTGTGGGTAATTGGGTAATAATACTAATCACATGCCAGACTGCGGTCTGCCAAAGAAATCCTCCACCTGAGAAATCCAGCCACCTGTGATGAGCATATAATTTCTATGTATAAATAACTTCTTGATGCTATGTGCACACTCATAGTGCAAAGACTGGACTGTGAATGGACTATGATCGTGCTGTATTGTCGACTTGCTCAAGATCAAGAATTGTTTTTATCACGTGACATGTATCTTCATCATACTCGTCACTAAGCTGTAAATAAAGGAATGTGTATAGTGTAACCACTGCTCAGCTCTGTACTCTACAAGTAATCTTTTTCTTGACCATGCCTCTGAGGAGCAACACAACAGCGTAAGTTGACTGGGACAGAGATATCCTGGTCTGGTGGCAGCTAATTACCATAGGCAAGTGTATTAAATATATGTATAAGCATTACACCCCACACGCGAATATGACACTACCTGTCGGTTGTTTTTCCAACATAAGAGATGCAAAACTGGAAAAAATAATTTTTATTGAGCCTCAAATATGGAAACTTCAGAAAGATGATGCATTTGAGATGCAGCCACAGGATACTGAAGCTTGAGGTTCTTTCAAAGTACTTGTGCATGAATTTCTTGGAAACAGGAAAGAAAACAATTACGAATCTTTGGTGTCAACTTTACTAAAATGTTATAAAGGAATGGGATTCTGAAAATCCTTGAAGATTAACTTTTTATATACACAGCAGTTTTTGTTTTTGATTATTTTTCCTGAAAATTTAGGACCAGTGAGTAATGAACAAGGGGAATGCTTTTATTAGAATATATGCACAATGGAAAAATGTTATCAAGGATACTGAAATTCTGCCATGATGGGAGATTCCTGTTGGTTTCTAAAGAGAGGGTGCATAACAGACTATAAGAAAAACAAACTATCTGCAGCAAGACTATGTTGTATTTGAACATGCAAAAATTAATGAAGAGGGGACATTATATGTACAATTAATTGTATGGTACTGTACATTGGCCATTCATTATGTTATTAAAATTTGAGTATAACTTTTGAGATAAGACATGATAGACACAAATTATTGGAATTTTTGAAATCAGCACATCAATTTCTTCTAGAATCTATAAATTTTGTTTTGGAGGTAAGAAAAAAAAAATGACTGGCATATCTGAAATTAATACATCACTTTCCCTTTAGAATCTGCAACTTTTGTTCCAGAGGAATGAAATATATATATATATATATATATATTGGCTAGTGTAATTATTTAATGAAATAACTTCCTGAGGTCTTGTTTCATGTAATTTTTTCAATATTTCCATTGGGTCAAATCCTTTTATGAATTGAGTACATTTATGTTTAGGATGTAATCCAGAAATTTAAAATGGTAGTCATGGGGTTTTTATGCAAGTGCACAATAATTTTATCTCTAACATGAAAAGCTAAATCTAATCACCAGCAAATGAGAATATATCGAGTTGGAAACCCATAAAATAATTAATGTAGACATAAATCTAGCTGTTCTTTCCATGTAACATAATCACAGAAATTTGAAAATTTCATCTTCCGAATTGTGCTGTTGAATTTCTAAACTCAGACTCTTGTCAATAGGAATAGTAATGTTAAAAATTTTTCTGCAAAACCTTTCTTACTTTACTGTCAATAATGACAAAAACCTAAGTCTACTGCATATAAGGAAAACTTTTAAGGTTTTACTAACACTTCCTCTTCATAATGGTTGAAAATTTAGAGAAAGTATTAATAAAATTTGTGTTTTTGCCTACATAGAAGATAGATGACATTTTCTTCATTATAAAATGCAAAAATTACGAAATACAATTCCTCAGAATTTTTCTTTTTTACAAGTATTTGAAGCTGATGCCAAAAGTTTAAAATGAAAAATATTTTACATAAAAGATAAAATTCTTGCTTTGTAAAACAGAAAGCTCATTATCATTAATATATTGTTAGATTGCATTCGAATGAGTTGCAAACTCATACCATCATTCAATCGTGAAAGCAAATGTGGTATGTAAAATTGGAGGAGGTTTAACGACCACTGCAAACAACTCAATGGGCTATTGGCAAAAAAAATAAAAAATAAAAAAATAATAATAATAATTGGATCAATTAAAAATTACACACAATTAAAGAATTTCAGGAAATACACAGCTATACTCACCAGAGAAATTACTTACTACAAGTGTTTTTTAGCCTTGTCAAAAAATCAGTAAAAAGTTCAAAATAAAATTTGTACCACATCTTAGCAGTATGAAAATAACAATTTCCACACATTTAAACATTAATATGATAACTTTAACTTAAGCAAGGAGTTACAATACTAATGTAACTGTGGATATTCATATATAGAGAAGACAGATAGATAACTGAAAATTTGTTTAACACAATATAAATCAGCAATTAAAACATGTAAAAGAAAACTGGATTAGACAGAAATATAAGGGAAACTATTGTAATTACATATTGTAATTACAAAGTGAACTAGGATTTCTCTCACTTAGAATTACCCATTATCAGGATATCATAAAACAAAAAACAAAATTAAAAACAAAACTGAGGAGCATGACAACATGGCCAATTATGAAAACTACCAGTTTTTAAAAACATGTTCAAAAATAATATAACTCTAGGGAAAATTCCACAAAAATATCAGATATTTCTTTAAAAAATTACCTTTTTAAAATTGGTAGATTTAACAGAGTTTCTATTTTAATTCACAGATAGGTAAATTTTCTTAACATCTGCATATATACAATATGGCGACATTCACAAGTGCAAATATAAATCTGGGGAAAAAAGTGAGTAACATTTCTGCCTGTTTTGTACTTTAATGCACGGTTTGAAAGTGATGTGATAAAACATATATATTCACTACATTTGGAATGTAAACATGTTTCTTATATAAAGAAAAGTAAATTTTCAAAGTACATCAATGTGTATCATTAACATAAAATTATTATAAATCAATCTGACATACATTGCTAAGTGATTTTTTCCAAATTACTTCTTTACAAAAAGCATCAAGTAGTTGATCACAAAAAAAAAAAAAAAATTGGAATTGAACTGCACTAAATATCTCTGAATTCATGTTTCAACAAATATGTTGGCATCAGGGTGGTGAGATAGTTTCACAGCTTCTTTATGCACTGAAAGCTATGTGGGGTATAAGCTTAATTTACAAAAGGTACATATCAGCACTGAAGACCACTGATTGATGCCTTCTTCTGGACTGAAACTCAAGCTTTCACGCCAAAAAAAGTAGTATCTTAACAACTCTAGGAAATATGGCCTTCTCACAAACTGTTAAATAGTATTGATGCACAGAACAAACTACAATTACAATTGAGTTGGTAAAATTACATGTTTATATGAAAGACTCATTGTATTAAGTTACAGTGTATTTCTACAAATAATTATTTTTTTTTGTCTGTTTGTTTCAGGAGTTGAATGACCACCATGAGGTCTAAGGGCTATATGCAAATATCCATTCCTAATTTAGAACCACTGGTTCCAGGGAAGGGAGAGAGAATCACTGTAGAACAAACATACCCCACATATCTCATCCAGGACTTAAAGCCTGGCCTAGTTCAGACAACTGGTCAAAAACCTTTACCTTTGACCACTTAGCCAGCTAATATATTTCTGTGCCATTATTCATCAAAATGTATCAGACTTTTTAAATTACCTGTATTAATTCATTATAATACCCTATCAGATGATATAATCTGTATTTTTTTCTGTATTGGGTTTCAGAAAAAATTGCATATATTAATTACATTTTGTAAAAATTGAGGCATTCAGATCTAAATTAGTGGAGATCTACTTATGAAAACTGAACATTTCTTGAATTTCTATAAAAAACTGCACATTATATGTCAAGAAAACATGGGCAAGCAGTGAGTTTGATAGTGAACCAAGGACATTAAAAAACGGAAAATATTTTCCAGGCACATTTTATTTTGATTTTTTGCATTAAATTAGGAGTTTCAATACAATAAACCCATGTTAGAATGGACCAATAGAGGAAATGGTGTCTTTTATAGCAAACTGTCTGTCACAACCAGGTAAGGTTGGATATACATGTATACTAATGAAAAATGTACAGTAAACATGCACACTAAACAAGACAGCCTATAAACAGAAAACACACAAAATACTGCAAACATAGCACTAATTAAACAAAGTTAAATGAAATTTCAGTTATATTCTGTACATGACAGACAAGCTTGTTGTGCAGTGATCTTAGATGCAGTAACTGTTTACTCTGACCCAGTGGAGAGGTGATGCTCCACAGACAAAAGAAAAAAAAAAAGCCATTTCATTCACATTATACACCCAGGAAGGTAGCAGACCTTCATTCTAATGTATGTGAGGATGTATGTGCATGCCATTGTATCATTAAGCCTCCATGAAATGTTCTACTTCTGCAGGAGCACTCACTGCTAGCTTCACTATAAGCAATCTTATTGACTATGTCATAACTGTTTCTAAATTGCCACATCCACCCATTACAAGGCTTCAAACTTCTCCATTCCCATACGGTCCGTTAGTTTGGTTGCAGTATTTTGAATATCTCTGCCAGAGGCATTGCCCCACAGGAATGTTCTTGCACAAACCACTTTCCTAAAATTTTTATCATGCACCATTCTTACATGCTTCCGTCCACCAATAAAGGAAGTTTTAGCTGTAGCAGAATCAACACTGAGCTTTTTCATGTCACACTCTTCACATATGTGTGACACAGATAAATCAATGAAGGAAGAAATATTCCTCATAATACATGGGAAATTGATAGAATATTCAAAGCAAACAGAATATGAATTCTGAATTTGCTTGTAACACTTACTGGTCAATCATGTTACATCTCTCAGAAAACGTCTAAATTTTATCGCCCTGGAGCGGAAATCGAACCTGCATCTCCTGATTTCTGTTCGAGTATGCTAACTGTTACACCACCCAGGACAATGAAGTTCCAAGCAACTGAGACTAAGCAAACTTAGCTTAGGAATCTGAACATCCTCAGATTCTCACTAGTCGAAGCATCGTATGCTTCCTCATGGCATTTTTGACCCATCTCCCATCCAGACACAGATGCTTTGAATATTCTATGTGTGACACTGTAGCACCAGCTAATAACTTCTTTATTAGTTCTAGTTTCTGGCTAACAGTTACGCTGAAACACTATTGTTTTTTTTATTTTTTATTTGACGGTTTGACGACCACCATGAACAACTCGATGGACTATAAGCAGTCACCTGTTCCTAATTTATTGCTACTGGTTCCAGGGGAGGGAGAGAGAGAGAGAGAGCTAGTGCCATAAGACAAGCACAACATTCATGCCTTACCAGGATTCAAACCCAGACCCATTTCAGGTGAATACTCAGAAGTCAGTGGCTGGACCGCTGCACCACCAGGGCAGCATTTTCTGTTTATATCACCACTGTCTCTAGAAGCCATAGTTAATCACCGATATAAAATACAAGACAGAAAATGAGTAAACAATGTGTAAACAAGGTAAATGGGGGAGTTGATAACAAAGACTATACAAACAAAGATTATACAAACACCACCCAGCAATCACTCCACACAACTTGGTCTTTTAACCTAAATATGGACCACTGCCTCAGCCACCAAATACATATTTCGTATGCTATAATCGAAGTCCCTTAAAAGGGAGGTCCATAATAATGACTATTAATTCCGAAAGGTACTGTGAAACCTTAAGAGCACTCAAGCAACATATCCACAAAGTCAGGCCTCAAAGGAGGACTTTTCTTTCACACAAATGACGGAACAATGGAAACAGTGACAAGCCTGAAATTCACACTTGTTTCACACCCTCCTTACAGCCCAGATTTGGTACCGTCTGACTTTTGGTTGTTGCTAAAATTGAAAGAGATGTTGAAAGGTCAACATTTTTCATCTGATGCCGAAGTTGAAGATGCTGTGTGCAAATGGATCAAAAACAAACTACAAACTTTCTTCATGGACGGTATGAAAAAGTGGATAGTGCGTTTGAAAAAATGTGTAGCAGTAAAAGGTGACTATGTTGAAAAAAATAAGGTTGAAATGTTTAAGAGAAATCCATTTCCTTCATTTTGATACCACTTTCATTATTTTACTTTGTCGGAAACTTATTTTATATCATTGGAGACCTTACTTATCAATCAACCCTCGTAAATCACCAGTACCTCACATGGAAATCTGGAAAGAAATATTCCTCAAAAATATAATTGATTTTTGAATGGAAATCAGGAGAAGTGGGGTTGATTCCCGCTGAAGGGTGACACAGTATTCGAGTTTTCTGATGTAATGCTACTTGGTGAGTAGTAAACTAGAGCAATTTCAAGTCGTAATCTGATTGTTATGTGATTAATTATCACTAATGGCTTTTTAAACTCGAAGAAGAAAAATGAAAACACACATATATATATATACAGTGGGCACTGCTCTACTTAATGTGATCACGCTGTGGTGCAGAAGATTATATTAACAATAACCAAATGATAACACTAATAGAATGAAATAAAAACAAATCTCAGCCATATTAAGTATTAATTAATAGCATAGCAAACACAGTACTGACAATTTGGGATTTATAGTTGTCCCTACTCTACATGAAAGGAACATACGAGACTTGTACTGAAAGTAATGCAAAAGTGGGCATAACTTTTTTATTAACTGACAGAAGTCGTTCAAATTGCACAAGCTGGTAGAGTAATTCTTCTTGTATAGTAACCTTCCTTCTTCATTGCTGGTAAATAATGGATTCCAAGATTCCAAGCAGAGGCAATGTGCTGTCATTGAGTTCTTGATGAAGGAAGGGTGCAGGCTGTCTGGCATCCAAAGAAGGCTGTAGAGACAGAATGTTTATGGAGATGACACCATTGACAAAAGCAAGGTGCACAGATAGATGAAGAAGTTTAAAGAAGGAGAAACCAGCATTGAAAACAAACTACGCAGTGGGAGACCATCATCTGCGACCACTGACATGAATCGTCAGTAAGTGGATGAACCGATTCGCTCGGAGAGATAAGTCACAATACGTGAGCTTGTTGCACAACTGGACTGTGGTCAAAATGCCATACAGAAGACGGTGGAAGACTTAGGGTGTCGGAAAGTGTGTGCAAAGTAGGTGCCTCAACAGTTGACACCCGATTTGAAGGAGAGAAAAGTGGAAGTCTGCTCTGATCTGCTAGAAGCATTTGAAGCCAATAAAGACACGTTTTTTTACCAATCTGGTGACACGGGATGAAACATGGGCGTATCTTTAGGAGAAGAGCAAGTGTTTGTAAAGTCTTTTATGACTATCAATTTTTTTAACAAACAAGAGCTTTCCCATTAAAGCATAACAGTAAATTTTGGTTTCATCAGCATTATAAATATTACTGGGGAATATGGGGTGATAATTTCAGACCATTCTTTCATAATTCACATTTCTGCTGATATAAAATCACTACCACTTAGAAGTGCCCCTTTTTTATTTTATTTGAAAGAATGTTTTTCTGTATTACTGATGATCAAGGCTTCAGTTATTGCAATAGAATTGTCTTTCCCTCCTCCTTGCTGTTTTGCTTTCTGCAACATACCTGAACCAATAAACATATGCATCTTTATTATGAAGAACATCAATAAACCATAGTCTCAATCCTGATTCAACCAATCTTTCACTTCACTATTTTTTTTTTTTTTTCATATTGTTTTATGTGTGAACAAATAATTGTGAACAAATAGGCAGAGAAATTTTCATTGTACAGCAGTGGTTTATTTTTGAAAAAACATTATAATCTTTAAAATAGCAACTTAGATCTGTATGTTTTTTACGTACTTCCATTTTTAAAAAGCAATGAAAAATGTCAAAATGTCAAAGCCTCTATCTTTGAAAAGAACAGTAGCTGATTGACAAAGCTCTTTTAAAGAACAGTAAACCATATTAGCATTGAAACTCAACAATTGCATTTCTGGATAAACTTCCTTGCTCACACTGTCATTTGACACATACACATGGAGTCCAGAAAGTGATAGCTATAACTAAAGTTGCTATTAGAATAAACAATTATTTCCCAGCATATTTAAATAACATCTGTGCAGAGCTTAATTTAATTCCAATGACATTTATAGAAAGATAAAATTATCTGATCACATTAAGTGGCACCTACTATACACAACCTCACTTCATGTATAAAATATGAAGGGAGTTTTCATAAACAATATGATCACAAGAAGAATATTATATCAACTCATAAAACCTATGATGAATAGATTCTGAATCTCTCTGGGGACCAATTTTTCTCTACAAATAGTAATCTGTAATTTAGTCTTGTTTTCAAGAACATACATAAATTTCCAAAAGCGTTAATAAAATATCTTTACTTAGTGCAACATTTTAATGATAAAGGATTATAAACATCTTTTCCCAAAAAATGTTTTTTTTTATGCAACAAACTATTGAAATACTGTTCTACAGATTGAGACGAGTACCTTTTATCTTAGAAAATGGACAATATTAAATATCTTAAGCAATCTATTGACATATGAGAAAATACTCTAGAGTTATTTTTAATGATGGCACCTAACAACAATGATGAGGTAAAAGTATTAAATGGTGAAGGAAAGCTCAAGAAATTGTATGATTCCACTCAGTTCATGATAATCATATATGGCCATTTATGAAACAGTAAATAAAATCCGTAATAGAAACAACTTATTTAGCAAAGAAAAAAAGTTATCACAAGCCTTTTCACTTTTTACTGTGGAAGTAAGTTTAAATGGCACAAAATCAGAAACAAATACATAAAAAAAACCCTAATAAAATAAGGGAAGAAAATTTGCTTAAATGCAAAGAACATTTATCAGAATAAAACAAAATTACAACTGCACAAAAGATGAACAATTAATATCCATGCACAAAATGAAAGATTCAAATAATACTCAATATGGTTTCACACACTGAAATGGTATTTCACAATACTGAAATGGTATTTCAAATGCCCAAATTAAAATTTAAAATACAGCATACAGATATTAATAATATGAAATTTCTTTTCAATTCAAATGAATGTTTAAAAATAAATGCAGTACCATAACTACTATATATATGGTTCATGTCATTTCTAAATATCCCCCTCTTTTCTGAGATTGAATTAGACGTTGCACACACAGGATGACATCTTTAATTCTAACTGACCATCTGACAATGAATTGTTGCAAATCACTTTTAGCTGGCTTTTTTTTGTTTCTGTTCATGTGTGTGTGCCCATAGAAATGAAACATATGCATGGATCAAACCACTATATACCACTATCATATCCACATATCAACAAAAATTGATAGAGAAATAAATATATTTGAAAATGTTCAGTGTTTTTTTTAAATAAGTTTTCAGTTCAGAGAATGCCTGTGAAAAGATAAACAGCTGTACCTCACCTGACTACAAAAATCTCTGTAACAGAACTATCAGTAGCAATATTAGAATTACAGAAAGCAACTGTGCATATAATTTTGAAGTAGGACACAGGCTTTTGATAACACTAAACACAGGCTTATCAACTGATTTGAACTTGAAGCTTTAGTGTTAGTAAGTGCAACAGACAAATGTGGCACACCAATCACACAAAACTAAAAACAATCTTAAAAGTTAGAAGAAATGACACATACAATTGCACACACAAATAAAAAACATGTAACTGAAATTCTATAATAAAATCTGTACTACAAGCTACTCCAACTATCTGCAATTGAGAAATCTTAAAAACAGCTTAACACATTCTGTACCAAGATCTAGCATTTGCTACTTCCAAAATGGAAATAGCAGCTATATAATATGATTTAATAAAAGTTTTATACCCTAAAATTTACTCCGTCATTGACACTACTATAAGCATCGCTCTGGTGCCCAGGAGGGGAAGCTTTTAGTCATTCAAATTATGGTCAGTGCTTTCAGAGTCATATTCCCTGAGAACTTCACTTAAACAAAATGTGCATCTACTTGATTTGCTCAAAGTTTACGTATCAACGTAATTTGCCGAGCTTAACACGGATGCCGAAAGGATGACAATATCCCTCCCAAAGCAGTCTAGTGATGCTGGTGCCAGCACTTTCCTGTATGTATTAGCTTTGGAATTTAACATCTGGATTGTGACAGTCAAGCTCACTAGGTGCTACAGGTCAGATGACCCCAAAAGACAGCAGCATTCCCATGTTGAAACACTCTTTGCCACCCTGGGCATTTATTGCCAAGTTCAATGTGGCCTGCATTTTGTCATTATCACACACACTTCTCTTAAATACCACTGCTGGAACAAACAGCCCCTGCCTACACTCAAATTTCTGATGGTGTGATATACACACCTTTTACAAATTATGCTTAACACATCAATATGGCAAAATGATGTGTAAGCATAATTATTAATATGACTAATAATAATACATATATGGATATATAATAATAAGAATAATACACATTATATTATTATCATTATTTATTATCAGAGCAGCCTAATAATAATACATATGTTTAACACAGAAAATGAAGTCCACTGACTAATAATAATATATATGCTTAACACATAAAGTAAATTTGTAATACTTTATGTGTTAAGTAAATTTATAAATAACAAGGTAACACAAAATAAAAATAATAAAGTATTTTAATTATTTTTCTGTTAAGTATATATAATATATATAAAATATGTAAAGTATTTTAATATATTTATTTCATATTAATAAAAATACTTTATTTTTTTTTTGTTACCATTGTTATTATAAACTATGTTCGGGTGCCAATTATTATAAATTATGTTTCAGGCACCAATGGCAGTAACTAATAAAATATAAAGTATTTTAATTATTTTTATTTACTTAAATAAAAATAATTATTTAAGTAAATTTATAAATTTATATATGCTTAACACATAAAATTTATTATCAGAGCATTCTAATAATAATATACATTCTTGACACAAGAAGGTCCACCGACTAATAATAATATACAGTACATGGATAAATAAATTACGCTTAACACATCAATATGGCAAAATGCTGGAGACTGCATATTGCAATACTACCTTACAAAGAGTATTTAGACACTCCTGCTGTCTTAGTCAGTGGACCTTCTAGTAAAAAATGTGTCTTAGATGGGTTCATAAGAAAGGAATATGAACCAAAGGAGTTTAGTACACTGATTATAGCACAAAGAACAGAGTTTAAGATCTTGGCTCATGCCAAAAATATCACACATTAGCATGCTACAAAACATTTTTAATAATAGCCTTAGTGCTGAGTTACCAGAACTCACCTCGGCACAACTGTTTCAAATTGACATAAATGTGCACTTCTATCCCGTCGATCCTCCAGGCTATATCAACTGCTCTTTATGCATTAACTTACAGTAATTTAAGCATTTAAGACTTTAAAAACATATTATTAAACACACATAACTAAAATACTTTCTTTTCAAGTTTTATTTACTAAGGACTAACACCCCAAATCATGTGGTTCTCTAAGCAACAAATTTTTGCACACACTTTGAAGATTTGGAACTTCATATTTACAAAACAAAAATTCTAATACTTAAAATGATAAATATTAAAAATATATATATATACACGCTGGACTTTCATCAGAAACTCTAGCTCATACCTTTCATCCCAGACCAGAATATCTTTAGAGGAGTCTCTTCCTCTCAAGGCAAACAAACACACTTCCTTTATTGACACTGCATGTAATGAGTAAGTCAAGATCATTTGTGTCGTGGCTAAACTCTACAGTGCAAGTCCCATATCTGTATACATTACCAGTTGCTGTCTCAAATAGAAACGCCTTGTACTGCCCTCTATTAACCAAAATAACATTTATTTTTTTTTAGTTGACAAGTTTACAGTTATTATCACTTTGCATACTGTTTATACCTAAGGGAATTTACATGAAGCTCTTCATAGTTTTGCAGATGAAGATAAGTATTTGTAGGAGGAGCATAACCACACACACACATATATATATATAATGTAAAGAGCAAAAAAGAACTCGACCTCACTTAGCACACTCGCTGGGCAAGAAAAGAAAGCACTGACAGAGCAGATTAACTCTGATGTCCATTACTTATTCAGGGTTTGAAAAACATCATGGCCAAGATGCCCAGGGCATGTAAATTACTGACCTCTGCAGATAAAGAAAAGGAACCTGCCTGCCTGGGCAACTAAATTTGGAAAAGAAACAACTGGAATGTTGACTTTGCGACCATAATAATGAAAAAATAAGGCTATTTCTGCCTGTTGTTTCTTATTTCACTGCAAACCCAGGAATTTGCATTACTGTTGCAGTTAGAGACACAGGATTTTCAGGAGGGGGCATAAGTGTCAGAAATAACCGTAGACCTTTCTGATATTTTCCCGCAAAATGAAAAATTGTTCTTAATATGTCTACACACTCTTCCAAATAATTAACAAAAGTAATATACTTTTAATACTTTCTTTGACAAAAAAAATATTCAATTTGTTATTAAAATCTAACAAATCAAAGCTATTTTTTCTTGGTTCCTGAGAGGGGCGCACCCCTCTGGATCTGTACAAGCAGAGGCATGTCCCTTTTATAGGGTTTTTGTTTGTTTGCTGTTGTTGTTTATTAGTTTGGGAGTTTAATGACCACCATGAGCAACTCGACGGGCTATAAGCAGTCACCCATCCCTAATTTAGGGCCACAGGTTTCACGAAAGGGAGAGAACCAGTGCTATAGGACAAACACTTCATCCATGCCTCACTGAGATTTGAACCCGGATCCATCTTGGATGAATGGTCAGAAGCCGGCACTTATACCACTGTGCCGGGTTTCTGCAGCTGTCTTGTGATCTAGGTACAGACATTGGTGCAATACAATGTTATTTATTTACAGTTGGCAAAGGGAGTACCGAGTTGCTAAAAAGAAGTTTATTGTGCTTTTTAACCTAAAAAAAAAAAAAAAATGAGGCTTCTCATATTTTGCATCAAAAGATAAATTTCTCTGAACTTCCTGCTTTAACTATCTGGGCAAGTAAATTTTTTCTGCACATGCCTAGCTGGACACGTAACATTTTAGATATTTTTTTAAGACATTTTATTGGATATTTCAAATACAGGTAACTCCTTTAGCCCTATATTAATATGGGAAATAGATTAATACAGGGAAAGGGGGCATTTGGAAATGCCCCAAAAATCTGCCCTTTCCATATCTATGCTGTTGTACAATACTATCTTAAGTACTTCAAAATTCAATCAAGTACAAGGTGAGATTAAGTTTTTGTAAAACTCTAGCAACAACATTGTAACAAATGGTACATCATCTTTCTTCTGCAAAGTGGCTTTAGATAGTCCTTCTGTGAAACAAATGTCAAAGAGATCTGTAATTTTTGAAAAGAATAATTCAAAACATCACAGAATTTTAAGAATTATAAGGGTGGTTCAAAAAGTGTGTATTCTCACACATACAGAAAAACTGCCATTGCGACTCCCTTTGTTTTTTGACACAGTCCGTGGCCCTCTCTGCAATGCTCTACTGCTTTGATCACAAGGGGTAGAAAAATTATCTTTGTCTTCCAACCACATACCCACAGCTGTGGCCACCTCAGAGTCACAGACATATCACTTCCCAAGTATGTTTTCTTTCAACCTGGAGAACAAATAAATGTCCCTGTGGAGCAAGGTCTGGAGATAACAGTGGGTGTTGAAGCAACTTAAATTTTGCAGGACAGTAGTCATGATCTTGGAGCAGTGACTCAGTGCATCGCATTGGTGAAAAGATACTTTGAAGTTTTCCCCACATCCTTTCCTTGATGGCAGCATGCAGTTGCCTCACGAGGTTGGCACAGTATGCAGTAATCACACTGGTCTCTCTTTTTCCAGATAGTCAATCATGATGCCTTCTGCACCCCAGAAAACTGATGCAACCCCTGAAGGAGGTCACTTAAGTAAGCCAGAACCACATAAATAAGTGTTGTACAATGCAGCACAATCCACTCTAGATGATGCTCACGGTCCAAACTACAACACATGCATCCTGGCACTCAGGGCTAGCTTTAGCATTCATGGCATAAAAATATTTTTAATGCCCCCACCCTCCCACAAGCTCTTGTGTGTACATGCTGGACTGCATTATTTTCCAGCCATGCATAAAGGATACATAATATAAATTGACAGTTGAACACATTGATTACAAGGTCAACCCTATAAATGCTTCTTTTGCACTAATTGTTACATACTCTATTGTGATTATTTTGAATTGTTCCAGTGAAAACAAACATGAGTAAACATGGACAGACATGGGTAAACATGGTGATCTTGTAGATTTGTGCAAAATCTTTGTACAGTATTAGCATTATTTTTATACATGCATAATATATCCCACCATTTAGAATATGTTGAATTGTTTTTGAGCACATATATCCTTATTCGTAGTAGCATGTTGTATACATTGATTACATTTGTAGTTGTATATAGTGTGCAGATCAATGCTTTGTAAACAACCATTGATGACAGGCATTGATGATATCAGTACTCAGAATGCTTTGTTGTAAGGCTGCAGCATGCTGGTCTAAGCAAGCAGATGATCTGTTGGTGGGCTGTGGCTTAGTGGAAGTACTTGTTGGTCTGCTTGATGTACACTAAGCAGTTGGTTGTCTGCTTGTAGTGTTTTTATAAGTTTGTTATATCTATAACTTAATTCTAAAGTAGCTTTCTTAGTTATCTAGTTAGGTGTGAGTATTTGTATGCGATTGGCTAGAAAAAAAGTCTTGTTTAATTTATGTTTTCCTACTGAAGTGTTTACCATACATGAAACATGTGCCTATCTTCAATGCTCTACCAAATTCTAGCCATCTACACATCTGCCAGTAAAACTACCACAATGTGACAAATTTATTTAATTGCAAATTTACATCAAATGCAAAATTTGATTATGGGCCCAGGACTTGTATATGTGACTGGAACTGCAGCATGTGAACTGAAGCACATTAAGGTTGACGTCCATCGATTTTGCTCCGTATACTTCCAATAGTAAATTTTTGACCCTATTTCCTCAGCGTAGGAAAGTACCCCATACTTCAAAATTAGCTGACTGATAAGAAAACATCCTAATGTAGATTGTACAATCCGTGTTCTTTGCAAAAACTTTCCTAAACTATTATATTACAAATCAGTAACTTTATTTTGATGTAATGTTGATACTAGCTTATAAGTGGTGCCACTCTAGTGGGGCTTTAAGCATTCACACCGCTGGAGTGGAGTCACTCTACTGGTGTGATTTAGTGGCACTTGAAACATTTTGCATTATTTCTTTTTCTTACTCATATGAAAAGTTATGCGTTGCACAAATTATGTTTTTCAAAATACAACCCATTTAGATTAATTAAATTATTTGAGCAATCAAAATTGTGTACTGAATTGCCTGTAGTTTAATTACATAATTGGTCTCCATGTAACATTTCCTCAGAAAAATTGAACATTACATCACCCTGGAGCAGGAATCGAACCAGTACACAATTTTGATTGCTTAAATATTCTAATGAGTTTCCCCATGTATTTGAGGAATATTTCTTCCTTAATTTCTATAGATTGATAAATCTTATTTAGCATGAAATGAAATAGGGTCGAAAATCTTTACCGTTGGAAATACAGGAGCAAAATCAGTAGGCATACACTTTAAGTTGGTTAAGCCTAAAGTAGTTAAACCTAAAGAAGGTAGCTGACTTAGCCTTAAGTGTTTAAACTTAAAGGTGGGAAGTCATCATAGTTAAATAAGTGTGACATATTTTATTGTATATTAGATTGAAGTGTATTTGAATAAATAACAAAATGGCAGAATATAATGAAAGTGCCCATGGTTTTAGTTTTTCCAAAAACTAAATGGCCTTAAATATAGGTAGTGGAAGTGTAATATGAAAATTCTCCTAGTGGATAGAGTTATTTAATTTTACAGATGATACTGACCCTACCTTGCCAGGAAAGGGACATGAGAAAACAGATGAATTTAGGAGGCATAAATGTAAAGCTTTGTCTACTATTTCTATACGTTTAGAACCTCAGAAGACTCTAATTTTTTTTTTTTTTTTAAATTGAAGGTTTAACGAATACCGTGAGCAACTCATTGGGCTATAAGCAGTCGCCTGTCCCTAATTTAGGGTCACTGGTTCCAGGGAAGGGAGAGAGCCAGTGCCGTAAAACAAACACAACATCCATGCCTCACCGGGATTCGACCCCCGGACCCCTTTCGGATGAACGATCAGAAGCCATCGCTTAGACCACTGCGCCACCGGGGCGGCGACTCAAGAGATGCATATAGCATATTAAATCTGTTTATTTTTGTGGTGTAGTAAGCACAAAGATTCACCAAGTTTTCATACTCCACCGGGAGGCTTTTTCAAGGCAATGGTAGACATAAAAATGCAGGGAATTGTAACACATAAGGAACAAAGATGATTTTTGAAAATAACGTGGGCGACATCACGAGCACATTACACAAACTTTTATCCCCCAATTATATGGTGCATCGCAACGTGTTTCTATCTTTTAATAATGTATGCCAAACCCTGGGTAGTTTAATAGAAACTATATCATTGCATGCTAGTTTGCTGGATAGGATTTAGACTGTTTCCCTCTTTAAAGTTCGTGTAAGGGACAATTCTTCTAATATTATTCCATACAGAAGCGGCCAATGAATGCACGACTCCTCTGGCAAGGGCTGTATTCTGCATGTCCTGGTTGACACTTCATATGTGCTCTTTTACATCTAGTATCCAAAGATCGCTTTGTCATTCCGATATATATTTTTTATCTTTTCTGTATTGTCAGGATATACCAACAGTATAGCGTAAAAACCTGCTTTTTCTTTCTCACACTGCCTCTCCTTGCAAATTGATATATGTGATAATGGCAAATCTTTGTGCTTACTACACCACAAAAATAAACAGATTTAATAGGCTATATGCATCTCTTGAGTATTCACAGTCTGGCGTATTTATAATTACATTACGGAACCTCAGAAGGATGCAATTGCAGATACTATTACAGCTGCAGAAGCTTTGAAATTGTTAGAAGAAATCTATTAATCCAAGTGTAGGGCTAGAAAAGCCACACTAAGGTTCGATTTTTTAAATACAAGAAAAAGGCGATGCAATTATGGGAATATATTTATCTAGAGTAATGCAAGTGGCTAAGGCATTAGAAAATGAAGGTAAGACTGTACCATCAGACAAAGTTTCATATCAAATGATTGAAAGTTTACCCCCAGAACTTGATAGTGTTGTACAGCAATCATATCAGTTAGGGGATACAGATTTTGTGCCTGAGAAAATGAGGGCACATTTGTTAGCAGAAGAGGAGCACTTACTTTGAAGAAACCACTCGAGTTACAGCAGGAGCAAACAGGTGCTTTAATTTTAAGCAACAAAAAGCTAACACCAAAAGAACCACTAAAAGGTTATAACAGAAGTAGAAAGCCTTTTAAAGGGAGTTTTATATGTCATGCATATGGACATCAGTCAAGGGAATGTAGATTGAAAGGAACTAAGAACACAGTAAAGAAAAATGTTGCAAACTTAGATTCAGCAATGGTTGCGACTTCAAATGCAATGGAGTGGACCATGGACACAGCAGCTACTGACCATTTTTGCGATAAGGAATGGTTCAAGATTTTAAGGATACTAGACAAAACTCGTTGGAATCGACAGGATTTTTTTTTTTTAAATAATGAACTCGTGAAACAACAAATGTAAACTTTATTTGATTGACAAATTCATTCAACCACTTCAGTAAAGACAACAGTTCAGGTTTGCGATTTTTTTTTTTTTTTCCTTTCTGTTTTGCGATTGAAGATTTAACGACCACCGTGAGCAACTGAATGGGCTATAAAGCAGTTGCCCGTCCCTAATTTAGGGTCAGTGGTTCCAGGGAAGAGAGAGAGAGCCAGTGCCGTAAGACAAACACACCATCTATGCCTCACCAGGATTCGAACCCGGTAGATGAAACCCGTCAGAATTGACGAACAGTTTGTTTTGTTTTTTCACCGGTAGACGAAACTCGTCGGAATCAACAATAAGTTCCTTTTTTTTTTTTTTTTGAAAAGAATAAACTCATATGAAATGTTTATTTGCATCTTTACATAATGGGAAACATCTTACCTACGTGAATAAACTGGATCAAATTATGCCTCAGCAGGATTCAAACCCGGTAGACAAAACCCATCGATTCCAACAGGTTTTGTCTACATTTGCAACTTTAGTATAAATGTCTAAAAATAAGTCTGTACTTGGTTTAGAAAGAGTTTCTGACTCAATAGCAGACTGTGATGTTTGTAAGCTGTCCAAATATATTATTGAGCTGTCAAAATTAAAACTGCAGGTCATGTAGATGTTTACTATTATCCAAAACCAGGTAAATACTGCAAAGCTTGAGGAATGTGCAAAATTATTGCAATAGAGAAGGTCTTACATTTTACCAAAGTGATTTTGCAACAAGATGTGATATAGTGAATGAGCCAGTATTTGACAATCAAAATAATTTTGGTTAATACAGCAATCGAACATCTCTGAACTGCCTGCATTGACTGTTCATCACGTAATATTGATCACATCAGAAAACTTGAAGATTACATCACCCTGGTGCAAGAATCTCTCAGTTTCCATTCGAGCACAATATCTATTTTCTGGTCAATCAGACATCTCTGATTTCTGATTGCTATGTTAATAATTCTGACCTACTTCCACATATTATGGAAAGAATATTTCTTCCACAGAATTTACCCAATAGACTAACGATTTTGATCTTACAGCAATGTGCAAAGATATTCCACGTACATATGAAGATGCATTGAAGAACTCAAATAAAGATAAATGGATAAAAGCCATGAAGAAAGAACGAAATACTCTACAAGAAAAAAAGATATGTTTGGGAATTAGTTCCAGCTCCACCAAACATAGGAAAGTCATTGGCTGTATATGGATATATGCAGTAAAAGAAGATGCCAGGTGGAATAGTACAAAGATACAAGGCTCGCCTTGTAACTCAAGATTGTGGATAACTGAAGGTCTTGATTATATAGAGACATTTTAAATAGTAAAAAACTTCACATTAGTGCAATTATTTTTCATCCTATCTGTGATTCTTCAAGGCTGGTAGCACAGGCATTTAGATGTTGCAAGTGAATATTTATACAGCCTATTTTTAGAAGTATACATGCAGCAACCAAAAGGCACTGTCCAAAAGTCAAAAAAGAGAAAAGTATTGCTATTAACGAAGGCACTACATGGACATCAAAGTGGCAGAAAATGGTACAACAAGATAAATGATTCATCTGAAGCAACAGGTTTTTACAAGTTCAAATATTATAACTGTTTATTCTTTAAAATTCCAATTAATATACTAGTATATGTGAACGACATTGCCATATTTGCATGCAACCAAACTGAAATGAAAAAGGATATTGATTTGATCATGAAGTTATAGATACACGATCTTGGCCCAATGCAAAAATTCCTGGGTACAGAATTTGAGCGAATTGGAAACTCGGTCTATTTGCACCAAAAAGAATTATACTGAAAAATTGATTAAGAGATTCAATATAATCTTATCAAGTCAAGTGCAAATACCAACAACTGTTGGCAACATTATTTCAAGAACAGGGTGTCCACAAAATGATTGAGAAAAGAGAGAGAGAGAGATATCACAATATCTTTTCCATGAGCTAAGAGGAAGCCTGATGTTTCTCTCATCTTGGACAAGACAGGACATCCAATATGCAGTGAACTTGTTAGCTCAATATAGCAGTAATCCAGGCCTGAGCCATTGGAAGGCAGCAGTTCAAGTTCTAGAGTATATGGACTATGCAACTGAACTATCTAAAGCAATCTCAAAATGTTTAGTAACCTATTCTGACTCAAAGTGGGCAGGATGTGTGGACGATAGAAGACCCACTAGCGGTTTTATTTCTTTTCTAGCGGCAGTACCTTCTGCATGGCACACAGGCAAGCAAAGATGCATTGCTTTATCCACCATGGAAGCTGAATATGTAATTACAACTAAAGCTGCTAAATAACTTCTGTGAATTAATAGGATATCTCGTGAGTGTAAAATATTGCATGTTAACATGCAGCAACCAGTCTCATTTTGTGATACTCAAAACTGCAATATTTTTCTGTAAAAATAATGTAGAAAACAACCATATGAAGCACATCAATATCAAGTACCATTTTATTAGAAAATTATAACAAAAATGTGTTTATATTACAGGCTTGTACCAAGCAAAAGTAATGTAGCAGATATAATTACAAACTGTCTAGTTTCAGGAGTATTTGACCATCTATTAGTATATATATTGTCAATGATGCCCCCAAAATGGCAAGATTTGTATATATAAAATCTCTGTATAGTATTAGCATTATTTATATATAATGTATCCCTCCATTTAAAATGCTTTATAGTTTGTGAGCATCATAATTCATAGTAGCATGTTGTTTACATTAGTAGCTGTATGTAGTGTGCAGATAAATGTTTTGTAAACAACCATTGATGACGGGCGGATTTCCGAATAGGCGCGCACCTAGGGCCCCCAGAGCTTGAAGGGCCCCGAAAACGTATAATTGGATTTCCAGTTTTGTTTTGGTTTTCACGGACAGAAACAAATCAATCCTTAAAGCGACCACTTTGTATTGTTAATTGATATTTTACTTTCTCATATTAGTAACATTTTTTGTTGCTGATGATGCTCTGAATTATTGAGTTCTTATCGATGTACTTATTTTGACAGGAGCGGTTAAAATAATTTAGCCTTTGTTTTAGTGGTAGGTGAAAGAAGTATTCACACTTCCCACACTTTCCTATTTTAAAGCAAATTCTTAACTGGTCTGCAGTGCTATAAATTGCTTTCATGCAATTCCAGCAAAGGAAAAACATCTGTGTTAGAACCCTTCCCCTTCTGAGTTGCAATGAGGAGTGTTCCTTTGTTGTAGGATAATCAAGTTCTTTCTCAGCTCTAATCCCCTAAACTAAAAGAGTTAATATTTAGGCTGAAAAAAAAATTGAGAACATCACACTATCTTTTTCTTATTTGTTAAGTGTTAAAAGAAATGTATATTGCATTGCAACAACATTTCTTATTACTTTCTCTTCCCTTGGTTTAATATTGATAATTATCAAGTATTCTCACCTTTTCTATTCCTTAAATTGACATAAAACTAACTTTTGAAAAAAGCAATAAAAAGTTCCAATGATACTCTTACTCTAAAAGCTGTGGTTCCTACTTTTCCATTTAAAAACCGGATCTTTTGCATTTAATTCTCATGCTTTTGTTTCTGATAACTGCAGTGCAGGTATTTAAAAAATCTCACGCATCTTTGACATAATAAAAAAAATGCAGACCTTCACAATTTTTCGATGGAAATAATAAAAAACAATGCTTTCAAGAAACTCTGCACATTCTCGCTTTCCAGCACTGACTGATGAAATTCTTACTGTCCGGCTTTCTTGGCCCATGGCATAGACTAATGCCATGGACCAAGAAAAGCCGGACAGTAAAACGTATAATTGGATTTCTAGTTTTTCATGTCATTAGTCTATGTTATGGACGAATGAATCTCTTCAATTGAGGGAATTGTTCGCCACAGGATCACGTCAGATCATATCATATGTAGAGGATTTTTAGGAAGGGAGTGTCTGGTCCCAGGTCTTAAACAACCTTTAGTAATAGGAAGCTAGGAGATTTGGGCTAGACTGCCCGATAGAAAAGTGATACGGAAGTGATAAGAAGGGGGAGGGGGCCCCCAGAGCTTTTAGCACCTAGAGCCACAAAAGATCTAAAGTCACCTCTGATTGACAATAGGCATTGATGATGTAAATAGTACTTTGAATGCTTTGCAAGGTGCTGTGACATACTGGTCTAGGTAAACAAGTTTTTAGTTCCAAAGTAGTTATGTTAGATATCTAGCTAGGCAGAAGTACTTGTATATGACTGGCCAGAGGAAAGGTGTTTTTTTTTTTTTTTTTAATTGGAGGTTTAACGACCACCGTGAGCAACTCAATGGGCTATAAGCAGTCGCCCGTCCCTAATTTAGGGCCACTGGTTCCAGGGAAGGGAGAGAGCCAGTGCCGTAAGACAAACACAACATCCATGCCTCGCCAGGATTCGAACCCGTGCCCCTTACGGACGAATGAGCAGAGACCATCGCTTAGACCACTGCGCCGCCGGGGCAGCAAAGGTCTGTTTAATTTATATTTTTCTATTAGTGTTTACCATTATGCGCCAATCTTCAATGCCCCATCAAATTCTATATAGTCATCTATCTACACATATCTCAGTATATCTTCCACATTGATCTTCAATTTACTTAGTTCTAAATTTACATCAAATGCAACAGACCTGAGTGACTCTGATCATGGGTGCACTGTAGATACAAGACAGATGGGTCATTCTATCACCCAAGTGGTAAGAACCCTAAAGTACCCAAGGGCAACCATGTCAAGGGTGTACTGCGAGTATACTGTCAGCGGATGTACCAACGCCCAGAGAGTAAGAGGTGGCCAACCACATGCTATTGATGTAGACTATCCAAGCTCATACAGACTGACTGCTTGGCAATGGCAGTGCAAGTCACATCCAGGTTAAATGTCAAAGGTCCAAGCAGTGTCAGTGAGTGAACGGTACAATGCATGCTGCATACCCTGGGCAACAGGAGCCGATGCCCTACTCGTGTGCGACAACAGATTGCTTGTCATCGAACGTTATGCCTCACCTGCTGCCAGGAACATCAAAACTGAACCTCTGTACAGTTGCACTGCATTGTGTTGTCAGAAGAAGGCTGTTTTCAGCTGTACTGAGCTGACAGGAGGGTATGGGTGTGGTGTAAACAGCATGATGCCAGGGTAGCATCATTCCAAGTCTGCTCTGTTCAATGCAGTAGTGGTTCTGTGATAATTTAGGGAGCCTTTTCACGAGATACATTAGGTCTCTTAGTGTGTCTGGAGAGGTCCTTAAGCGCTGCACAGTACCATACTGATTGCTTGCATGCTTTCATGTCTTTTGCACATCTTGTGGCCGATGGTCTGCTTCTGCGAGACAATGCGCCACTCCATCAGGCCGCAACCACCCAAGCATGGCTCGAGGAACACTCATCTGAGTTTGGAACCATCCAGTGGCCCCCAAGATCCCCGGATTTAAACCCTGTGGAAGTTCACTGGGATGCCGTAGAGCACACACCAGATCCAGGGATCCTGGAGCGATGTCTTAGGTGGAGTTGTGGACAATGCTGCAACACGTGTGGCTGGCATTACCTCTGGAAACTTTATGCATCTGAAAGATTCAATGCTGTGGCATGTGCAGGCTGTTATTCATGCCAGAGGAGAACCAACATGTTATTAGTTAAGCATCTCTAATGTTTAGACCATTGAGTGTATAGTCTACCATTAACATTAAAAAAAAAAAAAAAAGAAAAGAAAAAGAAAGAAATATATAGTTTGATGCCCCACTGAACTTGGAGCTCAGTGTTCTTGCACTGCTGGTACTATGCTGAGACTATTACAGAAACTTTTTTTCACACCTCATATCTATTAGGTGTAAAAATTAACGCACAGTTTTTTTTTTTTTTTTTTTTTTTACAATGTCAGTGTTTATTTTGTAATGATTAACTTACATTTTAACATGCGAGATAATCTTCATTGGCATTTATACACTTCTGCCAACGATCAGGCAGCTGGCGAATCTCATCTTGGTTTGGACTCTATGAAATCAGCAATGCTTTGAGCAACATCATCGGGTGTTTTGAAGAGTGAATCCACTAAGTGGTGTTGGAGGAACCGGAACAAATAGTAATCTGATGGGGCTAAGTGTGGAGAATATGCCGGGTACGGGAGACCTTCCCAACTGAACGCAGTTAGGGTGTCCTTGGTGGTTTTCACTGTGTGGAACCTTATGTTATCTCGCAGCAGTATCACATGCTGAGTCCCATGGCCAGTCCAGTAAACGGTTGTTTCTACTCTGTTGCGTCCCTCAAACGATGAAGTTGCCATTCATAACGCTTGGCATTGCCAGTTTCACCTGGTTTAAGCAACTCATAAGACTCTTCATTCATGTCCCACCAAATGCACAGCAAGAGTTTTTGCCATGAATATTGGGTTTCACAGTCAATGTTTCACCAGAGTTGACCCACAATTTTCGCCTTTTGGGATTGTCGTACAACACCCACTTTTCATCAACAATCACTATTCTGTACAAAAAATTCTTTGGGTTGAACCTGGACAGCAGGGAAACCATTTGTGTTGTAGCATTGCTCTTTGTTGTCAGGAGAGAGCATGTGAGGAACCCAATGGCCTGCCTCGAATAGAGATTGCTTGTTGGGTTACCCCAAGTGCTTGAGCAAGTTCTGATTGCGTCTGGCACTTATTTTCAGCCAACAGCCTTTCCAAATCTTCGTCATCCACCTTTTTGAGTTGGCTGGGACATGCATCATCCAGAAGATAGAAATTTCCTTGTCAAAACCTCTGGAACCACTTTTTACACATGCTGTAGGACACAGCAACTTCCACTAAGGCTGAACAAATCATTTCCTTAGCCTCTATAGCATTTTTTGTTTTTTTTGAGCTGGAATGTGAAAAGCATGCAATGCCTCACATGCTGCTTATCGGACGTCATGGTGCTTATTCCACTTTTTACCTGCTTTGTGAGGTCTTGTCAGCTGCAGCGTCTGGTTTTATGGTGTCGCCCAATGGTCTTGCACAACCCTCACATGGCAGCGCCACATGTTCAATTTACATAAGTGCTATGGTGGATTGTATCTAGGGACCGATAATTAATTTGTACTCCTAATAAATTTAATAACAAAAATGTTTGGAAATCTTTATTTACACTTTTGCTTTTTGTTTTTTTCAGCAACTACCATCAATCTACTGTTGGCTGAAGGTCTTTTCAAGTCTCTTCCACCTCTCTGTCCTTTCTCTTCCATGTGATTCCTACACGCTTTCAAATTTCGTCCACCCATCTCCCATACAAACTTCTGGGTCTCTTTCTGTTCCTAGTTATCTTGTCTAATACTTCAGGTGTCCAATGGTGGTCAGTTCTAGCAGTGTGTCCAGCCCACTGGGATGAGGGTTTTTACTTTGATCACGATATCATCAATTCTCATTTTCCTGATCCACAAGTTCCTCTATCTTTCCTGATTACACCTAGCATGCATTACTCCACTCTTCTACAAGTTGTCTGCAACCCATTTTGGTTCTAATCCATGTCACTGATCCATAAGTATGACCTGGAAAGATGCACTACTTAAATATATACACACACATATGCTCTGTGTGTGTGTGTGTGTGTGTGTGTGTGTGTGTGTGTGTGTGCGCATGTGTGTGCGCGTGCAAGCATGTAGATGACATACATGACAAAAGCCTCCCCTCTCCTCTTCCCCACATGAAATCCTGGCTATGTCTCCGGAGTGTTTCCTTGAAGAGACTTTTGCATATCTGGAGTGTCTCTCTAATCTCTGAAAGCAAAAATCAGACTGACTTTGGGTTGAAATAATGGTATTCAACACCTGGACATAGCATGAAGGAAAACTGCAACATGAATGAGACACCCATGAAGTATGAAGCATTTTTTTATTTACTTATTTAGTGGTTTTTGTTTCTTCAAAGCATTACTTCACTTTGTTCTCTGATTGTAAGCTTGGGTTAAATTAATGAGAAGCTACGATGACAATGGCACAAGAAGGTGCTAGCAACCAGGAGTGTATTATTCTTATAAGAGCATGCAAAACTTTGAGCTCTTGATGGTTACACTTCAGTTAGCATCTCACATTCTGAGTGGACTGTGCAAAAGATTTCCTGAAGACAGGAATTAAATGAAAACTGTTTACAAATATTTTTGGGATGACATAAGTACACAATGAATAATACCCACAGTGCGATAATAAATGGACTATCAATTCTGGGATTTATTTGCAGTAAATCTTTTAGAAATTCCATGATAAAGAAAAAACAACCAACAAGTAAATTAATAAGTTATTTTGGTTATTCTATACTAAGGTTCAGTTGCTATTATTATTATTTTTACAGGACTTACTAGGAAAGATTTCAATTAGACAAGTAAAAATTCTTTCCAAGTAAATCCGACAAAAAAAAAAAAAAAATCCCCATCAAATTTTTTTCACAAAATAAAGTTTCAAGAGGGTACAATATTAAAACAAATTACATGGTTTTATAATTCTTATTGATTGATTTCAGAATAGAAAAAAAAAAACCTTTGTTGGTGGATCAAAGTTAAACTTCACTTTCAAATGAAATGTTATTTTCCAAGAACAGCAGCAAATTGCTAAACTTGAGAAGATGTACAACAATATATATGCAGTGTATATAAAAGAAAAATATTTCAAAATTCTCTACATACTTGTAGTCCTCTCGTGTTCATGGAACACATTTTGGCAAGGTGTGATGATCTGCTAAGGAGGTTGCATGTTCAATAGAACTCTGTGTCGTATCACACCTTAGAAAATGTGATCCATGACTATGAAAGGACCACAGCAGATATGTAGAGAATTTTGAAATATTTTTCTTTTATATACACTGCACACATATTTCTGTATTTCTTCTTAAGTCTAGCAATTAACTTGTGTTAATAAAGTGTAGTGTAAATATATCACTAAGACTTTGTCTTAAGACATACCTTGTGATAAACCTAACATAACAGTATAACTTTGCAAAGCTTTCTGAAATCAGTCTTTACATTTAGATCTGATACTCTATTGCACTGCAAGAGATCATTGTCATCTTTCATTCAAGAACTCATTCCAAAAAGTTTTACATTCATGATTCAAGAAGTAGTGTGGAACGAAAAACATAACATTGAAGGGGGTTAATGGAATTATAGAATGGAAAGGGCAAAGGGAAAGGGGTAACCTTTTCACCAGCATAAAATTAGTCACAGAGCAGAAGTTCAGAGAGAAAGTGTTTTCAGATATCCTGCTAAATAAATACCTTATGATTTAGTTAAACAAGATCCCACAAGTAGAATGAAGAGTGCCGCCATGGCATTTCTTAAAAATATTAGAAATGTATGCCAAGAATAAAACTCATTATTAATGCCTATCAAAATCATAGCTGTTTAGCTCAGAACAGAATAGCTGTTTAGCTCAGAAGGAAACACTCAGACAATGCTGTTACTCATGCACTAATTTCTGACTTAATGGATCTGAGGAGTATAAGAATCACTAGCAGAAAAAGTAAACATTGAAAATTACTTAGGGTATGCTACCAATGACTATGATAATGAAATTACATGCAATGGAATGATACTGCAACTTTTAAAAACCAAATACCTCAAACAAAATTTCCATATACTTGTTTTTTTTTAATCTGCATAACATAATCTATATTAATTTAGCTGTAAATACCCATGACAAATAAAAGTAACTATTATAGCAGTGTAGTTAACTACATATAGAAGTCATGACAAAGAAACTGAAAACATACCATACATTGCTTAGCATATTAAAATACACATTTGTCTCTTAATTTTTTTCAATACTGTTCACTATGCAATTTGACATATCTGCTGCTACATTTTGCATTACACACTATTTCTGCATATATATATGTATGGAAAGTTAACAGAAAAAATTCATTTGTCTCCTTTCAGCAAAATTTTGCACTCCTAATGATATAATACATTAACAGTTACATTCAAAATTTCAAACAGAAACCACAGAAAATTGAACCTCTTATCATAGTATAGGTAACAAAAATAAATAACACAAAACAGCTATATCATAGCATACATCCTTTTTCCATGGGTACAACTCAAATTCAACAATGACCCTCACTTGATGGATCTAAATTAATATATACTGCAGAAAACTTCATAAAGAACTTTAAACGTAACATGCTTGCAGATCACATATTGCACAGGATTAATACTATTTTCACTTGGTGAAAAATACACATTCATGTGATCTGTGGTTATTACAGGAATAAAATAACAATATTGTTTACATAAAAATGGGTTACTCCTGACAAACAGGAATAATTATGGCTCATATGGTGGAGGGGTCCACAAGAAACATTTGCATTTTTACCAGAAGGAGCAAGTGGAGCTGAGTCAACATTATCCTGAGAATTACCAGCAGCTTCTGCTGTTGATGGAGGTACACTCACTGCTGTGTATTCTGGAGGATTTTCTGGCTGGCAATCTGCATCATTAACAAGGGTTTCATAAGGTGGTGGTGCTGTGCTGTTCATAACTGGCTGTCTCAATATTGATCTGGTACTAATGATGGTCACAGCACCAAGGACTTGACGCCTTCTTGCTTGACTGCATTGGTAATAGCAATAGAACCGAATAAAGGCACCCAATATCACAAATATTGATGCCGCAATGGCAGCCCCCAGAGAGATATTGTGTGAAGAACGGAATGTTACTATTTCTGAAGTGGGATAGGCAAATTCCCAATCAAAATTAATTGGCTTTATAGTAAATGGTTCAATGTCAACTGAAAAAAAAAAAATTACATACCACATAAGTAGGGACACTAACAATTTCAAAATTTTGGTTATGATGCAAACACTAGTGGAAAAATGAAGAGTAAATTACTAACAAGATCAAGGCAGAATGGAATTTCTGCTGGTATGATAAAAAAAAAAAAAAAAAAAAAAACTTTTATACAGATGTGAAATATAAGATATTTAGTACCATTAACTGTAACATTGCTACATTAATGCATACATTATTTACACAGTATAATAATTACTTATAATTTGTGAAACAACAAGGCTATTTCACAATTGACAACTCTGTTATTCGTGTTTAGTATTCAAAGACATAACACCATAAGTTACTGTCATATATTATGCACTGGTATTATTGCTTTCTAATTCAATTAAATCAAGTTTTCATTACATACCATTGCTTGGTGTTTAACTTCCCATTTCACATTGCCGTTGTCGTCAACAAAGTTTTCACAGGTCCGTAGTTACTAGAGGGGTCTTGGATGGTAAACAATATGCTGTGGATGGTAAGATTTCCTTTTGCAGTTAAATAAAATTTCAAAAAGTAAAGGAATAATCATATCCTGAATTGAATATCAGAAGATGTTAAAAGGTGTTGCTATTCTAAAAGCAACCAATGAGGAAATGAAACGAAGTCTAAAATATCAGTAAAAGATTGAGATGAACTAGGTAAAAAATGCAGAAACTGAAGTAAGAAATGAGCTTAGTTTCTTGGCTGTGTTCACCAATCAAACTTTTGAAGTTGTTAAAAAAACATAGATATTCAAAAAAATAAGTGATGAGGAAATGAACAAATGAAGTTTAAAATAGTAATAAAAGTTTAACAAAGTAAAATCACCAAGGGAAACAAGAATTATCAGTCTCATGGCTGCTCTGTTTGCTATATCCATTTTGAGCTCCACGTTATCGGGGTCATCAGTAGCGATCATTTCTATTGTCGGTTGTGCCCAGCACTTGGTGTTGTAGCATTTGAGGGCAACTTGCCTATGGTCTCTTTTTCCTATGCCATCTGTTTTGCTGCTGTGTCCCTGAGCATGCATGAATTCATCCAATGTGATGTAATTAACATACTGTTGGTCTTTCTTGTGTTTGCTTCATTGTTGTTGTCTTCTATCATTTTCTTGTTGGATTACCATATATACTCGTGTATAAGTAGACTTTGCGTATAAGTCGACTCCCCCACTTTCAGAGTAAAGAAATCATAAAAATCAAAAACTTTCATATAAGTCAATCCCGGGAGGAGAAAAAAAAAAATTTCAATGAATTTATTCAAAAACATCTGAAAACGAAAAAAAAAAAATATATATATAATAATAAATTTAATTTGCATAACCAAAAACTTCATCAGAACCCTTCAAAATCCGATTCCGAGTCAGACTCGCCAAATAGTGCAAAAAAGTTTCTCCGTCATCGGCACGTCATCATAAACATCAGTATTCCCATCTACGCCTGTGTCATAAGAATCACTGTCGTCGACACTCATAAAAAATCTCATCATCCTCTGTGCCATCAAGTTCGTTACTAATGCAACATTTCTTGAATGATTTCACGACCATTTCCGCAGGTATCGCATACCAAGCATCCTTGACCCATCGCACGATCAAAACGATATCCGGCTTCTTTAGATTTCCGCTCTTGGTTTCAGTCGGCAAATCAGAACTTATCCAATCCGTGCAATACCTCCGCACATTGTCCTTGAAGGGCTTATTAAGGCAGACATCTAGTGGTTAAAGAACAGATATCAACCCACCTGGGATGACAGCAAGAGTTGTTTTTGAATTTTCAGCAGTTTTTTTCACTTCTGCACAACGGTGTGCAACAAACATATCCCACACCAAAAGGGAAGGTTTCCTCAAAAGTGTGCCTGACCTTTTGTTCCACACATTCTTTAACCAGTCAATTGTTCCGGATTCGTTCACCCATCCTTTTTCATGGGCGCGAACAAGCACACCAGATGGAAAGACTACACTTTTCGGCAGAGTTTTGAGTTGGAAAATAATTACCGGAGGTAGCTTCCTGCCGTCGGCCAAACAGGGAAGAACAACCGTGAAACTGGGTTTTTTCCCCGTGGCCAGTCGTTTTAATAAAGATATTTTTTTTGCCCTTTTGGTTCACGTTTTTTCTTTTTTTTTTACGCCAATCTCGAATCAATTTTTCGTTAATGCCAAATTGACGTGAAACAGCACAGTTGTTAGTATTTTCTGCAAAAGAAACCACTTTCAACTTAAATCCTGCGTTATAGGACATCCGCTTCTTTACACAATCCGTGTCAGCCATAATGGGAGAAGCAAGATAAAAACATGCGTGATTAAGAACAAGCAACACCTAACAAATGCATGGCTGCGTTAGGTTGTAGGTCAGCGCAATAAACTGTTAGTCGGGAGGGCGGAGCTTTCGATGCGCTGCTGCGACTGCATTGTGGATATGCAAAGCCAGGAGACTTTTCAAAGCGCGGATAAATTCGGAGGGTCGCGATTTTGTAATTACTACTGCATCAGTGTTTTTTCCTTCTTTTTTTCTTTTTTCTTTTTTTTTTGGAGGGTTGCAATTTTGTAATTAATACTGCATCGGCATGTTTTTTTCTTTCGAGATGGATTGCCTTTTGCCTCACGGGAAAAACTTTTGGACTTACGATTTTTTTATGTTCCGCGTATAAGTCGACCCCTTACTTTGAAGCTCCTTTTTTTGTCCCAAATTTCTCGACTTATACGCGAGTATATACGGTAGATATGTCCAGGCATAAGAAAGTTCATACGGCGTTTTCTGTTAGAGTTGTAGTTCCTGGTTTATTCTATGGTTATGGCCTCTGCAATTAAGATTTGCCTATGTTTTTGATGATTACAGATTAACTTTGTCTTCTCATGCAGATGAGGCTTGATTATCACAGCAATAAGTGCAGTTTGACTTTGTTTTCAATCTTTTAGGTGCTTGGCCATTCTGGTTTTTAATCTCCTCTTGGTGCTACTAATGTATGCACTTTGAGAATGTAAACAAGCAGGCCTAGCATTTGCAGATCATGTATGGACATTGCCAGTAATTTAGTAAAAACGCTAAGCACTACTTTGAGAATGGACGGATCAGGTGTATACGAATTGCCGATCAGGGCACAAATAACCAACTTAAAAGTGCATACATTGTTAGCACCAAGCGGAGATTAAAAACCAGAATCACAGAGCACCAAAAAGATTGGAATCAAAAACGAAGACGAACTGCAGTTATACAAATTGCTGTGTTAATCAAGCCTCAGCTGCATGGGAAGACATCAAGTTAATCTGTAATCATCAAAGACATAAGCAAATCTTAATTGCAGAGGCCATAACCACAGAACACAAACCAGGAACTACAACTGTAACAGTAATATAACCTACAACTTTCTTATGCCTGGATTTATCTAATCCAACAAGAAAATGATTGAAGACAACAACAACGAAGCAAACACAAGAAAGACCAACAGTATGTTAATTACATCACACTGGATGAATTCACGCATACTCGGGGACACAGCAGCAAAACAGACTACACAGAAAAAAGAATATAGGCAAGTTGGCCTGGAATGCCATAATTCACTTCTGTCATCAATTGTGCCAAGTACTGGGCACAACCGATAATAGAAGTGATTGCTACTGATGACCCCGATAACGTGGGGCTCGAAATGCACATAGCAGCCATGAGACTATGATAATTCTTGCATACCTCAGCGATTTTACTTTGTTAAATTTTTATTACTATTTTAAACTTTGTTTGTTCAGTTCCTCATTGTTTATTTTTTTGAATATCTATGTTTTTTAACAACTTCAAAAGTTTGATTGGTGAACACAGCCAAGAAACTAAGCATATTTCTTGCTTCCGTTTCGGCAATTTTATATACATATATCTCAATTTTTTACCGATATTTTAGACTTTGTTTCATTTACTCATTGTTTGCTTTTAGAACAGCAATGCTTTTTAACACCTTCAGAAATTCAATTCAGGATATGATAATTCCTTTCCTTTTAGAAATTTTACTTAACTGCAAAAATAGATCTTACCATACACAGCATATTGTCTACCATCTAAGACAAGTAACTATGGACCTGTGAAAACTTGGACGAAGACAACGGCAATATGAAATGGGAACTTCAGCATCAAAAAATGGTATGTAATGAAAACTTGATTTAATTGAATTAGCAAGAAATAATACCAATGCATATATATCACACCAACTTATGGCTATGTCTTTGAATACTAAATGTGAGTAACAGTTGTCAATTATGAAAAACGCTAGAGTTTTTTCACAAATTGTATGCAAATATATGTAGATGTGAAATATACTGCAATGTATGTTATAGTACAACTCAACATACATGATTTAGAGTTTAGATGCATAGGTAAATAATAACAATACCACAAAGAATTTATGTTCTATAAATTCCATTACATATGCAATCAGTAGGAGTTGTGATGTTACTATGCACAACATGAGCCAAGGAACAATATTATAATGGAAATAATTGGATTAAAACATTATTAAAAAACAAATGAACATACCTTGTTGTATTCTTATTCTTGGAGATTTTACAAGATGGTTCAACATGCCAAAAAAAATATAATTGTAAGTCCTAGGTGAATAAGTACTGTGCAAAGTCATCACTGGCTAGATGTTAGGCCTATTTTAACAACTGCAATTCACGAGGCTTAGATGCATTCGCAAGGTTTAAATACATGAATTTTTTTTTTAACTCAAGGCAAATACTGTTGAGAACAGTGTAATCAGATGAACTTAAATAAAAATTGAAAAGAATTAAACAAAATGATGAATTCAACCAGCTAAAAATAAATAAATCGATTAAAAAAATTGTATGTAGATATTAAATATATCTTCATATTTCTGAAACTCAACAAAATTTCTTGCACCATTACTGTCACTTGAGAAAACAATAACTTCAACTGCCATGTAAATTGAATATAATTTTCTTTCTTTACTATGACCAGTACTTTACTGTTTTAGTACTTCAACACATACAGTGTCAATTTCAGATGCTTGTTTATTTACTGAAAATGTTCAGTGAGAGTGCCATTTAAAGTACACTTTAATAAGATGAAATTTAAATGGCTTATGCATTCTCCAAATGGCAGTTGTTTATTTCAGAACTTGCCAAATCTGTTTAATTTTTGCTCAATCATCAATCCTATCTGTTGAGGTAGTCTGGACACACACATCCCAAATAGAAACGCTAATCATGTATTCATTTATTACATTCGACTCTCAATAGATCAAATCCGAAGGGTGCAAAAAAGAAAGAAAATAAATAAATAGATCAGAGTTATCAAGAAAACATTATGCACATAGGACAAGTGCATTTTACTTTTTTCAGGTTAGCAAAAAAAAAAAAAAAAGTGTGTTATTAAGTTGAAGTTATTAAGAATGAACTGTACAACAAAAATTTCCTTGGTAAATACCAGTAGATTTATTGTACTAACAAGTGCTTCTATCTTCATCTCTACAGCTGTTTTCAAAATTTCCCTGCTTGTACGATACCTCAGCATGTCGATAAAATGCAAGACTCCAGTGCAAATTACACAATACCACATTCTGTTGATGAAATTTTGGGTGCCTGAATATACACTTCTACATAATTTATTTCAATATGTCCTTTTCTACTGGTATCTATCCTACATGTCAAAAACATGTAATCGCAATACAAATTACAGCAAACTAATAATATGTCCTTCTTGGTAACAACCGACAGCTCTGACTGTTTTTAAAGTCTGATGATAATAACTGTTTCTAAGCTGATTACTATTACTTGTATGGATGATTTCCATTACAAATTATTCCGTAGACGATACTGTAAATTAAGGTATCTGTGCTTAAAATACTGTTCTGTATTAAGACTGGAGAAACTCTGGCAGTGGCCCTTTAATATTTCAGATGCTTTTAATACAGTCTGGCACTAAAATGCTCATAATTAAATTTGTCATTTGATACTTATTCTTCTCAGTACCGTAATTTTGGGTAAATAAGCCACACTGGCATATACGCCACAGCAATAAAAAAAAAAGGGGCAAAATGAAAAAAAAATCACCAGAAACACAGCTCCTCCGTATATGCTGCAACTTCGCAGTAAGGTGGGGTAGTACCACGGCAGAATCTTGAAAACATTACGTACATAAAAATATAGTATCTGATCTTTCAAATAATAAATAAAAATATCAATTAAACAAGATTCAACAATCTTAAGGAAAACACTTACCATACTACCTATTTTATAAAAATTTACTCGAAGAATTCATAAGGCGCTTAAACCAATTATAAAACATTTATACCTCAAGAATTTAAAAATACACAAACATTCTGAAAATATCTGGTACACACAGTTTTTTTCAATCAAATCCATCAAAATCGGAAACTTCGCTGTCCGAATTAAAAAGTTTTAAAAGCTCATCATCTAAAAAAACTTCAGGGTCGTCCGCATCACTTTCGCTGTCTTCTGGCATTTCACCACAGTTTTTAGAAATAATGTTTGCTTCAGTGAAGCCCGGAATAATCGAAGTTTTGATGTTTTTTAGGATTCGAAAAAACATTTACCATTAGCTTAAAACTAAAAGTATAACTTCTGTGTTTCGTCATTTTACTTTCCATGATAATGTAGAACTACATGTAGCGTACTCGAGAAAATGTGATTTTTGCGAAATGAATGCAATGAATGCACACGTCACTGACAAAATTTGCACGTGCTGTCATTGACCAATGCCAATCGATCTCGGATGGTAGTTGGATATCCTGTTTTAAGAAGGGAGAGAGAGGTTAGCCTCGGAGCGAAGCTGATGATGTCATGAGTTTAAAGAGAGTTAGTTGCTCGGAGCATGAAACAAGGGTGAACCCTCAGCCACGCATTTTTTCCGAGTTTTATAGGAGACACCTCTCTCTTGCCTGTCCCACCTCAATCCTATAACCTATTATTTTCATGTCTTGTTTTAATAGGGGGTGGGTGGGAATTTATTGCATGTGGCTGTAACATCGTTATTTCATTCCCTCTCTATTGAGATATCTTCCCATGGAATAAAGAATGGAACAAGCCAAAACGTTTTTTGTTACATAATTTCGCTCGGCCAAAAGAAAAAAAAAAAAAACCCTGTATAAGTCACCATGCTGTATAAGCAGCGCAGGCCGAAAAATTAATTTTGAACTCATATACGCTGCAGCTTATCTACCCGAAATTACGGTAAACAATTCTTGAGCTACCCTTCAAGCTGTAGGATTCCCAATCATTTGCTAGTAGATATACTGTGCATTTTGTTTTCATTCAGACATTCCTTACAAAATTTCATCACTTATATTTTCATTGTCTTTCATATCAATTATCTACACTTTAATTCTGTGATTTAATTAGTTCTGCTGAAAACAGTTTTTTTTTTATGTATTGTATGGTGAATTACTCATATACAGTAAAAGTCCGATATTATAAGTATGGCTTATAGCGAGAATCCCGCCGTTATGAGAGATTCACAATGCACTGTCAATTTGTTAATGTCAAAGATAGGAAAGATCATGTATTACAAGTAGTAAATCTAAGGAGCTGCAGCAAGAGGCTTTCATGACCAATCTTTCTTCTTTCAAAGATTTCCAACAAATTCTTTCTCAGAAATTCCTGGAAGTAGTGGGGAAATAAATGCATACAGCTGCACACAGGGATGAGACACCAGTGGTTAGTCTGCTTGGCTCTCTGGATGTGCCCAGAGAGCAAAGAGCACCATCTCTGGATGCTCCCTAAGAAAATTGTTGTAGACAAGTCTGCAGAACAGGAAGCAGATGGATGGAGCATCACTGCCAAAAAGATGGGATTGACATTTATCTTTCAAGACTATGTCAATGCTGATGCAGAACTCTGGAATGGCAGCTTTGAAACAGAAATCGTGGAATCAGAAAAAGAAAACTCACAAGATGAAGATCAGAATGACGAAGAGGGCAGAAATGAATGCGTACTGTCTCAATCATAACTCATGCAAGCTTTAAACACAATCAGAAAATTTTACAGTGCATCAAATGCACCTATTGGAGAAACGGCAATTTTCCATAAAGTTGAGAGTTACATGTTACAGTTGTCAATGTCAAAGAGGAAGCAGAAAACTCTCTATTCTTATTTTTTGTAAAAATCCCAATCTGAACTAAAAACAAATACCAGGCAAATAATATGTATTGTTATGATCACTTTTCTTTATTACATAGTAACATTATTTTTATGTGTTATGTAGTATGTACAGTAGTAAATACATAAATGCAGTAACTGTATGATCCAGTTACACCGAGAAGTCTATTATAATGACCAGTTTTCTGATTTTTGTCTGCTCTCATAATAACAGACTTTTACTATAATTAAATTGGACTTTTTTTTTCTTATTACCTGTTTTATTCAAGTCTTACACAGGCAACACAGCACACCTTGTGAAAAATGTGTTTTTCACTAAATATATTGTTATACTACTCCCTATTCCAGGGTTGTAGCACACTAGCATGAATTCCTTAGATACACAGTAAGAATTTGGAAGAATGCTATTATTTGAATTTAGCTGATTGGCCAGAAAGGAGACAGCCTCAGAGCAAATAGGCAACAAACACTCAAAGAAATTATGGGAAGGGCTGAGCACAAACACAACATTTAATTGGACAACATAAAATTAGATAACATGAGAATGCTGTTGATTTAAATACACAGAGAAGGAGGGGTATCAAATGACCATACCCTTTCAAGTCAGCAACATGATTTTATGCATCACTACAGTTAAATAGAATTGCACAGGCTTGTTGTCAGATTTGTACAATTCTCAGCTCATGCATGCATATCATGAAGGTCATGAACCTCTTGTTAAACGTACTTTTGTAACTATTACTTTACTTGAGTTAAAGAACTTACCTCCAAATCACTAACATATGCCATATGTTCCAAACAAACTCTGCTGAATATGCTTCCACTCAACAGAGGCCTAAAACTACACATGGTTAATTTAACTCTTATGTGCCGGGTGATCCAAAAGTCTTGCACATTTTGAAACCGATGTAATGACATCTTTTTTTTTTTTTTTTATGAAATCACAAATTTTTACTCATTTTACTTACATTTTCCATCACCAGATGGCACCATAGGCAAACAGGTCTGGGATAGTGGGTATAAAAGCAGCAGCTGGGAAGCAACCACAGGTCACAGCGGTCCGTGTCAGTATGCTGTCATTACCGGACAAAGTGCTCTTGGTAAAATTGTTCTATTGCAACGCTGAATGTGCGAGTGCTGTGTTGAGAGCCTACCGGTCACTGAAAGGTGATCGCAGTGGGAAAAGACCGATGGAAAGTGTTGCGCTGCGGCAAATGGTGAAGAAATGCGAGGAAATAGGATCTTTGGCAGCACGCCCACGAAGCGGTAGACCATGAACACGTGATGCTGTAGCAGAGACTATTACACGCAGGAAATGGATGTGATTGCAATGTCATCCGCACATGGCGACTCCAGTGCTCAGCAAACAGGCATTTCATACGGGACTATATGGCGAACACTACAATGGATTCTGCACAGATACCCGTACAAACTGCAACGGCATGACGAACTGCAAGCTGGCGATTACGTGCAGCTTCAGGAGTTCGCAACATGGTTTTTTCGACAAATGGATGTCGACGAGAACTGGCTGATGAACATTTTATGGACTGATGAGGCACACTTTTCCCTAAAAGGAGTGGTAAACATGCACAACTGCCGCATCTGGGCCATGGAACATCCCTGAGCAGTCGTTGAAGCGCTACTTCATCAGCCGAAAGTGACAGTGTGGTGTGGATTCACGGCTTCCTTCATTATTGGTCTTTTTTTTTTTTTTTTTTTTAAAGAGGTCCACAGCATCTCCTTCGAAACTGTTCAGTGACAGGTGCACGCTATACGAACATGTTACGAACGTACGTTATCCCTAGCTTGCTAGAGCGGAATGCAGTGAATCTGTGCAAATTTAGGCAGGATGGAGCACCACCCCACATCGCACATTCCATTAAGCAACTGCTGCAAGAGACGTTTGGCGCAAATCGTGTGTTGAGCTGACACTTTCCGAAGGCCTGGCCTCCTGTCACCAAACCAGACACCCTGTGATTTCTGGCTGGGGAAGAGGGGGGGGGTTACCTAAATTCACAAGTGTACAGATGTCAACCCACTTCATTTGGCCATGCTGAAAGATGCCATTCGACACTATGTGGCAGCTATACCACCGGACATGCTCTTCTTTTTTTCTTTTTTTTTTTGATTGGAGGTTTAACGACCACCGTGAGCAACTCAATGGGCTATAAGCAGTCGCCCGTCCCTAATTTAGTGTCATTGGTTCCAGGGAAGGGAGAGAACCAGTGCCGTAAGACAAACACAACATCCATGCCTCACCGGGATTCGAACCCGGACCCCTTACGGACGAATGATCAGAGGCCATCGCCTAGACCACTGCGCCACCGGGGCGGCGGACATGCTCTTCAATGCGGTCCACGTCGTTTTCTCTCATCTGCAGGCAGTGCTGGAACAGGACAGCTATCACATTGAACACCTGATACAGTGTGGTGTCTAACCTGGTACAATCAGGTGTCTATTTTTCTCGACACTTCCAACCTGTGGTTGCTGCGCCATCTGGTGATGAAAAATGTAAGTAAAATGAGTAAAAATTTATGTGATTTCATAAAAAACCCGATGTCATTCTGATCATTTCTACGCAAACCATGTTGCCCTACTCTCAAAACTCTGCGAGTTATTACGTTTTCAAAATGTGCAAGACTTTTGGATCACCCAGTACTTACAAGTTAAAATAAGCTATTATAAAACACACTTACTATATATTTACCTTTTCAGCTGATACTATTCTCTATAGGCTGAGTGGTGCCTACTGATTTAAAAGTTGTGCATAAGAAAACAAAGTATTTACAACAGGGAGGTGTTACAATAAGATATATCCAGATAATCCAAGTTTTGCCAAACATGCATATTTGGTGCACTCGCATCCATATTTGATGCACTAAATTAGGTGGTTCTTCAACTCTTTCATATGATAGCATTCCTCTTTAAAGCACACCCTACAGTTGGTGCAGAGGGGAATTAAACTCCACCTCACTTTAAGCACACACAACTTTAAACGGGGAGCTAAATGACGTCTTGTATGCCTCCACATGCATGGCGACCGATGCTGATGACTTGACATTAATCTGTCCACAGGCCTCGTTTGCGACACTCTTAAAGGAGATCTAATGGAGGGCAGCCTCAGCCAGTTACAAGACTTTCTCTTCCTTAATTTTGGGAGAGTGCACTGGTTGCCTTAATTGGTTTAAAATCAAGTCATCTAACAAGACATAACTTTCTGTGAGAAACTATTCTACATCTCTCCAGTCTCTTAAAGGCTCTTGTGCCTCAGACAGGAGTGAATTTCTTTTTATTTCCTGCAGTAGATCCAGCCGCACTCTTTCTAGAGCTCTTGGCCCACCTCGGCCAAACTTCTCCCAATCACAGGGGCTTTTGCAGCCTCCCCCTTATCTTCTATTCAGTTTTTTGCCTCAAAGTTTGTTTCCCTTTTCCTAGTGGTCTATGTTAAATCAGATGACAATTTTAATTATTTTTCAAAGCATTCAAAATGAAACAGTAGCACAACAACTCTCACATAAGAATTACTGTGGTTAGTGAACATTTTAGTTACCAGACACAAATTATCAGCTAACGCTTGTTCCACACTCTGTTCTGGCACTTTTCTCCTTTTCTGCAATCCCATAAATTTTCCTCAGTTGATAACTCCGAACATCTGGTAAAAATGGATTCCCCTACCACTTTATGACTGACCCCCCTGCACTGTTAAGAGATCACAATATTTCACCACACAATTCTTATGCTAGTGTGATGTACAATTAATTCATAATGGGTGAACACAACTTTGCATGTGTTATAACAGCAGCACACAAAGAAAAAAACTATCATGTGTGCGTTTTAGTATAAGCAACCTTTTTACGATTATGCCTCTCCTTTTACTTTTTAGAATATGAATTTTGCATTATTCACCAGTTTAATTGCTTAATTTTTTTTATAAGAATTTGATGGCTATTTTCTTGTTTTTGCCACGGCAGCCTGACTGCAAAAAGTTTTCAAGAATTAAAACTTTTCATTTCTACTATAAAAATTATATTTAGAACTGATCACAACTATCCCACTCAAAAAAAAAACTAATGCTCCTTGGAAAATACTTATGAAATTTTAATGCCATAAATCTCAAGTTAATGTACTACAAAACATTATTGAATGGGCAACATAATTGTTACTGGGAAAGTAAGTATGGTATTTTCAATACCATTTATAACTTCAATCTGATTTTAGCTACTTAAATTACTGAAAATAACTTTAATAGAGAAATAACAGGAAATTCAAACATACTTTCAGGATGTTAACTGGCAAAGCATATATACTGATGCTTAATAAATTGCAAAATTTGGGTGAGCAGCTCTTACAATAAATTTGTTTCTGGAATAACATTTTATTCTTATGCACATCTCACATGAGTTCAGCCTTAGGATTAAAAATGGGCATGAAAGCAAGATCTGTTGTAGTAAACTAAATTTGTACACATGCACCCACACACACAGTTACCAACCTTGAAGGGTCAAAAATAGGGAGATATCCGAGTATTTTCTACATACAGATTTAGAATTTATCAAGATGCTTGTATGCACAATGAGAAAACTGTACAAGGGTTAGATATTGTCACATAATTTAAATAAAACAGTCATAGTTTCAATATAATAAATTTCACCTTTCATGAAGAAACTCAGTGCTATTTCAGTGTAAGAGATGCATTATTTTCACTTTTACAAGGAAGTTTTGGTTGGAAGAGATTTCAAATGGTTTCTGGCCCCAACAATGCAAATTTGTAATCAAAAGTTTTTCTGGCATATTACCAGTCGTCAAACTAAACTTTTTTTTTTTCTTTTTTAACTTGGTAGAACACTTTCTCACACTACATTTGAGTGAGGAAGAGTCAAAATTGATAGCATTAGTCTTGACAGCTTATCATATCTAACAAGCATTTTTGCTTTTATTTTAAAGTGAAATTAAATTTTGAAATCAATGCTCTGATCATTGTCACCATAAAAATGGTGACAATGATGACATTGTCACCATTTTTATGACCTGTTAAATTATTTTTACAACAGAGTGGATGGTAATTTCAATTTCTGAAATTCAAATTTCACTTAAAAATGCATGATTTTCCATTCCTCAGTCATTGTTCTTTTTGTTTTTTGATATAACAAGTATTTTTCCTTTTGTTTGAAAAGAAATTAAAGTTCAAATCTGAACACTCCATCACTGTCTTTCATTACCTGTAAAGCCACTTAACATTTCAGAAATGCTATTGCCAATGTATTAGCAGTAGTGCTTTTGAAATTTAATTTTGCTTTACACAAAAAGAAAAAACCACTTGCTCTGCCCCTTGATATATATATTTTTTTTAAATTGGAGGTTTAACGCCCACCATGAGCAACTCAATGGGCTATAAGCAGTCGCTCATCCCTAATTTAGGGCCACTGGTTCCAGGGAAGGAGAGAGCCAGTATCGTAAGACAAACACAACATCCATGCCTCACCGGGATTCGAACCCGGACCCCTTTTGGACGAATGATCAGAAGCCATCGCTTAGACCACCGTGCCACCGGAGCGGCACCCCTTGATATAGCAAGAAGGGGCTAAGGAATACAAAATCCTGCATTTTAAGTGAAATTCAATGAAAAAATTGGTAATGTTATTTGCTTACTCTGCTGTGAAAACAATTTTATGGGTCACAGAAATGGCACAGATTTCATTATGGACAAAACCTCATTTTGAAACTTAGTTTCACTAAAACGAGGGGAGTGGGAAATGCTTGCTCTGTTGATTGGTTTTGAAAAAGATACTGTTACAAATGGGAAAACATGCATTGCATTAAGAAAAGTTCTTATGAAATACTAAGTCATTCTTTTGTATCATTAACTAAAAAATAATATAACAAGAACATGATCAGAAAAATATTTCAAATGATGAATATAATCAGAAAACAAACAAAAGAACAAGTGGAACTTTTTCAGAAAATTTCAAAATATGGAAAACCACAGAACATTTTCATACCTGCTACAACAGTGACCTACGATAGTAATTCTGGGACCTTTCCTTGAGTTTCATGGCATTTTCTCATTATGCGACCTTTCTATGACTTAACTGCATCCCCCCTTCCTCAAAGAGCAATAGATGCTTCCTTACACTTCACTAACAAATTAAGGAACAGAGGTAAGATATGATCTCCATGCTGTTATCTTTCTATTATCTAGATATCAAGGGTTATTTACCTTAAAAACAAGATATTTCATAACTAGGATTTGCCATGAGTTCATTAATATACAAGATTAAAAGTGAGTATATTATTTTCCCCAAAAACAACTTACCCTATAAAAAACTGACAAACCCGAACACTTCTAACATCCTATTCTTTGGCAAAGTGTAAAATCAATGTAAAACAACAAGTGAAACTGAAAGTTTTTAGTAGTAAAACTAACATCATACAACCACTCCACTTATGATGAAGTTCCATTCTGACTACTAGGTCATAAGCTGAGGCAGTTGTGTGTGTGTGTGTGTGTGTGTGTGTGCGTGTGTGTGTGTGTGTGTACATCATGGTATGACACCTGTGTGTTACTAAGCTCTAAGGAGTTGCTTGTTTCTAATTTAGGGCCACTGGTTTCAGGGGATGGACAGAATCAGTGCTGTAGGGCACATGCATATCTCCTATGTGTCATGTAAAACTTGAACCAGGCCCAACTCGTACAATTTGCCATTAATACCTCTGATTGTCCTCCATGGTACCTATCAACAATGACTCACCACTTGGCAACATATACCTGTAATTGGTGGTGTGGTACCAATGTTTTTGCTTCAATTTAGTACACTCACAAACATTAAACACATGCCAATAACAAATCAACAGGAAGAATATTATCACTTCAGCAATGCTTGAAGTGATAATATTCTTCTACCTGCAAAAGAAGCTTTACTGGTAGGCTTCTTAGAAGCAAGTAATCTGGTTTGCTTTTTTTTTTATCTACATGTATGTTGCTCTATAGCAGGCAAGGGCTTACTAAATTATGTGTATTTGAAATTTTGTTTTTCAACTTTTGAGAACCTTTCAACATTCAAGCCCACATTTTTTTTAAAGTTCTGCATCACAACATTTATTTGGCTCAAGGCTACAGCCATTATTTTGAGCACAAATTTTTGGGGAGTTCATGCGATTTGCCAAATGTATCATGGCTGTCAGATCTGATGGTGTCTTGTGTCAAGAAGTGTGCCCGTACATAGACATACTTTAATTTAGAAAGTTCTTACATGAAAATAATCATATTGTAAACAAAACTTACCACAATGAGAAGCTCCAAAGGGAATTAATTCATCACTTAAATCGCCACAGTTGTCTACCGAGTCGCATATCAGACCATCCCATATACAACGGCCATTTTCACATTGAAAGTAATTCTTGCCATTACAGCGTGAAGCTAAAAATATTAAACAAAACTAGTCCATCAACCTGTAAAAATACCAGAGTAAACTGACTGCTACAAACAAGAAAGGTTTTAACAATATCTTTGAAGCACTATTATTTTGTTTCTACAAGATATATTTCAAATTGCAGTTTTCAGTAGTATAATGTGGTCAAACACCATTTGGTTCAGTCCCAATGATGGTGTATTGAAATGGCTTTCCATTGGTGCAGGAGTCAGACAAGGTTGTGTAATTTCACCACGAATGTTTAACATGTTTATGGATGCATGCATGATGCGTTAATGGACAATACTGGTTTATGTCTTCGTAATATCCGTGTGTGCAGATTGCTGTACAATGATGACACAGTCCTGTTGGCAGACAACAAAAGTGAGTGTTATCCTGGATGACACTCACTTTTGCACAGTATGTTATCCTGGATGTATGAAGTCTGCATAAAATTCAAACTAAATATAGATATCGGAAAAACCAAAGTTATGGTTTTTGAGTGAGAAAGTGTTCTGAATGCAGGATAAGTCTGAATGGCAAAGTTTTTGACCAGATGAACAAGTTTGTATATTTGGGAAGCATGTTTGACAGAGAGAACAAACCTAGGTACTACAGAAGAAACATAGGAGTTGTCTGTGTGCTGGACAGATGCAATACTTATGCAGGATTTGTGGCAAGACATACTCTGATCATGTGAGGAATGGAGATGTATTGCAGTTGTATAAATATGAGCAAAATTTGGTTAGTAAGGTGAAAATTAATATTCTTAGGTGGTTTGGCCATGTTGAAAGAATGAGTGAAATGCTTATATTATGAGAATTTTTTCAGCCCACATGGCAACAAAGAAAGGTAGCAGAAGACTAAGGAAATCATGAGAGGACCAGATTCAGGAATGTCTGCATGTGAAGAAGATAATGAGTATGAAATACAAAAAGGGCTTGTGTGCATCATGTGATGGATGTCAGTGAAGCTCCAGCTGTGTGCACAGATTGCTGTAAATGCAGACGATTGATAAGGCAACAGTAAGTTCTTTCTTTGAGGAACTAATCTCTGAATATCAGAGAACAGCTTAGTGATAATGTGAAGTGTGACGTAAGAATAGCTACAAATGATTCAAGAATAGGAAATATTCTTTTAATCTATTTGTTGGTTATCTTACTATGTGGAGATTCAGAGAAAGTTAACTGCCAGTTAGTTACCAGAAACACTGCAAACTCTACAAACTCTAGAGCTTTTAAAAATGGCATGAAAACACACCTTCCACAATTCTGTCCCACACCACCATAATAACAACAAAAAGACATGGAAATTAGTAAAATGTTTCCAAGTTGGTTAACTGAGATAAGTCAAAATATGAAGCACACAGGAAAATTATGTAGTCTGTCAATAATGCCACAAGCCATGTAAATTTATCTGTCACTGTAAAATTTCTATCTCCTAATTTAACAAGTGAAGTGCAGCCTTTAAACAACACAATAATTCAGTCAGTGGAACTATTGTACAGGAAGCAGTCGATGCCAGCCCTAATCAATGCTGCAGAAAGCTGAGGATGCAACAAAATTTGTAAGATGTGTGCCACTTTTTGATGCAATTCATTGGATTCATGCAGCTTGGGAAAACAGGCTAGTTTTGCAATATGTAGTTCACGCATTGCTTATGCTTACCTCAAACAGCATTATGTCATTATTAGTTATATAAAAATTTTGCAATATGTATGATATACTTCTGTTTTACACTTTTAAAGTTAACGTTAAAAGCTTGACATTCGGACATAAATCAATAATTGCTACAGAATAACTTCTTGAACAAAGCTTAAATTGTAAGAACAGAGTTTCTTCTTACCTTATGAAAGGAAAACGAAGAAGAATCGGAAGGTGAGGAATGACACTCACCAACTTGATGCTCGTTCACTTTGATCGCTGTTGCTCTGCTGAATCCGAATAAAAATGTTGCAAACAAATACGAATAAAATGTACATGAATACAAATAAAATGTTGAACCGAATGCGAATAAAATGTACATGAATACAAATAAAATGTTGAACCGAATGCGAATCCAAATAAGAAGTCCAGATGTAAACAATAGTTAAAAGCTGCATGATGTTGGGGTTAAAAAGACAATTTGAAAAAAAATATAATGAACTGCAAAAACCAGATGGTTAGAACTTAATTTAAAAACGTATTAAAATATCCAAGAGCAAAAAGATTCCATCTGACGTCATCCTAACGCATATCAACCATTTAGCTGTTTACTGGTCATTCTCAAAAGGTAGCTGTTACTGCTGTAGTTGACTGTATGCCATTGCTCTGTCAATGAGATTGACAAAGCAATGGCATACAGTCACCAACAGCAACCTTTGAGAATGACCATGGCTAAATGGTTGAAATGCATCAGGATGACATAGGATGAAATCTTTTTGCTCTTGGATATTTTAATACATTTTTTAATCAAGTTTATCCATCTGGTTTTTGCAGTTTGTTATATTTTTATCAAATCGTATTTTTAACCCCAACATCATACAGCTTTTAACTACTGTTTACATCTGCACTTCTTATTTAGATTCGCTTGCAGCATTTTATTTACATTTGGTTCAACATTTTATTCGTATTCATTTGCAACATTTTTATTTGGATTCAGCACAGCAACAGTGATCGAAGTGAACAAGCATCAAGTTGGTGCTGGCTTTATAAGGTAAGAAGAAACTCTGTTCTTACAATTTAAGCTCTGTTCAAGAAGTTATTTTGTAGCAATTATTGATTTATGTCCGAATGTCAAGATTTTAACGCTAACTTTAAACCTGTGAAACAGAAGTATATCAAACATTGAAAACTATTTATATAAATAATAAAGGCTGGTTTTAGTTGTGTTTTCGATTGCCCTCAAGGATAAGTTAACTGTTTAGAATAAATCACAATGGATAACAAAATAATACAGCAATGCCTGCCTGAAATGTATTGAATATCTTCAAAAGAAGAAGAAACATGTTCATGAGGAACAATCTACATGTGAAAGAGTTACAAAAATTAGAGTATTTAACTGCTTTCACTTGAAACCAACCAGAACTCACTGAAATTATATTCAGGCTATGTAGTGAACTAAAAAGAAAATGGGCAATATATTCCAAGATCATGAGAGAAAACAGTGGCTTCTGATAGGAGTCTTTAGTAAACAAAGACTGAACTTATCTAGCTCCTGGAAAGTATGTACTGTAATGCAGGTAGGTGTAGACAGTACTACTGTAAATACTTGCTTGACTGCTTATTGATTTTAACTGTTAATATCTTTGGGGCATATTAACAGCAACAGCTATTAGCTGAAGTTAGCTATTTAGATTCCTATTAACTAGAAGACAACAAACTTGGACCTCTGCCAGCAGAGAGAAAGTAAAAGCCTGTCCATTTTTTTTTCAACATATGAAATGAAGTACTTAATTGATATGCAATGTACTTCCAGAATAAAGTTTGACAAACTTCCAAATGGGACAGATATTCATACATGATGCACAAACTATACCAAGGCTGGATGTATGAATGAAGGAAAAAAATTGGAATGCATTGGAATATAGGGTTGAGTGTGTATGTTAAGAGATGCCATTGAGCAGATTGAAAATATAACTTTTTTTTTCTTACATAAACTTTCAAAATAGAATGTTAATAGAAAACTGATTATAAATACTGAAGGGATGTAAGGTCAGGTGATGCGTAACATCACAGCCTCTCCTTGACAAATGTCAACCCCGCCTTCTCGTGGTGCATCCTGTTCCCACTAAAGGGGCTCTGACGACCGCCCATAGCGGTATAACTATACCATCGGGATCAGAGGAAATGCTATCCCACACTCACCAACCCGCTTGGCCAGCGTGGTGAGTTATGGCCAAACCCCTCCAAAATGATTCCACAACTTAAATCTTGGCCCTCAGTCTCCGGCAGCTGGAATGTACCTGGCCAAGGCAGCGGCCAGTGCGACATGAAGGCAGAGGGTGCTAAGAATCCCCGGAGGACCGGACTAGGCTGCCATCTGATGCTGACCTTGGCTACTTACAATGGATGCTCCCTATCTTCTGATTCAAGGCTTCTTGAATTGGAAGAGGAACTACAAAGGATCAAGTGGGACATTGTGGGGCTAAGTGAGGTAAGGAGAAAAGGAGAAGATCTCATCGAACTGAAAAGTGGACATCTCTTCTACTATCGTGGGACAGATACTGGCAGAACTAGTGGTGTTGGATTTATAATAAACAAGAAACTGAAGGATAAAGTTGTAGAAGTTGAAAGTTCCTCTGACAGAGCTGCACGACTTGTTATCCAACTCTCGAAAAGATACCAGGCTCAGATTATTCAAATTTATGCACCCACCACAAGTGATCCTGAAGAAGAAATTGAAGAATTTTATGAGGAAATTTGTCATCTAAATAATAAAGGTAAGCAGCACTTGAAAATAATTATGGGAGATTTCAATGCAAAAATAGGGCAACGGCAACAGAATGAAACTTCAGTAGGTAAATTCGGTCATGGCAACAGAAACCAGCGTGGAAATACTCTCGTTGAGTTTGCAGAGGCAGAAGGGTTTTTCATCTTGAACTCCTTCTTCAAGAAAAAGCCACACAGGAAATGGACATGGAGACATCCAAATGGGACGACAAGTGAAATTGATTTTATTATGTGTAACAAAAAATTCGTCATAGAAGACTGCAGTGTGCTAAACAAGTTCAACACAGGTAGTGACCATAGATTGGTGAGATGTAAGATGCACCTCAACACTAAACTTGAACGTGGCAAGCTCATAGGACAAACAAAATCTATTGACATAACCAACCTTAAAAAACACCATAATACCTTCAAGTTAGAACTGAAGAACAGGTTCTCTGCTTTAGAAGGCCTAACATCGGAAGAAGTGAACATCTCTGAAGTTAACAGAAAAGTAACCAAAGCTCTTATGGAAACAGCAACAAAATTAGCTGGGTCCAAGAACAAGTTGCATGTGAACAAATTATCAGGAAAAACCAAAATGTTGATGCAAAAAAGAAGAGAGATGAGGACAACTAAAAAAGATGTGACTTCCAAAGTGGAATATATAGAGCTATGCAAGACAGTAAGAAAAAGTATCACTGAAGACGTAAGGAAATTCAACTGTGAACTAGTGAGGAAAGCAATTGAAAACAACCAAAGCCTAAAGATAGCAAAGGGACATCTCAGTAAGGGAAGAAAACAGATTATGGCACTGAGAAAAGAAGATGGTTCTGTAACAAGAAATAGAGGCGAAATTTTGACAAGAGTGAAAGATTTCTACTCCAAATTATATGAAAGGGATGATATATGCACTCCAGACATCATGAAAGATACCAGTACCAGAGTTCCTCCAGTCCTTCCAGCAGAAGTTGCACATGCAATCAAGAACATGAAGCGAGGAAAAGCTCCAGGAGAAGATGGAATTACTGTAGACATCATACAAGAAGCAAGTGGAGAAATCGAAACGGTACTCGCCCAAATTTTCACTCGATGCCTTAATGAAGGAAAGATTCCTGAGGATTGGAACACCGCTACAATGATCCTGCTACATAAGAAAGGTGACATTGAGGATCTCGGAAACTACAGACCTATCAGCCTCCTATCAGTAGTTTATAAAATCTTCACTAAAGTTCTTTCACACCGCTTGAAGGTAACACTGGACATGGCTCAACCGAGAGAACAAGCTGGATTCAGGAGTGGCTACAGCACAATAGATCATATCCACGTGCTGAGAGAACTAATTGAAAGAGCGAGGGAATATGAACTTCCATTGTGCATGGCTTTTATCGATTATGAAAAAGCCTTTGATTCGGTGAAACCATCAGCAGTTACAATGGCTCTGAAAACCTGCGGTATTGAAGATGCATACATTAATATTATTAATAACATCTATGAAAATGCAAGTGCAAAGATTAGGCTGTTTGAAAATACAACACACGTAAAAATTGGAAAGGGAGTGAGACAAGGTGACACCATATCTCCGAAGCTCTTTAATGCCACATTGGAGGGTGTTTTTCAGTCACTGAGCTGGGAAAACAAGGGGATAAAGATTAATGGAGATTATCTAACCCACCTTCGTTTTGCTGATGACGTAGTCATTTTTGCAACTACCCCATCAGAGCTGCAGAGTATGATCCAGGAACTTGCTGACAAGAGTAAAGAAGTGGGATTAAAAATGAACTTTCAGAAGACAAAAGTGATGTTCAATGCTTTTACAAGAAATGAAGATTTATCGATTGATGGAGAAAAGCTGGAGATAACAGACACGTACGTTTATCTTGGACAGCAGATATCAAGTGAGGGTCACATTGATGAAGAAATTAATCGGCGTACAAAACTTGCCTGGAGAGCTTTTGGAAGAAACAGCATAATTTTCAAGAGCAATATGCCATTATGTCTTAAAAGAAAAGTGTTTGATCAATGCATCCTTCCAGTGCTTACGTATGGTGCGGAGACGTGGACCTTAACTAAAAGAGACATACAAAGGCTGCAGACAACTCAAAGCAGCATGGAGAGGTGCATGCTTGGTGTAACCAGGAGAGATAAGAAGAGGAACTCGTGGATCCGAAAAATGACAAGAGTGGAAGACATCATGATCAGAGTTAAATCCCTGAAATGGCAATGGGCTGGACATACTGCCAGAAGGACAGATCATCGATGGACAGCCGAAATTTTAGATTGGATTCCAAGGGACAGGAAAAGACCCAGAAGAAGACCACATGGGAGATGGGTGGATGAAATTCGAAAGTATGCAGGGGTGACATGGAGGAGACTGGCACAAGACAGACCGTTGTGGAGGAAACTTGGGGAGACCTTCGTCCAGCAGTGGATTGATAATGGTTGACAATGATGATGATGATGAAATACTGAAATTTCTTGTAGTTCTTACTCATCATCCATGTAATATCCCTCAGAACACTTGAAAATTTCATCTCCTTGTATTCTGAAGAGTTTAAAAAACCCATTACAGTTCTGTTTTAATGCAAGCAAACATTTTCAAGTTGAATGATCTCAGATATTTTGAGGCCATTATTAGTTCGTTTGCTGATGTGTCACGCTGGTTCTCAAAATATACCATCAGCCCCTCTGTTTCTTTAGCCTCACTATGGCTCATCACATTTGCTTCCAGAGACACATCATCATCGGAGCTTTGTACATCTATATCATCTTGCCTCAAAGAGCATGCTTCCATAATATCTTTGCTGGACAGGAGTTGGTGCATCATCCCCACATGAATCAGGGAGCAATATCTTCTATTGGGTTGTCGGAAAAGACATGACATATTTTAGCCATGTTTTGCAAAGGTCATTTATTGATAGAAAGAACAAAGTTCAATCAATGATATAATGCCCATTTTGTTCAGTAACCTTTGCCATCTTTCAGTGAGCTGCAGAATGCCTCGTTCATAGAAGGAACCGTCTTTCGTGGCGAAAAACTACAAGGTGCTGATTTACAGCCTCATCTGAATTGAACGTTATACCACGCAAGGACTGTTGAAGGGAGAAAAACAAGTGGAAGTCTGACGGCGCAAGATCAGGCGAGTATGCTGGGTATGGCAACACATCCCACCCAAGCTCCAATAATTTTTGGCGGGTGATCAAACTTGTGTGTGGTCTCGCATTGACGTGATGGAACACAACACCTTTACGATGAACGAGCTCTGGACGTTTCTGGACGATGGATTTATTCAAACTGTCCAATTGCCTGCAGTACACATTTGAATTGTTTGTTTGGTTCTGTGGTAGGAGCTCGAAAAACAAGACACCTTTAAAATGCCACCACACTGAGACCAGAACCTTCCGCTGATGAATGTCTGCTTTGGATGTCGTTTGAGGCGAAGCAGCACGCCGGGATCAAGACCATTTGCGCAGCACATTGTTGTACACAATCCACTTTTCATCACCAGTTATCAGTCGCTTCAAAAAAGGATTGTTTTCCTCAAGTTTAATGATCATATCACAGATGTTTATACGCGCCATCAATAGAGCTGCTTTGAGTTCATGAGGAACCCACACATCGAGCTTGCTTACGTATCCCAGCTTCTTCAGGCGGTCATGAACGCTTGAATGATGGATGTGCAATGTGTCTGCAATCTCTCGTGTTGTGTAACGTGGGTTTGACTCAATCAATGCCTTGATTTGGTAGTCATCAACCTTGGTGGGCCTCCCTGACCGAGGAGAATCGTTGAGGTCAAAATCACCAGCACGGAATTTTGCAAACCACCGCTGGCACTGACGTTCTTGTAGAGCATTATCACCGTACACTTAACGCAACTTTTCACAAGCTTGATGCGCGTTCTTCCCTTTATGGAAGTAAAACAGTAAATTATGGCGAAAATGCACAGTTTGGTCTTCCAGCTTCAACTTTATGTAAAATCTCCGCAAATCAACCAAATCGCTCACTATTTCTTTTAGACTGCAGCTAGAACTGGCACCTGTCGAATGCCATAGCAATAACAGCTGCGCATGCCTCTAGTACTTCCAAAACTGCCCAACCGCCATCGGGTGCCAAAATACATCGTGACTTTTCCGACAACCCAATACATTAGAACAGTGTCCCAAAGTGTCTGACCTTTCCACAAAATGGAAACTTTAACTGGGCAATTTTCTTTGGAAGCATCCACTGACAATGTTGTTTCTATTGCAATTTCAGTCCACAGCATTTTCTAACTCCCAATCAGTGTCAACAGTGGAACTTCATACCATGGCATTTTAAGTGCTCGTGGCTTAGCTGACTTTCCTCACCACAAGGCAAGGGATAGTTTAAGCTTGTCTGTTGTATTATTATAGATAAAAATTGTGACCATTTCTTTACTGGATTTATGTATGTCCCTTTGCTACAGACTCAAGTTTTGATGTAAGTGTTCTCTCCAGAAGCATTTTAAAAAATAAACCAACTCCATCTGAATGAAAATTTAGGATGGTACTAAATTTTCAATCACTGACAAAGTTTGCAAATTTAATTTTAAATTACTTTTAATTTAGTTTTTAATTTATCAGTAGTTTTTAATAGGCTTTTGTCAAACAGCAAGCTGTTGAATGTCATGACATGCTCTTCATCCCCTAACCAGACTAAACTTGCAGAAAATGAAGGATCTTCACCTAACTTTTTTGACTGAGACTGGGATTTTTCTTGTAAAACAGGCCCTGATAAAGGAGCTCCCTGTTTTTTTTCAGGGTTGCCACTCTTTTTCTCCCATAAAAAAAAAAAACACTTTTTAAGGACTTGAGCACCATCCAAATCAAGAGCAATTGTTTTTAACAATTCACCTTTATCAATTTGTATGAGAGCTTACTTTTTCTCTATTATCACAACATTCTTCTTCGTCTCACCATGCTTAAAAAACAAAAACCATAATGCACTTGCAAAAAGAATGTGAAGAATCAAACATGAGACTGACCAAGGAACAAAAAAAAAAAAAAAGCCGATTTTTTAAACCAGGTGGAAAATCAGAATGCGTGATAAGAAAATTATGAATACAACATTGCATAAGCAAGATGGAATTGTTCACTGTAATTTATTTAAGTAAATATTAAACTAGAGCACATCACTTTATTCACAATATAAAATTACTGAATTCAAAACAAAATAAAATGGATTTAAACACATTGTCTCAAGCACAATCTTGTTTTGTTTCGTTGTACTTGCTAGAGCATCTCTTTTCTTGCAGCAAGTTCCACATTCATATTTGTCTTTTCTTGGCAGCGACACAGCATTCATTGCTTAATTTTTCTGTCTTTTGATATCATTCCTCTTTCCATTTCTTCACTGTCGCTTTTCTTCTTCCTTTTTTTTTATTCCTTCAGGTGACAGTTTTATCCATCATGCTGAAATAACTTTCAGCCTGAAGACCATGTTTGCAGGATATCAAAGCTTTCACTATTTTATATAACTCTGAGAACATGGATACTTTAAACACCATGCATCAATTCTTACAAATTTTCCAAATTTGTCATTTCTATTTTTGGAAAATTTCTCCTCCCTTATCAAGCTTAAAGGCAAACATTTATGCGGGGGTGGGAGGAGTAACATTTAACACCACATAGAACTTAGCAGGAAGAAAAAATTATGATAAGGGAGAAATCTATGCTTCGACAGACTTCCGTTTTTGAAAAACATTTTCCTCCATTTTAAGCTGAAATGCATGTATTTATGGATATTTAAAAACAATATTAGGCAGCAGGAACATCAAGAGAAAAAAAAATGCGATTACAGGAGAAATCTTCATTCCGTCTAACTTCCATTTTTGAAAGACAGACAAACCCCCTCTCCCACCCCCAAAAATTCTGTTGCATTGATCTCGAGAATGCCTCATATGATAATAGAAATGGTGGAATTCCTCGAATTCATGGAAGAATCTCATGCCTGACCCTGAAGACTACACGGAATTTTTCGAGCGGTCTTAATTTCCTTTTTGGAAGTCGTTGCCCACAGTTTCATGCTGAAATACAAATATTTATACAATAAAATGAAATTTAACAACAATACTGGTCAAAGCGAACCAGTATGAAAGCCACTCTAAAAAAAAAAAAAAAAAAAAAAACTACGATTATGAGGAAAACCTACACTCCGTTTTAGCTTCCATTTTTAAAAGTTTTGGAAGAAGAAATACAGTCACCAGATGGAAAACAACTCCCCCCATTAATATCCCCCAAATTACATTCTTCATCGATCTCAAGAATGTCCCAAATGACAAAAGTGGAATTTTGCGAATCTGTGGAAGAATCTCATGTATGAATGATATTTAATAATACTGAGAAAAAGAGACAACGCAAGATTAAGAAAAAAAAAAAAATTATGATGGATAAAATCTTCACTCTGCTTAACTTCAGTTTTTTCAAAGTTTTGAAAAAATGAAAATTGCACCCAGTGGGACCCCCCCCCCCCAACAAATCCTCCCACAATTTCTCTTCAGTTTTGCGCCAATCTTAAGAATGACCCAAATGACGACAAAAAAAGTGGAATTCTGTGAATCCGTGAAAGAATCGTGTATGAAGAATATACCCAAACACTTTCACTACTGTTGGAAAATTAAATTATGAGAAACAGAGGAGCTATGTTTATCATGTGGAAAAGACAGCTCACTAGCTTATGCTTTAATACCCACCCTTTGAAAACCACCAGTCACTTTCCTTTAAACAATAATTCTTTGGTACTGTTTTACTGTGCTTGAACAATTTCAATATTCAATAAAGTAGTTTTGTTTACTGTGCTGATGTTAACTATTGTGTCAAATATTTTTTCATATAAGAAAAAAATGTCTGGTTCACTAAGACCCATAGAAATGGGTTTGTTACTAGAGCAAATGACTTCCATGTTAATTTTACCCATCAGTTCACAAAAACTTATTTACACAGACACAGAAACCAACAGATAAAAATCTGTAATGTATGGAAATCACACATAAAAGATCACTTCACAGAAAACATGAAAAAAAAAAAAAAAAACTTAGCTTGCTTTTATAAGCTGTAGTGATAACATTAAATCTTGAACTAGAAATAGTGAAATTTAAAAATTAGCTCCCTTTTAGATATTTTAGTAATAAAACTAAATACTGAATTTGAAATGATGAAATTTAAAACTTAGCTTACTTTTATATGCTGTAGCAATAAGACTGAATCCTGAACTTGAAATGAAGACATTGCTTCCATGGTGATACAAGATGCTCATGTTTCCATAAGAACTGAAAGATAGCAGTGACTCTCTGGCAAGTGTACCACACAATTTATCTGAAACTGTACCATTCCCAAATTTGCCAAGTATCTGTTTAAAAAATAAAAAAATAATTCCATGCTTCATATGGCATTTTGAACATTTACTCTTGAGATTACTTACTTACTTTAAAACTCTAAATCAAATGCTCACCTTACAACAAATACTCAAGCAAAATTTTAAACCAATACATTGATAGCATAAGAAACATCAGGGACTTTTAACATACTCAGCATGTATAATTAGAAATAAGAAGAGACTGCATGGCTAAAAAAAAGGTACTACTGAATTAGATTTTGTGGACTGAAATTCAAAAGTTAAATAACTACTGAATGATTGAAGCATTTCCACGTGCAACCTTGATATACCAATAACATCTGAGGAGCTTGATAATTTTTGTAGTACATTTTTTGTACTAAAATCTAAAAGATAACAGCATCATAGAAAAATATTTTAACTGCTAAAACTGTATGTTTTACACAGAATGTGCCAGTGTAATCTGGATTCCTGAACAGAAGACCAAATTGAAAATCATCTAAATAAGTGGCGTCAGTTGAGTAAATAAACCCATCGCTCTTTCCACGTTAAGCAACGCACAGCAACCGAAAATTTTTTATTCGGCCGTCGTCGGGGAAACCGAACCCTGAATCTCTCGATATCTAGCCGAGCGCATTAGCCTTACCCAGGTGTAAATACCTATTCAATACCTACTTGTCGCCAATCTTGTGCCTTGCTGGTTACCCAGCAACCACGGAGTTATTATGTGAAGTGCCTTTTTACCTTTTAAGTATTACATCTGATGATTAAATCTGATGATTTTGAAAGCGCTTGTGTATTTATATGAATAAATTTTTAACGTGCCTAGACTATATTTTGATTCCACCATTTGGACCTATCCGGTGCATATTTTAACTTACCGAGCACATTGCCTGGCAACATTTTGATTAATCAGGGTGCCTCCTGGAAACGTGGGCAGTAGTGTGCATCCATCCAACAGCACAAACCAGAAGTCTTCTACCACCGTAGTGGTCAATTTTCATAATGTTGGATGGAAGATTTCGGCATTCTGCCTCTCTCCAATGTACACATGACAATCCATGTTTTAGGCTGTACCACAAGTCATCACTGAAAAGGACACACACCCACTTACCAGGGGTGTAGGGTCCAATTCAGAAGGACCCTTCTGTGTCACACGGGAAGTGGGATACAGACCATTGGCTTCTTGCATACAGATCCCTCTTGTGCAGTCTTCCGTAAACTGTTTGCCTCGACATTGCGGTTCCTGTAGTAGAGGAGTGCTCCAATGTGAGTTGCCTGTATGTCAACTCTCAATGGCTGTGAGCTATTAGAGACAAATACTGTCAGTCTTGACTTGTTGTGGCTCATGGGCATCCTTGTCCCAGTCTTCTGGTTATTGTTCCAGTTACCTGGAACTGTCTCTAGAGATTGGAGACCACTTGCTTCGACACATTCAGTTACCTTGCATTCTCAGCTTGAGATTGCTTTGCTTTGAATCTACCAATCGTTCTCCACCATAAAGAGTTTTCTTAGTGAGGGTGTGGAGCTATTTCTTTCCTAATAGTCCAACTCGTGCTTCAATTACCACAACCCACTCAGAACAACCTTTATCAAGCTGACATGCCTGCCAGCTGGATGACATACAGTTGTTCACATATTTCTATAAAAGATACCACAATGTTGTTCGGGTACATTGACTTAATTGACTTAATATTGTGCCTTGCATATGTCTCTGAAAAATGTTTATACAATCAGTTGTCTCATTTTGGACATATTTGCGAATTCGTATTTGTCACATTAATTTTGGGCACCAGTTTATAATATACAGGGTGGCAAACATAAGATCAGTCCCAAACATGGTTTGGGTTACAGTTGTAAAATTATATTTCGTAGTTCACCACTGGAAACTATTTGACACTGTCACACATGAGCATATGAGTTCAGTGATCGCCCATGCTCTGGGAGACCGTCTGCAGCTTTCTGTGTGAGTCATGCAGCATTCAATTGAGCGTGTTATTGTGGAGGAGTATGTTAGCACATGTTCTTTCATTTTTTCCATGAACAATTTAAAGCAAAATATTCTGGTGCCAATGTTCCTGAGAAATGAATTATTGTGAATTTAATGAAGAAATGGCATACAAATGGTTCTTTAATAAATGCACAGAGTGAAATAATGAACTGTGCACACACCAAAAGCTGTCGTCGACAGAGTGAATCATATCGAAAGAAGCCACAAGTCAACACACCATTTATCCCAGCAAAAAGGTATTGCTCATGGGCCAATTCAGTGCATATTTCATGATTTGAAAATTAGGCCTTACTGTGTGAGTATTGTGCAGGAATTATGAGCATTTGATAAGGGAAACTGTTGTCCACTGTCCATGGCTCTTAGAGATTTCTGAAGAACTGCTTGACAAATTTCTCTTCATTTCAACAGACCAAGCTTGATTCCACCTTTCAGGGTATGTCAATTCACAGAACACATGCCACTGGGCTGCTGAAAACACAGCCATGTTTCAACAGAAACCATTCCATGATTTAATAGTCAGCATTTGGTGTGGAGTATCAGGCCAACACATCATTCAGCCCATTTTGTTTTTGAGGAGAATGAACACAGATTTTCAACTATGGATCTATGAAGAGTTTGTAAGCCATTTGACTCCACATGAACTCGCTTATGCCTTCTTCCAACAAGATGGAGCAATTTGCAATACCTCTGATCATTCACTCACTCAAATCCACAGTGATTTTACTCGGGAAAGGACTATCAGTAGGGATCTATAGCCACCCTGCTTTCCCAACTTATATCTGCATAGCTGTTGCCAATGGGGCTCACTAAAAGGAAAAACCCACTGCAACAACCCTCAAACGTTGGAAGAGTTGAAAACCAATATACGGCAAGAGATCAATCGGCATTTCAGTCACCGGATTGCGAGGAGTTTTCCTTAACATGCTTCAACAAATGGAAAAATGCATCAAGGCAAGTGACGACCACTTCCAATGCAGACTTTGAAAAGTTATGTAAAAAATGCTGATAAATGTGCCAATTGTTAATACAGCCTGTTAAGTTAAAAAACACTATTTACCATATCAAATGCAACTGAAATGTATGGTACATTATGACCACATAAAACTGAACAACTGTCTATTGCATTTGGGGACAGTTTTATGTGCACTAGCCTGTATGTATACACAATATAACACTATGTAAACAGAAGTATTCTCATACCTCCACATATGCAAATAAACCTGTATTTGCAGAACCAGACAAGCTGGTTGTGTTGGGTGCTGTATTATTATTATTATTATTATTATTTTTTTGTTATTTTTATATATTGTTACGACAGATACTGAGTTGAACACAGACAGACTTTAAAAGGGGCATGGTGGTAGCCTGCCACCTGAGTAAGCAATCAGTGTGAACTTTGAGACATATCCCTGTCTATTACAGAACATCAAACTTCTTGCACACTGCAAGGTCTGTACATACCTGATTTGAGGGGCTGCATGCCCCACTGTTGGATTGACTGGCCCGAAGACCCAATCTAAATCCAACAGAACATCTGTGGGACAAGCTGGAATGTTAAATCTGATCTCTGCTGGCAAGACCTTCCCCTCTACAATAGCTCTGACAAAAGCTTTGCATGAGGAATGGAGGAAAATTCCAGTACAGTCCTGCAGGTATCCTGTAGAAAGCATGCCTAGAAAGGTCGATAATGCCAAAAATTGGTCGATAGTGCACTGATGTTGGGTAATAAATGTTCTTGCTTCCATTAAACCAAGGTGTCTGAATACCGAAATTTCGGGCAGATAAGCCGTGGCGTATAAGAGTTCAAAATAAAATTTTCGGCCTGCGGGGCTTATACAGCTTCATTCATTTTTTATTTTTTTAGCAGAGCGAAATTATATACCAAAAAACGTTTTGGCCTGTTCCATTCTTTTTCCCGCAAGAAGATACTTATCTCAATAGAGAGGGAATAGAATAACGATGTTACACCCACCCCTCTTAAAACAAGACGTAACAATAATAGGTTATAGGATTGAGATGGGAAGAAAGGCAAGAGAGATGATCCGATAAAACTCGGTAAAAATCTGCGGTGGGGGAAACTTTACAGGGAATCTCTTGTTAGCAAGGATCGCCCTTGTTTCATGCTCCGAGCAAGTAACTCTCTTTGAACTCATGACGTCATCAGCTTCGCTCTCTCTCACCTCTTGAAACGGGATATTCGACTACCATCCAAGATTGATTGTCATTGGTCAATGACAGCACTTGCAAATTTTGTCAGTGACATGTGCGTTCATTGCATTTAGTTCTCCAAATCACATTTTCTCGAGTACGAGCAGTTCTACGTTATCATGGAAAGTAAAATGATGAAATGCAGAAGTTATACTTCTAGGTTTAAGCTAATGGTAAATAAATATGTTTTTCTGAATCCTGGAAAAACATCAAAACTTCGACGATTATTTCGGGCTTCACTGAAGCAAACATTATTTCTAAAAACTGCAGTGAAACGCCAGAAGACAGCAAAAATGATGCGGACAACCCCGAAGTTTTAGATGAGCTTTTTAATTCCGATTTTGATGGATTCCATTGAAAAACTATGTGTACCATATATTTTCAGAATGTCGTGTGTGTATTTTTTAAATTCTTGAGGTATAAATGTTTCATAATTGGTTTAAGCGCCTTATGAATTCTTCGAGTAATTTTTTATAAAATAGGTAGTAGGGTAAGTATTATCCTTAAGATTGAATGTTGTTTAATTGATATTTTTATTTATTTGAAAGATGAGGTACTAAATTTTTATCTACGTAATGATTTCAAGATTCCGCCGTGGTACTACCCCACCTTACTGCGAAGATGTGGCATATACGGAGGTGCAGTGTTTCTGGTTGTCATGGGCTGAATGTCTTAGTTTATTTAGTCTTATTCGTTTTTGTGTATATTTTCTATTTCTTACCATCAGCTGCACTTACTTGTTTTTTCTTGCTGCCACCAGTTTAGATTGGGGTAAGGTCTAGACGCCTTATGGAGATCACATTATTTGAGACAGAGGCGTGTTTGAAGATTTCCAAGCTGGTGTAGAAATGAGCCGAAGATAAATAACAAACAAATTTATTATCCACCACTTAGGGTAGGATTAAGGTTGGTTTGACACCTTGCATACAGAATAATTTTAGATGACAATGGAACTTGAGCTGAGTACAACAGAACTATGGCGCTTCCTGGTTAGCACCGTTCAGTTCCTCTTGGGTACTGGATTGATACATTCATAAGTTACACAGCAGCACTATGCTTTTATGCACTTTTGATACAAGATATGAGATTACCCGATCTCAGATATAATGGATCTAGACCTCTGCCTGATCCCTTGGAACAAATATAGATTGTACTTAACCGCAGTTAGTTGAGATCTATACCTAGCTAACTCGACCGCAGCCGAGCGCTGTTCTTACGGCAAAATCATCCCACGCAATGACCTGACGTCCTGCTCTGGTGAAAACTAGACGAGAAGAGAGCGCCAAAAAACTAACTTCCTGAGTTCTCCCCAAACTTTTCTGAGCCCCAGCAAGCGCTTAGCCAATCACAAGAACGCATTCGACCCCCTTAGCTGGGCATCCTTCACTCTCCGCGTCCTGCTTCCCACGGTTTACATCCGCTGGATGGCTGCTCTTCGAAGAATTCCATGCTCCGAGTTCTGAGAATTCATGGGCTCATTGTGACCTTGTGAACTAGTCACCAAGATGGATGTCATTCTCCCTTCCTCGCTTTTCACTTCAAAAATGGCGTTCCCTTGCCCATTTCTGATTTTTCCCACGTTTACTTTTTTTTTTAACATTCAGCAGTTCCTATATTTCTGTGCGACACTGGCCTTTTTTCAATTCTTTTTTTCCTAACGGTTTTCACATCATCACACAGGTAATTTTTTTCATTCCGCCCCCCCCCCCCCCTTTTTTTATCACTGCGGCGTATACGCCAGTGTGGCTTATTTACCCGAAATTACTTTTTGTCTGCACAGTACATGTATATATGGAACTTGTGGAAACAAATCAAATCAAATTGTTTATCAAGAAATAAAACTGAATAATGAAAGAATAGAAGTAGAATTGGCAGGCAGTAATGTATAACATGAAACACTGAAAACAAAACTAAATTGCTGGCACAGTAACAGAAATCCTTCAAAATGTTCTTCAAATGCTGAAAATTCAAGACTAGTTCACTGACAATCTTTAACTACATACTTCCTACTGATGTGCATTTCAGTTCAAACGATACCAACCCCTCATGTGCTAAGCTGATGGTAATTCCAACAATGCCCTTTCTTTTTTCTTTGGCACCGAGATATGCACATGAATTTACTGGCACCATATAGTGTACACACTCAATGGACAAAACATTAGAGATACCAACCTAATAGCATGTTGGTCCTCCTCTACCACAAATAACAGCCTGTACATGCCGAGCCATCAACTTCAGCAGATGCTGGAGAGTTTCTGGGAGGTAAGGCCAGCCATGCCTGTGCAGCATTGTCCGCAACTCTGCCCAAGACATCCGTCCAGTATCCATGGATCATGGCATCCCAGAGAGCTTCCAAAGGGTTTAAATATGGGGACCCTGGGGGCCACTAGATGGTTTCAAACTCAGATTAGTGTTTGGATGGTTGTACCCTGGTGGGGCAGCACATTGTCCTTCAGAAACAGACCACTAGCAAAAGGATGTACGAAGGCCATGAAAGTGTGTAGGTAATCAGCCAGCACATGCTGGTAGCGTGCAATAGTTAAGGACCTCTCCAGATACATTAATCAACCCAATGTGTCCCATGAGGTGGCTTCCCAAACATCACAGAGCCACCACTGCCTTGAACAGAGCTGACTTTGAATGACAGCAGGGCCATGGCTTTACACTGCTGATGCCACACCCGCACCCTCCTGTGAGCTCAGTGCAGCTGAATGCAGGACTAGTCTGAACACACAATGTGATGCCATTCTGCAGAAGTCCAGTTTTGATGTTCCCAGCACCAGGCCTAATGACTAGCAGTCAACAGTGGCACACTAGTAGGGTGTTGGCTCCTGTAGCCAAAGGCATGTGGCATGCACCGTATCGTTCACTTGCCGACGCTACTAGGGCCTCTGACATTAAACCTGAATGTGATTTGCACCGCTGTTGCCATGCAGTCAGTCTGGCCTGGATAGTTTGCACAGACCCCTGACATCAATGACGTGCAGTCAGCCACCACTTACTCTCTGGCTGCTGGTACATTCGTCAACAGTATACTCATGGTACAGCCTTGATATTGTTGCCCTTGGGGAACCCTAGGGTTCATACCACCCTGGCGATATAACGATATAATGACCCCATCTGACTTGAGCTGGTAATGCGTCCAATGATCAAAGTTCCTCAGATCATCACGTCTTCCCATGTTCGTCGATTTCAATACACTGTTGGGAAGATGTCCACCAATTTATTGCCTGCATTAAGTTGGGATCTGTTCCACTCTGTGTGTATGGGGGGGGGTGCCCATGTCAATTGCCCATCACCCCTATCTCTAATGTTTTGTCTACTGAGTATGTATATATATACACCTAAAAACCAACGAGAAGCATTAAACGAAAAACAAATTTGAAATTCTAAAGCACCCAAGGCTGCGCTGCATAAAAGAAAGATCAAACCACAATACTAAAGTAATGCGAAATTAAAAAAATAAAATTGTTTATATATATATACTGTACCGCAAACAACTCAAAGTAGCATGGAGAGATGCATGCTTGGTGTAACCAGGAAAGAAAAGAGGAGGAACTTGTGAACAAGGAAAATGATAGGAAAGGACGACTACATCATGACCAGAGTGAAATCACTGAAATGGCAATGGGCTGGACATGTTGCCAGAAGAACGGACCACCGATGAATAACCAAAATTTTAGACTGAATTCCAAGGGAGAGGAAAAGCCCCAGAAGAAGACCCCATGAGAGATGGATGGATGAAATTCGAAAGTATGCTGGAGTGACATGGAGGAGACAGGCCCAAGACAGACAATTGTGGAAGAAATTTGAGGAGACCTTCATCCAGCAGTGGATTGATAATGGTTGTTGATGATGATATATCCTGTATATATATGTAAGGTCAGGGGTGATGTGCAATATACTACAGCCTCTCCTTGACAAATGTCAACCCTGCCTTCTCGTGGTACATCCTGTTCCCACTAAAGGGGCTCTGACGACCGCCAATAGCGGTATAACTATGCTATCGGGATTAGAGGAAATGCTATCTCACACTCACCAACCCGCTTGGCCAGCGTGGTGAGTTATGGCCAAACCCTTCCAAAATGACTCCACAACTTAAATCTTGGTCCTTAGTCTCCGGCAGCTGGAATGTACCTGGCCAAGGCAGCGGGTGCTAAGAATCACCATAGGATCAGACTAGGCTGCCATCTGATGCAGAACTTGGCTACGTATAACGGACACTTCCTATCTTCTGATTCAAGGCTCCTTGAATTGGAAGAGGAACTACAAAGGATCAAGTGGGATATCATCGGGCTAAGTGAGGTAAGGAGAAAAGGAGATCTCATTGAACTGAAAAGTGGACATCTCTTCTATTATCATGGGACAGATACTGGCAGAACTAGTGGTGTTGGATTTATAATAAACAAGAAACTGAAGGATAAAGTTGTACAAGTTGAAAGTTCCTCTGACAGAGCTGCAAGACTTGTTATCCAACTCTCAAGAAGATACCAGGCCCAGATTATTCAAGCTTATGCACCCACCACAAGTCACCCTGAAGAAGAAATTGAAGAATTTTATGAGGAAATTCGGAATCTAAATAATAAAGGCAAGCAGCACTTGAAGATCTTTATGGGAGATTTCAATGAGAAAATAGGGCAACGACAACAGAATGAAACTTCAGTAGGTAAATTCGATCACGGCAACAAAAACCAGCGTGGAAATACTCTCGTAGAGTTGCAGAGGCAGAAGGGTTTTTAAACATCATGAACTCCAATTTCAAGAAAAAGCCGCAAGGGAAATGGACATGGAGGCATCCCAATGGATTGACAAGTGAAACTGATTTTTTTAATTATGTGTAACAAGAAATTTGTCATGGAAGACTAGATAGAGTGTGCTAAACAAGTTCAACACAGGTAGTGGCCATAGAATGGTAAAATGCAAGATGCACCTCAATGCTAAACGTAAACGTAAGCTAATAAAACAAACAAAGTGTATTGACATGACCAACCTTAAAAAAACATCATAATACCTTCAAATTGGAACTGAGGAACAGATTCTCTGCTGTAGAAGGTCTAACGTCGGAAGAAGTGGACATCTCTGAAGTTAACAGAAAACTAACCAAGGCTCTTACGGAAACAGCAACAAAAATAGCTGGTACTAAGAACAAGTTGCATATGAACAAATTATCAGGAAAAACCAAAATTCTGATGCAAAAAAGAAGAGAGTTGAGAACAACTAAAAGAGATGTGACTTCCAAAGTGGAATATATAGAGCTATGCAAGATGGTACGAAAAAGTATCACTGAAGACGTAAGGAAATTTAACTGTGAACTAGTGATAAAAGCAATTGAAAACAACCAAAGCCTAAAGAGAGCAAAGGGACATCTGAGTAAGGGAAGAAAACAGATTATGGCTCTGAGAAAAGAAGATAGTTCTGTAACAAGAAATAGAGGTGAAATTTTGACAAGAGTGAAAGATTTCTACTCAAAATTATATGAAAGGGATGATAATGTACTCCAGACATTACAAAAGGTACCAGAGTTCTTCCAGTCCTCCCAGCAGAAGTTACACATGCAATCAAGAACATGAAGCGGGGAAAAGCTCCAAGAGAAGATGGGATTACAGTAGACATCATACAAGAAGCAAATGGAGAAATTGAAACAGTACTTGCCCAAGTTTTCACTCGATGCCTTAATAAAGGGAAGATTCCTGAGGATTGTAACAATGCTACAATGATCCTGCTACATAAAAGAGATGACATTGAGGATCTTAGGAACTATAGACCTATCAGTGGTTTATAAAATCTTCACTAAAGTTCTTTCACACTGCTTGAAGGTGACAATGGACATGGTTCAACAGAGAGAACAAGCTGGATTCAGGAGTGGCTGTAGCACTATAGATCATATCCACGTACTGAGAGAACTAACTGAAAGAGCGAGGGAATATGAACTTCCATTATTCACGGCTTTTATTGACTATGAAAAGGTCTTTGATTCTGTGAAACCATCAGCAGTTACAATGGCTTTGAAATCCTGTGGTATTGAAGATGCATACATTAATATTATTTGTAACATCTATGAAAATGCAAAGATTCGGCTATTTGAGAATACAGCACTCATAAAGATTGGAAAGGGAGTGAGACAAGGTGACACTATATCTCCCAAACTCTTTAATGCCACATTGGAAAATGTCTTTCAATCACTGAACTTGGAAAACAAAGGGATAAAGATTAATGGAGATTATCTAACTCACCTTCATTTTGCTGATGATGTAGTCATTTTTGCAACTACCCCATCAGAGCTGCAGAGTATGATCCAGGAACTGGCTGACAAGAGTAAAGAAGTGGGATTAAAAATGCACTTTCAGAAGACAAAAGTGATGTACAATGCTTTTACAAAAAATGAAGATTTATCGATTGATGGGGAAAAGCTGGAGAAAACCAATGCCTACATTTATCTTGGACAGCAGGTATCAAAAGTGAGGGTCACATTGATGAAGAAATTAATCGGCATATAAAACTTGCCTGGAGAGCGTTTGGAACAAACAGTATAATTTTTTCAAGAGCAATATGCCATTATGTCTTAAAAAAAAAAAAAGTGTTTGATCAATGCGTTCTTCCAGTGCTTACATATGGTGCAGAGATGTGGACCTTAACTAAAAGAGACATACAAAGACTGCAGACAACTCAAACAAGCATGGACAGATGCATGCTTGGTGTAACCAGGAGAGATAAGAAGAACTTGTGGATCCGAAAAATGACAAGAGTGGAAGACATCATGACCAGAGTAAAATCCCTGAAATGGCAATGGGCTGGACATATTGCCAGAAGGACAGACCATCGATGGACAGCTGAAATTTTAGACTGGATTCCAAGGGACAAAAAAAGACCCAGAAGAAGACCACATGAGAGATCGGCAGATGAAATTTAAAAGTATGCGGGAGTAACATGGAGCAGACTGGCACAAGACAGACTGTTGTGGAAGAGGCTTGGAGAGACCTTCGTCCAGCAGTGGATTGATAATGGTTGACAATGATGATGATATATATATAAACTTAAGGACAAAGTACATTTTGACCAGTCATATTGGAAAAAAATATTTTTCAGCTTCAAATGGTATCAATGGTAATAGCAACAGTAAAATGAAATGCACAACATCAAATATCATGAGTAATATGTAATAGAGATTGAAACAGAACAAAATGTTAGAAAGAAGGTACAGGCGGCTCACTTGTTGTCCAGTGACACTCTTCTGTCAGACATCAATGGGTCTTTTTTTTTTTTTTTTGATTGGAAGTTTAACGACCACCGCGAGCAACTCAATGGGCTATAAGCAGTTGCCCGTCCCTAATTAAGGGTCACTGGTTCCAGGGAAGGGAGAGAGCCAGTGCCGTAAGACAAACATAACATCCATGCCTCACCGGGATTCAAACCCAGACTCTTTTGGGCGAATGATCAGAGGCCATCGCTTAGACCACTGCGCCACCAGCGCGGCCATCACTGGGTCTGACAGAAGGGTATCACTAAAACAGACCACAGGGTGAAGTCCTCAGCATGTGGATCAATCTACCCTGTACTGCACTGCATGTCTAGCACTAGTGTGCCATGCTTAGCCACAAGTGATTTAGGAACTCTTAATGGAGAGCCCTAATAAGTACTAGAATTGTTTCTGGTAGGAGTATTCATTTGCACAACATGTCTTTCCAGAGCTTCCAATGCAGCTTCAATTGGATTTAGATAAGGGGAGTGCAATGGGCATTCCATCCAACAGATATCCTCACTAGCTAACACTTCACCCAAAGTTGCTGATCAGTGAGGTCAGGTTTCGGCGTCTGTAGTCGAAGCAGTCTGATGCTTCTGAATTGTAGCATCAGTAACCCGTTAGTCATCCAAGAACAGATATATGTTACAAGTTCCAGTGCTTCTTCAGAAAATATTACAGATGCCAATGGGGAAACTTGTGACCCATATTGAACTTACAAAAAAGCATTCAATTGTTTCAACTAGCATAAATCTGAATGGGATTCAGATTCCTAGGCTACATCTGCTTAGCTTCAGTAGTTTGGAACTTCATTGTTCAGGATGGAATAATGGTAGGAGGCTTTATTGAATATTGAGAGATGGCTTGTTTCCTGCTGCAGGGTGATGCAATTTTCAAGTTTTCTGAAAAGATGGCTAAATGGAAAGCAGTGGAAATACACGCATTTTTGTTTCAATAATGACATTTGCCTTTACCATTAACCACATTGTATCCCCACCCCCTTTTTTTTGTAGTTTTCTTAGTTTCAGGGCTTAACAACCATTATGAGGACATCTAAGGTTATAAGGACCACTGTTTCAAGGGAAGAAAAAGAACCAGTGGCAGAGCAAAACTAGCATTCACAACTTACACCAGTTTTATAAGAAGTCCAACTCCAGCCCAGTGGTTCCCAACCTTTTAGCATTCACGGACTGACAAAACATTGGGGAAACTTTCATGGACTGGCGATACAAAACCTTAAGGCTATTTTCGAGCATTTAATCATGTAAATTCTATATTATAATGATCACTGCGTATAATCCATATTTTATACACCAGATTATTCCATATCTTACTTACAGCTAATATTATTTAATCTGTTATTTTTCTTTAATGAATAATAAGGGCAATCCATAATATCGTAAGTTATCATTAATATAATTTTTTCTGGGTCTATTACTGCTGCTTCACGAAAAGCTTCTGGAGCCGTAGTTCTAGTGTCGTTTCTGCAAGGCGTAGTTAAGCATTAATGTTCATTATGTTCCTGTGCTTTGTTTTGATTGCTGAAAAGCTTTTCTTGCAAAAAATACATAGTTGAAAAAGTCACCAATAATTTTAGAGCTTTGTCGCCGAGACTTGGATATTCATTTCCCTAATTCCCCAAAACTGAATCGGAGATTTGGATCTGAGTACCAATACCAGACTGGTATCAGAAGGAAGTTCAACAAAGCTTTCCTTTTCTTGGCAAGTTATCCTGCAGGAGTTCAGATCTTCTGTGAAGGGATTAGCAATCCAAGTTTCCTTTAACTTTCTGTGAACATGTGTTAAAAAAAAATTTAGACCTAGATTTTCTCTTACTTTAACTCGATTTCGATTCACAAGAAAAACAAATTCACTCATTTCTTGGTTGGGAAACACTATCTTAGACCACTTGACAGCAACAAACAATGCCAAAATGGAATGCAGAAGCTCCTGAAGGAGGCATACAGTTTAATAGCCATTGTTTATTCTATGGCTCCCATATTATACATTACTATTAAACAATACAATACGTACAACAAAAACGAGCTTTCAAGGAATCATTGATCTGTTTTTCTATAAATGTCTGATGAAAAAATTGTCAGATTTTCTTTTTATTGAAGTATTACAGTTTCAAAATTTGTGCATTTAAAAAACAGTTATGGTTCACAACCAACTCATTATTTCAGCAATTTCAAGAAGTATGACTTACTTGGATGTAACTGTCGCAATCTTCATTTTTATCAAACGAATGACGACCAAAACTGAAGGACTCAATCTGGAGGTGAACCGAGTACCCATATGGTGGTTTGATGACTATTGTGCAATTCTTCTCACTAGTACTAATGTCATAATAACGAAAAGCTCTAATTTTTGCTGTAGAATACATGCCTCTCTCTGACAACTCTAATGTGACATTTTCATTATCTGTGCAAACATCTTCAAAGAAATCTAAAATGAGAAAAAAAAATAACAACACTGGTTGCCAGATCAAACTAAAATATTCATATAACTAAACAAAAAAGGCAGCAGGGTTATCTACACTTCAATTCCAAATAGTATATGACATAAGAGGTGATTAACAATGAAAGAAATTTTTTTTACAGGTTCTGAAATGAATTAAAAGCAATTTTCTGAAGTTGGGATGGAAGGACACAAAACTACATTATGGATTATTAGTTTGTATGCCAAGGATGAAAAATTGCACTAAATTTTATGGATAAATGGGATAATTCCACTGTACAACTTTTAAAAATACAGCAAAAGATTAAGCATCCAAAACAATTTCAATCAGCTCTGTATTTTGAAACATTTTTTTTAAATAACACTGAACTTGGCATATCATACGAAGAATTCCAATTTACAACATGGTACTCGTGCATTAGTGGGGTGCCAGTACAAATGTCGCAACTGTCAATAGATGGCAGCACATGAGTAGAGAAAAAACTAAAATAGTGTTCTAAATGACAATCGCATCAAGCTAATAATTATTTCTTTATTACAATAATAAACAAGAAAGATGACACCGAATTTTCGGGTGTAATAAGCACGTCTTTTGAATCTGTTCTGACGCAAATTAAATTTATCAAAGCTATTCAAAGTTAATGGAACCGGTATAGAAAACAATAGTATGTGACGGAAGAAAGAAGTTTTTCAATTGGGTTTTTAATCCCTCAGATATGGCTGTAAACGGAATCGTGAGCTTACGCCCTCTGGTTTCAGACTTGTGCGTTAAGAAAAACATGAATTTATATGAGAAACATTTTGCATCGGAAACGCTCTCCAACACCAAAAGAATTTTTCAAATCCGACTCTTAGAAACGGAGATATCGACAAAAATAGGATGTGACTTTATGTCCCCTGGTGGGAAAACCATGCATTATTTTAGGAAGAAAGTATTCTCAAAAGGTTTTTCCATATGAGCAGTATCGGTCCAAGTTTATGCATTATTTTAGGAAGAAAGTATTCTCAAAAGGTTTTTCCGTACAAGCAGTATCGGTCCAAGTTTTCAAGAATTTTCAGTCTTAGAAACAGATATCGACAAAAATAAGATGTGACTTTACGTCCCCTGGTGGGAAAACCATGCATTATTTTAGGAAGAAAGTATTCTCAAAAGGTTTTTACATATGAGCAGTATCGGTCCAACTTATCATATGAGAAGTATCGGTCGAGTTTTCAAGAACCCAGGTTTTGCTGCAAATACATCGGAAGCGGAAATTAACACTTATGCCCCCTGGTGGCCAAAACATTCCTTACCAAACATTAGAAATTATGTGAAAAATATTTTCCATCGGGTCTTGTATGTGATACTGGAATAATTTTTCAAATCGGGGTTTTAGAAGCAGAAATAATGCAGAAAACGCAATTTACCTTTGTGCCTCCTAGTGGAAAGTCTATGATTTACTTGAAAATTTTGAATTTAGAGGGGAAAAATTTCGCATCAGAAACACTATCCAACAAAAAAGGAATTTTTCAAATCGGACTACTAGAAATAGAGATATTTGACAAAAGTAAGAAATACATCTACGACACCTGGCGTAGAAACCATGAATTATTTCAAGAAGAAAATGTTCCTAAAAGGTTTGTAGACATGATTAATACCGGTCAACAAACGACTTTTTTGGCAGTCAAGATTTTAGAAGCTCATATTTTGCTGCACATACATCAGAAGCGGAAATTAAGACTTATACCACCTGGTGGCCAAACCATTTTTTACAAAAATTAGAAATTGCATGCAAAGGATTTCACATCAGGAGCTGTATCCGGTGCAGAAAGAATTTTTCAAATCCGAGATTTAGAAGCAGAGATATAGGGGGAAACACAATTTACCTATACGCCCCTAGCGGAAAGTCTATGAATTACTTGAAAATTTTGAAATTATATGAAAAACATGTCACACTGAAAACACTATCCAACAAAGAAAGAATTTTTCAAATCTGACTCCTAGAAGTAGAGATATTGACAAAAATAAGATATATATATATGCCCCCTGGCAGAGAAACTGAAATATTTTAAGAAGAAAATATTCCGAAAAGGTTTATCGATGTGAGTGGCATCAGTCCACGAAAGAATTTTTTCAATCGATATTTTGGAAGCTCAGATTTTATATCAAATACATCAGAAGCAAAAATTAACACTTATGTCCCCTGGTAGCCAAAGTATTATTTACCAAAAATTTGAAATTACAATGCAAAAGATTTTCCATCAGGAGGTGTATCCGCTGAAGAAAATTTTTTGAAATCTGAGTTTTAGAAGAAGAGTTATCGAGGAAAATGTAATTTACTTTTACACCCCCTAGCAGAAAATCCATGTAATTTGAAAAAGTAACTATATCTAAAATACTCTTAGACATAAATGGAATCGAAAGATTAAATAATTTTTTCAATCGGATGTTTAGAAGCAAATATATGGAATAAAACGTATTTTTGAATTCAACATCATCTGCATTTACGCCCTCTAGCGGCGAAATTGTACAACATAAAAAAAAAACGAAATAAAGGATTATCATTCGCATATTTAAAGCTTCCTAATGCAAAAAGAATTTTTCAAATCAGACTAATAGTTGCAGAGATAGTGTGGGTACAGACGAACGGACAAACCGGTAACATAAGCACGATCTTTTTTTTACAAAAGACGTGCTAAAAATAAATAGCAGCACATGAGTAGAGAAGATAACATCTTGTAATGCCAAGTTATTATCATTAGTGTTAACGTTATACTGCTTTCAGTTGGTTATCTATTTCTGTGGTGTTGAACAATATGAAAATTTGGGATTACCTGCAAATGAAAGAAGTGCTGTTTCATTTCTTCAAGATAAAGGATTTCTTCCGATGGAAAGGATATGTACATCGGGACATAATATGAAGCTATGCTTTGGAGGTGAAAGAATTCACTGGCTGTGCAACATTAGAACATGCAGATGTTTTAAAGTAGGCTTACACACAGGAAATTGGTTTCGGAATAGTCGGATTCCTTATGTGACTGCTGTGTGGTTTATTTATAGTTGGAGTAAGAAATTGAGTTCTCTTAAATGGTGTAAATGCCAGTTGAATATGGAAAGTCACACAGCTGTTGACCGGAATAACTATCTACAAAAAAATTTGTGTAGCTGTTCTGGAAGGTCAGTTGACAAAAAATCTGCAACACAGGACTAATAGTGGAAGTGGACGAAACCTTATTTTCGAAGAGAAAGTCTAATACAGGTCATGTTCTACCAGAACAATTCGGAGGAATTTGTCATTTTACTAATGACTGTTTTTTAGTGAAAGTGCCAGACAGAAGTGCAAAACCCCTAATGAAAGAAATAAAAAATGATGTTGCAGAATATTCTACAATATATTCCGATTCATGAAAATCATAAGACTGAGGGAGCTAGAAGAGGCAGGATTTCACCATTTTAAAGTCAGTCGTACGTATCATTTTGTTGACCCAGAAAGTAGAGTCCACACTCAAACGATAGAAAGGATTGGGGGCTCAGCTAAATGGAGAAACAAATGTCATCGCGGAACTGCTAGACAGCATATCGATTCGTATTTAGCTGAGTTTATGTGGAGACATCGCTCACTTCTCACCCATTTAAATTCATTTTAAATTCTATTAAAACTTATTGGCCACCAAAACTTCCTGTATAAATTTTTTGCATCGTTGGAAAGACTATACACATTCTGTCTGTCAGTATTACTTAAACATTTTGCTTTACATTGTTAGTATTTATTATAAAAAAATATTTATTATAATAAATATATTATGTTTGATTGGTATTCAATAACTTTTCCTTTGGTGACGTTGGAACCAGAAAAAAAATGGTGCGACCTGTACTTTGATGACGTCGGTAGACAAACAAATGTTGGATAGAAGAATAATGGTTATGTTTTAGAAAATATTAAGTATTCCAAGTTATAAAATGAAGCTATTTTAATCGATGTTCAAATTTTCATTCTTGGGAGCGCATTAATTGTCCAGAAAAAAGATGGTGCGACCGGTACTTTGATGACATCAGTAGACAAACAAATGTTGGATTGCATAATTATGGTTATGCTTTAGAAAATATTAAGTGTTCCAAGTTATAAAATGAAGCTATTTTAATCAATGTTCAAATTTTCATCCTTGGGAATGCATTAATTGTGAAGAAAATGTGCACAGAAGTTTTTCCTTTGGAAGTATAGGAAGCAAAATTACTCGACGTCCACCTTAAACAACTGAGATAGCTTTACCAACAAAACATATGCATAACAAATTCTCTGCGTCCCCATGGCAGCAGGTCACGGGACCAGAACGTTCCTCTGTGGTTATCGTGGAGACAAACAAGCGGTTCGTTTCTTTCAGTCTTTAAAAATTGCTTAAAAATAAGAAAGCTTTTCCTTAATTTATTTATTTATTTATTTTTGCAAAAAAGGGATGATAGTTGTAAGGTTATGCTGTAAAAATTGCAATGCGTTATGATTTATAGTTTGCCCTATATCCGTTTTTTTTTTAATGGATCCCATCGCAAAATAGAGAATTTTGTGAAATTTAGAAATTTTATTTCTCGTAAAATAAATCAAAATTAAATAAAAAAGCGACAAGGTGCAAAAATTCGGTCACAGCACTACATGCCTACAAAGTTTCGTGGTTCCGTTGCTGTTAGTGTGCCCGGAATGCGACCTGATAGCACTTCTTTGCTTACCTTAAGTTTGAAATACAGTAGCTCTTGAACTATCGCCAGAATCGAGAAACCGTTTATTTCAGCGTATTCTCCAAACAATTCTCTACAAACGACGTAAATTTCATATTTTTGTGTTCAATACATTTTGCGCTGCGAGCTAGGAAAGCAAGAGTGTCACGAAATTTCTAAAACAGCGGCGGCGGCAGTTACTTTTTTTAGAATAGAGATAATGTTCAAAATAAAATTATTTCTTTCTTAAATGTTCTATCTGATATCTCTTATAATCCTACATCTAGATTTCCAAAGCATTTCTTAAAATTGGTAGTGGCATTTTATTCCACTCCTCTTCCACTGCTTTCCATAGTCCAATCATTGTTTTAGGTCTATGTTTAGAAAGTGCTCATTTTAGCAGTCCAAATGCATAATAGTCCATTGGTGACATCAGGAGACTTTGAAGGAATATGAACAAAAGTATAGACTTGATATCCATCTCTTTTTTTTATCATTTTTTCAAGAAATAGAGTGGTAAATTTGGATGTATGACTGGTAACTTATCCTGATGGAGTTCTACTCTTTAAAGGCTCTGAGGATAAACAAATGGTACTTCCTCTTTAAATATAGGAGTTAAAACATTTTGGTAATATATAGAATCAGTTTGAACATTTTAACATTCTTTTCAACTTTTCTTAACTTTAATTTCCCACTGAATGAGAAACCAGTAATAATCATGAATCCTTTACCGAAACTTTCTTCAGATTCTTGGAACCAAGTTAGTCTTTTTCTGCCCTTTTGTGATAGGTCTACACCGTGTTCTTCACTCAGACACAAACCTAGGCAAAAGGTAGCGAACATTATGTTTTTAGTTGTTTTTTTCTCAGATTCACATCTTTGTTTATTACCTTGTATACAGTTGATACAGAGATGTTTTTAACAACAATTTGCAATTGCTCTTTGGGTCAGTGGATTTTCTTTTAAGACCAGAGTCCTTACTTTTGAAATAGTCATAAAAGTATTACCTTCTTTGGATATTTGTTTGGTGTTTTTTTTTTTTTGTTTTTTTTTCCTGTTAAAAGCAATGTTTGACGATTTTTTTTCTCCATTTTAAATAATATTGCTTACTTTAAATTTAGAAAAGCTAATTCCGTAATCACCACAGCATTTTTTTAAATTACGAAATACGAATATTTCTCTTCGTAAAGAGCAAAATCATAACCTACCCACAGCTTGTTATGCGCCATTTTCTGAGCAGACGATATTTAACTGCAGCAGATGTTTCTTTCATGTTCATCTAACATGCTGTTGCCAGTTTCAATTCTTTGAACATCATTTATTTCCCGTAATTTATCAAAAAATATTCTAAAAATGTGCAAACAACCTCTGTAACGTGATAAATGATGTGGTAGAAGAATAGACTGACAAGGTGAATTATGCTCATATTCTTATGAAACTATTTGTGTAATTAATTTTGATTTGACATGTTTTAGATTATTTCTCAAACCTGCTTTACCATGCAATTTGCCTTGTATTTAGCTCCCAACAACACTTGTAAGAATGTACATAAAAAAAAGATCCTTAGAATTTGTACCTCTAACTTAAACCTCAAGATAAAAAAGTAGCAGAAAAGTATTGTAGCAAGCTATTTTCCTGGAAAACTAGTTGTAGCAAGCTACTTCTATTAATAAAAAGCAGCTTCCAATCACTGCATACATGTGTAAGTATTTTTCCTGATATATTTTGTTAACAGAAATAAGGTATACATACAGCAGTTGAACCTTACATATTTTGATGCCTAGCTTTTCTATTTAAGGAACTGCATCTGCTGTGGTGTGGAGTAAAAGTGTTAGGAGGGGAAGAGGGTCAAGAAAAATGACATTGATCAAAGTTGTCTGCTTTCTGGTGTGGGTGAACTGGGGCGGTGATAAAAAGAAAGCTCCCAAAATCAGATGTGGGTGGGCTCTACTGAGAGGGCAGGTAAAGAATATTATTGGCTGCATGTCATTAAAAGTTTGTATAATTGACATTTTCTAAATTTGAGCTTTACTTTATCCTAATTTCTTTGAGACTGGATAAAAGTAAGCTGGGACTAACTACTGAATTCTCATTCTGGTTAGTCCAGGACTAAATGGACAAAAGTAATTTTCGACATCTGTAGCAGACATATTTAAATATGACTAATGTCACCTATATATTAGGTGTGGGCAAAAGTTCTACCCATTTTGCATGATGCAAATTCCAAGAAAAAAATTTAAAACTAAGCCTAACAAGTGAAATAGCAGATGGCACATGTAATGGACAAAATGCTTTGAGGAGTAGGCTATAAAATGGCACCAAGTATGCAGGTGCATCTCATTTATGAACAAGTCACACAACTGTTAACATGTCAATCAATAAGGATCACATCATGCATTGTTTGCTTTTGGTTCTAGTTGAAGAAATTTTGTTTAATCTTCCTCCCCTCTGGGTTCTTTTGGATTTTTACAGACATTTCTGGCTTCTTGATTTTAGCCAAGGCCTGTGCTCAATGTATAGAAGGATTAACAAAAGTTTTGTTTATTACTGAAAACTGAAGAATTTAAATGTTGTAGCCAGGTTCCTCATATTGTTCCCAAGTTCCTCACACTGTTGCCAGTTACCAAACAAATGTTTTCATTGTGTATTTTGTAATTCTGTTGTTGTAATTAAGTTGTTTAAAACACCACTTATTAGTTTTGAAGGCTCATTGATGGCTGTTTTTTTGGATGTAATAACTTTCTTTCATTAGTCTTTTTTTTTTTTTTTTTTATTGAAGGTTTAACGACTACTGTGAGCAACTCAATGGGCTATAAGCAGTTGCCCATCCCTAATTTTGGGCCACTGGTTCCAGGGATGGGAGAGAGCCAGTGCTGTAAGACAAACAACATCCATGCCTCACCAGGATTCAAACCCAAACTGGACGAATGGTCATAAGCCATCGCTTAGACCACTGCGCCACCGGGGAGGCAGTCGCTTGGTGAACAAGAGACTAATTAAAGAAAGTTATTACATCCAAAAAAACAAAGCCATCAATGAGCCTTCAAAACTAATAAGTAGTGTTTTAAACAATTTAATTACAACAACAGAATTACAAATACACAATGAAAACATTCATTTAAACCCAAATGCAATATAGCATATGGTGAAATATTACGTGACTATTGACATTAAAGCACAACTGCCATCAGCAGCAGTAACAATACTGTTCTTCACGTATATTCTAGTACATGTATGCAGGATGAAGCAATTAGGTCCAAATAATGACAAAATATATACAGAATGAATGTTAATGGTAAAAAAACTCACCTTACTCACAGCAAATTAGGCCTATTATATATGAAGGTATATTCTGCAACAGTGATAAAGTACTCCAATGGTAACTTTGTCAGACCTGAAAATAACTATTTTCAAAAATACCATAGATGTTGCCTCTAACGACTTGCGCAATGATACACAATTATCCATTGTCCGAGACTACGAGGGTTGAAGGCAGTATGACACAAGATTGTATATGTCTTTTGAAGACAACCAACGAGGACTTGGTGCCCACATACAACTTCTGTGTTTCCACTGAAGGCGGCAAAGTTCTTGCCGAAACATGTTTGGAAGTGTGTTGTGGTGGTGAATTGTGCTTTGGTCCTTCTTTTATCCTTCTTAATCATTTGGGTTTTAATTTTCATTCCTAGTGAACATAGGTATAGAATTTTAACTTGAAGTATTATTTTATTCAATCTGTGAATCTTCTGCTCAGGCAGGTAGACTAATTTGGATTTAATTTAAATATGTTGTCGTCCATTCTATTGTGCAAGTACTTTACCACTGTGGCAGAATATACCTGCATATGTAATAGGCCCAATTTGCTGTGAGTAAGGAGAGTTTTTTACCATTAACATTCATTCTGTATATATTTTATGTCATTATTTGGACCTAACTGCTTCATCCTGCATACAAGAATATACGCAAAGAACAGTATTGTTACTGATCTTGATGGCAGTTGTACTTTAACACAATGAAAACATTTCAGTTTGGTAACTGGCAAACAGTGTGAGGAACTTGGAAACAGTATGTAAACAAAACTTTAGTAGTAAAGTAGTAAACACAACTTTTGTTAATCCTTCTATACATTGAGAACAGGCCTTGACTAAAATCAAGATACCAGAAACGCCTGTAAAAATCCAAAAGAACCCAGAGGGAAGGAAGATTAAACGAAATTTATTCAACTGGAACTAGAACCAAAAGCAAACAATGAATGATGTGATCCTTATTGCTTGACATGGAGAGCCTGCTCCATCAACTTCAAGAGGAGGACAACAACCAAGAAAGGCCTTGTTAAGTGTATGGTGGGTTGTCAATGGAATAATCCACTGAGAGCTGCTTGCATGTAACCCAACTTACTGCCAACAGTTGGAAATCCTGAAAGAAAAATTTAAATCTAAGCACTCAGCAGTGGTTAATTGCAAAGGCATCACCTTACAACATTACAATGCAAGACCCCATACAGCACTCAGAGAAAATTACTCAACATTGGATGTAAAAAGGGCTACTTCAGCCCCTGTATTCTCAGACCTTGCACCTATGGACTACCAGCTTTTTCAATCTCTTTTGAACAACTTTGCTGGAAAAACTTTCAACGTAGTTGAGGATGTCAAAACTGCATTACAAGCATTTTTTGACTCCAAAACAGAATAGTTCTACAGAAGGGGAATTCAAGTATTACCAGAAAGATGGCAAGAGGTCATTGATAATACTGGTAATTATGTAAAAGAATAAAAATTATATTTATTAAAAAAATTGTTTTTCTTACCAACTAAAAAAAAAAATGGTAGAACTTTTGCACACACCTAATACTTCCCAATTTTGCTGACTTTTTTTTGTAAGCTGGTTGGCATAAATGAGCATCTGCTTTTGTCACATTTGTAAAATAAGAAGCTCTCTCTGGAGAAGAGATTCCATATAAGACTCGAATACTATGAAGCATTCGAATTTTTAATACAAAATATGTTACTGCTTTAAATTCTTGGTTGGAAGTTATCTACCTAGGAACTTTTATCATTATTTGTACTTATTTCTGAATGTTAGAATAATCTTGCACATTCTAAATGCATTATACTTTTAAGTAAATCACTGTTGCTTAGGCATTTTTTTGCTGTATGGGTGCCAAATTCCAATTGTTTTGATGGCTTTCCTTTTTTATAAAATGGTATTTACCACTGGAGGCCTCAAATTTGACTTCCCAGTTAAGTATCATTCGAAAGACTTAACAGTAAGCATCAATTTGCTCAGTTAATGTTTTGTTCTTAAAAGCCATTGTTTCAACCATTTTTCAAAGGAAAATTCCAACTAACAAGCAACTAAAATCTCCCACTTCCAAATTCCAAGTGGGCTTTGTGATTTATATTTATATCATCATCATCATCATTGTCAACCATTATCAATCCACTGCTGGACGAAGGTCTCCCCAAGTTTCCTCCACAACGGTCTGTCTTGTGCCAGTCTCCTCCATGTCACTCCCGCATACTATCGAATTTCATCCACCCATCTTCCATGTGGTCTTCTTCTGGGTCTTTTCCTGTCCCTTGTAATCCAATCTAAAATTTCGGCTGTCCATCGATGGTCTGTTCTTCTGGCAGTATGTCCAGCCCATTGCCATTTCAGGGATTTAACTCTGATCATGATGTCTTCCACTCTTGTCATTTTTCGGATCCACGTGTTCCTCTTCTTATCTCTCCTGGTTACACCAAGCATGCACCTCTCCATGCTTCTTTGAGTTGTCTGCAGCCTTTGTATGTCTCTTTTAGCTAAGGTCCACGTCTCTGCACCATAACATAAGCACTGGAAGGATGCATTGATCAAACACTTTTCTTTTAAGACATAATGGCATATTGCTCTTGAAAATTATGCTGTTTCTTCCAAAAGCTCTCCAGGCAAGTTTTGTACGCCGATTAATTTCTTCACCAATGTGACCCTCACTTGATATCTGCTGTCCAAGATAAACGTACGTGTCTGTTATCTCCAGCTTTTCTCCATCAATCGATAAATCTTCATTTCTTGTAAAAGCATTGAACATCACTTTTGTCTTCTGAAAGTTCATTTTTAATCCCACTTCTTTACTCTTGTCAGCAAGTTCCTGCATCATACTCTGTAGCTCTGATGAGGTAGTTGCAAAAATGACTATGTCATCAGCAAAACGAAGGTGGGTTAGATAATCTCCATTAATCTTTATGCCTTTGTTTTCCCAGTTCAGTGATTGAAAGACATTTTCCAATGTGGCATTAAAGAGCTTCGGAGATATGGTGTCACCTTGTCTCACTCCTTTTCCAATTTTTATGTGTGTTGTATTTTCAAACAGCCGAATCTTTGCACTTGCATTTTCATAGATGTTATTAATAATATTAATGTATGCATCTTCAATACCGCAGGATTTCAGAGCCATTGCAACTGCTGATGGTTTCACCGAATCAAAGGCTTTTTCATAATCGATAAAAGCCATGCACAATGGAAGTTCATATTCCCTCGCTCTTTCAATTAGTTCTCTCAGTACGTGGATATGATCTATTGTGCTGTAGCCACTCCTGAATCCAGCTTGTTCTCTCGGTTGAACCATGTCCAGTGTTACCTTCAAGCGGTGTGAAAGAACTTTAGTGAAGATTTTATAAACCACTGATAGGAGGCTGATAGGTCTGTAGTTCTTGAGATCCTCAATGTCACCTTTTTTTATGTAGCAAGATCATTGTAGCGTTGTTCCAATCCTAAGGAATTTTCCCTTCATTAAGGCATCTAGTGAAAATTTGGGGGAGTACTGTTTCAATTTCTCCACTTGCTTCTTGTATGATGTCTACAGTAATTCCATCTTCTCCTGGAGCTTTTCCCCACTTCATGTTCTTGATTGCATGTGCAACTTCTGCTGGAAGGACTGGAAGAACTCTGGTACCTTTCATGATGCCTGGAGTACATGTATCATCCCTTTCATATAATTTGGAGTAGAAATCTTTCACTCTTGTCAAAATTTCGCCTCTATTTCTTGTTACAGAACCATCTTCTTTTCTCAGTGCCATAATCTGTTTTTTTCCCTTACTGAGATGTCCCTTTGCTATCTTTAGGCTTTGGTTGTTTTCAATTGCTTTCCTTACTAGTTCACAGTTGAATTTCCTTAAGTCTTCAGTGATACTTTTTCGTACTGTCTTGCATAGCTCTATATATTCCACTTTGGAAGTCACGTCTTCTTTAGTTGTCCTCATCTCTCTTCTTTTTTGCATCAACATTTCGGTTTTTCCTGATAATTTGTTCACATGCAATTTGTTCTTAGACCCAGCTAATTTTGTTGCTGTTTCCATAAGAGCTTTGGTTACTTTTCTGTTAACTTCAGAAATATCCACTTCTTCCGATGTTAGGCCTTCTAAAGCAGAGAATCTGTTCTTCAGTTCCAATTTGAAGGTATTATGGTGTTTTTTAAGGTGGGTCATGTCAATACATTTTGTTTGTCTTATGAGCTTGCTACGTTCGAGTTTAGTGTTGAGGTGCATCTTACATCTCACCAATCTATGGTCACTGCCTGTGTTGAACTTGTTTAGCACACTGCAGTCTTCTATGACGAATTTTTTGTTACACATAATAAAATCAATTTCACTTGTCGTCCCATTTGGATGTCATGTCCATTTCCTGTGTGGCTTTTTCTTGAAAAAGGAGTTCAAGATGAAAAACCCTTCTGCCTCTGCAAACTCTACGAGAGTATTTCCACGTTGGTTTCTGTTGCCGTGACCGAATTTACCTACTGAAGTTTCATTCTGTTGCAATTGCCCTATTTTTTCATTGAAATCTCCCATAATTATCTTCAAGTGCTGCTTACCTTTATTATTTAGATCACGAATTTCCTCATAAAATTCTTCAATTTCTTCTTCAGCATGACTTGTGGTGGGTGCATAAGTTTGAATAATCTGAGCCTGGTATCTTCTCGAGAGTTGGATAACGAGTCGTGCAGCTCTGTCAGAGGAACTTTCAACTTCTACAACTTTATCCTTCAGTTTCTTGTTTATTATAAATCCAACACCACTAGTTCTGCCAGTATCTGTCCCACAATAGTAGAAGAGATGTCCACTTTTCAGTTCAATGAGATCTTCTTTTCTCCTTACCTCACTTAGCCCGACGATGTCCCACTTGATCCTTTGTAGTTTCTCTTCCAATTCAAGAAGCCTTGAATCAGAAGATAGGGAGCGTCCGTTATATGTAGCCAAGGTCAGCATCATACATATATATATATATATGGGATGCAAGGTCAGGTGATGCGCAACATATTGGCTTTCCTTGACAAATGTTAACCCCGCCTTTTCATGGTGCATCCTGTTCCCACTAAATGGGCTCTGACGACCGCCAAATAGCGGTATAACTATACCATCCGGATTAGAGGAAATGCTATCCCACACTCACCAACCCGCTTGGCCAGCGTGGTGAGTTATGGCCAAACCCCTCCAAAATGACTCCACAACTTAAATCTTGGCCCTCAGTCTCCAGCAGCTGGAATGTACCTGGCCAAGGCAGCGGCCAGTGCGACATGAAGGCAGAGCATGCTAAGAATCACCGGAGGACCAGACTAGGCTGCCATTTGATGCTGACCTTGGCTACTTACAATGGACACTCCCTATCTTCTGATTAAAGGCTTCTTGAATTGGAAGAGGAACTACAAAGGATCAAGTGGAATATCGTCGGGCTAAGTGAGGTAAGGAGAAAAGGAAAAGATCTCACTGTACTTAAAAGTAGACATCTTTTCTACTGTCGTGGGACAGATACTGGCAGAACTAGTGGTGTTGGATTTATAATAAACAAGAAACTGAAGGATAAAGTTGTAGAAGTTGAAAGTTCTTCTGACAGAGCTGCACGACTCGTTATCCAACTCTCTAGAAGATACCAGGCCCAGATTATTCAAGCTAATGAACCCACCAAAAGTCACCCTGAAGAAGAAATTGAAGAATTTTACGAGGAAATTCGGAATCTAAATAACAAAGGCAAACAGCACTTTAAGATCATTATGGGTGATTTCAATGGAAAAGTAGGGAAACAGCAACAGAATGAAACTTCGGTTGGTAAATTCGATTACGGGAATAGAAATCAACATGGGAATACTCTCATAGAATTTTCAAGAAAAAGCCACCCATGAAATGGACATGGAGACATCAGAATGGGACAACAAGTGAAATTGATTTTATTATGTGTAACAAAAAATTCGCCATCGAAGACTGCAGTGTGCTAAACAAGCTCAACACAGGTAGTAACCATAGATTGGTGAGATGTAAGATGCACCTCAACACTAAACTCGAACGTGGCAAGCTCATAAGACAAACAAGATGTATTGACATAACCAACCTTAAAAACACCATAATACCTTCAAGTTGGAACTGAGGAACAGTCTCTGCTTTAGAAGGCCTAACATTGGAAGAAGTGGATATTTCTGAAGTTAACAGAGAACTCACCAAGTCTCTTATAGAAACAGCAACAAAAAATAGGTGGTACTAAGAACAAGTTACATATGTAGAAAATTTCAGGGAAAACAAAAATGTTAATGCAAAAGAGAAGGGAGATGAGGACAAATAAAGATGTAACTTCCAACGTGGAATATATAGAGCTATGCAAGACAGTGGAAAGGGTATCACTGAAGACATAAAGAAATTCAATTGTGAACTGGTGAGGAAAGCAATTGAAAACAACCAGAACCTGAAGAGAGCAAAAGGGCATCTCAGTAAGGGAAGAAAACAGATTATGCCTCTGAGAAAAGAAGATGGTACTGTAACAGGAAATAGAAGCAAAATTTTAACAAGGGTGAAAGATTTCTATTCAAAACTATATGAAAGGGATGATACATCTATTCTAGACATTACAACAGGTACCAGTGCCAAAGTCCCTCCAATCCTCCCTCCAGAAGTTACATATACAATTAAGAATATGAAACGGGGAAGAGCTCCAGGAGAAGATGGAAATACTGTGGACATTATTTCTGTTTTCTCCTGGAGCTCTTCATGCTGCAATGGTTTCTAGTGTAGGATTTCTTTGTGAAATATGTCTTCCAATAGTGTCCCATGCAAGTTCCATTGGATTGAGATCAGGGGAGCACACCAACATCTCCATCTGACAGATATCCTCACTAAACAAATTACTTCATCCACTGCTACTGTACGGTGAGAACAAGCATTATCATCCATAAAAATAAAACCTGTGCCCAGGACGGCACTCAACAGATTAATAAGGCGGAGAATCATACTGTTGCAGTATGGCTGCCCAGCGATTGTCCCTTAATTCATCACCTGCAGTATGGTACATCAATTTAACATGATACAAGCTCACACCATGATGTCGCAACTGCCACATCTCTCCCACTCAAAGGTGTTCCTGACAGCATATGCAGTCCCATGTTTTCTCAAGATCAACTACAACTTAGAATCAATTGAAAAACTATAAAGCAGCTTTCATCTGTGATCATTATTTCAGCCTATTAAGCTGAAGATCATTCAACATTAGATACACACCCCTGATGGTAAGATGTACGATGTGCCCTGTAAAATGGTAGTCAGCATAAGGGTTCCCGGGCATATAGGTTTAGTGTAAAATCTGCACATGTGTGCTTACTTTAAGAAAATTAGCCAATGGGCCCAAAGTACTTTACAGACTCCAATTTGCCATTATGGCCAGGTAATGGTCATTTTGCTGGTTGATACAGTGTAGAGATGACCTCCTACAAAACATCAAGCAGCATTTCTGTGACTCCTTAACATTGATTAAAGCCATGACCCTGTGCTGTGTGTTACCCAAATCTCTGGCAATATCAGTTGCCATCCAGCCTTCTTCAAACTTGCTGATAATTCAGCCTTCGGTAAAATTATTCATATGATGTCTGCAAGATATATTTTTGTTACCTCATGGACACAGTTTCTCACTCCACTGCTGAAACCCCCAAAAGCAGAATGAACTCATATGAGACACTACTCTGCCTCCTGCTTACATACACCCTCAGCAACCATCACATGCTCACAGAAAATCTGAATATGGGAAAGGTATCGCGGAATGCCTTCATACATCACCACGCACTCACATGCTTACGTTGGCAAGCTCTTTTAGCCTAATTGATACTGTAATTGTCAAATTTCATGTTCATTCTTATGGTTTGGATAGCAGTGTATATACAAAGGAACCCACACATAACAAGCTCGCATAATACGAAGTTCCACATAAATTGAAGTCTTCAAAGATCCCTTGAACTTTGTATTATTCTCCTTTTTTTAACCACAAATTACAAACAATTTCAGGAGAAACCACATAGACTTAAGTTCAGCACAGTTATCAAACAAAATACTGTATTTTTGAAAATATATGATGCCCCTTATATTTACAAAAATTTAAGAAAAATGTAATTTTAAAGATTTTTATTAAGAAAAAAATTTGTACAAAAACAGCTTATGAATTATCAAATCCTTAAAATTTGCAAAAGGAACAGGAATGTTTTTTTATTTCTTTTAATTTAAAGTTTTGCCAAGAACCATTTGAAATAAAAAATATCATTTAAAAAGCAACAGGCTAGCCTGTGCACATTGTTGGCAAATAGCAAGGAAGCAAGAGACAGGACCCTAGCGAAAGATCGTCAAATGCAGCAATATGATTTATCAGATATGGTGGAATTTTTGTTCATACACAGGAAATAAAAGCACATTCCTGCAAGCAAAATTTTCATGTTACATGAATGGATTTTTCCAGAAATTATTTCGAAATTATGACACCACAGTATTTACATTGCTGCGAATGAACAAGTTTTTTTCTTTTTGTCTACAAAAGTTCTGCATAAACTGAAGAATTTTAAACAATAATGCACCTGGCACTAATGTGTTTGTCCCCCCCCATTTGCTGGTGGATGTTTTAAGCATTTGTTGTGATGTTTTGTCCTGAATGGAGTTCTTTTCCCTTCTTTTTCTGTCACTTTGCATTTTAAAAGGAATCATGATAATCCTTTTAAACTGTGTTTCATATCATTATGTATAATGTATGAAGTATGTGCTTAAACTGCATATTATTAACTCACGAACATACAGGTATGTATGTGGGCTCAAACACTTCTAGCACAACAGAAAACCCGGCTCACAAACACGTGTAGTTAACAATGCATAAACAAAGTTTTTTTTTTTTTTTTTCTTTTGAAGTTTAAGGACTGCAGTGGGGAACTCTAGGCTGTAAGCATTCACCTGTCCCTAATGTAGGGTCACCAGTTTTAGGGAAAGGAGAAAGCCACTACATTAAGACAAACACAGTATCCACATCTCACCCAGGATTCAAAGCTTGACCCATCTTGGTCAAATGGTTAGTAGTCTGCACCTTGTATCACTCAACCACATGGCCAGGAGAAAGATATTTATAAGATCGATGAAATTCTTTACACTCTAATATATCCACAGCTGTAATAAATATCTCCCAGTGATTACTTTTTTCTTGATTTCTATGTGTAGTTTTGGATTAAGACCTGAATGCATTTTGCATTTACAAGATAAATATTTACATAGCCACAGAATAGTTATTGCACTGCTGTATTTCACACAAACATTTAGATGATTCCCGTTTGGTCATACTATAGGGTTTGTACAGCAGGGTCCAAAACTTTTTCCAGGAATATTTAAGGACTTTTCAGAACTAATATTTTCCAGGTTGGCATTTTTTTTTTTTTTTATCGTCGTACATAATATAAATACAAGGGGCATCCTGAAAGTAATGTTTCCTCTTTAATAACTTTTGAAATTTTGAAGTGATTTTAATGAAACTGCACTGACATGTACTACGTTACCAATGTGGGAATTTTTTTCAGAATTGGAAATTAAGATCATGAATGACAGAGAAAAGCAGCAAGCCATAATTGAATTCCTGGAAACAGAAGGATGTGAGGCTCCAGAAATTCACAGACTTGTGGCTGGTATATGGAGCTGCCACAATTAGTATCAGTAATTTCCAAAGATGGATGAAGAGGTTTTGAGAGGGAGAAAGTTCAGTGTCGGACAAACAACGGAGTGGAAGACCCACAACTGCAGTGAAAGATGGCAACGAGTGAAAGACCTCATTCACAGTCGATCGCTGTGTCGCCATCCAGGAGTTGCAACAATAAATAGTGCTCACTATATGCAGGCATTGAATAAGCTAAAGGAAGTTATCAGAAGGAAAAGAAGTGACATTCCACTTCATAGTGTTGTTTTACACAATGATAATACACATCCCCACACCTCAACGGGGACTTCACAGGCTATTGCCAAACTGGGGTGCATGGTGATGCCCCAACCCCCTTACAGTTCTGATTTGGCTCCCTCAGACTTTTTCCTGTTTGACCCTTTGAAAAACACCATTCGTGGGGAACGTTTCGACAATGTGACAGACGTTAAACTTGCTGTTAACTCGTGGGTGAAACGACAGCTTCAAAAAATTTTCAGAAATAGATTTTACCAATAACTTCAAAGATGGTGAAAATGTATAGAAAATGATAGACAATACTTTAAATAGGCTAGCATTATTAACAATATGTCCAAGTATTTTGCCACCAAGTTTCACATTTTTGCTGCTACAAATAAAAATCTTATGAGGGACGAAGCATTTACTTTCAGGATGCCCTTTGTACATAAGTTTATTAAAATAATATAGAAAGGAAAAATTACCTCAATAACTGTGAAGCAGCTCAGATTGATTCTTTATCACCCACTCATTCTTGTTTTTGCTGCAAGTTTATTATTGTTCCATTTTTATTTTACTTAGCAGATATACAAAAAAAAATTATAGTTATATTGAATGACTTTTAGTTGACATTTTAGATTAATTATTTGTCTCATGTGGTTTTTCAATCTAGAGATGCCAACCTTTGTTTTCACATCAGAGATGATGATCTCTGTTTTTCACAACCAGAGATGCAAACCTCTAGCAGAACTTATCAGTAATCAATAGGGGATTTTTCAGTAATATTTCAGTAATGGAACACAAACTTTCAGTAATATTTTCAGTAATGAAACACGCCATTTTTTTTTCGAAGGGCAGTATTAAAGTACTACTGTGCAACCTGAAATACTTGTGTATCATAGTAACTTACTTTCACATGAATTACAGGACACTATCAAGGCGGTCTTAGTGAGAGATGGGTTTGCCTCCTCTCAGCACTCCATGGTAACAATGGCACACACAACAACAACTAGGGTCTCTGAATCTTGGAGAGGTGGGAGCTAGTTCTGTGTGACATTGGCAAAAAGACCCCAACTCACTGGGTTTTGTTCCAGAATCCTTAGGTTGAATGACCAACTGGAACCGTCAGCTGTGGGCCAATCCCCCACACTGATGTAATTACCTGATTAAAAAGACAAAAAGAAATGCAAAAATGGACTCAAGTGTGGGATATGGTGGACCTACCACACTTGAAAAAGATGGTCCACCACGGTATCGACCTGGAACTGGAAGAAGGAAAATCGGAAAGAGATCTAGGCTGAGCGAGTGCAAGATTGGTGTATGGAATACTAGAGGTATAAATGGCAAGAGGAATGAGGTGATTAAAGAGATGAATAAGTACAGATTGGATGTGCTGTGTGTAAGTAAAACCAAAAAGGAGAAAATTGGTATAGAAGAAGTGAATGGAACAGTGAGTGTGTGGTCTGGAGTATTGGATAATGTGAGAGGACAGGCTGATGTAGGTGTGATTTTAAGTGAAAAGATGAACTTGATTCACTACAGCTGCACAAATGAGAATTCTTTGGATTCGTTTGAAAGTGAAACTTCAGAGAATAGTAATTGTTGTAGTGTATGCTCCTTGCGACTCTGAACCTTCTGATAAGAAGGAAGATTTCTGGAATGAGCTAAAAGCTGTTTTGAGCCAGTTTGGTGCTAAAGAGAAAGTTATAATGGCAAGGGATTTCAATGCTAGAGTAGATGAGCAGAATGCAATTTTTGACAATGTTCTGGGTAAGTTTAATTATCCTTGTGTGAATAATAATGATGAAAGATTAATTGAACTCTGCATTGAGAATGGTTTGTATGTATCTAATATATTTTTCAAATACAAGTATATCCACACATATACTTGGGAAAATTGTACTCTTGGTCAAAGGAGTATGATAGATTTTGTTGTCTACGATCAGCGTCTGAAACACTTAGTAGTTGACACTCGTGTGATGAGAGGTGCAGATGTTGGCTCTGATCATTACTTGATAGTGCCACGAGTGAAACTGAATGTTGGCTGGAGGAAAAGGAATAGGAAGAGGCCCAGGATGGAAAGAATAAAGGCTCCCTGAAAATCATCAGTGTTTTTCTGACGTACTCAGAGAACGACTGAAGGAACCGAAGTCTTGTGAGAGGGATGTGGTAAAAAAGTGGGAATGTTTTAGGAACTGTGTGGTCACTGCTGCTGAAGAGGTATGTGGCACCACAATAGTGGGTGACAATAGAGGTGATGCTTGGTGGAATAGTGAGATCGAAGAGGTAGTAAAGAGAAAGAAGGAAGCCTATTTGGGGATGTTGCACGGTAGAGTTTCTGTGGATGAATATCGCTGTAAGAAGCATGAAACCGCTAAGCTGGTTCGCCAAAGTAAGGCAAAAGATAGGAAGGAGAAGGTGGAAAGGCATGAATTGGCTTTTTGAAATGATAGGAAATCTTTCTGGAAGTACATGAGACTCAGGAAAAATAGGGGAACAAAGTGTTACATTGTGTGAAGAATAGGGTTGGGGAAATTATATGGGAGCCCAATGAGTTAAGTGAAAGATGGGGTGAATGCTTCTGTAAGTTATTAGATCATGAAAGCAAAGATGATTCTGAGACAGATGCAGATGATGGCACAGTGAAGGATAAAAGCACAGGAGGGATCTCAAGAGAAGAAGTGTGTAAAGCTCTAAAATCTCTTCAGAATGGTAAGGCTCCGGGAGCTGATGGCATAACTGCCAAGATGTTGAAATATGGTGGAGACTGTAATTGATTTGTTAACTGAAATTTGCCTGTTGTGCTCGGAGTTAGGAATGGTCCCTCGGGATTGGAAGGATGTATCATTGTTCCCTTGTATAAGGGAAAAGGTGATCAGACTGACTGCAAGAAGTATTGTGGTATTTGCCTATTAAGTGTGCCAGTGAAAGTGTTTGGTAAGGTCGTTATTGAAAAAGTATGGGGTCTTACATCAGAGAAAGTGTGGTATGTTCAGAGTGGTTTTATGCCTGGTAAAGGCTGCACTAACCAATTTTTTGCATTATGCATGACGATGAAAAGTATCTGGCCGTTGGTAAGAAAGTTTTTGCTGCCTTCATAGATTTAGAAAAAGCTTACAACCGAGTAAATAGGACACTTTTGTGGAAAATATTGAATGAATATGGTGTTACTGGGAATCTATTTAATAGTGTAAAAGCTATGTACACTGACAGTAGAGCCTGTGTAGGAGTGAATAGTGTTTTATCAAAATGATTTTCTATTGGTGCTGGAGTCAGGCAAGGCTGTTGGTTGGTTGGTTATTAGATTTTATTGGCGCAAGGGCCATGGTTGGCCAAAGAGCGCCAGACACAAGACAAACAGACAAAATTAAAAAACGGGGCATAAATCGCAAAATCTGGCTGACCAAGTAAAACCGAACCATGAGTACAAAGGAAGGGCCAAAAAAGACAATGAAACAAACAGTATGAAAAACATGGTACAATGGTGAGAAACAAGCCGATTAAGTAAAACTGAGAAATGAGAATGATAAAACACATTACGAAATCGAACACAACTACACATAGGATGAGTCACTCTCCTCCCCCACACACTCCAATGTAATGCTGGCCGAGGGCGAGGACGAACTGTCACTATCCTCCCCCTCATGTTCCTCTGCAATGTTAGTTGAGGCTGGGGATGAACTGTCACTCTCCTCCCCCGATGTTCCTCTATAATGTTGGTTGAGGGTGGGGACCTCGCTGAGTCCGAGACAGTTGCAATGTTGGTCAGGTGGACCGCGACAGTTGGATGGACACTGCACACCTTTGCGGATTGAGGGCCGGGTCTTCCGCACGTGCAGGCTGTCGGCTGGAAACTGGAAGAGACGGTCGGCTTCAAAAGAGAAGGCCCAGAATCAGCTATCCGAAAAATCTGGAGCTCGGGGAAATACACCTGAGTCGCTTGTTCAGCTGTAGATCGCTTGGCAAGTGCGGCGAGAGCTACAGGGTGCGGAACAAAGGGCTGCACGGGTTGTGGCAGAGACTGAACTACTGCTGCAAAAGTACTCTGTCGGTTGGTGGGTATACCCAACTTGGCCTTGGCAGCAGGGTACGAGAGGCCTTCCAGGGTCTTCAGGCGCTGGATTGCCATCTCGTCCTTCCATTTCATACAGTTGCGGGAGTAAGCTGCATGGGCATCACCGCAGTTAACACAGCAGGCCGCAGAAGTGCAACCATCCCCGTCATGTTCACTGGAGCCACAATTTGCGCAACGAGCGGAACTCTTACAGAAACGTTGGGAATGCCCGTACCTCTGGCACCTGAAACAGCGCAGAGGACTGGGAATGTACGGGCGAACTCCACAGACCAAGTAGCCAGCCTTGATTTTGGTCGGAACGTTCGGGGAGTTAAAAATCAAGATTACATTTTTAGACTTAATCAAGGAACCATCGCGCCGGAACATCATACGACGTGCAGCAATAACACCTTGATCCGCAAGTTCAGTCACCAATTCGTCTTCACTGCATGGCAAGAGATCAAACTCCGAAATAACACCCCGAGAGGTGTTAAGAAACGGGTGAGGTGTCACTTTTACAGGAATGCCTTGAAGACTAGTGAGGTGCAGAAAAGTGTTACTCTGAGAAACACTGCAAGTTTGGACAAGCAGGTCCCCAGAGCGAAGCTTCCTCACAGACTTCAGGGGGCCAACCGCAGCGTCCAAAGCTTTAGAAACGAAAAAGGGAGATCTGGTGGACAGTCTCTCATTCGGATCGATGGATTCTACAAGTAAGTGTGTAGCATGCGTAGTCACAGCAATCGAGGGGAGACTACGCTTCGGAGCGACTGGTACAGCTGCCGAAGAAGAGGTTCCACATTCTTGGTCCAGGTCAAGGTCTAAAGATCGTTTAAGGTTATGAGACTTGGTAGGTTGAGAAGACGAAGGAGAGTCATTGTCAATAATCATTTTCTCAGGAGACTTAAAGTTGGAGTTTTTCTTTTTGTTTTTACCCATGGAAAAAAGGAAGAAGATTCGTCTGCAAACTACTCCACCCACCACCGAGCCCCACAAGGGAGAACTGGAGGTCTGCAAGTCAAGAAAATGACGCTGGACACAGTTCTGGAGCTTATACGTTGCAGATATAGTCCGTTGGCTGTGATCACATGCACTCGGCGGACACTTCGGCCTCCTGGTACCGTCATGCCAACGCCTTTGGCATGATCCCACAGCCCCGGGCTTACCCTGCCGTGCTATACGACAAAAAAGCCGCTAAAGCCCTGTACACAACTTGGAACAAGACTTCTGACTAGAGGTGGGTTAGTCTCTAGCCTCCCGTTTACAGCGAAGCCGGGGTCGAAGAGGAGTGTTGGTACACAGGAGGCACTTATCCGGTCTCCTGCGACCTCAGCCGCCAGACATCCCATTTCCGCCTCACGGGTCTCCGCACGCGGCAAACATGCAGGTAGGTCTAGCACCCAAACCAGCTAAAAAGGGAAAAAAAGAAATCCAAAGAAGACAAATCCTGGAAGGGAACCTAAACGGAATCTCAGCAACCTACGAACTGAGCGGTTAATATAAAACAGTTAGTGGTGGAGGGTAACAAAACCACAAGACCGGGTTGTTAGTACATAGCATGGTAGCGATTAGGTAGAATACAACACGGGCAACTAGCCAGTGGAGAAAATAAATAAAAACAAAAAAGCGAGACACAAGACCAGCTCGGGATCGTGGGGCCGCAACTCCCCAACAGCTGGATGAACAGCCGTCCCTGCAAACACCAACAGCACCGAAACAAAAAACAAGCGGTGGCATGACATCAGATGTTGACCAGTCACAAGGTCAGCTCGGGCCGTGGGGGCGCCGCTCCCCAAATAACTGGAAAACCAGTTATCCCCGTGCGGGGCAGGCAAGGCTGTGTAATGTCACCATAGCTGTTTAATATATTTATGGATGCATGCATGCACGATGCCAAAATAGATAATATTGGTTTATGTATTGGTGATATGTGCATGTGCAAATTGCTGTATGCTGATGACACTGTCCTGTTGGCAGAGAGCAAAAGTGAGTTGCAGAGTATGTTGTCCCGGATGTACGAAGTTTGCATGAAATTCAAACTGAGTACAAATAAGGAAAAACCAAAGTTATGGTTTTTGAGAGAGGAACTGGTAAGCACCAAATGTAATGTAAGTGTAAATGGCACAGTGTTTGACCAGGTGAGTGAGTTTGTGTATTTAGGAAGCATGTTTCATGTTTGACAGAGAGAACAAATTGGATGACGAAATTATTAGGAGAGTGAATTCTTCATTGAAAGTCATGGCTGCTCTGGGAGGTTTTCACAGGAATGATGGTTTCTCAAGCGAGTCCTGCATGGCTGTGTATGAGAGGGTAATTGTTCCTACTCTGATGTATGGCAGTGAAACCAGGACGCTACAGAAGAAACAGTTGTTTATGTGCTGGAGAAATGCCTTACTTACTGGGGCAAGACCAGGGTTGCCAACGCCCATAACCAAAAATCAACTAACTCAAACTGAAAAATCTACTAAAAACCCGCTAACTCATAAATAAAATCAACTTAAAAAAACAACTAAAAGCAAGGTAATAATTCAAACTCCTTTTTGATATAAATAAAAACAAAACTAAGTTAAACAAAGTGTACATATCTTTGCAATTATAGTACCACAGGATATTGCATATATTTATTGTTTTCCTTGCAGACCATTAACCCAAAGTTCTTAGACAGACTATTGAATTAAGTACTTTATACATTTTAGAATTTGATGTGTTAAGAAAAACACGAGAACTGTGTACTACTTTGGAAAGTCTTGTGCCCATATTTCTAACCAGCTTACGGAATGTATTTCCCTTTTTTTCGAAAGCAATATGGTAAAAAAAAAATTCTTATTCTTTTCTCCCTGCATTCCATCTTTAATGACTATTAGATATTGGGGGGAGGGGGGTTGGAGATATGGGGGTGGATATATGGGGGGGGGGGGTTAGGGGATATATCATGTCCACCATAAGCTGCTCTTTCGGCCATAAGCAGTTGGGCGTCCGGAGCGGAGAACAGGCGACGTAGAACGGACGCACTATGCTTGCTTTATTGAGGGTATTAGCCAGAAACCAGCATCTTTGACCACTTGGTTGTGACGAGGTGGCTTTTTTTTTTTTTTATTGGAGGTTTAACGACCACCGTGAGCAACTCAATGGGCTATAAGCAGACGCCCGTCCCTAATTTAGGGTCACTGGTTCCAGGGAAGGGAGAGAGCCAGTGCCGTAAGACAAACACAACATCCATGCCTCACCGGGATTCGAACCCGGACCCCTTACGGGCGAATGATTACAGGCCAGCGCCTTAGACCACTGCGCCACCGAGGCGGCCGAGGTGGCTTTGATCGTCCGCTGTGGCGAAAGGCTGGTGTCGTAGAGCTGGGGTATCCCTCATGCCTTATCCAGCGGCTGGCCAGAAACCAGCGGCCGCCTTGGTGGTGCAGTGATCTAGGCGATTTCTTCTGATTATTCGTCCGACATGGGACCGGGTTCGAATCCCAGTGAGGCATGGATATTGTGTATGTCTTATGGCTCTGTCTTTCTCCCTTCCCTGGAACCAGTGGCCCTAAATTAGGGACGGGCGACTGCTTATAGCGCATTGAGTTGCTCACAGTGGTCGTTAAGCCTTTATTTAAAAGCAGTACATTTTGCCACTCCGCCGCTGGGGTGTTCTTGATCGTTTTCTGATTTTCTGTAAATGTAGCCATGGAGTTTAAATGCTCCAGGTAAGAAAGTAAAGTAAATCCCAAAATGAAGATGATAGCCCTGCACTCTTTTTTTATGCTAGTACTGTAATCTTTCTATTGAGTAGTAAACTGCCGCTCTATGCACTCAGAGACATGCTTAAAACTTTTTAAGAACTGCTGTAGTTTGCATTCATAATTAACAATGACACAAGATAGGGAATTTGTACAATTCAAATCTTCACAGCTGTAATTCTATATCCATTTTGATGGCTCAAAATTGACATATGTATTCACTTCCGTAGTGTACAATCATCATGTTATAGAGGAACGTTAACTCCGATTATTTAAAATTGAATTTACAATATTATCTAAAAACATTTAATTTCAGGACGATAATAAAGTTTAATTCTGGAAATATCTGTCGATGATAAAGTTTACTTCTGTGAATTTCCGTCGATGATAATATAAATTACAAAACATATTGGATTTAAAATTATGTGTCTTTTGTGTGCTTGCCTTTATGCATTAAAAAGAATTTACACCGGATACACGCTTTCATTATAAAGGAAGTAATCAACTACTGTTTATTGTCGATTAACAAAAAGGTTCAGCAGTCTATTACTGAATTTACTTTCTATATTTTCTCTAATAGTAAACTAAAACAGCAACACTGCTTACTAATCATAAGCAGAGTCATGTATATTTCTTTTTTTATATACTTCACATAACAAAAGTCCTACATGCCACTTCCTCATACGAAATTTCTAGGAAATAAATGTTATCACCACTTGTGGCGACGGTAATTCAGCATAAGAAAAAACTTGATATTTCTGGCAATGTAGTTACGGTTGATTCCAACTTAAAAATAGAAAACAATGAAAAATGAAAGTAATAAACAAGAATAATGAAAACAACTAGAAATCAACTGAATTTTTCGGACAGTCGACCAGATTTTTCAACTATCAACTAAATCAGAAATTTTCCAACCAGGTGCTGGGTGAAATCAACTAGATCTGGTTGAAAATCAACTAAATTGGCAACACTGGGCAAGACACACTCTGATTGTGTGAGGAATGAAGATGTGTTGCAGTTGTGTAATGTGAGGCAAAATGTTGTTAGCAAGGTGACTAATATGCTTCGATGGTGTGGCCATGTTGAAAGAATGAGTGATGAGATGATTGCTTACTAAGAAAATCTTTTTAGCCCAACTGGCAGAAAGGAAAGGTAGAGGAAGTCATGGGAGGATCAGATTCAGGAGTATCTGCATGAGAAACAAATTATGAGTATGAAGTACATAATATCTTGCATACGGCGTGTAATGGATGTCAGTTAAGCCTGAGTTGTATGTCAAGATCGCTGTAAATGGAGAATTTTGATATGGCAACAGTAAGTAAAAACTATCTGGTAGTTTGTATTTTTTGGAGCTAACCTCTGAATCTCAGAGAACAGCTTAGTGATATGTATGTATGTATCATAAAATATTCCATTATAGCCCTGCTTTAATAATTTTTCTTTGTTTCTTAATTCGACAATTTGTCAGATCACTAACAACAGTTGGAAAAATATTTGCAAAGTACATTACTGAAGACAAGGAAGCTTTCTCCTAATTCCTACATCAGCAACTTCTGCATGCAGCAGGAATTCACTTTTCAGTGGAAATTCTTCAAAATATAGTCACATGAGGTGACTGTAAAAGTTTCAAATGTCCGATTTTCTGATCTTATTTATATTACAAAATTGTATATTAAATGAGCATAAAGATATTGTTTGCCTTCATCAGTGGAAGTTGGGGTGGGGGGAGGGAGGGGGGTAAAAAAGACCATGAGCAACTCAGTGGCTTATAAAGCAGTAGCTTCAATGGAAGTACTTCAACCTTTAAAGACACATTTTTACCTTTGCTAATGAAAACATTATACACTAGTGGACTACATAAATGCATAGAAATCAATGAATACATTACCTGCACTTCACAAAATGATGTCTGTTTATATATAATAGCCAGTGTTATAAAAAATTTTGTCAATCTGACCAGTACAAGCAAAAGTGCTTCCAAACAAAAAAGCTTACATTTATGCCATTTGACAGAACAACTATGCATAAAAAACATTGATTTGTAAGTTGTGGCCATCATTGCTTGAATTGCATACAAAAAGAATCCTAGAAACTGGACATTTAGAAGCTACTTCAAAATGCTAACATACCAAGATATGTCATAGGAGGGAAACAGGGTACATGGCATTATATTGATTATAGACACAGCTGGCCAACATTAAAATATAATTTCCACAATCTCACAGTTAGAAACAGTGACAACACTGAATTAATCTATTTACATCATCTGCACTTCTGCAAATCTTTTTGCGAGTCATTAAATTTCAAATGCACAACTAAAATTTTATGCAACTTCACAATAATATGCATTTGCACCACCTTGGCTGTAAAATTGTGTTGTACAATTCAAGAAACGCAAAAAAGAATATTTCCAATTTGTCTTTAGAAGCATAAATATTATGAAACAAAAATAGCGTTTTGCTACTACTCCTAAAATTATGCTCATCAGAAGTTCAAACATGTACATTATTCTTATCATTAGCACTATCCAGCACATTTTTTTAATGTGCAACTTCACAGTAATATGCATGTGACGTCTGATGCGGAAATACCAAACCCACAGGCATGCAAATTGACATGACGCTACTTTTAAGTTGTTTGCTAAACTCTTTCCCACAAAAAAAAAAAAAAAACAGATCAAAACAAATACATGAAGTAGTGTATAAATCTTTCACATATGATTTGGTCTGCACTTTGTGCAAGTTTACATCCACAGACCCCTAAATGTCAATTCGAAAGTAACCAGCGACGTTACTACTTTCTGACATTAAATGATACAGATACTTTAATACTAAACTTCTAAGGGAAAAATCAACCAGGCAGATTATGGATATGAAACTTACAATTATTGAAACTTAATTATTGGACATCAGAGTAAATTATTAAAGCAATGTCACACACTAAATCTTGTAATTTATGTACTCACATTTAGGATAGATGTTTATATTTTTAATGCTCCACGCACAGTTACATATTAAAACTAAAACAAATAAACTCTGAAGTACCCTCGGCGTATACATCATGGACAACACCATAGCAATTGCGTTTGCACCATACAATAGTGCAATAATTTGCAAATTACTGTGACGTAACAAGTTGACCTCCGATCAAAATACTCTAGGAGGAAAACGAATGCAGCCGAGCTTTAAACCTTTACTGTTGTAAGATGTTTTCATCAGCGGGGCCAATTATGACGTCACTTCCGTGATTGCACCCTAACGGCACAAACAGAAGCAATGTTTCGAAGCGTCTGCAACAAGGAGGTTCTGCAAGTCTTGGTCAACAGCAGCAGCGTTCCTAAAAGTTGGTAAGCAAACTTATCATGTGAAAGTTGCACCAAAGACCTTTAAGATTAAACTATTATTCTACTATCCTTGAAGGACGACCAGTTGTTGAAGGACCATAACACTTTCCTATAACAAGGGTGTGAGATACTAAAAATTGTGTGCTATTTAAGTGGAAGTGGTAGCTTTTGATTTGGAAGAGACGTAATTTCAAGTCTCACCTTCTCAGTTAAAAAAGCTTGCTCTGTCCCTGGATATCTCTTTCTACAGAAGACGAAGTGGATTGAACGGAAGTGCCAAAAATAAAAAAAAAACAAAGCAAAAAAAAAATAATAATAAAAAACTATGATATCTCTCTAATACTGCGTTGGACCTCCTCGCGATCAGATAACGGCAGCAACGCGACGGAGCGCGGACTCCACGAGCTGGTGTTGCACGTGCACAATGCCTCAGAATTCGGAGGGGCCTTTAAACTACCTTAATAGTAGTATACATTTTCAGAAACAAAATAAAATATATTTTCCGTGTTAGGAAAATGCAATGGGAACAGCCTACATTCGGAGCAATACAGTACATTATACATGAAAAGCATTTCAGCAAACATGTACAATTATTATTAATATTAGTCTTGTGAGAACAAAAATTGTAAATCAATATTCATAATTATGTAGGGTTTATTTTTACATAAGTAAAAATACAAAAAAAGTTCAACTGACACTACTTTATTTAAAGACTGCTTTAATAATTTACATGGAGTGTTAGAATAATTTATCCCACAACGTGTGTGATAAATTATGGTAAACTAGGTGTTTTAAATTACAGATAATGTTATGGTAAACTAGGTGTTTTAAATTATAGATAATGTTATAGTAAACTAGGTGTTTTAAGTTATAGATAATGTTATGGTAAACTAGGTGTTTTAAACTATATCTGGGAGGAGAGTTTGTTTCCGTAAATGATACTATAAAACAAAAACAAAAGAATTCCAGAGTAATTAGTGTTACAGCTGTAAGCTCTGCGGGTGCGGGGAAGTACAAGCGGTGTGAATGCTCGTCTATTACAAGCCACATTGGCTATAAAGTCGAATAACATGTGGGATGTGTTTTAATGTTTATACATCTAGAAAAACTGCTCGAAAAAAACTATTTAGCAGTAAATATTGTTTTTGACTGTTTGACTGAAAATTTGAATCGAGGGGACCAAAGACCTATAGGATGTGCACAGGGCCTCGACTGACCTAAGTCGGGTCCTGCTTTGAAGTACTGTGGAGACAGTGCACACCATACCTCCTGAAGCGAGTCCCGCAATTCCATAATATTCGCAGGTAGAGGATTCCTGTCATTGACGGCACGTTGAACAGCATCCCAAATGTGTTTGATGGCGTTTAAATCCGGCGAACTTTGGGGCTAGGTCAGGATACCAAATTCCGTGGAATATTCTTAGAACTTCCTACAGCAATAATCGGGTGACTGTGGACATGTACAGTGACGCATTGTCGTGTTGAAAGAGATCGCACTCGTCGGAGTGCTTGTTCATGACATGAACTAGTCCAAATGATCCCCAAGGACGGTTACGCAGTCTCCACTGGTCAAGGAGGAAAATAGACGTACATAATGGGTTCCTAATGCGTGCCAGCTGAAAACACCCAACACCATAACAGAGTCACCGTCGGCTTGCACTGTCCCTTATAAACATAAGAGATCCATTGGCTCGTGGGGCTGCCACCACACCCAGAGTTATTACCCAACGCCCCAAAAAAATTGGTAGCTGGAGTCGTTAGACCAGACTACCCATTCCAGTCATCTTGCATTCAATGGTGGTGTCTCCGAACCCAGGAGAGGAGGACAGCCTGGTGTCGTCGGGTCAGCAATGGCCCCTGGGTTGGCAGTCGGCTCCGGAACCCCATAGAACACATGGAACTTTGCACTGTGCGAAAGCGGGTGCTAATACTGGTTCCAGCATTGAATTGCGTTGAGATTTTGCGGCGATATTTCACGCCGGGCAGATGTTACAATGCGTGCGAGACGCCGCTGTCCACGGTCGTCCAGGGCTTTTCTACGGCCACACCAGTCTCGAACTCTGAATTTCCCCCCTGACTTTGTGCAGTCTCTTGATATTGTTGACGGTGTAAATCCAAATTGCGTGGTAATTTCCGATAAGGAGTGATCCATCTCTTGGGCGACGGCTATCGTACCACGTTCAAAATCGCTTAAATCCTGATAAGCTGCCATCTGAACTGCGAATGCTACTATTTGAGCTTGTGGATATATCTGCCTCTACACTGATGAGCAATTGAATTAGAGATACCTGTCTGGTAACGCGTAGCACCACCTTTCACCCTGATGACGGCGGCGATTCGTCTCGGCATGGACTTGACAAGACACCGGAAGCGTGGGCAAGCCATACAGATCCACGACCCCTGAACAAGCTCCCACAGTTCACAAAGATTTGATGGAGGGGTCAGAGCCTCGAACATCTCTCTCAATGGCATCCCAGATGTGCTCGATGGGATTGAGGTCGGGTGACCTAGCTGGACAAGGAAGCGAGGTCACGTCGGTTGAGTGTTCATCCAACCATTCGGATACAATTCGGGAGCGATGGCACGGTGCATTGTCTTGTTACAGGATGAGGTCCCTAGTGGGATGTCGAACACGCGCAAACGGGAGCAAATGGTCGTCCAGGATATCCCGGTAACGTTCACCTGTGAGGGACGATGTCACACGTACCAGGGGTCCCATTTCAGTCCACGTAAACAGTCTCCAGACGAGAATGCCCCCTCCACCAGCTTGAAGAGTACCCTGCTGGCAAGAAGGATCCATCGCTTCATGTGGTTTGCGCAGTACTCGTATCCTGCCATCCGCATGTACCAACGTGAATTACGACTCATCAGTCCAGGCAAACATTTTTCCACATGTCTAGGGTCCAGTGGCGATGTTTCCGTGCCCATGCTAATCTTTGCACCCTGTGCTGTGCGGTCAGCAGCGGTACAATCGTAGGACGATGGCTTCTGTACCCCATAGCGAGGAGATGGTTCTGGATGGTGTGGCTGCTCACACGTTTTTGTGCACCAGCGTTAAATTGCCGAGGGATTTCTTGCACTGTGGCCCGTGTATCCGCTGTTACAATGCGAGCAAGCCGACGATGACCCCGCTCGTCCACACGCTGTTGTCCACGGCAGTTGGACCTTGCAGGGATGGTTTTACCGGATTCGATGTACTCACGGCGCACCCGTGACATAATGGCTCGTGAAAATCCCAGTGCATGCACGATTTCCGAGATGGAGTGACCCATTCGTCGGGCCCCGACAATTTGCCCACGATAAAATGCGCTTAGATCCTTCGTCTTACCCATACTGCATCCGACTCTTACTGATTCCCGTCGCATCACTCCTTATATTGTCGGATCGCTGCCTACGTCATGTCGTTTCCGTTTACAGGGCCGCCCACAGCGTCACATTTGCATAACGCCAGCTGTCTCTAATTCAATTGCTCTTCAGTGTACAGTATATATACGTCGTTTGCGGACGATACAATTTACCCCATCGGTGTGATGCCACGTAATATGTAGAAATGGTAGCACCCTTCACAGGTTTTTTTTTTTTTTTGGCACTTCAGTGTTTATGTGAAATGCTTGGTTATATTAATCCTTTTAGAATATAAAGAACAAAGAATGTAATCGACTTTTTTTCTCTTTGCGTAAAATTTCCTTTGTAAGAAATTTTTAACAGAGAATTTTTCTTCAATGAGACTGTTATTTTTGTTTTTGCTGTTGTTGTTGTTATGATGTTTAATGACCATCGTGAGCCACTGAATGAGCTATAAGCAGTTGCCCGACCATATTTTGTGACCACTGCAAACAGTTCCAGTGGTGAAAATGTTTCCCAACGGTTATCTTTGGCACTGGTGGATAAAACCTTAGAGATGTAGGAAAGGTTGCCGGGGGGAGGGGATGATAGAGACTTTGTGGAAGGGTCACACAAACTGCCAGTGCTGCCCCTTCCTAGCATTGCACAGCTTTTTAAGTAATTTTTCAATCGAAAAGGTTGTGCAAAATTTCTAAATCACAGAGAGGGAAAACCAACTGAAAATTCAGCACTGTTTTCCCAGGGTTCACTTCTGTTTGGTGAGGATACCCTGCCTAATAATTTTACACTGCTGGCCACCCAAAATGCAACGCCAACAAGGAAGCATCCGATTGGCCTGAAATTCGCATCATGCGTCGCCCGCGAAAGGACATGCAAACGATTAGCATTGCAGGGCATATGCAACTCATGTGCGCCCGGTACGCCACCGAGAAACACTATAAGAAGGGTGCACAGAAGGCGGGATGTAAGTAGTGGAAGTGTGTTGTGCTGCCAGACCTGTGCGTGGGAAGCTTCCTGTTGCCTCGTCGCAGAACACGGCAGTCATTCCAGCAACTTTCGGAGTTCGACAGAGGACGAATAGTGGCTTATCGCGACAGTGGTTTATCGTACCAAGACATCGGTGCCCGTGTGGGACGACATCCAGCCACAGTGAGGCGAGTATGGAATCGGTGGGTGCAGGAGAGACGGACGGACCGACGTGAGCGATTGCCACAGCCATGGCACACAACCGAACGAGAGGACCGGCATGGTGTGCGGCGGGCATTGACGACTCGCACCGCCACATCACGAACGTTAGCGTAGGAATTACGGTGTGTTGCGCAACAACCTGTGTCAGCACGCACCGTTCGACGTCGTCTGCAGGAGCGGGGACTTGTCGTACGGCGCCCATTGCTCCGATTACCATTGACGTTACATCACCGGCGAGTGCGGCGGCAGTGGGCCGTTGAACGCCGCACCTGGACTATGGAATATAGCACGACATTGTCTTCTCCGATGAATCCCGCTTCTACCTGCAACACTACGATGGTCGGATCCGCGTGTGGCGGCACCGCGGCGAGAGACTGTATGACGCCTGCATTATACATTGCCATACCGGTCCGTCGCCTGGCGTTATGGTTTGGGGCGAAATTGAATATGACACCCGCACCCCTCTGGTACGCATCACCAGTACACTTAACAGCCACCGCTACATCTCTGACGTTTTGGAGCCTGTAGTCCTCCCTTACCTGCAGGACCTTCCAGCGGTCACGTTTCAACAGGACAATGCGCGCCGCCATGTGGCACGCATCGTGCAACAGTTTTTCACGGCCCTCAAGGTGTCACTGCTGCCGTGGCCCGCCTGTTCTCCTGATATGTCACCCATCGAACACGTCTGGTCGCTATTCGGCAACCGAGTGGCCTGGCAAGCACCACACGCGGCTACGCATGATGAACTGTGGCAACGTGTGGAAGCAGCCTGGACCGACATACCCCAAGCCCATACCCAAAGCCTCTTTCGTTCGATGCCGCGGCGTATAGCGGCCGTTATTGCCAACCATGGGGGCCACACGAACTATTGATGTCTGCGTGTTCCGCAAGTCGCACGGGACTGTAAGCTAAATCGTTTCATCTTTGTATCTGTTGTTATGTGTCCAGTAAATCTGGCTTTGCTATCTCGTGTCCTTCTTGGTGTTGCATTTTGGGTGGCCATCAGTGTATATCACAAACTCAACCGCCTGCTTTGCGAGGAAACGAGCTCCACTCTTTTTAAATATCAAGTCCGGATAGAATCTTTGGAAATAAATTTGAACCCTTCTATTCGGGTGGCTTAATTTAATAGAAAAAGTTCTAGCTTGAATCATTCCTATATGTAATATGACCGACAATTCCTCTTTAAAATATCGGTGGTTTTTTTTCGCAATTCATGATTCCACTTCTTTTGAAAGGATCTTTCATTTATTTCACTTCATGAAGTCATTCCTGCGCCATTCATTGTCTTACTGGTGATTTTCTCTTGAAAGTTTGTGGAAATATTATATTAAACAAAGTACACCCATTGCTTTCTATGATCAGTCAAAATTCCTTTGTCCTCCTGCTCTCAGGTTTCTATATTTCTGAAGCTAGGTGTTTTTTTATAATCTGCTCTCGCTCTCTCTCTCTCAATGTACATGAAGCACAGGTGGTGTTCTTTAAATAGTGCATTATCATGAAAGTGGTGGTTTTGCTTTAAAAGTTCACCCAGGTTCAGTGGCGCCCATATGAGTACTTTTAGGAGGGGGAAGGGGGGGGGGGGGCTAAGAAAAATCCTGAAATCCTGACCTCCTTCAAGGCTGTCAAACATTTTAGCAAATGTACAAGATACTAAAATACAACAAAAATAAAGAAGTTTGATAACTGCAATCAAATCATTAATATCTTATTTAAAAAAAAAGGTTTAAAAAAGGTTTTGCCTATTTTAGTGCTTTAAATTTATCAAAAATTTGGCTATACCAACTGTTCCTCCCCCTTATGGGTGCCCTTGCCCAGGTTTCATGGGTTGGGCTCGTATGCAATTTGTATTTTCCATATTTAAACTCAGTAGGCAAAACATTCGAGATAGGGGTGATGGTTAGTTGACATGGGCATCTACCGCGCAGAGTGGAACAGACCCAAACCGAACGCAGGCGATAAATAATCTGACAGCAGGGCTGTCCAGTGTATCGCAATCGATGAACTTGGTGATATGAGCGACTTTGATCGTGGATGTATTGTCGGCGCAAGGCACATGGGTCATTCTATCGCTCAAGTGATAAGAACCCTGGGGTTCACGAGGGCAACTGTATCAAGGGCATACCGGAAGTATACGATCGTCGGACGTATCAGCGCCTAGAGAGCAAGTGGAGGATGAACACACGCCACTGGTGACGGGGGTCGACGTAGATTGTCCAAGCTCGTACAGGCCGACCGCTTGACTACGGCGGCGTAAATCCCATCCAGATAATGTGTCGAACGCCCAAGATGCGTCAGCAAGCAGGCGGTAGGGCGCACGATGTATGCCCTGGGCTACGGGAGCTGACTATACTCGTGTGTCATTGTTGACTGCTCGTCGACGGAAATTATACCTTGTCTGGTGCCGGGAACATCAAAACGGGATCTCTGTGGAGTGAGGCCATGTCGTTAGGTCAGAATCCCATTTTTAGCTGTATCGAGCAGACCGGACGGTACGGGTGTGGCGTTGACAGCATGAGGCCATGGCGCAGTCGTGCCAGGTTGTCTCTGTTCAAAGCGGTGATAACTCTGTGATGGTTTGAGGAGCCTTTTCAATGGACACTTAATGTATCTGGAGGGGTCCTTAACCGCTGCGCGCTACCAGCATGATTCCCTACACGCTTTCACGGACTACTAGCCGATCACGGACATGCTTTCATGGCCTTCGCGCATCCTGCGGCCTATGGTCTGTTCCAGCAAGACAATGCTCCGTCCCACCAGGCTGTAACCACCCAAGCCTGGCTCGAGGAACACTCGTGTGAGTTTGGAAACATACAGTGGCCTGCAAGGTTCCCGGGTTTAAACCCTGTAGATGTTCTCAGGGATGCCTTGGAGCGGAACATCAGATCCACGGATCCTGGACCGACATTTCGACCGGAGTTGTGGGCAATGCTGCAATAGGCATGGCTGGCATTACTTCCGGAAATCCTTGGACATCTGATCGAGTCGATGCCTCGGCGTGTACCGGCTGTTATTCACTCTAGAGGAGGACCAATACTGCATTAGGTAGGTATCTCTAACCTTTTATTCATTGAGTGTATTTTCTGCAGGCTGCTAGTGCGCTCTGCGGACGAGAGAGATAATCCCTCATCCTCTGATTTCTCTTGGGGTTGGGCGGCGGTCATTTTCATTTTTGGTCAGTGGTAGGTGGACAAGTCAACCTTAAGATAGAAGCCAGAGCAGAAATTTTGAGGGTTCGATCCCCCCTCCCCCCTCGACTCCCGGCTCTTAGAGGGTGTTTTTAAATCAGCGTGAAATTCTCTTCCAGAAGTTAAAGAGATTATAATGAGTGGTACTCGGTCCATCTGCTGCTTAAAAGCGCTGTTAACCAAAAAAAAAAAAAAAAAAAATAAGAAAAAAAGAAAGATGACACCGAGTTTTCGGTTGTACGTCTTTAAAATCCTTTTTTTCGGTAAGCACGTCTTTTGAATCCTTTCCGACAACAAAAATATATTTTAAAGCAGGAGATTTAGAAAATCTAAAAATTCAGCAAAAAAAAAAAAAAAAAAAAAAAAAATACAGTTATACCATCTAGGAAAAAACTGTTCATAATCAGAGCTCGAAATGGAAATTTCGAAGTGCGGTATGTTTATGTTTAGCTAAAAACATCGGGAAAAAATACCTTCGCCAGAAAATCTCCAAAACTGAAAAAATAAAAGAAATCCCTGGAGGAAAAACTCTTTTGTATGAAAATGTAATTGACAATTCCGTGAAATACTGTGCTACTGCACCATCAGTCAAACGATTATTTCAGTTAGTTGGTTTGTGGATCCAGCAGGCATTACTTATGCTACACCGAGGACTGGTTAGACCACAGTGGGTTAGACTTGTTTTGAACGAGGAGTATATAATCCGGGACCAACAGATCAACGAGACTTCCGATTTCCAATTTCCGAACCTCGGCTAATCATTTGTGATTCAGCCGTACTTGAACCCAGAACTTTTAGGTCCGAGCTGTGAAGACATCCCACTTCCAATAGGGACTTTCATGAAGTAGAAATTTGGGCAATTAGAATCTCCGCAATCAGAATGAATGTTCAGTCTTAAATTATAATAGCAATCTCACCACCCTAAAAAAGAAAGAAATAAAAAGTCCGAAGAGGGAAAAGTTCATACTCATTGTGTGATGCAAAACAAAATTTGTGTTTAATCTATTATTCTCAATTCTTCTTTCTATGAAGAAACTTTTCAAATTGAATATACTAAATTAATGATATAGTAAAATTTACGGACATCATTAGTGGGATGATATGGGACTTGGGCAGGATGCGATCATGCGCTACAGCAGGGGCGTATATAGCATTTTTTTCCGGGATGGAACGACGAAAAATGAAAGTTTTTGAAATCCACCAGAAAAAAAATAAACTTTAATGAAAAATAGAAGAAAAAGTTAAAGCATTATTCCACTAATGTAAGTTGATGCATTTTTATTAAATTAAGACATTTTTTTTTCTAATGTAAATCCCATTTTAATCCAAAACATTAAAAACTGAAGCATTTTCGGGGAGGGGGGACCAAGGTGTCCTTGTCCTTCCCTTTACATACACCCCAGCGTTATGGGTAGCTTCATTTCCGTCTTTCCAAGAATTGAACTTACAGCTCTCACCACTCCTCTGTCCTTTATGATTTCCACCAGAGCCGGCCCTGTGTAATATGGTGCCCCTTATCAGGGTCCAGCTCCTTAACATCCTAAATAAATATTCTGGGAGGGTCTTTGATTTGGAACGATTCAACTAACGAGATATTCACTGATATTCAACACTTTTACAAAACCTCCTTCAATTACAGATTTAAGATAATTTCATTTTCCTTGCTTTCATTTCAGCGACAGTTGTCACTGATTTTGATAGGTCAATCTTCTGAACAATGCCGTTTTCTGTAGACAACACAGCAAATGAAGATAGTCTATTGTCAGTCATTGTAGACCTCAGATGATTTCTGATTAGTTTCAGCTAAGAGAAAGAACGCTCCGCACTCACTACAGTTACTGGAACTGTCAGAAGGATTCGCAAAGCAATCCAGATGTTGGAGAAATTATCCTGCATTTTCATTTCGAGAAGAAACTGCAATGCTTCTGGAGGGTTGACAATTTAGTTTCAGACAGCATGATGAACTTGAAGTGTTTTAGCTCTTGTGCTAATTCTACAACATTTATGTCTCATGAGGCTCGGTCACTTAAAGCATGGTGTGAATCCATGCAATGAGCTTCCAAGTTCTACGGCAGACATGTTAAGTTGAATAGGAAACCCCATAACTTAGTGCATATAAGCATTTGCTCAAACCGCTCATTTAAGACACTTTGAGCTTTGTCAACTGTGGCAAAGAAGAAATCTCGTTTAAATTTTCGTTCTGCTGTTTCCACTTATTTATCTTCCACCTCGTAATCAAACATCTTTATACGTTTTCTCCTTCTGGTTTCTCGGAAAACTGCCTTTGCGCTCAGGCTCTCTGCACTTTTTACAGGTTTCAGTTTCACTTCATCGTAGTCATTGTCTCTGAAATCCATGATAAAAATAATTGTGCCCTCTATCATAGCTGTAGCAACAATTAGGTCACAAACAGCATTTTGTTTGCGTTTGCTGATGTTATTCACTTGGTACAGTAGATCATACCCCACATGGAGTTCAACTAAGAATTTAAAATAGCATAAATTTTCTGCGAGGCAATAAATCTCGTGCTTCACTTCCCGGTCGACAGATGAGTTTGTGTTTTCATAGATCTCTATCAAGCTATCATGCATTTGTTTTGTCTGAATGCAGATAGTTTTGACCGTGTCGATTCTACTTTTCCATCTTGTCGTGCAGAGTGGCTTGACGGTAAGTGTTGGAACGTGCTTCAAGAGAACACTCCATCTTTGTGTTGAAGCAGAAAAAAGTGCGTATATTCTTTGGAGCACTCCAAAGAGAGTGATTGCTTCGGTGGATACTGACGCTGTGTCTGTCACATATCACCAAATTTAAGGAATGGCATCCGCAAGGAAGGTAGAATACTCGAGGGTTCATCTGCAATACCCTCGCCTGCACGCCTTCGATTTTTCCTTTCATATTTGAAACATTGTCGTATCCTTGGCCTCTTAAGTTATTAAAATCTAAATTGTTCTCCTGCAAAGTTTCTAGAAGAAGTTCAGTTATTCCTTTTCCTGTGACCTCATTTGCCTCTTTAAAAGCTAAAAAATGTTCTTTTACAGGGATTTCATCGTTACTGAAATCTGTAAACCTGATAATCACAAAAAGCTTTCCCGAGCGGCTCACATCTGGACTGAAATCCGAAATGACAGAAGTATTTTGATTGCTTGGCTCTTTTACGGATGTCCATTAATACTTCATTTGCCATCAAATTGATGATCTTATTTTTTTTACAGTTTTCCACCAATAAAGGTCTGCTATAGAGCCATCTTGTATTCTCCACAGGTGTTCTCGCATTGTATCGTCTAACTGCCCAAAAAATTCAACAAGTCCAAGGAAGTTCCCTTTATTAGCTGCAAAGGGTTTGTCTGACGACACCCTGAAAGCAAGATTGTGCTCAGACAAATAAAGAACAAATCCAGCAATGATCGACACTGTCACTGCACGATTGAAACCTAATAAAACAAAATCACATTAAAGGTTTATTACATTAAAATATATTATTTACTAGTTAAATCTACGAGATCTTTCGGGCCGTCAAACGTGCCTATTCAGGTAAAACGCAAGGGAGGTATATGCACAGCAGGGACTTATATACAGTTGGCTGTTGGTTTGTGACTTAAAATAGCCATCCAGGCGCATGCTCAAAGGGTTAGAGTTGAGCATGCAACTCTAACTCTTTTCAACATTGTTGTTACAGTTCCTTGCATTTACCTGAAGATAGGCACGTTTGACGGCCCGAAAGATCTCGTAGATTTAACTTGTAAATAAGATATTTTAATGTAATAAACCTTTAATGTGATCTTGTTTTATTAGGTTTAAATCGTGCAGTGACACTGTCGATTATTGTTGGATTATTTGAATGGTGCACGAAAACTGATTCTGAAATAAAGAACTATTGCCAATAGTCTTTTCAAGACGGCTTTTCAATGCCCCACTTTACGATTTATCGTAGTCCTTTGCAGGGCATCAACACACTTGTTGATCTTGAGCCTTTTTCTGTTTCAGTCCAAGTACAATATGCCGAAGAATGACTACGGGATTCTCATGTTCTTTGAGACGATCAGCGAGGTGCTTCCAGTCGTCGTAACCAGTTGTTCCTAGCTGTGACGGTTTTGTAGCAGGGAAAAGTTTACAACACAGACAAAATATACGGTTCGTCTGATTTGAATATACCAGCCATCGCTCTTTCAACTCTTCACCATTCGGTAACTTTCTTATGAAGTGTTTAGCAGAAAACTGGCGACCTTTGTCATCTACTGGGAAATATTTCTTCTCAAGGCTTTGAATTTATAGTCCGATTCCAATCATAAGAACAGTGTCAATGAATGACGAAGTGATATTGCCTGGATAGTTGGCAGGGTCTGTGAAGTCAATATCGGACAAAGAGGAGGAGGCACGTATCTGTTGATATTGTTCTTCATTCTGTATGGTTTTCTGTGTGAAGTTCTGAGTTGGATCTGAAGTATATTTCTTCGAGCAGTGGGCATCAAAAGACTCTTCTTTCGGCTGGTTTTCCTCTTCAGCAGCAATCCGAGTGCGATCTGTTGAATTCTCGGTGACATCAAGTTCATCAGCTAAAAAGCAGTGGTTGTGATCAGGATCAGATGCTTGCTGTTCCTCAGGAGGTTTTTGAAAAAAACTTCGCAAACTTTCAGGGGATATTTGTTCTTCCGCTTGTCTCTCTGCCTTCCTTTTCCGGTGCTGATAACCAGATAGTTTTGTCCTTTTCGTATTTCAGCACCTGGAAAGAATTTAAGAAACACTTTAAAATCGACGCACACGCTGTTTGAAAAAAAGGCAAAATATGCAGCCAAATATGCACTGAAACGTCCTCGGAAAGCTCGGATCATATGCACTCAAACGTCCATGGGCTTCTCCCTACCTTTTCTCTTTGACCTTAACTCAGGTCAGGCGATTTTCGTCGACCAATCACAGCAAGCCACACTCCGCCGATTAAAAGAGCACTTGTTTTCGCTCCGATCAAGGTAAAGGTCGCCAGACCCCAGTGCATAAGCACTGAAGAATTATTTTGCCGAATACAAAAAAAAAAAAAAATGTCAGAAACAAAAGTTAAAAAGAAAATGCATCACAAATAACATAGGCACAACAAATGTTTTACGAAAAGTGTCTTACCGAGGACGGGTAGGTTCGAAATCCGTACAGTGGCCGAAATTTATTAAAAATGTGGAAATATTTTCGAAATAATTACATATAGCAGCTGATATTGAATCAAAGTTAATATAGAATCAAAATGCAAAAAAAAAAAATTGAGCATTTGCAAGAATACTGTTGCATAGCAAAGTTTTACCGACTTATTTAGATTGCATATTTGAATCAACCCTCGCAAAGCTCAGCTAAGATATGCCATGCGACCTCGCTAAACTCTAATCTCTCTGCTCTTTGTAAAGCGCTGGTATTAATATATAAAGAAGAAGTGTATAATATACTACTTATTTCTATTTCATGCGCAGAAGAGTAAACTCAGTTCACTGGAGAGAAAACTGTACAGATCATTCTCATTCGAACGTACACATAAACGCAATACTTGTATTTCATTCTGTTCTTGCTATTAACAGAAAATTTCCTTCACAATGTGCTCAAAATTATTGTGAAACATGCAAAATATGCGCAACCAAACACCTTTGGTGCCCAGCTTTTTAGACATGCTGAAATATGCAGAGTACGAAAAATATGCCTTGTTCAAGAAAGTCACAAAGCTAACAAAAACCAATGCAGACGGAAAATTCCCGAAATCGATGCGTTATTAAGATTAGCCGTGGCCAACGAGATAAATGAAGGCTTGAGCAGCTGGTTTGGGAAGAGCTGCAACGTCACGACCATCGTTTCTTCTAATCGCTCTAGTCTTATCTCCGGCGCATTCTTCAATCTGCTTAAAGTCGCGGAAGTGCATTATTTCCTGTTTTTCCACAGAACTGGTCATTCGGTGTAGCTCATGGTTGTTTTCTTATTATTTTATATTTGTTGAAAGTTTTGTAGTTATTGAAAAATGCCTGATCGATCAGGAACATTAAGTGAAGAAACATTTTTCGCCTTTAGAGATGAGATTTGGGCAGTGCCGTCAAATGAGCGGCGGCAATTATCATATCTCTGTACAGCAAATTTTAGAATCGGAGAGGAAACTGCGAATAAAAAGTATTCTCCGACTGCGCTCAAACAGTCTAGGAAATATTACTGTAAAAGTTTTGTTTTCATCTTTTTCAGGACAATGTGAAACGGAAATAGATACTACACCGTTTTTCATTATACTGGAAGAAATTGATGTTAATATGATTTGCAGAGATGGCCCAGCCGTTTTGATTTACATAGTAGGTTACTGCATTCATAAACTCGATGTTAGATGTCCTTTATGCAGATCGTTTTTTTTTTTCTCAACCAAGGAAGAAAATATCCAAATCACTGGTGATGACGTAAAGAAACATTTAACAAATGATGAAGTGTATTTTAACTTGCTTAACCGAGGTGGCTTGAAATATCCGTCGCCTGAAGCAGTGGCATACGTGATCTTCCAGAAACTTCTTTCCAAAAAGTATGAAGATTTGTTTTTAAATCCAATGTTCAGCCTTCCATAGTTGTACAACTAACTAAAATGTTTTTGGAGAAAAGTAAAGACATCTCTTCTTGTAGCGAATGCATTTGCTATGACATCTCTTTTTGTGGTGAATGCATTCAATGTGAAAGTGGATTTTCCTATTTTTTCATCAAAGTTATTAGAACATTTGCAAACATATGCTTGAGCAATTACACTAAAGTTTTAGCTGACCGCAAATTTAATGCTTCTGATGAAAGAAAAGTGAAAAAATTTAAGTGCCAGTAATTAAACTGTGAAATGGAAATTCAAAAATCACTTTTTTTGTTATTGAAACCATGTCGTTTTGGAACAAAGGTCAGAATATTTTAAATTCCAAAACGTTTGTTTCGATCATACGCCAAGAAAAGGTAAGTCATTTAAATTTTCAGAAACCAATTAAACTTCCAAAAAAGTTATTTAATTACTATATATATTTTGATAAAAAGTATTTATTTGCTACTTTAAGTAATTAGGTATATATTTATATATATTTTAATTTCAGATAATTATGTACTTCGTAATCTTTGTATTACTTTAGTTTACGTGTTTGGTTGTAGTTAGAGTTAATCGAGATTCTTTGAATTTCGAACATAAAAGTAATCATATAAACCTTGCAGGAATGAACAGATTTAGCGACATTATCAGTTTTATCTGTTAAAGATTCTATGTTTACATTTGTTTTCTTGTTGATCCAAGAGCCAAACAGTTAGCGCAGAGAAGTAATAACCTAATCTGGCCGCCCCGGTGGCGCAGTGGTCTAAGCGATGGCCTCTGATCATTCGTCCGAAAGGGGTTCGGGTTCGAATCCCGGTGAGGCATGGATGTTGTGTTTGTCTTACGGCACTGGCTCTTTCCCTTCTCTGGAACCAGTGACCCTAAATTAGGGACGGGCGACGGCTTATAGCCCATTGAGTTGCTCACGGTGGCCGTTAAACCAACAATAAAAAAAAAAAGTAATTATCTTCCGAAAAATCGCTGTGCTGTGTGAAACGAGGGACGGTGCTGCTGACGTCACAAAAAGCTGCCCGGGCCTTCAGAATCTCGTTGCCCACGGATTAGCATCCGGCAACCGATACTCCTACCTCATTGGTCAGTTTGAAAACGGCGGCATGCATGAATGACTGGAAATGTTCTAGAATAAAAGATGTTTCCGCAATAATTTTTGGAAGAGTGATATATATATATTTTTTTAATTTTAGTGCACATCTCAAGATTTGTTTCTTTATTACCATATTTCGAGTTTTATTTTTTCGTCGCCCCGACGCCTTCGGCGCCCTGGGGCGTGTGCCCCACTCAAAGGTCGGCCCTGGTTCCCACACAGCTATTTCTCAAAAGCGCGAAACATATGTAAGGTTTCTATGTTTAAGAATGCGTGCTGGTAAGTAAGGGACAAAAAGAAAAAAAATCATTCAGCAGTTCACACTTCTAAAATTAGTGCCGGTATGTAAATTCCGGGTAAAAAAAGTGCCGGTATGTTAAGATACTAGGAAAAAAGAAGTGTCGGTATGACATACCGGCGTATACCGGCCCATTTCGAGCACTGTAGTCATAATTTAAAATACGTATTGTTAGCAGGGTTATATATAGTTAATGGTACCTGTAAAAAAATCAACCCGATTTTTACAATCGATAAAGCATCTAGAAATGAAAATAGCTACACACACACACACCTACTAGCGCCTGAACAATAGAAAACTAATGAATTGCGCACAAAAAGTTTTTAATATCAGAAGAAAGTTATCAGAGACAAAGGGGTTTTCAAGTCCTACAGTTAGAAGAAGAGACACGATATAACTTTACACCCCCAAACGGAAAAAATTTGTGTTACTTAAAGAAGAAAATGGGTTCAAGCCACTCTTCATAATAAAAAGCATTCAGAAAGAATGTTTTAAAAATGGATTTTTAGAATCTAATAAACTCTTTCGAATACGAATGTATGATAACGCCCTCTGGCGGAATAGTTTTGAATAATGGAAAAGTAGAAAATGTGCTAAAAGTATGAGGTATTCTTCATAGAAAAAGCTTTGCTGAAGAAAAGGAATTTTTCGAATACGTCTCTTGGAAGCAGAAATAGCAAGAAAAACTTCTTGCCATTTACACCCCTAAGCGGAAAAATTGTAAATTATTTAAAGTGGATAATATTTCCTATCTTTACTGTAGCGAATGACATATAGTACAAAATTAATTTCTTCTATACAGGATTTTAAAAAGCGGAGATACGGTTGCTAACAGAAATACACATTAACACCACTGTCTGAACTGTCAACTGCAAAAAACCTATGAGTACAGTCAAAGTGTTCCACATGATGAATGGTATTCGGCATTGAATTGTTTTTTTAAATCAGCCTTTTAGATGCAGGTATATCAGAAAAATAGATTAAACATTTGCACTCGTAGCGGGGAAATTTTGCATGATTTTAGGCAGAAATTACCCACAAAATGTCTTGGTAGTTGATAGTACCTGATCGAAAAAATATTTTGTAAATCGAATTTTTAGACGAATAGGTATAGCTGCAAATATGCTGTAAGCGAAGATGATATACACTATCTAAAATTGTGCGTTAAGAAAAAATTGCAATAGATGTGAAACATTTTGCACCTGGAACACTCTCCGACAAAGCAAGAATTTTTCAAATCCGACTGTTAGAAGCAGAGATATCGGCAAAAATATGATGTTAAACTATGTTCCTTGGCGGAGAAACTATATATTATTTGAAGCAGAAAGTGTTCTCAAAACGATTTTCGTGATAAACGGTATCTGATCGCCAAAGAATATTTACAATCGAGTTTTCAGATGCGTAGATATTGCTGCAAATTCATCAGAAACATAATTATGTCCTTACTCCCCTAGTAACAAAACCGTTCTTTACAAAAATTAAAAACTATGTGCCGAGCATTTCCCAACAAGAGCTCTACCCGATGCAAAAAGGATTTCACTACTTGATTTTTAGAGGAAGAGATAACGCTCCTAGCGGAAAAATTGATAGAAAAGAATCTATCCACAGTAGTCTTCGTTTGAAATGGTATCGGAGGAAAGAAAGGATTTTTTCATTTGGATATTTGGAAGCAATGATATGGATTAAAATGCATTTAGAATTAGATAGCATCTGCATTTACGCCCTATGCGGCGAAGTCATGCATCGCCAAAAAAAAAAAAAAAAAAAAACGAAGGAAAAACAAAACAAAACTGAAGGTCGTTCTCACATTTTAAGTTCCCCAATGTAAAGATAATTTTTCAAATCGGACTAATAGTTATGTCGATCCACAGGGGGACGGACGGACAAAGTGATAACATAACATAAGCACGTAGTGGGACCTCAGTCATACGTTATTCAGTTATATGTTTTTTACCTTTTATATGTAATTGTACGCTAGTCGCGATATTTTGCTGCAGTTTCTATCGCTTTTCCAATTCGGTTATACGTAATTCATTTCGGTTATACGCTTTTTTGAGGTTATACATCAGACTCTAAATTTCAGATTATACAAAATACACAGTTCTTTGATTTTTTCATACGTAATCCGGTATATTACAGCTTTGAGAGAATCGAGCCAGTGTTTTTTTCTTTTTTCTGTCCTTAAAATAGGAGATGCAATGAAAAATTTACCAAATAACATTCACATAATTTTCCATTTTCTCTGAACAAGAAATTTGAAACAAGAAAAGATTAGTAAATATTTTACTCAGCACTAATGCTAAACCAACTAGTGGACAAACTGCTTTGAAAACATCGATGCTTATAAGTCAAGGATGTGTAATATGGGTATTAAATATAAAACAAATCGGATTGGGATTCACTATCTAGTATTTTAAAGGTAAGGTTTTCATTTTTCTTATATTGAAAATACACGGTCGAGTCACATTATTGTGACCACCAGCTAATATCCGGAGTAACCGCCGTGTGCAGCGCGGATAGCAGTTAGACGGGCTGGGAGTGACTCAATAAGGTGCTGGAAGGTTTTCACAGGTATGTGGAGCCATGCTGACGGCAGTGCATCTGACAGCTGCTGGAGAGTGCGTGGTGGAGGATCCATAGAGCGAACAGCACGATCGAGGTGGTCCCACAGATGCTCAATTGGGTTTAAGTCTGGGGAATTAGGGGGCCAGAGAAGTACTTTGAAGTCTTCATCGTGCTCTTCCAACCACTCTCGGACATTTCTAGCTGTGTGACACGTCGCATTGTCGTGCTGGAAGATCCCATCTGCCCCCATAAAAGACAATTAGCATGTACGGGTGTACGTGGTCTGCAAGGATGGATTCATAACGAAATCGGTCCATAGTGCCTTCCGCAGGTATGAGTGGACCCAGAGGACGCCACAAAAACATTCCCCAGACCATAACGCTTCCCCCACCAGCTTGTGTTCTTCCACAATCACGACAGACTTTAACCACAGTAGCACGCGAACAGTTAACAAACTGCGCTGTTTCAGAAATACGGCCACCCTTGGCCCGAAAGCCGATAATCATCCCTTTTTGCAAATCTGATAAATCTCTCCTTGCATCAATGACAGCAACGAGTGATATGTTTTCAGATCAAATGATGATCATATGTAGAGGATTTTAGGAATAGAGTGTCTGACCCCAGGTCTTAAACAACCCTTACAAATAGGAAGCTAAAAGATTTGGGCTAGAGTGTCCGATAGGAAAGTGACACGGAAGCGAAGTAGAAAGGGGAGGAAGACGCCCTTATTTATTACCGGGGGCCAGTACCCGGGGTCCGACGGCTTAACGTGCCCATCCGACGCACGGCGGATATTTAGGGGATCGAGCGCTCGTACCTGCTGGGATCGAACCTGAGGTCCTTTCCGTGGCAGTCACGAACGTTGCCCACTAGGCCACCCGCGGCCCGATATGTCTTCAGATCATGATCATGATCATATGTAAAGGATTTTAGGAAGGGAGTGTCTGACCCCAGGTCTTAAACAACCCTTAGAAATAGGAAACTAGGAGATTTGGGCTAGAGTGCCCGATAGGAAAGCGATACGGAAGCAAGGTAGAAAGGGTGAGGAAGACGCCTTTATTTATTACCGGGGGGCCAGTACCCGGGGTCCGACGGCTTAACGTGCCCATCCGACGCACGGCGGGTATTTAGTGGTTCAAACGTTCGTACCTGCTCAGGATAGAACCTGGGGCCCTTTCCGTGACAATCACGAACGCTGACCACTAGGCCACCCGCTGCCCTGTGTTTTCAGAATGCCTGCAGTACACCTTATATACCCTCCAAGCCAGATCACGACACGTGCCTTCTTTCATTGGCTACGCGTTGTTGACGTCAAAAGTAGGAGGTGGTCACAATAATGTGACTCGATTGTGTATAAACTCTATTGAATTTCTTAACCGAGTTGTTACAATGAATTTAGAATAAAAGAAATGCAAAAGTCAAAATAAACACAGGCTTGTAGCAAACAAAGTATTCGTGCACTAATATACTCTTACATCGTTGTTACGACCCATCCCCGCCATTAATTTAGTAATTAATGGGCGTGGTGGATGTATGAAATTAATTAAGTATTAATTATGTTCGAGGCTTGATTGGAGTTTAAAAGTGTAAACAGCAGAGAAAGTTTTATCTGGGGATAGGACAGAAAGGAGGCGAAGCATTCCCTCTGGCTGGGTGGTTTAGAGTTCCTAGCGCGCTGTTAGGTCATAAATATTAGGGCGCAGCTGACGGCCAGTCTCAACAGGGAAGGAGTTACATTTCGAAGAGGTGCCACTTGAGTAGAAATGGATGAAGATGGGGGACAAAAGGTTTAGCGAATAATCGTAAGTTCGTCGATTGTTTGGGGCATTTTCGAGAACGATTGCTCTCTGTGTGGGCCGTGCACAAAACTAAGATTTCGCACTTATCGTGAAAATAAGGAAGGAAATTTAGTTGTCTGTACGCTCTCCGATGTGAAAGGCTGGATGCCTTGGATCTGCTGTATGAATTGGGATAAATGAAGCAGCGAATCACCCTTTATTTGGTAAGAAACGGAGGACAACTCGAGGCAGCTGGATATGCCAGATTTGCCATAAAGACAGCGGAATGCCTAAATCCGCGTGATAGAGCATCAATTTCTAGGCTGGAGCCTAATGGAAATTAGCGACTGGTTGGCCGAATGAAAGCAAAGTTGCAGAGGAATTAAGAAGTCTGCGAGTGGACAGTGGTCATTCCAATGAGAAGCGAAGCTCGGGTTCGAATGCCAACCACTGCAGTGTGGAATCATCATCCCCATTCATCCCCTACTGTGGAGGAAGTGAAGAATCGCGCTTATCTTACGAGGCGAAGCGATGCTCCCTCAACAAACGCCTGGATGTGTGTGTGTGTGTGTGTGTGTATGAGTACGGTAGCGCCAGGGGACGCAGCTCCTGCAATAAAATCTTCCATGTAAAAAAAGGAGATGTGTAGTGTATTACTTTACTGGTGCAATCACAATTTGGATTTATTCTGGGCAGCATCCATGTAAGTAGAAACATTTTGTTTTTATTGTTACATCTGCTACGCAGTTAGTTGAGGAACTGAACTAATATATTGCAAGAACTGAACTGAGAAATAGTAGGACTGAACTGTGGAATTTAAATTCATTAAAACTATCTCGCGGGAACTGATTTAGGTCCAAGTTGACCCAATACTTATGTTCAGAAGACAGCTAACATTTTGGTGCCAGCGGCGGTATCAATATGTTAGCGTAATCCAAAATTATGTGCCTCCCCTTTTTGGAACATTAAAAATTTGACAATAATATTTAACCTTTCGAAATTTCTTTTTTGCGGCTTTTACATTTATACGTTTTTTAGAGCCATCCCCCAGGGTTCGCGAAGCTGGTCCCAGTTGAAAAAAACCACCTGTTTTTTTTCAAAACCAGATTCTATTTTTGCTTTTACACTATTCTAAATTTAATGACACCCAATATAATATTTTCTTTTACAATTAGTTTGACCGACCAACTTCGTGCATTACCTGCTGAGAAACAGAGATTAAATTTAGGAGAGAGACGGATACCATTGTTGTAGCTGTTCTCTCGGCGCATGGGGGCTAGGGGAGGGGAGCGACTTTTTTCGTAAACAACCTTTAATTATTAATTCTTCCCGCTGTTTTTGGCCAGCTCTCGTGAAACGTGAAAAATCTGCTTTCCGAGCTCTTCGCTAAATATGTTACTGAAAGAAACTACGCTTGATAACGCCGGAGTTTTTTTATTTGCAAATTTTCAGCAATTGTAACAGTTTCTTTAATGGCATTAAACTAATGATTGCTAAATTTCCAGTTGTTACCACTTTCGTAAATAGTCTGTGCTGATATTACCGATTCACACGAACATAACGTTTAAGAGTGGCCCAGACTTAAAAGCAACTATAATTACTCCAGGCACACCTAACCTGACAGCCTACAGCAGGATGATTCCGCCATTGCAATAAAGTTCGCACTTTCGCCTTTTAACAGAGTTGATAACAGATACATTTCAGACACAAAACATTAAAATAATGGTTGAACTCATGAAACGTAGGGATGTTTGTTCCATTAAAACGTGGTCTGTAATGTGTTGCGGAAGCATATCCACTACAGCGAGCGAGCGAGAGTACGACGTAATACAACGATCTGACCACTGCCTCTCCCACGGCTTGTTTCTCTTCCGGGGAGTACGGATGCCGTTCAGTGGCCGAACATTTTTTTTTTTTTTTTTTTTTTTTGATTAGAGGTTTAACGCCCACCGTGAGCAACTCAATGGGCTGTAAGCAGTCGCCCGTCCCTAAGTTAGTGTCACTGGTTCCAGGGAAGGGAGAGAGCCAGTGCCGTAAGACAAACACAACATCCATGCCTGACCGGGATTCGAACCCGGACCCCTTTCGGACGAATGATCAGAGGCCATCGCTTAGACCACTGCGCCAGGGGCGGCCTGGCCGAATATGGCATTTCGCTCTTTGAAGTGGCGTAGAGATACTCGTGCAGTGGGTATGAATAGATCGTAGTAGCGTATCTCATGTTATCAGGTTAGGTGTGCCCGGACTATATTGTTGTTTGTTTCGTCAGTAAGATTTAGATTTTCCTTTTCCTTGCACCATTTTATCCCCCGCACGGGGATAACTGGTTTTCCAGTTATTTGGGGAGCGGCGCCCCCACGGCCCAAGCTGACCTTGTGACGGATCATTTTGTCATTTCGTCTTGAACGATTACATCACCGAAGGGACAGCTGTTCATCCAGCTGATGGGGGATGGCGTCCCCACGGCCCGAGCCAACATGTACTATATGTGATGAATTTCACATTTTTTATGCTTTTTCACTTTACATGAACCCGCCTCAGTTGTAGGTTGCTGAGGTTGTGATTATGCGCCAGCTCAGGATTTTAGTTTCTCGTTTTCTTTCCTGTCTTCTCCATTTCATGTTTCTTTCTTTGTTTTTCCGAGCTGGTTAGCTAGACCTGCCTGCACGTTTGCCGTGTGCGGTGACCCGTAAGGTGGAAAAGGGGATGCTGGAGGCTGAGGTTTCTGGAGGCCTGGGTGTTGTTGTCGCCAGTTGCCAACACTCCTCTTTGCCCCCTGCTTCACCCTAAACGGGCGGCTGGGAACTAACCCACTCCTAGTCAATGAGGTCTGTGGCCGAGTGGAGCCCAGACCTCTAACGGCTTGTCGTCTCGTACGACAGGGTGAGTCTGGGGATAGGGTGGGAATGCCAAAGGGGTGTTCCCCAGGCATGGGAAAGTCTGGGTGCTCGCCGAGCGCATGTCTGCCCTATCAACTTGCTATATCCGCTTGCTATCCCTAGAGCCGTGTCCTGCGTCCACTTGGGCTTGCGGACCTCCGGTTCTCCCTTGTTGGGCTCGATTGTGGGTGGGGAAGTTGGCGGATGAATCCTTTCAAATTTTCATGGCTCTCAATGAAATTTCCCATGAACCCAAAACTAAAAGAGGTATGGAGGAAGGTTCAGGTCCTTCCGCCAAAAAATTTGTCGCAGATGTTTCCAATGCTAGATTCTTTTTTGGGCACTCATTGGACCCTTCAAAGCCTTTGAGTGCCAAAAGTCCATTTTGGATCCACAAAGCGCTGCAATCAATTGCAAGCTCTCCTAAGAGCGTCAAGAAGCTCCAGTTTGGAGATCTTCTTGTTGAGATGTCTACTGTGGCCTACAGTTCCACACTTATCAACACCAGCATGCTGCTCGAGACGCCTGTTAAAATAACACCACACGGTTACCTAAATTCATCTCGAGGTGTTGTCTCCTCTCGGGATCTTATTGATTGCTCTGAGGATGAACCTTCTCGAAGAACTGAGGAGCCAACATGTTACGGGTGTGCGACGCATTTCTTTTAGGAGGAATGGGCAGTTTGTCCCATCCTGGAACATTATCTTGACTTTCAACTGCCCTTCCCTGCCTACATCCATCAAGGCAGGGTATCTCCACCTCGAGGTACGCCCGTACATTCCCAACCCGTTGAGATGTTTTAGGTGCCAGTCGTACGGCCACTCTCAGCAGTCATGTAGGAGTTCTCCTAGGTGTGGACGCTGTGGTGCCACAGAGCATCTCCTCTCAGAATGTGTGGCCGAGGCCGAGTTTTGTGTGAACTGCAAGGGTTCACACCCAGCATCAGTCAAAGATTGTCCCAAGTGGAAGGAGGAGAAGGAAATTCAAAGGCTCAAAACGGTGGAAAATATTTCCTATCCTGAGGCCAGAAGAAGAGTGGTTCCCGTTACATCTGATCGGCGATCATACGCTTCAGTGGTGGTTGCCAAATCTACGGTTGCCATTCAGACCGACGTTCAGATCTCCCCTAAATGTCCATTCAATATGGAGGAAATCATCGCAGCCGGACTGGAGGCACTCCAGTCGCGAGCTAGGGGTTTGAAAGCGGCACCCGCCACTTCACCGAAGCAGACTCACTCCAACACCAGCAAGGGAACTCAGGCCACTTCTTCTGGCAAAAACGCCAACACTAACACCAACACCAAGGTCAAGGATAAGAAGAGCATTTCTTCTCCTTCAAAGTCTCAGCCAAACAATCAACGGCGAGCAAATCCCGCTAAGACACTTGGGACAAAGCATTCACCAATCTTGGCCCCTGGTCACACACCCCCAAATCTGGGGGAACGCTCACCAGAGGAAATGGAGGCTGACCAAGTTTAACCATTTCCTTTTTCATTTCATTTTTACCCATGGGTTCAATAATTCAGTGGAACTGCCGAGGTTTTCGCACCAGTTTTGATGACGTGAAACATCTGCTTTATTTGTACTCTCCGGTGTGCCTTTGTCTTCAGGAGACAAAGCTTAAACCATCGGACCTGCTTTCAGTTCGAGGCTACAGTGCATTTCGGACAGACCACTCGTCTGGAAATATAGCCTGTGGGGGTGTCGCTATTCTCGTCCCTCACAGGGTTCCGGTATCTTCCGTCGCGGTTTCCACAACTGTGCAGGCCGTGGCGGTTCGTATTTCTATGCCTGTGCCTCTTACTGTTTGCAGTGTTTATCTACCACCGGATGAGGATGTTAGCGTCTCTGTTCTGGAGAGCTTGATTGATCAGCTGCCCTCACCCTTCCTTCTTTTGGGTGACTTTAATGCTCATCATCCTTTGTGGGGTAGTGTCAGCGCCAGCGCTAGAGGTCGTCGCATAGAGTCTCTTCTGTGCTCGGCCTCTGTGTGCCTTTTAAACACCGGTGCTGACACTTACTTCCATGAGCCGACAAGATCTTTCAGTGCGATCGATTTGACCTTGGGTTCACCATCGATCATTGCTGACTGGTCGTGAACGGTGTGTAAGGATCTCCACGGGAGCGACCACTTCCCAATCGTCCTTTGGCACCATGCAAACGTGCCATATTCTGCCTCCCGCCCACCTCGATGGACGATGGATTGTGCCAGATGGGAGGTCTTCACATCGTATGCGGTGATATCTTCTGAAATGGTGACCCAAGAGTCAATCGACGCAGCTGTACTTAAAGTCACAACTTGTATTCTTCAGGCAGCTGATCTTTCAATTCGTAAAACATCTACGAAGCTCCCCAGAATTCCGAAACCTTGGTGGAACCCTAAATGCGCAGCGGCTAGGAGAGCTCAACACAAGGCCTGGTCTACTTTTCGGCGTTATCCAACCGAGGCTAATCTCGTTGCTTTTAAACGTGCTAAATCCTATGCTCGGTTGGTGCGTCGACGTAGCAAGAGGGAGTATTGGATCCAGTATGTATCATCTCTTACCTCACGTGCCAATTCATTCGAAAACTGTGTGGGAAAGGATTCGTAAGATCCGGGGTACCTACAGTTCACACCAGATTGCCATTCTCGAGAGTAACGGCTGCACATATGCTGACGTCGGGGAGATTGCAGATTGTTTGGGGGAGGCGTTTGCCTCCGTTTCGAGTGATCTGGCGTATCCGGCCTCCTTTCATAGGATTCAATCCTCCGCGGAACGCCAGAGAATCTCTTTTGCGCCGTATACCGACACTGGTTATAACTCCCCCTTCAGCATGTGTGAACTTCGGGTGGCTCTGCATCGGTCCGGGGCTACTTCTGTCGGTCCCGATGACATCCACTACGACATGCTCCGTCATCTCTCCCAGTCGTCTCTCGAGAACCTTTTAATCTTATACAACCGCATCTGGTTAGAACACAGTTTCCCGGAGTCTTGGCGAAAGGCTTTTGTTCTACCTTTTCCGAAGCCTGGCAAGGATCCTAAGTCTCCCTCTAGTTATCGCCCAATTGCTCTCACTAGCTGTCTGTGTAAAGTTCTCGAACGCATGGTTAACTCACGATTAATTCATTTTTTAGAACATCATCAATTACTTTCACCATCACAAAGTGGTTTTCGGCGTCATCGTTCACCTCACGATCATCTCCTGCACCTTGAGACATCTGTGCGCGAGGCGTTCGTGCGTAGGCAGCACCTGGTTTCTGTATTCTTTGACATCGAGAAAGCCTATGATCGTGCGTGGCGGCACGGGATTATCCGTGACCTCCACGCATGCGGATTGCGAGGGAATCTTCCGACCTTTATTGTAAATTTTCTTCGCAATCGGGTGTTCCGGGTGCGCCTGGGTACGACGCTATCTGCAACATTCCATCAAGAACAAGGTGTTCCTCAAGGTTACATTTTATCTGTCACATTGTTCATCCTTCGCATTAATTGTCTCCTCACAAATTTTCCTCCTGCGGTTTCGGCTACTGTGTATGTCGATGACTTGCACATCTTCTGCTCTTCATCGAGCATGCGTTTCATTGAAAGGCAGTTGCAGTCTAGTATTAATCAGATTTTTAAAGCGGCGAATAGCAATGGTTTCGTTCTTTCTCCCGACAAGACAGCGTGTGTTCATTTCTGCCGGAGGCGTGGCCTCCATCCTGACCCCGAGCTGTATTTGGACCGTGCAGCCATTCCAGTTTTGCCGGAGACCAAATTCCTTGGACTGACCGTCGACCGTGCGCTTACGTTCCGTGTGCACGTTCGGCGGCTCAAGATTTCCTGTCTGCGTGCTCTTTCTATTCTAAAAATCTTTTCGAGAGTTTCGTGGGGCGCAGACAGGATCTCTTTGTTTCGCATTTACCACTCCTTAATTCGGTCGAAACTGGATTACGGCTGTATCGTGTATGGCTCGGCTCGTCCTTCCGTTCTCCGGCCTTTGGACGCTGTTCATCATCAGGCGCTGCGTCTTTGTACGGGAGCATTTCGAACATCTCCGATTCCCAGCCTTTACGCTGATGCGAACGAACCATCGCTTGAATTACGCCGTCTGCAGCTGTCTGTCCACTTTTACTTAAAACTTCGGTCTCTTCCAGACCATCCTTTGTACGGTGCAGTTTTCCATCCTCAGCATGCTCGTTTATTTGCGAACCGGCCCTCGTGCGTTCCAACCTTCGGTCTTCGTATGGCGGCCGTAGCTCGTGATGCAGGGCTCGACTTGTCGCTTGTTGCAGCGACCAGGGGCTTTGGGGATCCTCCATGGCACCCACTTGGTGTCATGGTTGATACCACCTTTACGTCTTTCGATAAATCCTGAACTTCTGCGTCAGTGTACCAGCAGCTCTTTGCTGAGCACCGTGCCCTCAAAACTGAATACACTCCCATTTTCACTGATGGCTCCAAGATGCATGGAGTCGTTGGATCCGCAGCTGTCTGTGTTGATGACGTGTCAGTAGCGCGGATCCCAGCTGAGGCCACTGTGTTTTCGGCGGAGATGCATGCTGTGTATCTTGCACTTCTTCATGTTCAGTCGAGTTCTCATCATAGTGCTATGGTCTATACGGATTCCTTAAGTGTCCTGCAGTCTTTGTCATAGCTGGACTATTGTAATCATCCTTTTCTTTTGAACGTACGAGGGCTTCTTCGTTCCTTTGCTCGGGGCCGGTGTCCAGATTCAATTCGTCTGGATTCCTGGGCATGTTGGAATCTCGGGTAACGAGTGTGCTGATGCGGCCGCTAGATCTGCTTCCTCTTTGGTCGTCACACCCTTGCCACTCTTTCATCGCGATTTTCGATTTCTTGTTCGTGATCATATCAAACGAACGTGGCTGTGGGACCAACAGGTGGAAAATAAACTGCATCGTATAAAACCTATTCTCGAAATCTGGAACTCCTCATCTCGTCGGAACCGCAGGGAGGAAGTGGTGCTTGCGCGTCTCCGCAATGGGCATTGTCGTTTCACTCACCGCTTTTTGCTGTGTGGCGACACTGCGCCGATGTGTGAGACGTGCAACTGCCGACTCACCGTCACTCATCTTTTGTGTACCTGTGTTCGTTTTCGTGATGTACGTTTTCATTTCTTTCATTCTCATTTGTTGAACGAGGACGCCGCTACACTGCAGCGGCTCCTCAATGACCACTGCAATACTGTTGTTGTTTTTTCATTTTTTAAACAAATTGACTATTTTAAACGTATCTAGATTTTAGCCCTATCATCATACTCATTTTTCAGTTTTACTGAATCAGCTAGATTTTAATCTTTGTATCATGTTTTTAGTACTGTTTGTTTCATTATCTTTTTTAGCCCTTTCATCGTTCTCATTCTTCAGTTTTATTTGATCAGCCATATTTTAAGCTTCATCGCACGTTTTTAATACTGTTTGTTTGTCTGTCTGTCTTGTACTTTTTACCGTATCCATTTCCATCTTTCACTTTTATCGCTTCATCCTGTTTTTAGCCTTGTGTACGTGTTTTATTGATTTTGTTCTCTTTTTATGTCTTTTGTTTGGCGCTCTTTGGCCAACCATGGCCCTTGCGCCAATAAAATCAATGAACCAACCAACCAACCATTTTATCCTTTCTCCTTTTCCATGCACCACCAACTATCGTCAACCTTGCACTGGGGTTTTTGAAATTCCCTCTCTTCCGCTATAAATTTTGTCACTTTAATTTTTAATCGCACCTTTTTATGCACCCCTCCCCCTTTTGCAGTGGGTTTGTTGTGATTTGATGACCTTGCACTGGGTTTTTAAAATTCCCTTTCTTCCGCTATAAATTTTGTCACTTTAATTTTCAATCGCACCTTTTTATGCACCCCTCCCACCCTTTTGCAGTGGGTTTGTTGTGATTTCATGAATCTATGTCAAATGAAAAAAGGTCGAAAAAACACGAAAGTGAATTTGCTGAAGCGAAAAGAGAAGTGAACAAGTGATGCATTTAACACTGTAAAAAAAAATATATATATATTGTGGACTTTCCCGTGATTCAACAGACTTTTGGGGAATGCCTAAAAAAATTCGAATCTTTTCTTTATAACAAAAAAGACACAGATCACGGACTATCTGTGTCTTTTTGTTGGACGGAAAACTGTTGGGTGCAGACTACGTGGATGCGGACAAACTGGTGATTTCTTTTTAACTACTGCATGAAAATATGTACATAACGTAATTTTTGTACTCACTCACCTCACCTTCAATATTTTTATATATCACTTAGTTAAAAAATATGAACTAATAAAATATGGCAAATTGTAATTTCCAATACTGTTTCAAATAAATTCCAGCTTTGCAAATTAGAAATCAAAAACTCCCCCAAAAATCCTAATAAACCGCCCTCCCCAAACCCCAAGTGGGCTGCGTTTCTTTCCAAAGAGCTCGGGTTTTTCAAACCCTGCCATCCCCTAAAAAAAGTATAACCGAGGTTCTACTGTATTTTTTTATTATTATTAGTCTAAAAGAGAATAGAAATGGAGGGACAACCACCGTGATTTAAGAACTCGTTGCTCACTGCAGCATATGAGATCTCTTTAGAAAACGTTTTTATGTATGGCGACAGGAGCGCATATAGGATTTTTTTCGGGAGGGTCGACGAAAAATGAAAGTTTTTAATATCCACCAGAACAAAATTATTAATGAAAAACAGTAGGGAAAATTAAAGCATCTTTTTTTAATGTAGGTTGATACCCTTTTATTAAATTAAGGCAGTTTTTTCTAATGTAAGTCGCATTTTAACCAAAAACTTTAAAAAAATGGAACACTTCTTTCGGAGGGAGGGCAAGGTCCCCTTGCCTCCTCTAAATACGCCCCTGTATGGTGTTGGGACCAATTTCACTAAACAACACTGATTACACATAATACAACAGATTTTGTGCGTATCTGAGATTAAATTAAAATAATATGTATCTGAGATTAAATTCAAATATTTACCTTTTTTGTTGTTTGGACTGCTAAATATGAAAATGATCGTTCAAACACCAGATTAGCTCTAGTTTTTGAAATATCTATAAAACAAGATTTACAAATTTGCATATATAAGTACATACCCTATGATTATCCTCATAGAGAAGGGTTCGGATCCCGGTGAGGCATGTATGCTGTGTTTGTCTTACAGCACTGGCTCTCTCCCTTCCCTGGAGTCAGTGGCCCTAAATTAGGGACGGGCGACTACTTATAGCCCATTGAGTTGCTCACGGCGGTCGCTAAACCCCCAATCCAATAATAATAATTATAATAATAAAATCTTCATAGAGGAAATGATTCACAGCGACGTTGCTTCGCCTGTCTCTTGTACTGAGTTTTTGGAGTATCTTTCGCAAAGGTCCAACAATAGTCTACTAGCATTGCTGCATTCCATTTCCCTTGATACCTTTTTCTCGAGGGAAGTAATGTCCTGATGAAACCGTTCCCCGTGTTCGTCACTTAAAGTACTGCAGTTATCCGGGAAGAAATCCAGATGAGAGTATACAAAAACTACAATTTCAATTACATGTTACACTCTAGTCTCTCGTGGCTCTGCAAGAGGATTTCTACAAGCTCCTGGTAATTTTCAGCCTCATTGTTTCCTAGAAAATTTGTGGCAGTCCAAGCTAACTTTTCATCACATGTGAGGATTTCATCAAAATGCGTATCTCGGAAGAGCTGACGTATCTGTACACCGATGAATACACTTTCCTTGATTTTGGCCTCACTAATTCCAGAAAATTTATCACGAAGGTACATGCCCCATTTCGATGCACTGCATTTACACAATACTTCATTAGTCCAAGTTTGATGTAGAGGGGAGGTAGCAAGATCTTGCTGGATTCTACAAGTGGTTTGTTAAGTACATTCTTTTTCCCGATTCAAGTGGTTATCGTGGGAGCCAATCCTTCTTCTTGTAGTGCTGGCACGGCTGTTCCCGCGACAGAAAAAACAGCAAAACTTTCTGTGACCCTGCTATAACCCCACCAAGATGGCAATGTAACTACAAATCTGCCACTTATTTTTGTTATAGTTGATGGTGTGTAACAGTTGTTTCATGTGAACTGCATACCCGACCAGAATAGATGGTAAAACCTTACCATTATGGAGCATCACCGCTTTTAAGCTCAACTTGGACGAATCAATAAACGGCCTCCAATCGTTGTCTTCGTAGTCGATTTATAGTGCTGCGATCAAACCCACTATATCAACGCAAGTAATGAGATTATCTGTCATTTTGAAAAATGAAAGCAGATTTTTTTACCGAACATTCACATTCTCTTCCAGAAGATTCCGTTGCTGCAGCCTGTGCCCCAACAGCTCTTCTTGACTTTTTGACAATTCCAGAGCTCTCACTAGATCATTGATTTTACTCTGGGTAATTTTATGTGGCTGTGCAGAGTCTTCAATAGGTACGAAATCAGGATCTCGATGTAGATTCTTTCACAGGTGACGGGTGTTCACTGGTCTTACTTGCTTCTTCATCATCCAGAGTGTAAGAATCTGGTGGGTCCGGAACAGGAAGTCCTTTCCTGTGAGATACTGGACACATAGCAGAGGGAATATTCGGATAGGTCAAAGGCTGCTTTTTCTTCTCAGAAGTACCATATCCAGTTGGAGGAGTCATGCAAAAGTAACAATCATTAGATGGTTTATCGGTTCCCTCAGCCCCATTGGAACTGCTAAACGCATCGATCGTCCTTTACGGTTCAACAAGCAGCGCAGATTCGTTGAACAGGATTGAAAATATATGTGAAGCCCATTATCGGCCCTGGTCACCAATCTTCCAAACAAAATAAATGCTGTAAGCTTTCTTTATCATCGGTGCAATAGGTAACCTTTGTGATCGTAAAGTAATTTGTCCACAAATACAGCAAAAATTATCCGCACTGTTCACACACTTACGAGCTTCTTGAACGACACGTCTTCAATCACAAAATCCGCAACACAAATGCTGATAAGAAGGAAACGGGGTTGCAATGGCTGCTAGAGATCCGTCATCCAATTGGCGCTCAAGGTTATCCGTCTTGTGGGGCATCACGCGCTCGACATATCGTACTTTCGGTGCAGACCATCTATTCCCACTGACACCCCCTGTGTCTTGAAAGCTAGAATTAATAAGTGATTTTTAAGTTCATATTCGGGATCCGCATGTCCAAATTAGTTAAAAATAGCCACTTTTATCTCAGATACAACGTGACTGTCGTCCAGTGTGATATAATGGGACTGAATCGTGCCCTATATGGATGAAAAAGAAAAAATGATAGCGAAAAGAGGCAGAAAAAACGTACTTTACATTCTAACTGGCCTTGTTTTTGAACGGCGGAATTCTTCAAAAAATAATAATATAATTTACACAATTTTTATAAGACACTGTGCCAAGATATATCTTGGCACAGTGTCACTGTCTCATATATCATGAATAGCCTCCTTCCCATAGAATGGTGAAGCGCAATAATTTTTGCCACTCTAAGGTTCTTGATATGGGCCAGTTAAACTCAAGCTTTCTGTACTGGAGGCACAAAAAGAAGGAACCAGGAGAAATGCTAGCCAAGTGCAGATGTGCGGGCTTTCAGAAGCAAAGGTATTGGGAAAATCGCACTTGTGATCCTTCCGTCAGTGGAGAACAGAACCGTGGAATCTAAATGTACCTGGGATATACAGGGGGATGTCTAAAAAAACTGTTTTTTAAAGCTCAAAAAGTCTTTTTTTTTTTATATATGTTACTTTACATCACAGGAATCAACGCGCGGGAAATTCAAGTTTTGCTTTTTTGGAAATTTCTTGAATTTCTTTTTCTGAATATTTTCGGTCCACGGTTGGTTGAATCCGCGGATACGGAGGACCGACTGTAGTTTATGTGTCAGACGAGAACTGATCCGAATTTTGCGGAAACGAGATCGATCCTAAATTTAATCACGTAGAACTTAAAAAGGGTACTAAGACTAAAAAAAAAAAAAAAAAAAAAAAGAAAAAAAATGTCATAAGTTCACATATAAAAAAAATCGATAAACAAAACTGCGACGAAAATTCGTGATGGAAGGCAACCTGATGTTATCATGTGCTATATCTACACATATACTGTCACGTTTTGAAGCGTAGAATAGAACTCCATGTAAAAAACATTGATCACTATCGAAGCATTTCACACACACACACACACAATTTTTGCTAAATTTTTATTAATGCAAAAGGTGTCACCATCCTTAAATATTGATGATTAGTTATATACTGTACATGAACAGAAGCAAGTCAAACTTACAGTTGTTTCATGAGCTTTGATTCTGTTAAAGAAGAAAATAACGGTATTAGTCAAAAAAGTTTGCTTTCAAAGCTACATATAATAAAAGAAATATAAAATTTACATACTGTATAGCTATTCTTCATGCGTTTTCTTTTAACTTACTGTTTTTGTTTTAATCGAGAAAAAATTTCTTAGCTATTCATATCATTTGGTTTTGAAATGTAGTAAGAGACTGAACAAATAATCAGGCTAAAATTCTTAAGGGGATTGAAAAATTCGTACGCTGCTCTTTGTAAATTAAAAAAAAAAGCCTCGTATGCTGCTTCTATGCAAGGCCACAGTTCATTTGCGGTGACTGGCAGAAACGCTTGACTGGCCAGTCGCTTAGGAATAATAGCCTGGCAGGCTGCTTCTATGCAAGACCAGAGTTCATTTGTGATGACTGGCAGAAACTCTTGACCGACCAGTCGCTTAGGTATCATGTCCCCATGTACCAGACATGTTCGATCTGGAACATATCCAGCGAAGAAGCTGTATCTCCCGTGAACGGAAGAGGTCATGGACATTCCGGCCCACATGTGGCTGAGCATTGTCCTGCTGGAATACAGTGCTAGAACAACTCTGAACGAAGGATATCAGTTCTGCTTCTAAAACATCCCTCATGTATCGCTGGCTGTTGAGGATTTTTTCAGTTCGTATAAGACGATATCGCGAACTGAACCCAATGGCGTCCCAAACTATGACGCTTGGGACTGGGACGGTGTGACGCTGAAAAATGCACGCTGTGCGGGGCCGTTCACCAAGATGTCTTCGACCAAGTTTGCGATCATCATGGTGCAATAATTTGAATCGTGACTCGTCAGAAAACACGACCTTTTGCCAATCAGAGCGCCAATATCTGTGTTCAAGACCCCATTGCAGTACGAGGCGTCTGTGGTTGAGAGTCAAAGGAATGCGTAGTAATGGCTGCTAGCGACCAATTCTCCGTTAAGCAGACGATGTCGAACTGTGCTGGAGGACAAAGCCTGACTTGTCATAGGGATCCACTGCTCTGCTAACACCGTGGATGTCGCTGTGCGATCGGTCACTGCCATGCGGTAGAGGTGTCTGTCATCCCATGCAATCGTGCGATTATGCGGTCCGTTGCCTATTCTGTGTTTCGGAGCCTTATCAGTCCACTGACGCCAAGTTTGCATCACTTCAATGGCACTTCGACCCGTACGAGCGGCAATATCGCGGTAGGAAAATCCAGCTTCTCTCATACCAACAATCCTTTTTCGCTCGTAGTCCGTCAGGTGTTCATAATGCGACCTTCTTCTGCGACGGGGCATAGTGAAACACAAGACGCCCCAATGGCGGCTGATCATTGAATGCAACAGTTCAGAGGGCGCTGCTGCGAAACCGCATGCGTGTTTTTACTGACATTTTATAATTTACATGTCCCAAACTGTTGTACATATCCTGTAAGTTCCAAGATAATAAGAGTAGTTTATAAACAGTCCTTCATATATATATTTTTTTATTGATGGTTTAACGACCACCATGAGCAACTCAATGGGCTATAAGCAGTCGCCCGTCTCTAATTTAGAGCCACTGGTTCCAGGGAAGGGAGAGAGCCAGTGCCGTAAGACAAACACAACATCCATGCCTCACCGGGATTCGAACTCGGACCCATCTCAGACGAATGATCAGAAACTATCGCTTTGACCACTGTGCCACAGGAGCAGCTTCATGGTGTTGCAACTTTCACAAACAGTAGTGTATGAACTATGTGCAAGGTAACGGAGTTCCAGTTCCCAAAGTTATTTGTATGTGTAATTGTTTGCATTACATGTTAATGGGACGTATATACTGCGTAAAGGAAATGCAAGTTACACGTGGTCGCCATGCGTAGATTTTTCCTTTGCGTTCTAGCTGCGGCCGCATGTTAAGCAAGGTCGAGCCAGGCGTGTCGCCTGCAGCAATACGACCTGGTGTCTTCTACGCGACGACCTTGACCTTGGTCTTCAGGACAGCATAGTAAAATGTCAAGGTCGCCGGCTCCGACTAAGGTTGGTTGCACTCCATCGGGGGTTAGCTTCCAGAGGTGGAGGGGGGGGAGAAAAGCAGCCGCATAAAAGTAGCGGAGCAGTTAACTCGCAGATCCCAAGTCCAGAAATATTTATTAGGGATCTGAATGGATTGGCTAGGGCCGCTGGTGGCTTAGTGGGCAATGTTCGTGACTGCCGCGGAAAGGACCTCAGGTTCGATCCCAGGCCGGCACGAACGCTCGATCCACTCCACTAAATATCCGCAGTGCGTCGGATGGTCACGTTAAGCCGTCGGACCCTGGGTACTTCCCCCGGTAACAAATAGGGCGTCTTCCTCACCCTTTCTACTTCGCTTCTGTGTTACTTTCGTATCGGACACTCTAGCCCAAATCTCCTAGCTTCCTATTTCTAAGGGTTGTTTAAGACCTGGGGTCAGACACTCCCTTCCTAAAATCCCCTACATGTGATCATCATGATCATCACTCGCGGCGCATGGGCCACGGGTGGCCTAGTGGACAACGTTCGTGACTGCCGCGTAAAGGACCTCGGGTTCGATCACAGGCAGGTACGAACGTTCGATCCACTAAATATTCGCCGTGTGTCGGATGGGCACGTTAAGCCGTCGGACCCCAGGTACTGGCCCCCGGTAATAAATAAGGGCGTCTTCATACCCCTTTCTACTTCGCTTCCGTGTCACTCTCCTATAGGGCACTCTATCCCAAATCTCCTAGCTTCCTATTTCTAAGGGTTGTTTAAGACCTGGGGTCAGACACTCCCTTCCTAAAATTCTCTACATTTGACCGTTGACTCGCGGCGCATATGGCCGCGGGTGGCCTGGTGGGCAACGTTCGTGCCTGCCACGGAAAGGACCTCAGTTTCGATCCCAGGCAGGTACGAAAGCTCGATCCACCAAATATCCGCGTGCGTCGGATGGGCACGTTTAGCCGTCGGAACCCGGGTACTGGCCCTCTGGTAATAAATAAGGTCGTCTTTCTCCCCCTTTCTACTTCGCTTCCGTGTCGCTTTCCTATCGGGCACTCTAGCCCAAATCTCCTAGCTTCCTATTTCTAAGGGTTGTTTTAGACCTGGGGTCAGACACTCCCTTCCTAAAATCCTCTACATATGATCATATGATCATCACTCGCGGCGCATGGCCTAATGGTAAACGTTCGTGACTGCCACTGAGGAACCTCAAGTTCGATCCCATGCAGGTACGAACGCTCGAACCACTAAATATCCGCCGTGTGTCGGATGAGCACGTTAAGCCGTCGGACGCCGGGTACTGACCCCCGGTAATAAATAAGGGCGTCTTCCTCCCCCTTTCTACTTCGCTTCCGTGTCAGTTTCCTGTCGGGCACTCTAGCCCAAATCTCCTAGCTTCCTATTTCTAAGGGCTGTTTAAGGCCTGGGGTCAGACACTCCCTTTCTATAATCCTCTACATATGATCTGATCTGATATGATCTGCTGGCGGTGCATTTTGTTCGGCTCGTTTGTACGTTTGAATTCTCCGGCTTCGCGCTTGGACCAGCGTTCTCGGTGTAGCGTTTGCTGTACGGGGAGGCCGGTTCAGCCCTCGGGACTTGTGCTTCCGGCTGACGTTGATTTCAGCAGTCCGGTGATCGGAGGATGACACCGATAAGGAAGGGTGACTCACGCTAGCATAGTGAGTCGTCCGCGGAGAATATCCGCAGTGTAAGGGAAAGTAAGCATACCTAAAATTTTTTTGAAGATGGCAATCCGATTTTTTGCCTTAATGTGACAAGGATGGTAAGTCAGATAATATTCGAAAACTTGAAAATTTTCATCGCCCTGGAGCGGGACTCGAATCCGCGTCTCCCAGAAAACGCCCGGGTATGCTAACCACTACACCACCCAGAACGACCAAGTGTCAAGTTTCCGAACAATTTGAATATAACCATCACAGGATTCGCCGAGTCCCGCTCCAAGACTATGAAAATTTTCAAGTTTTCGAATATTATCTGACTTACCATCCTTGTCACATTTACGCCAAAAATCGGATTGTCATCTTCAAAGAATTTGTATTATATGACGTAATCCCGAATTTCTTTAATGAGTAACCACACCTGTTTAATCGACCTTGCTTAACATGCGGGAAGCAGTCGATCTTCTGGAGGTTGTTTCGTAACCATTAAACTTTTGTTAAGTTTTAATTAAGGACTGTTTATTGGAGTTATTCTTTTTTTCTTTGATTCGAGGGTTAACGACCACCGTGAGCAACTCAATAGGCTATAAGCAGTCGCCCGTCCCTAATTTAGTGTCACTGGTTCCAGTGAAGGGAGAGATCCGGGGCCGTAAGACAAACACAACATCCATGCCTCACCGGGATTCGAACCCGGACATCTTTCGGACAAATGATCAGAGGCCATCGCCTTAGACCACTGAGCCACCGGGGCGGCGGAGTTATTCTTGAACTCGGAGATCAAGAATTATTCAGCCATAAGATCCGGAAACTCAGCGTTCACGACCATCTATCCACACATCGAAAGAATCTACGTCGGAACCGTTGGGAATTATGGAATTGATGAGCACAGTAGCAGAAGAACCCAGCGGTTCCCGACACTATGTTTCATTACATCATGTTTAAACAGAATTTTGTTTTTATTGTGATTATCCTGGGTCACGAGGTATACTAACAGTGAAAAGTGGGTCGCTATAGTAGGAAGGTTCAGAACCACTGAACTATTGTAATTGTCTTATAATTTGAATTCCAGATCAACTTTAATTTACGGCATTTTTGTTGTTGTTGTTGTGCTGTGTTTTTCACTCACTCCCCTTCTCCCGCAAGATTTTTGGTCTTTGGCACCATAATTAATTATTTCTTATTTCGTAGCGGGAGGCGGGAGATTCGCATCAGTCACCAAATCAAATCATCGCACGCCAGCACCAAAAGAAAAAGAAAAAGCCTTTAACTTACCATAACAAAATCAAACCAAAAGTCAAATTAAAATAACAAAAACACGGCAAAACTATCAAATAATTCATTCTACAACACTTTAAGTAATTTCACCATTCAATTTCATATTCCGCAGCACAGTAATTGTATTTATCAAGAGTTCGCAGCACAGAGTAAAACAAACGTGGCGAAAGTATCTCACATTCAGAGATGCAACCCAGCTACGTGACTGTAGGAGTCAGCCAAGGGCGTACATAGAATTTTTTTCGAGTGGGGGGATGAAAAATGGAAGTTTTTGAAATCCATCAGAACAAAATAAAAGTTAATTGAAAAATAGAAGAACAAATTTAAGCATTTTTTCTACTGTAAGTTGATGCATTTTTATGAAATTAAAAGATTTTTTTTTATAATGTAACTAGCATTTTGACCAAATATATAAATGAAACATTTGTGGGAGGAAGCAAGTGGGCTCCCCTAAATACGCCACTGGGGTCACTCCTTGTTACTAAGTCTTAGCTCACAATGTCTGCCACCAAGACAGCTGTAAGTGAGGTATTGGATCGTGGAAACTAAACCTCGTAGCCAACTGATGTATATTCAGACAAGAGTTGGTTTCAAAAGACTTCGGAGCTGCGATCAGTTTATCTCCCAGTGAATTAGGGATTATAGAGACAAGGCTGAACTGGATCCTACCAGGCTCAGAAAAGATGAGTTGGGACGCAGCGCCATCTTTTGACGTAGTGCGCATAAACAAACTGATTCCGTATAATTATTTACATTTGAGATTTTATTTATATTCACATGAACAGATGCATATTTGCATTCTGAATTCGTAGTACTTGACCAAGAGAATTTTTCTGTAGGAACTGGTGTAATTTATATGTAAATCTCATTCCTCCTTTATTCTTCAACGATCTAGGGCTGAGATTTTGGTAAATGTGTAAATTAGCGTCTTAAATTGTTTCGTCGGAACAATGTTAGTACCTTGAAAAAGTGCGACGTACAGATTTTAGAGTACGGAAATTAATGGCAAATGGTGCAGAAATTTCGTATTTTAAATGTCTTTTAACGATTTTTATCGTAACATTTACCTGTAAGTTTGATGTTGTGAAGAGACGCTGCCGTAGGCCTAACGCATCGAACTTACAGGTAAATGTTACGATAAAATCTTTAAAAGACATTTGAAACAGGAAATTTCTGCACCATTATTTGCCATTAATTTCCATAATCTAAAATCTGTACGTCGCACTTTTCCCAGGACCCAGGTGCTAATATGTTTCTGACGAAATAATTTAAAACGCAAATATACACATTTACCAACTATTTTACTTAATATGAGTTTATATAGCTGAGGTTTTTTTCTAAAATTGAATTAGGTACGTAATTATCAGAATGAAAATGCTTACCACAAACAACAGTTGAAGGTGACTTGTCATTTGGAGCAAAATCCTAACGAGATATTGCTTTCAGCAACAGTTGCTTTAGGTTCTGATCTGAGGGAAACTCATGCATGAAAATCCCACGTTTTTCTTCTCAGAAGATGTGCATATCGACAAACAACAGTAAACCATTTTGAAAATGGGTTAGATTTTGTTGTGAAAACAACAGTTTGGTTTTAAAACTGTAAGCTTTTTAAAAAAAAAATCACAAGAAAAAACGACGAACATACACAATCCAGTAATTGAAACAACGTGGAAACTGAGTTTTTTATACCTTGGGACGCAGTGTCATCTAACGGCTGAAATCGTCCCTAACGCCCACTGACCAATCACCAAAAGTCTATTGTCTTCAACGTTAATGTTATAGCCTGTTCTTCATCCATTTCAGCCTTGATAGAGACAATAGATTGCGCTTTATGTAAAAAGAACACCGAGCTAAAATCAGAAGACTTCGATACTGCATGAGGAAAAACAACTTCTTTAGGTAGTTCTTTCTTATCTCGGCATCGCTTGTACTCGCTTTGGCTGACCCTTATCTCGGCTCTCAGAAACCTCGCTTTGCTGGACTTTTCTCCCTTTTAACCAAGTTTTTTAAGAACAGCATAAAGTTGTTTGTGAGTTTTTCTCATAGAGATGTAAGGTACTGTTTTTTTTCACACATTTCACCACTTAGCATTATGCTGCGACTCGAATTACGCGCAGAATCACGTTTTTCTGACCCAGCCTGCACTCTAACGCATGTGGGTTTCTCCCTATTTCTGACCTTTCTCTTGTTTTTTTCAAAATTTTAAGCGATATAACTGGCAGTCAGGGCCGGCTGGACCATAGGGGCAACCGGTGTGGTCGCCCCGGGCCCCGCGCCGTTAGGGAGCCCCGCAGTTTAGAAAACAAAATAATTTTCGGTAAAAAAAATGTAACTACATTTTTTTTTGCAACTTTTGGGGCGCAAGGCCCTTAAAAATATATTTTTGAAGTTTTTTTGTTTGTTTCCAATCTACCCAATTTTGAATACGTTATCCCCCCTGTTCGTTGAACTGACACTGAGATTTGCAGATTCGAAATGATTTTGGTAACCACCTTAATCTTTTCCGCATTCATGAAATAGCAAATTAAATTTCATCATTTAGGGTCCCCTACTTTTATATATCCAACAATTTGGGTGAAAACCTGATATTTAAATTTAAGGAAATAAGAAGAACAATATCCATGTTACTTTCGGACTACATATGGAGGCCACTTTTCCAACATTACAAGAAATTGAAAAAAAAAAAAAAAAAAGGCAACTTTCATATATGAACGCCTATAAAAGTTTAGAATGTCACTAATTTGTCAGTTACTCCACTGTGCATTAAAAATCAAATACTAAACAACATGTATCAGGGGAAAAAACTGTTTATACCAATTTATTTTAGAGGGATCCTTATGATATTTCCTGTACAAAAGTATTTGCAATGAGAAAATATTCGCTAAGCAGGTATTTTTTTATCATTTTGTGAATAAGCTGTTATAAGAGTAACAATGCAACCTAAACCTCTTCTCCCGGGAAAGAAAATCGTAGATTTTAACAATTCTGACTCTCTCTCTCTCTCTCTCTCTCTCTCTCTCTCTCTCTCTCTCTCTCTCTCTCTCTCTCTCTCTCTCTCTCTCTCTCTCTCTCTATCTCTCTCCCTCCCTCTCTTTTTCTGTCTCTCTCTTCCCTCCTCTCTCTCTCTCTCTCTCTCTCTCTCTCTCTCTCCCCCTCCCTCTCTTTCTCTCTCTATCTCCCTCTCCTTTTCTCTCTTTCTCTCTCTCTCCCTCTCTTTTTCTCCCTCTCTCTTCCCTCCTCTCTCTCTCTCTCTCTCTCTCTCTCTCCCTCCCCCTCTCTCTCTATCTCTCTCCCTCCCTCTCTCTCTCTCTCTCTCTCTTTCTCTCTTTCTCTCCCTCTCTTTCTCTATCTCTCATTCTCTCTCTCTTTTTCTGTCTCTCTCTCTCTCTCTCTCTCTCCCTCTCTTTCTCTCTTTCTCTATCTCTCTTTCTCTATCTCTCATTCTCTCTCTCTTTTTCTGTCTCTCTCTTCCCTCCTCTCTCTCTCTCTCTCTCTCTCTATCTCTCCCCCTCCCTCTCTTTCTCTCTCTCTCTCTCTCTCTCCCCCTCCCTCTCTCTTTCTCTGTCTCTCTTTCTCTCTCTATCTCTCTCCCTCCCTCTCTTTTTCTGTCTCTCTCTTCCCTCTCTCTCTCTCTCTCTCTCTCTCTATCTCTCCCCCTCCCTCTCTTTCTCTCTCTCTCCCTCTCTTTTTCTCTCTTTCTCTCTCTCTCTCTCCCTCTCTTTTTCTCTCTTTCTCTATCTCTCTTTCTCTATCTCTCATTCTCTCTCTCTTTTTCTGTCTCTCTCTCTCTCTCTCTCTCTCTCTCTCTCTCTCTCTCTCTCTCTGAACTTTCAGTCCGTATTATGGTCTTTTTCTTAAACTTAAAGCAAATACTTCTTTGAGATAATCGTTTTGTCTTTACGGTAGGGTTCGTGTATCTTCTTCACGAACGATAATTTTCAGAAACGACTTTATTAAAATATGAGATTCATTTTTTAGTGCTCACAATGAAATTTCGCCCAGGGCCCTGCAAGAGCTCCATCCGGCCCTGCTGGCAGTGTTGGGTATTTTTGTGTGACAAGTTTGGTCAGCAAGAAAATATTGTCCCTCTCCACCAGTTATTTTATTTCTAGTGCATCAATTTCTTTTTATCTGTGGATGAATTACATTTTTACAGAAATTTGCAAAAGTTAGGTAGAATTCAGTCAGATCAAAATTCTTTTTGTTGTGCAGATCTGTTAGCAGACCGGGATTACGCTGTTAAAGTTATTTGCGTGCAAATAAATTAGGGCGAAAATCCCAACAAAATTACTGAATTTCTTTTACGGCAAAAATGCCAGGAAAATCGAATTTTGCTAATGGCAATACTATTTCCAGAAATAAATTCCTGAGGCTAGTAAACAACTTTTTATTGAAGAATTTGCTCTCTAAATGGTAGAGAAGCTATCTTTTTTCTGCATTTATGTATAGATAGATACCTATAGTACTGTACCCATTCCAGAGTCCAGCTTTACTTTTTCAGCAAAACCACTGTCTATTAAGGTTCATGCTATTTCCCAGTGGAATTCTTTTTTCCGTTGTTGTTGTTTTTGTTTGGGAGTTTAACAACCATCGTGAGCTATATGAAGGGTTATAAGCAGTTCCTGTCCCTAATCAGTGTCCTTAATTTAGATGCAAAGACAACAACAAAGCAAAGTTTGAGTGCCGATATACGGATCACGTGACTTCCGTTTGATCCTCGGGAATCTTGTTGCGCCGACACGCTTGTACATAACAAAAAGAACTACCTAAAGAAGTTGTTTTTCCTCATGCAGTGTAACCTTGTAGTGCCGTGACGCTTGTGGGGAACCAGCCGCCACTTGTAGATAGTGAATTACGACGTCCTGAATGCATTTCCATAGGAACTATGCAGTAAAAAACACATAAGCGCTGACCCAATTAGCTGTCTGATTTTCAGAAAAGCATCTCCTGGATAAACAGGGCATGCCTTCATTTCAGTAGCATAGATATTTTTTGATAGGTTACGTTAACTTATAAACTGCTGAAAAAAATTTGAGGATATATTATACACAAAAGGAAATCGATAGCACATAAAGAAACTGTATGGGTTTAATTATAGACAACACAGAATGCAGAATACAAAACGGACGTGAAATTGTCAAGTAAAAAATGTAAAACGTAATGGTGTGAGATCGTTTTGCCGATGTGCACGTAGTTAAAACTTTTTACAAATTTTTTCATCTCTTTATTCACAGAAATTCTTATGTCGTAATGTGACAGATCGATATTAAAAAAACAATTATTTCGTCTCTTTATTCGCAGAAATTCTTGTGTCGGAATTGTGTCTGTAACAGTTCAAATCGTTTTTGCAAATTTTTATACCAATTTAATCATCGAAATTCTTATACCAAACTGATGTTTGTAACAGAAGTTCGCTTTACGCAGCTTTTTAATCATTGAAACTCGGATGCCGAAAAAGTGTTTGTAATAGCCATGCTATTATAGAAATTGATTTGCCATTATTCAGGAATTACTAGCAATGTAATCACCGATAAAATTTTCAAAGGCGTTGTAAAGTCTTTTGAGTTCTGGCCGTGAAACATACAATAGAAAGAGGTGTAAACAACAATGACTTTTCAAAAAATGCATATATACTGTAAATGAGCTGTATATTACTTGAAGACAACGAAATCTACACCATAGAATAAATTATCGACGTAAATTTTTGTCTTGATGATGCCGAACCAAACGCTCTGCGGAACTACAGTCGATGTTAAATAAACATTTAATTGTGAATAAACGTTGATAATTTATTCTATCTTAATATCACAAGTGTGTAGTCTTAAATTATATATGAAATCTACATTGTTTAAATTTCTGTGGGTTGTTGCAGCAAAACATGGTGCTCTAATAGCTGTATGACTTTTGGGGGCAAAGGTGTACTATTGTGAGGTGAGTGAAACACATGACAACATAGTGCAATCATTGCCAAGCCGTACCAGTCAGGTTGGATACTATAATATGAGGCATAATTGTATCATGTCACGTGTCACATAGACCAAACAATGGTATTCTTTTCCGCCAAAATTCCACTTTTTGGTGCAACATAAAAACTTTTTTTAACTGTGTAGTTCAAATCATCTCACTTCTAACCTGTTTGTTAGGTCTAAGAAACCTCACTACCAAATTTGATGTGAAATACGTACAAAAAGAAAGACGCGACACTATAACACGCTAAAAAGTCCTCCACTCAGGTGAATTCTTACAAGGAACCAGCCCATGATAACACACTAGGTCACGAAGTTCTGAAAGTGACGTAGTGGCCTGGTGATGCCTGTCCAAGCTCCTCTGCAGCGCATCCCAGACGTTTTCATTGGAATTAAAGTAGAAGTATCTTGGATGTAAAGCAAACGTCGAGCACTATAGTCTTTGAGCTCGTGAACTAAGATTTGAGTTAGGCTAGGTCGTGCATTATCATCTACTTACAAAGAGGAAACTATGGCCTATCACACAGTCGAAAAGTGTCACAGTATTCCTTATTATGTAGTCTTGGAACACGCTTGCATTCATAAGCTCTTGATAAACATACAGGTCTGTGCGGACATTAAGTAAAATCCCTCCCTACACCATGACCAAGTCTCCGTGGAAAGGTTGCACAGGTTGAAACAAATGCTGACTGCTGCGTGTTTCTGAGGTTCTGCAGACATGAAATGTGGAATGTCGGCGGAATCTGGACTCATCGCAGAATAGAATGCATTGTCACGCTTCCTGCTACAATAGGTGTTGGTGCACTCACTCACATCATTCTTGCCGGGAAGCTGCAGACAGTGATGTACGACGCAATGGGCGTCCGGATCGTAGACCTTTCGAATAAATTTTATTACGGACTATTTGATCATTTACCACTACACCGGCATCACTTCCCAGAACATCTCCGATATAGCGGCTGCGTATTGTGACGTTTCTAAAAGCGCTAATTGTGAGGTATCCGTCTTGATGGGCGGTAGTTGTCCTAGGACAAACACTTCTCGGTCGTTATACGACATCACCTTGCTTCCTACATCACTCTTGGAGTCGACCTATCATGCTATGAGATGCGCGAAGAGTTGCTGCAACATCTGTCTTTCTGAGCCCAGATTGCATCATTTCATTGATTCTATCGCGTTCTTTAATCGCCAGATGTCTCCATTGCATTGTTCGGAGTCTGACAGTAGTGCTTGTAGACGCACACCATTAAGATACACCTTGGCACACTGACTGCTTTGAGATCCAATTATCATTCGTATATCTTTTTTGCGCCAGCGCATACGTGACAGAATGAGGAACCATAAGTTGCATACGGTTTATTTCGTACTCTCCCAGCCGGTTTTATTTCGTACTTTTCTAAACACGCGACTGAGGCTCTAAATAGTAATAATATCTCTTAGTTTTTTGGAGAAATTTATTTGAGTTTTATCACGATTTTAACAGCGAAATTAAACTGATTTTTATTTTATCTGTCAGAGATGAAAGTTTCCACAACTTTACAGAATATAATTTTGCCAACCCGGTGGCACAGTGGTCTAAGCGCTGGTTTATGACCATTCATCCCAGAAGGGTCCGGGTTCGTATCCCGGTGAGGTATATGTATGTTGTGTTTGTCTTACGGCACTGGTTCTCTTTCTTTCCTGGAACTAGTGGTCCTAAATTAGGGACGGGCGACTGCTTGCAAGGTGGTCGTTAAATCTACAATGCCGCCGCGGTGACCCAGTGGTCTAAGCGATGGTTTCTGATCATTCATCGGATATGGGCCCGGGTTCGAATCCCGGTGAGGCATGGATGTTGTGTTTGTCTTACGGCGCTGACTCTCTCCCTTACCTAGAACAACTGGCCCTAAATAGGTACGGGTGAGTGCTTATAGCTCATTGAGTTGCTCACGGTGGTAGTTAAACCTCCAATCAAAATCTACAATAATATATATATAATTTTCCAAACTGGTGACAGTAATGTCCGTTATAGACGAGAACTCGTATACACCATAGTTCTATTTGTAAGCACAGGATTCCCGTTTGCAAAGTGTCGTATTCTTGAATAAAATGAATGACGGATAAATCTGTGTCTTCATTTTCATCTTCTTTATTTCTCTCCCTGTCTCAATCTTTCTTCTTTTTTTTTTTATCTTAAGGACCGTGAGCAACTCAGTGGGTTGTAGGCAGTCGCCCGTACCTAATTTAGGGCCAGTGGTTCCGGGGAAACGAAAGAGAGCCAGTGTCGTAAGGCAAATACAGCGTCGATACCTCACCAGGATTTGAATCCGGACCCATCTCTGACGAATGGTCAAAAAGTCAGCTCTTAGACCACTGCGCCATCAAGGCGGCTTATTTCCAAAGTTCTGTTTGTTACACTTAAACCAAATCCTCGGTAAAGCTATTCTTGTTTGAGGTTTTTCTCAGGAAAGTGTTCCAGTTTTTCTCTTAGACGTTCGATTGTTTCGATTCCTTTGTATCTTTTACTATCACCAAATGCTGTTTCATACCTTTGCATTGTCATTTACCATCACATAATCATCTATTATTGTCTACGTGACATATGTACATCTTCGTATCCACTTTCTCTTTTTTTCTTACGTGAACGTTCTTAGATTAAATTTTACATTATGAAGTAATTCTGACTTGCAGTCATATTTATAAACCGGTATTACCCATTTGTAGTGACTGAACAGTTTTTTTCCATTTGCTTTTCTAAGCCAGTTACTAATAAAAGCAAGATGGGGAAAATCACCACACGCTTTGAAGGAAATACTTGATAGGCTGATTAGGGATTCTGCTTTGTCACGCAGTAGTGACTGTACTAATTCGGTGCTTTTCAACTGACAACATGATCAGGTGATATCTCCTCGAATATATACAGTAAAAGCACTTTCGCTCTATATGAAATCACCCATTCTTCTTGTAGTGCGAATATAACATTCATTTCTGTTTCGAACAAGCATGGAGGAGAGCGGTGAGTTGAATTTTTCAGTTGCATTTAATTTTGACAACACTGCAAAAATGAACCATCGAAGAACATTTGGGGTATACTTTTCGTAACAAGTACACAAAACCGAATCCTTGAGAACCGCAAATATTACATGGTAAAAGCATGCCAGAAAAAAATGAAAGAAAGAAAAGATACAATACAGCACAATGTTCTCTGTAAAGAGACGACAACAAAGACAGACCATAGAGACCTGCACGGGTCGAGCCGATCGGGATAAACCCGAGCACAGCCCGATGTTGGGCCAGGTTCGGGCTCGATGTTGGGCTGATCTCGAGTAACTCTGGCCGGACAACATAAGTTGCTTCTTCGGGTCTGGCCAGTATTTTAATCATTTCATGTAATAAATAGGCCTTAAGATGGTTCTACATAAAAATTCTGCCCTATGTTTTCATTGGTAAAAACCTCTGTAGACATTTTCTTCGTAATTAATGTATTCCCAAGGACAAAATTCTGCACATCGATTTCCCTTTTTTTTTCTGTTTATTTTTTTTTCAATATTTTTATTAAGTAATAATTTTATTACATAATTATGTTAAAAATTAATCATTTTTCTTTGGTAGGGTTGATACCTGCTAATATATGGCCTGCCCTGTACATTGATGACGTCAGTGGACAAACAAATGTTTGACGCCTTATTTTGACATTAGAAATCAGCAGTACCTATAGTACTGCTGATTTCTTTTCAATAATTTTATTAATTTTTGGAATGCAATCAAAATTTGTGTCTATTCATGAGATAGTGTGTAATGTTTACAATGATTTGAGACACTTTGATTAAATGTTCTGACAAAATTTTGCTGAAAAAGTCAACAGAACTGTGGATACTTACTATTGATATATAATTCTAAACTAAGCTATTAGGCATTTATTTTTCCACTGTGGACATGAGGCTTGAATTATTTTATTCATTGAAATTGTAATAAGAAACAAGGATACAAAAAAATCAGGCTTTCTAACAAACTTTCTTCACGCTCGTGTCAGGCGGGGCCAGGTTTAGTTCAAGCGGTTTCAGGTTTGGTCAGGTCGGACAAAGACTCAGGGTTTTCGGGCCCGGCTGAATCGAATTCTTAGTCAGCTGTTATCAAGTCAGGCTGGGTTAAAATTTTCAGGCCCGTGCAGACCTCTACAGACCATCATTGAAGCAAGAAGGATTTCACTTTAAACTGCTCTAAACAAAGGTTGATGAACTTCATGTGAAACTACAGCCAAAGCGCCGAAAGTTAACATCGGTAATTTATCAAATTGAAATAATATGCAAGCGCACACAAATGAAACTAGTTTCATTTTGTCAAGATAATTGTATTATTTTATCTGATTTGGAAGAACCACGATGACGCCCCCTAAATTAGGATGTAATACTAAGCAAGTCTGTCTTTTATAGCGAAATGAAGGATACCCACTTAAATTTAGATTTTTTTCCACAATGTTCCACAATCGCAAGTGACCCTAAGAGAGAGAGAGAGAGAGAGAGAGAGAGAAATCGTTCCCACAAAATAATATTTTATGCTATTTTTTAATATGTTAAACGTTACTGATGCCTTAAAAAAAATTCTGTGCAAGGAAACTTTCTTATGCCAAGCAGTATTAGATCGTAAAGGGATTCTGTCACTCGGTTGCATAAAATAAAAAGAGCGATATCATGAAAAATTGCCAGTGTACGTCCCTTAGCTTGACAATTCTATTCCAGAAAAAAGCCAGAGAACATATAAGAAATCATGATTATACTTATCTTACCCGCACCTAGAAACAAAGATACCTAAGCTTTCTTTCACAATTAAATCCCAGTAACCAATGAAAGATACCTCTCTAATGCAACGGCACAAGAACATATCTAATACCTATCAGTGGAAAACATTTAGAAAGCATTGGTTGGTGAGACGACCCAAGAATAATTTTCTGCTCCCGTCTTCCAAAAACAAAATTACAGTAAATTAGCCAGCTTAAAACAAGGAGCTCGGGACCGATGGAAACCCTTGTAAAATCCGGGAGCTCGCTAAATCCGTTCTTAGGTAAAAATTCCCGCAGTGTAAAAATATGCGTACCGGATAACTTTATTTTAAAATACACCAGACTGTGAATACTCATGAAACGCATATAGCGTATCAAATCCGTTTATTTTTGTGATGTAGTAAGCACAAAAATACGCCAAGCTTCCGCACTCCAGTGGGATGCTTTTTCAAGGCAATGGTAGACATAAAAATGCGGGGAATTGGAACACGTATAAGGTACAAAGGTGATTTTCAAAAATCATCTTTGTTCCTTACATGTTCGAATTTTCATGTCCACCATTGAACTTTCGCACTCCACTGGGAAGCTTTTTCAAGGTAATGTTAGACATAAAAAATTGGGGAATTGGAACACGTAAGAAACAAAGATGATTTTCAAAAATCGTCTTTGTTTCTTACGTGTTCCAATTTTTATGTCCACCATTGCACTTTCGCACTCCACTGGGAGGCTTTTTCAAGACAATGCGGGGAATTGGAAGACGTAAGGAAAGATTAGTTTCAAAATCATCTTTGTTCCTTACGTATTCCAATTTTTATGTCCACCATAGTACTTTTGTTCTCCACTGGGAGGCTTTTTCAAGGCAATGGTACACATAAAAATGCAGGGAATTGGAAGACGTAAGGAACAAGACGTTATTTTCAAAAATCATCTTTGTTCCTTACGTGTTCCAATTCCTCCCATTTTATGTCTACCATTGTCTTGAGAAAGCCTCCCAGTAGAGTGCGAAAGCTTGGCGAATCTTTGTGCTTACTGCACTACAAAAATAAACGAATTTAACACGCTATATGCGTTTCATGAGTATGCGTACCGGATAATATGCATATACCATTGGCGTATCTTGGGTCCGAGACCTGGGCTACTCACCCGTACCCTCCACCACACCTTAGGACTGTTTTTTTATTTTTTTTTATTTTTTCAAAAAACTGCGAAGTTTATTTTGAATATTAAGTAAATGAAGTAATCTTTCTAAATTTTAGGTAACATGCTATTGCTAACCAGGGACGGATATTCGGGGTGTGCTAGGTGTGCGGCGCACATCCACACCGAGTCGAAATTTAACCTACATTATCGATCTTATTTTTTCGTAGTTATTTCTAATAAAATTCGCCAGAGTTTGTCCCAAGGCTTCGACCGGTGTTTAAAATTAATTTCCCCATATAATGTTTTAATTAAGAGGAGAAGGTTCGTTCAGTAAGCATATCGCATTTGCGCTAAGATCCGTGTGTGTGCGGTTTCGCGTCCTCACATCCGACGATGTTCAAGCAACTGGGATACAAGCGCTCCCCAGATGGCGCTGCAGGTCAAGTTCTTATTTCCCTGTGGTTTCGAACGAACTCTCAGGGTGTGCTAGCCAAAATGAGCACCGCTCGCAGTCCCACGGAGCACTGCAATTCAACGTTTTAATACGAGTTGCTGTTATATTTTTTGAGGGGGGGTATGTATTTCGAATAAAACTCGCCAAAGTTCGTCCTAAGGCTTTGTGTGTGTGGCTAAAATTAAATCCTTTGTGCAATATTTTCGTGAAGAAGAGAAAGTTCGTTGTTTCATTCAGTAAACAAATTGTAAGAAATATCTGCAGCTCTAGGAGTGCTGTTTTAACAGCGGACACTCCAGGTCGTTGAAGCAACTGTAATACAAAGCTTTCCAGATGTTTTTATTTCCTTGTGGTTTCAATGCAGAGGCTAAACTTTGCAGGGTGTGCGCCCTTAAAAAAGCACCACTAGTCATACTTGTTTGCGTTTGGAATAGCGTGAAGTCATAAACACAATTCAACGTTCTGCTACGAGTTACTGCTTTTCTGTCTTTTCGTCGCTGTGTGAATCGATGTCTTTATGAGCACAAATTTAAATATACAGTTTGAATTTTGATATCCGTTAAGGATGGGGAACAGTGTTGACGACTTATTAAGTGTCACATTTTCTGCCAGAGCTTTTGCAGATTGTGTAAATAGTTAAAGAAGATAAGCCTCGTCCTGTATTTAAAAATAAAAAAAAAACCAAAAATTCGTTCATCACTCTAGTATTTGCACAGGAAATTCAAATTTTTCTTACAATGGAGTGTATGTAAATATCTTTACCATAAGTAATTAGACGGCCGCTAAATTAAAAAAAAATGCTTTTGTATATTCAATCAATGTGTGAATTTTGCGGCTCGGGATGCATAATAAAATTTTTTGGTGTTTTTTCCCATAACATGGCACACCCAATCTAAATGGGCACGCGACACCACTGTTGCTAACATAACACCAAATAATTATGAGGATTAAGATTTTAACACTTTATCTTTTTAATACTTTATTTATTTATTTTTTTTATTGGATTTTTAACGACCACCGTGAGCAACTCAATGGGCTATAAGCAGTCGCCCGTCCCTAATTTAGAGTCACTGGTTCCAGGGAAGGGAGAGAGCCAGTTCCGTAAGACAAACACAACATCCATGCCTCACCGGGATTCGAACCCGGACCCCGTTTGGACGAATGATCAGATGCCATCGCTTAGACCACTGCGCCACCGGGGCGGCATACTTTATTTGAACATGAACTTCAGTCTTCTTTCCTTTTGTGTTAACTTGAGTATAACGTTTTCATAAAAAGCTTCCTCCCAGTACTTTTTCGTATTTAAAAAGAATGTTTTTCTCTATTGACAAAACAGCCAAGTTTCTCAAGTGTACATGTCCTTGTGTGGCTCTAAGATACGTCTCGATTCTTTTTAATACAGAAAAACTTCTTTCGGCAGTTGCAGTTGTTGATGGAAAGTTTAGTATTAGGTCTGCTAATTTGTACACCTCAATAAACACAATGTCCAATTTATTCAGTTTCATGTAACAAGTAATCTCTCTTACTGATTTCCTTTTGTATTCGTCAAGGGAATAAAACACCTTCAGTTCATTTTTGAGTCGAACTGTATCAAAATTTGAAGCATACATTCTTTAAGTTCTGACAGTAGATGTTGAGGAAAGCTTTCACAAAATTTATCAAAACTGTTCGAATCCAACAAAATCACGAATTTAAGATATATAATGTCACTTATATTAAGTCATTGACACTTCACACAACTGAAACAGCTTTCGCGTAACACGTGCTGTTACTGGCGGAAGCATGCGAGTGACTAATGAACTAATGTAGTCCTTAGTCTTCTCTTTTCTGAGTGAACAGTTGCCCAAAGCAATGGCCCATTCACCCTTTATCTGCTCCTTCATGTTGTCATGGAAACGCTAGCTGGCGATCATATCGAAAGTCTTCGAATCTCGCAGCGAAGACTGGTAGAGCTAATTACGTTACGACGATGACACCATACCTGCACTAGAAGTCCCGTTGGTCTTTCTTCACTTGCCAGACTGATTCTCTTAGTCAAAAGAAGCGAATCCGCACAAGTCTGTTCTGCGCAGCGAAAGCATCGACGTATCTTAATACCGCTAATAACAGACTTTTATTTGTGTATATTTAATTGACTTTTATTTGTGTATATTTAATTGACTTTTATTTGTGCATTCTCTGGGCTTCGCAGCTAGCCTAGCTAGCCTTGAATATCCGCCACTGGCATAAACGTTTATACAGTACTAGCTGTGCCCACGGCTTCGCTCGCGTGGAGGGTATCACTGAAAAACAGGTGTATGATAACATGTGTAATCCGATCCATCCATAGGAAATGTACCTGAATTTCATAGCAACATATGAAGGATATTTTCTGAAAGATAATTAACCTCCGACCATTTTCTGAAATGGTCGGCAGTTAATATTTCACGTGAAATAAAATTATAATTAATTATACTCAAAACTGTGAATGTAACTGTTCTTGTCATATGACACTCTCTGAAGTAGTGCGATCAATTCGACCTTTAAGTTTGGTACTATATTAGAACGAACAGACAACTGGTCAACGTCTGAAACGAAATATATTTGTAAGTCTTGAGGGTTGTTACTTTGAGCTGGAAGTTGACTCCCAATAAAATGGTATACTTGCCGTTGAACTTTAATCGTTAGCATAAAATTACCTTCTCGTAATACTTTTGCTCCAAACGACGTCATTTGAAATAAGGAGTTGTACTGTATAAAGTTGTTTAAAAAATGTGTAACGGATGTATATACCCATTAGAAAGTCTTTGATTGGTTGTGGTGGCTCTTGAATCTGTGAAAGAGCAACTTTGTCAGCAGCGCACATAATTCGTTTGGTTCATCAGCCCATTTTTTCGCATTACATTTTATTGCATACTTTATCCATTCTACCTATTTGAACATCATTTAGATGGGCATAATCGATAATGAAATGCTAACCTACTGTTATTGTGTACTAACTGCCGATTCCGAACTCTACACCTAGTATATTGCTCTCGCTCCTCGTTAATTCTCTGAGCACGTTTAGCGGTGGTTTCTCTATTTCGAGCCTGAGCTGTTCGAACGTTTTGCTCAGCAAGCCGGTGAGAGCCTTCGATGCTAGTTTTTCTAAGTCGAGCTGCTGCTGAAGTGCAAGCATTATTACGACGCAAACGATTCTTCCGTTCTTCCTCAATCTCATTTTGCCTTAGTTTTTTGTTGTTGTTGTTTCCTTGAAGCGGAAGTCTGTCTTGACAACTGTGATTTTCTTTTAGGCATTTTATTTACGGTACTAAAGCAGGGTAATGCTACATAGTAAACAAAAACAAAACGTCTTTAAGCACTCATGAAATAAAACTAAAATCAAAACTGTCTTTATTTTTCTTTCCATCGAGCAAACATTGACTTCAAAAGGGAAGAGACTTTTACCTCGATAAACACTGTTAGAATACCAACTGTGAGAGAATTATCCAAATCGGTTCAGTAGTTTTCGAGATTACTTATTCAGAATTGTAGGAAAATGCCATCTATCGGCAAATAAGTTGCTGATGGTATTTATTCGGATTTTATAAATTATGCCAATGTAATTTTATAGATCGTGACAGTGTAGCTCATACTCAAACTATCGAATCCAATTGGAGAGCTCTCAAGCAAAATCTCAGAAGCCATTATTACCAGAGGTGACTTTAGATCTTTTGGGGCCCTAGGCGCTAAAAGGTTCGGGGGCCCCTCCCCTTCTTATCGCCTCAGAAACTTTCATCCATCAGATTAACAAAATAAAAAAAGGGGGGGGGTTAAAATTCCATTATATCTTCCTATTATTAGAACGTTATGTAAGAAACAGTGCTATCGTAATAATTTTGTCTGTCCAAGCACATCGAACTTTTTGATTTTTGAGATATTTCAAAAATTATTTTTGCGGCTAATAGGAAATCTATTAGCCGCAAAATAAGTTTGGCACTTTTAATATCCCATGTGCTTCATGCACTGCAGTTATCAGAAACGGAATTTTGAGGCTAATAGGAAATCAATGGATATTAAGTGCAAGGGCGAAAAATAATAATGAGATGAATATCAATTAAGATATGATCAAGTGTGAATATATGTATATAAAAACAAGAAGAAAAAGGGGCTATGTCACGTGCAGAGTGACGACGAAATGTCGCCCGAGAAAAATGTTTATTTTACTCAGGAAAGAACTTTATTTTATTAACTGTGTGCATATACAATGCAAAATGCCTGGTGTACGTTTACGACGTCATTAGGTATATGACTAATCCCAAGCTGCGGAAAGACATTGTTTTGTAGTACGTTGCCGGACACAGAAATTCTGGTCCGAGAGAATACCTACACAAAGGCAGACAATGCTCAATGGTAGAAGGGCGCCAGTTTGTCTGGAAGGTCTGAATACGTCCTTTATGTGAAAGAATGTCAGTATTGTTGTATGTTTTATTCTGTCTGTATAGAGTCTGGTTTCCACGTGCAGAAGTCCGTTAGAAGGAATGTGAAGCATGCGGTCGTCTGACACGGAGACAATAAGCAAGGGAGAACCAGTTCCAAGAAGCAGGAACGGCTGAGGTACGGATACGAATAAAGTTGGCCTGCGGACAAAGGTCAGGTTCGCTCCGGGATCTGGCAAGGTCAGAGGTCAGCGCCTCGTGGTAAGGGGGAGGGCGAAAAAAGGAGGGGTCTTCCGGAGCGAGGGGGATAAGAGATAGCTTCGGAGAGAGGAGCAAGGATTACGAAGTGCGCTTGGGAAGGCGGGTAGACGTGTGGAGTCTATGCTCCGAGGAACGCAGTTCCTGTTATTAACGTGAAGCTGGGGGCTTCGGAAGAAAGCGTAAAAGATTTGCGAAGTGATCTTGGAAGACGGATAGACGTGTGGAGTTTATGCTCCGAGGAACGCGGTTCCTGGTTTTTAGCGTGAAACCGAGTGTTTCGAGAGATAGCGTGGAGTCGGAACGACTCTGATATTAGAGTGGCCATAAGGCAACGGATTTTTGATTGAACAATTCGTGACGGACGACGCATGCGACACAAATTCGTCAACGTGGACATTGGCACCGGAACCAGACTCTCACCCATACCTTTGCTTCATTAAATTTATTTGTCTTTCTTATTCACGAAGTATTTATTGAAGTTGATGCAGTACTTTACAGTAGCCATTCTCTCCCTTCCTTGATTCGCGGATACTTACACAAAAAGGCGGAGGAAGAGGGGCCTGGATAATAAATTTATAATTAATATATTACAAGAGTGAGAACCTCAGATTTTTTGCTGTAAGGGGAGAGTTGTTACTCACGGACGCCTATCGGAAAGAAGGTGGGACTTAGCACGAAAGCCTAGGTCTCACCCCTACGTTAAGTTTGGCACTTTTAATATCCCATGTGCTTCATGGACTGCAGTTATCAGAAACAGAATTTTGAGGCTAATAGAAAATCAATGGATATTAAGTTTGGCACTTTAAATACCTGTATCCCATTTATACCTGCAGTGCAGTTATCAGAAACAGAAGCATACGAATTAAATGCAAAAGATCTGGTTTGAAAATGGAAAAGTAGGTACTGGAGGGTTTTGAGTAAGAGTATCATTGAAACTTTTTATTGCTTTTTCAGTAGCTAGTTTTATGTAGATTTAAGGAATAGAAAAGGTGAGAATACTTGATAATTATCAGTATTAAACCACGGGAGCAGAAAGTAATGAGAAACTGTTGTTGCAATACAATATAAATTACTTTTAACACTATTAAATAAGAAAAAGATAGTGTGATATTCTCGAATTTCTTTACTTTTTCAGCCTAAATATTAATAACTCTTTTGGTTTAGGATGGCTTAGAGGGATTAGGGCCAAGAAAAAACTTGATTATCCTAAAAAGAATTATCCTATGAAGAATATTTCTTTCTTCATTGATTATCCGACCACGAAGGAAATAAAGCAATTGACAGCAAACACCCCGATCATCAGGAAAGTTTTTACAAGCACTCCTCATCGCAACTCGGAGGGAAGGTTTCAACAGATATGTTCCCTTTGCTGGAAGTAGCATGAAAGCAATTTATAGCACAGCAGACCAGTTAAGAATTCGCCTTAAACAATGAAAAGTGTGGGAAGCATGAATACCTCCTTTACCTACCACTAAAAGGGAATCAAAATTATTTTAACCATTCCTTTCAAAATACATATATCGATAAGAACTCGAAAATTCGGAATAACAGCAAGAAAAAATATGTTATTAATATGAAAAAGTAAAGACAGTACAAAGTAGTTGCTTTAAGGATTGATTTATTCAGTCCGTGAAAACCAAAACAAAACTGAAAATCCAATTATATGTTTTTGGGGCCCCACAAACATCGAGAACCTAGGCGCGCACCTAGTACACCTAGCGGGAAATCCGCCCCTGATTATTATTTTAATATAAATTCCGTATATTATCGTGAACTACTTTCTTTCACGTTGGGTGTTATCAGGTTGTATGTAAACAAAGCGGAACGATACACGGGAAATCGCGAACTACTAAAAAAACCGATCTGATTCGGTAGTACAGCCAAAAATAATAAAAAATAATAATAAATAAACGAAAAAGCATATGTCCATCGAAAAGAAATAAGCTTTCCAACGGTGAAAGGATTATCCAAATCGGTTCAGTAGTTTTCGAGATTACCTCAAACTCACAAACAAAGTTTCTCTCTTTGAATATTAGTATAGAATATTTACCCATAACAGTTGGGTATACTTGAAAGAATTAATTAACTACAATAGTACTATAGTTAATTAAGCATTTCAAGTATATTCAGTTTTACGACCACATGAGACTGAACGCAGTTTTAACTACACATGAAGCAAAAGCAGAACCGATCCTTCCAATGCAGCGCCACATGGTGGGTGAACGGAGAAATGGATACAATTCTAAGAATTGTCATCCACTGTTTTCTCTCCGATGATATCCACATTCCTTTACTCTCCTATCCCTCCATGCAACTGTCCCCAAGAAATCCACTTTAATGTGCATGAGCCCCACTCATCCTCTTTTTGTGTAGGAGTAGGTGGCCTGTTTTCAACTCTGCTGATGCGATACACCCTTGAATTGGACGGCAGGAAGAGACTCTTGCACAACTCGATAGTTAATCATTTTATGCACTCCTTCCCCATTGCTTTTCTATCAACATTCTTCCACCAGCACACTAGGATTTCCCTGCGCTATTGCGAATTCATTCAATATGTCACCATTTCTATTACTCCATTCCAGGAAAGTGCGCAGCAGATTATCTCTGCCTTGTTAAAAATGGAATTTTATTGAATTGTGTTCCTTTGCTTGTTAAAAGTGATCATTTTAGCTCTTCTCTCCGTCGTTAAATACGGGGACTTCGTTTCATTTTTGTTCGTTAAAAGCGATCAGGTTAGCCTTGAATTAACGTTATATACAATAAAAGTTCTTGTTTTGCTCATTAAATTTGAAATCTCGCTAAATACAGACTCATTATAAGCGATTTCTACTGTACAAGAAATACCAATGTGCATCCTATAATTAACGAAAGATTGCTAATCAGGAAAAACTGAAGAAATCGAAGTTATTCTTAATGGTGTGAGGTATCGTTTTGATTGTCAGAAGAGGAATCACTCGTAAATGTCCACCGATGAATGTGAAAAGTATTTTAGAAAACAATACGAAGGTTGTTATAAAACTAATACCTCTTTGTAAATAACTCCTCTGTCAATTGAGACATTTTAATGAATTTTAGTATAATTAAGATCAGCTGAATGTATTGGTGTTACTCAAAGTTGTCGCCTACTGAAATCAAGCAATCGCGGCATTGTTTAACCCAATATCTGTATCCAGTTTCGAAAAGTTCTGCCGCCGACTGTTGTTTGGCCCAGTACCTCATAGCCTGTTTAACTTCATCTGTATCCTCAAAACTTCGACAACAAAGCCTTTGTTCTATTGGAAAGAACAGGGGAAAAACAGAGGGTACCAAATCAGAGCTATATGGCAGATGTAGGATTACTGTCCATCCCATTTTAAAAATGGACCGAGATGTTTCAAATGCGGTGGTACGTTGTCGTGGTTAGGAGGGCAAAAAGAAGAAGTATGCTTGGTCTCTTCTTAAGAATATCTTCCTTGTGCTTCTTTAATGTTTCAATATACACTGCCGGAAAGTGAAAAAAGAACACTTTGAAGGAATGCCGGTAGGAACATTATGTTATTATATGTTAATTGCTAAGGGCAGCAGAAACTGATCCAAGTCGGAATGTCATGGGATGAAATAAAGACGTCACTGCGGACGACAACATGCAAATGTACGCAGCGCGTATTTAACGACTAGAGTGTGCAGAACGAAGTCATTCGTCTGGTGTCATGTTGTTCAGTGCTCGTTGAAGAAGCTACCATGCCTGGACGACGCAGGCGCGCAACATTTATTCAGTTATCAGAGTTCGAGAGAGGCCGCATAGTGGGTCTGCGGGAAGGAGGTTGGTCCTTCCGTCAAACTGCGGATCGAGTGGGACAAGAGATATCGACTGTGGTAACATGGTGGTGTCGGTGGTAAAAGGAGCATTCGCACACTCGCAAACGTGGTTCCGGGCAACACAGAGTGACAGACGCACAAGAGGATCGGCGTACCAGGAGGGCGGCGTTGGCAGAGAAAACATCTCGGCTACGGCGTCACAAATTCGACACTCTGTCATACCAAGGGTGTCTACCAGAACGATACGGAATCGTTTGTTGGAAGCGGAACTACTGACACGGTTACCACTGACTCCTGGTCACCGTCGAGCGCGTTTGCGGTGATGTTAAGAACGAGTTCATTGGAGGAAAGAATGGCGGTCAGTGGTATTCCGTGATGAAAGTGAAAGCCGATTCTGTTTGGGAGAGCCTGACGGTCGCGTACGCTTCCGAAGGCGACAAGGTGAGCAGCTTTTGCCATCGTGCATCCACCAACGACACACAGGCCCCACGCCGTGCATCATGGTGTTGGAAGCGATTAGCTATCACTCTCGTACGAGTCTGGTGTTTGTACGGGGTACACTGAATAGCAGTACGTACGTCAGCGACATCGTGCAGCTGGTCGTCCTGACGTTTTTGAGTGCAATCCCCGATGCGATATTCCAGCAGGATAATGTCCACCCACATTCCTCCCGGGCAACTCAACATGCCCTTCAGGCTGTGCATCAACTCCCTTGGCCAGCACATTCTCCGGACTTGTCTTTAATCGAGTATGTCTGGGACTGGATCGAACAAAGACTTTTCTGCAGACCCCGCAGGCAGCGACTGTCTCTGAATTACGCGTCCAAGTTGAAAGCACATGGAATGCTATCCCCCAGCGTGATATCCAGCATTTGTACGACCGATTGCATGCCAGATTGGAAGCTTGTATTGCTGCTGAAGTAGGTGCAACACCTTATTAAAATGTGCCTTCTGTACACTGTAATAAGCATGAAAAGGTAAAATAAACATTGAATCACTTTATACGTTTGATCCCTTTCCTTTTTTAACAAGTTGTTGCTACGATATAAATCTCATGGATGCAGTTGCAATGTTTAATGGTGTTCTTTTTTCACTTTCCGGCAGTGTAGAAAGAACTGCTGATAGTGCCATCTTGTTCAAGAAAATCAACAAGAATGATTACTCTGACATCCCAGAAAATTGTCACTACAGCTTTTTTGTTGAACGCTGTATATTGAACTTCTGCTTAAACGAAGTCTTGTGCCACCATTCTATATATTGCGCTTCTGTCTCTAGGTCGTAAATAAATGCGCAAGTCCATGGGCGGTGGAATGTAGGGGACACGAAGTTTCGAACGCCCCTGGAATTTAATGGTCCTCCTCACTGGGAAGCCTTCCTACGGAACGGCCTAAGAATTTGTAATTCACGTGTGGTTTAACGTTTTTTTTTTTTTTTTTTTTTCTTTATGAAGATTTTCTGGAGATCGTCACTGTGTTTCGCAGTTTTGTGGAAAATGCTTGGAGTACAGTTTTGAAAATTAATTTTTTACAAATAAATTAAAAAGTTAACTCAGCGTTGTTATTCACTTTAGGAAAGATCGTTCAATAATTCTCAAGCAGCAATGGGCTGGATATATTTCTAGAACTGACCACCGATGGACAGCCGACATAATAGAATGGGTACCAAGGGGTAGGAGAAGACCCAGAAGAAGACCACTTGATTCAAAAGCATGCTGGAGTGACTTGGAAGAGATATGCTCAAGGCAAAAAGTTGTGGAAGAGATCTGGGGTGGCTTCCATCCAATAGTGGATTGATAACCCTTGGTGATGATATGTACAAGTACACTCATTGTCATAAAAATCTGCGCACCAAGAAGGAAGTGTTGAATTGAAATGAGATTTCAGTAGTAGATGGTACATACCAAGGACAGAAGTGATTGCAATATCACAACAGCAGGACGTTTTCCCGCGGATATACGGCACACATTCCGGTCAGCGTTAGTACGGCGTCGGACCGCCTCGTGTTCAGATACATGCGGTGATACGGTCCAGCATTGAGTCAAAGAGACGCCATATGTTATCCTGGGACAAATTGGCCCACACTTCTTGCAACTGACGCTCTAAATCACGAACACTGGGACATGGAGAAAGCTAGCGTATCTGGTCCCACACGTGCTCGATGGTCGAGAGACCAGGCTATCTGGCAGGCCACGGAAGCATCGAAGCGTGACGTCGACAGTCCTGGGAAACCTGAGCCGTGTGCGGACGAGCGTTATTTTGTTAAAAAATGGCTCCGGGCTGCCCCGCCATGAAAAGCAGCACATGGAGCCGCAGGATCTCCTGTAAATAGCACTGGGCTGCCAGCGTCCCTCGGATCACTGCGAGTGAAGTCCAGCTGTCATACGCGATGACTCCCCAGACCATCACGCCTGCAGTTCAGGACGTGTGCAGCTGTACAGTGAGGTTGGGATTGTAGCGCTCACCTGCGGTTCTCCACAGTCTGACACGGTAGTCGTCCGTTCCCCTACAGAAGCGGGATTTTTCGCTGAATACTATACGTCGCCAGTCCATAGCATTCCACGTTGCTCGCTGCGCTGACACCATTGCAATCGACGACGACGACGACGGTCAGGTGTTAATGGCAGAAAACGCAAGGACCGTCGAAAGTGCAGATTCACTTCTGCCAGGCGTCTGGAAATGGTTCTGGAGGACACAGGAGTCACTTGTACAGCCGCCACATGTCTCTGGATATTGGACAAGGATATCGTTGCATCTGTGCGTGCCGCTCTCACGATCCCACGGTCCTCTCTGCAGGTAGTGTGTCTGGGTCGTCCGGAGTTAGTCCACCGTGTCCGGGTGCCTTCCTGTGTCCATTGCTCCCAACACGATCGCACAGTACTGTCGGCCGCCATTTGGGCCGGTTGGCTGCCTCTCTCATCCCGACGATACGGCCTCGTTCATACTGCTCTAGGTGTCCGTACTCACATTTACGGCGGCTCCTCCGCATGTCTATCGCTCAAGGATCTCACCTGACTCTTACCGAGCACTGCGGCACGAATGTGGAGTCCCCTGCGCGGCGCCTTATAAGCCCCAAGGATTGTGATTGCAGCGCCGGTCTTGGACGCGTGGTCTTGCGGAATGGCACGAAACTTTAATCATTTGCATGTCTGCCCTCTCCGTAGCTATTCACCGAGTTTCGCGTTAATCGCACGGTTTTTTCGTGGTGCGCGAATTTCTATGACAATGAGTGTGTATACATTTAACCTGCAGTTTCTCTCTCTCTCTCTCTCTCTCTCTCTCTCTCTCTCTCTCTCTCTTTCTGTCCCCCCCCCCCCCTCTCTCTCTCGTATTCTCTTCTTTTTTTAAATGCTTTAACCCTCGGAGAAGTTGAAAGGAAATGTGCCTTTGTTCGCCTCATGCGACCGTAGCAGATCTCTGCATACTTCAATGACCCTGAGTTAATTGACGTGAAACGCAGTTTGTACACACTTTCTAATATCCCAGATCATGAATCATTGTTTCCACAGCACTATGACCACAATGCAGTACATCGCAGATCTTCCGAATGGTCATATTTCACTCATTCCAAATGAATTAATTAACTGGTAGTTGGTTCTCGACAATGACTGCAGTTGTAGGCTTTCCGCTCCTGCCAGTGAGGTTATTCCTGCTTGAAATCTCTTCATCCGTTTGCTAACATTGCTGATGTCGATTGTCGCATTTCCATAAACCTTTTTGAGTCTCGTGTGGATCTCCATCGTCTTGCAACAATTTATTTCCGAAAACTCAATAACAGCTCTTTGCTTATGCGAATACCCATCCTTTGCGTTTACCAATGTAAACACGCAAAAAAGTGTATATTTGCTCAGAAGTACAGGAGTTATCAGCAAAAGTTAACTTTAGGACATTCCTCGGAAAAGCATGTCGTTGTTTGATACGCACGTGAATATCAAAAGATTGGCTAAAAATGACTACATAGGAGATACTCGAGCCACAATGAATTCACATAGATAATAACGACACTGAAACCGACTGAATACAGCACTATGAGGTACAATTGGAGTGCATATGCCATCGACGTTAATTGTCTATTGTAGTTTTACTGAGCACATTTCTTAGATTTGTCAGGATAATTGGTGTGATTTGTATTCTGTCCGTTACGACAACATCTTCGATAGCCACTGTTTTGTAAGTTGTTACTGTGGTCTTGAGAGTAATAATATGCGTGCTAAATCTTTAAACGAGTATTGAATAATTTTGGAGCATAGGCGCCGACTTCGTGGGTTCGTGACAATTTCTGAACCCTCAGTGATTTCATTGTGGGTTCCTCGAACCCCTAATATTTTTGCGCGTATTTCGTGGTGAAAATACACGTATGCATATGTGCATAAATTTTGTTTTTCGTTATCAATTCTTCAAGTTTTGTGTTATTCATTTCCCGTTTACTACGTACAATATATATACTGTATATATAGAAAGTGTATATAGAAATTTACCCCTCAGACTGTTTATTGTGCTTCAAAAAAGAATTAGTGTCTATTCGGGCTCATCAAATTTGACGCGATAGACAGTACCTCAAGTACCGTTGTTTAAGAGCTGTAACGTACCAGGAGATGTGACGTACCTGCCAGAAGGACGCACACGACATAAAGGCAGATAGGAATCAGAATAAAATGTCCGCGTAGCTCAATTGGTAGAGCAACTTATTCCGGAATGAGTGGACCCGGGTTCGAATCCTGGCGCGAATAGAAATGACGGAGAAATTCACTTCGTTATAATGGCGCCCGAACTATCCGGATGACCCGACCGTTCACAATCTCGCAATGGTGGGATGTTATTTCCACACCGCGAGATAGCAAAAATAAGAGCAGCACTTCGAAAAAAAAAATAATAAAAAAAAAATAAGGGGGAGATGATGTAACGTACCTGCCAGAAGGACGCACACGACATAAAGGCAGATAGGAATCAGAATAAAATGTCCGCGTAGCTCAATTGGTAGAGCAATTTATTCCGGAATGAGTGGACCCGGGTTGGAATCCTGGCGCGGATAGAAATGACGGAGAAATTCACTTCGTTATAGAGCATTTAAAACTGCCTTCTTTATAAAAGAAAATTCTTCGGTTTGTCTGGGTTCCCACAAAATACAAACGTCGAGCTCTACAGACGAGAACGTATTCGTATGTTGTACAGTCGTTGACCCACCCTATTTCCGGACAGTTGGGGACCAAGGAGGTTAGAAGAGAAAGGAGATGGCATCAGCCGCCGATGGTGAAGCCTAATCTGATCGTCTGGTTTCTTTCGCCCCACGGGTGGGGAGGGTCATCACCCCCTAATAGCTTAGGGGGTGATGGGAGGGTTCAGTGACTCTTTCGCCCCACGGGTGGGGAGGGTCATCACCCCCTAATAGCTTAGGGGGTGATGGGAGGGTTCAGTGACGTGACGTCACTTCCTGAAAACCTGTGCTGAAGCACAGGTTGATAGCAGCCGTCTCTTACTATCTGCAGGAATCCCTGGAGGTCAACGAGGCTTCCACAGCTTTAGCAAGGCCGTGATTGGCGCAATATGCACTTACGAAGCATATTTTTTTTTCAGAATATAGTAAACAGTATTTCTGCAATTTTTTTGCAAAATTTTAATTATGTGTATGTATACTTCAGTCTCATTTTTTCCTGACTGTATATGCTGCACAAGTACCTGTAAAACCTCTTCAAAGTCTACGATTTCCCCATAGAGAAGTACAGAAGCAGCCCAAGTTGGGCATATTGGGCATACACAGCTGATACGAAGTGGAGCCCACGGAAAACACAGGGCGTGCGGATGATGCTATGTCCTCTCCGTTCTAACCTCCTATTTTAAGTTAGAAATCATTTGAAGAAAAAATTTGTTGGCGTTTTTAAAATTGGTAAAAACGCCTAAAGTTAAATTTTACATGTTTTTGCTCCTTTTATAGACAATTGAGTTGGAAATTAACACAGTATCTGTGTATTGCATATAATAATTTCGCGCCCACAAAAGCAAAATAAATGAAATAAATAATTACCTAGAAAAATATTTTTCTGTAATTAACTATAATTTGCTTCATTTTAGCATTTCAGGCGTCACATTGTGCCAGATAATCTGACTGAATGATATTTAAATTAGACTTAAATCCTTTGAAAAATGCATGGGTAATTCGATTAAAAATTTCTGAAACCCCCAATAATTTTTCAAGTCGGCGCTTATGCTTTGGAGTATATGAGAGGCCGAACATTTTTCCCAAGTGGCGTATGTGTGCAGATGACATTCAAGAGCGTAAGTTCGATACACCTGGAATAAATAAAGCCATTCCATTTCCTTGCAATACCTAATAAATACTCATCCTAGTGTTGAAACAATGAATTCGCAACGAATTTGCAATGAATCCGAAAGGATGTGATGAAAAATACAACATCCTTTCGGAAGGACAAGGAATTCTTGAAAGATCAGAAAACGACACGAAAGGTTGGTAGATAGAGTCTGAGAGCCTGGTGGAAATAAAAACCTCCAAAAATAATATCCGAAATAGGAATGTTGATAAGATTTGTTGACAGTGATCACAAAGTAGACATTAGATGATTAGAATCATACAAAAACTGAAAGATTTTCTGTTCTACACCAGGTATTTGTGACTCGTTTATTGGATGCACTGATATCCGCGATTACATTCAGCACTTTATTCTTTTGGAAAGTGGAACCGTTCTTTCATGTTGTTCCATCATTTGTTCTATGGGTTTCGAATTCACTGGCCTATGCTCACATCTGTCGATGTTTTTTTCTTCTTCTTTATGTTTTGTAGTTTATCTATATTCAGAAGCAACGAAAGTTGATGGAATACGCTAGTTAAGATACGATAGTAGAAAGCGTAGAAAAATGGACTACTAGTGCCATTCTGCACGCCTTAATAAATTGCTGGATAGACAAGAGCCAGAGCCTACAAGACAAAATATATCCCCCTTGTCTTATCTGAGGCTACGATACAGTTTGTAAACTGAAGCCCTGTTCGCATGACTATACCTTTTGCAAATTCATTGTTTACAGATACAGCTTTTTTTTTTTTTTTTGTAATTCCGGGGTTCAATGGCCGCCGTGAGCACTCTAACGCTATAAGCATCCGCCCGTACCTAATTTTTTTTTTTTTACGTAATTTTGGAGTTCAACGACCGCCGTGAAGCACTCTAACGGCTATAAGCAGCCGTCCGTACCTATTTTTTTTATATATAATTTCAGAGTTTAACGACCGCCGTGAGCACTCTAACGGCTATGAACAGCCGTCCGTACCTAATTTTTTTATATATAATTTCAGAGTTCAACGACTGCCGTGAGCACTCTAACGGCTATAACCAGCCGTCCGTACCTAATTTTTTTATATATAATTTCAGACTTCCACGACTGTCGTGAGCACTCTAATGCTATAAGCATCCGCCCGTACCTAATTTTTTTTTTAACATAATTTTGGAGTTCAACGACCGCCGTGAAGCACTCTAACGGCTATAAGCAGGCGTTCGTACCTATTTTTTTTATATATATAATTTCAGAGTTGAACGACTGCCGTGAGCACTCTAACGCTATAAGCATCCGCCCGTACTTAATTTGCGGCCACTGCTGCCAGGAAGAAAAGCGATCCAGTGCTGTAGAAGAAACACATCGCCCATGGCTCATACGGGACTCGAACCCAGGACCATCCTCGAACAGTCCGAAGCCCAGCGCTTAAACCACTACGCCACTTGGGTGGCCTGGACAAAGTTTATACAGGTGCTTCCAAAATTAATATTTCTCTCGGTATTGGATATCGTCGATTTGGGGGGGACGGGGGTGTTTGACGACCACACCCTAAGAAGTCTGAGGACTATGAGCAGTCGCTCGTCCCAAATTTAGGGACACTGGTTCTAAGGAAGGGAGAGACCCAGGACCGTAAGACAAACACCCATGCCACATCTGGGATCGAGCCGGGTTTCCACTTTGACAAATGGTTAAAAACCAGCGTTTAGATTACTGCGCCACCAGGGCTTCATCTGCGGCATATTTCATAATTTTTGCGTCATATTTCATAATTTTTCTGTGTCATAATTCATCTGCGTCATATTTCATATTTTTTTCGCTGCTTTATATTAACTAGACATGACTGCTCAGATTCAAAATTTTGAAAATCACATCAGATTAAAAATTTAACAAATAGGGAAAGTACCATTTAAAAAAATACTCAAAACATTTAACATTCAAAAATACTGAATTTATCCCTGTGCAGAAGAAATCTTGCCATTTTTTTTTTAATTTACTAGGGGCTACGCCTCTAGTTCGCTACGCTCGTTTCCAGAGTAGCGCTCGGGCCCTGCAGCCCGATCTCCAAGTATATCACATGAAATAAAAACCAGAAAATTCATATAAATCTAAATTTTTATTGCATGTTTAAGCAAATAAGGCTTGTTATTCCAAAATTTCAGAGTTTTTTTTACTGTCGTTAATTTTTGGAAGGTCGGGCTTTTGTCGTTTGAACTTATAGCACTTACTAAATTTACGACTAAGGAAAACAGAAGCGGTCCAAAAAGCATTTCCGTAAACCGTTATGCTAAACCGTTAAGGTGGACGTCAAGTAATCTTGCTTCCTATACTTCCAATGGAAAAACTTTTGTACACATTTCCTTCACAATTATTGTGTTCCCTAGGATGAAAATTTGAACATCGATTAAAATAACTTCATATTATAACTTGGAATACTTAATATTTTCTAAAGCATAACCATAATTTTATAAAAAATCAATAACTTTCCTTTGGTGGTGTTGGAACCAGAAAAAAGATGGCGCGACCTGTACTTTCATGACGTCAGTAGAGAGACAAATGTTGGATTACATAAATATGGTTATGTTTTAGAAAATATTAAGTATTTCAAGTTATAAAATGAAGCTTTTTTAATTGATGCTCAAATTTTCATCGCCGCCCCGGTGGCGCAGTGGTCTAAGGCGCTGGCCTATGATCATTCGTGCGTAAGGGGTCCAGGTTCGAATCCCAGTCAGGCATGGATGTTGTGTTTGTCTTACGGCACTGGCTCTCTCCCTTCCCTGGAACCAGTGACCCTAAATTAGGGACGGGCGACTGCTTATAGCCCATTAAGTTGCTCACGGTGGTCGTTAAACCTCCAATAAAAAAAAATCATCCTTGGGAACGCATTAATTGTCCAGAAAAAAGATGGCGCGACCTGTGCTTTGATGAAGTCAGTAGACAAACATATATTGGATTGCATACTTATGGTTATGTTTTAGAAAACATTAAGTATTCCAAGCAACGAGATAGAAATACATAGAGTGCTTCTGTGATTGGTTCTCTGCCGAGGCAGCTGAAGCCAACGCGGGGAGAGCCCGCCATCTTTGATGAGGTACAAATTCTGCGTGTGTCAATTAGTCACCTCGGTTCTTTCAGCTGTTCGGCGATCGTGTTATCTTCATTACAAATTTAGTGCTACAGTTTCGTGAATCTTGGCTGTGTAAACTCATTGTTTGTTTTCCGTTTTTCTTCGAACTTTTTTTTTTCATTTAAAACTCTCATAAAATATTTGGCGTCTATGTATTTGGAGTGATAAGCTGTGGGATGATTCAGCATTCTCATGGTGATGACCCACGAATATCTAAAATTTTTACCGAAATTGCGGATTGACTGCAACTGTATTTTTTATTTTTGTATTTCTTTTTTTTTTCATTTACTCTATTACCGCTGACTTATATTTCTCTGAAAATTTGCTCCAAAAAATTTGTTAAATGTCAAAAAGTTACGGCATGAGATTTTATTCAACGACAGCAAGCTGCATCCATTAAAATATCATTTTTTTTTAAAAACACTATTGCCGTCAACTAACAATGAAAAGCGTTATTTGATACGTTAAAGTTTTAGTCTCACCCCCTAGGTGTTTATAACAACATTTCTGAGTTATATACTTATTTAACATCAAACCATATATTACGAAAACTCCCTTGCTTAACACGGAACGGAAATCGTTCTGTACCTCATCAAACATGGCTGCCACTTGTTTCCGGTGGCTTCACCCGTTCCCTGACGTAAGCGCTCTACGTATTTCTATCTCGTTGATTCCAAGTTATAAAATGAAACTATTTTAATCGATGTTCAAATTTTCATCCTTGGGAACGCATTAATTGTCCAGAAAAAAGTGGCGCGACCTGTACTTTGATGACGTCAGTAGACAAACAAATGTTGGATTGCATAATTATGGTTATGTTTTAGGAAATATGAAGTATTCCAAGTTATAAAATGAAGCTATAATAATCGATGTTCAAATTGTCTTCCCTGGGAACGAATTAATTGTCCAAAAAAAAGATGGCTCGACCTGTACTTTGATGACGTCAGTAGACAAAAAAATGTTGGATTGCACACTTATGGTTATGTTTTAGAAAACATTAAGTATTCCAAGTTATAAAATGAAGCTATTTTAATCGATGTTCAAATTTTCATCTTTGGGAACGCATTAATTGTGAAGAAAATGTGTACAGAAGTTTTTCCATTGGAAGTATAGGAAGCAAAATTAGTTGACGTCCACCTTAAACAACTGAGATAGCTTTATCAGCAAAACATATGCATAACAAATTCTCTGGGTCACCATGGCAACAGGTCACGAGACCAAAATGTTGCTCTGTGGTTATCGTGAAGACAGACAAGCCGTTCGTTTCCTTCCTTTGCGTCTTTAAAAAATGCTTAAAAATCAGAAAATGACTTTTTCTTAAAAAAATGTTTGTAAAAAAAGGGACGATAGTTGTAAGTTTATGCTGTAAAAATTGCAATGCGCTATAATTTATAGTTTGCCATATATCCGTTTTTTTAAATGGATCCCATGGCGAACCTGAGAATTTTGTGAAATTTAGAAATTTAATTTCTCGTAAACTAAATCGAAATTCAAAAAAAGGGCGACGAGGTGCAAACATTCGGCCATGGTACTACATGCCTACAAAGTTTCATGGCTCTGTTGTTGTTAGTGTGTCCGGAACGCGACCTGATTGCACTTTTTTGCTTACCTTAACTTTGAAATACAACAGCTTTTGAAGTTTCGTTAGAATCGAGAAACGATTTATTTCGGCGTGATCTCCAAACAATTGTCTACAAACGATGTAAATTTCATATTTTTGTGTTCAATACGTTTTGCGTTGCGAGCTAGGAAATCAAGAGTGTCGCAAAATTTCTAAAACAGCGGCAGCAGTTACTTTTTTAGAATAGAGAGATACATCTACAAGTATAGGCAGTCTTCCGTCTGATCACATTAGAGCAAATTTTAGTCTCTTTCTGCCATACGAATAGCATTAATAACCGTGTTCATTAAATTTCTGCACGTTTTATTTTTTATGGAGAACTGTAGTAAAGGTCATAAGCTAATGAAAACGTTATGAAATATCGAACTTCTCCGCATGTATTCCGCTGAAAAACCAGTTTACATTAGATTGAACTGAATATGAACGAAGTAATTGCCATATTTCTACAATGAGAATAGCCCGTGTCTGATGAAATGTTCCGATAACGATGAGAGTTAACATTTGATATTCCTAAAAGCAAAAACACCAAATGTACACGTTTATTCGAATGTGACCTTCCCCGCATGTTTCACAAATAATTTCCTCTTGCTCGTCCGTGTTTACCTTTACATTGAGTGAAACCTCCGTTTCCGTTGGATTGGTAAATAGATGCCACATCCACACATGGCTGCATTTCATATTTCATGCATGCATGCAACATTTACGCCCAATGCAAATGCATAATCCTGACACTTGCGATTTTGCTCTTCTTTCCCATTTTCCTTATTTGTGTATGTGGCCTTTATGTTACAAAAGCTATTTGTTAGCTAACACTATAGGTATTTTCCAACACAGCTTTAGCCACAATGGGACTGATAATGTTTTGTCCTGATTCTGTTCCTCTGAGCACGAAATGAATATTTAGAAACCAGATTTAAGGGTGAAAGAGATCTCTTTTTGGCAAAAGACGATATCAGAGCGATGATATTCAGAAAAAGCAGGATATTCCAGAGCTTAAAAACTGGTAGACGATAAGTGTTCCACAGCTGTATGCTGGAAAGGGGTGCTGCTCGTGATGCAGCCCGTCCGCGAACTCGTGGCTTTTTATTTCACGCAAATATTGTTAGTTTATTATGTATACAGACTCCGTTCATTTGAGAAGAGGCTTATCTAAACACTATGAACTGGTGTCAATTTAATCAAGTAAATAGACCTCAGAAAACTTGAAAATTACATCGTCCTAGAACGGGAATCGAACTCGCATCTCCCGATTTATTTTCGAGTCAGTGGCGGCTTGTGGTAGGAAAAATAGGTGAAGAGCTACAAGAGCAATATGAAAAGATATCTACTGTCTTCAATGAAAATCAGTTAATGAGAACTTGCCTATTTTTTATATATCAGATCAATTTTTCTTCCCTTTAAAACTGGAAATTTGTCGATTATGTCGTCATAAAATGGATGTTTCTTCGTGACACCAAGAAAATGTCTTTCTGAATAGAAATCTTTGCCAAAGAAGCAAGTTTATCTGGAGAAATAGTGTTTCTTGAGTAAGTTTGTATTCTTTTAAGGCAAGAAAAACTTCTTTCCTCTGAAACACTTGCAGATGCAATTGTTAAAATCAGGGAAACCAAGATATAAGCTTCTGTAAAAATGTTTTTATCCCCATGAAGCACTCGAAGTTCATGAGTCGATATATTCCTTAATTTTTCATCAGCATATACAAGACTCAGTTCATTTTTAAGGCGCTGGTATTTAGTAAGTATTTTTCCGTAAAAATGTTGTAGATTTTCAAAAGCGTGAGAGGGAAAGCATGAATTAAAGTTGTCAAATTTGGTTGTGTCCGCAAGACAGGCAAATTGAAGTTTCAGTTTCTCACAGTCTTGAAATCTTATATCCATTTCCATAAGAATGTGGTACAAAATTTCAAAATACAATTGTTTATAATTTTGAAAAATTGTTTCTTGTGTAAGAACAGCCTATTCCCGTTTAGATCTGCTTATTTCTGTGATTTTGCTAGCTTTTCCAAACAGAGTTTCAAATACCTCATCGTTCCTTTCATGGCTCAAAATGTCATAAGTGTTTTTTAATTTGAGTAACACAGTTTATGTCTAGTGATTTTTTCTGCAAAATTTCGAATAATAGATCGGTGAATCCAAAAATTTTAGTAAATACTATTGCCAAAAATGTAAATTCAAAAATGTTCATATCATTTAAAAACCCTTAGGCAAGTTGAATTGATTTTTTGTCTGATTGGTCACTATTTGTGAGAAATTCGAATACTTCCTTCAATTTATCCCAATCTTCAACTATTACACTTACTAACTTCGAAGTGGAGGACAATCGAGTTTCTGTTATGGTTGGCATGCATCTTGCAGTTGTTGATGTGAGTGTATTATTTTTTCACCACTCAGTGAAGCGATCGCTTCGCTGAGTGGTGAAAAAAAAAGGAATTACACTGAGGCTTGCAAAAAATATTCGACACTTAGAAATTTTAGAAAAACTCTGCTGTAATACAAGGTTCAAGCGATGTACTGAGCAATAACAAAAACAGCTTGAGAAGCTTTATGCTTCATTTTTCTGGAACCCAGTCAAGTGTCCAGACATTATGCTTGCTCCATCCTATTAACTTGTGTTGATTATCAAACTGTTCCAAAATTTTGTCTAGCATTTTGTATAAAGTTTCTGACGTTCTATCTTCACTCACATCATGGAAACCCAAAAACCACTCAACGAATACACCTTCCGAATCAACAGATCTTATTACTAAGAGCACTCGGAAGTCTGGTTATGTCTTCCCATCTACTTGAATAGAAAAGCATTGAACTTCATTTATTTCATTTTTGACGTAATCGTTTATATATTCAGAAATTCATTCAATTAATTCGTTTTGAATAGTTTTTGAGTCACCTGTGAGGACATTTTTTTTATCGTTTCGCATTGATTTTGAATTTTTAAAGGACTTCTTGATATCAACAGTGAAAGCAATTCCTTGAATTTCTACGATTTATCGAGTCAGTGCCTTCGTCATGGTCACGGAATGCTAGTTCTTGTTTACTACAGTACTGCATCAATCATTGTCTGCAGAAAAGTCTATTTAAACGAACGCTTTCGTTGAAATGCATTGTCAAAAGCCTAGCATTCTCCCTCAGGGCATCGGCAATGGTGTTCTGATTCTTTTCAAAATTATTTAGCATTAATTCGCATTTCAGGTGTTCGCTAGAATCACCACGTTTGTGAAGTGACCGTTTTGTATTTAAGAAATCTGAAAATTGTTTTTATTCCACGCCGAATTTTATTACTAAAAAATAAGCAGGGCCAAGAAAATAATTTTTGTAACACAGAAGGGCTACAAAGCCATTTATATTCAGTAAACCAAAAATTTTTAAAATTAATATTGCAAGATTTACCGCTCTTCTTGATTTCTTTCTTGGCGACAAATGTCAGTAAATCCGTCGGTCGTCCTTGATGTAAAATGCCTCTTTTATTTTCATCTTTCCACCGATTGAACGCAGTTTGCAATAAATTACAGACAAAGTCGTTCACAGGATACATACTGAAAACTAAAACTATCACTATCAGTTAAACTGTACACGAAACTAAAGTAACTAATGAAGTTTTTAAAAAACAATCACAAAACACGAAAAAACAAATCTCTTTCGGAAAGTATGTACCAAAACACCACAAGGAAAAAGCCCTAGTGAATTGCAAAGAACCCTTGGCAATCCGTCCCGTTCCACTGCGATCTCTTCGGAAGGTCACGACTACAGGTGCAGAACCTTGGCGTCTCAAGCTAAAACACTTCACTTGCCCGGCAAATAGGGGAGGGTGATGTCACAGTAACCATGTCAACTCGGACGAAAACTGCAGACTTCTAAGCATTCTCATTTCAGCTCTTCACTTGAACTGTTTTGCGTATAAGGACTTGTTTTCCGTATTGAACGCGCATTGTGAATTGATATCTAATAAAAATGTTGGGTATTTTGGCACTCAATAAAGGCAAAAAAAGAATATATTATACGAAATTATTAAATAAAACCTTATTTCAAATGAAATAGGTGAAGAGGCACTTCAGCTACTTCACCTGAAAAGCCGCCACTGATTCGAGTACGTTACAGTTACGCCACCAGAACGAGGAACCTCCAGGAAATTGAGAATGTGTCTTGGGGCTCAAATGTAACGCTACGCCGTGCGCAAATCGAAGTACATATGATCCTTCATTTTAGCGGCACGCAAGCAGAAAGCGCATTCCCTGAAGAAATAACTCTTCAGAAATAAATGATAGACAAATACGATTGTTGTACCGAAAGTAATGCACCAAGTTAGTAAAATCATGCATTGCACTGATTATGATACACTTTCCAACATACCAGAAATCATTACTCAAGCTATGAGGATAGTGGCCGTAGAATAAATCTCGCTCCTATGCCCTGACCTTTGACCCTATTTCGATGATATTCAACAGAACTTCCGGAACAACATGATAAAGTTTTGTCTCAATCGAAGCATTTTTACGTAAGTTATGACGCGATGGAATGAATCCCGCTCCTATGTCCTGACCTTTGACCCCATTTCTCCCATTTACAACAACGAACCCTGTTGTCGAAACCAGGTGGTTCCCTACCACATACTGAAATTTCATCGAAATCGAACCATTTTTACGCAAGTTATGATTCATAAGGGCAATGGAATGGATCCCGCTCCTATGTCCTTACCTTTGAACCCATTTATTCCATTTTCAATGGGGTTCGTCACCAGGAGGTACCCTACCAGATACTAAAATTTCATCGAAATCGAACCATTTTTACGCAAGTCACGACGCTTAAGGGAAATGAAACGGATCCCGCTCCTATGTCCTGACCTTTGACTCCATTTCATCCATTTTCATTAGGGTTCCTTCCCAGGTTGTCTCTAACCACATACTAAAATTTCATAGAAATCGAACCATTTTTACGCGAGTTATCGTGCGGACATACAGACAGACGGAAAAAAAGCTGAAGCATATACACTTCTTCAACCTACGGTTGGAAAGCGTAAAATGGGCATAACTTTTTTACGCTTTCCAACCGTAGGTTGAAGAAGCGTATATGCTCCAGCTTTGTTCGTCCGTCCGTCCATCCGCACGATAACTCGGGTAAAAATCGTTCGATTTCGATGAAATTTTAGTATGTGGTAGGGGACCACTTGGGGACGAATCCTATTGAAAATGGATAAATTGGGGTCAAAGGTCAGGACATAGGTGAGGGATGCATTCCATTGCCCTTATGCGTCATAACTGGCGTAAAAGTGATTCGATTTCGATGAAATTTTAGCATGTGGTACGGGATCACTGGGGACGAACCCTATTGAAAATGGAAAAAATGGGATCAAAGGTCAGGACATAGGATCGGGATCCATTCCATCGCCCTTATGCGTTATAACTTACGTAAAAATGCTTTGGTTGAGACAAATGTTTATCATGTTGTTCCGGAAGTATACTTTACCGGTTCTGTTGAATATAATCGAAATGGGGCCAAAGGTCAGGTCATAGGAGCGAGATTTATTCTACAGCCATTATCCTCATAACTTGACTAAAAATGCTTCGATTACAACTAAACTTTATCATGTTGTTCCGGGGTATACTGAACCGGTTCTCTTGAATATCACCGAAATGGGGTCAAAGGTCAGGACACAGGAGCGAGATTTTTCCCACAGCCATTATTCTCATAACTTGCCTAAAAATGCTTCTATTGCAACAAAACTTTACCACGTAATTCCGGCGGTATACTGAACCAATTCTGTCTAATATCATAGAAATGGGGTCAAAGATCAGAGCACCGGAGCGAAATTCATTCCACAGCCATTATCCTCATAACTTGAGTAAAAATGCTTCTTTTGCGACGCAATTTTAATATGTTGTTCCGGAGGTATACTGAACGAATCAATAGTCAGTGTAGAGAGAAGTGTTTGTCTGCGCGCGATTTCTGGTATGTTGGAAAGCGTATCATAATCAATGCATTGCATGATTTTACTAACTTGTTTATTAACTGACAGAGGTCGTTCAAATTGCACGTGTTGGTAGCGTCCCTCTTCCTCTAAAGTAAATTTCTTCTTCATTGCAGGTAAATAATGGATTCTTAGCAGAAGCAACGTGTCGTCATTGAGTTCTTGAGAAAGGAAGTGTGCAGGCTGTCCGATATCAACAGAAGGCTACAGAATGTTTACGGAGATGAAACAGAGAAAAGTTCAAGAGCCAGAGATCAGCATAGAAAGTCATTGTGACTGTTTTATGGAATGACAGGGGTGTCATTCTTCTTGATTTTCTGGAACGTGGCAGTACCGTGACCAGCGAGCGGTACATTGAGACACTCAAGAAGCTTAGAGAAGCCATAAGGAGAAAAAGGCCGAACAAGAATCTGAAAAGGATCCACATTCGCCATGGCAATGCGAGACCACACACATCTTTGGCAACAAATCAGGCGATCAGCAAATTAGGCTGCTCGGTGGTCCCCATCCACAATACAGCCCAGATCTGGCGCCCTCCAACTTCCATCTGTTCGGTCCATGAAGGACAGTCTCCGAGGACAAGGATTTGATGACACAGACGAGGTAAAAGTGGCTGTGAAGAAGTGGGTACAACAGTCCACACCTGAATTTTTTCAAAGAGAATTCAAGAGTTGAGCTCAACGATGGCGCAAATGCATCGCTTGTGATGGAGACTATGCTGAGTAATACCTTTGTATAGAGGAAGAGTTACTCTACCAATATGTGCAATTTAAACGACCTCTGTCAGTTAACAAAAAAGTTATGCCCACTTTTGCATTACTTTCGGTTCAACCCTTGTAGATGTTACAACTAAATGAATGCCAAATTAATCAAGCAAATAGACATGCCTTAGAAAACTTTAAAACGACATCATCCTAGAACGGGAATCGAACTCGCAGCTCCCGATTTACGTTCGAGTGTTCTGGATGGTGTATACTAAAACGTAAATCGGGAGATGCGGGTTCGATTCCCGTTCTAGGACGATGTAATTTTCAAGTTTTCTGAGGCATGTCTACTTACTACGAACAGGTTTCTGAGAGACAAACTAGCTTTTCTGTTGGTTTCCTTTTAAGTAAGCTTTTGGAAATGCAGTTCTTGATATAACCAAAACAAAAAATCGCTTTTCAGCCTAGGGCCTCTGGTTATATAATTTATTATAAGGTATTCGTTAAATACATGCACAAAATGAGAACATAAAAGGGGAAAACGTTCCATTACTTACAAGTGGTATTCTTTTCCAATTATATCAGCTTTGACGGTGGAGGGTGGCCTGTTTGCCATCGCCGGGCGTGTTTTTGTGCTAAAGTTCTGTCCAAACTGCTGATGACAAAATTCCCTTTCTGTCTAAAAGCGAATTCGTATATGTCTTTTGATTAAATTTTTATAAGTATGAATAAAGCAAAAGGTAATGGCATTCCATCCCCGGCCATAAACATTTCCTGAGCTCGCCCTCTGGCTCTCTCTGCTAGAGAGGTGCATTGTCAATGCTCACCTCTGCGATCTTTACAGTTCACATATCCAAATAAGGAATCCGTTACCGTTTCTCTCTGAATATCACCCACACATGGCCTCTCGGGACTTTGATTCCTTTGGAGTATTTGAATTCCTCTATCGTTCAGCGGGAACAACTACAAATTGAGTTTGTGCAAAATCCGTATGTTTAACCAATCTAAGAATTCCGACGTAACTCAAACACTTCAAGTTTTAAAACTTCCAATAAACTTGTTGTAATGGTTTTGGAAAAATCATTCCAATACGCAAAAGACCTTGCAAAATTTATTTGCTAAACAACTGCCTTAATAACTGAAGCATGAGAAAAATTTTTGTATTTTAACACAATAACATTAAGAAAGAACTCGTCCCTGAACTTATACCGCCAGTACTGTTTTGAGCCATTTTGAATTTTTTTGTTGTAACACAGCAATTAAAATCTGATAACATTATAATAAAATTAACACATTTTTGCAGTCTATAATGAAATGAGCTTAGTTAAAAAGTTGTTTCTGTTAACCAAAATACATATGAAATTATAGTCTATATAATGTTCTATAACTTTCAAAATTACACAGTTTTTTAGGTTATCTCAGCTGTTAAATGCTGTCACTATCGGTGAATGTCTACACAAAAGTCACCTTACCCCAATTTATATAAATGAGTGTATCCAAAATGTAAAAAAGGGAAACAATTTTAAAGGATAAATACATACTTTCTGTATGTATTCAGATGAAGAAAACAAGCACTATTATTTTAAGACATGACGATAAATTGCTCTTGAAAATTGTATTGTTTTCTCCAAATGCACTACAGACAAGTTTTATATTCTTACTAGCGTATAGCCCGTCCAATGACTGTTGTTTTTAAGCTTTAAATAAATATTAATATATAGCAGATGTTGCACGTCCTGAGACGGAGTGAAATTTTTAATTGAAGCAGATTGAAAACAAATCAAATAGACGCCGGATTTCTGTAAGGAAATATAATAAAAACTAATGCAGTAAGAACTCATTAAAAAATGTTGGAATTAAAAATTACATTCTATTTATTTCCATTTTTCAAAAGACCTCGATATAAATAACATTCTGTGTAAAATATTTGTTGTTTAACAATTGTAGATTAGAGCGTTTAGATAGATCGATATTTTGCAAAATGTTTAATATAATCAGCACTAAACTCGGAAGTTGTTTTTGTGCAAACTTACCTTAATAACTTTTTCTTTGTCTTTCGCGTTAAATGGCTTTTTCTCCGGCACACTTGTTATTCTTTTCACGGCTTGTTTTAGATTGTCCTATTCGACTGTTAGTTTTTAAACTTCATAACAAAGCTTTTTCTACAAAATAATGCGACATATGGTATTACAAATCGGAACTATCTAAATTCTCGACAATGTGCTATTGGGGTGACATCTGTCTTTAGATGCAATCTTGCTCACTTTGACATCTCAAGGTTTCAGTTTTTATTGCAGGTTAGAGCGTTTAGATAGATCGATATTTTGCAAAATGTATAATATAATCAACACTAAACTCGGAAAGTTAGTTAAATTAAAAAAGTTAAAAATAATGAAAGCGTACAAATTAATATTCGAATTGTGCTAAATTAAATTAATATACAAACGCAATTTGCCGTGATATTAAGAATTTAATTCGAATTTTGTAGATCGGATAAACAGTCCTCGAGCCATTGATAATCCAATGTTTTTAAATTAGCACGCGATCACCTTGACATCTCAATGGGATTGCGGACAAACTCATCTTGCTGTGATATTAAAAATTCAATTCGAATTTTGTAGATCGGAAAAATAGAACTCGAATAATTAATAATCTAATGCTTTTAAATTAGCACGCTATCACCTTGACATCAAAAAGTGATCGCATGATATTATACAGCAGGCAATGATTTTGACATCGCGACAGCACACACGAATTGTTCGATAATGATGGCGCGACAATGCAGACGTTACTGTGACGTCAAGTGTTCCAGAGAGACAGACGGATCTGGGTGTTTATATTTCTTATTAATCTCTTTTCGATATGGAAGTCGCTTTATATCTGTTAACATATGATGTAAAAATATAATGAAAAACTGTTATTCATTCTTCTGCTGTGGCGTTGCCACATTGTGCATTTCATAGAAAATTTTTACATGAAATGCACAATATGGCAACGCCACGGAGTTGATGATGCAATCTCGACGATGTTAGCCTCAGTTGTAGTGTGGGATTTGAGGAAGCGGCACGTGGCCTCATTACTCCTGCAATGCGTAGCGTTTTGGATTGACGAGGGTTAGAAATGCCCCATACAGACGCCTCAGATAGTGTGACGCGTGAAGATCAATGGTTGTGCACCAAAGATTAAAACTTTACGTGGCAAAAAATCCAATAGACATTCACAATGCTTTGCGTGAGGTTTGGGGTGATGAAACAGTAGACCAGAGTACAGAGTTCAGCTGGGCTATTCGCTTTCGTAAAGGACGTTTAAACATAGACAACGACCCGAAGTCGGGCAGGCCGAAAACTTGCAACTGATGATAGAAGTGTGAAACTTGTCGCGGATTGTGCCGAACAAGACCGGCGAGCAACATGCGAGGAAATTGTAGAAGCTACAGGAATTTCAGCAACATCAGTATTCCGTATTTTAACGAAACATTTGCAGAAAAGAAAAAATTCGGCCGGATAGGTCCCTCGTGACTTGACTGCCGCACAGAAACAGACTCGTGTAGACAATGCAACATTGCTAAAGCAAAGATTTGTCGCTAAAGGCGATGCTTTCCTGTTACAAATTGGTGCTGTTGATGAAAAGTATATGTTAGGGACTTCGAACCTGATGTTAAATCGCAGCCGAGTGAGTGAAGTCCATGCTTTCCACGACCTAAAAAATTCGACGGGCACAATAGAAGGTCAAGCAAATGATGATCTTCGCGTATAATCACCTTGGCGTCATCACGACAGATAGAGTACCATGTGAAACAAGTGTCACAGCAGCCTATTACCATGACTTCCTGCCCAGCAACCGACATGGTTTGTTCAGAGATGGACCTCTTGTTTTGCACGACAATGCAAGACCACACATGTGGTGACATCTTTGCTGGAGAAGCATAGGTGGGAAGTGTTGCCTCACGCACTCTATAGCCCAGGCATAAGTTCACCAGATTTTGACTTGTTCCCCTAGCTCAAACAAGCCCTGTGTGAATAGCAATTTTCTGCTCTGGAGGACCTTCTGCAGCAATTACCAAGCGCGTTCGACAGCTGAACAAAAGAGGGGACCCTGTTGGAATTATGGACCTTGTAAAACGTTAGGACTCCGTCATTCAGAAGCAGGGAGACTACATAGGATTGTAGAGAGACATCGTCTAAGACACTTCCGGTATGTATAAAAAATGTGTAGATTAGCGTCCTAAATTATTTCGTCGGAAAAATATCAGTACCTGGAAAAAGTGCGACGTACAGATTTTTGAATATGAAAATTAGTGGCAAATGGTGCTGAAGTTTCTTATTTGAAATGTCTTTTAAAGATTTTTATCGTAATATGTACCTGTGAGTGCGATGCTGTGTAGAGACGCTGCGGTAAGCCTAACGCATCGCTACGGCGACGATGTGAAGCTTCACTTCGTTGAAAGGAAGATTCGCTGCTGCGTGTAGTTCACGCGCGGACGACTATAAGTACAACTGCGTACCTTTTTGCCAGGAGAGCGAACCATGGTGTACTCATACGCTACAGAATATAGTTCGTTCATGTTTTGTCATTGTTTGTGAAGCAGATGTTGAGAGATTTTTAGTTCTTTCGCATATGATTCCCTGATTCGAAATAGAAAGTACTAATATGCTTTTCTATGTTGTACAGAAAACTGGGGAACTATAACTTTCGATTCTTGTTTGAACGGCTTCCATTCGTTGCAGATTTGCTGTGTCCCTGCACTTTTGGTTTTCCTGTTAATAGCTTGCTCGCAGGTCACTTTCTATCTTACTCATAGGTCTCTTTTGCAAATCGAAGAGGTTTTACCCGTTTTTTCCTGCCAACAACGTACATGATCAACAAAATAAAGGGTGGATGATGAGGACTTATTTTCTGAAGCCTATGACTACAACATTTATCGCTCTCCTGCCAACAATGTAACCGCTTTCTCTTGTACTCTTCCGCCCGTCATTCCGACACAACAACGCGCCTTCCTGTTAACGGACCAAAGCTTCACATCTTCGCCGGACCGATGCGTTAGGCCTGCCGCAGCTTCTCTTCACAGCATCGGACTCACAGGTCAATATTACGATAAAAATCTTTAAAACACATTTAAAATATTAAATTTCTGCACCATTTGCCATTAATTTCCATACTCTAGAATCTGTACGTCGCACTTCTTCCAGGTACTAACATTTCTCCGACGAAATAATTTAGGACGCTAATCTACACATTTGCCAAAAAATGTGTGCATTACATATGAAATGGCCTATGTACTTTTAGTAGATGCTGTAAGAAATGATGAATATCGCAGTGTTGAATAATTATTTGTACTGATTTACATACTAACAGAAAATGCATGTTATAAATGAGTACTCTTATCCGCGTAACGCATAATATTTTCAGGTAATGACACGCAGAGAAATGAAGAAGGCCAGAGAAGATCGATGGAATATACTTGGGTGTTTCTCTCCACTGTAGTTTTGGTTGCTGTAGTGATCTCTTCGTACAGCTGTGCTCACAGGCGAAAGCAACGTCAGACAGTATCAACATACAGGCGTGATAATTTATCTGCGAGGAGCGAAGCCAGCGAATTCGCATCACCAGATAGAAATCAACAGTTTGGGCGGCACTGTGACTCCCTTGTACTGTCGGAAGACTTTGATCCGCACACCAGTTTTCCGAACGACGGATGTTCTCCTCTAGAACCACCTCCCAGTTATGCCTATGCCACATCCTTTGAGTCAACTGCTACTCCTTCGCTAATTAATTTGAAAACTACTTCTACGAACAGCGCTGGAGCTCGGAATGGAAGTTCATCGCCACCAAGAACTTTTAAGGTTTCACATGTCAGAAATTGGTTGAAAAGGACTTCCATGAGATGTGACTTACACGATCAGCATTCTAGAGATCAAAACTTTCATAGGTACTGCACCAATGAGCATTATTGCCATCACGTGAACAGATATTCCAGTCGTCACATTAATGGCCATCGCCCATGACATCATCCTAGATGCAGTATACAGCTAGCACGTGACACTGACCGGTAATAAGCATCAATTTGCTTGAAATTCTATTAATACACCATTAACTATAATTACAATAAACACTCCGTTTTTTATTGGTGTAAATATTTTATTTTTAATTTTTAAAAGCGGCGGTGTACTACAAACCTACACTCATTAGCAATTATATAGCTCCAAAGACGTATGGTCTAACCATGTATAAGACTGCAGGGTACCGGACGAGATTAAGACGTGCATTTGTTATATGCTCACACAAGTTGACACAGGAAGAAGAGATATCCAACGTAATGCAAAAAGACTTGGAGGCAGGATATAGCCACAGAACAATGAATAATATACACTGAGTGGCCACTTTATTATGACTACCTGACAGTTTTAAGCAAATGAACTATGGCTGCACGCTGTTGCCGCCAGAGGGCGAGGCTAGTATAAAAAGGGAAAGCTTAGTGCTTGCGACAGTAGTAGAAGTGATTTTTGGGTGACGAGATGGGTAAAAAATGGGATTTGACGGACTTTCAACGTGGGATTATTGCAAGAGCTCGGGGCCATGAAGCGAGTATCATCGAAACCGCCGCATTCGGGAAATGTTCCAGAGCAGCTGTTGTTAAAGTGTTTAAAGACTGGACTGTCAGCCAAAAAACTGGGTCTCTACGTGCAACGTGTGGTCGTCATCGACTACTGACTGCTCGGGTGGAACGGAGAGTGTCCAGACTGGTAACAGACAACAGAAGGGCAACAGTGCAGCAAATTACAGACCATCTTAATCAAGGATCTCCTCAAATGATCTCTGCACGCACCGTTCGCCGTACACCGCATCGGATGAGATATGGCAGCCGAAGGCCTGTTTGAACACCTTTGCTGTCTGCAGTTAACAAGAGAAAACGTCTCCAGTTCGCACAGGAGCACAAGGATTGGACAGTCCATCATCAGAAAAAAATTATGTGGTCCGATGAATAACGTTTTCAGTTGCACCATGCCGATGGCCGAGTGAGAATTTGGCTGAAACAGCGCGAAAGCACACTGAAAAAAAAAATTGCTGCAACAGCAAAAAACTTGCTACTGCAGCAAATTTCGCCAGTGAATATAGGCTCAGCAAAAGGGTTTGCTGGCAATACTAATGAATTCTGCTTTGCTGCAGCAGCAAGATATCCGTTTCATGTGGCAAGTTTTTATTGCTCGTCTAGCAAACCAACTTTGCTACTTCAGCAAATATTTCTGGTACAGAAGCCGATCTCCAGCAATGTCAATTTGCTAGTCTAACAACTTTAGCAAATATTTCTGCTACAGAAGTCGATCTCCAGCAACGTCACTTTGCTCGTCCAGCAAACCAATTTTGCTAGTTCGGCAAATATTTCTGCTAGAGACGTCGATCTCCAGCAATGTCAATTTGCTGGTCTATCAAACAAACTTTGCTACTTCAGCAAATATTTCTGCTACAGATGCCGATCTCCAGCAATGTCAGTTTGCTGATCCGGCAAACAAACTTTGTTACTGTAACAAATATTTTCTGCTACAGAGCAAAATTCTTTGCAATGTTGAATTTCTACTTCACCCAAGATGTAATGCTACAAACGCAAATCTATAGTAATTTTGATTTACTTGTTGGAATCTACTAAATTCCATTTATTCCTTGATTTCCTATCCTGGCAAATCAACATTTCTGTTGATTTATCTGTGCATATAGCAGATATTCTTTTTTAAAGTAACATAAAAATAATCATTCCAAAATTATGGGTCCTCAAACAATCACCATTGCAAACATTTCCTTATATTTCAGTGGATTCACGAGTAATGCAGCAATTTAAGCAATCGCTACAGGTATTTCGTTACCAATAAAATTTATAAAAGTAAAGCAATTAGTGATAACGTTTAGAATCCACCAGCCATGGAATTAATACACTATAGGTTATATATATATATACATCTGATCCCTCCCCCTCCTTATGTATACACACCCTTCACTCTATCAAATTGTTTGCAAAATAAAAAAAATAAGTAAATAAATAAATAAATTAAATAAAATAAATAAAAAATAAGTTTTTAGGAACTTTTTAACAAATCAAATTTTTTAGGATCCCACAATAATTAAATTTTTCCTACACACAAACAAAACATTTCCCTAGCAAATTAACTGCTTTCAGCAGCTGTATGAAAAAATTTGCAATCACCCCAAAAAATTTATAGAACTCTACAATGCCAGATGTTTGTAAAATTCCATGAGCAGTGCAACAAAATCAGAGGATGGAGTGGCCACATCACTGTGCTAAAAGTATCTATAAATTTGGAACTTGACTAAACAGTCTGCCTTCTAAGGAAAGTGGCCAAGGTACATTACATATAGTTCAACAGTTTCCATACAGACAATTTCTACAAACTTTATGAAATTGCTAGATACACCATCTGCCAGTTATTGTCTGGACAGCTATAAGCTGTTTCGATAAGAAGGAATATTCAGTAGAAGAATTCTAAAAAAAAAATATTAATTGTGATACTGATGGACATTGCATGAGTGGGAAGTCATTTTTGGTTTACTTTTTTCCCCCCAACATTCAAGCCAGAAAACAGGAAGCACCTTCTTGTGATAGTGATGCTTTTGTCAACACTGAAGACTTTAAAATGTGATGCATAAACACTTTAGAATGTGATCCCAAATTTGAATGCACAGAAATTTAGGATCAGGTACTTGTTAAACTTAGAGAAAATGGAGGCTCAAAGACACAAGATCTCTTCTCGGTTCTAGTTTGTTTAATTAAAATCAGTTAAGCCAGAAAAACAAAAAAAAACAAAAAAAAACACCACACTTATTTTGTACTATTCAGGCATTTACAACCAGTACATAGCTGATATCTAGTGTAATAAAAGAAAAAATTATCCGCTTTAGAAAAGAGTTCCATGTTTCAGTCTACTTCATTGTATTTCAGCAAGCAAGATACTACATCTGGGGTTCATTACATTTTTTCATTAGAATCTTTCTTTTTTTCTAGTTATTAGATCCTGAGCATTTCTTCTCGTGAAGATGTCCTGATAATTTTAGGGGAGTAGTTCATTTATATGGTAGCATGCTCACTTCATATAGTCACTGTTCAGAACCTTCTGGCATCAAACTGCACACACCGTACTTCAGAATGCCTGAAATCCCAATACCAAAGGAATTGTTTCCAAATGGAAGCTGTATGCTTCATTTTTCATTCAGTGAGTGTACTGCTGCTATTGCTGATTGTTAGAGGACACCACAAGTCAAGCTCACATACAGGGCCGGATTGAACTTTTGCGGGGCCCAGGACGAAATTTCATATACAGGGCCCTATGAAACGAATCTCATAGTTTAATGAAATCGTTGTATGAAAAATGAAAATAGACAAACATTATCATAAAGGAAAATGATTATCTCAAATTATTGTGAGCTTAAGAAAAAGACCATCATATGGATTAAAAATTTAGAGAAAGAGAGAGAGAGAGAGAGTAAACAGTTTCTTTGTGATAAAATTCGTGTATTTTCATTTTTCAGAGACAGACAGACAGGTAGAGTGAGAGAGAGAGAGAGAGAGAGAGAGACAGGCCGATAAACGGAGTGAGAGAGGGAGACAGATAGACATTGAGTGGGAGAGGGACAGATAGACAGAGAGTGAGAGACGCAGACAGACAGAGTGAGAGAGAGAGACAGACAGACATTGAGCGAGAGATACAGACAGACATTGAATGAGAGAGAGACAGACAGACATTGAGTGAGAGAGACAGATAGACAGACAGTGAGAGAGATGCAGACAGACAGAGAGAAACAGACATTGAGTGAGAGAGAGACGGGCGGACAGACAGACAGGCAGACAGACGAAGAGAGAGGAAGAGAATAAAAAGTGCTGAAATCTACGACTTTCTTTCTGGAGAGGAGGAAGTTTAGGTTTCTTTATTATCTCAATAGAAACTTTCCTGCAAAATGATAAAAAAGATAGCTTTAACTAATCTGCGTAGCGAAAATTTTTCCATAGCAAACATTTTTGCGTGTTGAATAATAACGATCCCTCTTAAATAAATTCGTATATATATATATATATTTTCCTGGTACATGTTTTAGTGATTAATTTTTGATGGAAAGTGGAATAACTGGCAAATTAATTAATTTATTCACCTCTTATACGCGCTCATGTATAAAAATTGCCTTATTTTCTTTCCAACACTGTTTTTAAAGTCACTGAACGATTGGCCTCCATATACATATAGCGCAGATACAAATTTGATATTTTTTTTTATTTTTTTTTTAAATTTCAGTACCAGGTTTACCCACAAATTGTTGAGTATATAATAGGGAGTCACAAAATGTGATGAAATTTAATTTCTTATTTCATGAATATGGAAAAGTTTAAGGTTTAAATAAGTTGGGGGGGTATAAACCGAAAAAAAAAATTATAACAGGTTAGTAAAATCATGCAATGCATTGATTATGATACGCTTTCCAACATACCAGAAGTCGCGCGCAGACAAACTTTCCTCCCAAGACTGACTATTGATTCGTTCAGTATACCTCCGGAACATCATACTAAAGTTTTGTCGCAATAGAAGGATTTCTACTCAAGTTATTACTCAAGTTATGAGGATAATGGCTGTGAAATAAATCTCGCTCATCTGCTATGACCTTTGATTCCATTTCGATATTAAAAATAATTAGTTCAGTATACCTCTGGACCAACATACTAAAGTTTTGTCGCGATAGAAGCATTTTTACTCAAGTTATAAGGATAATGGCTGTGGAATAAATCTCGCTTCTGTGCCCTGACCTTCGATCCCATTTCGATGACATTCAGCATAGCCTATTCAGTTTACTTTCGAAACAACATGATAAAGTTTTGTCGTAATCGAAGCATTTTTACGTAAGTTATGACGCATAAGAGCGATGGAATGGATCCCGCTCCTATGTCCTGACCTTCGACCCCATTTCGCTTATTTTCAATAGGGTTCGTCCCCAGGTTGTCCCTTACCGCGTACTAAAATTTAATTGAAATTGAATAATTTTTACGCGAGTTATCGGGTGGACAGACAGACGGACAAAGCTGGAGCTATACGCTTCTTCAACCTACGGTTGGAAAACGTAAAAATAAATTTTTGAGGGCCTTGCGCCCCAAAACTAAAAAAATAACAATACATATAGTGAATTCTGGCAAAAACAATTTTGTTTTTGTTTTGTAAAGTGCGGGGCCCCGGTTGCCCCTATGGTCCAGCCGGCCCTGCTCACATATATCATAACACATTCATAATAGCAGTGTGTGTGTGTGTGAAGGAAATTCGTATTTGAATCATCTGGGGTGCATGTAGTTGGATGGCGTGAACTTCTGTTCCTTCTTCACACACACATATCACACAGTGTATGAAGGAAATTTCGATTCGAATAATCTGTGAAGCAGTTGGGTGGCATGAACACTACTTAAAACAAGATGGTGGTAGAATCCACCTCATTTTCAATTGAACTGGTGGGATCAGTGTTTGATGATACGGTGACTTCTAACTGGCAGTGGCCATCATACCTTACTTTTGTTAGAAATTCTAAAAGGTTCGCGCGTTGATCTCAAATGACGGATTCAACAAACGAAAGAGAAGTCTTGAACTCACAGAACGAATGGTTGAAAGCATAAATAGATAATCCTTTATTCTTTAATCAAATGAGTATATTCACACCACATCACACTGAACATCTAAGAACAATGTAGGTTGAAAACACAAGCTATCCAATTTTATATTGGTTTTTGGAACAACATCACATACGCTGAACGTTCACCCATAACTACATCTTTTTATTTTCGGTTCTCACGGGAACAGTTTTTCTTTTCTTCACGACTTCTTGCGTTTTAGTGAGAATGAGAGTTATCTTTCTTTTTTCAAATAGGTTCGCTTAACGCAGCAACTGTTCTTTTGTGTGGAACTTGTACGGACACATCGCACTCTTTCCAACAACTTTTACTTCGGACTTACCTTCAAATCGAACGACAACGTCGTTCCCGAAACCCCAGTTGTTCAGTCGATCTCGTATATCAGACATTTCCATGCACATATAAAGTCGTCGGTTTCTCCCAAAGTATTCTTTCAAATTTCTTTAGAGAGCACGACATACACACCACACCACAACCAGTTAGATATTCTTTGCCACAACAACAGACCAGACCGCCCATGAGACCGCCATCATGCTGGAATTCATGAACGGTTATTAGTACATTTAGCCAAACTTTCTTCGCGGTACTAGCGTTTTCAGCTGTTACCATCATCTTGAATTTTGCTGAATATTACAGACACGTTTGCTGCAGTTACTCATTTTCTTTATGACAGCTGGTGTGGCTGACATAGCAAAAGCATTTGGTTGTTTCAGCAAAGTGATTCGTACGGCTAACAAAATTTCTGCTGTAATAAGTAAATTTCTTTCAGCAAAAAAAAATTGCTCAAGTACCTAAATAGGGTTTGAAAAACCAAAAAAAATATTGTTTGCTAGAGCAACAAATATTTTGGCATTTCGAGCAAAACTCAATGCAGCAAAATTGGTTTTGCTGCTCCAGCTTAGTTTATTTTTTCAGTGCATTGACCCCAAATTCATTGCTACAACCCTTCAAGCTGGTGGAGGCAACGTCATGGTTTGGGGAATGTTTTCCTGGCATGCTTTGGGCCCTTTGATTCGTGTTGATCAACGTCTGATTGGCACATCATATCTAAATATCGTTGCGGACCAAGTGCAGTCTGTCATGGGGATGGTTTATCCCAATGGCGATGGCTACTTTCAACAAGATAATGCGTGATGCCATGGTGCTCGTATTGTACAAGATTGGTTTCAGGAACATGCCGGTGAGTTTACTTTGCTGAGGTTCCCCCCACAATCTCCAGATCTCAACCCCATTGAGAATTTGTGGGACGAAGTTGAACGAGCCATCAGACAGCTGGATCCACAACCCTGCAATCTCACACTCCTGGAAAGTTCTATTCATCAAGCATGGTCTCAGATTCCACAAACCACCTATCAACATCTCGTATAGTCCATGCCACGAAGAATCGACGCAGTATTAAAGGCAAAAGGTGGCCCAACAAAGTACTGATGGGGTGGTCATAATAAAGTGGCCACTCAGTGTATTAAGGCAGGTAAGACGCTTAGTAAATGAGAACAGAAGAACAAGAAGGAAAAGCAATATCAAGTTTGTAGGAGTGATACCATATATACCAAGGATCACATTTTATTTTAAGAACCTGTTGCGTAACCACGGGTATGATGTAGGAATCAGAACGACACAATCTATTGGTAGAGCATTTATAAGAAATCAGAGGAAATGGAAATAGCTGGTGTATATGGTATACCACTGCGATATGAAGACGGAACGAAAAAAGCGTATGTAGGACTAACCAAGAGATCAATAAGTACCAGAATTAAATAACACGAAAAAACGGTAAGAGAAGGAAATCCAGCTACAGCACTAGCCAGGAGGTAATTGACAACGCGTCAAAACCGGAGTGGCAAAAAGCAAGGTGTATAACAAGATATACGACCCCAAAGGAATCATCAATTAGGGAGTCCATGGAAATAATGACAAGGGTGGATGCGTGTAATGAAAACATTTCATATGAGACTTCGCAAGTCTGGAAAAGTTTCATAAAGGACTGCTGATATGTAAAAATAAAATATATGTGACTGGCTCGTGAAGGAGAGCACGTGCGAAATGTGACATCATGCGTATTGATAGTTTTCATTTAATTCTACATATATGTGTTTAGTTACAACGCACCTTGAAAAAGTCGTCCGGGGACGAGCGAAAGCTTGATGGTGTAAATTAAAAATAATATATTTACCCCAATAAAAAACGGAGTGTTTGTTGTAATTATGAATTTGCTAGTTAAAATAAAAATTTTGCGTTACAAGGAAACCAAACTAGCAAAGAATATATTAAAACAAGTTAGTAAAATCATGCAACGCATTGATTATGATACGCTTTCCAAGAAACTAGAAATCATAAAATGGCTGTGAAATAAATCTCCCTCCTACGCCCTGACCTTTGAACCCATTTCGGTGATATTCAACAGAACTGGTTCAGTATACCTCCAAAATAACATGATAAAGTTTTGTCGCAATCGAAGCAATTTTACGTAAGTTATGATGTATAAGGGTTATGGAATAGACCCCGCTTCTGTATCCTAACCTTTGACCCATTTCGCCCATTTTCAATAGGATTCGTCCCCAGGCAGGCCCCTACAACATACTAACATTTCATCCAAATCGAAACATTTTTACGTAAGTTATGACGCATAATGGCGATGGAAGTGATTCCGCTCCTATGTCCTGACCTTTGACCCTCATTTCACCAATTTTCAATAGGGTTTGTCCCCAGGTGATCCCCTACCACATACTAATATTTAGTCGAAATCGAACCCTTTTTACGTTAGTTATGACGCATAAGAACAGTGGAATGGATCCCGCTCCTATGTCTTCACCTTTGACCCCATTTCGTTCACTTTCAATAGGGTTTCTTCCCAGGTGATTCCCTTCCACATACTAAAATTTCATCGAAATCGAACGATTTTTACGCACGTTATCGTGCAGACGAACATACGCACACAACGCATGACGTAATGAGGCAGATGGGAATCGCGGCCATCTGCTAGAAAAAGTGTGACGTCATAAAACTTTAATAGCATCCGCACATTTGTTTGACTGCTGACGTCATGAAAATACAGGTCGCGCCATCTTTTTCTTCCCAATTAATGCGTTCCCAAGGATGAAAATTTGAACGTCGATTAAAATAGCTTCATTTTATAACTTGGAATACCTAATATTTTCTAAAACATAACCATAATTATGCAATCCAACATTTGTTTGTCTACTGACGTCATCAAAGTACAGGTCGCGCCATTCTTTTTCTAGTTTCAACACCACCAAAGGAAAAGTTATTGATTTTTAATATAATTATGGTTATGTTTTTGAAAATATTAAGTATTCCAAGTTATATTAAGAAGATATTTTAATCGATGTTCAAATTTTCATTCTTGGGAACACATTAATTGTGAAGGAAATGTGTACAAAAGTTTTTCGATTGAAAGTATAGGAAGCAAAATTACTTGACTTCCACCTTAATAATATGGGATAAGGGCGATGGAATGGATCGCAATCCTATGTCCTGACCTTTGACCCCATTTCGTCCATTTTCAATAGGGTTTGTCCCCAGGTGGTCCCCTACCACATACTGAAATTTCATCGAAATCGAACCATTTTTACGCACGTTATGGCGCATAAAGGCAATGGAATGCATCCCGCTCCTACGTCGTGACCTGTGACCCCATTTGTTCCATTTTCAATAGGGTTCGTCCCCAGGTGGTCCCCTACCACATACTAAAATGTCATCGAAATCGAACCATTTTTACGCCAGTTATCGTGCGGACGGGCAAAGCTGGAGCATATACGCTTCTTCAACCTACGGTTGGAAAGCGTACAAAGAGAAATAATTTTTAATTGCGAATGTGTTCCACTCTTCAATTCAATAGCACGTTTCAATATTTTAGTTGTTGTTTTTTTCGCAAAAGTTTTGGTCGTTACAAAAAATGACATACGGGAGGGAAAATCTTACTTTTCGAAAAAGCGGAATTCTAAGGGCTTAGTTGTTCGTAACACGTTGTGTTTACAACGACTTTTAAAACACCTAGTTTAGAAATAACCCACTTTCACTTTTGGAACCCAGGTTGCGCAGTGGTCGAAGCGATGGCTTCTGATCATTCGTCCGAGATGGGTCGAATCCTGGTGAGGCATGGGTGTTGTGTTTGTGTTACGGTGCTGGCTCTCTCCCTTCCCTGGAACCAATTGCCCCAAATTAGGGACGGGCGACTGCTTATTGCCTATTGAGTTGCTCATGGTAGTCGTTAAACCTTCAATCAAAAAAAAAAAATCTCACTTTCCTTCTAATTGAAAATGTGATCCTGATGGTTTTGCACATCATAGTTGATAGTTGGTTTTTTTTTCTGTTTTTGTTGATTCGGGAATTTACGAACACCGTCAGCATCTAATGCTACAAGCAGGTCACCCATCTACAGTCTGGGGCCATTGACTCCAAGAAGGGCCAGAGTAGTCCATGCGCTGATGTCTGACCATTCGTCCGAGATGGGTTTGGGTTCGAAACTCGCTGAGGCATGGATGGTGTGTTTGTCTTACGGCACGGCATAAGACAGTGGCAATTTGGAACGGGCGACTGCTTGTAACCCATTGAGTTGCTCATGATGGTCGTTAAACCCAAAACAAACAAAAATTCCAGAGGGGGGCAGTCAGCGTCGTAGAACAAGCGCACCGCCGGCCCCAGCAGGAACGATTAGCTAGAATTACCTCTATCCACTCGACTGCCAAGACGGCTATTTCATAGCTAGAGAATTGAGGAAAATGCATTATTTCTTTACAAAAGCAAAGCAGCATGGACTTCCAAGAGTTAACAGGAAAAGTATGTAATCATTTTTTCAAATTGTTTGCGTTTGGTAATTCAAATTTCACACAACTTCATATTCAGGACAAGTTCAGATAATACAAATCAGTACAACGAACTACTTGCTTCCAAAGAACTAAATTTGCTAGTGTGAGAATTTTTATTACTAGAATAAGCTGTGAGAAAGAGCGGAATGAATCTGTCATGGTTATTCACACACCACGAGCTGAAATTTTTGAAAATGACGAGGTCTCTTTAAAGGTCATTCATCCTAGTGACGCTTTAGGGCTGCTACATACACTGAGTGGTCAATTAATTAGGACTACCTGTGCAATAATGAGTTGGACAACCGTTAGTACTCAGAAAAGCAGCAGTTCTCTGTATTGCTTTCACCAAGAGTTGCAAACGTTCAAAGAAAATAATGGCCACGTATGTGCAATAGCTTCGTGCAGATTGAATGGCAGAAGATCCAGATACCCTGTTCCACTTCAGGTCACAAATGCTTTATGGGATTGAATTGTGGGGAGTCAAGCCCCCAATGAAGTAGGGAACGTCTTCATCATATTCCTGAAACCGCTCCGAGAAAATGTAAGCATTGTATCTTGGCGAGTTTTCGTGCTAGAAGTCTCTGTCACTACTGGAGTGGAGAGTACCCATGGCTGGATGAGTCTTACCGGCAGCGATGCATAAATATGCTCGGGAAGTCAGTATGTCGGATTAAAGGCACGAGAATATCTCATTGCAAACATGGCTTACACCATCACCCTGCCTCAGCGATTCCGGACAGTCGTGACCATGTAAGATTGTTCCATACTCTCATGTGATTATCTACAAATTCTTGCTCTTTCAACGTCATAGTGCAGTTGAAAACGCAATTCGTCAAGACACGTGACCCTTATCCAACCATTTTGGGCCCACATTCGATGTTTCCGAGCTCTCTGGAGCCATTTTGCTTTGTGCGCTGCAGATAACAATGGTACACGGACAGTCTTCTGCATTTGTTAGGCACATGGTGCAATGTACAGATATGAACGTGATTTGCTATAGCGTGGTTTTACCGTATTTGCAGTCACCTCAGTATATTCTTCGTAGCAAAGCATCACCTCCACATGTATCATTAAAAAATTACTACGTCAGTATACACAAACATGTGCAACATTTGTTGCTGTACATACAACTGTAAACTGTATATACACTGACGGAAAAAAATCCCAACACCACGAAAAAATAGTTGTAGAGAAATGAAATGGCGGCAATACATTTGTATAGGTAACATATTTAATCGATTAATGTTTCAAGATCACAGCTTAATGTAAGCGCGAGAAGAGCCATTTTAAATGTGAAATGCTGGTACATTAATAACCGGTGTAACCGCTAGAATGTTGAATGCAAGCACGCAAACGTTCATGCATTGTGTCGTACAGGTGCTAGATGTCAGTTTGTGGGATGGAGTTCCATGCCTGTTGCACTTGGTCGGTCAATACAGGGACGGTTAATGCTGGTTGGGGTGACGCTGGAGTTGTCGTCCAATGATGTCCCATGCGTGCTCGATTGGTGAAAGATCTGGTGATCTAGCAGGCCACGGCAACATGTTGACACTCTGTAGAGCATGTTGGGTTACAACAGCGGTATGCGGGCGAGCGTTATCCTTTTGGAAAACACCCCCTGGAATGCTGTTCATGAATGGCAGCACAACAGGTTGAATCACCAGACCGACGTACAACTGTGCCGTCAGGGTGCGTGGGATAACCACGAGATTGCTCCTGCTGTCATAGGAAATTGCTCCCCAGACCATAACTCCAGGTGTAGGCCCAGTGTGTTTCGGCCGCAGACAGGTTGGTTGCAGGTGCTCACCTGGCCTCCTTCTGACCAACACATGGCCATCACTGGCACCCAGCAGAACCGGCTTTCATCAGAAAACACAACAGATCTCCACTCCGTCCTCCAATGAGCTCCAGCTTGACACCACTGACGTCGCAAACGGCAGTGATTTTGAGTAAATGGAATGCTCGCTACAAGGCGTCTGGCTCGGAGCTGTCCTTCAAGTAACCGATTTGTAACAGTTCGTTGTGTCACTGTGGTGGCAACTGGAGCTCGAATTGCTGCCGCAGACGCGGCACGATGCGCCACGGCCATACGCCGTACACGGCGATCTTCCCTCTCAGTAGTGCCACGTGGCCGGCCGGAACTCGGTCTTCTTGAGGCAGTATCTTCCCTTGACCACCGCTGCCAACAATCGTGCACAGTGGCTACATTCCTGCCAAGTCGTTCTGCAATATTGCGGAAAGAAAATCCACCTTCTCGTAGCCCTTGTTCAAACGACCTCGTTCAAACTCCGTGAGCTGTTGATAATGGCTTCTTCGTCTTCTTAAAGACATTCTTGACTAACATCAACACACTACGTCGAATCTGAACGATAACTAACGCTCACGAACGTTACAGCGCGTATTTACAGCAAACCTGCTTTGCATGTTCCGAGGGACGCTACTAGCGCCACACGTATGCGCCGAGCGCGAAATTTGCATAGACGTCATCTTACAGATGTACTCTCACCGCCTACCAACTGTCGTTTATCTAACACAACCCCTTCTTGGTGTTGGGATTTTTTTCCGTCAGTGTAGCTAATTTCCTACTCATCTGTTTTTTGTACAACCCTGTTTTTTTACTCATACACATGAAGATATGTAGTATGGAATAAAAAGCTACATTGTGATATATTCAAGAACTTAAAACGTGAAGGATGTAACGTACAGGACTATTGAAAACACTAGGCATGCTCCATTTTTACATGAAAAGGTTGGTTCATTGTATAGGAACAGAGCTAAATGTTCTGTGATTCGTTGGCAAAGTGTTATGCAAATGACGTCTCAACGTTATACAGTGGAACCATGTCGTGTGCGTGATGGCGTAATGTTGTGTGGTATCCTGGCTCAATGTTATGAAAACTATGGCTCCTCTCTGTAAGCGTGGCACAATGTTGCATGAGTGATGGCTTAATGTTGTAGGAGGCGTTGGCAAAATGTTATCCATATGATAGTTTAGCATTGTGTGCTGTGTTGGCTTGATCTGACTGCTCAATGTTGTAACAATGGATCAGTATTGAAGAATTCATGGCTTTATATTGCACGACAGATTGGTTTATTGCTGCCACAATGTTATATTTCATTTTCATTTCATTTCAATTTTATTTTTAGTTGTCACATCAAAATACAAGTCATGTTTATTATTATCATAACAATTGACGATTGTTCAGACAACTGGGAAGAAAGAGGAAAAAGGCCTGACATGGTACTTTTCTCCGTGAAAGGAAGATTATTTTACGTTAAGACAAACCAGCATGTGATGAACGGTGAAAAATGTACACTGGCGTACAAAAATTAACGACGAGACGGTTTTTCGAATGTAACGTCGTGCATAAGTGCTCCACATCGACTCAAATCATACCATAAGATCTCCAAGATGCAAGAATATGGGACAAGGGAGTAAAACCGTCCAAACAAGGAAAACAAAGGCACTTTATTGAAAAGGCAGCTTCAAGCACAACTGGAAAGAAGACAGAAACGTCCATGTGACAGGCGGCTGCCAAGAAAAATCCAGTCTTTAGTAGGGGATATGATCACCCCTGACTGCGTTGCAAGATTTACAACGTCTGTCCATGCTGAGGACGAGGTTGTCAAGGAGCTGTTGAGGCATCGGGCCCCATTCCTCTTAGCGCCAATCGCAGCTGCGGAATCGTTGCTGGCTGCTGGTAACGTGCTGCCAAGCGTCTCCCGAGAAGGTCCCACACGTGTTCGATTGGATTTAGGTCCGGGGACCTTACGACCCAATCCATGCGTTGAATATATTCACTTTCCAACAGCTCCGCGGCAGCCACTGTACGATGAGGTGTAGAGTTGTCGTCCATGAAGAGGAACTCAAGACCCACAGCACCTATAAACAGACGCACGTGAGGCAGGAGAACCTCGGTACAATAGCGGACACCAGTGACTGAACCTCCTTGGAAGATGTGGAGATCAGTACGGCTACCAAGCATGATACCATCCAAGCGAGAATTCCGCCACCTCCACACCGGTCCCTTTCGATGATGTTGGAGCTGTGATTGGGTGTTTCCTGCTCTCTCCAGATGTGTATACGACCAGAATCGCTCGTCAGACTAAATAGGCTCTCATCCGTAAAAATAACTCGACCCCATTGCTGATGTGTCCAGTTCTTGTGTTCCTGGCACTACAGAAACCGCCGTCTCCGATGAGCAGGCGTTAATGGCACACACCGTACTGGTCGTCGTGCAAATAGACCACCTTTGTGCAGCCTCCTGGCCACGGTAAAACGCGATAACGGACGTCCAGTTGTCTGTTTCATGTGCCTTGCGATTTCTCCCGCTGTCTGCCGTCTGTCTCTTCTCGCCTGTAGGACAATATACCGGTCGTCCGCCGCCGTGGTTGCTCGCGGACGACCACTGCTAAACTCTAGGACAGCTGTTCCTGTCGTTTGAAATGCTCTCCAAGTTCGTGAAACGATGCTGTGAGCGATCCCGAACTCCTCGTCCACACTATTCACACTTCGACCTTCTTCCAACTTCCGAATGACGCGACCTCGGGTAAAGGCATCCAGATGTCGTCTACTGAATTGCCTGTTGGCCATATCACCATATCATCGGTGGCAGTAAGTCGACGTTGTTCAAACCGATGTACACCGTGCAATAGCTTTCACCGAATTGCTGAGCATACACCACCCGTGTGCTTTATATTCTTTCGACCCCCTACGTCATGCTGCATATATGCGCATGCCTTACCGTACCGGACCCTAGTCTATCTCCTGAGTGGACTTTCGGTCTGTTCTGCCTGCTCGTTCCGCTGTTATGCTAATTTCTCCTCTTCGCCCTTAATTTTTGCACACCTGTGTATTATAGTGAAATACACGGTCGAGTCACATTATTGTGACCACAAGCTAATAAATAGAGTAACCGCCATGTGCAGCACGGACAGCAGCAAGACGGATGTGAGTGACTCGATAAGGTGGTGGAAGGTGTTCACAGATATGTGGAGCCATGCTGACTGCAGTGCATCTGACAGCTGCTGGAGGGTGCGGGGATCCATAGAGCAAACAACATGATTGAGATGGCTCCACAGACGCTCAATTGGGTTTAAGTTTGGGAATTAGGGGGCGAGGGAAGTACTTTGAAGTCTTCATCGTGCTCATTCAACCACTCTGGGGCATGTTTAGCTGTGTGACGCGCCGCATTGTTGTGCTGGAAGATTCCATTCGCCCTAGGGAAGAAAGTCAACATATATGGGTGTACGTGGTCTGCGAGGACGGATTCATAACGAATTCGGTGTATAGTGCCTTTCACAGGTATGAGTGGACACAGGGAATGCCACGAAATCATTCCCTAGACAATAATGCTGCCCCCACCAGCTTGTGTTCTTCCAGCAATGGTGGAAGAGTGTTTGTTCTCCGTTGTTTCTCGTTTTATACGTCAACGTCCATCCGTTCTATGAGGCAGAAAACGTGACTCATCGGAGAAGGCAATTCCTTGCCAATCAGCGGCGGTCCAATTCCAATACTGCCATGCAAATGCAAGCCTTTTCTTTCGATGCACCTTCGTTAGCATAGGTGCAGTTACCATCTGTCTGCATCGGAGCCCCATACGCAGCATGATTCGCTGAACTTTCGTTTAAGAAACACTTCCCGTAGCCCCCTGGTTCATTCAGCCAGTGAGTTACTCCACTATAGCGTGTCGATCGGCGCCACGCACCTTCGCATCCGACGTTCACCTCTCACATCAATGGCACGTGGTGCTCTGTAGTTTCCACACCGCTTATTCGCAATGGTGCCATTCCTCCAATCACGATACACTTTAACCACAGCAGCACGCGAACAGTTCACAAACTGCGCTGTTTCAGAACTACTGCCACCCTTGTGCCAAAAGCCGATAACCATCGCTTTTTGCAAATCTGATAAATCGCTCCCTTTATCCATGACAGCAACGAGTGATATGTTTTCAGAATGCCTACAGCACACCTTATACACTTGTGTATATCGTCCAAGCCGGCTCACGACACGTACTTTCTTTCATTGGCCAAGCGCTGTTGACGTCAAAAGTAGGAGGTGGTCACAATAATGTGACTCGACTGTGTATAAATAAAGAAAGCTAGTAATAGTTCCTTCCTCCCCATTACTCACGCCTTCGTACTCCACCTCTCCACCATTCGACTCCCCTCTATAATTCTTGGTACCAAAACAATCAAATTGGCAATCGTTTCAATTTTACGATATGGGAAAGTAAGATACAAATTCGAGATCTCCATCCTTACCTAATATTAAAACAACCCCTCGATGCCCGATACTCAACTAAAAGTATCATAAATTATTAGCATAAGGTCATATAATGTTTTGTTTAGCATTTTCGATCTTATCATCCAATATTATTATTTTATTTAAATTTTTCCCATGAGATATTGTTTTAGTTTTATTTAGATAAGTCAATATTATTTATAGATCGTAAATCAACTGGTAATGAGTTCCAGAATTTAGGACCAGAATAATTTATGTTCATTTCATTTTAGCCTATCACGCCTGAGGAAACATTGGAAAAAGTTTTGTTCTGTTTTTGGTTTCATGTTGATGTGTGCAGATATTTAATGATATTAAATCATGATAAAGATTGTTTTTAACTCTTTTGAACGTTATTTTACCCAGGTTGTAATCATATAGTTGTTTGACAGTAAGAATGTTGTAATCATTTAGATTTACTTTAATCCGTTGAAATCTATAAGATTGAAAGTTATTATGTAGTTTTAGATCTATTAATCTAATACGCTGGCGGAAAGTGAAAAAGAACACCAAGATGGAATTAACGGAGGATCATAAAATTTACATATGTTAATTGGGTCGAGTTTACGTAGGTGTGATGTTAATTTCGGGATCAACCGGTAAGCGCTTACGCCACAGCACGGCATAATATGCAAATTGTCGTCGGTGGTATTTAAGGAGTACGGCGAAGTGAATGTAATCAGACGTCGGCGTATGGACACGTGCGAAGACCCTGAAAAAGCTGCAATGCCTGGACATGGAAGACGTGTACGATTTCAGCAGTTATTGGACTTTGGGCGAGGTCGTCCAGTCGGACTCCGCGAAGCCGGGTGGTCGTAGCGTCGTATTGCGGAGCGAATTAGACGGGAAGTATCGGTGGTGGTACGATGGTGGCGTAGATGGTCCGAGGAACATTCCCACACGAGAAGACGTGGAACCGGGAGTCGCAGACGGACTGATGAGCGGACCGATCGACGCATAAGAAGAGCGGCGTTGTCAAGCAGAACATCCACTGTGACGCAAATCCGAGCTGCCGTTGAACCTGAGGTGACTGTGCGAACAATCCGCAACCGTCTACTGGATGCAGGACTACGTACACGTGTGCCTCTGGCATGTGTACCTCTGACTCCAGCCCACAGTCAGGAACGGCTGCAGTGTTGTCGCCAACGTCTGCAGTGTTGTCGCCAACGTCTGCACTGGAGAACGCAATGGCGATCTGTCGTATTCAGCGATGAAAGCAGATTCTGCTTGGAAGCCTCCGATGGCCGTATGCGTGTTCGCAAACGCACAGGGGATCGTCTACACCCTTCGTGCATCCGCCAGCGACACACAGGGTCTACACTTGAGGGGAGCGGTCAGCTATCACTCCCGTACGCAACTAGTGTTTGTACCGGGTACGTTAAACAGCACCTCCTACATCAACAAAATCATTCAGCCCGTTGCTGTGCCATTTGTAAGGTCGGTTCATCGTGGTGTTTTCGGGCTAGATAACGCACGCCCACACACGGCTTGTTCAACGCAACATGCACTTCAGGGTGTGAGACAACTTCCATGGCCTTCACGTTCACCGGATTTTTCCCCCATTGAGCACGTGTGGGATTTTATGGGACAACGACTTATCCGGTCTCCACGGCCAGCCACAACCATCCCCGATTTACGCGTCCAGGTTGAGGATGCTTGGAACTCAATACCCTAAACTTACATCCAACATCTGTACGACAGACTCCATGCCAGAATTGCACAGTGTGACGCAGTTCATGGCGGTTGAACCTCGTACTAACCATGTTACATGAAAATGTTATTTTTCAGTTTACCAGCAAATGCAGCTGTATTTTGCCATAATGTTTTGATCACGTTATCCTCTGTATTCCGTTATTATGCTGTATAAATTTCGTTAGTATCAGACGTCTCCTTCTTGGTGTTCTTTTTACATTTTCCGCCAGTGTGTATTTGTTCTGCAGTACTTGAAGTTTGTTAATATTGTAACGTGTCGTTTTTCCCCAAGTTAAGATGAAATAGTTGACATGCGTTTGAATTAGTGTAAAGTATTAGTGGGATAAATTTTCTAGGATATGTTTCTGGATATCTTATTAGATAGATTTTCAATATGTTTGTTCCATTTTAAATCATGTTGAATTACCGTTCCTAGGTAAGTAGTTGTTGAACAACGTCAATAATAATCCCATTTAGCAATACCTTTTGTTTTAATAAGTTAGGGGTTAATCTGTTTGAAAAAATCATTAATTTATTTTTATTTTTATAAGCCAGTTAGTTGTTAAGGAATATTGATTGTCCACTTTGAGTATAAATTCGTCAATATCATGACTATGTATTAAAATCGTCACATCATCTGCATGTGGAATGGCGTCAGCATCGATTAAAACCTTGAAAAATTCATTAATATACACTAAGTGGCCACTTTATTATGACCACCCCCTCAGTACTTCGTTGGGCCATCTTGTGCCTTTAATACTGCGTCGATTCTTCGTAGCATGGACTCCACGAGATGTTGATAGGTGGTTTGTGGAATCTGAGACCATGCTTGATGAATAGCAGTTTCCAGGAGTGTGAGTTGCAGGGTTGTGGATACAGCTGTCTGATGGCTCGTTCAACTTCATCCCACAAATTCTCAATGGGGTTGAGATCCGGAGATTGTGGGGGCCACCTAAGCAAAGTAAACTCACCGGAATGTTCCTGAAACTAATCCTGTACAATATGAGCACTATGGCAGGACGCATTAACTTGTTGAAAGTAGATATCGCTATTGGGGTAAACCATCCCCATGACAGGATGCACTTGGTCCGCAACGATGTTTAGATATGATGTGCCAGTCAGACGTTGATCAACACGAATTAAAGGGCCCAAAGCATGCCAGGAAATCATTCCCCAAACTATAACATTGCCTCCACGAGCTTGAAGTGTTGTAGCAATGCATTTGGGATCCAAGCTTTCGCGCTGTTTCCGCCAAATTCTCACTCGGCTATCGGCATGGCGCAACTGAAAACGTGATTCGTTGGACACCATAATTTGTTTTCAATTATCGACTGTCCAATCTTTGTGCTCCTGTGCGAAGTGGAGACGTTTTCTCTTGTTAACTGCCGACAGCAAAGGTGTTCGAACTGGCCTTCGGCTGCCATATCCCATCCGATGCAGTGTACGGCGAACAGTGAGTGCAGAGATCATTTGAGGGGATCCTTGATTAAGATGGTCTGTAATTTGCTGCACTGTTGCCTTTCTGTTGTCTGTTACCATTCTGGACACTCTCCGTTCCGCTCGAGCAGTTACTAGTCGATGGCAACTACACGTTGCACGTGGAGACCCAGTTTCTTGGCTGACAGTCCAGTCTTTAAACACTTTAACAACAGCTGCTCTGGAACATTTCACGAATGCGGCGGTTTCGGTGATACTCGCTCCATGGCTCCGAGCTCCTACAATCATCCCACGTTGAAAGTCCGCCAAATCGCATTTTTTATCCATCTCGTCAACCAAAAATCACTTCTACTACTGTCGCAAGCACTAAGCTTTCCCTTTTTATACTAGTCTCGCCCTCTGGCGGCAACAGCGTGCAGCCATAGCTCATTTTCTTAAAGCTATCAGGTGGTCATAATAAAGTGACCACTCGGCCTCTCTAGAAAATTTATATTCTGTGTTGAAACCTTTCTATGTTGAATTCATCGAAACTTGTTAATAGATTTTTCTTTGAGTTCATCGAAACCAGTTATTAGATGGCGCGACCTGTATATTGATGACGTCAGTAGACAAACAAAGGTTGGATTGCTTAGTTATGGTTATCTTTTGGCCAAGGATGTTAGAATAATACTTCTGGAGATGCCCTGAGTCTCTTAACCGTGAAGCCGAAAACCGTGAGAATTTGACCTTGTTTACATGATACCTATGCAGTTTCAAGGGTGTGCATTTTGGAATACCGTGGGTTTTTGGTTACAGAGACCGTGTTAATATCAAACAGGAATAAATTATACTTCTTATACGAGTGAAGTTTTTGATTTTAACGTTATGTTTTGTTTAGAAATCGCACTAACGTTCGTGTATTTCAATTTAAAATAAAAATGGGAAGGAGCGTCAAAATAATTAAAACTTTTATAAATTCAGTATTTTCTCACACATTGACAACCAGTTACGATGCGAAATTGGTAGCATTTGCGACGAAAGAAGGTGATTCGGCCCACACAAAACGCATTGCAATAGCATTGAAAAGCATCCGCTTTTCTACACTTTCACGGCCGTCTCTTGCGGTTATAGGCTTCACGCAAAATGGTACTACTCCATTAATAAGGGCATCTCCAGATATCTTATTCTAACCTCCTTGGTTTTAGCAAGTATTAAGTATCCCAGGCTATAACTTAATGATAGTTTTATCGATGTGTAAATTTTCATCCTTGGGAATACATTTATTGCGAAGAAAATTTGTAAAGAAGTTTTACCATTGGAAGTATAAGGCAGAGATTTTAGGTGGAACCACCTTAAAAGGACGCTTTTGTGTCCTTACTCAGAGACATTTATTGCAGAAAAGTTTTATTTCTTCATAATGAGAAGGCGTCTATCTAGCAGAATAAATCAATTGATTCTATGAATTTAAAAACAATTGATTACGTGCCAGGGAAGAACTGCCTGATAATTCTTTCACCACCAGGCCTTCCTTCGTCACACCAAGAGGCTACCATGAACTCTAAGGCTATAGTTCTCTACAATACTGACACCAGTCACTGACTGTCTTAGTGGACGTTGTAACATCATCTTGTGTCGATTCTTCGATTACCTCATCGTAGAACAATCCTTTGGCCAAACAATAAGCTAGAATCATCACGATATCAAGAGGAATATGGGAATTATGGAACCATGCCCAAAGTATACGGGAATACAGCAAGTTGGAAGCAATCCTTAGCGTTCACACCACGACATACACGTAGCCTCATCCGTACCAATTTCATGGAAAAATCTCTTGTAATTCCACACGTTACAGCACAGTAAAATAAAGCGTCCGAAACAAAAACAAAAAAGAGAAAAAGGACTTAAAAGCTCCTGCTAAAATACACACGCTCAGGAAACACACTGGAACTAACAGCCAGGGATGGACAAAAAACCTCGATGTTTTTGAACATCGATGTTTTGCCACCGATGATCGATGCATCGAAAAAACATCGAAGTTTTGTGACCGATGTTTGGAAATGGTAAAGAATCTCTTCTACGAAAAGTAAATGCATTTCTTTATGTTACATTCTTGTAAAGATGAAAGAAATGTCACCTTTCTATTGGCTGTTTTAGTAGATTCGTTGGCGAAAACCGAGACACACTGACGGAAAAAAAAATCCCAACACCAAGAAGGGGTTGTGTTAGATAAACGACAGTTGGTAGGCGGGGAGAGTACATCTGTAAGATGACGTCTATGCAAATTTCGCGCTCGGCGCATACGTGTGGCGCTAGTAGCGCCCCTCGGAACATGCAAAGCAGGTTTGCTGTAAATACGCGCTGTAACGTTCGTGAGCGTTAGTTATCGTTGAGACTCGACGTAGGGTGTTGATGTTAGTCAAGAATGCCTTTAAAAAGACGAAGAAGCCATTATCAACAGCTCACGGAGCTTGAACGAGGTCGTGTAATAGGGCTACGAGAAGGTGGATTTTCTTTCCTCAATATTGCAGAACGACTTGGCAGGAATGTAGCCGCTGTGCATGATTGTTGGCAGCGGTGGTCAAGGGAAGGTACTGCCTCAAGGACACCGGGTTCCAGCCGGCCACGTGGCACTACTGAGAGGGAAGACCGCCGTGTACGGCGTATGGCCGTGGCGCATCGTATCGCGTCTGCGGCAGCAATTTGAGCTGCAGTTGCCACCACAGTGACACAACGAACTGTTACAAATCGGTTACTTGAAGGACAGCTCCGAGCCAGACGCCTTGTAGCGTGAATTCCACTTACTCCGAACCACTGCCGTTTGCGACGTCAGTGGTGTCAAGCTAGAGCTCATTGGAGGACGGAGAAGGAGGCCAGGTGAGCGCCTTCAACCAACCTGTCTGCGGCCGAGACACACTGGACCTACACCTGGAGTTATGGTCTGGGGAGCAATTTCCTATGACAGCAGGAGCACTCTCGTGGTTATCCCACGAACCCTGACGGCACAGTTGTACGTCGGTCTGGAGATTCAACCTGTTGTGCTGCCATTCATGAACAGCATTCCAGGAGGTGTTTTCCAACAGGATAACGCTCGCCCGCATACCGCTGTTGTAACCCAACATGCTCTACAGAGTGTCAACATGTTGCCGTGGCCTGCTAGATCACCAGATCTTTCACCAATCGAGCACGCATGGGACATCATTGGACGACAACTCCAGCCTCACCCCCAACCAGCATTAACCGTCCCTGTATTGACCGACCAAGTGCAACAGGCATGGAACTCCATCCCACAAACTGACATCCAGCACCTGTACGACACAATGCATGAACGTTTACGTGCTTGCATTCAACATTCTGGCGATTACACCGGTTATTAATGTACCAGCATTTCACATTTAAAATGGCTCTTCTCGCGCTTACAATAAGATGTGATATTGAAACTTTAATCGATTAAATATGTTACCTATACAAATGTATTGCCGCCATTTCATTCCTCTACAACTATTTTTTCGTGGTGTTGGGATTTTTTTTCCGTCAGTGTATTTTCCTCGAAGGTACGGCAGCCCATGCATCGAAAAAACATCGAGGTTTCCACCAATACATCGAAGAAACATCGAGGTTTCCACCAATACATCGAAAAAACATCGGGCGTTTTAAGAAATATTAGTAGTTACTTGGGGTTGAATTGATGAGCAATCACCACTATATTGAATAGAGATTTTATCCACCGATATGCCCTTTCGCTGCTACAGATGACAATGAGTAAAATCTTCGGCTTGCTAGCAAGACGGTTCATACCGATACATCGAAAAACATCGAGATTTCCACCGTTACATCGGGCGTTTAAACAAATATTACGTTACTAGATGTTGCATTGGTGAGTATCACTGTTACACTGAACAGAGATTTTACAAATCAATTGCCCATTCATTGCTGCAGATGGAAAAGTGCGAATTCTTCAGTTTATTACCAAAACATCGAGGTTCCCACCGATGCATCGCATAAACATCTAGGTTTTCACGATGCATCGAGCGTTTTCACAAATATTATGTTACTGGACGTTGATTGGTAAGTAACACTGTTATATTAAAGAGAGATTTTACAAATCGTTTGTCTATTTACTGGTCCAGGTGGAAAAATGCGAATTCTTCAGTTGATTAGCAAAACATCGAGGTTTACACCGATGAATCGAACAAAAATAGAGGTTTCTACTAATACGTCGAGCATTTGATAAATATTATTAGTTACCCGATGTTATTGGTGAGTAATCACTGTTATTTTGAACAGAGATTTTGCACATCTATTGCACATTCAGTGCTGCAGACTGAAAACTGCGAATTTTTCGGCTTATTAGCAAAAATATCGAGGTTTTCACCGATGCATCGAAAATTTCCACCGATACTATCGATGTTTTGGGAATGAGTAACCATCGATGTCGATCATCGATGTTACCCACCGACGCATCGGTGGGTAATATCGATGTGCCCATCCCTACTAACAGCTACTGAACAAGAAAGAAAGCACGCACCAACGAAATAGCAAACGTGCTGCCATCTATCAGCCGATCTGTAATCACAATAAATCACAATAATTCGCGGAGAGTTAGTCAGGGTTGGAAGTATAGCCCAAAATTGTCCAGGACGACTAAGTACATCTCAGCGTTCATAGTTTTGTGCAAAACGACTAATAGTATAATACAAGCCGAATCACGAAAAACAGCTCCGTACCATCACGCTCCCTCCACCAAACTACTTTGTCGGGATGATACAGTTCAAAAGGTACCTTTTTTTCTGTCATCTGCAACACCCAGGAACGACCACCAGACTGGTAGACTGTATACCGTAACTCATCAGTCCAAAGCACAGTTTTTCCATTTGTCTACAGTCCAAGATCGATGTTCCTTACAGCACACTAACGGAAGTGTGGTCTTAGTCGAAATCATTAGCGGGCTCTGGATGGCTGCTTGACAGTGGTAATTCGTGTTCTGCCGCGGTTTCCTGTGCACCCCCAATAATCTCACACAGACAATGTTGATTTGAGTTCTGAGTGGACAGTCCTTTGCAGAACTCTTCTGTAATGTTTTGCTACTTCTTAGGTTTACCGGGTTGTTTCTTAGCAGATTCAGCCCCAAGTAGCATTAATTTTCATATCATGTCCCCACCCGTCGATCTAGGAAACTACAGTGCCTTTAAAATGTCACTACGGCGCGATTGCTTATATGGAACCTTATAATCAATCCACGATGGAAATCAGTAAATTCGATCGATCACCATTCGTCCGAGATGGATCCGGGTTCAAATCCCGAGTGAGGCATGGATGGTGTGTTTCCTTACGGCACTAGCGCGCTCTCTCTCTCTCTTTTCCGTGGATTAGTCGCCCTAAATTAGGAACGGGCGGCTGCTTATAGCCTATTGAGTTGCTTACGGTGGTCGTTAACCCTTCCCCTTCCCCAAAGAAATACACCTCCCTATTGGTAGGAAATTCAGTCCTACGCAGGCACTACGACAGAGAACTAACCAAAAATATGCTTGTATGCCTATGATGAGAAAATAGCACGACTGGGTGAATGGAAGATGTCTATCGGCAGAGTGGATTGATAATAGGGTGCCACATACGCTATAGCTCCGTACGTAACTTTTTAGCGGCATTAAAGATCTCTAGATCGACGGCTGATGATGTTATATGCAAATAGAAACCAACTAAGTCTAAATCTGCCAAGAAATGGCTTGGTAAACCTCCAAAGCTAACAGAACGGATAAAAGAGCGCTACAAAGGACTGCTCCCTCACAACGTAAATCAACATTGTCTCAAATAAATTAAACCCTATGTGAGACTATTGGGACTTAAGTTAGCACCGATACAATGCGAAGAAAGCGATATAGAATACCTCAGCCTGGCAGTCATCTTCAAGCTGCTCATCACATCCACTAACGTCGTGTAGGAAACTTCGATGTTGGATTGCAGACCAACGGAAAACTTTACTTCGGATTGGGAAGTCGCGGTTCGCCATCTGCCAGTCTGATGGTCGTTCCTGAGCGTGGCAGATGCTGGCAGATATGTACCATGGTGACTATAATCCCGACAGTGCATTTTGGTGGAAGCAGCGGGATGTTATGAAGCTGTTCTTCGTGGTTTGGCAGGGGCTCATTAGTGGTTTTGAACAAACCCATGAGTGCTGATTTCTGCTTAGATGTCTTGGACAATTATGCACTACTAACGTTGTGGAAGTACTTTGGGGAAGGCCCATGCCTGTATCAGAAGGACAACGCACTATGTCATCCCGTATGGTACGAGCAAACAGAAGGGATACGGTGCAAATCGGCGGTAATTTTAATGGTAGTGATGGGAGTAATGTGTCACAACACATAGTACATAAAAAGCTTATAATAGGGCTACGTAGCCCCCGGACGCTCCAAGTGCTCATGCTATCCTCGGTTTACTGCCGAAAGTGTATACAATGAGTACGCGAGCATCAAAACTGGTCCTTGAATGATTGGAAAAAGGTCGTCTGGACCGACGAATCTCGTTTCTTGTTGCACCATGTGGACGGCCGGGTACGTGTGCGTCGTTTACCTGTGGAAGTATTGGCACCAGGATGCACCGTTGGATAAAAACAAGCCGCTGGAGGAACTGCAATGCTTTAGGCAATATTCTGCTTGGAAGCCCTGCGTCAGCACATGCATGTGTACGAGACTATGACGTCTACCACCTAACTAAACATCCTTATCATTGCAGGCAATCTATATCCTTTCATGGCAATGATATTCCCTTCCAGTGCTGCCTTCTTTTAGCAGATAATGCACCATGCCACACTGCCGGATTGTTCGAATATGGCTCGCGAAATATGAGGAAGACTTCCAGGTATTGCCCTGGCCCCCACATTCCCAGACATCAATCCAATCGAGCATCTGTGGTTTGTGTTGGAACAGTAAATACGATCTGTGGTGGCTCAACCACGTAATTCACAACAGTTAAAGGATCTGCTGATAACGTATTGGTAGCAGATACCACAAGATACCTTTAGGAATATTGTGGCGTCTATGCCTCGACGGGTAAGAGCTGTTTTGGCACCACGTGGACGATTAACATCATGTTGGACAGGTGGTCATAATGTTTTAGCTCTTTGGTGTACATTTATAAATTGATTTTCGTATTTGAGTTTTTATTCTGTATAAAAATGATGCTACTTCTTTGTCATATTTCTTTCAGAACGGCACATTTAAGGTGGACGTCAAGTAATTTTGCTTCGTATACTTCCAATGGAAAGACTTCTGTACACATTTTCTTCACAATTAATGCGTTCCCAAGGATGAAAATTTGAACATCGATTAAAATAACTTCATATTATAACTTGGAATACTTAATATTTTCTAAAACGTAACCACAATTATATTAAAAATCAGTAACTTTTCCTTTGGGGGTGTTGAAACCAGAAAAAAGATGGCGCGATCTGTGCTTTGATGACGTCAGTAGACAAACAAATGTTGTATTGCATAATTATGGTTATGATTTAGAAAATATTAAGTATTCCAAGTTATAAAATGAAGCTATTTTAATCGATGTTCTAATTTTCATCCTTGGGAACGCATTAATTGTGAAGAAAATGTGTACAGAAGTTTTCCCATTTGGAGTACAGGAAGCAAAATTACTTGAGGTCCACCGTAAAGCTCCAAGTTTCCTGATAAGTGTTGGCAACGGCTGATCGTGAGTCAGAGGCGAATGAAAAAAACTGCGCCCAGTGTAGAAAAAGGAGGGGTTACAAACGTAAGACGACATACTGCATCAAAAAGGACAGCATGGCATCTTCGATATTACTAGAAACAAAGATGATCTGTACTTCGAAAGAATGTTAAAGTGCTATCTCATGATAATAGACGAGCCGTTGGTGTTACCGTGGATTTATGTTGACAAGTAAAGAAAAATAAAGTACCATTTGGATGCTTAAGTAAGTTGTATCTTAATCAAAGGAATTCTGGCAGTTAGATTACACATCCCAACAACAACAAGACATTTCTGATGCTTTGGAAGTTTGACCTATTCTTAGGTACATTTGGGGCGCTAATTCCAAAAATGGCATTGCTTTAGACATATTAGATCTAGTTTTGGAGATCCTTAGATGATGATGTGCAGAAATATAAAAACGTGTATACTTTCAATTAGTCACTGTTCAGAGCGATAAAGGAAAATTGTGGTTCCCTGGCGTGTGTAGGTATGCCAACTTTGGCGACGATCCAGAGAAGCAAAGCTCGCCAAGAACAGAAATAGGCAGATAGCGAGTGGAATTGGATGAATGTGGATGGAATCTGTGTTGTGTTGCTCCGGGCATTAAGGTAACCGAAATGAAAATAATTTCAATATATATGAATCTAATATTCTACTGTATGGTTGTAAAGCCAGTGTTTGTTAGTCTAATTGTGAGTTTGGAAAAACCTGTACAACTGGAGAATGTTTGCAGATTGAGTCGACCCCGTGGATTCCTCACGAAGAAGCTGCTTGAATCATCCAGATGTCTTGCTACATTTGTGGCGAGTACACCCTAAAGGAAAGTAGGAAACCTATTTCTGAGTTTCTGAAGAGGGCGCATCTTGGTTATTTTTATGTCTAGCTTGGAGACCAAGATAAATCGTGGGCTCCCCGTATTGTATGCAAAACTTGAACGGAGCATTGGTTGCAATGGACAAATGGAAAGTGGAGTTGCCTGAAATTTGAAGTACCAATGGTTTGGAGGGAACCAAGAAACAGTGATGGCTGTTACTTTTGTTTTGCCAACATTGTGGGTATAAATAGAAATAATCGAAGCTAGTGGGCATATTCTGACCTAGATTTTGCAAGAGGTCCTCATCCACATTCCAATGAGGTGCCCGTTCCATCTGTCAGCCTGCTACCAGAGCCCCCAGATGATGATGAAGCTCACGTGTCTTATGACATACAAGATAACAGAAGTGTAGAAAGTTAGTGATTTTGTAAGAACTTCATCAAGTGCTTAAAGTTTTAACCAACATGAACTGGGTGACCTCATCAGGGATCTGAACCTCTCAAAGGAGTCTTCTGAATTGCTGACCTCCAGGTTGAATGAAAAGAATTTTCTTCATTCTGGAACCAACATTACGTTTTATCGTAGCAGAGAAAAGGATTTGTTTCTCTTCTTCTCTAAGGACAACAACCCAGTGTTCTACACTGATGCTAGAGGCCTTCTGGGGAAAATGGGTCTTCAAACTGATTTAGTAGTATGTTCATTTCAACACATTTCTGAGCGAATGAGTTGAAATAAACTGATTTATGCAATTGTTTTAATAGGATGTAATATTAGTAGCATCAATATTTGTCAAAATATTATCAAAACTAACAGATCATGCGATTAACCCTTTAATGACCATACCGCCAAAACGCCCGTACATACAAACGGCCATAGTCGCCCGAAACGCCTGTCTAGAATGAGTCAGATTTCCTCCCGTACTTGTTCTTCAAATTTTCTCGACCTATGAGAGATCAGCTGGAGTCACCCTCAGTCATTACTGTTGTTATTAAACAAAGAAGTGAAAAAACAGACAGTTTCGGGCGTTATGGTACTTAAAGTGATACAAGATTTTTGGGTCATGGTCGTTAAAGGGTTAAGGATCCCGAATTTTGACGGCTGACCGGTTGAATCTGTATATAAGGTGGCTATGTCATATCTACGAAACTATAGCTGATAGGGTAAAACTGATGCCATTTTTGAATCTGCACCCCAAATATATCCAAGAAAAGGTCTAACTTTTAGGTACCAAAATGTGTGTTAAGCAATGTTATTTGTTCAAGTAAATGTAGTAAAACCTCTCAGTAGCGGATACCCTGGCACCTTAACATTTGTTTGTAGCCCTACGCTATTCGGGAGGTTGGCTTCTGAAAACCAGGCTCACGACGAAAAAAAAAAGCGTACCAAATCCGAACGTACAATACATAATTAAAATGTTTTTTTTTATTAAACGTTTTTTTTTTGCTATTGTTTAACAGTAGGAAGCAATACAATGCGTGTACTTACACACAGTACACGTGCACTATTTTCATATTTTCATTTTAAAATACAGTACATACACTGTTCGTATTTCGATGCATGTTGCAAAATGCATAAATAACAGTTAAAAATGTCACACCCTGAAGTCAAAAGCGTATGTACATTATTTAATTAAAAAGGCAGCAATTTTTGCTTGCAAAAAATCTGATTAAAGCGTTTATTATTTTTATTTTGCAATTCGTAGCTTTTTTTTCAATATGTTTTCAAATTCTTCAGTAATACTAATCCCTGTAAATCCCCTTCTGTTAAAAATCCTTCACTACACTTTACAGTGTCTTTAAAGTCCTTGATGTCGAATACCTCTTATACAACTACACTGCTGGCCACCCAAAATGCAACACCAAGACGAACACGAGATAGCAAAGCCAGATTTACTGGACACATAACAACAGACACAAAAATGAAACGATTGAGCTTACAGGCCCGTGCGACTTGCTGAACACGCAGACATCAATAGTTCGTGTGGCCCCCATGGCTGGCAATAACAGCCGCTACACGCCGCGGCATCGAACGAAAGAGGCTTTGGATGTGGGCTTGGGGTATGTCCGTCGAGGTTGCTTCCACACGTTGCCACAGTTCATCAGGCGTAGCCACGGGTGGTGCTTGCTGGGCCACTCGGTTGCCGATCAGCGACCAGATGTGTTCGGTGGGTGACATATCGAGAGAACAGGTGGGCCACGGCAGCAGTGACACCTGGTGGGCCGTGAAGAATTGTTGCACGATGCGTGCCACGTGTAGGCGCGAATTGTCCTGTTGAAAAGTGGCCGCTGGCAGGTCCTGCAGGTAAGGTAGGACTACAGGCTCCAAAACGTCGGAGATGGTGCCGTGGCTGTTGAGTATACCGGCGATGCGTACCAGAGGGGTGCGGGTGTCATATCCAACTGCGCCCCAAGCCATAACGCCAGGCGACGGACCGGTATGGTAATGCATAATGCAGGCGTCATACAGTCTCTCGCCGCGGTGCCGTCACATGCGGATCCGACCATCGTGGTGTTGCAGGCAGAAGCGGGATTCGTCGGAGAAGACAATGTCTTGCCATTCTGTTGTCCAGGTGCAGGGTTCAACGGCCCACTGCCGCCGCACTCGCCGGTGGTGTAACGTCAATCGTAATAGGAGCAATGGGCGCCGTGCGACAAGTCTCCGCTCCTGCAGACGACATCGAACGGTACGTGCTGACACAGGTTGTTGCGCAACACACCCTAATTCCTGCGCTAACGTTCGTGATGAGGCGGTGCGAGCCGTCAATGCCCGCCGCACAACATACCGGTCCTCTCGAGCGGTGGTGTGCCGCGGCTGCGGCAATCGCTCACGTCGGTTTGCCCGTCCCTTCTGCACCCACCGAATCCATACTCGCCTCACTGTGGCTGGATGTCGTCCCACACGGGCGCCGATGTCTCGGTACGATAAACCGCTGTCGCGATAAGCCACTATTCGTCCTCTGTCGAAACGTGCTGGAATGACTGCCGTATTCTGTGACGAGGCATCAGGAAGCTTCCCACGCACAGGTCCGGCAGCACAACACACTCTCACTACTTACACCCCGCCTTATCTGCACCCTTCTTATAGTGTTTCTCGGTGGCGTGCCGGGCGCACATGATTTGTATATGCCCTGCAATGCTAATCGTTTGCATGTCCTCTCGCGGGCGACACATGCTGCGAATTTCAGGCCAATCGGACGTTTCCTTATTGGTGTTGCATTTTGGGTGGCCAGCAGTGTATATCAGATGCTTCTTCAATCCTTTTTCTTTTTTTTTTTACTTGTTTGCGTTTGCCAACTGCGCAGCGTTCGGTAAGAATCCGCAAAATCAAATTTTGCTATTCAGTCAGACTTTAAATTTCGATTTGTTTTCTTTCAACGTTAATCGCTTTCTTTTTGTCAATATTTAAAAAAAAACCACAATCGTTTTCTTTTTTGTTGCCGTTTTTAAAACCAACAAGTTATCCAATGAAAATTTCTGCACATTTGCTTTAATTTACGCAAGCACAAAATCACAGTACGTCGAAAGAAAAGTGACAGTTCACGGCGAAACGAGATAGTGGACTGATCCACTTTCAGAAAGGGGTGGTCGGTTATATTTACCCTTCGTGCTTGAAAGAAGCATGGAAAGATGCATGCTTGTTGTAACCAGGAAATATAGCAGAGGAACTCGTTGGTAAATAAAATGACAAGAATGGAAGATATCATTGTGAGGATCTCTACGAACGAAAAGCCACTACAAATATTTAAATATGATTTAAGTATTCAATTGCTGAATTACTCATTTGCCTTATAGTGATGAATATGATTTTGGTTTTTCTTGTGTGTGTATGCGTATGTGTTCAAGTAAAGGCAGTGTATGATGCTTCTTACACTGCTGGACAATTGCTAAGGACGGATCATAAACGGCTATATAGCGCATAAAAAAAGTAAGTGTGGTTAGATGCCAAGTGAAATAAAATAATGTCAGAGTGCCAGGAAATTACAAGAAAGACAATTTATTGTGCTCTGAAATCCAGAAGGCTTTGGAACGTGTTCAAGGGTCAAACAGGCCATTTTGTGCAGAATACGTAAACGTGAAGAAAATGCAATTACCGTCTGCAGGCGTTCCGGCGTAAGATGTCAATACGGGATATGGCCACCATGGAGGGCGATGCAAGATTCCACACGACGTGTCATGCTTTGCACAACATTATCAAGCAGCTGTTGGGGTAATTTATCCCATTCCTCTGTTAGTGCACGGATGAGGGTGTCCTTGTTTATTGGAGGGCATTGGCGACCAGCAAGACTCCTCCCCAAAGCATCCCACACATTTTCAATGTGATTCAGATCTGGAGAACGTGTTGGCCATACGAGGCGTTGAATATCCTTGCTCTCAAGACACTACGGGACAGCGACTGTTCGATGACATGTTGCGTTGTCGTCCATGAAAATGAATCTATCACCGACAGCACCACGGAACATGCGAACATGAGGTAGCAGAACATCATTAATGTATCGTTGGCCAGTCATAGTCTCAGTTGGGAGCACATAGAGAGACGTACGGGCATTGATCATGATGCCAGCCTATACCATGACACTAAATGTCGGATATCAGTCCCTTTCCTGTATGTTTGCTGGACAATATGCAGTACAACTATCACGCCAGATCAGTTGTCGTCGACAATCAGACGGTAGACTGTATCTACTCTCATCTGAGAAGAGGACAGCAGACCAGTCGTTGTCAGTCCAATTGCGATGTTGATGGCACCATTGCAAACGGGCGGTACGGTGACGTCTGGACAATGGGATGCACACAACAGGACGGCGGGCGTATAGTCCTCCTTCATGCAAACGTCTGGCGACAGTTTTTCGGGAGATCCGCTTGCCAGTAGCAGCCATAAACTGATTTGCTACCTCACTAGCTGTGCTGCGCCAGTGTCTTTTTGTTGATAGCACTATGTACCGATCTTCTGCAGGTGTCGTACTGCGAACACGACCTCCCCCGTGACGTTTGCTACACTCTCCATTCGTTTGAAATGATTTCCAAAGCCTTGAAACAACACTGTGACTGACGTCGAACTCCCTGGCAACATCTGTTATTTTTCGCCCTTCTTCAATCTTGCCAATAATACGGCTACGCGTAAAATCATCTAGGTGATGTCGGTAAGACATACTGAAAATTGCAAGTTCGTCAATTGATTCTTTCCCTTTCAACTTTGCGTTTGAACAACAACGGTAAATACACGTCAAATCCTTTATATCTCTTATCAGCGCTATGACGTCACGAACAAGTTCGGCAATCCAAAATTTGCATACGCACAACAGGTCTTACTGTATCCCGCACTTATGCTAATTTCCACATTTTTCTGCCTTCCATTTTATGGTTGCTATCGTTGCTGTTGTCATCCGTCCTTAGCAATTGTCTGGCAGTGTATTTTAAGAGAATGGACAATTTGGGCTTATAAAACACTGCTGGACATTTTGTAAAACTTATCCTCAAAGACGCCATGTTGCTCGAACTGTTAAGAGGGTTATCGTAAGTACATGCTGGTATTCTGTAGGCCTACTTACATGCTTGGACATTATTTTAAAAAACAATGCAACCCCCAAATGTTTGAAAGGATTGCGGGGTAAAGAGAGACAAGGAGGACATTGGAGGCATGGAGAGAGAGGAGATGCCACAGACAGACTGCGTAATGTTTTTTCGTTGTTAGGGATATAACGCATAAAGTACGTAAATAATGTATATTTTTATATATATCCAGAATAAATAAATAATTGGACCTTCTATTAATGAATTCCTGAAGCTATTTCTAATCAATGCGGGCTTCATGTAGTATACTGTAAAGGACGAAACGGAACAAAATAGGGGCCTGGAGCCCACAGGCCCGGTAGCATATCACAATAATGATCAGAGTAAAATCCCTGAAACGGTAATGGGCAAGACATATTTGCCAGATGAAAGGATCACCGAAATTTCAGAGTGGATAAGGGACAGTAAAAGACCTAGAAGAAGACCACATGGGAGATGGGCGGATGAAATTCGAAAAGATGCTGGAGTAGCATATAGAAGACTGGCTCAAGGCAGAACGTTGTGGAAGAAACTTGGGGAGACCCTCATCCAGCAGTGGATTGATAATGGCTGACGACGACAACGATGATGATAATGATATACTTTGGGGACTGGGGACAGAAAACTGTGCGCTAAATGGAGGTGTCGCTATTCGGGAGTGTCCGTTAAAGTAGCTTTACTATGTACTTAGAATTTAAGTGACTTGACAACAAAAACCCTGTGCACCAAATCTCAAAATCTTAAAACTTTATAACACGTTCAGCTTTACTCTCATGTGGGTAAACGATCGAAATCTTGCCTTTAAATTTTGAGCAGAGATTGAAATTTGGTTTTCAAAAAAATAGACTATGGGCAGGGGCGGATTAAGAAGGCTATATCCTACAGACGATTTTGGTCTTGTTTTCCACAATAAAAACACATTATCTACAGAAGAATTTCACATAAATTTTCCCATGAAAAAATTCGGGGTAGGTAGTGTTGAGGTCACTATCGCTGAGGTTTTTGGCGGAAAGCGTCTGACTCAGGCGGTGTTGTCGGGGTGGAGTGTTTGTAGGGTTGGTGAGAAAGAAATAAGCGCAACGAACTTGCATGTCTTTTATTTTATTTATTTCTCACAATGCTGACTAATTTGTAAAATTTTGTTGAAGACAGGATAGTGGTACGAGTAGTACGATATGTAAGATTCGGTGTCGCACGATTGGTCGAATAACGATTGGTCGACACCCGATTGGTCGACAGTAACGATTGGTCGGCAGCACGATTGGTCGACACAACGATTGGTCGACCGTAATGACTAGTCGACAGTAACAACTGGTCTGCAGCACGATTGGTCGACCGTAACGACTAGTCGACAGTAACCATTGGTCGACAGCACGATTGGTCGACATAACGATCAGTCGACCGTAACGACTGGTCGACACATCGATTGGTCGAGATAACCATTGGTTCAGAGGATTATGGTTTACATTCGTGGCGGTACCTCTCAGAACGTATTGACCTCTCAAAACGTAACGTTGCTTTTTGGAAATAATATCTTTTAGAATGTAGTCCTCAGAACGTACAGCATTATAACATATTATTTCCAAATAGACCCCCGTGTCATCTTTTGTACTCTAAGTGAAATCCATATAGAGGGCCTTCTGAACGATGTTATTTCCGAAAGGGCCCCGGGGCACTTTAGGTATAGGTACCTTGGGGAAACTGCCACACATAATTCGGAAACTCGGAAAATTGCCACACATTCAAAGCGTTTCTCGGACGAACGGCGATTTGAGCTCGCCCCCTTAATGAAAACCATGTGGCAATCTTCCGGTGGGGCAATTTACCGCCAAACTGTTTGTACTTATTCAATTTTTTTCCAAGTTCCATTGATCATTTTATGTCGACCAATGTCGACTAATCGTTATATCGACCAGTCGTTACTGTCGACCAATCGTTATGCCGACCAATCGTTATGTCGATTAATCGCTACTGTCGGCCAATCGTGTGTCGGCTAATCGTTATGTCGACCAACCGTTTGTCGACCAATCGTTACATACCCGTCGCTAACTATTGTTCTGACATGCTCTGTGTAGTAAAGCGTTAGTTGAAAGAGAAACATCGCGATGTAGTTGAGTGGTGTCTATGGATGAATATAGACTGACACTAGAACGAATTTGAATCGGTTGGGTATCTCAACTTCCACTAGTACGTCTTCGCCGACATGAATATCCTGTAAACAATTGATTCCAGAATACTTGGGTATTGGTCGTAGTGGAACGGGTCTAGCGACATGAGCCCTGCACGTTTTCTGATTCTTGAAGATTGCTGTGACACCGTACAGTCCACTACGCTTTATCTTGCCAGTGCCACGACTCGTACTGGACTGTTGGTCGTCGTCATCGCCGTGTCTGTCGCACTCTTTGGACTTAACGTGTTTGAAGCCGGGTATGTCAACGATTTTGTCTTTATCCATCCAAGTTTCCGTGAGTGCTAAGTAGTTGGAGCGTGATACGTGAAGCCGTTACTCTTACTCAACGTTGGCACATTTCCTTGCTTTACTGATGTCCAGCAGTTTGAGCACAACATAAACTGTTGAACGTCTTCATCTGTGAATTCCTGTTGTAAGAATTGCAACATAGCTGCATTGGGCCGTTTAAATCATTTTGGAACCATATGCGATCACTAACCCTAAAATCAAAACCCAACATGTTACCATAGAACGACTTTTCAAAGTGTTTCTTCGCCAGACGCCAATGGGTTATAAACGCTAAATATCGATTCTCAAACGTCTCATCTGTTTGTGTTTCGTCGCATTCCGTCGGTTCTATCTCACTGTCAACATCCATTGCCTGTGAACCGGCATTAGGATTTGCGGCTTCTGCGTGACTGGTACGCTACCTCATCGTCTGCATTCGTTCTGCGGCTGTCATAGAGGCCTTTTTGGATTCCTCATTTATTCTTCTTTCACTTTGTAGGCGTTTACGATAGGCATCTACCTTCGTGTTTTGAAGATATTTCGACAATTTTGAAATTTTAACGAAAATTTGTCCAAGTTCAACACTTTACCACTGTATATTTTTTTAAGTTATTTCACTATTGTCACTATGAGTGCCTTATTTCATAGTACTCGTCGAGCTCTGTTAAACGTTACCTCACACAACGTCCTACGTGTACCCGAGTTATACTAATTTTGCCGCGCGGCGAACCGGTAATTTTCCACTTCAACTTGGCAACCATCTTGTGGCGACGTGTGACGTCACGTGCTCAAGGCTAATGTCTCGTGACATTCTTTCATTCTTGCTCTTTTTAAACCGTGTATTGCTTATTTCGATATGCGTTATAGTTTTAAAGTTATTAAGATTTGTCTGGTATACACAAAATCGTAACATCGACTTTCGCATAGTTTCTCTACATACCTGACCCGCCGGGTAAGACGTTTTCCGTCAAAAATTCTGTTAGATCCTGGATGAAAGTGAACTGTTGAAATATGCATTTTAAAAAAATGAGTCATGAAGAAACTTAGACAATTTAACAGGGAAAGAATATTAGAAGTCAGCTCATGATTGAATGTAGTATCAAAACACGCTCAAAACTTATTTTCCCTTGAAAAATTAGGTCCTGAAAAAAAAATAGAAAATTACGAGTTTCTTGAAGAAACCATTTCCAATTAAATGCTTTACGTCGAAACTTATACTCCTGGCCACCCAAACTGCAACACCAAGAAGGAAGCATCCGATTGGCCTGAAATTCGCAGCATGCGTCGCCCGCGAGAGGACATGCAAACGATTGGCATTGCAGGGCATATGCAAATCATGTGCGCCCGGCACGCCACCGAGAAGCACTATAAGAAGAGTGCACAGAAGGCAGGGTGTAGGTAGTGGAAGTGTATTGTGCTGCCGGACCTGGGCGTGGGAAGCTTCCTAACGCCTCGTCGCAGAATACGGCAGTCATTCCAGCACGTTTCGGAGTTCGACAGAGGACGAATAGTGGCTTATCGCGACAGCGGTGTATCGTACCGAGACATCGGCGCCTGTGTGTGACGACATCCAGCTACAGTGAGGCAAGTATGGATTCGGTGGGTGCAGGATGGACGGATGGACCGACGTGAGCGATTGTCGCTGACGCGGCACACCACCGAAAGAGAGGACCGGCATGTTGTGCGGCGGGCATTGATGGCTCGCCCAACCAAATCACGAACGTTAGCGCAGGAATTAGGGTGTGTTGCGAACAACCTGTGTCAGCACGTACCGTTCGACGTCGTCTGCAGGAGCGGGGACTTGTCGCACGGCGCCCATTGCTCCGATTACCGTTGACGTTACACCACCGGCGAGTGCGGCGGCAGTGGGCCGTTGAACGCCGCACCTGGACTATGGAATAGCACGACATTGTCTTCTACGACGAATCCCGCTTCTGCCTGTAACACCACGATGGTCGGATCCGCGTGTGGCGGCACCGCGGCGAGAGACTGTATGACACGTGCATTATGCATCGATATACCGGTCCGTCGCTTGTCGTTATGGTTTGGGGCGCAATTGGATATGACACCCGTACCCCTCTGTTACGCATCGCCGGTACACTCAACAGCCACCGCTACATCTCCGACGTTTTGGAGCCCGTAGTACTCCCTTACCTGCAGGACCTTCCAGCGGCCACGTTTCAACAGGACAATTCGCGCCCGCACGTGGCACGCATCGTGCAAAAATTCTTCACGGCCCACCATGTGTCACTGCTGCCGTGGATCGCCTGTTCTCCCGATATGTCGCTCATCGAACACGTCTGGTCACTGATCGGCAACCGAGTGGCCCGGCAAGCACCACCTGCGGCTACGCCTGATGAACTGTGGCAACGTGTGGAAGCAGCCTGGACCGACATACCCCAAGCTTACGTCCAAGGCCTCTTTCGTTCGATGCCGCGGCGTGTAGCGGCCGCTATTGCCAGCCATGGGGGCCACACGAACTATTGATGTCTGCGTGTTCAGCAAGTCGCACGGGCCTGTAAGCTCAATCGTTTCATTTTTGTGTCTGTTGTTATGTGTCCAGTAAATCTGGCTTTGCTATCTGGTGTCCTTCTTGGTGTTGCGTTTTGGGTGGCCAGCACGCTGGCGATTGTTCGTTGATAGTGGGTGACGTAGGTTGAAGAAGACGAAGTTCGAAGAAGAAAAGGTGCGTAGTTGCGAAATGGATGAATGTAGAATAAAATAAGAACGATTACGCGATTCACTGTATTTACGTTTATGCTTGAGTGAGTGTGTCTTCGTGTATCATACGAGTAGGTATTCGTGCAAAAAGGTGTAAAAAAAATTAAAACCCAGCAATCTGATCCTCGTCGCCACTTATTTTGCAAGATTTGCTAATTGCACACACACACAGACATCCTATGAAAATATTTCGAAAGTTGGAAGGCCCAACAATTTTCCTTCATAAAAAATCTTTATATTTATTTGATCACTGATTGCTTACTGCGTAATGCTATTGGTGTGTGCTCCTTAAATAGAAGCCTCTTCTAGGTGTACCTATTATTTTCATCCATAAACAGGTGTTGGCAAACCGTTTTTTTTTCTTTTTAAAGATAAATGTTGGTGGGAAGCAAATTTCGGAATATCTCTGACGTAGAATCGTTTAGTCGCTTCGTGCTCTGCGTCAGTTCTTGGGTAAGGGTGTGAGGACGATGGACCTCACACCCTTACCCAAGAACTGACGCAGAGCACGAAGGGTACTAGTGTCCCTTTCAATATTACAAAAGGAGGGTAGGGCCTACCAATAACTCTGGGCTAAAAGTCCTTTAACCTTTGTCAAACTGTGCTTTTGCTTAATTAATTGGTAACAGCGGGCTTGGTCTGGCAACACTTTTTTCACGTAAGTACAGAGAATTTCACTGCGTCATTTCAGAGCAAACACCCAACACATATATAGAAGGAAACGTGTTTTCGTTCTATCTTTTTGTTTTTAAGGAAATAACTTTTTGAGAGATACAAATCTCAAAAGAAGTTAGCGACTGTTATTCATAGGCACCGACACAATTATTTGTCCATTTCGAAGAACTGAGACAAAAAGAATACGAGAAAGTGGGACATTTCTCGAGTGGTTTACCCGAAGTTGTGCCAGTATACCGGTGGGCCAATTCGTCCCTGGCTATGGGCCATGCAATAACGAGGACGATAGTGTCACGAAAATTTTGAGATGATGCATCCTGCTTTGGTTGATCGCCCTCAACAATAAGAAAGATGTCACCGAATTTTCGGGTGTAATGAGCACGTTTTTTGAATCCGTTCTGCCGTAAATTAAATTTATCAAAGCTATTCAAATTCCATGGAACCGCTATGGAAAACAGTAGTATCTGACGGAAGAAAGAAGTTTTTCAATCGCGTTTTTAATCCCTCAGATATTGCTGTAAACGGAATCGTGAGCTTACGCGCTCTGGTTGCAGACTTGTGCGTTAAGAAAAACATGAATTTATATGAGAAACATTTCGCACCGGAAACGCTCTCCAACACAGAAAGAATTTTTCAAATCGGACTTTTAGAAACAGAGATATCGACAAAAATAAGATGTGACTTTACGTCCCCTGGTGGGAAAACCATGCATTATTTTAGGAAAAAGTACTCTCAAACGGACTTTCCATATGAGCGGTATCGGTCCAAAAAAAAATAATAAAAAAAAAAATAGTTGAATTTTCAGGAGCCCAGATTTTGCTAAAAAAAACATCAGAAGCAGAAATTAACACTTATGCTACCCGGTGGCCAAACCATTCTTAACCAAATATTATAAATTATGTGAAAATAATTTCTCATGGGGTCTTGTATGCGATACAGGAAGAAAATAACGCAGAAAACGCAATTTGCCTTTGTGCCCCCTGGCGGAAAGTCTATGATTTACTGGAAAATTTTGAATTTATAGGAAAAACATTTCGCATCGGAAACACTATCCAACAAAAGAGGAATTTTTCAAATCGGACTCCTAGAAGTAGAGATATTGACAAAAATAAGATATACACCTACGCCCCCTTGCGTACAAACTATGTATTATTTCAAAAAGAAAATGTTCCTAAAAGGTTTGTCGACATGAGTAGTATCGGTCAACAAACGACTTTTTTCAATCGAGAATTTTAGAAGCTCATATTTTGCTGCAAATACATCTGAAGCGGAAATTAAGACTTATGCCACCTGGTGACCAAACCATTTTTAACAAAAATTAGAAATTATGTGCAAAAGATTTTCCATCAGGAGCTGTATCCGGTGCAGAAAGAGTTTTTGGAATCGGAGATATAGGGGGAAACGCAATTTACCTATACGCCACCTAGCGGAATGTCTGTGAATTACTTGAAAATTTTGAAATTATATGAAAAACATGTCACGCTGAAAACTCTATCCAACAAAGACGGAAGTTTCAAATCGTACTCATAGAAGTAAAGATATTGACAAAAATAAGATGTACACCTACGCTCCTTGGCGGACAAACTGTGGAATATTTTAAGAAGAAAATATTCCGAAAAGGTTTATCGATGTGAGTAGCTTTAGTCCACGAAAGAATTTTTTCAATCGATATTTTAAAAGCTCAGATTTCATGGCAAATACATCAGAAGCAAAAATTAACACTTACGAACCCTGGTGGCCAAAGTATTTTTTGCCAAAAACTTGAAATTATATGCAAACGATTTTCCACCAGGAGGTGTATCCGCTGAAGAGAGAAATTTTCAAATCGGAGTTTTAGATGAAGAGTTATCGAGAAAAATGTAATTTACTTTTACGTCCCCTAGCGGAAAATCTATGCGTAATTTGAAAAAAAGTAACTATATCTAACATACTCTTCGACATAAATGGAATCGAAAGATAAAATAATTTTTTCAATCGGATGTTTAGAAGCAAATATGTGGAATAAAACGTATTTTTGAATTCGGCATCATCTGCATTTACGCCCTCTAGCGACGAAATTGTACATCGTAAGAAAGAACGAAATAAAGGATCATCATTCGTATATTTCAAGCTTCCCAATGCAAAAAGAATTTTTCAAATCGGACTAATAGTTGCAGATACATCATGGGTACAGACGGACGGACGAACAAACCGGTAACATAAGCACGATCTTTTTTTACAAAAGACGTGCTAAAAACGCAGATGAACGTTGGGCTTTTAGAAACCCCATAGAAACAATAAGAAATTTAGCCAATCGTTGGAAGATGATGGATTTCTTAAAAGAATTTGTTATGAAAAATTATTCCAACAAAATACCTCGAAATAAGAAAGTATTGATAAGGAGCACGGCTAGAAATGCATTGTTATTTAATATTCTTACGCCCTCAGTATAGAAGTGCTTTATGTTACTCCGCAGCATGCATGACTTGACTGGTTTCCAACAGACGGGCGGAGACGAAAACAGGAAAGAATGAACATTACGAAACAGCAACATCACACACATTATCAAAGAAGTTATATACTTTCATGTTGCATAATAGCGTGTGCCGCGCCAGTTTTTTCTCGAGAGATTCAGTTTTTACCACCCTACTGAAATACTGCAGCAAAACATATTTTTTCCTACATACTGTTTAGTGTTTCCACAGTTTTCATACTTGATATCCAATGGATGGAATTTCAGTCAATAACGGTTAGTCAATATTTTACTTGCATTTTGGGGGAAAAGAGTTTTAAAATTCGGCAGTGCTTCCTGACGTTTCTAGTTCCAAGGCTTCTTTAATCCCCCTCTTTTTTACGCTTTCCAACCGTAGATTGATGAAGCGTATATACTCCAGCTTTGTTCGTCTGTCTGTCTGCACGATAACTCAAGTAAAAATGGTTCGATTTCGATGAAATTTTAGTATGTGGTAAGGGAGAACTTTGAAAATGGGCGAAATTTGGTCAAAGGTCAGGACATAGGAGCGGGATCCATTCCATCGCCCTTATGGTCATAACTTACGTAAAAGTGCTTCTATTGCGACAAAACTTTAGTATGTTTTTCCGGAGTCATACTGAACCAATTCTGTTTAATATCATCGAAATGGGGTCAAAAGTCAGGGCACAGGAGAGAGATTTATTCCACAGCCATTATTCTTATAACTTGAGTAATGATTTCTGGTATATTGGAAAGCGTATCATAATCAATGCATTGAATGATTTTACTAACTTGTTTTTTCTGAGAACGCCATATTCGGTCGAACCCGTATACAATAAAGTTGAAGGGAGAGTCAAAAATATATGATATATATGCGAACTTCGTTATAACCAGGCAGATAAAAAGGGGATATTTTTTGACCTATTACATTATGTCAGGTGAAAACTAGTCAATCATGGACTGTTTATTAATTAACCAAAGGTTATACTTGTTAATTGAATACAAATTATACTTGTTAATTGAATACAATAGCTAGCAAAATAATTTGAGTGAGATCTGTAATAAGCAATACATTTAATGAATAAAAAATTAAAGTGACTGATGAAAATTTGAAATTCCACCTATTATTGTTACGTCGGATATTACTTACGAGTCAATTCTTGTTTGTTTTGTGTTTATCATGATCGCCCTTTCAAATGTTTTTCAACTTTCTTTGATCCGGTGGTCTGGGTGACCAGACGTCCGGATTTTGGAGGACATGTCCTCCTTTTCTTACCATGTCCTCCTGTCCTCCAGGCATTAAGGGAAATAGTGTAAGCGTCCGGCTTTTTCAGTAAGGAATAATTCAAATACATTTTGATCGAATTCTTCTATTGTAATCAAATATCTTATCAAACCACCGCTAAACTCTACTCATTCATTTCTGGATTCTCATTTGTGCCCCCCCCCCCGGTCAGTTTAATCCTGCAGCTGCCTGCTGCAATGAGTCACTTGTGAGCCAACAGCGCAAAGAAAACCCGCCAGTACGCGTTAATCCAGCGTTGTATTCAGACGATTTTTTCTGGGGGGGGGGGGATTTACAAATTTTGAGGGGCCTGAAACTTGTTGGCTGATTACATACATATACACAGTCAAGTCACATTATTATGACCATCTCCTACTTTTGACGTCAACAGCGCGTAGCCAATGAAAGAAGGCATGTGTCGTGAGCTGGCTTGGAGGGTATACATATAAGGTGTGCTGTAGGCATTCTGAAAACATATTTATTTCGACCGCGGGTGGCCTAGTGGGCAACGTTCGTGACTGCTGCGGAAAGGACCCCAGATTCGATCCCAGGCAGGTACGAACGCTCGATCCACTAAATATCCGCCGGGCGTCTGATGGGCACGTTAAGCCGTCGGACCCTGGGTACTGGCCCCCCGGAAATAAATAAGGGCGTCTTTCTTCCTCTTTCTACTTCGCTTCCGTGTTACTTTACCATCGGGCACTCTAGCCCAAATCTCCTAGCTTCCTATTTCTAAGGGTTGTTTAAGACCTGGGGTCAGACACTCCCTTCCTAAAATCCTCTACATATGATCATGTTCATCTGAAAACATATCACTCGTTGCTGTCTTGGATAAAAGGAGCGATTTATCAGATTTGCAAAAAAGGGATGATTATCGGCTTTCGGGCCAAGGGTGGCAGTATTTCTGAAACAGCGCAGTTTGTGAACTGTTCCCGTGCTGCTGTGGTTAAAGTGTATCGCGATTGGAGAAATGACTTCATTGCGAATAAGCGAAGTGGAAACTGCGGAACGCCACGTGCCATTGATGTGAGATGTGAACGTCGGCTTCGAAGGTCGGGGAGGGCCGTTCGACACGCTACAGTGGAGCAACTCAGTGGCCGAGTGAACCAGGGGGCTACCGAAAGTGTGTCTAAAACGACAGTTCAGTGGACCATGCTGCGGATGGTCACTGAACCTATGCTAACGAAGGTGCATCGGCAGAAAAGGCTTACATTTGTACGGCAGCATGGGAATTGGACCTCCGCTGATTGGCAAAGGATTGCCTTCTCCGATGAGTCACGTTTTCTACTTCATTGAACGGATGGACGTTGGATAATCAGGCGATAAACGTCGGAGAACAAACACTCTTCAACCATTGCTGGAAAAACACAAGCTGGTGGGGCAGCATTTTGTCCGGGGAATGTTTTCGTGGCATTACCTTGGTCCACTACTAATGGAAGGCACTATGGACCGAATTCGTTATGAATCCATCCTTGCAGACCACGTACACCCATACATACTTATTGTCTTCCCTGGGGCGGATGGGATCTTCCAGGACGACAATGCGACGTGTCACACAGCTAGAAATGTCCGAGAGTGGTTGGAAGAGCAAGGTGAAGACTTCAAAGTACTTCCCTGGCCTCCTTATTTCCCAGACTTTAACCCAATTGAGCATCTATGAGACCACGTTGATCGTGTTGTTCGCTCTATGGATCCTTCACCACGTGCCCTCCAGTAGCTGTCAGATGTACTGTAGTCAGCATGGCCCCACATACTTGTGAACACCTTCCAGCACCTTATTGAGTCACTCCCATCCCATCTAACTGTTGTCCGCGCTGCACACAGCGGTTGCTCTGGATATTAGCTGGTGGTCACAATAATGTGACTCGACCGTGTATTATTATATACATATGATCACAAAGCTGTTATTTATACATACATTAATACATCAAAAATTGTAAAGTGAGTATAAAAATTTTCTTTTGCTCATATATCGCTAATTCGAATTCCAAGAAATTTACACATGCAAGAGATTAATGTAAAAATGTTTTACCTTTGCTTTAATTCACTAATGCACCACAGATTTGACCATGGGGCGGCGTAAAATATTGGCGATGTTAGTAAGATAACGACGTACAGGAAAAAATCCCCCCACCAAAAAAAAAAACAAAAAAACCAGCACATCAGGAGTGGTAAAAATGTCCTCACCTTACTACAAGCGTATTTCTGATTATTATTAATGGATCATTACAATGTTACCTGAAGATGCATGGTTTAAACTATTCCCTTGCGACTTGGTCCAGCCCCTTTAGATTACTTAGATTAGCACTTAGTAGTAAAAAAAATACTAATTAACCGTTTGGATGCCATTTTAAGGTGTCCCGATGTTTTTTTTTATTTTTGTTTTTCATAGAATGTAAACCACACAACCCCAGGAAAGAAAAACCTTTTTATGGGAACAATTTCTAATAATCTGCTATTGTTAAAAATTAGGCAGCAAATATTTTGTCATATTGGAAACACTAACGTCACGTTAGCTACACTGAGGCTTAACCGTATACATGGGAAGTCGGCATCCAAAAGTCTGAAATAAAGCTGAATGCCAGCTTCCAAAATATGATGTATTACTTTGTGAAATTAGGTTTTTATTGCGGAAGTAGTCCGAGTTGTCAGTGTTTGAAAAATTGCCCCTTCAGCGAGGACTGCTTAATGTTTTATTGAACGATGATAGAAATTTCAGATTGAAGTCCATGTGATATTATTATTATTATTATATTTTCCATCATTTTCTTGAGTTTTTTTTTAATTAATTTCACCAGATATTCAGCTATAAAGGAAAACAATTATACTAAATACAAAGGGAGTTCACCCAAAAACCTACGGGGTGGGGGTGGGGGCTATGCACCCCCAAGAAGATGTAAACAGTGATCTCACACTGCTTATTTTGTGTGTTGTGCGTCGTTGCTGTGATTTTTCCTTTCCTTTTTTTCTTTTGTTGTTCATAATTCAAATTTCATAATCAATCAGTGAGGGGTATACTGCTAGTTCAATACAATTTGAAAGACATGTCATGCTCTGAATTTCACAAATATTTGTTAAAGAAACTCGATCTACTGAAGAAAAGCTCTTCCAGTGAAAAATATAATTAAAATTCTAACAGATTAAAATCTTTCTTTTTTAAAGTTTCTCAAACCGTAAAATTTAAATACAGAGTATGTGCATTCATATTCATTTTTATAAAAATTTAGTGTGTCCTCCTTTCCTTCGAAATGTTCTCCTTTTTTACGCTTTCCACCCGTAGGTTGAAGAAGCGTATATGCTCCAGGTTTGTCTGTCTGCTGTCCGCACGATAATTCACGTAAAAATGGTTCGATTTCGATGAAAATTTAGTGTGTGGTAGGGGACTACCTGCGGACGAACCCTATTGAAACTGGACGAAATAGAGTTAGGATCCATTCCATTGCTCTTACGCGTCATAGCTGGCGTAAAAATGGTTCGATTTCGATGAAATTTTAGTATGTGGTAGGAGACTACTTGGGGATGAATCCTATTGAAAATGGAAAAAATGGGGTCAAAGGTCAGGACATAGCGGAATCCATTCCATCGCCCTTATGCGTCATAAATTACGTAAAATGCTTCGATTGAGACAAAACTTTATCATGCTGTTCTGGAGGTATATACTTAACCGGTTCTGTTGAATATCATCGAAATGGGGTCAAAGGCCAGGGCACAGGAGCGAGATTTATTCCACCGCCATTAGCCTTATAACTTGAGTAATGATTTCTGGTATGTTGGAAAGCGTATCATAATCAATGCATTGCATGATTTTACTATAACTTGTTTAATGAAAATGTCCTTCATCTGGTCATCCTGGCGGTGGTTAAAACATTTCTAGGTGCCAAATGAACAGTAATATTTTTTAAATTGAGCTTAGGTGACTGAAAGGTGGTGAGGGGAGGGAATAAAAGTTATCATTTGTCTAGGAGATGTATGTTAGGCAAGCGTGTGTGTTTGTAAGGCAGTAGCGCACTCAGTGCAGATGGTCCAGGGGGCCAGTCCTTGCCCATAAGGTAGCATATAGTCCCTCGTTCTTTGCTATTGGCAGCTCATTTTTAAAAATATTTAAACTAGGTGAATGCTCGTCAATAATGACGGGGGAGGGGGAGGGATAAGATGAGTAATTTTTTAATAACCAGGTATTCTTTTTGTTTGTGATATTCAAATGTAAAAGTATGTTTAATGAACATTACAACAATTAAATAGAAAGTATTTCGGCTGAGGCAGGGATTCGACACTTAAAACAGGCATGCGCTCTTTCCACTGCGCCACTAAAGTGGAACAAACGTTCAAACGTTAAGACAAAGGAAATTATGTTGCTTGCTGCGATACATTTGGGTGGCGCAGTGGTCTGAGCGCTAGCTTCTAACCATTCGTCTGAGATGGTTCCGAGTTCGAATCCCGGTGAGGCATGAATGCTGCTCTTGTCCTACGGCATTGGCTCTTCCCTGGAACAAGTGGCCCTAAAATAGGGACGGGCGACAGATTATAGCCGATCGAGTTGCTCACGGCTGTCGTTACCCCCCCCCCCCCGAATATTTGAATATTTTTTTAAATATATATTTTATTAATTATCCGAAAGGCACGTTAATATGTCGGAAATATTTTCAGCGATTCCCAATATTTTGGGAACGTTTTCTCTGCCGTATTTTTATTTGCGTCTTCAATATTTTGGGCCACCTCCATAAAAATATCCCGGGTGCGCCGCTGGTGTGGGAAACGGAGGGGAGTTAATAAAAAAGCAAATTAAATACTCTTGTCTTCATACGAACTGACCTATCTGTAAGAGGAACCACTGGGTGTTGCCAACAGCAAGTAATTAATTCCTTGTTATCCAGTGAAACAGGATTGTTTCAAAATTGGATGAATGCCACTTTATTTTGTTTGCTGATAACCGTGATGAGCCTCGATATATGCGGTTTCTCCCAAAATTATTGTTCGTAATATGCGGTTAAAATAACAAGGGGGAATATTTCGAAGTTCAAGAGATAAAGAAAAGCTTCGGTTTATGCGGAGCTTTGTATTATGCACGCTCGTTGTATGGGGGTTTTACTGTATTATTTACTTGTGTTCATGGATCTAAAACAGTCAAATATCACAGTTCTAAAACAGTCATACATATCAAGGGAAAATCTATCCTACATTTCCAGTATTAATTCGTTCTATACGAATACTATTGCATTCTAGCTTTCAAAATTTTCAGAGGAAATAAATAAAGTACTCAGGTATGATTCCTTTTTTTTTTTTTTTTTTTTCGAAAATCTTAGCCCTATCAATTTTTTTAATTCAATTTATCTCAATCGGTGCCAAATCGGAATGCTTCCCGATTCAGATAAATTGAATTTCAAAAACATTTCTGACAAATTTTTCGAAATAACATCTAGGGCATATACACTGATCACAAAAAGTTGGGGATATTGCGGTTGCCGCCCCGGTGGCGCTGGCTTATGGCCATTCGTCCGTGAAGGGCTCGGGTTCGAATCCCGCTGAGACATGGCTGTTGTGTTTGTCTTACGGTACTGGCTCTCTCCCTTCCCTGGAACCAGTGGCCCTTAATTAGGGATGGGCCTTTAATTAGGGATGACCCTTAATTAGGGACGGGCGACTGCTTATAGCCTATTGATTTCTTCACGGGGGTCATTAGGACTTTCAATAATAGTACAAAAAATATATTGCGATTTCAAAGAGAAAACGTGGTAACATGCAAATTTTGCGACTACTAGTGGAGATCGATTCAGCGTTGGTAGCTACATCATTTGTGAATTAGCAACATATGAACACAGCACGCGGCTTGCTAGCTCCGATAAAAAATACCCTGCAAGAAGTGGAAAACGGGTCTTTTCAGGGCTTGGTCTAGAAGTTTGCTGAATGCCTTCAGTATGGGATTAACTTGAAATGGTGTCCAGATGACGTTTACGCACTGACAACAGAAATGGGGCTGTTAGCATGTTACAGGAAGGTGTACGCCCGATCGATGTAGCTGCTGCTTTAGGAGTTTCGCAAAGTGTAGTAAGTCGGCTAACCACAAGATTTCTACTGCATAGAAAGGTTGTAGATACCCCCTGGAGTGGTCGCCCGAGGATAACCACCAGGGGCAAGATCGCTACCTGACAGTAAGTTCTCGGAGAAGCCCTAGTATCACCAGTAGCCAACTCTGGGAATCACTTCGAGCTGCTTCTGGTGTCATAGTATGTACTCAGATGGTACAAAACCGTCTTCCCGAGTACGGACTCAGAGCAAGGAGGCCTCTGATATGTAAACTAGCCATCGTCAAAGATGTACCTGGGTACGACACCACATGTCATGGAACACAGAGTGGCACACTGTACTTTCATAGACTAATCCCGTTTCGTTCTTTGTCCTTATACTCGACGAGGACACGTGTGGAGGAGATCCGGCACACGAATGCAACCACACTATATGCAGTCCGTCCACCCTTACCAGCTGCAGTCAGTTCTGGTCATGACAGCAGTGTGTTTTAATGGCCGTACTTCCTTGTATGTTTGTGAAGACAACATGAAACCCTCAGTGTACCGAAATGAGATCATTGTCTCCATTGTGACACTGTTTCCCCCTGCTGTTGGACAACCATTCCGTTTTCTCGATGGCAATACAACCAGTCACCGTGCCCGAAGTACTTTAGGAGCTAGAAAATCATAGGGTTGAATCGTTACAACTGCCTCCCAGGTCTCCCGAGCTTAACGCTATTGAGAACATTTGGGACGCTGTACAGCGACGTCTACATAACCACATTCCACTCCCCAGTACGCTGGCCGACCTCTGTAATGTGTTGTCTGACATTACAGATGAATGTCTAGCTGCCCTAGACACTCATTAGTAATGTCATTGCAAGAGTAGGTGTCAAGACGTTCTTCGACACAGAGCTGGTGTTACCGGGTGCCGCAATCCAGAGGTATGGACATTCTCGGAATTTACCATTTTGCCTATATTGCAGTGCTACTTTGTTGTGTGCAGAAATTGCACAATAAATTGTTTTTGTAAACGCACTGTTTATCATTTGTGTTACGTAGCCTCACTGATGTTATTTCAATGCGTGTTACTTGAATCAGATGCATACATCCTTCACTTCATGCAATATCTCTAATTATTTGTGACCAGTTTATTAATTAAGGGCTTTATTTATTTCCGTTCACACACGCACAAAGTTTTGAAGACCAGAATGCAATAGTGTTATAGTCAATGTGTCTAGAACGAATTAACATCGGAGGTATAGAATAGATGTTTCCTTGAGGTTTCCGTTGAAGCAACAACTAAATTATGTTACCACCAAGGTGGTTTCATTAGAATTTTTAATAATATTGCGATATTATAAGTGCAACATAATTCTGAAAAAGAATCTAAAAACAAAAAAATGTATTAACCTCCTCTACGTATCTGATTCCCCCTAAAAAACTGGAAATTCTATCTCCTTGGAGTAGAAGTCGAAGCCTTATCGCACTATAAAATTTTAATAACAGGATTTGATTTCATGATAACATTTAAACACTGCTTTTCTACACCAAAAAATAATATTGTTTGTTTGCAAAGATGTTTTTTCATGAATTTGTGACATGGTTACTTAAATCTAAAGTTTAAAAGTTCAATATGAAATTGTGGAAAATTATTCCATATGACCTTTTTATGCACTGTTACTCTTCTCTACACGCAGATTTAACATCTGAAATTGCAGCATTCGTTTCATGCCTTAAGTCCGAGATCTGAATTTCTCTTTAATGTGACAAATGAGGATGATCCTCATACAGACAAATATCAAGTTGAAAAAAATATTGCTGATTCACTGATCTAAAATTCAGGAACAGACACGAATTTCATAGATTTTGAAGAATGTATCGAATATGCTACAAAACTAGTGCTCCTCATTAGTGCTTATGAAAGCTACCCCGATGGCTGAGTGATCAGTAGCTTGTTGTCCACGCTGGGTTCATGTTCCAGCGTCAGATGAGGTATGGGCGCCCCCCCCCCACCCCCTTCTAGAAGCGGCAGCCCAAAACTTGGGACGGACGAATTTCCATAGGCCTAACAGCCGCTCATGGTAATGGTTTACCCTTCGCTCTCACAAGGAAAAATAAAACGACAAGGGTTTATGAATCCATATTATGGTTGGCAACTATTTTGAGTTCTATATCAGAAAACTAATATTATAGGTAGGATATTTGTGACGGGATATTTCGTGGGAAACAAATTTTTACATTTCCACTGATGTACAACTTGCAAAACAAATTTACGTGAGTTTCATGGTAACAATGTTAAAGCACTAGGGTTTACTTAGATCTCTTAGGGAAATTACTGTACTTGAGAAATTTCAAAGGACCGCACCCATAAGGTGGGTGCAAAATATAACAAATGTCTACATGGGGTTATTTATCAAAAGACTGCACTCACACGAAGGGATGCTGAAAAGTTCTCGGCCTAACCCACTTCCAGTAATTGTAGCATTATTTTGTCACTGCAGCTCGAAAGAGGGTTCTCTTATATAGTAAAGTGCCAATTTTTAGACTAATAGCTCCTTTTTTTGCAGATGTTTGACGTCCTGAACTGAATCATGTCAATGCAAAGTGTAGAATTTTGAATGGGGAACTCCGGGCTGTCATGAAATTTCTGTTCCTGCAGAAGAAAACTGCAAAGGAAATCTATGAATGTGTGACGCAAACATTAAGTGACAAGTGCTCTTCATATTCCACTGTGAAGAAATGGTGTGCTAGCTTTCAGCGTAGAGACTTTGAGACCGAAGAAATAGCAAGATCTGGGAGACCTTCAACAGTGACAACGCCCGAAATCGTTGATCATGTTCATGACTTGATTTTGGAAGATCGGCGAATTTCAGCTAAAACAATAGCTGAGACACTTGAGATATCCAGGGAACGTGTTGGGTTCATAATTCATGAACACTTGGATATGCAGAAGATGTCAGCAAAGTGGGTGCCCAAATGTTTGAACGACGATAAGAAACGAAAACGAGTGGACACTTCCAAATCGGTTTTGTAGCATTTTAAGCGGTCTGGTGATCATGTTTGCAGCATCTTGTCACTGTTGCTGTAGCATGGTTACATCACTACGATCCAGTGACGAAACAACAGTCCCTGCAGTGGCGGTACTCGGGTTCTCCGCGGCCAAAGAAATTCAAGACTCAAAGTTCTGCAGGAAATGTCGTGGCAACGGTTTTTTGGGGGGTTCGGAAGGCGTTTTGCTGACTGACCATCTCCCGAAGGGACAAATAATAATACTATTTCAACTTTCTGTGCCGATTAAAGGAGGCGTTGAAAGGAAAAAGGCAAGGAAAACTGCGGAAAGGTGTTCTCTTTTTGCAGGACAATGCGCCGGCTCACAAGGCTGGCAAGACAATGGATGCTTTGAGGGATCTGGGGTAAGTTTACCATCTACCCTACTCACCAGATCTTGCTTCATCGGACTATTTCTGTTCACAAACCTTAAAAAGTTTGAAAGGGAAGCATTTTCGAATGATTAGGAGGTGATATCAGTAGCAGAGCAGTGTTTGAGTGATCAGACTTCAGAATTTCTTTGGAAGGGTTAAAGAAACTCCGGAAACGCTGTGCCAAGTGTGTTGAACTTCGCGGTGAATATGTAGAATAGTTTGCAAGTTTTATGGCTCTAGTCCATTTCCTTCTTGGTGAGGCAGAGAACTTATCCACGTCCCCTTGTAAGTTGAGCGTATTGGAGGAATCTTACAAATGTCTGTATAGGATTATCTCTCAAATGGCCGCATCCATATAAGTTGAGTGTTTTAGTGCAAAATCTCACAAATATTTACATATGATTAAACATATTTGACATTTTTTCCCCAAACACTTCATAAAAAAATCTTTCACTAGTGAGATTTTAATGAATCGTTAATCCAATGTATCTCGTTAAGTTTATCACTTCCACTTAAAATCAATTGATTTTGTATTCATATTTTCACCATTTACTTATCAAGCCAGTATGAAATTTAAATGCCAGTAACATTAGAGCTGTTAAAAATTCATGAGATGGAAAAAAAGAAAAAAAAAGAAACGAGAAAACCTTTACTACAAGAGATTTTATTCGAAAATGATTGCTGCAAATCGATATTTTTGCTCATATATTTCGATCTCTTTGGACTTCATTACTGATGGTCTCGAATATTCATAAAAACTTACCTGAAAAAATATGTAAGCTGAAGTTGTTAGTTTTGTAAGATTTATGACATGTCTAACGTATCTTTTTACTTTTTTTTTTGATTGGAGGTTTAACGACCACCGTAAGCAACTCAGTGGGCTATAAGCAGTCGCCCGTCCCTAATTTAGGGCCACTGGTTCCAGGGAAGGGAGAGAGCCAGTGCCGTAAGGCAAACACAACATCCATGCCTCACCGGGATTCGAACCCGGACCCCGTTCGGACGAATGATCAGAGGCCATCGCTTAGACCACTGCGCCACCGGGGCGGCCCTTCTACTTTAGTTGGCTTTTAGAGGAATCAAGTGTTAAACCCCCTTTACCTCAGCACACTGTATTAGAATATTCTTGAAATATCTTATAATTTCAGGAATAAAAAAATGCACTAATTAAAGTTCATCTTTCTTGAAAATCAAAAAGAAAACAGAGAATTCTTTTTTACAACAATTTTCTTTTAGAGATACCTGTTCACAGACATTCAAAAGAAAACTAAGGAGGGTGCTAGTATCAATACCTTTTAAAGATGCATTTTGTTGAAAACGGGAATTGTGCGTGTTCAGGGGGATGGTTTCTTAACATTGTTTCAAATTTATTTATTTTTATTTCATGCGCAACTTGAGAGAGTTAATAAACAAAGTGAAAGATGATATCATAGGCAGTAATTCTGGATAACCTCTCGACCAAAAACTATGAAAGACTTCAGCCAGAGAGAAGCGTTCTGTTTCTGTCAAAGTTTCTGCGGTTTTCTGTATTGTGGAATCATTGAGGTAGATATGCAAAGAAACTGCACTCAGAGAAGAAACAGAGGTTCTGCCCCCGTTTTTTTTTTTACCAACTCCCCAGCGGTCAGACGCCAAACTACGTTAGCATCTATCACGTGGTACGGTACTAGTGATGATATAAGTATCATCGAAGAAAGATGTGTAAACTCTTGAAAGAATGAAAAAAATATATACCAAAAGCTAGACTTCCACGGTTACGGTTACTGCGCATTAGTTTCATGTCCTTCCTCTGAGGAACTGTTCTACCGAGATCTTCTGGGCCAGCCTCTGGTCAACTTGTTTCCATTATCCTCTATGAGAGATTTACCTCTGGGTCTCATCTTTGTCAAAAGATATATAAATTATAATTTTTATATCCTTTAGGATACAGAGACATGTAATTATGTCTCTGGGTCTCTAAAGATACACTAGATTTCAGGATCCCTAATAGGCACCAGATATACGAACAAAATAGGTTTAGTTGGTTTTTTTTTTTCGACGATAGATACACAAATAAACTAAATTTCAGAATCCCTACCGATAAATGCACACATGAATTTAAGAAATCGTCGTTAATAAAACCGAGATATTTACTCGAACAGAAAACTGGATTTTATCAAAAGTTCAAATTCAAAAATGGTAGTCTTGAATTCAAATGCGAATTATATAACGATTTGATTTAATCACTCTACACTTCAACTAGCCGATATTTTGTTATAAGGCATACTAACGTTCGCGTTATGTAGGCAAACGAGAGAACAGAAAAGTATTGTTATGTCAGCTGGGTTCGGGTACGTATACTGACGCTAATTTTATGATCACAGTTCTTGATTCGTTTGCACGTAGCTGGAGAAAAAGTACATAAAGGCACCATTACAACGGATCTCTTCAGGAAAACAAACGTTTTAAAAACTTGCATAACTAATGCAGCGTATATATTGTTGGATGAGATATGGAATAATGAAAAAAAAACTGAGAATATTAGAAATGTGAAGAAAGAAATATGAAATGGCGATTAAATTAGAAATTGTAGAAACAACGATTGGCGACGGTGGACGGAAACTTGTATCTTCACGATCACAAAGATAAAAAATTTGAGTCAGGAATGGCAAACTGCATTATTCTTTCAGATATTTATCATCTTTCCATTGTTCGCTTGCAGTTTAGGTGAGATATTTTAACATAAAATGACAATTTGGGAACAAACGTGTATTGCCATGGAAATGTCGGTATCAGCTTTGATTTGGAGTTGTTTTCCATTATGAATTCGATATTTCTTGTTATGCAGAGATTTTACTGTGCTAGTGCATTTCGTCTACCACATTTGCCACTAGGAGCGCTGTAGAAGTTGTGCAGTTAAGATGGCGTCTCTAACAGACAAGGCGTAAAATGTATTCTGTGGCTGGCAGAAATAAAATCTTCTGTCATTGTTCAGCGGAAGTTCAGATCAAAGTATAAAAAGATACGACCTGATTTGAAGTTAATTAAGTCATGGCTAGCAAAATTCTTGGCATGGAACAGTTGAGAAGGAAAAGAACATTGGTATACCATCAGTTTCAGATGAGACAGTGGAAAACATTCAAACTGCTTTCACTCGGTCACCACGGAAATTGGCGAGGGAAGCTTCACGCCAACTGCTGATCCAAAAGTCTATCGTGCATAAAATGTTACGCAATCCTTTGCTGTTATAGGCCTGCAAGTTACAAATTCTTCAAGAACAGCAGACTCATGACCGTCAAAACGTGAAACCTTTGCTAATGCCATTTTGAACCTCATTGACGAGGATAATGACTTCTTGCTACGTGTCTGCTTTTCAGAGGAGGCTACACTGTATCTTAGTGGTACAGTTAACAGACCGAACATGCGTTTATGGGGGATCGGATAACACACGTGTCATAAGCACACGTATTCAGAAGAGTCTGAAGATCAATATCTAATATCGGCAAATGTACATGACCGGATAATTGGTCCTTTCTTCTTCGCTGAGAAAATGGTTTCCGTAAATGTGTAACTGGATATACGTATCAATTATGTCATCTCTCTGCTGCAGGACAGGCAACCGATTGTCATCTTCCAACAAGATGGAGCACCACTCATTGAGCACATGTCCTTGAAACTCTTGACGCAGCATTTCCAAATCAATGGATTGGCAGCAATGGACCAATCCCATTTCCCACCATAATCACCAGACCTTATTCCTCTCGATTTTTTTCTGTGAGGTTATGCAAAAGATGTGGTTTACGCAACAGTTGTTCCAGATATCAGGACTTTGTGAGAGCGCATTACAAGTGAAATAGCACTACCCTACGACTGGGGTTTACAATTACTTTAAGTAATTTATATTAATTTTGCTATGCTGATTTCAAAAATAACATTTATTTGTCTCTGTCACGTAAGGATTTTTCATAATCGTGAAAACAAAATCATGAATATGCTGTATATATGTATATATATATTTTATGTTTATCAGTAATTTATAGAATTTGTTTCATTTTCTTAGGAGAATATACAATCCACGACCCATTGATATTGATACAATCTAAATAAAAATCGCTTGTGTGAAGGTAAAAAATAGTTAATGAAAAAAATATATATAAAAAAAAATTAATCAAAATTGATATGTTTTTACAAAATCATTTTCCTTTTCCGTCAAACGAACGTTTACGGCTTTTCTTATACGGTGAAATTTCAGAAGTAGAACCTGTCTTTAAACCGGAGCTGTAATCCGCCATCAATTTTACATTCCGTCGTCCTTGATATCGTTTTTCCGTACATTTTACATCTTGGTGAAATCTCTCACCTTGCTCTCCACTCACAGCACCAAGATTTTCGATAGTCAAGGTGGGAATGCAGAAAATAAATTTTCAAGCTCATGTTGCTATCCAGGTTCTTAAATTTTTCTAGCATAGTTTAATTTAATTCAATTTAATTTGCTGAGAGAAAAACAAAAGAACAGTACTACAGATAAAGCAGTTGAAACGATGCCCAGCCAGGAAGCAGGAGAAAAAGGCCAGCCATGCCTGACAAGGGCCCATGCTCCCTAGATCAGTTTTACAATGAGGGCCGTAGTATTAAATTACAAACAATAAAGGTATCATTAGGAAATCAAACAACCAAAAAAAAAAAAGTAGATCATATCTCGATACAAAAGTCATCATATGAAACATAGTTCCCATCCACTGTGATCACCAAGTGGAGGTGCCGCAATTCATTATAAAGTTTTCAATTTTTTTTTAAATAGGTTAAAGTTATTTAAGGAAGTTAGCTCCATGGGTAATGAGTTCCAATAATGTGGGCCAATGTAGTTTAAACTTTGCTTCATGGCTTCCGTTTTCGGAAGAATAGGCCTAATATGTGATTTAGTGCGTGTGTAATGCGTGCATCCGGGGTGTAATATGTATAATATCGGAATGTAAATTATTCTTAATGCGCTTGTACATAATTTTCCCAATATTGTAGTAATACAATTGGTTAATTGTTAGAATATTATATTTATTTGGGAAAACTCTTGTAGTATTATTATATAGTGTTAGTTGTGAGTTTCTATCAAATTTTAAGTCAATTAATCTTATATATTTGTTTTGAAGAATTTGAAGTTTTTTGAAATTATATTTAGTTGTCTGTCCCCATAATAAAATAGCATAATTAATATGAGTCTGGAACATGGTATAATACAAATGAATTAGTGTTTTGAAGGTTAATTTTGTAAATATCAGGCAAATAACTCCAATATTTTTAGACAGTTTGAGAAGAAGAGGCTCTGTAATTAGGATCCCTGTAATTGCCTAGAAAATTTTGAAGGACATTTTTGAAACTAACCCAGGCTTCTTTTTCTGTGGTAGTAATTAATGTTTTTCTCAAAAGTTTATCTTTAGTTAACCGCCTTATATCTGGGCCAACAAACACTCCTTCTTTAAATTTTGCTTCTGATAAATGTGGGAAAACATTAATCAAATATTGGAAACATTCACCATTTTTGTCCAGAGCCTTGACAAATTGTTTCATCAATCCTAATTTAATATGCAAGTGTGGTAAAACAACTTTTCCGGATCCACTAGGTTCAGGTGGGGAACGTTCTTTGATCCTGAAATCAAGTTTCCTTTTTTAGACAATTTTTTTGTGAGCCAATGTTGCTTATAAACTCTACTGTCCCATTCACAAATGAAACATGGCATTTTTGTGTAGTCACTTTGCTGCCCTAATATCATGCTCAAAATTTTAAAATCTGCACAAATTTTCCAGTTGTATTCCTGATATCTTATTTTATTAAGGACAACGTCAAGATTTTCATATGATTCCTTCAGATGTACTGAATGAGCAACTGGTATTGAGGGGGGAAATGTTGCCATTATGCAAAAGAACTCATTTTAAGCTTCTCTTACTAGAATCAATAATCAATCTCCACTGTGATGGGTCATGAACAGTGGAAGACCAATGCATTATAAGTCTAGGGATATCTCTGCAAAATACAAGCGATTCTTCTTGGGCGAAACATTCAACAAATTCCTTTTCTCGGTTTCTGTACCATGAAAATGTTGTTCCTGGACCAAGTAGATTTTTGTTTTTAAGTCTTGATCCTAAAAGTTGTGCACCTGCACTTTTCCTCGGCAGATTTAAATCTCGTACTAAGTCATTTAATTCACTTTGTGTAAACTTCTGTGGTTCCCTACTAGTTTCAGGATTACTGTACAAGTCCCCGGGTTCACTGCAATTTAACCAAACTTCTGAAACTGATAAAAATCTAATGATGTAGGAGGTGATGGAACAGGTAAATCAGGACCATGAGGTACAAGTCTGATAACACAGCGAGTCATTGGGTAAAGAATATTATTTATGTTTTTGCAATTGTAGCCCTTTACTGGTGTGGTTAAGCAAAAATAACATTCCTAATGACTCACTGGATCCCGCCATACCATTGTTATAGCAAATGGAAGAGAGTTTTTCTTACCTTGAGTCTATTCTCTCAATTGCTTAACACACGTGTGAGAAATTTGATGTGGAGCCCATTTCTTGTCCTGGTCTCCAAGCTTTATACCGAAATAAGCCTGATACGTCTTTTTGACAAAATCCGTTATTTTGCGTTGCCTTTTTTTCACCACAAAACTACCACATATATAACAAAATGAATCAGTACTGTTAACACAGTCTCTTGACGCCATTACGCAGTAATAACGAACAACACAACAGTTAAAATGAACGAAATACACTTCGGTCTTATTGCTTGAAACACAGTGTTCGAAATGGCAGCAGAAACACACAATGTTTCATTCATTGATATAGAAGCGCCATCTGTTGCATCACTTTCTAATTAAAATCTATCCATCTATTTTATCATTTTCCAACGGCTGCGATCTGTTTTAGCTAGTAAATTTAAATTTTAAAAATAAAGAAATAACAGATTACTTCATAATATTTTTCATTTTTGTCATATATAAACAAAAATAATATGGAAAATTGTGAAAAATCTGTGGGTGACAGAAAAACGGATGTAATATTCGTGATCAGCATACCTGAATTACTATGAAACACTTGAAATTTTTCAAACCCCAGAATCACGTTGGGTTGTGTAGCAATAGTTGTCCTACGAATGTTAGAAAATCTTTGGCGAGAGTGTGGATATCATTTAAACATTTTACGTAACACTAGGGCTGCTCGTGTAGAAATTTATTAAGTTCATTAACTACGTATCAGAACTTTGTATGCTTCTCTACTTCTGTTTAAAATTGCGTGCAGAGTTAATTAAAAAGTCACAACTTGCTTAAATCAGGGTAATCAGTTATGGACATCCAGTAATTTTTCGCGCAACTTTCCATCCTAACTAGGCGTTGCACTTGCATAACGCTTACTTTGCGTAAAGAACGTATCTAAGTGATAGTGTACACCATGGTGACTGTATTCATGGTATACTTTATATTAAAATAATACAATATTTGTCACAAATATTTTATTTTTTCAAATCGACCAAGGTTTCGCCGAGTTCTGACCTAGATTCATTAGAACGAACGTCACGTTAATATTCAAATTGCATATGATATTATAAATGGTGTTTACAGTCACTGGTTTTGGTTAGCTGCTGCCTCGCGTTTGATAAAAATGGTATGGATGCCATGTCATTAACAAGTTACGAAGAATTCTGATGTACATGGAAAGCTTCCAAAATATCAAATTTGGTGGTGGAATCTGGCTTATCAGTTAGTTTTGCTTCTTCAAAGAGAAATGTATGGTCCTTTACGTAACAATGTTTAGCCATCTTTAACTTCTTTAGTTCACAATTCCGAATATAGGTCTTGTGCTCCTTCAATCGAAAACACAAGGCTCTACGGGCCTGTCCTAAATATGAAGAGCCACATTCACATGGAATTTGATAAATTCCCCTCGAGTTTTTATCTTCAACATAGTCCTTTGATCCTAAAAAGTTCAATTTATTTACGGATTTAAAAATCACTTTAGAATTAAAGGTTTCAAGAATTTTTTTAATTTTGAAGGGAATGTCACGGGAAAATGGAACAATGGCAAAATTCTCTCGTAATGGGAGTTAACGTGGAGATAGGCTTCGTTTTCCGGAATTTTGTTAGAGCCTTATCTGTAATGGAAGAGTTGTATCCTCGCTGTACTCCAACACGTTTAAGTAAATTAAGTTCTTTTTCCAAAATGTCTTTATCCGAACATATACAGTATATGTATTGATCGCGCGATATACGCAACTGTAAAAGACGCTGAGTTTTTGTTGTCAAGGGTGATTGGACTTGGCATGTGGAAGTGAGAAAACAGCGAAAGGATTCCGATAAATTGCAGTTGCGAGAGATCCATTTGAGCTGGTAACGAGGACGTCGAGGAATGGTAGACACCCGTTATTTTCAGTTTCGTAGCTGAATTGAAAGTGAGATAGCTTCTGTGTCAAATCTCGCTTGCTGTTCAATAAGTACATTTTCATCAACTTTAGGCTATTTTTATGTGATCGAAATACGATTATCTGAAATTTACTAAATCATATCTGATCGATGTTTGGATAGTTCAGCCAAAAGAACAGCACATGGCCTACAGCAACTTTTCTGGTACGAGGTGCAAATATACACTGGTGTGCAAAAATTAAGGACGAAGAGGAGAAATTAGCATAACAGCGGAAAGAGTAGGCAGAACGGACCGAAAGACCACTCACGAGATAGACTAGGGTCCGGTACGGTAGGGCATGCGCATATATGCAGCATGACGTAGGGGGTGGGTGTCCGAAGGGTATAAAGCACACGGGGGGTGTACGCTCAGCAATTCAGTGACAGCTATTGTACGGTGTACATCAGTTTGAACGACGTCGAGTTGCTGCTACCATGTGATATGGCCAACAGGCAATCCAGTAGACGACATCTGGATGGCTTTACCCGATGTCGCGTCATTGGGAAGTTGGAAGAAGGTCGAAGTGTGACTAGTGTGGCCGAGGAGTTCGGGATCGCTCACAGCATCGTTTCACGAGCTTGGAGAGCATTTCAAACGACAGGAACAGCTGTCCGAGAGTTTAGCAGTGGTCGTCCACGAGCAACCACGGCGGCGGACGACCGGTATATTGTCCTACAGGCGAGAACAGACAGACGGCAGACAGCGGGAGGAATCGCAAGGCACATGCAACAGACAACAGGAAGTCCGTTATAGCGTTTTACCGTGGCCAGGAGGCTGCACAAAGGTGGTCTATTTGCACAACGACCAGTACGGTGTGTGCCATTAAAGCCTGCTCATCGGAGACGGCGGTTTCTGTCGTGCCAGGAACACAAGAACTGGACACATCAGCAATGGAATCCAGTTCTCTTTAGGGATGAGAGCCGATTTAGTCTGACGAGCGATTCTGGACGTATACACATCTGGAGAGAGCAGGGAACACGCAATCACAGCTTCAACATCATCGAAAGGGACCGGTTTGGAGGTGGCGGAGTTCTCGTTTGTGGCGGTATCATGCTTGGTAGCCGTACTGACCTCCACATCTTCCAAGGAGGTTCAGTCACTGGTGTCCGCTATTGTACCGATGTTCTCCTGCCTCACGTGCGTCTGTTTAGAGATGCTGTGGGTCCTGAGTTCCTCTTGAAGAACGACAACGCTACACCTCATCGTACAGTGGCTGTCACAGAGCTGTTGGAGAGTGGAGATATTCAACGCATGGACTGGCCCGCAAGGTCGCCGGACCTAAATCCAATCGAACACGTGTGGGACCTTCTCGGGAGACGCTTGGCAGCACGTCACCAGCCGCCAGCAACGATTCCGCAGCTGCGATTGGCGCTACAAGAGGAATGGGCCGCGATGCCTCAACAGCTCCTTGACAACCTCCTCCTCAGCATGGACAGGCGTTGTAAATCCTGCAACGCAGTTAGGGGTGATCATATCCTCTGCTAGGCTGGATTTTTTTGGCAGCCGCCTGTCACATTTACGTTTCTGTCTTCTGTCCAGTTGTGCTAGAAGCTATACCATTTCAATATAGTTCCTTTGTATCCTTTGGATTCCTTGTTTGGACGGTTTTGCTTAGTTGTCCCATATTCTTACATCTTGGGGATCATACGGTATGATTTGAGTCGATGTGGAGCACTTCTGCACGACGTTACATTCAAAAAACTGTCTCGTCCTTAATGTTTGCACGCCAGTGTACGTTTTCATTTATATTGAATAATACAGAAGACCCTTTACTACATCCATCGTAACGGACTCTTGGTATGTTTTATTTCAGGTTCTGTTGATTGGAAGACTGAGGGTAGCACCCAAGAATCTGTGTGGACAGTAGACTCTGAGGTTTCTTTCAAAAGCCAGGAAGACATTAACTACAATGAATCCTGGGAAGTCATCTATTACCACATTTCAGCTGCCACCTTCTCGCTTTTACTTTTGACGTGCTTAGTGTTAATTTGTGCTGCCTTCCATAAACGATGGCAGTACCGACAAAATTCGGCACCCAGTTCTGATAACGCATCAACGTATGAGTGTTCTGTTCTCACTGAATGTGAAGAGGACATAATGAGCGATTTTTCTTCTGACCGTAGTGCGCTTCTTAAACAACAGTGAAAAAGGCATTAAAAGCGCTCTCGCTCCTAGGTTAATAAGGAAAGTAAAAGAATCCCACGCCATCTTTGTATCTCTAAAGAATACTGCAAGTTATTTTCGAGCTGCTGACATTATGGCCTTTCTTTTTGGTTAGAATATTTGTTAGAACTTCACCTTTAACCGTGCTTATGTATGCAAGTGTTTTCCAATTTTAATAAAGCTCTGGAATTCAAGATGCTCAAAAAGCTTCATCCTCTCTAATAAAATCTGAAGTATCCGTTCTTTCTCGTACTGCTTACCATCTTGTTTTTTGTTTGGGGGTTTAATGCTCACCGCGGGTAACTACAAGCAGTCGCCCGTCCCTTATTTAGGTCACCGGTTCCAGGGAACTGAGAGAGCCAGTGCCGTAAGAGAAACTCAACATCCATGCCTCACTGGGATTCGAACCTGGAACCGTGGCCAGTGCCTATACCACTGCGCCACCGGGCCGGCGGTTGCCATTTTCACGTCATATCATCATTTAAACTCTCTTTGATGTTTCACAACTTTATCTAAAAAATCTTGCATGCTTAGATTTCAGCCACGATTCCATCTCCATTAACTCAGGCTAAAATTGATCAGTTTATAGCAAAATGCAATTGTGATGGTCTGCTAAAACTATTTGAACTCAACCAGATAGTTCTACACACACGATTCGAAAAATAACATGTTTCTTCAGAGCATGCTGATATTTTACCAGTCAAATGCTTTTTAGCTTTTAAATTCATTTCAGCATATGCTGATTACTAAACGTTAAATGGAGACACCGTTAGCTCCTTCGTGTTAAAGGATATTTGTGGGCAAATAGTAATAAAATTTAGTGCTTTCCGATAATGCAGAACATATCCGCTTGCTAATCAATCAATACGTAGTATTTTAGTAAATGACCAAAAATTTGCATTGTCGAAGATGTTTATGCAAGGTTCAGCCAGTGATAATAAGCAATGATGAGTCGAGTGTACCAAGTAAAACTGGCCTGACGTTTCCAATCCTGAAGTAGTACTAATTTAATATGTACATCCAGCGTAGATAAAACAAAATATGTTACCGCATTGTTAGTCCAATTTTATTTAGTAATTGCAGTTTTCTCTGAGGCGAAAGAATTGCAGTTTTTGTGATACAAAGAAGGTGGCAACGGCCAAAATACAGCTTGGTCGTTTAGGAAGGTCTTCTCTGCCAGGAAATGATCCAGGTGCCAGAAAATGAGACAATTCGTGGGAGCAAGGTCTGAGGAATATGTAAAGGGACGGCAGAATTTCAAAGTCTGAGGAATATGTAGGATGCGGCAGAATTTCAAGGTCTGAGGAATATGGAGGGTGCGGCAGAATTTCAAGGTATGAGGAATATATATGGTGCGGCAGAATTTCAATGTCTGAGGAATATTTCAAGGTATGAGGAATATGTAGGCTGCGGCAGAATTTCAAGGTCTGAGAAATATTTCAATGTCTGAGGAATATGTAGGGTGCGGCAGAATTTCAAGGTCGAAGAAATGTTTCAAGGTCTGAGGAATATGTAGGGTGCAGCAGAATTTCAAGGTCTGAGGAATATGTAGGATGCGGTAGAATTTCAAGATCTGAGGTATATTGAGGGTGCGACAGAATTTCAAGATCTAAGGAATATTTCAAGGTCTGAGGAATATGGAGGGTGCGGCAGAATTTCAAGGTATGAGGAATATATAGGGTTCGGCAGAATTTCAATGTCTGAGGAACATTTCAAGGTATGAGGAATATGTAGGCAGCGGCAGAATTTCAAGGTCTGAGAAATATTTCAATGTCTGAGGAATATGTAGGGTGCGGCAGAATGTCAAGGTCGAAGAAATATTTCAAGGTCTGAGGAATATGTAGGATGCGGAAGCATTTCAAGATCTGAGGAATATGATAATATGCGGCAAAATTTCAAGGTCTGAGGAATATGTAGGGTGCGGCAGAATTTCAAGGTCTGAGGAATATGGAGGGTGCGGCAGAATTTCAAGATCTAAGGAATATTTCAAGGTCTGAGGAATATGGATGGTGCGGCAGAATTTCAAGGTATGAGGAATATATAGGGTGCGACAGAATTTCAATGTATGAGGAATATATAGGGTGCGACAGAATTTCAATGTCTGAGGAATATTCAAGGTATGAGGAATATGTAGGGTGCGGCAGAATTTCAAGGTCTGAGGAATATTTCAAGGTCTTAGGAATATGTAGGGTGCGGCAGAATATCAAGGACTGAGGAATATGTAAGCTGCGGCAGAATTTCAAGGTCTAAGGAATATTTCAAGGTCTGAGGAATATGATAATATGAGGCAGAATTTCAAGGTATGAGGAATATGTAGGGTGCGGCAGAATTTCAATGTCTGATGAATATTTCAAGGTCTGAGGAATATGGAGGGTGTGCAGAATTTCAATCTCTGAGGAATATTTCAATATCTGAGGAATATGTAGGGTGCGGCAGAATTTCAATGTCTGATGAATATTTCAAGGTCTGAGGAATATGGAGGTATAACGAAGTAAATTTCTCCGTCACTTTTGGTCTACGCCGGGATTCGAACCCGAGGCCGCTTATTCCGGAACAAGTCGCTCTACCAACTGAGCTACGCAGACGATTATTCTGATTCCTACCTGCCCTTATGTCGTGTGCGTCCTTCTGGCAGGTACGTCACATCTCCTGGTACGTTACATCATCTCCCCCTTATTTATTTTTTTTTTTTCGAAGTGCTGGAGAAAGGATTCTCTGATTTTTCCTATCTCGCGGTGTGGAAATAACATCACACCAATGCGAGATTTTGAACGGCCGGGTCATCCGGATAGTTCGGGCGCCATTATAACGAAGTGAATTTCTCTGTCAATTTTGGTCTACGCCGGGATTCGAACCCGAGGCCGCTTATTCCGGAACAAGTCGCTCTACCAACTGAGCTACGCAGACGATTATTCTGATTCCTACCTGCCCTTATGTCGTGTGCGTCCTTCAGGCAGGTACGTCACATCTCCTGGTACGTTACAGAGGGTGTGCAGAATTTCAAGGTCTGAGGAATATTTCAATATCTGAGGAATATGTAGGGTGCGGCAGAATTTTAAGGTCTGAGGAATGTGTAGGGTGAAGCAGAATTTCGCTGTCCAAAGTGGTGTATTTGTTAGATTAATCTGTGGATGACATGCGGGCGGGAGTTGCACGCCTGCTAAGGAGCATTTTGTGCATCTTCTGCACTTCAACACCATAGCGGCCCGAATAAATCCCCAGGTCGGAGAAATGAATGATGGATCAACCCAGAAGTAGACCACCATACGACAGCCAGCCCTCTCTACGGGTGGCCTTGGACGATGTTTAGGTGGATCCCTGATATCGAACCATTGTGATGATCGCATGCTATTGACGTAGGACTCCGTCTAACTCCGCGGATAGTATGCGGCGACTGACGGCCAGCCGCCTGTGACAAAAATAGGTACCAATGGAAATAATTATAGCGTTAAAAATACATGCCACACTCTAATCGTGTTACCATATTCGTAAACAGCATGGAGTCCAATTCGCGTACTGCGCAATACATCGTCAGCGCGGTGCTCCCCTCACACCCTGTGCGCGTGGGAGGCCATGCAACATTTCTGGGCTGCAGCCGCGTTTGATTCAGTCTATCTCGGCAACCGTGAGCGCAACACGACTGTGCGTGGTATCATTTTAAAGCTCTTGACAAGATATGTATGTGAAGAATATTTCGCAGTGGTTTGAGCACACCATTTTAAAAATAGTTTTCTTGTGAACCGGTGAACACTTCTGACAATATCGCGGTTTATCTGGACAACCGCTAGAGCAAAACGACTGTGCGTGGTATCTATCGTTTTAAAGCTCTCGACGATATCTATTCAAATATATAAAGAACATATCGCAGTGGTTTAAACTAAAATTAAAAAAAAATGTTTTCGTGTGAATGGGTTAACATTTTTGACAACGCCGCGAAATTCGCAGAATGAACGCAAGTAAAAATGGATAAAATCAAAACGAGAGCCAAGAGCAGGTTATGAAGAATGTTAGAAGCCCAAGAAGATAGAGCACCACATTTGATAATTCGTGTATTGATCTGCTTTGTGTTCGCAATGTATCCGGCATTATTTGTAAAAATTATGTGAGCTACTTTTCGTATATCATAGACCTGTGTTGGCTATAACAAATTAAATAAACGCTTTGAAACCATACTCGATTAGCTCATTTCAACTCTCCGATCTTCAAGTTTGCCTTATGTTCCAAATTGACGGCTCAATCAGAACTGAGCCTACATTTTTTTTAGAGAGCCCACATTTCATCGCCGGTTGCGATTAGGTGCAGGAATCTCTCCCGTTTATGTTTAACAGAACGGACACGCACACCTCCAGACAACATATTTTACTGATTGCTGTAACTTCCTGCTACACCCAGGACATCCAGATTTATCCCCTGCTTCATGGCCGGACAATCGTCGAATGATGTGCTCGGGCCTTCGTTAATATCTCACAGACACTTTGCGGTGGGTCGATATTCTTCAGTTCCTCGTCTATTACAGCTACTGGTGAACGACCATGAGACATATTTGCAAAGGACGTGCCTTCCGTTTGGCATTTTGTGAACTATCAGAGTATGGTGCGTTCATTCGCAGTACCCTGCTCAAACGCGGCGTTTATGTTTCGGACCACCATATCTGTGGAATAACCAAGTTTGAACTTCTACAGAAAAATTATGCGTAACTATCCAGTCTTTATGGTCCCCTTTGACCGAAGACTGTGAATTTGTGGCTGAACCTTGTCACAAAATGAGGCACACAACGCGTACACCAGATAGACTGCTTGTTGTCTGTTGAAAACGCAACACCAAGAAAGACCGGAGATATTAAAGTGAGATTTACAGGATATATTATTTTATGCTACAAGACGTAAGTTATCAGAACCAAATACCCATAAAGGATGTGGAATACATAATGCTTAGAACCTTGCGTACCCACCACGAGCGGCGATAACGGCTCGTACATAGCGTGACATCGAATGAAATAGGTTCTAGATGTCGCACTGTGAAAGGTAATTCCATGCTGTCTCGATTCGTACCCAAACTTCAAATTGGATGGTGGCGAAGATTGGAGCTTGGCGTGTCGAGCTACCACTTGTTCAATGGGCGACAAATCAGAAGAATGCGCTGGACAAGAAAGATGTGGCACATGTCTGGTATCGGTACAGCACGGTGTCGCCGTATAAGGATATGTCTATCATGTGTTATTAGGTTGAACCGCGACTCGTCGGAAAACACTATGCGTTGCCATTAATTATGCCAGTTTCTTCTGCGTTCTTGGCTCTATTGCAGCTGCTGTGGTTTAAGGTCAAGGGAATACGAAGCAACGGATGGCAACCGATGAGGCTTCTCTGGAAGAAACGTCGTCGGACAGAGCTTTCAGGCAATCCTTGATGTGATATACTATTGTGCTAGATTTCAGGTGTGGCTGTTCGGTCAGCCAACGTCATACGGTCTTCCTGTGCGTTTGTCGGTTGCTGGGCTCCAGATCCCTTTTTGTCGGTGCGTGAGACTTTTCCCACTGACGCCATGTTCGCATCACTGTGTTCGCGTTTCGTCCAACACGAGAGGCGATGTCGCGGAAGGAAAGTTTACCTTCCTGCAGTCCAACACATAGGTTTCGCTCAAAGTCTGTCAGCTGTACATACGGGTCTCATCTGCTGGTGCCGGGCATATTCAGTTTCACCTCTATCTTACTGCCATCATTCCCGCGAATGGACTATGCTAACTTGCCCTGTGCGTACTGCTTTTATACCTCCTGCGGGACAGCTACGAGGGCACGGCTGTCACAAAACATTTGCACCTCTTCACGTGACCTACCCATCCTGCTCGTTTCAGTCCTATCGCACACGTTTTCCCTTTTGTTGCACTTTCAACAAACAACTGTGTATATACTGACCTTGTGATGCTATGTGCCGTTAGTTAATAACAATGGCCATTTAGGGCCATTGGTTCCAGCGAAGAGGCAGAGCCGCTGTAGGGGTAGAAGATATCCAGCAGTTGAAAGCGGGCATCGCATCTGTACCAACCCAATAAATGTTTCATCATCAAATTCTACGCTACGTCAAAATATCAAAACTGAGAAGTATAAATAGAAGACAATTACGTGATATTCACGACAGAAACATTTTTAGCGCATATCGAAATTCTAGAGTTTCTGAAAAGTATTTAAGTTAATAACCAATGTTACATTCCATGTTCTCTCTATTCGAAAATCGATTCAAAGGCCAAAAATAAGTGAACTCACAGTTTTCGCTTGCAAAGCAAAATTTCTAGACTTCTTTTACTATTCTATTCAATTTGTTTGCTTAACGACCATCACGGGCAAATCTAAGGGCTACAAGTAGGCTCCCGTCTCTAATTTAGGGCCATTGGTTCCAGCGAAGAGGCAGAGCCAGTGCTATAGGATAATCCCAGCACTCATTCTCATATGGGGTTCGAGTTCGGACCCATCTCAGAGGACTGGTCAGTGAACTTGCTCATCCTACCATTTGGCTGCCGCGACTGCTTCGTGCACTTCAGTGGAATACATTTAATGCACAAGAAGGAACACAAATGTACTGAATTTTGGTATTTGACTAAAATTGCATTGAATTATGCAACTTTTGCTCGGTGCACTGGTTTTTTTTTTAATCCGAAGCTGGATTTCATTAATATGTTTTCCTATGACGCGTTAGCAAAAAACTTCAATGGTTGAATACTGTTAATGAAGGCTTTAATCGTAACACAATTATAAGCAAGTCATAAATCTTAAAACTGAATTTAGTAAAAGGCATTACAGGGACTTTTAATTAACTATAAAACTACTTACTGACAGTTATATTGCCAGAAATATTACTGCACACAACACGACAGAAAATTTGCCTGAAGCCACATGAATAAAGAAAATCTTTTTTATCAGTATAGTACAGACTATTTTTTTAATGTTACTACAAAATTCTTTCATACATACTTTAGAGAGTGAAAAACAAAAAGCCATACACTTTAAAAAAATTGTGGCATGTTGCACCAAAAAGTGCCGCTACACCAGCTGCACCACCTTTTGAGAAAAGGTACACCAATATTTAGCGCACGGGAAAATCAATAATATGGTATAAATTTGCACCAGTCATATTCGAAAGTAGAGCGAAATTACACCATAATATAGTACAAAGGTACACCATGCAAGACTGTACCAGTTTTGAACATCTCTATTGTAAGGTGTCGGTGTGATATAGATTGTACCATGTCGCTCTTTTGCCCATTTTTCGCTATATAGAAAATACGTACAAAACCTCTCAGCATGAAAACCAGAAGCAAACTAACGCTCGCACGCTTCCTCCAACTCTATCAACAGCTGCCGATATAGGATGATGCAACACCGACAGGAAGTCGAATAATACAGGCAGTAGGTGACGCAATCGGCAGAAATCTTCTAATACAACAGGTGGTGTTAAATTTTGGCAAACGACTGTAGTGAAAAATAGGCGAAAAAGCGTCATTAGGTGTTACTCAGAGGTCACAAATAGTGAATTTATATCATGAAGATACTTCGAACGTGACATAAGCAGAAAGGTGAATGTGAGCAAGACTGCTATTCATAATACGATCATAAAATATCGAGATACAGGTGAATTTAGCGACCGAAAGAGAAGTGGACATCCAAGGAAAACAACCTCACGTGATGACATAACCATAAGGCAAATAGTTATGCTTAATGCGAGAAGATTGTTCAAGGAAATAAAGGCATTTCTACATTCAAAATTGTATGATATTAGTATCAGCACTGTTTCCCGACGTCCTAGCAAAAATTTTGGATTAATGTCTTATAAGCCTGCACATAAAACTAGACAAACCTCTGTCACGAAAGAGATGAGACTTCAGTTTCAGTAGCGTCATAAATCATGGACTGCTGAAAATTGGAGCCAAGCTCTTTTTCCGATGAATCAACTGTGCTTCAATTTGAATCACGTGAAGCACACGTTCGACGACCAAAAGGCAAAACATTTGATGAAAAATACACCATTAGCACCGTGAGACATTCGCCTTATAGTCAGATGACATGGGTTACTACGTCAGCATCCGATACTACTTCATTATCCTTTTTGCCGACAGGCACAACCATGACTGGTCCTTTTTATGTGGAAATGTTACGTGAGAAGCTGTTAACTCATATGCAAGTGCACAGATGCACAATTTATGTATGATGGTGCTCCAGGCCACAGATCAGAGACAGTAAATGACAACCTGCAGAGGAAAAACATAAATGTGCTTGATTGGCCCGGTAATAGTCCCGACCTTAACACCATCGAACATTTGTGAACCATTTTAAAAGACAAGGTAGCAGAAAAACAGCCATCAAATTCCCAAGCATTTATTGACAAGATAAAGTACGTATGGTGCAAAGATATTTCAAGTGACTACTGCAAATCTCTCATTGCGAGTATGCCACATCGTATTCTGTCCGTATAAAAAACAATAGTAGCCACACAAAGTACTGATTTCAATCTTTTTGTGTTCTAAAGAATGTAAGTATTCATCTCTGGTGTCATTTTTTCCCAATATCTCTGACTAGTAAGTAGTTAAATAATAATGCAAAGAACTACACACCAACTTTACATAACATAGTACAACTATACTAGTTATCCAAATTTATTGGCGTAGATAAAATCAAGGTTTCCAAGCTTTCGCACATCAACCTCGAAAAAGCCATCTGGTTGATGTGCGAAAGCTTGGAAACCTTGATTTAATCTACGCCAATAAATTCGGATAACTAGTATAGTTGTACTATCTTATAGTAATTAGTTGTTTCTTTGAAAATTTTAATTTTCAATAAATTGACAAGTGGTCTTAAACTTTTGCAAACTACTGTAATGTTGCAATTTGGGATGTTATACGGCATTTGAAACTATTTCCATGTAAACAACGTCCTCAGAAAACTTGAAAATTTGGAGCAGGAAAGGAGATGCAATTTTCATTCGGTGTTTATACGTCGGTTTGATACGACATTTACAAAACGAACTTCTGTTGACAAGCAATTTTCATATACAGTAGTTCAACTTCATACACCTTTTCTATTGACTGCCTTGTTTCTAATCATATAACATTAAACTCGATCTTCCTGAGCTCTGAAATTTACCATCAGAGCTATATTAACTAATCAAAATGTTATTTCGTTAGTTAGAACGATAACTCTGAAATTTACCATCATAGCCATATTCACAAATAAAAATGAGCTCTGAAATTTCACATCAGAGCTATATTAACCAATAAAAATGTTATTTGGTTAGTTAGTTACGATAACTAGTATACCGATACCTAACAATAGACCGCCCAGGGGTAACAATGTACTACACTTTCTGAACAGATCTCGTTTACGTAACATACATATACAGTATTTAGTTTTCATCAAAGAATTACCGTACAAACTACGGTAATTCGAAACTCCGCATAAATCGAAATTCGTACCAGCAGCGGATTTCTTCTTAGTGAATGGAACTCGTTGGGAAAGAAATCAATCGGAGTTTTCGATAAAATCGATAAATCGACAAAATAGAAATATATACTTATTCCCGCTAATCGATAAATCTACAAATAGAAATGCATAGTATTCCCTATTATTTTTATTTATATATATACACTGAGTGGCCACTTTATTATGACCACCCCCTCAGTACTTCGTTGGGCCAATTTTGCGTCGATTCTTCGTGGCATGGACACCACGAGATGTTGATAGGTATTTTGTGGAATCTGAGACCATGATTGATGAATAGCACTTTCTAGGAGTGTGAGATTGCAGGGTTGTGGATCGATCAGCTGTCTGATGGCTCGTTCAACTTCATCCCACAAATTCTCAATGGGGTTGAGATCTGGAGATTGTGGGGGCCACCTAAGCAAAATAAACTCACCGGCATGTTCCTGAAACCAATACTGTACAATACGTGCACTATGACAGGACGCATTATCTTGTTGAAAGTAGCCATCGCCATTGGGATAAACCATCCACATGACAGGATGCACTTGGTCCGCAATGATGTTTAGATATGATGTGCCAGTCAGACATTGTTCAACACGAATTATAGGGCCCAAAGCATGCCAGGAAAACATCCCCTAAACCATAACGTTGCCTCCACCAGCTTGAAGGGTTGTAGCAATGTATTTGGGGTCCATGCTTTCGTACTGTTTCTGCCAAATTCTCACTCGGCCAGACCAGGCACGGATTGAACCGCCCGGACACCGGAGGCAATTCTCCCGGTGGGCGGCCCTATTCTGAGCCGGTAGATCTTACACAATTTCAAAAAATGAATATTTATGCTTTTTTTTTACTTCACCAATGCTTGTAGAAAAAATTAAATTATGCTGAAAAGGCAAAATTTGTTTAACGCTTTAAAGAATTCGAAAAAAGAAAACAGAAACTTAAGAAACAAATGTTCTGTTCAGCCAAATATTGTTTCTTTCATGCCTCCGCCACTTTCTAATTTAAGTTGATTTCCTGTATCTCAAATAGGTTTTAATAATTCACTAATTGCTGTTGAATAATCCATATGATCAAATATACTATCAGTACAACAGCATGTAATCAATAAAAAGAATAAGTTTTCCTTTTATAATCTTAAGCCTGTTGTACCCGTCGTTGACGGGCTAGTGATAGTATAAAATAAAAGCTATATCGGCAATTAAATTCAGACTGGTAAATCAAGGTTTATACGGCTTTGTAGTATAACTTCCCGGAATAGAATATTAGGATAAAAATGTATTTGAATTATTTAGTAGTTGTCACGTCCAATGTAAATAATTCAAAAAGTTTGAAAGCAGAAGGCTTATGCAATGAAATTAATTGAGATGAAAAGTACCTTATTCTTGTAGAGCCTCGGGATAAACAATATTAACAGTCCTTCCATTCGGAGCAAAGATGTGAAAAGATTTTCCCCATTTCCGACTCTGTAACGGAATTCTAAAAAAGAAACGCCTAAAATTTATGGTGAACTACTTTTCTGCACGCCTTAACGATCGGTGTGATCAGGTTGATGTCAACAAAGCGGAAAGACACACTCAGATCGGGTAGAAACGCGTAACATTAAATAACTAAAAATCAAATTCAAATTAAAAAAAATCGCTTTTAGGTGCACCAGAAGATATCTACAGGTACCTTCATAACAAATTTCGTCGCTCTAGGTGGCCTAATTCTATGTGAAATCTGACCGACAGACGCTCCCTTTACCGCTTTCTTTACATGCAACCTGATCACACCCAACGCGAAGGCGCGAAGATAAGTAGTTCACGATAAATTTGAGCCGTTTCTTTTTTAAAATTTCGTTAAAATAACGTTCTATTTTCTAGCTCACAACGTCGTCACAGTATGACGACCTTCTGACGTATGACACTTTTGAATTAATAACGCAGATTGAAAAACAACGTTCTATTTTCTTTTTTTCTTCTCCGCCCTCAAGGTCATAATACAATCGGCAAACAACGCTTACAAAAAGGGTGTAATAAATGTATTTACGAATGAAAATAGTCGTAACGGAATTCCAAAAAAGAAACCCCTAAAATTTATGGTGAACTACTTTTCTGCACGCCTTAACGTTCGGTGTGATCAGGTTGATGTCAACAAAGCGGAATCGGATAGAAACGCGTAACTCTCAGATCGGATAGAAACGCGTAACATTAAATAACTAAAAATCAAATTCAAATTAAAGAAAAATCGCTTCGAGGTGCATCAGAAGATGCCTACAGGTACCTTCATAACAAATTTCGTCGCTCTAGGTCGCCTAATTCTATGTGAAATCCGACCGACAGACACAAACACAGTCTGTTTTGTATATAAAAGATATGAATATATTGTTTAAATCTGGGATAAAAACTAGAAATTCGTTTATATGCTAATGCATTGAGGTTCACCTATATAGGGTAAATGCTTTGGGCTGCTTTATGTATAATACGAAGTAGATATACGTGCAGTGGAACACCGTGTATATGTTTTCAAAGGACCGAGTGAAATTAACGTATAACTGAAAACAGCGTATTAACGAAACAGAAAAAAATTTACATTAAGGGCTATTAAGAATTTTTAGATCGACAATATTTTACGTACAAATGAGAAAAACGTATAAGTGAGGAACGTATAAACGGGGCTCTTCTGCTTTTGCTTTTCATTATTATTATTTTTTCAACTGGATTTGCGTTTGACTTGCAACTTTTTGAGCCTTTCACTCTTGAACTTCAGTTTGGAAAAGTATATTTCAGCAACAGCATTTTTAGCACGTCTTTTGTAAACAAGTTAGTAAAAGCATGCAATGCATTCATTATGATACGCTTTCCAATATACCAGAAATCTTTACTAAAATTATTACTCAAGTTATGAGGATAATGGCTATGAAATAAATCTCGCTCCTGTGCCCTGACCTTTGACCCAATTTCGATTATATTAAACAGAATTGGTTCAGTATACATCCAAAACAACATACTAAAGTTTTGTCTCAATAAAAGCATTTTAAGTCAAGTTATGAGGATAAGGGCTGTGGGGTAAATCTCGTTCTTGTGCCCTGACCTTTGACCCCATTTCGATGATTTTCAACAGAACTGGTTCAGAACATCTCCGAAATAACATAATGAAGTTTTGTCACAATCGAAGCATTTTTACGTAAGTTATGAAGCATAAGAGCGATGGAATAGATCCCATTCTATGGCCTGACCTATGACCCCATTTCGTCCATTTTCAATAGGGTTCCTTCCCAGGTTGTCCCCTACCACATACTAAAATTTCATCGAAATCGAACCACTTTTACGCGAGGTATCGTGCGGGCGCACGGACTGACAGACAGACATACGCTTCTTCAAGCTACGGTTGGAAAGTTTAAAAAAAGATCGTGCTTATGTTATGTGTTTGTCCGTCTCTCCGTCAGTCTGTAGGCACCATATCTCTGCAACTATTAGTCCGTTTTGAAAAATTCTTTTTGCATTGAGAAGCTTGAAATATGCAAATGGCGATCCTTCATTTCGTTTTTGTTTTTTTTACGATGCACAATTTTGCAGGTAGAGGGCTTAAATGCAGATGATATCGAATTCAAAATACATTTTATTCCATGTATTTGCTTCTAAACATCCGATTGAAAAAATTATTTCCCCTTTCGATTCCCTTTATGTCGAAAAGTATTTTAGGTATAGTCACTTTTTCAAGTTAAACACAGATTTTTCGCTAGGGGCGTAAAATTAAATTGCGTTTTCCCTGATATCTCTAGTTCTAAAACTCCGATTTGAATTTTTTTTTTCTTCACAGGAAACAGCTCCTGATGGTAAATCTTTTGCACATAATTTTTTTTTTTTTTAAAGAATGGTTTGACCACCAGGGGCGTAAGTGTTAGTTTCTGCTTCTGATATATATATATTTTTTTACTTGAGATTTAACGACCACCGTATTCAACTCAATGGGCTATAAGCAGACGCCCATCCCTAATTTAGGGCCACTGACTCCAGGGAAGGGAGAGAGCCAGTGCCGTAAGCCAAACAAAATATCCATGCCTCACTGGGATTCGAACCCGGATCCTTCTCGGACGAATAGTTATAACCCAGCGCTTAGACCACTGCGCCACCGGGGCGGCGGTTCTGATATTTTTGCCACAAAATCTGAGCTTCTAAACTCTCAATGGGAAAAAATCGTTCCTACATCGATGCCACTTGCCTCGATAAACCATTTCGGAATATATTCTTCTTAAGATATTGCATGCTTTCTCCACCAGGGGGAGTAGATGCATATCATATTTTTGTCATTGTCTCTGCTTCTAATGGTCTGATTTGAAAACTTTCGTCTTTATTCGATAGAGTTTGCGGTGCAACATGTTTTTCATATAATTTCAAAATTTTCAAGTAAAGCATAGATTTTCCGTTAGGGGCATAGAAGTAAATTGCGTTCTCCGCGATATCTCTGCTTCTAAAACACCGATTTTAAAAATTCTTTCTGAATTAGATACAACTCCTGATGGGAAATCCTTTGCATATAATTTCTAATTTTTAGTAAAAAAATATTGGCCACCAGGGAGTGTAAATCTTAATTCCCTCTTCTGATGCATTTGCAGCAAAATATGAGCTTCTAAAATCTCGATTGAAAGAAATGTTTTTGTGGACCGATACTATTCACGTCGACAAACCTTTTCGGAATATTTTTTTCTTAAAACAGTGCATGGTTTTTCCGTCAGTTGGGTAGATATATATCTTATTTTTATCAATATCTCTACTTCTAAGAGTCAAATTTGAAAAAGTTCCTTCTTTGTTGGATAGCGTTTCCGGTGCGAAATGTTTTCATAAAATTTCAAAATTTTCAAGTAACTCATAGACTTTCCGCTAGGGGGCGTAAAGATAAATTGTGTTTTCCCTGATATTTCTGCTTCTAATACTCCGATGTGAAAAATTATTCCTGTATCGCATACAACTCCTGATGGGAAATGTTTTTCATATAATTTCTAATATTTGGTAAAAAAAACAGTTTGGCTACCAAGGGGCATAAGTGTTAATTTCTGCTTCTGATGGTATTTGCAGCAAAATCTGAGCTCTTGAAAACTCGACTGTAAAAATTATTTCCTGGACGATACCGCTCACATCGCAAAACCTTTTGAGAATACTTTCTTCTTTAAATAATGCATGTTTTTCCCGCCAGGGGGCGTAAATGCATATCTTATATTAGTCGATATCTCTGCTTCTAAGAGTCCGATTTGAAAAATTCTTTCTTTGTGGGAGAACGTTTCCGCTGAGAAATGTTTTTCATATAATTTCAAATTTTTCTTAACGCACAAGTCTGGAACCTGAAGGTGTAAAGTTCACTATTCCGTTTACAGCAATAGCTGTGGGATTGAAAACCCGATTGAAAAACTTCTTTCTTCGGTCAGGTACTACCGTTTACCATACTGGTTGCATTGACTTCGAATAGCCTTGCTAAATTTAATTTGCGTCAGAACGGGTTAAAATAACGTGCGCATTACACCCGAAAATTCGATGACATCTTTTTTTTTTCTTTTTTTTTAACATTTGGATTTCCCTTCTTTCTAAATGCGAAGAAACTGTTATAATTTTTAACTCCAGTATCGCAAAAAAATTATAAGAAAGGAATAAAACCTTTGACAGTCACTTTCATAGAACGTACCCTATCTATTGACGCAGCAACATTGGCGTAACCAGAAAGTTCTTAAAGAAAGAGGGGGAGGGGGTTTCCAAGGATTTGGTTCATTAGTGAAAGCCTCATATATACATATATATTGCTTTGAATTCGTACTCAATCCACCTTCAATGCAGGGTGGGGTTCGAACCAGAGAACTCCCCTTGGCTACGCCTCTGCGCAGCAGCAGACGCAATGCTTCTTTTTGTATTAAATATACTGGGATATCTTGTTCTGCAGTCCATAAAAATAGGTAAAGTGTTGATCAGTTGTTGCCTCAATAAGAACATTCCGGTAATTCCTAGATTTGTGTTGAAAAGGCATTTAAACCGGAAATGGCAATACTGACATACCGTTACTTTAAGGGTTGGGTGCCTTCGTAATTTTTTCCAAATAGTGGGCAGCAAAAATTCGCTTCCTGGGCCGTTTATGCATCGCCAGTCCGCCACAGCCACAAACTGACGAACGGACAGGCAAAGGGATACCATCAGTACTTGCTTTATTTCTTCGAAAAACACCACTTTAAGAAAAGAAATAAATGTGTTCTTATGCTGCGTGAGTAAAACTCCCATTTTCCATTGTTCTTATTTATTGCGACATATAAATGCCTCAGCAAAATATGAGTTAAAACACGGAGAACAAAGGAGGAAATTCCACCTGAACATGGTTCGGTATAAATGAGCGAAAAGATGTTTAGTTATTCTGCACTGTCATAACTCAGCGGGAACATTCTATTAACTTGACGGTTTTTCCTCAAATCTCATTTAGCGGATATTGCACCATTCTGAAATGTACGGTTACAAAGGTGTTGGTAAACAAAATTCAGTTTCGTTAAACCTGCTACTCCAGTATCATTCGTCTTTCTTGGATTAAGCATGTATGATTCCGGTAAGTGGAACAACGGAATTTAGTTCTGTCTATTTTTTTAGATTTATTAAGACACCATAATAATGGCACAGCATAAAAAAGCTATCAATAGTAACTAGGACAAAGGAACATCATGTTTTGAGGAATGTTAAGAGCATCACAAAAGATAAAAGTAAATATCATCTGAATTATGAATACCGCGTGATGGACATATGCATGCGCACTGGATATACGTCAATCGTGTTCAGAACTAGCAAAATGGCTCACGCTATTCTTCCTGATATTTAGTTTCCAAAAGCTGAAAACTTCAGTTATATGAAAATTAAATGTCCAAATTTTGTAGCGATGAAGTATTGGTACTGCAGTAGCTGCATAACCGCATATTAGATTATTAATTCATTTTGGAAATTGCCTGATTTCCTTCTTGTATTGAAATGTATACAATTTAGCTCCTTTATCAGAAGTTGAGATAAAATGATACTTTAAAATATCAGCTAAGAGTGCACTAAAAATTGAAGTTCAAAACTCTTAGCATAGCAATGAATGAAACACGGGATTACACTATTGTACAATACAAATTTGGAAGATGTGAATCCGTTTGTTGGTGTAAAATATGACAAAAATGGTAAGTCGGATTATATCCAAAAACGTGAAAATTTCGTCGTCCTGGAGTGGAAATCGAATCCGTGTCGTCTCCCAGCTAGTGCCTGAGCATGCTAACAACTACACCACCCAGATTGACCCAAGTTCAAGTTTACGATAAATTTGAATATAACCGTCACAGGATTTGCTAGTCGAAGCAAACCGGATTCATATATAGTGAATCTGGAGGTTTGGAATTCATTCCCGTGATTGCCCGGAGGCGCAGAATATCAATGAATGAAATACGGGATTACGCCTACAAATTTGGAAGTGGAAGATGTTAATCCGTTTATTGGTGTAAATATGACATTGATGTTAAGTCAGATAGTATCCGAAAAACTGTTTCACTCCACTGGATAAATCAATTTATCGTGAAACAATAGGTATATATGCAATTTGCCAAGCCTTTTCACTCTCCACCAGTAGGCTTTTTTAATGCAACGGCTTGACATAAAATGCAGAGAATTGGAACGTGTAAGAAACAAAGGTGATTTTTTGAAAATACGTGGAAGACATCGCGAACGATATTACATGTTATTTTTCACGCCATTATACCCTGCGTTAGGACGTGTTTCCGTACCTTACCAGTACATGCCAAACCATTGACAGTTCTATAGAGACAACATATTTTTTTTTATTTGGGGGGTTTAACGAGCACCGTGAGCAGCTCATTGGGCTATACGCAGTCGCCCGTCCTAATTTAATGCCACTGATTCCAGTGAGGGGAGAGGGCCAGTGCCATAAGACAAACACAACATTCATGCCTCACCGCGATTCGAACCCGGACACATCTCGGACGAATGATCATAAGCCATCGCCTAGACCACTGTGCCACCGGGGAGGCTACAAAATCATTGAACGCCAGCTTACCAGAGATGATTTCAACTGTTTCTCTGATGGCAGTTTCTTTAAAGTTCGTGTAAGGAAATATTCTTCTTATAATATTCCATATAAGAGCGGAAATCCTCTTCAGTGAGCTGGATGCAATGATTCTGTCGCTATGGAACTACCAGTGATTTAGGATGCGTTACAAGGGATGGAAACACTTCACAACACTGCGCATAATCGCGTGATTCGACACAATTTACAGGAAACGTACTGCTTGGGAAAAACGTTTTGCCAGTATCCATCTGATTTCGCATCCTAGAGCTCCAGAACGTTAGGCACGATGTGACGTACTACATAGGTGAAGCACAAGCCAAGATGGCAAAGTTGCAGCGACAGATTTTGTAGTTGTAGCTTAACTGGGAAAGCATTCGGCTCCGGAGCAGATGAATGCGGATTTGATCTTCGTCCCTGGCAAATTTGTGTTTTCACATTGGTGCCTGATTGTGGGAATGGATCTACTGGCCGTTAGATTCTTCGTGATGTTCCTTCACACAACGTCTGGAATTATTGAGAATTCCTTCTTCGCTTCGAAAAATGTCTGAAGCTTCTTCTACACATCGCCTGGAATCAGTGAGAATTCCTTTTTCTACAGAGAGTTGCTTCAAGCATGGTTTGCCGTCTATCCCGGAAACTAATGATTCCGTCCCAGCCCTTTCTCAAGGGGGGATTATGTGACGTACGACAGAGGTGAAGCACATGTAAAGACGGCAAAGCTACAGGGATAAATTCCGTTGGTGTAGCTTATTCGGGAAAGCATTTGTCTCCGGAGCAGAACGATACGGTTTCAATGTCCGTCACCGGGAAATTTGGGTCTTTTCATTAGGGATGATGATATCTGGGAAGGAAATGATATATTTTTGCTGTGTTATATACACTGAAGTAGCAAATTTATTAATAACCACCTATTTAATAACATATTTAATAACGTCTTTAGCCTACCATGGTCTTCAAGAGAATTTCGATTTGAATTGGCATGGATATTCAACGAGGTGCTAATGTCGTTCTATACAGATATGTTCAGCGAAGCGGATATGATGGCACCCGTCCATTGCCAGATGTTCGCTGGAGAAGGATCTCTCTTACAAATGGCAATCTCAATCTCATCCCACAAGTGTTCGATTGAGTTATGCTTTAGAGACTGTGAAGGATATTTTGGCACTTTTAATCCACTGTCATGCTCTAGGAACCAGTGTATGACAATCCAAGACTTCTGGCATGACGCATTTTCCTGTTGGAAGCAGTTCTCTCCATCAGGAAACACGATACACACGTACGGGTATGCACGGTCCGCAGTGATGTCAAGATACCTCGTGGCACCCAGTTAATGTTTTAGAGATATTAAAGAGCCCAATATCCGCCATTAAAAAACAGATCCCAGACCATTTCACTGCCTTCGCCAGCACATATAGTAAATGACAGCTGAAAACAACCAATTCGCGATGTTGACGCCATATTCCGGCTCGTTCGTAGACGTATATAACTGAAATCGTGATTCATCGAGCCAGGTGACCTTTTCCAGTCCTACGGGGTCCCGTGCCCACTGCAAACGAATTTGTGCCAGAGACGAGTGGTACACGAAGAGGGCTTCTGCTGTTATAGAACCTTTGCACCGACGTCAATTTCGACGTCACAGTTTGTTCCGGGTGGTTAAGAGAAAGTTCGGGTGCTAAGGTTCCCACAGGATTAGCATTGGGAAACGAATTTTGGACCCTCTGTCACTCGATTGTTTTAAGTTTTAGAAATGCTTAAAAGTTGTGTGGCGTATGGGTGCTTCTCAAAGTACGAGAAAGGTAGTGGAATTTCCTTTTATTGCTTTCCAACGGTAGAAAGACGCCTGATTATATGGTAAATGGCCGTAAATCGGAAGGCATGGTCGCCCCGGCCATATGGCAGGATCTGCAGTAAACACTTCATTTCAGGTACCGTAAATCTGCATATTTTGCTACGTAAATAGTCGAATTTATATCGGTACATTTTCTTGCTCACTTTTATGTATTATTTTCAGAGTTTTTATGTAAATTCCTGTTATTCTGTTTAAAATGATCTGAATGCATGGCAAATTTTGTTGTCGAATCGGAAATCGCTAAGCTTTCGTGAACTTTTCAAGATTTTGTAGTGTTAACTGATTTCTAAATACTGAAAGAGATACTTTTTTTTTTCCGAACCAAAATTTAAGGATGTACATCCAGATAGCATTAGAGAGTGCTGTCATAAATTTTTGTGCCGTCCGTTTTCCCGGATCTGTTTTCTTTTTTTGCGGGGGGGGTGAAAAAATTGTCCGTTTTTCGGAATATGATAAGTCAGTATTTTCTTTTTTTTTTTCTTGCAATACACACTGGAATCTCCCATACACACTGGAACCCATCAGAAAGGTAACAACTTACCTTTGACCGGATAAGAATTATTTTGTTTTCAGAATTAATACATTTCTAACCCACCCATTAGTAGAATATTTATATGCATCAAGACTTTTATAAGCTTTTAGAGATTTTCGGGTATAACACGCAGAACTGCCTATTAAACAGTTATAAATACCGTGATAGTTCATATCAGGGAGGTATGTACCAACACAAACTTCCAGACGACAAAAATATATGTCAGGTTAGTCATATAAATCTTCTATGCCATTATTTCTAAGCTTTTCTTCATAATGCTGCTTTTCCACCACATTAAGGTGACAAACTTTGTCAGAAAGAACAGTTTTTTTTCTCTATTTACAGCAGCAGCAGCCATTGAAAAGCATGGAGAGAGAGAGAGACCAGCTCGGGTACTTTCCAACCACCCGGAAGTCTAGCAGACAGTTTCGTGACGTCATGTGCAAAGTCTCTATAGTCCATTCCCGCGAATGTGCGGCGGGATGTGTCATGGATGTGTACGATTAAATTGTGTCCCCGATACCGTTGTTGTACTGTTTACTTGACCAGGGGTTTATCCAGGAGTTTCAAATTGGGGGGGGGGGGGCTGAAAGTGTTTGGGGAGTGTTGCATGAAAGAAAAATTTTCCGAGGCTAAAAATGAAGAGATATTCAAAAGTATAATTGCAAAATTTGTAGCAGGCTAAAATGAAGAGATACGTACATATGTTTTATGGCTGCAATGACTGACTTAAACAATAACAACAAAAAAAAAGAAACATTGGCTGCTATACACATATATATATATATTTTTTTTGAAATTACTCGCTAATAAGGGGTACCACATTCCACAGTGGGAGGAATTTTATCCCCTGTCTGGAAACAGAAGCGAGGAGTGCGAGAGGCAAAACATCTCCCAAGGAAGATCAGAATGAGAAGCGAAGAAATTTATAAAATGGGTAATAGTCAAGCGTCGGTTAACCTTCACTGTGTATGACCGCTCTGGTCGTTCCTCGCTCTCGCGGTTTTCTGAAGGGAACTGCTGGTATACATAGACTACGAATTAAAAATAAAATGTAAAATTACTGCATTATGGTAGAAAATACTGAATGTGAAGCGGAGGATTCATGTAACTGCTACTGACCATTGTACTTTATGATAACAAAAAGGCGCTAATACCTAAATATAAACAAGTTAGTAAAATCATGCAATGGATTGATTATGATACGCTTTCCAACATACCAGAAATCATTACTCAAGTTATCACTCAAGTTATGAGAATAATGACTGTGGAATAAATCTCGGTCCTGTGCCCTGACCTTTGATCCCATTTCGATGATATTCAACAGAACCGGTTCAGTATACCTCCGAAATAACATGATAAAGTTTTGTCGCAATCGAAGCATTTTTACGTTAGTAATGATGCATAAAAGCTATGGAATAGATCCCGCGCCTGTGTCCTAACCTTTGACCCCATTTCGCCCATTTTCAATATAATTCGTCCCCAGGCAGGCCCCATGCAACATACTAACATTTTATCCAAATCGAAGCATTTTTAAGTAAGTAATAGCGATGGAAGTGCTTCCGCTCCTATGTCCTGACCTTTGACCCCATTTCGCCCATTTTCAATAGGATTTGTCGCCTGGTGGTCCCCTACCACATACTAAAATTTCATCGAAATCGAACCTTTTTTACGTTAGTTATGGAGCATAACAGCAATGGAATGGATCCCGCTCCTATGTACTGACCTTGACCCCATTTCGTTCACTTTAAATAGGGTTCCTTCCCAGGTGATCCCCTTCCAGATACTAAAATTTCATCGAAATCGAACGGTTGTTACGCGAGTTATCGTGCGGACGGACATACGCACACAGCGCGTGACGTAATGAGGCAGATGGGAATGGCGACCATCTGCTCGCGGCAAGAGTGTAACGTCATAAAACTTTAATAGGATTCACACACAACGCGTGCCGTAATGAGACAGATGGCGTGACCGCGCGCCAACATTCTCAAACGCGAGATTGTGATGTCATAAGATTTCTAAGCATTGGTAGCATTAATGGAACGACGCCATGCCAATAAAAACGTTATAATTCGGGATGGGTATTTAACCCACTAAACGAATTCTCCTAAAGTCGAGATCAAGCTAAATCGATTTCTAGTACCAGAAAACTGTAGTTTAACGACTTTCATAAAAATTCTTAGAGCCGTTTTCAAAATAAAATGTACATACATACATACAAGAATTGCTACTTTAAGGTGGACGTCAAGTAATTTTGTTTCCTATACTTCCAATAGAAAAACTTCTGTACACATTTTCTTCACAAATGTTCCCAAGGATGAAAATTTGAACATCCATTAAAACAGCTTTATTTCATAACTTGGAATACTTAATATTTTCTAAACCATAACCGTAATTATGCAATCCAACATTTATTTGTCCACTGACGTCATCAAAGCACAGGTCGCGCCATCTTTTTTCTGGTTTCAACACCATCAAAGGAAACGTTATTGTTTTTTAATATAATTATGCTTATGTTTTACAAAATGTTAAGTATTCCAAGTTATAGTATGAAGTTATTTTAATCGATGGTCAAATTTCCATCCTTGGGAACACACTAATTGTGAAGGAAATGCGTTAAAAAGGTTTTCCATTGGAAATATAGGAAGCAAAATTACTTGACGTCCACCTTAATAGTGTGGGATAAGGGCGATGGAATGGATCCCGATCCTATGTACTGACCTTTGACTCCATTTGTCCCATTTTCAATAGGGTTCCTGTCCAGGTGGTCCCCTACCACATACTAAAATTTCATCGAAATCGAACCATTTTTACGCACCTTATGACGCATAAGGACAATGGAATACATCCCGCTCTTATGTCCTGACCTTTGACCCCACTTCACCCATTTTCAATAGGGTTCGTTCCCAAGTGGTCCCCTACCACATACTAAAATTTCATTGAAATCGATCTATATTTACGCAAGTTATGACGCATAAGGACAATTGAATGAATTCCGCTCTTATGTCGTGACCTTTGACCCCACTTCACCCATTTTTAATAGCGTTCGTCCTCTGGCGGTCCCCTACCACATACTAAAATTTCATCGAAATAGAACCATTTTTACGAGAGTTATCGTGCCGACAGACGGACGGACAGACGGACGGACAAAGCTGGAGCATATACGCTATTTCAACCTACGGTTGGAAAACGTAAAAAAGGAAACTTTCGCATTTATATAAAGTACTAAAAAACCTTACCCTTTAGTAGCTTGTCAGTTTTTATGAGTAATACAATGCCTGACAGAGAACCTGCCAAACCATGAAGGGATGCTCGAAAACAGACCAAACTGCACACACAGATAGCCAAGTAGGTCATGAACAAATGATTTAATTGTCACATACAGACTAGACTCCAGTGGCCAAATATACAGGATGATCAATAAGGAGTGTGGCCCCAATTTCGGGCAATACAGCGTTGAATCCGACGTGGCATCGAGACAGTGAGAGTCCGAATAGAGTCCTGAGGTATCGTGAACCATGAGATGTTGATCAGAATGCACAGTTCATCTTCATTTTGCGGCGGTGGGGAGAGTACTTAGCCGACGTCCAATCGTGTCCCACAGATGCTCGATGGGTGAGAGGTCGGGGGATCGTTCTGGCCACGGAAGCATCCGCACACCGTGTAAAGCATTCAGGCTGATCCGAGCGGCCGGGCATTATCCTGTTGTAAAACAGCGTTTGGGATGCCCTGCAGATACGGTAGTGCCCCGGGCCGCAGTACCTACTCAGCATAGCTGTGTGCCGTCAATGTGCCCTTAATGCGTACCAGCGGTGAGCAGTTGCTGGTGCTGATAGCACCCCACATCATGATTCCCCGTCGCCGGGTCGTGTGGCGCTCCACAATGGCGGAAGAATCTGCCCGATGGCCACGTCGCTTCCAGACTCTCACACGGCGATCATCCGTGGTGAGACAGAACCGTGATTCGTCGCTGAACACCACAGTGTTTCATTCGGTATGCCACGCAGCTCCGGAGCGACACCACGCCAAGCGGTGACGACGACGGTTTGCTGTTAAGAGTAGCCTTGGCAAAGGACGGCCGGACAGCAAACAAAACGCAGCCAATCAGCGCGACAATGTCCACGTCGATATCGGAGTATCCAAGGCTCCCCGTACACTCCGAAAAATGGCGCCCCTTGTGTCCTGTGGGTCCGCTACGGCATGACGTCGGATGCGACGATCGGTGCGCTCGGACGTCAGTCTTCGTGCTCCGGTCCTCCTACGACGTTGCACGGATCCTTCCTGGGACCACTGTCTCCAAATGCGACCGATGGTTGTGGCATCACGTTGCGTTTTTCCTACAATGCTACGCAAGGGCCATCCGACGGTACGAAGGCATACGATGACACCTCTTGAGAACTCATCCGTTTGATGAAATCGCGTACGACGGCGTCTTAACGGCATTAGCACCGCTTGTTCGTTCTTCAGACACGGTTACAGCAGAACGACTCACTTTTCGTGGCCGTGACGACGTCTCGACTGATGGCCTCATAGGCTTGTTGTTCGCTTATATCCCGCTCACCGTTCGTGCGATTGACCTGCAAATGCAATCACTTTCATAGCATGTACGTGTTCACCCACACTGCAATTTGCATGGCGCTGCGTTCACGTCATCGTGGTGTGGCATTTTCTCTGTAAGGCAATGTGTTATTGACTGTTGATCGTTTTTACAATTGTTAGGATTTTAAATTCGTAGCCTGTGCCTTGTCATAAGTGATTGTCAAGGCAAATGCCAAATGTAAAACATAGCTATGACACAGCATTTTGTATAATAAATGTCATTTTTCCATGTTAAATGACGTTAGCTTCTGCTTAATAATTTTGCCGCGTACATTCACTAAATAATTCAAAAATAACAATTACAGTATTTCTTAAAAAGATAAAAAAATTCTTTAGTTGAGCATTTTTAACATTTTTATCTTTTAAATATTTCGTCGTCCCTTTTGAAGCCATTTGTGATAAGCTTGCTCATTGCACTGATTTTACACTTTACCATCTTCATGGGTTGAGCTCCTAAGATCGGGAATTTTCGGGCGTCTACATGTGCTGGAAGCTTGCATTTCCTCTCAGATGACAGAATACGGTTCATTGTCAAAAATGTCCTTTCTGCACACGCAGTTTCAACAAGAAGCAGTAAAGTTCGCATAGATGCAGCTGACAGCTAAGAAAACATGGTTTTTCTTTCTGCACCACATGTAAGAATTAGAAGATTGCTTTGAGTTTCAAAAATAAATTTTATAAATGTTAAACTCGTTCTTCATGTCATTTTCATTGGTTCCACACATGCTGGCAATTTTTGTAAAGTCAAGGTTTTCCAGTTTTTTTGGTAAATCTCATGGAACTTTCCCAATTTCTGAAATTGGTTAGAGAGTCTCTGGTTTATTTTTTGTATAATTTTATTCTTGTAGCTGTATGCCAATTCTTATCAGTCCTGTCGTTATCTTCCATTTTTATGTCATGTTCCTGAGCCTTTTTGTAAACTTCCATTGCTTCTGACATCAAATCATTGATTTCAATATCCTCGATGTGTTCTTGCACCAAATTTATCAGTACCATTGCCTCCGTTAAATTTTCTTGGGATGACTGCAAGGATTTACTGAGACGAACCAGGGATGCTAAAAGAGTAGAAAGTGGCACGTGGAGGAAAATCGTCCATTTCTTTCGAAACAGAAGCAAACGTTTCCCTGCATCAGACGAATAGTCACCAGCCCTCAATGTAGATATTTCCTAAGGCTATACATATAGAAGTATAATGCTGTGCGACTACTTTAACATTGTGCCTTCATGTGACAACCATCTCGTTTCCCCTGGTTGAACAAGTTTATGAGACATGTTATCGACCACCATTTCTGCCATGTGCAACATTGACAACCTTTTGTGTCTTACTCTGAATGTACTGTACAGCTTATTAAGCGCACTCAGTACTCTTTTGATATGAGGACTGTCTGCAGCCGTGAACAAGAGCGAATTGCGAAAGATGGCTACGGCAATGTACAAATAATAAATTTGGCGCATTTTCTTTTAGCCTCGCCTGGACGCCACTCACATTTCCCCTAAAATTGGCACCGCCATCAAATGATACTGCCGAGATGTTCGCTGGATTCAAACCTGATTTCCTTAGCTCAGTAATCAACACATATGTAATATAATATGCTCTGCTTTTGTTGACTGTAAGGTAAGTGCAGATAAAAAGGTTTCTTCAATCTCAGCAACGATATGAGGAACACAAATGCTAAGCACTTCACGACCACTGACGTCCGTGCATTCATCAGCCATGACTGAATATGATGGAATACCTTTCAGCCGTTTAGCAATTGCTCCTGTAACAGCTTCACCAAATGCTTCTAAGAAATCTGTTATGGCAGTGGATGATAAGCGTGAGTATTCTGTGAATTATTTCTAATTCAATTAGCCAGATTACCAAATCCATCCACAAAGCAGCTGTCGCAACTAGATTAGGTCAGTTCGATATCGTGTGCGGAATTTCCAATCTAAATAAGCAGTACGCAAGTTTTAGCAGATCCTCAGTTGAGTTACTTTCTTTATCCATCTGTTTATTGGACTGCACAGATACCACTGTTTTAACATCCACACCCTCCCGTTTTGTGTTAGATGCAGCCAAGACCATTACATGTGAACGGATGCAGCCAAGACCATTACATGTGAACGGATGCAGCCAAGACCATTACATGTGTTCACGTTTTAAAGCCTTTCCCCCTAATTTCTTTGAAGCAGATAGTTGAACTAACTCTGTTACCCATGGACCTGTTTTCATTTTACCAAATCTGCAACAAATGCTGCATTTGTGTCCTTCAGATGTACGTTCAATCCAAGTATATTTCAAGTACTAAAATGCTTTCTTTCGTTTGTCAATGAAATTCATCATCATTATACAGTATCTGGTCCCATACATTTTGATGGATTATCTGCATCCAATGCACTCTTTCTTTCATTAGGCACTTGCTGTGGCAGATCCGAGAGCACAAGAAAAGGAGCAATTGCTGTACTACGTTCTGTTGTAGCCTGGTAGAAGGTCTTAAATACAAAGTTTTGATTTCATAACTCCAGTTGCTTGAGATTTACAAAATTTATGTTTGGTTGATTTATCGTTATATATAACGCTGTTTTACCAATTTCGTTTAAATTCGACGGAGTTATTATTTCAGAAGGTGATACCAATTTACTAGTTGAAACTTTTCATCCTGTATCTTCTTTAGACATTGTATCAGAAAATTTCTTGACTGATTTCTTTTCGAAACAAACCCGATTTTCTCCTTTCTTTCAAACTTTGTAAAACAATTTTCCTTTGCTTAAATAAGTTCCAAATGCCGAATTTCGAGTTTGTAACTGAAGCCATTGCAAAGATATTACATTATAAAAGTTCTTGACTCGAACACTCTTGACCGATTTCGTTTAAATTCAACGGGATGCTTACAGAAGGTTCTAAATTCTGGATTTGTCACTAAAGCCATTTCCAAGATTGGAAAATTTTCTTGGGTGCTTTCTTCTTAAATCGAACGTCATTTAACGGATATTTTTTGTATCGACTAAATTATTATTTTTCGCTAATATGTCCAAAATACCGAATTTGAAATTTGTAACCCAAGTCATTGAAGAGATATTTTGTTGCTAAAGTATGGGAACACAGACAGACTCCGCGAGAAAAAAAAATCACCCTTATATAGTTCTTTCATATAAACAAAGAATATGAACGGAAAGTAAAAATTCAGGCCTTTTTATAAAAATATTTGTGAATGATTATTTTAATAACAGTGTAAAGCGTTTCATAGCTTCATTTGTTTGTGAAAGTAGACAAGTGAACTCTCTTTGTCGTTACCTAATATTTCAGCTAAAACCAATGTCTGGGACCTGTTGGATCCATTCCTGACTGCGCTACTGCACACGTCAATGAATGGAACATCAAATAAAAAGCAAAAAACAGGCCTTGCCTGGGCTTTCGAATAACCCTAAATTGTTGGCTTCCCACAGAAATTTTGCTTCCCAACCTACTTCGACTACTCACACTCAACCAAATGATGTGAGGGCAAATGCGAGCTGGACCAAAAGCTGATTTCCCCTCGCTATTGGGACTGAACTTTTTGTCCGGCATTATACTGAATGACAATCAAAACTAAATAATGTTTAAAAAATTCACACTATGTCTGTGTCTTCCTCTCGTGATTGTTTCTTTCTGTGTATGAACTTGTCGATCATGTACTTCGATTTCTTTCGGATGGGATGTGACAAAACATCATCATCATATATATATGTGGGTGGGTATGTGCCTTTGTTTGTTACACCCTCCCAAATGGGAGGGTATTGATATTTTTCATAGGGAAGTACTGAAGAAATTTGGGGGTGTGTTGGGGGTGTGTTGGGGGAGTGTTGAGGGTGTGTGAATAAATCCCTGTACTTGACGTAATGGAGCTCGCTTGTTACCTCTTACTATCCTCTCCATCTGCTGTTGTCCTCGAGCATCTACCAGTTGTTTCGCCCACAGGAAGACCTTTGACTTCTTGTTTTGTTGTTTGTTCACCACTCATTGTACACACTCCATACATTTGTTCTCGCATGCCGAGAAGGTCTGCCGTTTTTGAGAGCTCGCACCTGCTATCCTAGCATTGGCTATGATGCATCTTCCAAAGTTTCTTAAATCAGGAGTCTTTTCCATATTGCCGCTATCTACACAAGAGTTGGAAACGGGTTAAAAATTTTGGACCCATAACCGGACGTCACATAATTGGACCCGACCCGGATGTGTAACTGACTCGGACCCGATCCGGTCAAAAATGTATTATACCGTAGGAACGTATAATTTACTCACTTCCAGGAAGTACTGAAACTGTCGTCCTTCATTTGTAAGACATAACCTAACTGTTTTACACATGTTTTCAAACACATCTACAAGAGTCAAAAAGTCCCTCCGCAATAATGTTAAGGCAGTTCCACCTAATTTTGATGAAGCTATAGTAAAAATATTTCAATTAAGCAACTTGATGTATGTTTAATTTCAGTTTTTGCTGTTTTCTTGATAACATATCAAGCTTCGTAACATGTTTCACAGCAACACCAATTTTCACAAGTTTATGATGAGTTGAAAACTTCCGAAATGCGGATGTTGTTTTCATGATTGCCCCACAGAAGGAAGGGACACGTCCTCTGTAGAAAACGAACAGAAGTACGTGGCGATGCGCATGCCCACGAGATAGCAATGTGGCTCCTGCTCATCTTCCTCATCAAAACAAGACGTTGACGACAAGAGATGTAAGAAACACAACATCCAGACGTGCTCTATACGAAGCGTAAAATTGAATTTAAAGAAATAAAGCATACCGTAATTTTGATCGCAGAAAGTCACCAATAGCGAAAGCGTCACTGATTCGATGATTCTAGCTCAGACCATTTCGAGCTCTGCAACTGATCAAAGTTGATGGTGTACACTAATCGTTAATGGATTGTACACCATCAACTTTGATCAGTTGCATCAGTAATTGGACCAACGAAAGTCCACGGTGCGGCAATCACTCTAAGATCAATTTTTAGTGGATTGAATTGTTAAAGAAGTTTCAAGTATGTATAAAACAGGAAAGATGACACCGAATTTTCGGGTATAAGGAGCAAGTCTTTTGAATTCCTTCCGACACGAAAAAATATTTCAAAGCAAATTCTAAAAAAAAAATCAACGGAAAAGGAAATTCATTTACCCCTTTCAAAGAAAATTTGTGTATAAATCAAAAAGCGCAGTATAAGTAGTGTTCTTCATAGTGCATTGAACCGGTTGAAAAACAAAACAACAAAGATGACACCGAATTTTCGGCTGTGATGAGCACATCTTTTGAATCCTTTTCGACGCGAATAAAATTCATCAGTTATTCATAGTCAATGGAAACGGTTAGAAAAAACCTACTGGATTTCTACAATTGAAAAAGCATCCAGAAATAGAATCAGTTACTTACTTCCACCAGCAGCTAAAAAGTATTAACAAATGGTGTGCAAAAAGTTTCTCAGAGCAGAAGATATCAGAGACAGAGACACTCCATACGCTAGATTTCCCTTAGAACTACACTGGCGTGCAAAAATTAAGGACAACACGGTTTTTTTAATGTAACGTCGTGCAGAAGTGCTCCACATCGACTCAAATCATACCATAAGATCCCCAAGGTATAAGAATATGGGATAAGTGAGAAAACCCGTGCAAACAAGGAATCCAAAGGATACAAAGGCACTTTATTGAAAAGGTAGCTTCGAGCACAACTGGACAGAAGACAGAAACGTTCATGTGACAGGCGGCTGCCAAGAAAAATCCAGTCTTTAGTAGAGATATGATCACCCCTGACTGCGTTACAGGATTTACAACGTCTGTCCATGCTGCGGACGAGGTTGTCAAGGAGCTGTTGAGGCATCGCGGCCCATTCCTCTTGTAGCGCCAATCGTAGCTGCAGAATCGTTGCTCGCGGACGGTGACGTGATGCCAAGCCTCTCCCGAGAAGGTCCCTCACGTGTTCGATTGGATTTAGGTCCGGGGACCTTGCGGGCCAATCCATGCGTTGGATATCTTCACTCTGAAACAACTCTGCGACAGCCACTGTACGATGAGGTGGAGCGCTGTCGTCCATGAAGAGGAACTCAGGACCCACAGCACCTCTAAAAAGACGCACATGAGGCAGGAAAACCTCGGTGCAATAGCGGACCACCAGTGATTGAACCTCCTTGGAAGACGTGGAGGTCAGTACGGCTACCAAGCATGATACCACTACCTCCAAACCGGTCCCTTTCGATGATGTTGGAATTGTGATTGCGTGTTCCCTGCTCTCTCCAGATGTGCACAGGTCCAGAATCACTCCTCAGACTAAATCGGCTCTCATCCGTAAAGAGAACTCGACCCCATTGCTGATGTGTCCAGTTCTTGTGTTCCTGGCACCACAGAAACCGCCGTCTCCGATGAGCAGGCGTTAATGGCACACACCGTACTGGTCGTCATGCAAATAGACCACCTTTGTGTAGCCCGTGGTCACGGTACAACGCGATAACGGACGTCCAGTTGTCTGTTTCATGTGCCTTGCGATTTCTCCCGCTGTCTGCCGTCTGTCTCTTCTCGCCTGTAGGACAATATACCGGTCGTTCGCCACCGTGGTTGCTCGTGGACGACCACTGCTAAACTCTTGGACAGCTGTTCCTGTGTTTTGAAATGCTCTCCAAGCTCGTGAAACGATGCTGTGAGCGATCTTGAACTCCTCGGCCACACTAGTCACACTTCGAAATTCTTCCAACTTCCCAATGACGCGACCTCCGGTAAAGTCATCCAGCTGTCGTCTACTGGATTGCCTGTAGGCCATATCACACGGTGGCACCAAATTGACGTCGTTCAAACTGATGTACACCGTGCAATAGCTTTCACCGAACTGCTGAGCGTACACCGCCGGTGTGCTTTATACCCTTCCGACACCCCCCTCCCCTACGTCATGCTGCATATATGCGCATGCCCCTCCGTACCGGACCCTAGTCTATCTCCTGAGTGGTCTTTCGGTCCGTTCTGCCTGCTCGTTCCGCTGTTATGCTAATTTCTCCTCTTCGTCCTTAATTTTTGCACACCAGTGTGTGCTTTCCACTTGTCGAACTCTATGAGGTCAATCTCTGTCGTTCATGATAACGAACGAATCCCCATCTGCAGTATACCGCATGACAAATAGGTCTGAGAATCTCGGATCTATATCTCTGTGCCGTCATATTGCCGTTTCGCACGACATACATTCCCGTACGCCCACCGATACTTATGCCTGTCCAGACCATCAATTCCCGTCCATAGTAATGTGATGTTTCCTGCACAAAGGTTGGGTTATTTCTTGTGTCAGATTCCCTCCAGATGAAGATTCGTCGATTGTCAAACTCCAGACTGAATCTTAACTCCTCAGAGCAGAGAGCCTGACTCCACTCGTTGTGTCTCCAAACACGATGTTCCTCAGCCCAGTTTCTACGGGCCAAACGGCGTCGTGCGATTTCTCCTCTGGCGAGTCGAGATTCAGGCTGGAGTCTGACAATCTCGACTCGGTGGCCTTTATACACGTAGATCAATTGTGTTCATCAATTCCATTCCCTCCAGATACAACGAATTCTTATCTGGAGGGAATGGAATTGATGAACACACAATTGATCTACGTGCATAAAGGCCACCTTGGTGAAGGCCACTGTTGAGAGTTTGAGGTAACAACTTGTGTCATGTTGGCACGAGAAGCTCTCGCTGGAGCTGAGTGGTATTTTGCCTTCTGTTTCGACCAGCTGTTAACAATAGATAACGGTCATCCCTTGCTGTTGTTGTTTATGTAGGCCTTAATCTTGCCTCTTCGAACCCTTCCCGTATCCTGAAATCGTGCCGACAGTCGGGAAATGACACTTCGTGACACTCCAATATCTTCTGCCACCACCCGTTATGCCTGACCTTCTTCCAACCTACCAATAACATCACACGCCGTTGATTCTTTGAAATCATGCTCTTGAGACTTCGTCCGAACCGAAGATTTCAAGAAACGAAATGTAACGATAAACTCCGCAAAACAGGGGAACTCCTGAAAAACCTTCATTTTTATCCCAATCTGTGATTTATGTATTATGACGTTACAGACGCTAATTTGCATTAGGATATGCATGATTCGGCTGTCTACGTCACTCTCGACTTGCGTTTTTCACGTTTTGGTAAGATATCACACGATTAACTTGCATAATGTCGCCAAAGTCACATTCTCCCCAAATTATTGTGAGCTGCGTATTAAGAACTGCCAGAGTTAGAGCAAAGATACATTATAGCTAACGGTGAAGATGTCGAAAACCCGCGAGAAAATGTTACTAGTACAAGAAACACAGTTATGTTGGTTTTAGGACTTATATTGAACGTTCATTGTACGTAGGCACATCAACACGAAACATTCGCTGATTTTCGGCGGGATATTTGGGATATGTAAATGTGTGTCTCTCCCAACATCATTACGCGCTCCTCACAAGAGAGTGGTGTTTGGCACAGCAGTTTGAACAAAAAGGTAAAGTTCTAGAAAACAGATTCAAGTGAAAACGACCTCCTGTCAGGAAACATGGTCTCACTCGGAAATACGCACAATGATCGGGTTTCCCTGGACACGGAAAACGCCAACTGCAAGAAGTCTATAGTCTTCAAGTCATGAGCGTTTAGTTTGCCAGAAGCTGTTCGAAATCCGGACACGGGCGCTGGGCCATAGCTAGGTCCAAGAACCAGGGGAAGGGGGCTGAAGAGACATCTGGGATGGGCTCCGTCTTCAACTATGAACTGCATTTTACCACGAATCCAGACGCAAGTTCTGCTTTGTTTTTAATCTCCTTTTATTATTTTACTTCATTAGCAAATAATAGTGCCACAAAGTGAAGAAACAATTAGATAAAATACAAAATGTGAAATAAAAAGGGGGAGAAAGGAAACAGAACTCTCTTGAACTTTATAAAAATAATATATTATATTCTTTCAATATGCTTGATGGTGATTGAGTTGCACGTTCCTTTTCGCTGGACACAAAATACAAAATAACATCCAAATAGCGTGTTTTTTTTTCTTTTCTTTCTTTCTTTTTTTTAGTTTACTGTTCTTTCCGGGGATCAACGTAATAGCATGGTGGATTTACTCATGATGCCATATTTCAACTTTTTCTACTTCTCTTCTACGGCTCCATTTTAATAGTGTTCAGTGGTAAACACTTCTTACCGTGGTCATTAGCCAAACCCCTTCCCTTCTCATAAACCAAGAACATCAGAATCCCGCCAAACAGAAACCTTTTTTTTTAACACAGGCATAAAAGCCCCTCCTGCAGGACGGAAAACAATGAACGAGAAGATGTTGAAAGCTCTTTTTCTCTCGCGCGCACGCAAGAGGATTTACCTTTAGCACTATTTTCCAAAGAGTAGAGGGACACATTTATTAAAATGTCTGCACGACATCACTTTTTTGTAACCAACAAACTACCTGGAAGTTTTTAAACGACAGCTTAGCTACTAATAGGCACTTCCCTCTAGTGCTGAGTTCAATTTTTAGAGCCCGAACGAGTTCAAGAGAGTTATGTTTCCTTTCTACCCCTTTTTATTTCATGTTTTGTATTTTATCTAATTGTTTTTAGCACGTCTTTTGTAAAAAAAAGATCGTGCTTATGTTATCGGTTTGTTCGTCCGCCCGTCCGTCTGTACCCACGGTATCTCTGCAACTATTAGTCCGATTAGAAAAATTCTTTTTGCATTGGGGAGCTTGGAATATGTGAATGATGATCCTTTATTTCTTTTTTTTTTTTTTCGATGCACAATTTCGCCCCTAGAGGGCGTAAATGGAGATGATGTCGAATTCAAAAACACGTTTTATTCCATATATTTGCTTCTAAACATCCGGTTGAAAAATTATTTTATCTTTCGATTCCATTTATGTCGACGAGTATTTTAGATATAGTTTCTTTTTCAAATTACGCATAGATTTTCCGCTAGGGGGCGTAAAAATAAATTACATTTTCCCCGATAACTCTTCTTCTAAAACTCCGATGTGAACATTTTTTTTCATCGGATACATCTCCTGATGGAAAATCTTTTGCATATAATTTAAAGTTTTTGGTAAAGAATACTTTGGCCACCAGGGGGCGTAAGTGTTAATTTTTGCTTCTGATGTGTTTGCCATAAAATCTGAGCTTCTATGATATCGATTGAAAAAATTCTTTCGTGGACTGATGCCACTCAGATCGATTAACCTTTTCGGAATACTTTCTACTTGAAATATTCGACAGTTTCTCCGCCACGGGGCGTAGATGTACCCCTTATTTTTGTCAATATCTCTATTTCTAGGAGTCCGATTTGAAAAATTCCTTCTTTGTAAGATAGTGTTTTCTGTGTGACATGTTTTTCATATAATTTCAAAATTTTCAAGTAATTCATAGACTTTTCGCTAGGGGGCGTAAAGGTAAATTGCGTTTCTCCCTATATCTCTGCTGCTAAATATTCGATTTGAAAATTCGTTCCGCACCGGATACAGCTCCTGGTGGGAAATCGTTTGCCCATAATTTATAATTTTTGTAGAAGAATAGTTTTGCCACCAGGGGGCGTAAGTCTTAGTTTCCGCTTCTGATTATTGCAGCAAAATATGAGCTTCTAAATACTCGATTGAAGAAAACTTCGTTTGTTGACCGATACTGCTCATGTCGACTAACCTTTTAGAAACATTTTCTTCTTAAAATAGTGCAGGGTTTCTACGCTAGAGGGCGTGGATATATATCTTATTTTTGTCAATATCTGTACTTCTAAGAGTCCGATTTGAAAAATTCCTTCTTTGTTGGATAGTGTTTACAGTGCGACATGTGTTTCGTATAATTTCAAAATTTTCAAGTAATTCATAGACTTTCCGCCAGGGGGCGTAAGCGTAAATTGCGTTTCTCCCTATATCTCTGCTTCTAAATCTTTGATTTGAAAAATTATTTCTGCACCGGATACAGCTCCTGATGAGAAATGGTTTGCAGATAATTTCTAATTTTTGTAAGAACATGGTTTCGCCACCAGGTGGCGTAAGTCTTAGTTTCCGCTTCTGATCATTGCAGCAAAATATGAGCTTCTAAAATCTCGATTGAAAAAAAAAGTCGTTTGTTGACCGATACTACTTATGTCGACAAACCTTTTAGAAACATTTTCTTCTTGAAATAATGCATGGTTTATACGCCAAGGGGCGCAGATATATATCTCATTTTTGTCAATATCTATACTTCTAGCAGTCCGATTTGAAAAATTCCTTCTTTGTTGGATACTGTTTCTAGTGTGACATGTGGTTCATACAATTTCAAAATTTTCAAGTAATTCATAGACTTTCTGCTAGGGGGCGTAAATGTAAATTGCGTTTTACCTTATATCTCTGCTTCTAAATGTCCGATTTGAAAAAAATTTCTGCACCGCATACAGCTCCTGATGGGAAATCGTTTGCACATAATTTATAATTTTTGTAAAAAATGGTTTGGCCACCATTTGGCGGTGGCGTAAGTCTAAATTTCCGCTTCTGATGTATTTGCAGCAAAATATGAGCTTCTAAAATCTCGATTGAAAAGAAAGTCGTTTGTTGACCGATATTACTCATGTCGACAAACCTTTTAGGAACATTTTCTTCTTGAAACAATGCATGGTTTCTACGCCAGGGGGCGTAGATGTATATCTTATTTTTGTCAATATCTCTACTTCTAAGAGTCCGATTTGAAAAATTTCTTCTTTGTTGGATAGTGTTTCCAATGCGAAATGTTTTTCTATAAATTCAAAATTTAGAAGTAAATCATAGACTTTCCGCTAGGGGCACAAAGGCAAATTGCGTTTTCTGCGTTATTTCTTTCTGCTTCTAAAGCTCCGATTTGAAAAATTCTTCCTGTATCGCATACAAGACCTAAGGGCAAATATTTTTCTCATATTCTAAGGTTTGGTAAAGAATAGTTTGGCCACCAGGGGTAATAAGTTTTAATTTCTGCTTCTGAAGTATTTGTAGCAAAATCTGGGCTTCTGAAAACTCGACTAATTTTCTTTTCTTGTACCGATACCGCTTATATGGATAAACCTTTTGAGAATACTTTCTTCCTAAAATAATGCATGGTTTTCCCAGCAGGGGACGTAAAATCACATCTTATTTTTGTCGATATCTCTGTTTCTAAGAGTTCGTAAGCTCAGGATTCCGTTTACAGCAATATCTGAGGGATTAACAACCCGATTGAAAATCTTCTTTCTTTCGTCAGATCTAATGTTTTCCATACCGGTTCCATTGACTTTGAATAGCTTTGATGAATTTAATTTGCGTCAGGACGGATTCAAAAGACGTACTTATTACACTCGAAAATTCGGTGTCATCTTTCTTGTTACTTTTTGGAACTATTATTTGCTAATGAAGTAAAATAACAAAAAGATAATAAAACGAAAACGATGACTGGCCTATTTAGACATTAATTAAAAGAATCTCCTCTTCCAGACTTCCACAATTTTCTCCCTCTGCAATTAACCAGTGTCTTTTTCAACTGGGCAGTGGGGAAGGGACCTCTATCTGTCTCTACAGTGCAGTTGCAGGATTTTTTTAACATTAATTTCTTCCTGAAATATTTAGGACTGCCGGAAAGTTGGTAGGCGCTGCAAGCTATTTACTTTGCTCAATAGAATAACCTACTGCGTGGAGTTAGGAAGGAAATTTTCTTCGTCGTGCTATCTAGTATCTACAGTTGTTGAAGAAGCTTTCCCTTCTCCTCAGAAATTCATTAAACGTGGCCTGTGGTATTTGCTACCCAAGACCGAAATAGATAGCCCCTTAGAGTCTCCGCTCTCCGCCCACAGACCCAGTTGCTGAAAACTTCTCTTTATCAAACAGAAAGTGTAAAAATAGTCTCGTATGCTAAATCATAAAGAATTACATTAAAAAAAAGAGGAAACTCCCTCTCACTCTCTCTCTGTCTCGCTCCCTCTCTTTTACTTTCCCTCCCTCTCTCCATCTCACTCTCCCTCTCTCTCTTCTCTCTCTGTCTCGCTCCCTCTCTCGTACTCTCCCTCTTTCTCCATCCATCTCTCTCACTCTCTTCGCCCTATCTCTTAACATCCCTCTCTCCCTCCCTCCCTCTCTCTCACCCTCTCCCTCCTTATCTCTCTCTTCCTCCATCTCTCTCTCTCTCTCCCTCTCTCTTTTTCCCTCTTTCTTACTCTCCCTCTCTCCCTCACCCTCTCTCTCTCTCTCAGAGCTCGAGACCGCTCGAACCCGAACCCGGTTCAGACGCGGGCTGGGCTTCGGGTTTCCGGGCTCGGCCCGTTTCAGTCCTGCTTCCCACATGACGAACAGGGATTTAGCTTTCTGCACGACTAAGCCTCCACCTCCGTCACTCCTACTTTCTATCTTTTATTTCCCCCTCTTTTCTTGGTGATGTTCTGAAAAGTTTTATGTTTCTTCGAAAAATGAAAAAATAAATAAATGGTATTTCTTTCTTCTGGGGCCCACAACACAAACAAGCCCTGCCACCATATGACAGCGAATCACTCGCACAGCTGCTCCTACTTATTCATCTTGAAAAGTAATTCTTTCTAGTTATTCATTGTTCGCGCTGCATTACTTCAATTTTTCTTGTTTTAAAAGAGTGTAATGCAGGGCAAATAAAGTAAAGCACTTATGCTTATGATGAAATACGAAAGTCATTTTAATAAACCACTGAAAATAAAAGTTCAAAGAATTTACAACAACGTGTTTTCCAGGAAGTGCTGTCCTCTTTACGAAATGGTTACTAACCGCCTGATCACTTACCGCGATGCCAGTAGCACTTCTCAGAGCCTCTCAGATGTGAGGTTTCTGAGAGTTTATGGCGAAGTACCGATCTTTCCGAGCCATGGTTGTTCTCGGACGACCACTTCTCGGTTGTTCTGCGATATCGACTTGCTCCTAACAACGTGCATGTATATATTTCCTTTCTTAGCTATGGCCCTGCACAGGCGTAATGAGTTAGCTGATGAGAAACACACTGCCAGGCCTAACATATCAAAAATAGACAGCAACATGGCGTGTATGGAGGCTCTAATACAAGACTAGACAGACGGGTGCCTGCGTGGGATTGCTGCAAATGCAAATATTTATTTCTGTACCGTGTGTGACAGCGTTTAACTTAACCGTGGCGTGTAATTCCGAGAGCGACCATGTTTCCAGGCGGGTCGTCATTTTCATTTGAATCTGTAGCATGTTGCATTTTTACTCAAACTCCTGTACCAAACAACGCCTTCTAATCGGGAGAGTGTTTTATAAAGGGTGTCCGAAAAATAACTGCACTGAAAGTAACCATGTAAAACTGTTTCCTACAGAAGGCGTTAGAAATGGGCCCCACCGACGTCCACACATGTCTGCACACGCTTATGCATGTTGGTGAAGACCTTTCTGAGTTATTTGGTGTAATTTGTTGGATGAAGGTCGTTATTGCATCCTGTATCTCTTGAAGTGTATGCATATTACCTGCGTACACCTTCTTCCCCTTCAGTTCTCCCCTCAGAAAAAAGTCAGCCGATGTCAGATCCGGTGACCAGGCAGGCCACAGTCCCCGGGAGATGATGCGATTTCCCAAGAATTCCTCCAGAAGCTGTATTGATGCGCCAGCGGTGTGAGCAGTTGCACTGTCTTGCTGTAACCATCCTTCGTTGATTTCTCGTTCCGTGAGTTCGGATATGAATGGTTGGATAATCTGGGCACGGTAAGTCCTTTCTGAGTTAATGGTTTCGCTGAAGAAAATGGGCCCACTAATGGGGGCACGAGTCATGGCACACCAAACACCGACGGAGAGGCATTTCCTTTAAATTCGTGGAAATTTTCAGTACTCCACAGACGAGCGTTTTGGCTGTTGATGTACCCGGACAGGTGGAGCCATGCCTCATCTGTAAAGAAAGTCCTCACCTTTTTCAGACAGGAACCGTTGGAACCACCTGCAGTACCGAAGACGGGTCACGTGGTCTGTTTCTTTGAGCTGATGCACGACAGACACTTTGTACGGGTGGAAACGCAACTTGCTTTTCTAGGGCTGTAATCTTTGGCTGGTTGTGACAGCCGCCTCACGGACTTGTGTGAATCACGGACTTGTGTGAATTGCTCTATACCCTGTACGGTCTTGTCTGCCGTGGATGGCCTACCGGGGCCATCCAGAACACTGCCAGTTCACCGAAACTTCGCCATGAGCTGACGAGACCGTATTACGGTGGGAAACGTCTGCATCACGGAATTTCCTAGCGAACTGTTTTTGCACTTCCTCCGTGTACTTGTCGTCATGGCGAAAGACATGTTTCACCATAAACACTCTATGTTCAACCGTCAACACCATTGTCCTTGTGCCGAGATGAGTGATCAACCCACACGTCAGCCTCCGTAGACCAAGGGCTCGGGAATGACCTTCGCTCGGAATGACAGCTGCGCGCGCTTCAGGGTGGGGAGACATGAAGGTTACCAGGCACAGAGCACTTCCACGGGCCGGGTCACTTCTACTGCAATTCCATTCAGAATTTCTTTATTACTACAGTACTGCAATTCGTACATTCAATTCACAGTCATTATTCGGGCACCTTGTATATCCCACAATCATATAGGAGTAGTGTGACGAAATATTTGGGGGGGGGGGCACAAATAAGTGTAACTGATGTTTTTCTTGCGGGGATGGGGGCATTCTCGGAAATAATTTCGCCGAAAATGCTCTTGTTCAATTATCATTAGTGCCATAAGTTAGGGCTTTTTTTTACATGTCTAATACATCCAAAACTGAGAGTTGTGCCAAGCTTGTGTTGATTCACCTTAATGAGGATGAAAACAAAAACATTTATTTCAAGCACCTCATGCAGTCATTTAAGGTGGATCCACCTAAAATCTTTGCCTTGTATTTCCAATGGGCAAACTTTTGTAGCCATTTTCTTCACAATTAATGCGTTTCCAAAGGTAAAAACTTAAACATTGATAAAAAATAACTTCATACTATAGCTTAGTATACTTAATATTTTCTAAAATTTAACCATGAGCAATCTAACATTTGTTTGTCTACTGACGTCATCAATGTACAGGTAGCGCCATCTATTTTCTGGTCTCAACACCACCAAAGAAAAAGTTATTGATTTTTAATATAATTATGGTTAAGGTTTAGAAAATATTAAGTATACTACGCTATAATATGATGTAATTTTTATCGATGTTCAAATTTTCATCATTGGGAACTCATTAATTGTGAAGAAAATGGCTACAGAAGTTTGCCCATTGGAAACACAAGGCAAAGGACTTTAGGTGGATCCACCTTAACGATGAAATCATCATCAGATGCCTGCTGGAAAGCAGTTATTATTATTTTTTTTTGATTGGAGGTTTAACGACCACCGTGAGCAACTCAATGGGCTATAAGCAGTCGCACGTCCTTAATTTTTTTTTTTTTTTTTTTTTTGATTGGAGGTTTAACGACCACCGTGAGCAACTCAATGGGCTATAAGCAGTCGCCCGACCCTAATTTAGAGTTACTGGTTCCAGGGAAGGGAGAGAGCCAGTGCCGTAAGACAAACACAACATCCATGCCTCACCGGGATTCAAACCCGGACCCCGTTCGGACGAATGATCAGAGGCCAGCGCCTTAGACCACCGCGCCACCGGGGCAGCGAAAGCAGTTATGACAATGCTTCCTATAGCGTAGTGTTGTTCCCTTGGTTGTATGTCACACTTTATAAATTTAAAAGGCGAACGACTAGTTATTACTTTTTCCAATAAGTTGGGGGTAGGTGCTTCCCCCCACGCTACGCCTATGTACCTAATGCTCAGTCAAAGTAATCGTAAGTTATTTATTGATTAGCACTCGCATCTGTTACTGAAAATATTTATCTACCTATTTTAGGAATCCTTATCTTACCCACCTAATGTATAACTTTTCAGGAATTCAACTCTATGGTTCCACTGGTCGTTAAACCTCCAATCACAGAACTTCATGGTTCCGATATGATACCAGATCCTCGGATACTCTTCCCATCTCTATTTGGAGCATTTTTAGCGACCTTTTTCTTATGCATCTGCTGCTGGAATTGTCTGAGAAGTCGTCGTTTACCGAGAGTGCTTCATGATCCAGTTAGATGTGACCCTATTGTAAGTGGGGTTTCACATCACTCCGTTAATGAAGTTATTACTCAGCAGGATAACACTCTGGATGAAGTGCTTCATTATGCTCGAAGACCACCCTCTTACGCTGACACAGTATCCCGAGATTCAGCTAAACAAAACGCCTATGCTTCTCCAGAAATGCAAACTTGCTCTTTGTATGTTGTTGGTGATCAACATGGCAGATCATTAGCACAGACTTCATAGATCTTATGCAGCAAATGGTTCAAGATAAGGCAAGACCAGTACTGCCATTGTTCAAGAAGACAAGGTTGTTCATGTTTGTTGTATAAGTGATTGCTATGACTGTTTTATTCAACACAATCATCACGAGCGTATTCATCATGAGAACCACATCCGAGGTAATCATGTCAGCCACATTCATGCTCATCAGGCTGGGAGTCCCGGTGGCACAGTAGTCTAAGCGCTGGCTTCTGACCAATAATCTGTAATGGGTCTGGGTTTGAATCCCGGTGCGGCATGGATGTTATATTGTTTTACGGCACTGCTTCTCTCCCTTTTCTCGAAGTGGACCGCGGATAGCCTAGTGGTCAAGGTTCATGACTGCCACGGAGAAACCGCACGTTCGATCCCAGGCAAGTAGAAACGCTCGAACCACTAAATATCCACCGTGTGTCAGATGGGTACGTTAAGCCGTCGAACCCCGGGTACTGGTCTCCTGCTAATAAATAAGGGCGTCTTCTTCTTACTTTCTACCTCGCTTCCGCGTCACTTCCCTATTGGACACTTTAGCCCAAATCTAAATTTCTAAGGGTTCTTTAAGACCTGGGGTCAGACACTCCGTTGCTAAAGTCCTCTACATATGATCTGACCTGATCCTTCCCTCGAAGCAGTGTCCCTAAATTAGAGATGTCCCTAAATTAGAGATGGGGTGCTATTATATATATCACTAAATTAGAGATGGGGTGCTATGATATATAGAGATGGGGTGCTATTATATCCCATTCAGTTGCCCCTGGTGGTCATTATATCTCCCCCCCCCCCATAGAAAAAAATCATCATTATCATCCGCGATAATCACGGCTGTAATTCGTATGATCTTCACAGTCATCATACTGAATGTCTCCAGTTTTGGTGACTTAGAGCTTAGTCACATGAAAAGAAATCGTTTTCGACCAGATTTTTCTTTCTTAAGGTCTTATTTTATATGGGCAGAAATTGTTTCCTTCAGAATTCTTTTTAGCCTGCGTAAATTTTGAAAAGGAGAGATCGGCGAAGTGATCACATAGAATGCATTGTTATTTTTTTGTCGATAATACTCACTGTGATCTTTATGCAAATTATACGTACATTTAAACAGTGCTGTGCTCAGAATTTTTGTAACCCGGAAAAAACACGATATTTCAACAGATATTTTAAAATTTAAGAATTTTAAGTATCTAATGAGATATCATGAAATTATAAGCCTAAAACAACCAATACAGTGGACTCGCGTTTTTACGAACCTGTACGGACCACCAAAAGAGTTGGTAAAATGGAAAGTTCGTAAATGGGAATAGAATTTAAAAAAATCGAAAAATGCAATCTGTACTGAACTAAATCCCAAAATCTCGATAGTTTGGGTTTGCTTTAGGACAATACTTTGGTATATATCAGGGCCGGATTAAGGAAAGGTCTATGCTATTAAGGGGAGGTATAGGCCCCAAGGCTATAGCTCCTACAGCCTTGGGGCCCACTATGACCAAGGGCCCAGGAGGCATGCCTGGAAAAATAAGAGAGAGAGGCAGAGACAGAGATTCATGGTTTATAAAATAGTTTTACTTTTGTCATGTAAGATTTCCACTTGGTCAGAAACATAAGCTGGAAGACGAACAGATTTCAAGGCAAAGACTCACCAAGGCTAATGGTTTCATGTCGCTGTATACAGCGTCATCGGCGACACAGTTTCAGCTTTTTCACTACTATCCCCTCACACCTCCCAATTTGCACTTGAAACCGTTACTGGTTGAAGTACCCTGTGGCTTCATATTGCATAACAAAGAAGATGCACTAAGAAAAGTATCATTAAAAAATTCAACTTAAGTTTTTAACTCGTGTTGTTATGAGAACAATGAAAAATACAGTGACTTATACTGAAAACTCGGCAGATAATTTAGTAGTTACAGTTCGCGTTTCAACGGACTTCATAGTGATTCCCCGACATAAGTTCTTTGGGATCCACTCAAATGTCTTAGCCTAGGGATCCATTAAGTCCTTAATCCGGCCCATGCTTCCATAGAGTCAATGCCAGAAAGTGTGCCAGCGTTAAAATCTGCTTCAAGAAACGACACGACGTAGCCCTGATAGCCATTCAGTGGCCTATGCACGCGTAGGGTTAACCTCGCATCCCTCCTCGTCAACGGAAAGTTCTTCTGTATTCGTTATCAGAACTTGAATAATTTTCTCGTCGTCAGATATTTCTTGCATACATACAGTGTTTTCATCTACACCTAAGAAGTCCTGAAAAGTCACATTTTCACGCACGTGTGGGTTCTTGCTGCGAAGTTCGTGTAACAAGGCTTCATTACCCCTGGAATCATTATCCGAGGTATTTTCGTCTGCAGCCGCTTTATCTTTAAAGTGCCCTGCATCATGAAAACAGTTGGCAATCGTTGCCTGGGAGACCTCATTACACGCATGAACTGACAGGTGCATCGCGCCGAGCAAACCCATTTCGTAGCTTTTTATATGTTCCAAGTCAAGAATAGCCCGTTTTAAAAGCTTACGCCGATATATTCTTTTAAAACACTGGATTATGTCTTGATCCATTGGCTGTAGAACAGAAGTAACGTTCGATGGAAGGAACTTAACCCGAATTGCCCTCAGCCTAATAATCGGAAGGCAAATTTTGTTTCTTTTTAGAAAATGTTGGTCCAGCTCTATCAACTATTTCTCGCAAATGACACCCGTCATCAACAATTTCTCATTTGCATAGTATTCAGAGGGGAGTTTTTTGGACGTTCTTAAAGTATCTAAGCCCCGTTTTTCCTATGAATAAAAGTGGCAACTTTTCTGAGCCGGATATGTTTGCTCCCATCAAGACCGAAATCTTTTGTATTTTAGCATTATTTCCATCACTGCATACATCACCTTTGGAATCCAATGTTTTGTCTGGTGGCACTTTAAAAATTAACCCGCTCTCGTCAGCATCAAAACCATCTGACGAAAATTTGGGTTTTTAGCCTTTCTTCTTTCCATTCGTTCGTAACGACCGTGTCGACCGCTGCCGTGCTGCAAATTGAACTTTTGCAGCCAACAATCAGATCCCTTGAAAGCTTTCAATTCCAGCCTCAAAGAAAAAGAGGCTGCTTGTTTTTTTTAAGTAGGTTGCCGTCAATGGGTATATTCTTGGCTCTTATTTCCTGAGTAAAGCAATTAAATCATTCTCCAATTCTGGGTACTTCGCTTCACGGAAATACTTTCGGGTAAGTGCGACTCCACCGCCGTTGACATCATCAACAGAAACAATCTTTTCTCGTGCTCCGATGATCGGACACATAGAATTCTTCGGTACCTCGAACGTTTTTGCAATTTATGTCTTGGTTATGACATATGCGTCGACTTCCTTCAAAATCTTTTTCTTAACGTCTACTGATAAACAAACTGGTTTCATTTTATCCGACATTCTACGAACAAAAAAACCTCTCACACGTGTAGAAACGAAATGACGACTGAAAGCAAAGGAGAAAGCCGCCAAACAACCTTGGAGCATAGCGTACGCGAGTACTAAGCTTCTGATTGGTTAACATATCCCTGGCCGCTAACGAGTTATCTTGTCGCAGCTCCTGTCTTTCGCACGTGTAGGTATTGACATTGGTGATTCATTTCTTTGGTAGTCCAGTCAACTTTTTTCGCCCCCTCCAACTTAAAAAAGCCTTCTGTCCACGCAATTCGCAAAATTTATTCGTTTGAGGACAAAGAAAAGTGGTTAAATTGAGAATTTTGGATTCTTGAAAAAAAGGGAGAATTTACATTTTTAGTTCGTTAATTGGAATTGTAAGTAACATTAAGTTTTAGGGAATAATTTTCGGACCCGCGAATTAATTCGTAAATACGAATAGTTCGCAAAAAAAAAAAAAAGGTTTCTTGAAAACGAGAGTCTACTATATTTTAGAAAAAAAATGTTTTACATGAAACCGACATTATATAATGACTAGTAATATGGTAATATTTCTTATATACGGAAAAATGTTAGAGCATTCGTTGTGGAAAGGCAATATGAAAAAACTGCAATCTGTAATTATATTTGGAAATAAAGTCAATACAAAAAGCAGTTAGTTTCCTTGTGTTTAATGATTGGTCGGTAAGTTGAAATTCCGTCGTGCATTCGAAAGTATAACTACGCCGAAGTGATAATAATAATAATAATAATAATAACGTGTCTGTACTATGCTCATGTGAAACCAATATTTAAATTCCTCATTACTTAAAGAAAGTTCTGGTTTTCTCTTCCAATCACTACTTGTGCATTCATTAAAGTTTGGGGCATTCCTGTGGTCATGGTAGCGAGATCATGTGCTTCTGTGTAGTAGTCATAGTTGGTCTAGGGTTGTAGGCATTGATAATGTGTTTTTTCTCTTTGGAAAATGAGGGGGCAGGGTCGGACTGGGTCGACGAAACCAGGCTAGGAATTCTAGTCTTGCGGTCCAGCACAGAAACAGGGTAACACTAACACCACAGGGTAACACTTACACTTCGAACCTAATATTTCAGAGGGGGTTCAACTTCGCCGAGAGCGAAAACAATTTAAAAATAGTAAGGAGAGAGAGAGAGAGAGAGAGAGAGAGAGATGAATAAAACAGCGTCGGTAGATGAGTATATACTCGTACATATCATCATCACCATCATCATCAACCATTTTCAATCCACTGCTGGATGAAGGTCTCCCCAAGTACCAACCACAACTTTCTGTCTTGAACCTGTCTCTTCCAAGCCACTCCAGCAGTCTTTCGTATTTCATCCACATATGGTACAAAGACATTAATGCCTCTGCTCCATCTTTCTCGTGCTATTGTTCTGGGTCTTTTCCTGTCCCTTGATATTATATCTAATATTACAGTTACTGAAACACGGCCAGTTTTCCTAGCAATATGACAGGCCGAAAACGCACGCACATTCGTCCAGAATCGTTTATTTCCTATGTGTCAAACCACCAAGAAAGATTTGTGTTCTGTGCACAACAAGTAGTATACTGGTTAATTTGAGTTCGAGTTCATTTGTTCAGTTATTTATTTCTCAGATGTAAATTTTTAATGGATTTTCTGATCTCGAGTAAGGCACATTCGGACTCGGGGGGGGGGGAATAAAGAACTGACAGAGAGAAGGAGAGAGACCCCTTATCCGCCCTGGTTATTGTTTTAAAGATATTAAAAAAATTCTTCAACGATCTTTTTAAGGAGAAAAACAGAGCATTGAATTAACTTTTCAGTATTATTTGTACGAAATCAATTTTCAAAAGTGTACATAAAGAGTTTTCCAAAAAACTGCGAAGCGTGGTGACGGTATCCAGGAAATCGTTAAAAAAAACTGTATATTATATGCGAACCACATATTTTTAAGATGTCT